>LDPL01000040.1:1506815-2831625 GCA_001305505.1 Neonectria ditissima | reverse complement strand
ACTCATCTCTTATTCAATTGATTACATAAGCACACCATTATAAAGCTAATTTCTCGCTCTATCCAATGGTATTACCTCTTTTCCAACAAGGGTTCATATACCCTCTCGAATCCCCTCAGGAAGCCTGGATATATCCTACTATCCTAGTGACCTATCCAATTACCTATCGATTTCCTATTAAGGAAGCCCTACGTTATCTAACATATACTAATCCTAAGAAATATAAATTTAACCTCTAATATATAGGCTTCCTAGGGTTTATTGTAAGTACTAAAGGAATCTACATAGAGCTAGAATATATCGAGTATATTATAAAGTAGCTATTACCTTACTATATAAAGGATATCTAGATTTTCCTAGGATTTATAGGATTTTACTAACACTTTATTAAGAATTACAGTAAAATTATAGCCCCTCTTATAGACCTACTATATAGTAATAACAAGAGAACCTTCTAGCTAGATTACTATAAGTCTAATATATTTAAGCAGTTAAAATAGGCATTCTTAGAGGAACCTATCCTTATTTACTTTAACCTTAGTATACCTTTAAGGATTAAGATAGATATATTAAAATATACTATTAGTATAGTCCTATTGTAGCTATAGTAAGGCTACTAGTACCCTATTATATATATGTTACATAAGCTAATAGGAGTAGAATTATAATATTTAACCCCTAATTCTAAGCTTCTAGCTATTAAGAAGGCCTTTTGTACTTAGAGGTACTATTTAGCCTATATAGATACTAAGATTAAGGTTCTAATAGACTATTTAAATTATTAATACCTTATAATAAAGCTAAAGCTATTATCTAAGTAGGTTACTATACTTAATAACCTTTATCCCTTTAACTTTAAGATTATCTATTAGCCTAGAATAAAGAACCTAGTAGATAGTCTATTAAAGTAGCCTAACTATTTTAATAAGGAAGTAGTAGATAGGGCTTAGATAGCTACTTTACTACTATTTCTTAGTAGATTTAAAGCTAAAAGGTAGGAGAATAGTAGTAAGATAGCCCCTAAAGTAGGCCCTAACTATAAAATACTAGATATAAGTTTTACTTTTAATACTAGAGAGTAGTATAGTAGTAGTATAGTAGCTCCTAAAGTAGGCCCTAACTATAGATTACTAGTTACTTAGGTAGATAATCCTCTTAGAGGAGGTAAATCTACTTATAGTTTTATATTAATATATATAGTAGTAATCTTATAGAGCCCTAGGGGTAGTCTTATAGTAAGGTTAGTAGACCTTTACCTTAAGAGAGCTAATAAGCTAGGAATAGAGATTTCCTTAGCTATAGCTATATAAAACACTTAAGAAGTAGATTCCTTTTATTAGGAGAAGTTATAGATAATTCACTATAAGACTATAGTAAAGAAGCCTATAAAGAAGTAAGAGGCTAAATAGTCTATTAGTAAGAATAGCTTACTTTATTATAGCTAAAGGATCTATATTCCTCCTAGTATATATATAGAATTATTAATACTAATATATAATAATCCTACTATAGGATACTAGGGAGTTAATAAGAGTCTCAGAAGACTATAAGTATAGTACTACTAGCCCTTGATAAAGAAGGATATAAAAGATTATATTTAGATTTATATAACTTACTAGTAGACTAAGCCCTAGCTATATTAACCTTATAGCTATCTTACTTTACTCTTAGTATTAATTTAACTATAGGAAGAAATCTTAATAGACTTTATTACTAACTTATCCCTTATTATATAGGAAAAAGGCTATATTTCTAATAGTATCTTAGTTATTATTAACTAATTTATAAAATACTCCCTATTTATACTAACTTTAAAGTAACTTACTACTAAAGGACTAGTAACTTTATTCCTTAAGAGAGTCTTCTAAGACTATAGATTACCTAAAGAGATTATTACTAATTATAGCTCCCTCTTTATATCTAAGTACTAGAGAATATTCTATAACCTACTTATAACTAAGTAGCTACTTAGTACTATATTCTACCCCTAAATAGATAGTTAGATAGAGAGGCTTAATTAAATCCTTAAGTACTATATATAGTATTTTTATAATTAGAAATAGACTAATTAGATTAATATACTCCTATTAGCCTAGTATATCTATAATATAAGTAAGTACTTATCTATCAGTAAGAGCTTAGTAGAATACCTATAAGGCTTTACCCTATAAGGACTAGACTATATAGAGGAACCCTTACTAATAGTTAATACCCTAGCTAAGTTATAAAGTATCCTACTTTATTAGTATTATAAAGTAATATAGAAGCTACTTAGTAATATTTATAAATATTAGGCTACCTAGTATAACTATAAGAGAGAACTAATATTATTTAATATAAGAGACTTAGTCCTACTATCTATAAAGAATATTAAGATCTAGTAACCTAGTAAGAAGTTAGTAGATAAGTATATAAAACCCTACTAAATAACTAGATATATTAGAGACTATTATCTTACCTATAAGCTTAAGCTTTTACTATAATTATAGATATATAATATTTTTAATATCTTAAACCTAGAGAAATAGAAGGATAATAAACTAGAAGTAATATAGTAGTAAGATAACCCCTTTATTACTAATAATATTTATATTATTAAATGTATTATTACATATAAAGGATCTAAGAGTAACTAGTAATATCTTATTAAATAGGAAAGCTATAATAATATAAAGAGTTTATAGATTAGCTATAAAGACTTTATAGATAAGAACTTTATTATAGAGTATAAGTAGTAAATTTATAGTAAGATAATAAGGTAATAGGTCTAATATATAAATTAGGTTAATTCTAAAAAATACCTAAAGGGTAGAAAGAGAGTATACTAGTTACCTTTAGTTATACTAGACTAAGTTAAAGACTCTAAAAACAAATAGTAAACCTACTATATACTACTAGTAGCTACCTAGTAATACCCTCTATTACTCCTCCTTATTATTATTATTAGCTAGGTTAAGGTCCTAAGGGACTAAGTTAAGCCCTATATAAAGCAGTAGTAAGACTATATTAGAGGCACTATAAGCTAGGTTCTCTATAATATTACAGAGGGTATTAGTAATATCTAGCTATACCTACAGCTAGGTTAGCTCCAGTAGCTATATATATACTACTACCTTACTAACAGTATAAATAGTAGTAGTAATAGTATTAATAGTAGTAGTATAAGCCTAGGTATTCTTATCCCTAAACTTAAGTTAGTAGAGTAAGTATAAGGTAGAGATATATATAGCCTATATAGCCTAAACCCTAGTAAGTTAATAGTAAAAGTATAAGAGGACTAATAAATAACTTACTATAAGGTCCTAGTACTTAGCCTTAGTCTTTAGGAGACTCTTACTAGTAAGTACTATAAAGAGTTAGGCTAGAACTAGCTAGTTAGTATAAATAAGCTAAGTTATAGTAAGTTAGCTATACTATAGATATAAGTAAGTAAAAGATAGAATAACTTACTAGCTTATATAGCTTCCTATTCTTTATATAATAGGTATACTTAGAAGAGATAGCTATACTAAGGAATTAGTAGGTAAACTATTAGTAAAGTTATAGTAAACTTACAGCTAGAGATAGGAGTACAGGAGGTTAAAGCCTCTATAGTAGTATTATTACCCTTAGTTCAGATAGTCTTCCCTAGGTACTAGTAAGTAGTAGTATTAAGATAATAGTAGTAGTAGCTAAGTCGTATAAAGTTAGTAGTAAACTAGGAAAGCTACTAGAGGTATAGGAGACTTATAGAGATATTATAAAAGATTAAGAGAGAGAGAGAAAGAGAGAGAGAAACTATAGCTTATTAGTAGTAATCTTATAGTAAAGCTAGCCTTAGAGCTAGGCTAGAAAGTTACCTATAAAGAAAGTAATAGTAATAATAAAGGAAGGAAAAGCAGGGAAATTAGGGACTAGCTAAGTCTTTAAATACCCTATAAACCTATAGCTAGTTAGCTATAACTAATAGTAATAAATACAGCTTAAACAATAATCCTATTTATAGCTATTATATTATAATTATTCTAACCTAATTTAGCAATAGAAATATAATACTACTATTTATAACCTAATAGATAACCTAATCTAGTAAGTAGAAAAATAATACTACTATTTATAACTAAATATATACCTTACTTTCAGCTTAGTTAGAGTAACCTTACTACCTATTTTAATAATAGCTAGAGACTAAGAATAATACCCTAATTATTAATATTATTACTAAGATCCCTATAATTACTTATAGCTAGGTTAGCTCTACCTTACTACTAAATTAAGTAAAGCTACTAGATTAAGAATAAATACTATATTAATTAATATTATTACTAAATTCCTCTATAGCTACTTATAATTAAGTGATTTCAGCTTAGTAGCCTAGTTAGGCTTAGCTGATAAACTTAGACTAAATACACCATAGGACCACATTATACCTAGCATCTCTACGACCAATCACAGCTAGGTCGGCGCCATTCTACCGCCTAATCGGGCGACTACAACAGGCCAAGGAACAACACAATGGTCACGCGTTAGTTATTGGCAATTCGCCGATGACCACATTCGCAGCTACCCCACTGGAGGATCGAAGGCCCAGGGACAGGCCTTTGTAAGTAGGGAGGCCCTGTCACACGCCAAAGTGTCATTGGCGCTATGGCGCCAGAAGCGGAGCCACGAGGCACTGCGGTCTCAGAGCGAGAGCGGCGGAGCCGCTACGGTCTCAGAGCGACCGCGCCGATCGGGCGTCACTAGCGTGTTACCCCGCTCCGGACGACCGGAGCGGAAAGGGATAAGAAGGAGCTTAGATGACTAGGAAGAATAGGGAGGTCAGAGATCAATACACATTACAGCACCATCGCACCTTTGCCGCAGCGACCTCACAGCGATCTAGTAGTCTATCTTACCTCTTTACTCCCTACTGTAAATACTGTCCTTAACAAAGGGATAGTAGTAATAGGCTAGTATTTAGAACCAGGATATTATAATAACTTAACCTAGCTCTCTAGCCTCTTTAAAGAGTAAATAGAGTAGGTTTTCGAGAAGGGGCTACTAGGGTATATACTACTAAGTCTAAACATTCTTAAGAGGTATCTCTTAAGCTTTCTACTAGTTAGTAATTATATACTTTAGTATCTAAAAGTTAAGGCTTATATTAGCTATAGTTAGATTAACCTACCTATAAGGCTACTTAATATAGTAGTATATTATCTATAAAATAACCTCTTCTTTTTACTACTTTATATATAATCTTTTAGTTTACTTAATAGGTATCTTTATCTTATAAACCTAGTCTTTAAAAGACTTAGGCTTTAGATTAGGCTTAACCCTCTTCTACCTTATATTAGTATCTAATTCTAGTAATAGTAGTATAATAGGGAAAGGTATAATAGTAATAACTTTATATTAGTATAAATATAATATAATTTAGTAAGGAGAATACTATTAAAAGGCTTATATACTACTTAGATCACTTAGATATATATATATTATATATATATATTCTCTCTATCTTATCCCTTTTAACTATTTATCAGGATTATAATATAGTTCTAAAAGTAGGACTCTTAGGCTCTCTACTAGGGGTAACTACCTTCCTCTTTAGCTACCCCTCAGTGAATATTCACTAGTTCTATATAACCTCCCTTAGAGTTACTCTTTATATATTCTAATCTAATATACCCCTTTAGCTCAAAGGCCTTACTATTAAGCTATAATCTTTATCCTTCCTCCTCTACCCTAATATCTCTAAGGGGTCTATAAGCTAAAGCTATTAAATGAACTTTATAAAACCCTCCTTTAGTAAGCTCTTTATTAAGCTATTAGTAAGTAGTTATATTAATAGAGTATATATTATATTAATCCTTTTTTCTACTATTTCCTAATATAGCTAATAGTTATATATATTAATATATCTTAACTTTATATATAGCTATATAAGTTTAGCTATTATAAGTTAGATAGTCTACTTATTATTATATTTAATAGTAACTTTTATAGGTATAGTAACTACTTAGTATATAGTAGGTAAGAATAAATTAACTTATAGAGTAGAGATAAGTTAGCTTATAAAGAGAGCTTCCTTTACTACTTAGGATAATATAAGGAGCTTAGCTTTAGTAGTTAATATAGTAATAGTATCCTATTTATTTACTCTCTAGGAAGTAATCCCTCTAAATAGCTTTATAATAAATACTTAGGAGCTCTAATAGTCTACTGAGTTATTAGTAAAACTTATATCTAATACTACTTATAGGCTATCTTCTTTATATCTAGATATTATACTATATTTAAGGGAGAGACCTTAGGTTTAAATAAGGTATATTAGGGCTTAGTTAGCTACTTACTAGTATTAAAGCCCTAGGTTCTAGTTAAACCTAGTAAGCTAGCTTATAGTAAAAGTAATATTAGGTTAAGTTATTATAGTAGTATATATAATAGTACTAACCTTTTATTAGTATAGATTAATACTCCTAGAGTTTATAATCTCTTTATAGGGTATTAGCTCTTCTTATATTATTAGGGTTATTAATTATAGGTTTAGGGTACCCTTAAGGAGTATTTAGTATATCTTATTAATATATAAGGACTATAAAAGCTAGAGGTATTAGTTTTCTCTATTATAGATAACTTTAATTCCTAGGAACTAATATAGGGGCTTACCTCCTTCTAGGTAATAGGTTTTCTATAGGTCTTCTATTAGCCTTATTACTTTACTCTTTATCTATAGTAGAAAATATAGAATATAGTTATCTATATAGAAGAAGAAGATAATATCTTTATAAAGTTAGTAGTAGTCTTTACTAGGTATTTAGTGAAAGCCTACTTATAGTAGGCCCTTCTTAAAATACTTCTACTATAGTAATAGGGATCTTTATAGTCTATAGAGAGCTTTCTATAGCTTTAAGATTATTCCTAGCTTTTAGTATTCTCTAGGTATCTCTATATATATATCTTCATTAAGCTTTATATATATAAAGGTATTAACTATATTATATTATAATATATTATAGTTAAATCAGTTAGCTAGAGCTATAAGGGTCCTAAATAATATACTAGTAAGGGTTACTATATAAGTCTCTTAGCTATTAATTACTTACTAGTTACTATATACTATAAGGTATACCTTAATCTTTAGGAATCTACTATACTTATTAAGCTTATAGATATATACCTAGTAGTAGCTAAGTACTTTATAACTACTTACTATAGACTTAGTAACTTTAATCTAGGATTAGGATTCCCTATAACTTTATAAGTATATCTTTTCTACTATAAGTATTATATCCTAGTATAGATAACTAGATCTCTTTATATATAAGCTAGGAAGTAGCTCTAGTAGTCTCTAGTAAGTACTAATACTAGGCTACCTTTCCTCCCTATATATAGAGCTCTTCCTATCCCTTAGGGCTTCTTACTTTCCTACTAGATTAGTAGAGCTTATCCTATCCCTAAGGGCTTCTTACCTTCCTATATATAGTTTAAGTTAAGGATTATTTATACTTCCCCTATTAAATAGTCTAATAGGGCTAGCTAGGCTACTATTAACTATTTAGTAGTTACTTATATAGTTTCTTAGGGATTATAATCTCTTAGATAGGAAGGCTATATTAAATAAGGTTCTTTGTTTTACTAATTATTTAGTAAGTATTCTACTTACTATCTTATTATCTACCTTTTCCTTATTATACCCCTTTATACTAAGACTAATAGCTAAGGTATAGAAGAATATAGTAGGTAGTAACTCTAGAGGGGTTAAGAGTACTTTAAACTTAGCTATAGTATATCTCTTATTTATATTATCTTCTACTAAGCTTATTTCTAGCCTATTCAGTAAGTACTTAGTAGGTTATTCCTCTTTAGAATTATCTTAGATCTTATTAGCTTTATTATCTAGTAGCTATAATACCTACTGCTTAGTTTATTCTTATTATATAAGTAACTCTTAGATTTATTTCTATATTACTTCTAAGTCTTCTTATAGTAGGTTATCCTAAAGGCTCTCTAAGTATCTATTAAACACTTAGCTCTTATTAAATATAATATCCCTTATAGTAAAGACTTCCTTCTATAGTAGATTCTATACTCTAAAGGAATTACTTAATATATAGTTAACTAGGAAGCTAATCTAAGCTCTTAGGGACTATCTTTAAAGTCGATTTCTCTATAGCTATAAATCTACTATAAGTATAAATACCTTATAGCTATAGGCTTAGAGATATAAGAGGTTAGGCTTTATAGTCTCCTTAGGGTAAAAGTTATAGTAGAATAGCTTATATAGGGTTTTCTTATCTCTTTATACTAAGGGTATCTAGTTATATAGGTAGATTACTACCTTAATTAACTCTAGCTATAGGTATTTAGGCAGCTTAGCTCCTACTTATATTATATAGCTTTTCTAGATAATAATAGCTATAATTTATTTAATACCTCTATTCTATACTTAGGTATTTAGTACTAAGGGCTTAGTAAGTATTCTATAATTATATAGTAGCTCTACTACTTAGGGGTATATCTTAGTAATTTTATTATTATATTTAATTACTTTAACTTTAATTAAGTATTATACCTTAAGTATTATAAGGAACTAAGTAATTACTAAGTATAAGGTATATATTAAGTAGCTTATAGTATAATAGTCCTATAAATAACTAGTTACTTAATCTATAAAGATCTAGACTAATATATAGCCTATATAGCCTTAGGTTATTAGGTAGAAATTAAGGGTAATTTAGTCTCTTAGCTTTACTCTTATTATAGTCTCTTATAGGGTTCTTCTAATTATTTAGTAAGCCTTTACTATACTATAGGTATTATAGTCTATAGTTATAATTCTCTATAGTCCCTTAGGTTCCTCTATCTTTATCCTAATACCCCTTAAGGTACTAGTTAGGTATTAGAGAATATCTAGTCCTAGATACCTAAGGTACTAATACTATATAAGGGTATTTCCTTAAAGAGGTTATTAATAGGTCTAGGATATATACTTATATTTCTTCTAAGGTATTAGTACTATTAGGCCTACTTAGCTATTATTAGGGGCTTAGTAAGTATTTACTAAGTCTAGTTTTATCTCTCTCTATTTAAGGACCTATTATCCTTCCTACTTATTAATAGCCCTAAGAAAGATCCTATTTACTCTTCTAAGATAATTACTTCCTAGTTTTATATCCTACTATAACTTTTACTTTCTTAGCTTAGAGAAAGATATAAAGTTAGTTATAAGTAATATATATAGAGTAATATTATAGATTATAAGTTTCCTTAGTAAGCTATTAGTAGATATTAAGTTAATAGTTATATTTTTATATCTATTAATAGATACCTACTTTATACCTAACTAGAAGAAATCTCCTAGTTAGGCTACCTAGAGGTTCTTTATCCTTAAGGTATCTTAAAAGATATATAGTATAGCTCCTAAATCTAGAAGAATACTATCTTATAATAGATAGTAGTTACTAACTACTAGGGCTATATTTATTCTATAGGAGCCTACTAATCTAAGTTATACTAATCCTTCTAGTTTAATCTTTTATATCTAATTAGCTAGATTATCCTTATTCTTTTTAATCTACTATTTAACCTTCTTAGTTATTAGAGGAAAGAGGTAGAAGCTTTATAGTTTCTTCTTAGGGAATATATAGTAGTATTATAAGAGGGGATAGAAGAAGTTATATACTAGGTACCTTAATTCTAGATTATCCCTAATACTCTTCTATAGTTACTTCTTTCTATTTAACTTCTAAGTATTTACTAAAGGCTTATTATTACCTTCCTTAGATATCCCTAGTATATAGAAAGCTCTATAGCTAACTTTTAGTCTCCTTAGAAGCTCTAGCTAGCTCCTAATAGTTTAGTAAATATCTACTATAACTAGTTTAATAGCTAGAGTACCTACCTAGACTTAACTAATTTATATTATACTATAGGTATTAATCTATAACTCTAGTAATAATACTCTAAGGGCTATTATTAAGTCTATAAGCTACTAGTTAGGCTTAGTTACTTCCTAAAGATTAATATCCTTAGCCTTATTAATTATATTCCTCTAGTAAGTAAGCTAATTGCCTATAGCTTTATAGGTTATAATCCTTATATAGTTAGGTTCTATAAGTATCTTATAATATACTTAGTAAGCTCTCTACTTATACTTATCTTATATAAGGGAGAATTTATTATAGATTAATTAGATCTATTCTAATAGTAGTTTTTCTATAGGATAATAGTAGTAAGAGAGGGGTTTATCTATAGTCTCTAGGACCTAGTTCTAAATAGTCTTTAATTATATTTTAAAGTCCTTATAGTATTTATTAAGGTATTTAAAGTTAGTCTATATAGTATTATATATTTATAGATTCTTCTCTATTAGCTTAGTAACTTATTAGGCTTAGATTATAATATTATCTCCTTCTTAGAAGGTTAGATTATCTTTATCTCTAACTATAATAGTATTAGAGGTTTAAGTTAATACTAATATAAGCTCTTTAGTAACTATTTATATTATAATCTTCTAACTCTTCCTAAAGTATAAGATATTAGGGAGAATTAGTACTACTAATAATAGTAAGAGCTTATTAGTCTTTATTAGGTTAAAGTAAGTCTAGAAGTCTTTATTTATTATAATAGTCTTAAGGGTCTTAAACTAAATAATCTAGTCCTAGTTAATTATAAGTTTTATTATATTAAAGGTTATTTTTTTTTAGGTTTTCCTTTATTAAGTAATTAAGGAGTAGTTACTAGTAATTCAGCTTTTAGCTAGATATTTAATTAAATACTTATAGTATATATCTAACTATTAATTATTAAAAGGCTTATATACTACTTAGATTACTTAGATATATATATATTATATGTATATATTCTCTCTATCTTATCCCTTTTGACTATTTGTCAGGATCACAATATAGTCCCAAAAGTGGGGCTCTTAGGCTCTCTGCCAGGGGTGACCACCTTCCTCTTTGGCTACCCCTCGGTGAACGTTCGCCGGTTCTACGTGACCTCCCTTGGAGTCACTCTTTACATGTTCCAATCTAACAAATATAGTATCTTACGATATATAATACTTAATTACTTTGATATCTTACCCCTCAGTTCAACATTACACACTAATCATATAGGGAAGTAATCTACAGGGCTAGTGGCAATCGGTACTTTAGCGTCGCATTAGCTGTGAAGGATTCTGTGCCAATTTGTTGAGTCGTTACGGTACTTGGCAGTTGTAGCCGTAGAATGGAGACCCCCAAGCGTCACCTGAAGACCAAAGATGGGTCTAGGAGGGTCGCGGCGAGCGAATGAATTGCCAATGTACCGACATGTCAGGATGATGCATCGGGAGCGGGGGGAAGACACATGAAGGTTCGTCAACGTTGGATTGAGCCGCATGAACGCAGTATAAGAGAGGGACGTGTGCATCGTTGGACTCATCGATTGTGTCTTTTATACTGCCATTCATTCCGCGACTGACTCTTGTGTACTCCTTGCTTCGCCGTGATGCCCACTCTCCTCGACGCCCTCCGCCAGACCAGCAAGGTCGGCTGCGATACCCTCGACGTCGATGGTATGCCGCATGCAATGAGCCGAAGCTAGTTCTATGGCTAAATACCACGCAGTGTCCAAAGATCTAGGTCCATTTGTGGACTGCACATCCAATCAGGTATCCCAAGCCTTTTCCCTGGATACACAAGCCCACTGACGCCAACCAGGCCATTGCATTCTTTGAGCTCACCAAGCCCCTCACCGGCCAAACGCTGCTGCACCATGAAGCCCTCATTAAGGAGGCGGCTAGTGACGCTCGCGGGAGTCTGAAAGAGCTTCAAGGCAGCACGGCGTTTGAGGAGTTTGTGGTGGAGATATTGGTACGCGGCTATTCGGAGACGCAGGCTGATGAACGTGGACCTTTACTGACAGGTCCCTAGATGGCCAAGTTGCAGTTGAGGACCGTCCCCAACGTGACGGGCTACGTGCACATCCAGACCAACCCGAAGCTATCCTATTCAACCGCCGCGACCGTGGCCAATGCCGAACGTAGGCCTCAACACAAGATTGAAGACCTGCAGAGACAGACTGCTCACTGCAGAAACAGGCATCATCCGGATCTTCAAGGCCCTGGCTCCAGACTTTGACGCCAAACAGGTCTGCATCAAGGTCCCGGCAACCTGGGAGGGCGTGCAGGCCTGCCGCGTCCTGGAAGCCCAGGGCATCTCGACGCTCGCAACGACCATGTTCTGCATGGAGCAAGCAGCGTTGGCAGCGGACGCGAAGTGCACCTACATTGCCCCCTACGTCAACGAGCTCAAGGTGCACTTCGAGCAAGGGTGAGCGCCGTCCACTTATCAGCTACAAGACAATCATCGCGCTGACCCTCCTAGAATCGTGGACGAACACAAAGCCTTCGACTTCTGCCGCGAGGCGCAAGCCTACTACATCGCCCACTCCTTCCGCACCCAGGTACTCGCAGCCTCGCTCACGTCCGTGGACGAGGTGATGCAGCTCGCCGGGATCCAGCACGTCACCGTCTCGCCGCCTCTGCTCCGCGCGCTGTCCGCCCGCGACCTCTCGGCGTGGGACGGCGAGCTGGGCGGATACTTTGCGAAGGGCCCCGCTGCCAGGAGCTGGGAAACGCGGGATTACGCGGCGCTGGTGAGGGACGAGGGCGCGTGGAAGCTGGCGTTTGCAAGGAGCGGCTTTGGCGCGAGCGAGGGCAAGACCGTGTCGGCCATCAACTACTTTTGCGACTTTCAGGAGAAGCTGGAGGATGTCGTTAAGGGGTATTCCGGCTGAAGCGTGGGTGCGCTCTCCAGGCTCCAAGATAGTAATCCGACCCGATTCCTCTACTGCAAACGCTGCGATTTCTTTGTCTTGTTTCCTCCGCGCGATTTGATGCTGCGTGGTGTTGACTGCGCGACAGGGGACTCCCGACAACACCAACCGGCCAGCATTTTCTTTGTCCCAAGTTACGTGTCCAAAACCCCAACCCCCTTGGTATCCCGGTCAAGCAAATTACTCTCTACAGCCAGCCTCACGAGACCAGCCGCGAGGCGCGTGGTGGCGTAGCAGCGGTGGCTGGAAGCCCAGGTGTGCAGCCGTCCATGCGTCACCATCTTCTTTCAACAGCGACATCAGCCCTGTCCTCTGGTATACCTGCTGAGAACTGACGAGCTCAATCACCGCAAGGTCTTATTGTGTTCCTGATCTGGCTGGTTCTGTGCAGAGGGCGGCTGGGGTAGACACACGGACGCGGGTTTCTTTGTTTGTGTCGATGCAGCCCACCTAGCACGGGATGCAGTCAACGTGGCCACGGGGGAGTGCATTACAATGTGGTCTCTCGAAGATTCAAACTGATCACACCGATGAGATTGCGGGTCTCGAAAACGAAGATATCTCCAGGAAAACAAGATGTGACGTTGGAGTTGTCAGAGGCTCACTCCCGCCTTCAACCACCAAGTCGGAAACACCAAAAGTCCCAACCAGCTCCTCAACCACAAAGACCAGCTCATCCCCCTCCCTGGAAACCATCTTCTTTGTCCTCAAGCCTGCGGCGCAAAACGCCAGCTGGAATGCACCGCCAACAAAAATGGCATTGCGCATGGGCTGACCCTCCTTGCAGACGGGCCTCTGCTGCCCAAACGGCCTTTCTCCTCGCTTGTCTTTTCGTCTTTGTCCTTGTGGTTTATTAACCCCCCCTCATTATCCGCGCGCTCCCTGATCGGCGTTTTTTCTTGTTTCTATGCTAGATCCTCTTTTTATTCACCGTCACTGTGTGTCTGGTATTTTCTTGTCTGCTACTTGGGTGGATGCACTGCGGTTTGGTGACGTGTAAACCCACGCTTCGAAATCCCTTTCCCTCCTCCTTTCGCTTTCTTCGCCAACACAGTCTCAATGGCGTCAGAGGAGGAATTGAGCGATGTGTACGCAGTGTACATGTCGCCAGAGGACGTCGCACCGCGACACAATCTCCTCATTAAACCCAGTGATGCGGACTGGAAACAAGTCCACGACAACTTCACCTGGTTGCTGAGCCCTTCGTCGACAAAAACCATCAACGAGATCATGAAAGATACCTTCACCCGCCACGAGGCACGCATGTTTGTCCGTTCCAATCGCCCAGACATCAAATCGATACAGGACAGCAACGCCTCTCGGTTCCGGAATCTGCTTCATGGGCGGTTCAGCGGCGTCAACGGCTCTCTCGTCACCAAGTTCACCATGATGTACTTTGGGCTTCCTGTCGAGCCCATGACGTCTCTGCTCGACGAACTGGCTGAGCAGGTGGGCCAGAAGCCTTCTGAGGGCCCGTTCTATGAGATTGCGCCGCCGCTGCATTTCCTCACAGCCAACAACCACCGCAACATGGGCGACGATGCCCTGAGAGGCAAGTACAAGACCACTTTCAGGAAGCCCTCGTATCAGAAAACTCTCGCTAACATATCACAGCGCCAGAAGCTCCCATTCAGCCAATCCAGTTGCCAAAGCCACCCGGCGACTCACCGAGACTCAGAGGAGGCGGTGCCAGTCCCGAGCCCGAGCCTCCCGTGGTGGAGAGAGACTACTTCCCCCTACGCGAAGAGCCGTTCGAGCCCACTGACAAGTGGAAGTATCTCTACGGCTTGAAAGGTGCTATTCCTATGGTCCCGAACAAGTGGAAGACCTTTGCGGCAGCCGTCAGAACTTTACTGTGTCGTCGAACCAATGACAACACCCCCGTCAAGTTCCGTCTCATCTTCTACGACAAGAAGAATGAACACAAGCGTATCCCCATTGACGACTACCTGCCCATCACTGAGGAGAGCACCGCTATGAAGTACCTCATCGAGCACTGGGAGTCGTCATCCGACCACGAAAACTGCTGCGAGTACTTCGTCAAGCTGGCCCCCAAGAACAACGCCTCGGCCTTCCTCCAAGCCTCGGAGAAGTGGCTCGACGACGTGCCGCACTGGGAACCCTACGAAAACCAGTTCAAATCGGACGTCTTCCGGTTTTCCTTCCCGGTCTTCGATAAGTACGAGGAACCGAAGCGGGAGATTCGTCGCCATGCCTGGCTGGCTTTTCCCAAGCCCAAGCCGGGCAAGAAGTTCTCCATCCTCGACTACGGCGCCAACCAGTACAACGCGCAGCTCAGGACGGCCATCGAGGTCATCATCGGGCGGCCGGTGGGGGACTTTCACCACGCCATGTTCCGGCTGCACGACATGCACAATCCCACCGCCAGCGAGAAGTGGCACTTTGTCTACGGCGGCATGGCGCAGCATACCTCGGTGTGGGAGCGGATGAACCCGCAGACCAACCCCGATGGCGACTGGGTTCTTCAGTCGAGGCTCCTGGGATCGGAAGACACCGCCGTCGTCATCCCTCACTACTACCCTCCCTTTGTACCCATCATCAAGAAGGACGACATCGACGGCGGGCTCTTGCGTCTGCGGCAGCTGCTGGCGAGTGCTTACACCGCCCACGACATTCGCAAGATGGACTGGGTCAAGCTGTCTCCCGGCAGAACCCTCTTCGGAATGGACGCTGTGGCGATAGCGGGTTTACCCTTGAAGCACGTTAACCCTCCCAATAGACGGATCGCCCCGAGACCTCCTCATGACAGCTTGGCTCCGACCAGGGAGGGCTCTGAGGAGGACGAGGACGAGGACGACGAGGACAGTTATATTGACAGAAATCGGGGTTGCAAGGAGTACGACTATGCCACGTCGGAAGAGGACGAGCTCGACTTTCTAGATCGCGACCGCGAACAAGCCAAAGTCCACGCTCAGGACTTGAATCTCAGAGACCTCAACGAAGTTCCCGACACAAACTTGGACCCTGACGACAGCCGCCCACTTCCCTTGCTGGATGAAGAGTTCTACAGCCCCGGCGACCAGCTCAGGGACATCCTAGAGGTAGAGGAAAAGGTCATTGTGCTCAGTCCCGTGTGGTCCACCCACAAGTCACGACTCATTCCCGGCTGGCTCGACGCCGAGGTGGCCTCGCGTAAAACTGTGACGAACCTCGCCTTTGACGAGTTGGCTGTCCGGAGCTACGATGTGACGTCTGTGTTCCAAAGCAGAATCGACCACCTCTGCGACACGGCTGGCCGCCAGAGAATTAACCATGATAGAAGGGTCATCTGCCTCCGGTCCGCTTGGCCGGAGGGCTCGTCGCATGATGCTCCCTTGATTGCCGTTGGGGGGGAAAGCACCCACCATCAGTTCCAGGGGATTCACGCCAGCCTCACCCATAGTCGCGTCACGGTTACGTTCAAGGTTAAGAAGGCGGGTAGCTGGAACAAGTCCCTGCACTTCAGTAATGTCTGGGGACCCAGAGTTCTCACAGGTAAGAGATGCTACGTTCGATAGAGATAACCAAGAGACTAACGGGGATTTAGAATGCGAGTGCGCCGAGGCACCGTGGATACCTCCGCCCGTAGATGACGAGGAGGATGAAAACGAAGAGCCCGAGCGTGAGAGAGGACCAAGGAGATCACCCAGTCCCGAATTCACCGCGCCCGAAGCCCCTGAAGAAGACGAAGAAGAAGACATGGCCGCCGGGGGAGTCTACGAAAGGTCCATAACATGGTACAAGCAGCCCAGCCTCTTCGACGACAACAACAACGCCAAAGCCCAAGTCCCCATCAACGCGCCCCCCAAGGAACCCATGCTGCGGACCACGAGCAACCTCCCCATGGTCAGCAAGGCCGTGCTGACGACGACGGAGGCAACCAGGCTCGTCGATCTTCTCTGGCAGAACCGAAACGAGGCCTTGGACCGCGCGAGAACCTGTCCGTACCGGGGCTGCGAGTTCAGCTACAGGACCAATGACGTGGCGGCCATCGAGAAGCATTTCCGTGATCGCCACCGGGCGAGTAAGTGCATGTGGTGCAATGAGACGCTGTTCGAGCACTGGGACTATGAGCAGAAGATGGCGCATCTCCGGAGTAAGCATGAGGATCAGATGCTTCACGCCTTGGGAGGTACTGGGCAACCTCGACGAGGGACGTCCGCATCTAATGTTCGGACCGGGTCTCCTGGGCGAGGAACTTCGTCCTTTGGTGTCCGGACCGAGCCTCCTAGACGAAGAACATCCACCACTGGCGTTCAAACCGACCTCAGTGAACAAGGAACTCCTCGACGTAGGGGCACACCCACCACCGGCGTTCCCATGGAGCCCCCTCGAGAATTCCCCTCCGATGGTAGATGCAGGCTGTTCTTCACGTGTGAAACCAACGTCCGCGATCTAGACGACAGGCAGTTTGTCGAGCACATGCACGATTGGCATCAGGACTACCTTGACTCCGATAAGCCGGTCCGGGAACTGCGCCGGGACTGGGTCGACGCCGACAAGTCAGCAGAAAAGGCCAAGGGAAAGGGCAAAGCCAGCCAGGCACAGGCCCCTGCTCTTCGTTTGCCGAGCACCAAAACACGAGCTGGTCCGTCTACGCAGGAAGACGACCTGGAAGAGCTGCCAAGCTTCGCCGCAGAGGACACCTCTGATGATGCCACTGTTACTCCCTCCCCTAAAAGAACCCGACAACCCTCTGCGCGCCGGGAAGCCAGCGCCGTCAGTTCTAACCGGAGCGAATCCAGGTCCCAAGCCCGCGGTAAGTCCTCGGGGAAGAGGCCGGCGAAGCGAAGCCGGGTGTCTCGGGAACCAGCCGAGACTCCAGAGTCCGACGACGATGCGGGGACCTCGCCGACTCCAAGAGGACGACCTCGACAACAGGAGTCGACCCAAGTCAGCCCTGTACCAGAGGAGCGCGAAGAAGAGGACGCAGGCGTGTCGAAAGGCGGCCAGGTCCTCAAACGACGG
The DNA here is from genome assembly GCA_001305505.1 of Neonectria ditissima. Lineage (NCBI taxonomy): Eukaryota > Fungi > Ascomycota > Sordariomycetes > Hypocreales > Nectriaceae > Neonectria > Neonectria ditissima. Next base: position 2,813,868 of record LDPL01000040.1, on the reverse strand, counting down.
CGATACAAGTCGGTCGACTGGGTTGAGAAACTCGGCCCGGACGACCCCGACTTCGAGCCCAGCGACGACATGTACTGCTCCAAGTGTCTCCGCAAGGCGCCCAAGCACCGCGATCAAAGCCCCGGCCGGTCCATGTTGGGCCGCAGCAAGGAACTAGAGGTAAGTATCGCGAGAACCACCAACGCCGAACCTCATGCTAACCACATCTCCCAGTTCCACTACGCAAAGGACCGCTGCTGCCGGATCCGCCGAGGCGTCGGCTCAGCCCTCGGCCTCCCGAACCGTAGCGGCTGGATCCCGGCCTCGAACCTCCCAAAGCGCATCACGCTGGTCAAGGAAAAGTTCCTGACCAAGTTCCCCGCCTACGTGCAGACCATCTACCCGACGCGCGTGACCGACGTCAACACGACCGTCTGGCGCTCCGACCCCAACAACGACACCAACAACCAGTGGTGGGACATTCCCTGGCCGCCGTACGAGGGCCAGCCGCCCTTCCCCGGCGCCTGGACCTTCCCCGGGTACCCCGAGGTCGACGGCTCCGGCCGCAAGCGGAGGCGCGAGTTCAGGGGCGTCCCGGGGCCAAGCGACCCGACGTATCAATACGTGTCCGACCACGACTCGGACGATGGGCTGGAGGCGGATGTCGATGATACCCAGGAGTTTCGGGAGGCTGAGATTGAAGCTCGGGGAGGTAGCAAGACTCCTAGGAAGAAAGCGCCCGAGGACTTTGTAGTTGAGTCGGTTGAGAGTGAGGAGAGCTCGTCCGAGCCGGCGCCTAAGAAGGCCAGGAAGACCAAGAAGAAGCCTGCTGCTGCTGGGCCGGCTGGCACGGAAGAAACTGTGGTGAAGTCGACGCCTAAAAAGACCAAGAAGACTCCCGCTGCTGAGCCCGCCGAGACGGAGAACACTCCGGCTGAATCAACTTCGAAGAAGTCGAAGAAGGCTCCTGAACCCAATCCAACCGATACGGAGGACACCCCGGCAGACCCAGCTCCTAAGAAGACCAAGCCAAAGACTCCCACAGCCAAACCAACCGCGACGGACGATACGCCCACGAAGCCAGTTCCTAAGAAGACACAGGCAAAGACTCCCGCCCCCGAAGCAACCGACACAGAGGACACCATAGCAGTACCAGCCCCGAAAAGCACCAAGAAAAAGACCCCCGTGCCCGCACCCGTCGACACCGAAGACTCCGCACCCGAGCCCGCACCAAAAAAGACCAAGAGAAAGCAGCTCGCCAAGGAAGCCGTAGTCCAGACCGTCAAGACCGAAGAGGTCTCGGCCGGACCAACGCCCAAGAAGACCACCAAGAAGCAGGTCGCAAAGGCAGCTGCAGTCGAGGTCGTCCAGGAGGTCGAAGAGAGCAGCACGGCCAAACCGGCGCCGAAAAAGGGCAGGAAGAGACAGCGTCCTGCAAAGGCTGTGGCCGAGTCTGAGGAGCAGGAGGAGGATGCTCCGGCTGGACCATCGCCGAAAAAGGCGAAGAGGACTAAAGGTAAGATCCCCCGTACCCAGCATCTCATCACATACATGAAATCAAGATACTAACACCATTTACAGTACCCCCGCAACAGACCTTGTCTCAGAGCACCGCGACCGAGGACGGTACGCCGCTGAGCAGCATGCCGACTCGAGCGTCAAGTAGGATCAGAGCAGCGAGAGAGGCGAGTGCAGCGCTTTCTGCCAAGTCAAAGAAGTAGAACTACTTTGGAGGCTGCTCTGTATCTTGATCGGTTCCGGTGTGTCCTGTTGAGGAGTTGAGGTTAGAGGGTTAGTGTTTTGGATCAGTTTTGTTTTTGTCAGTCATCTTCCTCGACTTGAGGAAGAAAAGACACAACGGTTGGATTGCCCTTTTTGTTACTTTGATAATCTTGAGACGATGTTTGCTGTCAGTACTTCATTAGTTCATTGTCTTATCCGAAATTGTATTTCGAGAACTGAGTGCTGCTCGGTTTCCGTTCTAGAGCAGGTCCCGTATTAACTATTCCATGCCTGAGTGAATGCCTCTGGTAGAGTGTCAACAAGTGTAACCGGTAGAAACTTGGTGGCAGTGCTGGAACCATAAACACTTTGATCATGTCACTATCAGGCAAGTCAACTCAAAATCTCCAATTAAAATGTTCCATTCGTTCATCTCCCCATCTCATCACACGCAGCCCATTGCGTGCGTTTATACCCTTCAAGGCATCTTTATCAGAGGCTCAAACCATCGCCTGAATTATTGTACAAAGACCCAGTCACGCCGCGAGATCCCAGTCCAACCCAAATCTTTCCCATGTTCGCCAAACAAATCCATCCTTCATAGAGCCTCAATAGCTTTTAGCAGCACGTCCAATCCCTTCTGCTTCACATCGCCCCGGTCCCCAAGCAACGAACCAACGTCGCTGAGGATACCTAGTGGAATATAACATCCCGTCTTAGCCTTGTCCAGGCTATCCTTGAGTCTGCTTGTGTGCTCCCACTCCTTGGCCGCCACCTCGGCCCTCTCAATTACCCTGTTTGAAATGCCGCACATGGCTGCGCAGTGCATACCAAAACTGCCCTCAGCAACGCCATCTTCGAGCTTGTACAGGAACGTGACACGGCGTTCCTCTTCATCAACATGAATCTGCATCCTTCGTGCTCGGATCTCAGGGTGATTCTCAAACTCTGTCGCCAGTGAGTGATAATGTGTAGCAAAGAAGCCCACACAGCCAATGTGAGTAGCCACTTGATGAAGCACGGCCTGAGCCACAGCGACACCATCATACGAGCTAGTTCCTCGTCCAAGCTCATCCAGAATGACGAGCGATCGAGGCGTGGCTTCCGAGAGGATCTTCTTCGTCTCCGAAAGCTCGACAAAGAAAGTTGACTGAGCAGCAAAGATGTTGTCGTTGGCTCCCAGACGAGACATGATGCGATCGACGGGTGTCAGACGCGCTGAGATGGATGGCACATGGCAACCAATCTGCGCCATAATCACGGCAGTGCAAGACTGAATTATGTTAGCTTGTGAACAAAAATACTTGGAGGTGTAGTCTTACCATGCGCAGGACAGTGGATTTGCCAGCTGCATTGGCGCCGGTCAGCAAGTTAATACTGGCTTGCTCGCCACCGAGCTTGATGTCGTTGGGGATAAAGTCATCCACAGTGTTCATCATGCAAGGGTGACGAAGCTCAGTAAAGTCGATGGTGCTCCGCTCCTCGTCGACAAACTCAGGTCGACAGCTTGGGTGACCGATTGAGGCGGAAGCCTTGGCCAGACTGACCAAACAGTCCAGTTGGGCGATAATCTTGATGGCTTGCAGCCATGTGTCGTAATCAACATCAAACTTCTGGAAGAACCTCGAAGCCACGTCTCGGACGAGCTGCGAGTGGGTTTCTTCGGCTTCCTGTAGGTCTCGTACGAGCTTGCTCAGCTCAGGAAAGTACCAACGCTTGACATCCTTCGTCGCCGACATTTGACGCCAGCTAGAGGGGACCTTAACGCTCTTGGGAGCCTCGATTTGGTAAATCTCCTTGCCGATGTCGGTGAATTTGAGCGCCTTGCTCTTAAACTCCTTCTTCTTCGCATCAAGAAGGTCAGAGAGCTGCTGCTTGATCTCATTGATTTGGTCCAGACTCTCGTCGAAGTCTTCGTCGATACCACGCTCAGGGAGCAACATCTTTTCTTCCCGGGCCTTGCGACGATCAAAAGCAGTCCGCCAATAGCTGAGCGGCTCTTCGAGGTTTGGCATCGAGGAGATGAGGCGATCAACAACACCGTTGCCACCCTTGAACGCACTGAGAAGCTCCATGGTGTTCTCGATTTGCTCAAAGCCTTCCAAGACACGAACAAAATCTTCGGGCTTGCAGGCTCCCGCGTGGATTCGGGAAATGAGACGCTCAAGGTCGGGCATCTTGACTAGCTGTGAGGCAAACTGCTCACGGACAGCCTGGTCGGCATTCAGCATGTCAACTGCGTCCAGACGCTCGTTGATTCTCTCGATGTTACAGAGAGGATGCGCGACCCACTGGCGGAACAGCCGCTTGCCGAAGGGCGTTACACACTTGTTAAGTAGACTGAATAACGTGCCTTCGGTCCCTCCGTTAGCGTTGGAGAATATCTCCAGGTTGATGAGAGTCTGCCCATCCAAGACTAATATGCCGTTGTTCTGGATAGGGTTGTACGTCTCAAAGTTGCCCTGGGATAGGAGCGGGCGCTCGAGCTTGAGGAAGCGCAGGTACGACACCAGCGCTCCGGTCGCTGACATGAGGAGATCGTCGTCCTTGTGTTGCTGCAAAGCCTCGGGCCACACTTCCTCTTTCGTGTCCTCGGTGGTAAAGTAGTTGCCGCAGTTCAGCTCTTGTCGCGACTTGTCAGCGTCCCAGAACTCGGTCCCGGGCTTGAGATGCGTCCAGATTGTGGTTGGGCTAGTGTTGTTCTTGAGAATTCTGAGCGCCTTCGTGGACAAGCGAGACTTCTCAAGAAGAAGCTCTCTCGGAGTGGTTTGTGCAACCAAGGTCTCAAACTTGGTTAAATCAACGTCGTCAACGAAACTCGACAGGAAGAATCGGCCAGTTGCAGTGTCGGCAAAAGCAATGCCAAACGCGGGCAGGTCATCAATGACAGATTCCTTGATGGCAACACAGTAGGAGGCCATGTCGTCTTGAAGCATGCCACCATCGACAAGCGTACCGGCAGTCAAGACACAAGCGAGTTCACGAGAAATGACCTTGTCTGCCTTCTTGCCACTCTTTTCTTGGCGCTCTCGCATCTCCTTGCCCAAATTAGTTTCCTTTTGATCGACACGTGCGACCTTGTACTGTTTGGCAATGAACTGGTTGACCCAGTAGTCAAGGGAGCTCTCGGGCACTCCAACCATCCGCATGTTCACGCGGTCTGTCATCTTCAGGTCAAACTCTTGGTGACCGATGGTAGCGTCATTCTCGTAAAGCTCGTAGAACTTGCCCTTTTTAAAGAAGACAATGGTGTCCCAAAGGTTCTGTTTGATACCCCAGTATTGCCTCTCGAAAGGCGAGAACTTATTCCAGGCGGAGGAAGGAATGAAGATTGTCCTGGTGTCATATTCGGGGTCGGCTGGGGTTCGCTTCTCCTTGTCCATGATCTTGGATAGCCACGGATATCTGTCCTCGGGTTCCCTGGTGTATGCCTTTTCCTTGAACTTGGGGTCCCTGGCAGCGCGTTCGGCAGGCTTCGTGACGGGATGCTTGTCAGTTGACTTTGGGTCGTAGTTCCACTGGACGGCGGTGGATTCGGGGAGATCCTCCATCATATCCTCTAGAAGATCCTCGTCGATGGGGGCAATCTTCTCCGGCCGTGTAATAGGGGAAGAGAGGTTGGATCGCTTTCGGGGTGCTTGAGGCTTTGCAGATCGCTTCCGCTTCGCTGCCCGGGGCTCCTCGTCGGATTCGTCGGATACGACAAAGTCTGCCAACTCATCTACAATTATTAGGGAATGTTTCAAGTTGATTGGGCATTGTGAACAAACCGTCATCATCGGCCACATCGTCGGCCTCTTCATCGTAATCATCTTCGTCTTTGATCGCCGGTCGTGCTACTCTAGCCCGCTGGCGGGAGGCGGATGCACCGCTGAAAATGAATGGCTCGTCTTCGTCGGAGGATTCGGCGTAACTAACGACCTTTTTGCTCTGAAGTTGAGTGTTAGGAGTGTGGTGTGAAATAGGTTGCGGAGAATGATTGCGAACCTTGCGAGTCGGACTGCTGGGGAGGGCGTCGCTGTTGTGGATAGGGGCCTGCTCGGACTTTATCTTAGTTGGTGTTGTGGTTGGCGGAGGCAGGGAGTCGACGACTACCTTGACGCCCGAATCCATGTTCTCTTGGGAGCTTGGGGGCTCGATTGCGTCGCTGCTAGGGACGGGGGTGGAGAGCTTGACGGAGGTTTTGAGGGGGAGCTTCGCCTTGGGGAGAGAGTTGGCCTTGGTGGTCTCCTTGAGACAAGAGGATTTTCTGGCATCGGTAGTAACCTTTGAGAGGGGCGAGGATGCAGGCGCGGGCCTCGACGGCGTGGCCTTTGAAAAGAAGGACACAATGGACCGCTGCTTGGCCGAGGACGAAGCTGCTGCTGGCTTGGTGGCCTTTGCAGGCGTGCGCGCTGCCGCCTTGTCGCTAGCCATAATGGAGGTGACGGGCCAATGGCCGTGACTCGAGGTGGATTAATGAGTGGTCGAGGGCGAAAGGAATAGGCGGTGGTGATTCACGGGAGAGAAGAACGTTATACCGAGTAACAGACGATAGAATTGAGTACTCCCGACGAGAAAATGCAAACGGGAGATGGAGAGTGTCGATGGGAATGGGCCTCGATCAGGAGGAGGATTCGACATGGATAACGGTTCACGGAGGCATCGGTCACGTCGCGGGACGGCGCGTGCGCGTTTTCGCGTAAAGACATGGGAATGGGGCAGGCACGGCAGTTGCACCTGCCTCCACTTTGCTTTTTCTGGGGCGCGCTGATAAGAGCACGCACAGCCCCTGGAGTTGCATTGTGAAATGCACTGTAAATCTACACTGTGGGATTTATGCAACTATGATCCAGCACTGTACTCTGTAATCCGCACTGTAACACGCACCGCTGTCGCTCAGTACTGTCGCTCAGCACTGTTAGGCACTCACACCAACATCTCAAATCTCCACCTCCTCGGGCTGTTCGTCACATCTGCTGCACAACAGACAACACCACGTTCAGGTGCTCAACTCGATAAGGTCCTCATGGAACGTTCCAGTGTACAGGCAATTCCCAGGCATGAACCAAAGGGTATCTTCGTTATGTCGCTATCAAAGTGCATTCACCCTCCGCCCTGAGGAGATCAGGAAGAACTGCCAGCCAACAGCCATGCAACCATCCAGCATCAACCCATCACCACCACTCAAACAATTGCAAAGAAAGATTCCCTAGCTCAACACCTCACGTCACCTTTCTCCCCAAAACCCACCCCACAAACTTGCCCACCACCAACGCCAACCAAAACACCCAGTACTGAATCCCCGTGCTGTGGCCAGACTTAAGCCGAGCCCTCGACCCCTTGAGAATCTTCATAGCTCTCGGCACAGCTAGCTTGTCGTACGCCGCGACAGCCTCTACCAGAGATCCCTCCTTGCACAGCTTCTCTGCTAGATCCCATCCGTCAGCCAGCGCCAGGTTCGCCCCGTATCCGGAAAAGGGGCTGACGGCGTGGTTGCTATCTCCGATGAAGACGACCGGAAGCTGGGGCAACTTTTCGTGAAAGAAGGGTTTCTTGTCCCGCGCGTTGATTGAAAGGGCTGTCTTTGGGTCTGTGTGCGCGACAATGGTCCGGAAGGGCTCCTGCAACTCGGAGCCCAGTTCCAGTCCCCGGTCTATCAAAGCCTGAACCTGCTCCGCATCTTCCAAGTTGAGCCGGGGTACTTGAGCATCTTCAAGGTGGCCAACTGCCCATACCAGACTGTTCTTGTCGACGGGCGAGAAGAAGCATGAAATGCCCGTCCCCGACAGCATGAACCCCCAGTCTTGGTCGAGAGGCTTGGGAAGAGGGCCTTCGAACCGAGAGACGCCACCTCGGAGGACTGCCCCGGCAAATTCAAGCTTGTCGTCTGGTCGTAAGGAGGCTCGGAGCTTGCTACTTGCACCGTCGGCAGCAATAAGGACATCGCAATCCTCCTCCGTGATGGTTTCCTGCCCAGGAGCTCCTCGCATCACTTGTACCCGGATCCGACTGTCTTCTAGGCGTTGGGCCGAGACACACTTAGCACCCCATTGTACAGTATCATCGGGACCGAACCCATCATGAAGCACTTGTCGAAGGTCCTTTCGGGGAATGCGAATGCTGGACGCCGGCAACCCTTCGACGGGCTTGTGTCGAAAGCTGATATGCTCTTTCCAGTCCGGACCCCAGATCTTGAATGCCCCGACACCATCGAGGCCAGAGACGGCCTTTTCCGATATCTGTTCTAGGAGCCCGAGATTTCTAAGCGCCAGCAGTCCGCCGGTAGTGTTGTGGCCTGCAAGAGACAGTGTGTAGGTTTCGCGCTGGGCAGTCACCTCTTGCGTGTCGCGATCGTAGATGTGAATAGTCGGGGGTTTCCAATCTGGCTTCCATAGTCTTCGTAGGCCGACAACAAAGGCAGAACCGGCGATGCCACCGCCAGCAACGATGATGGTCTTTCCTTCGAGAAAGTGTCGTCTTATACCCGTCTGGTGGTCCATGGCTGCGGTTGTTGTTCGACTCGCCCGAGCATCAATGAATCAGCCAGCCAACAGATGATGGGTAAACTGATACATCCCGAGATGGAATATCCAAGGGCGGACAGCATGATTTTGTGCTATATGGGAGGAACGGGCGACTCGTCGTAGTCGTCGGTGTTACAGCAAACAGTTCCGCCTTTCTGCGACATCCAAAGGCTATCGGACCCGCATACACTGATTTCCCTTCTGGGGTACACGTATTACCGCTTTTGGCCGAGCGGGTTCTCTCTCCGCAACTCAGAACAATGGAGAGCTCAGCGTCTTGGCGCCGCGTTGGTTCCCCAGACGTTTTAGTTGAAGAGAGCTACAGATCTAGGAATTCGTGTGTCGGTGATGCTTCTTCTTCTGGCTCTGGCACGTGGCCTGCGGTGTTCTGAACCAACCGCCCACGCGCATTGTGCGGTCTGCTGTTCGTGCCGCAATGCGCTAGGGGAGTTGCGTGTTGCGAGCCGTGGCGCGAGCTGGGTCTGCCTATTCTCAGAGGATACTGTTTCCATTTTTATCATCTTGACTGTCGGATTACCAAGCTGGGTCTTCGTGTCCGGTTTGATGATGGGAAAACATTCGTATGGGGTCAGGTCGCAACGGTGAAGCGCCTGGGCTGACCGCGAGTTCATGTGGACGTCGTCAAGCCTCGGGAGCTTAATCCAGGCCATCTCGCTAGTTTTCGCATGTCAGGTTTGAAATTGTCGGTGTCATCCGCAGTGAGATGAGGCCTGGGCTGAGGATGTGTTGGATGCCATGTCCGCTTTGGGGCATTCGTACTGGATGCTAGGGCGGGTCTAGGATCGTAATGCTCGTTGATCTATTCGCCAGTGCTTTCAGCTGGAACGCCATACACTTGATCTAAGAAGACAAGTTTAGAGATGCAATTAATCCTGCGTGGCTGAAATCACGAATCCTAAGCGCGATCATCCTTCAAAAGGCTAAGGTATATGCCTAAGCATCATAAGAGAAATTAACTTCTGATTCATGCCATGTGTTTTGGTGCTGGTGAATCCTGGTAAATCTTAGGGAAGAATTCACACATAGCTGCTCGCCTAAGCCAGGCCACTTCCGCACCACCACCCCACTCTAGCACCTAGTAGGACCCCTCCAAGTTAGAACCCCGCGATGACTTCAAACCCGCCATCAAACGGCCAAAAAAAAACTTCAATCCTCCATCCTCGTTCCCTACTTCGTCCTCGCACCATGTCATCCGACCTGGCCGCGCCGCCGGTCCTATCGACCCCAGACGACAACATCCTCGAAGTCCCCGCGGCCGAAGACTACACAACATCCACCCTCTCCGACCATGCCCTGAGGGCAACGTACGAGGTCGCCCGCACCGTCGACGAGATCCGCGCCGGCGGCTGGCAGCGCGTCGGCTTGCAGTTCCCGGACTTTATGCTCGTCGACGCGCCGCGTGTCGTCGAGGTCCTGGATCAAGAGCTGCAGGGCGATGGCGCCAAGAGGAGGATATACATCCTGGCCGACAGCAGCTACAGCGCGTGCTGCGTCGACGAGATTGCGGCCGAGCATGTTGCGGCCGATGTTGTTGTGCACTATGGCCGGACGTGTCTGAGTCCGACTAGTCGTCTGCCGGCCATTTACGTCTACACGAGCCACGAACTCGACTATGGAGTCACGGTGACCGAGGTCGAGAAGGAGTTTGGCGACAAGGAGACGAGGCTGGTGGTCATGGCCGACCTGACGTACCAGAACCATGTGGCTAAGCTGGTTGCGCTTCTGAATGACAAGGGATACGTCAATGCGGTGGCTACTGACGTGGTACGGGACCCGGCAGCGCTCATCCCTAATCGGAGGATACTAGGAGAGCCCATGGACGAGGAGCACTGGAGATCATACTCGCTCATCCACGTCTCCGACCCTCCCGCCGCCCTACTCCTCGCTCTCCAATCACGCTTCGCCTCACTGCACATCCTCTCCACCCCATCCTCCGAAACCCCATCCCTCACAAACCCGACAATGCGCACCGCCGGCGCCCTCCGCAGACGCTTCGCAAAGGTGCTATCGCTAGCGTCCGCAGGCGTCATCGGCATCCTCGTCAACACGCTCTCCGTGTCCAACTACCTCTCGTCCATCAACCTGCTGCGCGACAAGATCGCCAAGGCCGGCAAGAAGAGCTACACGGTAGTAGTAGGGAAGCTCAACCCGGCCAAGCTGGCCAACTTCTCCGAGGTCGAGGGCTGGGTCGTCGTCGGGTGCTGGGAGAGCGGCCTGGTCGAGGATGACGCGAGCTACTGGCGCCCGGTCATTACGCCGTTCGAGCTGGAGGTGGCGCTCATGGGTGAGGAGGAGAGGGTCTGGGGCGGCGAGTGGTGGGGAGGCATCGAGAAGCTGCGCGTAGAGGAGCCTGGGAATGAGAAATCGACAGAGGCCGAGAACAGCGTGGACGAACAAAATGGACACGCAGAGACTATCGAAGACGACGTGCCCGGCGGCGTCGAGGGCGAAGAATCCGAAGCCCCCGAGTTCGACCTCCGCACCGGCAGACTGGTCAGCCACAGCCGCCCGATGCGCCTCCCCGTGCGGAGCAACGGTGCTGCAGCGCCCTCGGAGCCGGGTGCTACCCCCCGCCAGTCGGACGCACTGGTCAAGCGGGAGGTGGGCGAACTCGCGAGCATTAACGGAGTAGCCAGCCCCGGCGCCGAGTACCTGCGGTCGAATCGCACGTGGCAGGGCCTGGGGAGTGACTTTGATAACGAAGCGAGCACGCTGGTGGAGGAGGGACGGAGCGGCATCGCAAGAGGCTATCAAGTTGGGGATGCGGGTAGTCGGCACTGAGGCGAAATTGGAACGATACCATGGAGATGATCATTCTAGAAACTGGAGTTTAGGTCACGGAAACGGAAAATGGGATAGATTGGAATTAACTTGTTTTATTTCTTGAAATCTTTTTGGTCTCGTCAACTCGTAAGGAGATGCAATAGCTATATACTCGGGCTATCCTTGGCTTCCAGAAGCCAAGATGCTAAAAGAGATGTAGAAAGATATTTCGATGCAGGCTTTCGTCAGCATCAACCCAACAAAAGGAAGATGGGCATGCCGTACAAGGCAGCTAACCATCGACAAAATAAACATCAGGGTTGTTTCGTGATCCACCATGGCGTTCCCACTGTGACCGAGGGAGTCCCATCGAGAAGTTTCATCGGCGATATCCATCTCGAGTCACGTTATAGAACCTTTCCTTCATCCATGTATTCGTCCATCCGTCGACTCATCGAGTCTGTTTCCAGGAGATAAGAGAGGATGCTGTTCCGTGTTATTACACGTACTGTGCTACTTTGTGCCCCTCCTAGCAATGCAACGTTGTAAGGGAAATATGACGGCAGTGCCGTATCGTCATTCATTAATGATTGGGGTGGGTTCGTGGGATATGTTTCAATGGGTGCGCCAGGTCCAGGGAATGTAATGGCGCGACGCCGTTGTTGGTTTGGGGGATGGGATAGAGTCGGTGCTTCGGGCCAGCTCGGGGTGGGGACAGGCGGTGGCCGGAAGGCCCGGCACCTCCGCTGTAGTGTATGCTCGTGCATTCATTAGACTTGGTCAACGCATTTAGACGTAGACACGGCGAGAGTGAGGGCTGCGGTTGCTGTAGCGGGAACCAGAGCGTGAGCGAGATCGCGAGTGCGAGTGGCCCCGGTGGCTGTGGCGGCTAGAGTGATGCGAGCGAGTGGTGTACTTGCGATCATAACCAGCGCTGAGGCTATCGCCGTGAGAAAAGGCGATGACGGAGGTGAAGAAGAAGAGGATGACGTTGATGATGGCAAAGGCCCAGCAGGCCTTGAGCATGGCGCAGGGCTTGTCGGTGGTCCAGTCGTAGTCCGGGCCGGTGACGGTGACGTCACCGAGGCGGGAGACCCAGACGCCGTCGCGGGAGACGTTTGTGCAGTCGGCGTTGCGGATGCCGCGCAGGTACCAGACGGCGGCGATGAGGGCGCCGACGAAGCCGAGGTCGACGACGGCGACGAAGAGGGCGTTGGCCGAGGAGCGGTGGTAGGAGAAGAGGGTGAAGATGGCCCAGGCGAGGGCGAGGACGGAGACGATGAAGAGGACGAGGATGGAGTCGGGCGTGAGGGCGTTTTGCTCTACGAAGCCGTGGACGAACCAGGCGAGCATTCCCATGGTGGGGATCTTGGGGGAGGAGATGTTAGTACAACGGGTGCGGAGAGGCGGTGCGTTGGACGAGACTCACCAGAGTTAGGATCTGAAGAATCCGGTTGCAGACGAAGAAGAGTGCGAACAACATGGTTGCGGTTTGGTGCGAGTGTAGCGACAAGTGAGAGGTGGTCGAGTATCAAGCCTGTGACGGGATGTGATGCGGCTGATAGGGCTGAGGCGGTGATGAAGATACAAGTCGAGCAAGAATGAAGGAAGATCTCTCTTTTTTCTAGGCGTACTTCTCAAAGGGTGGGAAAAAGCCGGGCATTTTGTATTGGGCGTCCTCGCCCTGTGCTTGGGCGGAATCTCGGGCTTGCATGGATGCAGCTGCGACTTTTCCTTGAAAGCGGACTCGAACGAGAGGCTGGGGTTTCGCGGGTTTGCAGAAACGGGGAGGGTTGGGCGACAGGGGGGTACAGCCTATGGGCGCTGCGTATTGGGGAATTTAGTGGAGTGCCGTGCTGTAATAGTGGGGGCAGGCCGCTAGAGCGACAGGGTACTCCAAGCCGCGCTACGTATTGCAGCAGGTTGGGAATGGCCAGGGTCAAGCTAATCGAGGGATTCTTCCACCAGAAGCAAGCCACTTTAGTTGAACGGGGGGGGGGGGGGGGACCGTTGCGAATAGTTCCAACGTGCCTGGCCTAATGAAGCAGAGGAGGTTGGAAAACGTGACGGGCATAGCACCATCGTTCGGATATCCCGTGGCGTAAGCTGTCTTCCGTCCCCTGTGCGGCCAATCACGGCGCGAGCGCAAACGGGAACGTGACGGGTGGCATCTCATATCTCACGCAGAGACAGCAGAGGCGGCATGATGCTAGCTGAGAGCGATGAAATGGGCAGCAATCTATTTCGAAGAGCGACAGGGATGATGCCCAGTTTTTTTCTTCTCTGGTTTCCTCTCCGGTTCACTTTACGAATGCTCTCCCAATTTCATCCGTGTTTCCTTGTTCCTAGGACATTTTGCCGGGTCGAAAGCCCGGATCGCCCCCATGCCCACACATGACGTCGTCATCTCTCCGGACTCATGCAGACGGGGTCTGCAATCTGCGCCGCGCCCGGACAGCGGAAAACCTGCTAGTCACATGTCATGGCAAAACTTGCACTCTCGCGCCCTTCTGTCTAGATCGCTGAACACGTTGTGCGTTTCTGGTTTTTCCGCCTTCGTCTACTTTTTTTTGGCCGAGACAAAGCTGCCCGAGACATGTGGCTCTGCACCCGGATGTGGGGCCGCAGGGATTGCGCGATCCGACGTCATAGGAAATGGCGGGGCTGGGCGATGGACTCTGGACTGGCCAATGGATTCAATCTCATTTTACCAAGACTCTGCATTTCGGCGACATCAGACTGCCCTGACTACCTAGTCCCAAGCTCCAAGCTCAAGCCCTGGGCTCGGTCAAGGTCCAACCATCGCGATGCCATCTGGACGTGCATTGCATGCAATAACAACTGGCGCTATTACCCGCCCTGGCCTGCTTGCGTACGAGTTTTCGCTCCCTCCAGTCGATCCACCTACCAAGATTCAATTAAACCCCCCGTGTTTCAAACCCAGGCCTGTTCCTGAATATAGCCCCCGTGGTCTCGGTAATTGCAGTTCGTGATGCGTCTGTCTACGTGTTTAATCACGGGGCTGGAGATGCATCAGTCTCGTGCATTCATTCATTAGCCTAATTACTCATTATCAATATCGTGCTCCGTTCCTCTGGCATCGTACACTGTTCACAGCGCTGTGATGAACGACTCAACCGACTGCCTCCGCCGCGGTGCATCGTTCCCTTGCCATCCCGCCGCCGTAGCCCGTCCGCTCCCACCCCTCTCCCGGCCCGACCTCCGCGTCTGTCCGGAGCTCGATCCCGATCTCGACCCTCCACCTCCGCCCATCATCGGCCGCACGCCCCCGCGCCCAACCTCCTCCTCCCGCGTCCCGTAGTACTCCTCATACTCATCATACCCATCCGCCTCATCGTCTTCATCCGCCTCCGCCTCGCTGCCCCGTCCACTACTACTACCGCCCCAGCTCTGCGGCACCACCCAGCAGTGCGACCGCTCGTGCGCCCCCGCGCCCACGCCGCCGCTGTCGGCCCGGCTGCGCTTCTTCCACGGCGGCACGCGCGTGCCCTTCAGCCGCGGGCCCAGGTGGTATCCCACGCCCGCGTGGTGGCGCACCCGCTCGTCGTCGACGGCCACCGACGCCAGCGTCTGCAGCACCCCGTACAGGAGCACCCAGCGCCCGCGCCGCGCCACCGCCGGATCCAACTCGCCCACGCGGTCGCTCTTCTCGAACCGCACGAAGGCATCCACCAGGTCGCTCTGCACGAAGTCGCTGCCCAGCGCGTAGATGTTGGTGCTCTCCGTGTACGCCAGCTGCACCCGCCGCTCCACCGCCCCCACCCGCGACCCCGCCCCGCCCGACGACGGCTCCGCCTTCTTGCCGTACTTGAACAGCCCGCCCGCCGTCGCCGTCGCCGTGATCGTCGGCGGGATGGACTCCGGGATCAGCGGGTACGGGTGCGGCACGTGTGGGAACCGCAGCTTGTTGTCGAACTCGATTAGTATGTCTGTCATCGGCACCTCAGCCGAGTCGGCGTCAAAGCCCATGTTGCCGCTCTCCGACGCCATCATCCACTTGCGTCCTGATCGCGCCTCCGAGACATCCCACACAATGTCCCGGTCCACCAGGTAGTCGTACAGCGCCCCAAAGTCTCGCTGCAGCGCCATGGCCACGGTTCGCGTAAGCCACATCTCGTCCCCTGTGCCATCACCGTCCGACGCCCGCGAGGAACCAGGCCGGGACGACTGCTGCGACGGAGCCGGCGGCCAAGACCCGTACGCACGCGTATAATGGCTCTGCAGCATCTCCTGCAACCGGTCCGCGGCCGCTCTCGCTGGTCCGGTCGCCGCCGCGCCCGACGCCGCCCACATGTCGCCGTACGCAAACTCAGCCAGCCGCTCCTCAGCCGCCTGCACGCGCAACTGCGTCTCGAGGCTCGCACGCTCCAGCAGCGCCCGCGCAATGGGCGTGGTAAACTTGAAATCCGGGCAGCGCTCTAGCTCGCCCTCCATGCCGGCGCAGTGGGTGAAGCACTCGCGCCAGCCGTCCTCCCAGCGCACGTCGGGGCTCTCGGCCCACGCCAGCAGCGACACGGCCGTGGCGGGGTCGGAGCGCACGTCGTCGATGCCGCGCACCGAGAGGTACTTGACGATCTGCGCGACGTTGTCGTTGCCCGGCGGCATGTAGCTGTCGAGGCGCGTGTGCAGGTCCGACAGCGCCTGGTACAGCGATGTTCCGACCAGGGACGCGTGGTACAGCACTGCGAAGACGTTGCGCGTGGTGATTTGGTGGCGCAGCTGGTCGGCGCGGTTGAGGTTCGCCGGCGGCGGGAAGTACATTTCGTACGAGATTTGGCCCTCCAGCTCGTCGCGCAGGCTGGTGGCTTCCTCGGAGATGGGCGGCGTTAATGGACCGTCGCGTCCTAGGCCGAGGTGCGTTCCGTACCCGGCCGGCGAGGGAGGCAGGTAAAGATCCTCCTCAGTGGAACCCTCGCGCAGCAAAGTGACGAGATGGCGACTCTCGGTGGCCTCAATAATATGCGACGACAGCCGCAGACTGGGAGGCTGCTTCGGCGCCTGGCCCCTGCGGCCGAGGAAGACGAGCACGTCGCCGTTGGGGTCCCACAGCTCCGGGTCCTTGCGGAGCTTGTTCCACCGCGCCACGGGCCTCCCGGCGCCGACCCAGCGGCGGATAGTAGGTGTAGCCGCGGCGGGCGACTGCGGGATGGGCGGCAGCTTGGTCGTCGGCGGCGGGCCGATGGGCTTCGCGTCCCACGGGTTCTGCGGGCTCGGCGGCGACGGCAGCGCCTGGTTCGGGTACGGGTAGCCCATGGGCGGCGGCGCCGTCTGGATCGGGTGCGGGTAGCGGTCGTAGGCGCGGCCGTCGTCCTGGCCGGCGACGGTGCCGGGCCTCACCGTGGCGGCGCTGGGAGGCCGTTCGAAGCTGCCCCTTGTAGCGGCGCTGGGGGGCTCATCCTCGCGGTCCTTCTTGCGGAAGGCGAATGCGTTGGCTAGGCCCTTGCGGACGCCGTCGCTGCGCTTGTCGAGCATGCTGCGCAGCCCGCTCTTCTCGATGCCGCTCTCCTCGGGTATGGCGGGCGTCTTGCGGCTGCGGTTGTAGGCCCAGTCCTCGGGCGGCGGGCCGGGCTGCTGCTGCTGGGCGGCCATGTAGCGCGGGTCGCCCATCATCATCATCATGGGCTGCGCGGGCGCGGCGGCGTTGGCCCAGCCCTGGGTGGCGTATCTCGGGTCCGGCATGGGCGTCACCATGGGCGTCTGGAAGTTGAGGTACTGCGGGCTGATGGGCCCGGTGTTGGTGGGGAGGGGCGGGAGAGGGAAGTCGGGGATGTCGTCGTGGTTGGACGAGGTGGCGGATGCGGGACGGCCATGGCTGCTTCCTTTTCTCGGCTTGGCCTCGGTTTTCTTTTTGCGCGCAATGGCGCTTCGTCCAGACATGGTGGGTGTTGTGGTGGTTGTGGTGGTTGTGGTGGTGGTGGTGGTTGTGTTGGTGAGAACAAGATGGTTATGGGAGTTGACGAAGAGGGTATCTGAAGAGTTGCCTCTTAGACGCAAAACTCAGACTGCTAAACAACACAAGCTCCCAACAAATCCAGGGGTATCCAAGAATCAACAAGACAAACGAGTACAAAGGGTATATGTGCAGGACCGATATGCGTCGTCAGTCTCGAGGCAGGCGGAAAGCAAGTGACGATTGGTTCGAGGCGACGAGAAGACAGCGGTTTCGCAAAGAAGCAGAGCAAGGGGTGCTCGAATTAAGCTGTCAATTGGTCAGGTCGTTGTAAAAGACAGCCAATCGGTAGACCGTGCCGTGAAAAGGAATTGTGATATCTCGTGTTGTCGTCGAGTGAGCGTAAGCAGAGCCCCCCCAGGTCTTTATTACGGGGTGGTGGTTTCCAAGACTTTGCGCCCGCTGGGACGACGCATCCGGTAACGTGAGGTCAGAACGCTAACTCCTCTGACGCACCGTCCGGTGAAGCAAAGGGCCGCAGGTAAGTTATTTTTGTTGAAGCTGAGTGGAACAAAAAGGGCATTGCACCAGGGTATATAAACGAGTAACAAAGGGGAGACGAAGCGTCGTGCTGTGCTTCCTTTTTCTTTCTTTTTGGAGGGGCAGCAGATCGGGGGAGAATAAATGAGCGGCAAGGGAAACCCGGGGAACGACGTCTGGTCTAAGTCGGCCGGGGCAGAGAGGCCCGTTCTTGAGTCAGTGCAGAGCGGAGGTTTCGGAAGCAGGACAGGAGACCAGAGCGAGAGAGAAAGTTTGTTTGATGAGTCTCGAATATTCTTACTTGTAAGTAAGTGCTGCTGCAGTCGGGTATCACCGTATCACCACCGCAAAAGCATACTCCCTCCGGGGGGCGTGTGAGTGTCGTTGCAGAAACCAGGGGAGCGAGCGAGGCTTGGCAGGGGGGGGGGGTCCGGGATTTAGAACAAAAAGAAAAAGAGGAGCTTTTTTTTCTCCTTTGCTCTTGGGGTTCTAGGTAGCGGCCCGGATAGGCATCTGAGTTCCAGTCTTGGTAGGTAATGTGGCTGATAAGGATGGCATGTCTGCTATGTAAGACTAAGACCCCGGACACGCGAACGGGAACTGATAAGAGCTCGACGGCGGCCCAATGACCTGGGTTTTTTTTTTGGCTGGTACCGATGGCTTATGTACAGGACCTTTGGTTTGGAAGGGGACAGGAAGTATGGATGTGGCATTGTTTGCGATGGGGACGGTGACGGTGACGGTGCTCGGTCATACTTGGCGTGCTATCGAGGTCTGTATCTTCTCCCTTTTTTCTTTTTTTTTGCTTTGTATTACTTGACGACACGGTGGGAGTCAGAGCACAAAGCATCACGGGCCTTACACATGTAATTTATCTTCGAGATGGAGATGGCGACGATCGATCCAAGTCGAGCCTAGAGCAGCCCTGCTGCCGTGGGTGCCACGCTGAACCCGTGGATATGGACATGGAGAGGGAGAGCTCTGGGGAAGCTTGCATGCGGTTTGTCATGGGGCTCACAAATGGCTACCCACGCAAGGGTCCAAGCCTCACTGTCTCCATCAACCCCTGGCTGGTCCCCAGTCGCTAGCCTCCGTCTTGACTTTTCTAGCTTCCGTCGTTCACTGCCTGTCTCTAGTCGTTGGGGGTGGCAGAACTTCCTTCTCTTATCTATTCCCCAGTGAACACCCTTACCCAGCCAAGCACGGAAATCTTACCGACCAGGGATCTGCCCTCCCATGTCGAGGCCGCAGACCCAAGAAATGGCATTCGCCGGGGCCCGAGGCTTTATTTCCTTAGTTGGGGTCTCTTTCCGCCCGGGGTGTGGTCACTCTGTGGAAGGTCTTGCCAGTCAAAGCACGTCGTGTGCACGCCACCCGAGGCTTTGTGTTGCGCCGGCTGGTAGCTATCTATCCATCTATCTTGTATTGCCCCGGGGAGCGGACGCAAGGCCGGACATTATTGCTCTTATACGGACGGCTTCCGGCGTTTCAAGTGGACAAACTTTGCGTTAGGTAGTGCATGCGCATGTGCGTGAGGATGGATGGGAAGAGTGCGCCGAGGGAGAGGACTTGGCCAACAGACTCCGGGCGAGCAGGGTTTGAGATGCGCGGTGCTAGGTGGTGTGCTTTGGTCGCTTAGGTGGGAGAGGACGGTATAGGTAGGTAAGTAAGGTAATCAAGATAGACAGGTCGATAGATAGATAGACAGGACTTGTAATTAGTTCATGCTCCAGATGTACAAGGTTGAGGTAATTAATCCATCCAATCCACCACACTCAACCACACCTACGAAAGACGCCACTACGCATCTACATCTCCGTCTCACCTCCCAATTCTTCATCCCCATCATCATCCTCCTCTCTGTCCCATCCCGTCCCGTCCCATCCGCTTTGACCCCCCTGCAGGCCGTTGCAGCCACCCCCGGCTCGGTTCGCTCGTGGCTTTTCCCCCACTCGTGGACAATGCGATGCGATGGATTGTCTCTGAACGCTCCGTTCCACGCGAACGGGAGCTACCCGTCAGCCGTGCTCCCTCCCTCATCTCACCCGTCTGCGCCGCATCAGGTATCTGAATCTGTGTCGCTGCAGCGGCTGACGGACGGATAAATTACAGCTACCGGCCGGACTGAGACCTGCCCCGTACCGAGGTCCCAACCCGGAAATGGGGCGTCTTCTTCTCCAGGACGCAATGCAGCCAAGCCTTTTTGCCCTGCGCCACGGTCCCGAATCGATCGAAATGCGCTATCCGCATCGCTAAACCACCAAAACACCAAGCCGCTCGCCAAAACACCATCGCCAGACACAAAGCGAGAGCCTCTCTTCCCGCCTCAAAACTTGACTTCTGTAGCTTTCAAATATCCTTCTTTCTTCCTCGGGCCAGCTCCCTCCGTCCAGACTCC
Source organism: Neonectria ditissima (assembly GCA_001305505.1). NCBI lineage: Eukaryota > Fungi > Ascomycota > Sordariomycetes > Hypocreales > Nectriaceae > Neonectria > Neonectria ditissima. The sequence goes on along the minus strand of LDPL01000040.1, from coordinate 2,794,028 downwards.
GTGATACCCGATCCAGCCTGGCCGTGACCCTTCAATCCCCCTCACAATGGATCTTCCGCCAATCAGCGATCACGCCAGCCAAAGAGCTTACGCGGTGCGCAGAGGTGAAGAAGCAGCAACCACATCCACTGTCTGATGATACGAGCGGGTATGTCGCTCCTGAATGGGGTCACGGATGGAGTCATGAATGGATCGAGCTGGGATTGAAACCATGTACATAAAAAGTCCCCAACGACGCTGTTCGTGACGTTTGCCGGTCTTGTCAGCATCACAGGACTCCAGGAGAGCCCGAAGAAAGAGTAGAAGAACATCACCAGCTCCCCTCTGCACCATCGCCAACATGAAGTTCTGGAGCTTCCTCAAGGCTCTGCTGCCCATCGCCCTGCTGGCCGCCGAAGCGTCCGCCTACGCCGACCCCGGGTCCTGCAGCGGCCAGTGCTGGTCCCACGACCCCAGTGTCGTCCGCCGGACCAGCGACGGCGTCTACTTCCGCTTCGAGACCGGGAGCCTCATCGGCATCTGGAAGGCCTCGGCCCTGACCGGCCCGTGGGTGTACCAGGGCGCTGCCATTCCCAGCGGGAGCATCATCAACCTGACCGGGAAGGATGACTTGTGGGTGAGTGATGCACGGAGAGACAAGGGCGGGACGACTCCGGGGATCGGCCTCCGGATGACGCCGGATCGGCATCGGGGTCCATCCTCGGGATCAACCACCAGTGTTAGATCAACATCAGGGATAAAAAAGGCTGACTGAGGAATTTTAAAAAAGGCACCGGATGTCCAAAAGGTCGGGAGCCAGTACATCCTCTACTACACCGTCTCCTCCTTCGGATCGCAAAATTCAGCCATCGGCTATGCCACCTCGACCACGATGGAGTACGGCTCCTGGACCGACCACGGCGCCACGGGCGTCGCGTCCGACTCGTCCAAGTCGTACAACGCCATCGACGGCAACCTCATCGCCGACCAGTCCGGCAACTACTACCTCAACTTCGGCTCCTTCTGGGGCGACATCTACCAGGTCGAGCTAAACGCCGCCGCCACGGCCGCCTCGGGCGCGTCCTACCAGATCGCCTTCAACAGCACCGGCTCGCAGGCCCTCGAGGGCGCCAGCATGTACTACCGCTCGGGCTACTACTACCTGCTCTTCAGCTCGGGTGTGTGCTGCGGCTACAACACTGCGCTGCCGGCTCAGGGCGAGGAGTACAAGATTTACGTGTGTCGCTCTGCCAGCGTCTCAGGGCCCTTTGTCGACAAGACCGGTAAGAGCTGCACCACGGCCAACGGCGGTACCCTCGTTTTATCCAGCCACGGCAACGTCTACGGGCCCGGTGGCCAGGGCATGTTTGCGGATCCGACTCATGGCACCGTGCTGTATTATCACTACGCGGACAAGACGATTGGCCTGGCTGATGCCGACTACCAGTTTGGCTGGAACACGGTGACCTGGACCAGCGGATGGCCGAGTGTGTAAGCCGAGTAGTCTAAGAAGTAGAGACGAGGAAGTCCGGCCTTGCGCTCTTGCGTGGCTTGGGCTTGACGGGGTACCCCCTGCAGAGGCTGTATTTGCTTCTTTCCTGTATATACTTTGACCACATGTCTGCGCATGATGTAGGTATCATGTATGCATCGCGACGTCACATTGCTGGCGACCAATGTACGTTTCGCGCAGCCACCATGTTTCCATTATGCGCATCAAATTGGGTTTCATTCCCAACAGCGTCCTACCAATCGCGAACCTCACACGTATCAATTCATATAGATATCACTGCATTCAACATGGTCAATGTCGCAGGTAGGTAGAATGTAGTTACTATGTCCGATTGCGCCAATAATGTGTACATGTGCATGCAGCTCCAACCGTTAGGAGCGTTTCGTGTGAATGCATAAGTAGCACCCGCGTTTCGTATCCATCCATCCCTAGGGTATCTCCCAGCCGTGTCCCATGTCGCATTACCAGGACAAGAAAAAAGAAGAAGAAAGGAAAACACCGTTAGAAATCCAAGCTAAGAAACATCCACATCGTTGATCCCAAAATCACCAAGTTTTGTGGCGGTTTCGTGTCGCATCAATTCGATTCGGTTCGTATCAGGTCCGGTCAATTAAGCAAACGAGTGGCCGGGCTTGGTGGTATCGGCATGCGCGCTGTGACCGCGCGATCGCATAAAGGTCAAGCCTTCCATGACAGCCAGGCCGGTGAAGATGGCCCAGATGAAGAAGCCAAATGCGACGGCAGCCTGGATACTGTGGCAGAAGGTGCTGCCGTGGCAGTTGGGCACGCCGATGTGGACAGCCATGGCGATGGAGCCGGCGAACCAGAAGAGCGCGGTGACGGCAAGCAGGCCGAGAGCTACCATGGGGTGATAAACGCGCACCATGAACAAGGGCGTCAGGGCGAGATATAGAAGAATGAGGATCGACCAGATGGAGCAAAAGAGCATGAAGCTGTAGGTCGCGGGAGTGTCCCAGGTCGTGTTGACAGCTGGAGAGGGGTGTTAGTCGATGTATCAATGAGATTGGAAAAAGAGGAACTTACCATAGCCAGTGAGGCCGAGCTCGATGATGAGCAGCACTGCCAGAATGGCGTGGATGATAGTGATGATGCCGAAAGCCATGGTATCGGTTGAAGTTTGGGGTTGAAAGCTTCGGTTGGTTGGGCAAGGGTGACAGAGAACTACACCAGGTAGACAATAAGATGCACGACTGCCGAGCTGGGAAGAGTTGGAGAGAAGTGGTCCAGGTGCGAGGCTACAAAGTATTCAGGATGGAGAGACAAGAGACAAAGGAGCAGCAACAAGAAAAAAGTGACGGAGGGTTGGGTAGCATTTATGAAGAGTCCCAGCGCCCTAGCAGTCCATGACGACTATGACCTATGACACAGCAGAGGCTGCGACTAGACTACCTACAGTGTGAGAGCGTGAATGAATGCGACCCAGATTTCACCAGAGCAGCCGGGTCAGGTGCGCGCGGCCTGCGGACGGAAGCAGCCTTACACACCAAGTCCAAGTCCACAGTCCACAGCCCGCACTAACACGTCAGGGCCAAGCAAGACAAGACGACGTCGAGTGGCGATCTTTCCTTGGAGGAGGGAGGGAGGGCTCCCAAGGCCGGTTCGGGCGTGGGAGGGGCGAGCAAAAGCGAGTTGATTCGATGACGAGGGGAACAGGATGGAGGGGCCTGTACTTTTTTCCTCGGCTGGCACGGCTTGTAGCAGAACGCTGGGCGTGGTGGTGTTGCGTTGCGGAATTTGTGGAATGACGGGCCAGCAAGTGGTTTGAGTGGCCCGTGACGGCGAGGATTTGCACAGGTCCGCCCTTGTTGTGGCGCGCCGGGAATGACGTTGGCAGCCGGCGATGAGGTCATTGCATCACTGAGGGTGGCTTGGATGCGGTGGCATTGGTGGCTTGGCGGCGCAGCGCATCGGCGCTTGGGGCTCTTCGACTCTGGACACTGCTCCTCAGTGAACCACTCAGTGAACCACCTCCACTGTTTCAGACGCCCCAAGTGCCGGCGCCTTGCACCGTGCCACCGTGTCACCGGCATTCGGTGCTGTCCAGTGCTTCACTCACTGACAGGCCGTTCTGCGATGGAAGCGCTGTGCTTTGTAGGGACGGGCGCTTATTCCATCCGTCGCAATGGAGCTGGGTGAGTGTCCCAGGTTGAGGTGCGACAGGATCTGGTTCCCTCCGTTTCAGGCATTAGTCCCCGCAGAACCCCAAGTTGCCTCCTCAATCCCTCTTCTCTCCGCAGCTTCTCTCGCCTTTTCCTTGGTCGTGATGCATCATTGATACCTGAGGCCGCCCCGCTTCCCTGTCTTGGCTGCTCCCGTCCCCCCCTCTCCTCCCAAGCTTCTGTTCAACCTATTCAATCTTCATCAAGAATACGAACACGAGCCCAGCCGAAAAATGCAAAATCCCATGCTAACAGAGCGTTCCTCGCTGTCGATGCGCCCGATCAACTGACGACGACTTGCACGTGCTGACGACGTTGAGCACAGCCTTGTCTCCGTAGCTGAAAATGCTCCGACTTTCCGACCCCGACCCCGACCCCGAACCCCCAAGCCACCAATCGCACACGCACTCTTCCGATGGCTCCGGCGTCTTCAACCCTGTTCGCTTTTGTTTCTCTACATTAACCCGCCGACAGGCTCCGGCGCAGAAACATATATACAGCCAGCTACATTGATTGGGCTTCATCGTTGTTGCCCCTTCGTCGGTCCTCGTACACGACCGTTACGGTTGTCGTCTGGACAATGGCTCGCTCTGCGTCGACATCCTCATTTCCAGGCTGGTCCAACATCTGCACCTCGGAACCCGCGTCCGGGAATTTGTTTAAAGACTCCTGCCGTCGCAAGTGCCTGGCAATGACTCTTTCCGGCCGCTCTCCGCCTTTTCCAATGGCTGTTTCCGTCGGTAGCGCGTGTCCAATCACCCCGAGGTCGAACCCGACGCCCCCGTCAACCGTCATCCCAAACTTGTCCATCCTCTTCCGCTGCACTACGCTTCCAATTGTCTTGAATGGATGTCTATAGCCTCCCGCTGTGCCGCTGAGGGGGTATCCTGCCGATGAGCCTCGCTCGCCAATCAATCTTGGTGCCACGTGGATGAAGAACCGCCGAAGGGTTGTCAACGATGCGCAGATGATGAGGAGGTTCGACTCGACAAAGCTGGACGCAGTCTTGTCAATTGTATGTTTGGATGATAGTGGGGGCAACTTACATCCAGATGACTGCACTGGTAATGACCCAAGTAACGTCGCCGTGATGCAGAATCGGCATCAACAGTACCATCCTGACGACAGAAGTCACAAGTGTGCTACGGTGAGAACAGGGGTCAGTATGATTCGCCAGGCATGACTGGGTTATCAAGTTCTTACGCTGAGCCAATGGTAAAGAGCAGAATGAGGCCAGCCTTTTGTCGAGGTGGCATCTGCAGCCGCACAATCATGGGGATCGGCAGTACCAGCAGTACCAGATCTGAGAAAATCCCGAGTGCCGCCGTAGCAATGTAGATGGCCGGCCGATTGACGCAACTGCCATCCGTCATCTCGGCGGTCCAGTGCTTCTGCAACGGGCGACATCCAAAAATGACGGCAAAGAAGATGGCCACGTTGTATCCGACAACGAGAATAAAGGTACCGCATACCGACCACTTCCACCACTTCTGAGGTGAGAGCTTGTTGTAGAAGAGCACCAGTGAGATTTTAGCAAATCCTGTCTCGATGGCATACAGAACAGGCGTCATGACCATGAACTAGATATGATGTCAGCCGAGAGATCTGAATTCTTGTCGAACCGAAACACCAGAGCGTGCTCACTTTGCTACCGTAGTTGAAGTCTTTTAAGGATATCTCCCAGACATGCACACCCATCAAAGCCTTGGCAAAGGACCCTACCGCGCGTTAGCATACATTATCAGGAGAGGGAGATGCCATTGTCCACATCAAAGCAGCCTCTGAACCAGCGGGAACCTACGAAGTAAGGCAGCCTGGATCGCCGCGGAAGACATCCAACCGACGATGAGGCAAACTGATTGGCAAATCAGTACATAATACCATACAATGTGTGGGTTTATCTCTTTACCTGCCTCTCCATCCAGCCTTCGCAACACCCACACCTTGACATACAAGAACTGAGCAAAGAAGAACAAGGCCAGCGCCAGCCCGACTCCGCATACGATGTAGGCTTCGAGCTCTAGTCGCCGCTTTGGGTGGTCGAAGTTGACTTCGTACCCGTCTGGGGCCGCCATAAAGACGGTCACGCCGTCGACCACGGGGAACTTATCCATTGTCTTCTCCGGTGGTTTGCACGATTTGTGGCGTCCGGCCTTGGGATCATTCACCAGTCTCTTAGTACGGAGGGGTTTGCGGTATGATTTGCGCCGGTGTTCGAGACGGAAAGGCCGCCGGTCGTCGTCGAAGTCGTCGAGCTTGCGGGTTTCCAAGATCTAGCGACGGTCCAGTCGAGAGCAGGATATTGACGCTGGAGATATTGTCGGCAAATAAGAGGTCGTTTGTTCCACGCCAGGTGGGGGTTGGTAAGATGAGAATATCACAACAAAAGAAGGAAGAAATTCAAGGTTAACAAAGTCCAACAGAAGAACCTACAGCTCGGTCTAGGGAAGTGCAAAGAGTAGAAGAGACCGACGAGACTCGAAATTCAGCCTCCCCCAAGCCTACGACGACATACATAAACCAACAAACAAACTCAACGCAACCGCCAAAGCTTCCTCGATCCACGATGCGTTGGCTCTAGAAGCACCCGGACGCCATAAGCGTAGACAAAGCAGGGTGGCGTACAGGATCTTTATCCGACTGGCCTGGGCCGTTGTTTCTTCGCAACGAGCCCCAGTCGCCGCGCCGGGTTCATGGTGTTTTGGTACATGCCGCTACCGACGCAGGGTCAAGTCTACTAGCCTGTCAGAAATAGAGACTACGAAGCACGGTCCTGTGTCGTGCGGCTTCTTGAGTGCAGGCTGAGGACGGTGTTTCACATCTACGCCGAGCTGATCAACGACAGGGATGGCCACGGCAAGATCTGTCCGGGGTCTGGAGATGTATCGAATTCGTGGGTGTCTTTTAGGTCGTCGATATGGAGTATGTGTACTCTGGGCGTGTCTAGCAAACTCTGAGTCTCATAACGACTTAGGGAGTTGGATGGCTTTCAACTCAACGTCTACGAGCATCACCAACATCAAACCAACGGTCGGATTGTGCGAATCTTCCCACCTCGCCATCCTGGGAGCTGTCTCCATGTCTAACGGGGATGTCTTATAACCCTGTCTCCAAATTATTCACGTCAAGCAAAGACGCCCAGAAAATATGCAAGAAAAATCCTTCAGCGCAAGGATTGGTTCCGCAGCGCATCCATGGAAGCGGCCAACAACACTTGCATCTGCAGGGTGGAGCCATCTGCCGAGAGATCTCCGCTTCTTCGTTTCTTCTTTTCTTCTTATACTTTTTTTTTCTTTGATCTAAGTGTTCGAGCGCCAGATCACAGATCTCAGATGCGTATGATGTATCATGCACCACCGCAACGAAATAAAGATATCTTCCAATGTGCGTGATGCTTGGCTTCCCCGCGATTCGAAGACGTCCGCGGATTTCTTAGTGACGCTATCTTGGGCTGGCGATGCGGGCTAATAAGCTTTGGGGCGGCAGCGGACATGGATGGCGTGGGGCTTTATGGGTCGTCGGCTTGTGATGGTCAAGGGCAGATGGTTGAAAGATTAAGGGGAGTGGAAGACCCCAATAATGCTAGGATTACGCTGCAATACCCAACGGCGCCCGAGGTTGTTACTCGCGGCATTTCTAGTCTATTCGTCTCTCATCGTTACACATCAACAGGTTGTCCCCTCTCCACTCCAGCTCAGCTCCCGCTCGCTCAGATCTTTATGTTGAAGCAGTTGGCGTAGTAGGTCGCCGTGGCACTCCAGTCAGAAAACAGCCCGACGATGCCAATCTGGCGCCACAGCACATCCACGAGCTTGTACATGTCGCCGTCGTTGTTGACCACGTCGGTGATGGAGTTGTAGTAGTAGTCGCCGTTGGCCCCGTTGGCCAGAGGACCCGATCGCTCCAGGCTCCACGAGATGATGTCGAGCCCCAGCTTCCGCGCCTTGGTGGCGTAGGCGCTGGGCACGATCTCGCCGTCCTTGGCCGTCACCAGGTAGTTGAGCGGCGGGGCGACGATGGGCACGCCGTCCCTGGCGTACCGCGTCAGGTTCTGCACGGCCGTGGCAAACGTCTCGGCCGTGTCGCCCGTCTCGTCCAGGTACACGGCCTGCCGGGCGAACTTGGGCTCGTGCTTGAGCCAGTACAGGATGTCGTCGTACAGGAAGCTCTGCGGCCACACGCGCGCGGGCTTGATGCCCAGGGCCTTGTACTCGTCGATGAGCTGCTGCGCGTACTTGGCCTGCGTGTAGTCGCCCTGGAACGGCATGGGCACCTCGGGCGTCTTGAGCTCGGGCGTGAACTTGAGGCCCAGCCCGTCCACCAGGGCGATGTGCTCCTTGTGGCTGAGCACGGTGCCGCACGTCGCGTACAGGTCGGTGCGCCACTTGGCCGTGCCGTCGAGGAAGGCCGCGGGCGTCGTGGCGCTGGCGTTGAAGCCGTCCATCTTGGCGCACAGCGTCTTGAACTCCTTGAGGGTGATGTCGCTGGTGCAGCACTTGGCCGTCGCGGGCTGGCCGCCCTTGGCCGCCGTGAAGGGCGTGGTGCACTTGGCGTTGAGCGCGGGGACGTTGACGATGTTGGTCGTCGTGTGCAGGTCGCACTGGCTGTGGCGGCACACCAGCTCGCGGTCCTTGGTGAAGGCGACGTCGCACTCGAGGATGCCGGCGCCCATGCGAGCGCCGGCGAGGGTCGACTCGCGCGAGTGCTCGGGGAACTGCAGGGCCGCGCCGCCGCGGTGGCCGATGGACCAGTCGGAGCGCTTCATCTTCTTGTTGGAGCACGACTGCAGCTTGCGCTTGAGCGGGCCGTCGTCCATGTCGTTGACGAGGTAGTAGGGGCGCGGGCCGAGCTCGATCTGCGTGATGGGCTGGAACTCGATCTGGGGCTTGGAGCTGGAGCCGTACGGCGCCGCGACAGCGGGAGCCACGACGGCGAGGCCGGCCATGAGGGAGGTTGCGAAGCGCATCTTGAAAGAGGAGGGCTTACACCGACGACGAGGAGCAGTTGAGGACAACCTATAGACAACCACGAGGATCTACAAGCCCAAAGTGAGGCTCGAGACCAAATGATGGGACTGGAACCGGGAGTGAGACTGACACTGAAGCTGGCAGAGTGACCGAGAACCATCAATCACAGGAAGCAATGCTGCTCTTATGGACGCCCACCGGATCACAGCGATCCGCAACGGATAAGCCTCTTTAGGAAGTCCAAAGCAATGACGTTGCGCCGCGATAGACTATGCCCGTCACGGATGCCCTCGCCGGGGGAGGACCTTCGGTATATCGGACTGGCATAGGCCGGAGTCGCCGTCGACAGGCACCGGGTTGTCGGCGGGCCAAGGAAACAAGGTTTTCAAGCTTGCAGCATAAGCTTGAGGTCAGGGCAGCTAGGGCAGCTAGGGCACGTGTGGGGGAGCTCCCGGTATCGTTGGAGGACTATCAGGACATGGTTGCGGCACTAGGTGTTTGCTGGGCCCGCGGCGTGTCGTATCCGTCCGGTGTGATTCGTCGTGGTTGCGGAGAAGCCCACGCAGACCCCAGCACAAGTCATCCTTCGAGGAAGAACCGGTGGTCTCGTATTGATTGAACAAGGAGGGCGGGCAGTTGAGGGACGGAGGCTGGTATCACGGCTGGCTAATAGACGGTTCATGCATAGAACGTGTGTGGTTCGGTGCCCGTAATATCTTCCATCGTCCCACGTCTTTCTCACGACTCACGGTTTACAACTCTTCCTTGGACGCTCTCGCGTGTCGGTTCTTGCGAACTCCCTCAATCGTGGCTCTGAGATGCTCAAACTCGGAAGCATCCTCTCCAAGACCCCAGGCGAAAACTCCTCCCACGTGGAGCTGCGGGACAAGATCCTCCATCTTGTGCCGGATGCTCTCCACCGTGTCAAACGTCCACCACCGCCACTCCCGATCATCCCAGTAATAATAGCTGCCCTCGTCGTCGTAGCTGCCTTCGGCTTGCGCACGAGCGAAGGATTCAGCCACGTCTTCGGGGGTCTTGTCGTGCCAGCTAAAACCGCCCGTCTTGCCCATATCTGCCCCCGTCTCCGGGTCCTCGAGCAATTGCGTGGGACAACCCCGTGGGTCGTCGGCGTCGCATTGTTGGGTCATGAACCACTTGACATAGTATCCGAGGCCGAGGTTGACCTGGTGGGGCAGAGCGCCGCGGTCGATATATCGCCGGATGGCCTCACGCGAGTCGCCCACACCGCTGTGGTGCTTAGTGACGGTGTCGCGGCGGTTCATCAGATCATACGTCATGATGTTGAGGAAGTCGGCCTGCTTGACAATTCGAGGTACTGTTGATGGAGTAAAAGATATCAAGTCGACTTCCTTACCAGGCACAGCGATGGAGAGGAGCTTGCCCTGGCTCAAGGCAGTGCGGAGCTCCTCGATGAGAGAGACAAAAGCCTCAATCTCCCACTCACGTTTAGTATTAGGGATCAGTTTGTAATCGTCCCGGTTTCCTCTGAGTTCATTGTCAGTCTGCTCTTCAAATTTTCATAGGTAGGCAGGGATTGAGAAGCCTCGTACCCTGGGTACTCCCAGTCGACGTCGACACCGTCCGCTCCAACGGCCTCAACCATTGCAGTAACCTGCTTCGCCCAGCGTCTTCTCGAATTTTCGCTTTTCGCAGCCACCTCAAAGCCCTCATTATCTCCCCATCCTCCAATGGCGACCATGACCTTGGTTCCCGAGGCAAACTTGGAGCGGACCTCGTCCACTGTTGTAAACAGAGGGAACTGGGAGGGAGTCTCGTCAACGTTGAAAGTCTCAGACCGCATAAAAGCAAGGATGACGTGAGTGATGTCTCCAACTTCATCCTTAGCAGGGATAACATTGTGTTGCCTGGATCACCCGGTTAGTTTCGATCGTTCTTTGGTGTCAAGTGTGAACGGGAAAGACGATAGTGAAGGGGAGTCGGATCTACCCAGTCAGGTACATGATGCACCGAAGTGGCTCTAGTGCAGTGGCAGCCGCTGTCATTATCGACAGGGCGCAGAGCCCGATACTTTGGAGGGCCGAGATCCGCATTGGAAGGTAATGATGTGATAAGATGTTGCTGTAGAGGATGTGAGGTTAACGATGTTTCAATTAGATTTATCTATGACCATTGCTCCGTGAGAAAAGCACTGTACATACTGTGCCCTGTCGTGCGACCACGATCAGGTTGTTTCAACCACAAGAAACAGCATAACAAAATTTTTGGCACACGACTAAGCTCACTAGCTTGAGTACGATTAAATCTTAAAATAGTAGGAGTGAGTGATGTTGGATTGTGTTTTGAAGGCAACCACCTCGCAACGATCTTGGTTGAGCTTGCAGCATTTGAGAAATTCGGGATGTAAAAACTTCTGTCACCAGTAGATTGAGTAAAACGTGAAATGGGTTTCCTACAAAAATACAAGTACAAACAATAGAGAACAGAAAGGGATATGTACTCATGTCCCTTGCTATCTACACAACGATTAAGGTCGGGTTTTTGCAAAGAAGTATAGGGTATCCAAAGTTTACAGTGCACATGTACAGAAACACTGGGCATGTTCGCACAGTATTGATTGTCCGAGCTTCATTTTTTCCCCATGATGAAGAAAACAACCGCGACGATTCCCTTCAGCAACCTGCACCCCCAAGGCCTCGGACAAAGACGAGACGAAAGGCAGCACCCGTCCCCTCAGCGCCCGCCACGACTTCCATGGGCTAATTGAAAGGTCTTCTCTCTGCCTGCACCAGCTGATCGTTGTCGCATTCACTTATTTTCTTCCCACCGCCGATCTCGCAAACTTCGATTCCAAAACACCATGTTCGAAAACACTTGCACGCTTCCGCTGCAGGCAGATGTTTTCACCACTGCTCTCCACCCATCCGAACCCGTGCTCACGGTTGGTCTTTCCAACGGCCATGTTCAGTCGTTTCGATTGCCGCCTGGTACCTCATCAGACGATAGTGCCGACGGTGACACTAGCGTGTTGAGCGATGGCAAGGGCATGATCGATACCATCTGGCAGACGAGACGACACAAGGGAAGCTGCCGCTCGCTCGTTTATGCCTACGATGGGTCTGGTGCGTCTAGCTCCAACAGGAACGCCTTTGCTTCAAGTTGCTAACTGCTGAACAGCCATGTACTCTGCCGGGACGGACTCCCTCCTCAAGCACTTCGACTCCACGACCGGTCGCGTCGTTTCCAAGCTGGCGATCCCAAGCACTACGACGATGCCCGATGCTCCGACCCTGCTTCACACACTCAACCCCCAGAGCCTCCTGCTCGCTACCGACTCCGGCGCCCTGCATATTCTCGATCTGCGCGACGGCGCCCCCGGCAAAAAGCCTGCGCAGACACATTTCCCCCATGCCGACTACGTCTCCTCCATTACTCCTCTGCCGCCTACCAAGGAAAGCACCAGCGGATTCCCGAAGCAATGGGTCAGCACTGGCGGGACTACACTCGCCGTGACCGATGTTAGAAGGGGTGTGCTTGTGCGCAGTGAGGACCAGGAGGACGAGTTGCTCACCTCGTGCTTCGTTCCCGGTTTGGGGCCCAAGAAGAACCGCAACAACGGTGTTTTGGCCATTGGGTCCGGCTCTGGTGTGCTCACTCTTTGGGACAAGGGTGCATGGGACGACCAACAGGAGAGGATCATTGTGGACGGCGATAGGAGAAATGGCGGCGAGAGCATCGACGCCATGGCCTTAGTGCCACAGGAACTAGGGCTCGGCAAGAAGGTTGTGTGCGGTGTTGGTGACGGCAGCTTGAGAGTCGTCGATCTGGTGCGACGGGAAGTTGATGTGTCTACCAACCTCCGACACGACCACCTGGAGAGCGTTGTTTCGCTTGCATTCGACTCGGAAAACCGACTTATCAGCGCGGGAGGTAGAACTATCAAGCTCTGGGAAGAGCTTTCGGCGCTTCAAGGAGGTGACGACGATGACGAAGACGAGGACGATGACAGCAATGAGGAGGAGAAGAGTGGCAAGCGAGCTGCCGAAAGCGATAGCGACAGTGACGGCGACGACAGCGATGCCGAGAGAGTGGAGGAGATGAAGCGCCGGGCCAAGAGGCGCAAGGAGGTGCAGAGCAGCAAGCTGGGGCCCATGGGAGCCCACGGAGTCATGGGATTTGAAGGTATGGACTAAGAGGAACGCTACCTGCGGAGGGTGGTTCTGTGATACCCTGGAAAGTCGGACCTCAATGGTTTCGCAAGACAAAAACGACCAAAGACGACATGTGAACTATATGAGCAATTACGGATGCGAAAAGAAACGCCATGAGACTTGGTCTGGGCGAGTGTATAGAAAATGTCATACAAAGCTATTTAGTCTGGATATGACTAAATCAAGTACATACTTGCAATTCGTGCGATTGACACGTAGTTCTCCTAGGGTTTACAACTTAACCTCCGTAATTATGTCATTTCTCCAAGCTCGATGCTCAATTGCAGATACTGGCCACTTGCTACGACAAACTCAGACCTTCTTCGTAATGGTGTTGGACCATATCTCACCTGATATCGTAAAGTTGCGGATTTCTTGGCCTCTGCGTCTTAGTGCGTTGAAGATAGCTGTAGCTGACGAGCGCGATCGATGCATGATCGCCGACGAACTCCTCGGTGTTAAGACAACGCTCGTCAACTAGCAGTAAACGAAAACGTGACGCGACCGGTATTCCCGGCAACGCCTACCTGTCGAACCGAGTCTGCTCATTGTAGCTTTGAGGGCTTCGCGAAAAGCACCATGTAACTCGCAGTCTGCGCACCGGCAAGCCAAGACGCTTCCAAACTGCTGAGTGACCCTGTCAGCACTTCTGATAAAGGCTGAGGGCTGTAGAGTGCTAATGGCAATCTGTAGGGATTCGAACTCTTTGTGCTGACAACTGTCTCAAACAGGCCCGTCCAGTGGTCATTGAGGAAGTGGTGACAGAGGGAGGATGTGATGGGGTATGGGAAGGGATGTCTATTCCTTGACAGGAATAATAAAACGAGAAAGAATGCTAAACACCTGGTAGGTGGAGATAGCTCCAAAGTTCGTCTTCGGTTTTGGCTCGATGACAAAGCTGAGAATCCATGTGCATGCTGGTACCGCTGGGGGCGGATATGGTCCTGGTGGCGCTCGTGGTGAGGTCTTCATCGTAGATGATGACAACGGGTTTGGAATAGACAGTCTTGGAGTTAGATACTGGCCTGCCCCGAAATTGGCGATGCTGAATCTTGGCGGGATACAAGGAAGTCGACATCCTGAACTCGTTGCCACTGTGAGTTGTGGGGATGCATATATGCGGGATCCCTTTGCGCAGGCCAAGGGTCCTCGCTAGAGCGACGGCAGAGCCCCCGCCAACGCTAATGACGCAATCCCGGCCGGAGATGCTGGCGATGACGTCGCCGTCCATGCGAAGTGCTGGGAAACTCTCGACGACGGATGAGTCCAGCACGCGTGCGTTGAGATTGGGGGTGATGGCGAGAATTCGGGTCGTCACATCGACGCGCGATGGGCTCGAGACGATGAGTGGTGTTGAGAGACCGAGCCGGCTCAACTCGGTGGGGAGACGGCCGAGGACGCCGGGGCCGAGGACGATGCGCGGCGATGAGGTGCGACCAGCTGCGTGGAGGGCGAACTTGCGAGTGCTGTCGATGGATGAGGGAGAAGTGGATGACCGGGACGAAGCTCGCCGTCGCTTTCTGAGATGTGTTCGGGGGCTGGTGTTGTCGACGAACGGCAGGTCATTAGACACTGCGCTGACGGCTTGCAGCATTGTGTCAACGGAGCTCTGCATGGCTCTCTTTAGATGTCGAGTCTTTGGACTAGATGTCGATATATCTTTGCAAACGGAGAGAGCGTCAAAGACGTTCAAACATGAAAGCCGGAATATAAAAGGAGACCCGGAGCCGGACGGTTCTCCGGAGGCCTAGACCCGGAGATGTGGGTCTCGAATTGTGGCGAAGACAGCGAGAAGAACTCGCCACATTTGTCGATCGTTGAGTCGAGACTTCTCGAAGGCCGGCTTTGCGGGGCCACCTAGGCAGTCCGACCTATAGTAACATAGTTGCCGTTGTGTTACTGGTGGCGGCTGTATAACGGGCGGGTGATTTCCTGGAGCTGGCGCTGCGGATTGTGGATTGTGGACCTCCCGATCGAAGCGCCCCCTCCGACGGGTGGCCATCGGAGGGAGCATTGACGGATCTTCCCCAGGGACTTGTGGCTTGTTGTGGCTGGTGAGCAATGCTTGCGTCCAGGTCATTCTGTCTTGCATGTGTCTATCTCGAGCGTGGCATGTTCTGTGTGACAAAGTGGTGACTCGTCTTGGCGTGCGCCGATTCTACGGAAGCGAGATGGGGTATCAAGGATTGTAGATGGGTAAAGGCCTATCTGTGTATCTTGCGCCCGCTGCGGAGAGAGAAGCGAAGCTTTTGGTTATTGGCCACCCCAGATTCTCCAAGGGAGGGGAAAGACAGAGTAGCGAAAAATGTTGTGTCGTGACAACGCGGATGCATGCCGGGGTTGGAGATGGCCACGACGATGTTGAGATATCGTGGGGTCCGAGGGGAAGCAGCCTTTTGCGTCTCGGGCCGAACGCGGCTACTATCTGTTAATTATTCATGGGCATGATTCAAGGTTTGCTGTCCAGCTGCCTTTCTGGTCCGCGGCGATGATCCTCATGCATGATGATCGATCATGGAGGATTGCTTATTCCCCGAGCAGCTTGGTTGGCTAGACCCTTTTCCTCCTCTGCAGTCTGCCGCAAACACCGGAACTGACAAGAAAACGCTGCCTGCAACGCTGCAATGCACTTGTAGGGATCACCCCTTGCCGCCGCCCCTCTTCCCATCCCTTCACCCGATTGTGATGAGGCTGGGGTTTCCTTATCTCACACACATTTATCTCGATGATTGGATTTTGATTTTAACGTGGCGTTACCTAATGCCTTGCCGTGTGGTTCCTGCCAGTGCGGAAGCTAGTGGCTGGCGCAACCCAAGGGAAAGGGAACGGGAACGGAGGGTGTGGGAGGGAAGCTGCCATGCCGATTGCTCCTGCTGTCACCTGTGGCAGCTGCTCATGGCTACAAGTGTCGATCCGGGGAAGTCGCGATGGAGGCGAGGGCTGCTGTCACCCGTTGCCTTCCCGGACCTGATCTCGGACGTGCAAGGGAAAGGAGGAAGGTGCTTCTGTCACCACACGACCATGCCAACCGTGGGCTGATGAATCGTGGTTCATCGCTCACGTGAAATGCACTTTCTTTCTCATCCTCCAGCCTTCCTACCCTCTGTCTCCTCACCCAAGGCACCATTTAGCCACCGTCGTCGCCAACACCATGCAGAGCGTTTGTCGGCCTAGAAAAAATCTATCGCGCTATGGGGGACCGTCCGACCATCGGAGTCTCGTGTTGCGCAGGCTGCTGCACTGGTCCGGTTTGCGGTGAGTCGTCGTAACCGCCAGCGATATCAGCATCGCTGGGAAATGAAATCTCGAGGCATCGTCAAGCCCGATGCCCGTCGGCGCCCATCCGTGCAAGTTTGCATCACGCCGTTGTCCGACAACTCTTAGCCTCCAGCAGAGATATCACGACCGGATACGGCCGATGCCCGACGACGGCACACGAACAGCCCCAGCTGTCTGCGCGTCTCGCTCTGCCCTCTGCGCTACCCCACGAGCGAGTCGCATGTCGGCGCTGGAGCAGTGGTCGCCAACAGTGACGTGCACTGGGATGCATATCTTGAGCCAAGGAAAACCATCGACGGCCACGAGCGCCTCCCAGATAAACAGAAGCAATTTGGATGGACCGTCGGTGTCGACGAACCATGGGGTTGACGCCACAATCTCCGCCCCATCCGCACACTTCACGATCTAGTGCGGCCCTGGTTCCGTCGTCTGCTCCCGGCTGCAAGCCGTTTCGACCAGGTGGTGGCCTACCTTGGTCCCTCACTCACCCTAGGACTTGCATCTATCTTCACGTGCGGCTCGCTATACTTTGGGGCCGGTATAGGATTGTCCCCCCCCCCCCCCAATCACCAACACCACCACCTATGCTGAACGCTAGCGAAGCATCCGCATCGGCGGTGGCGGCTTGCGATGGTGAACGGCGCCCTCCATCCCCGGCCTCCTCCCTTAGTCTACCAGCAGCATCCCGCCGACCCAATTGGCGATGAGCAAAGACGACACAGCTATGTACCCAGGGGGAAAAAACCCTTCCCCCACGCGGACTGCTCCACGACCCCAGCTTTGATAACGGGGAGCCTGCTTACGGGATCGGGAACCACGAGACAGAGATGCAAAGGCTTACCGAGACGTCGTCCGGGAGCGCCCTGGAGCCTGACCTCGTTCGCCTAGCCTTGTCCAGTTTGGAAGATGTACAGGCTTCGCCTTCACCTAGGATTATCCAGCGCGCGCCCAGTCATTCGACGTTAATCCCGGAACGATCGTGGACCCTCCACCACGGCCCAAGACCCGCAACACCCACTTGCTACTTGCATCCTGGCCACTCACCTTGCGCTTTGCAGCTGAACAAACGCTGATAAGCTATCTCTCCGACTTCGAACCAGATCATCAGCGCAGAACTATCTGCGTTAGAGCTGGCCGCCGGCGCCAATACCACGCGACGCGGCCCCGTCCGATGTGCATCGTCGCTCAGAGACCCGTTGCAACGCTGAATTGAGATTTTATACTTTAGCTCGTCCATGTCCGGCCATCTGTGAAACCAATTCGATGCATCTTCACAGCAAACCAGGATCACTTTGACAGCTTCACCAGATTGACGCGCCCAAGACGGTTACATCGCCACCTGCCCTGGTCGCCCCCGGTTCTCTCTGTGACGCAATCCCTCAGACCACTTCCATTTTCACCTTCCACTTCAACCACAGCAATGGATGAAGATCAGGGTCCCAGATCCATTGTGCCAGAGGAAGCTCCCTCCAGGACCTTTTCTCAGCGCATCACTGCCATCAAGAAGGCCTTTACTACTCGCGATGGCCTCATTGGCGACTACGACTATGCCTTCCTCTTCCGCCCAAACCTTCCCTTCATGACGAAGTCCACCCGGGCCAGCCCCTTCTTTGGCCTCAACGACAAAATGCCTGTTTTTCTCGGCCTGCTTTTGGGATTTCAGCACGCTCTGGCCATGTTGGCCGGTATCATCACACCTCCGATGATCATCAGCAGCGCCGCCAACTTGGAAGCCGATCAGCAGCAGTATCTCGTATCAACTGCTCTCATCGTCTCGGGAATCTTCTCCACTATCCAAATCACCCGCTTCAGAATTTGGGGCACAAAGTAGGTTCACCGTTACCAACTGCTTGACAGAGCTCGTTTCACTAACAATATGAACAGGTACTACATTGGGACCGGCCTTCTCTCCGTCGTTGGCATCTCCTTCAGCGTTATTCCCATCGCCCAGGGCGCTTTTACTCAGATGTATGCCAATGGCTATTGTCCCTCTGCCGACGACGGCACTCCTCTTCCTTGCCCTAAGGGTTATGGCGCCATTATCGGAACGGCTGCAGTCTGCTCCCTTTTTGAGATCCTCATCTCCTTTGTGCCCGCCAGGATTCTGCTTCGCCTACTGCCACCGATCGTCACCGGCCCTACTGTCATGCTCATTGGTGTCAAGCTTATTAAGTCGGGATTCCAGAACTGGATGGGCGGCAGCGGCAACTGCGCGTATGCCACTGAGGGCCTCTTCGCTCTCTGCCCTAGCATCAACGCTCCTCATCCTCTCCCATGGGGTTCTGCAGAGTTCCTCGGTCTTGGATTTTCTGTGTTCCTCACCATCATTCTCTGCGAGCGCTTTGGTTCTCCCATTATGAAATCTACCTCGGTGGTCATTGGACTCTTGACAGGCTGCATTATCGCCGCCGCCTGCGGCTACTTTGACAAGTCTGGCATTATGTCGGCTCCTGTTGCCTCGTTCGCCTGGGTCCACACCTTCCCCTTGACCGTCTATGGGCCCCTTGTCCTGCCACTGATTGCAGTCTTCATGATTCTCGCTACCGAAGCTATCGGTGATATCACGGCCACTTGCGATGTCTCGCGCCTCGAGGTCACCGGAGAGATGTACGAGTCCCGAATCCAGGGCGGAATCCTGTCTGATGCCCTCGCCGGATGCTTTGGTGCCCTTATGACCATGACTCCTGGCAGTGTCTTCGCGCAGAACAACGGTGTCATTGTCTTGACGCGTTGCGCCAACCGAACGGCTGGTCTCGCCTGCGCTATGTTCCTCCTCATCATGGGAATCTTCACCAAGTTTGCCGCCGCTCTCATTGCTATTCCCTCGGCCGTCCTCGGTGGTATGACTACTTTCCTCTTCACAGCTGTCGCCGTCTCCGGATTGTCCATCATTACTCGTGGCGTTCCTTTTACTCGCCGCAACCGTTTCATCCTCACCGCTGGTCTCGCGCTTGGTTATGGTGCGACTCTCGTCCCCGAATACTTCGACAACGTCTTTACCTACAAGGGCGACAACCGCTCTCTTCAGGGTTTCTTCGATGCCATCATCCTCGTCATGGAGACTGGCTTCGCTGTCACCGCATTCGTCTGCATGGCCCTCAACCTGACGCTTCCCGAGGAGCTGGAGGAGGATATCGACGCCGCCCGCTCTGAGACCAACGTCGTTCTCAACAATACACACCATGATCTACCGGCCACCGGGTCCAGCAGGGAGCATAGCATCGAGCAGAAGCAGCAGAAGCAGGGTTAGACTGCAGAGAGGGATGGCAAAAGAGGGTGTTTTCATGGTTTATCATTTGATGAATGGAGGCGTTCGTGGCGGGGTAAAGACGTTGATTTTGAGACCATCGTACAAACCATATCAAATGTTGGCTTGACGTTGGATACTAGCAAAAGAGCGGGTGGACGAGTGAGCGTCAACTAAATATACCCTTGATTCATGACTATCTGATGATAGCTTTTTCCCATGGTGCTCTCTAATAGACTCAACCTCGTGGTATATCTCATCATTCAACCCTCATTCGTTCCTCGTCATCAGCCCATTGACTACCTGCTGCTGCGCCCCGTATCTCGTCTGGTGATAGGCATTCACCTGCCGCCTATAGTTCTCCTGCACGCGACCCCACAGCCCGCGATGGCCGGCGTTGAGGCAGTCCGTCAGCTCGCCCTGGGTGCGGACCCTGCACCGGCACTGGTTCGGCGTGCCGCCGAACTTGGCCCTGGCGTTGGGCTCGGGGAACATGATGCTCAGGCGCTTGACCTTGTCCCAGGTCACGGCGCCGGTCTTGGACGCCGGGTTGTTGAGCGCGAGGCGCGCGAGGTTCCAGTCCATCTCGCCGCCGGCTGGAGAGGTGGAGTCGTACCGGCGGGCGGCGAGGTTGGCGTTTCCGTCCGACTTCTCGATGGAGACGATGGGGCACATGGTTCCCTCTCGCCCGGATCGTCGGCAGTTGCAGCGGTCGGGGTTGACCGACGTCTCCTCGTCGATTTGGATAGTGACGAATGATGTCTTGCCGTCCTGTGGGCTCTGCGTGAAGAGCACGAGCATGGGCTTCGGTGGACGTCGATGTAAGAGGCCTGTTGTGTTGGTGCCCGTCGAGATGGTTGTGCTGAGCGCATCGCTGCTGGACGAGTTGCTGGTGGTGGAAACGGCGGACGTTGAGACTGCGCTGGAGACACTGAACGAACGCCCAGACGTGCGTCCGTTGGTAGTGCTCGTTGCAGTGGCTGCCAATGTACTGCTCCGGCGTGATGACGGGGGCGCGCCAACTGGCCTACGAACCGGCGACTGCTGTTGGTTTCCCATGAAGAACCCTTGTCTATCTGGCGGCGTCGATCCCAGGTGAGTCGGCGAGGATTGCTGTGGCCACGGCGCGGGAAACACGCTTGTGCCCGAACTTGGAGACTGCCGTTGGGGAATTGTCTGCAGGCCGGGTTGTCGGCCCGGCGGACTCGACGAGAGACGGTCTGAGGACCTTCTGAAAGGATTTGGAGATGCTGTCAATCCATCGCGGCCGAAGAGTGGGGAGGTTGGGATGGCACCAGAGTTGGATGTTGCCATTGAGCCTGTTCGTGAAGGAGCAGGAAGTTGCGTTGCATCAGCCGCGGCGTCGCTGCTGGTGACCAGAGACCCTTCGACCTCCTTTGGAACCCAGAGCTGTATACATGCTCTCTCGACGATAGGTTCCTTACGACCGACGACAACAAAGCTGACCATGACGTTGTACTGAGCATAGGCATCCCAAGGTTTGAAGCCGGTGATGCATTGTTGGAATTTGAGCATGTGGCTCATCTTGGTGAATGATATTCTTGCGATTCTCTCATCTCGTCTGAGAATAATCTCCTGTACCATACCAGCGCTATTTGGCATAGCATACAGAGGGTTAATAATAACAGAGGTGATGTCAAAGTCAATCACCTCAGCTAGAACGACGTTAGTGAAGATCAATTGCAAAGGGCATGAGACATACTTTGTCGGCGTGGCCGGCCCGATGCCGTCTGCTCGGTTCCAGTTATCATGATACGAAATCTCCGACCATCTGATCCCATGCGTCTGAGAAGCTTGACCTTCTGCTCAACACTTGCCGCAGGGCTTTGCAAAGGTCTATTCGAGGTTAGCTTCAGTCAACCCCGTCAGAAAAGCTTGCATTGAAGGAAGCAGCGTACACTTCGAGAAGCTGCTCCATCATTTCATCCCCCGTTACCACTGGTACCAGCGTCGTCGGTTCTCTATCTGGCCATATTGAGAACATGTCTCGTCTCATAACTGGCGTACTCAGCTCTGGCTTGACGAGCTCTTGCCCAAAACGCGTGCATTCGGACGACAGGTTCTACAACAATCAGCAAGGTTACAGCAGCTTCCGTCTCAAGGCAGGCTCACATCTTCCAGCTGGCGTAGATAAGAAGGCCAGTGCGATTCTTGGTCGGTGTTTTGAAGTGGAGGGGATGCCTGGATCCTCTTGAAAAGCCAAACGCACTTCAAAAGGTTGACGTATTGGTGGATCGGTGGAATGCGCTCTGCTACCACGAGACCACTTTGAAAGTTGATGGTTGCCTTGTCAAAGTTCAAGATGAAGGCATCCGACATCTCCTCTAGGGCGAAGTCGGCATCCGTACGGTATTCAGGCCGGTCCGAAAGAGCCGCAAAGCGAAACTGTTCGGCGATATCGATTGGAACATCGAGGAGAATAATGTTTCGCCGGGCCTGCTGGCTGAGCGCTGTGTCGAGGTCAGGGACCATGACGCCCATGATCCGATAGATGTCATGGTGAACGGCGGTGATCCTTTCGGCAAGGTCGTGGTGCATCAGATGAATATCCTGCCGGACCCTACAGAGAAGGTCACTGTAGGGGTCAGTTCTAGTTCGGGTTATACGCATGTGGACGGGGTAGACTTACATCTCAAAGGGCTTCAGAACTTGAAGAACCTTGGAATTGTGCAGAGCGATACGTTGGCGGAGCTGATCGGCGTTGGGTTGAACAAGCACGTTCCATTCAATATTGCGCAGCGGATTGCTCCCGACTCGATATCGGTCGTTCGATCTGATTAATTCCTGGCATTCTTGAAGCGTCCGATGGTAATCGCCAATAATCTGGTTGAGCGAGATGCGGTCCCAGCGTGCCACAGCATTGTATGCGCCCTGTCTTTGCAGCGAAGAGGTAGCCTGGGTGACGACGCTCGAGAGAATGTCTAGGTTTTTGGCGAGGTCCCGGATGTCTCTACCGAACTCTTCGTATTGTCTCGCTGGACTAAGGTTAGCATGTAGCTCAAGTCACATAGAGTAAAGATGATCCTGGAGGAGCAATAGACATCTGAAGGATTGGTGGGCGGCTCGCGGATGGTGGTTTGTGCTGAGAGCCTAAGGAAGGGGAATCCGCCCGGTGAGCCTCACGAGCCCCCAAGCGGAAGCTGTGGACAGCGAGGTGCGGGCAGTAAGCACTCACTTGCATTGAGATCGTCGGACCAGCCATAGCGGTAAATGTCCCAGGCCAACCGTCCAAAGTTGATAATATCTCCAGGCTGTATGAAGCTCATCGGGAGCTGCCCCCGGCTGTTGAAGAGGTGGACTCAAGCGACACGTAGAGGAGTAATAGGAGCCAGAGATTCAACTGTGAGATTGCAGAGATGAGGGATTACAGAGGAGAGACGGACAGTGACATGCAGGGGACCCCTCGTAGGGGCGGCTATTTCATAAGAGGTCCCAGCTAACTAGGCTGCAAGCTGATGGGACGGTGGCACAGGACACAGAAACAAGAGCGGTGGATAAGGCGTGTTAAGAGGACGGGGAGGGGGGCACTGCTTTAGGACTCGGTCTGGATCTCTTTGAGTGATAGGAGGGAAAGTGAGGCTGGCCGAGTTGAGGCGTGTTCTCGTGCGTGTTTGTGTGTGTGGGTGACAAGACCTGGCTGAGACAAGCCCAGACAGAGAGGGTTCGGTCCTGAAAATCCGCGGCAGGGAATCTAGGACACGCAGCCGGACAGGACGGGAGTGACCAACGACCGCGGGGTGCCACTTCTGAGGGCTTGCAAGCCAGCCGGTGGATGGCTGTCGGGAACGGGACGACACATTGCCAATCCGGGATAGCTGAGCGAGCTATGGTGAAGGGGGTGACAGATTAAAGCAGTCAGCATGCAGGAGAGCTTCGACCGATTTCTGTCTCGACGCAGTTAACCGCCCAGGGCGTCGGGAGCTATCAAGCTCGATGAGAGGGGGAATTCTTCCTTATCAGAAGAAGGGCGTCGGTTGATAATGGCTCGTCGTCATCTGCGTCGGCGTCAATCAGCCAAGACCCAGCTCGACCCGCTTCCCCGCGTTGGGTTATTTTGTCCACCAGAGGTCATTCAGCTCGTCTTGGCTGTCTGCATGTGTTGGGGCTGTGCCGATGCAAGGGGTTCGGATTGGCCCCGGGGGGCGCACCGGCAACGCTAGAAACGCCAGAAACGCCATCATTGCTGGTACATTCTGATATGGTCGGGCGTCTTGGCGATGGCGCGAGGCAGACAGCTCGATAAGGCTGGGCGAAGTCTGCCTGCGCAAGGAGTCTGTCTGCCTAAGACTCGGCCTTCGGTCTTGAGAACAGGCAAACATGGACGCCAAGGTATGTCAATGTCACACTCACGCAATGAGAGCGAGGCTGTCGGGACGCCTCCTCTTTGACGCACAACCCAGGCCTTTCTGGGACATGGCTGCTCGCCCGGCTGCGGTGCATGTCGCAAAGGGCTTGCAGCAATTAACACAGCCGGAATGCGTTACTTAACGCCTGTCGCCCCGGGTCCCCGTGTCTCCTGTGCCGCCTTGTCTTTGCTCCTTGCCCAGCTCAATCCTCCACTGCCACCGTGACCGACTCTTGCTCAGCGTCAGTCCTCGGCCTCAGCCGGCTCGAAACCCGGAACAATGGACGACTTCCCCACGAGTGTTGGCGGCTTCCGCTCTGCGCCCCCGGCGCGTGACGATGTATCCATGAGCAGCGAAGGCGATCTGCCTCCGCCAGAGAATCCCAACGAGATTGTGACAGTTGCGCCCAAAGAGCGCTTTCGACTGGGCTATTTTGACGTCACATGCCTGGTGATGAATCGGATGATTGGTAAGTCACGGCAGAGAGCAGGCGTGGTACTTCTCTGGTTTCGGGTTGGAGAGAGCGAAGAGAGTGAGGTTGGCGTTGAAGGCAAAGTAGGATGAGGTCGAATTGAGGTTGCATTTATGGTTGGGTCGTGCTTATAATGATCTTCGGAAACCACCCAAGTGGGGACGGTTTTGTCGAGGAAGGAACCGCATCCCAGACTCGTACCTGCCCGACCCAGCTTCGCGGGTTCTGCGTCGTTTCCATTAGTCAACATTCTCCGATATCTCATCTCGGCTGGCTGACTCTGGAGACCTGAGATGTATTCCTGCAGTGGTTGATGTCGAGCTATCTACACAGAAGTCTTGTGTAGACGGGACCAATATGCATGGCAACTTATGGCCGTTTGCTTCAACACCACGAACAATGTCACCACAGTCTACAGATCAAAGTCACTAACACGTCAACCTCCCAGGAAGCGGCATCTTCAACTCTCCCCAGCGCGTCATGCAGGGCACGCACTCCACCGGCGCCTCGCTGCTCCTCTGGTTCGCGGGCATCATCTACTGCCTCTCGGGCATGCACGTCTACATCGAATACGGCCTCAACATCCCGCGCTACACCATCCACGGCGTCGAGCAGAGCATCCCCCGCAGCGGCGGCGACCTCAACTACCTCCAGTACGTCTACCGCAAGCCCGCCTACCGCAAGGACACGGTCCTGTTCAGCACCTGTCTCTTCGGCATTGCCTTCATCGCCTTGGGCAACATGGCCGGCAACTCCATCAGCTTCGCTACCCGTGTGCTCCGCGCCGCGGGAAATGATGACCCGGCTAACGGAACTGTTCGGGGCATCGCTATTGCCGTCGCCTTTTTTACTTGTTTCATCCATACATTCTCCCGTCGTGGTGGCATCTTTCTCAACAATGTCTTCGCCATCATCAAGGTCATGATTCTTCTGCTCATCATCGTCACTGCCATCGTCGTGGGAGCCGGCGGCCTAAAGAAGACGGACAACGTCATCACGGACAACACCAGCACCAAGAATTCCTTTGCCAATGCCTCCACCGACGCCAACGGATACGCCCAAGCTTTCCTTTCCATCATATTCTCCTTTTCAGGCTTTGAGCAGCCCAACTACGTCCTGGGTGAAATCAGCCGCCCGAGGAGGAAGCACCCCATTTCTAGCATCCTCGGTGTTTCTATCGTGGTTTTGCTATACATGGCCGTGAACATTTCATATGTAAGTTTTCGCAATTTGAGCCCTGTGTCAAGTCCTCGTTGCTAATAAAACTGGCCATAGATGGTTGTTGTTCCCAAGGCCGAGCAAATCTCTGCTGAAGGCGGAGTCGCTCAGCGCTTCTTCGAGTTGACTCTTGGCGCTGTGTCCAACGATGAAACAGGCACTCGTGTCTTCAACGCCTTCTTGGCTATCGCGAGTCTAGGAAACATCATCGTGATGACTTACACTGCAGCTCGCGTCAAGCAGGAAATCGCCAAGGAGGGCATCATCCCCTTTGCCAAGTTCTTCGCCCAGGACACCGACATGTCTCTTGGTCGCGTATTAAGCTGGGTCCAGAAGAAGGGCTGGTTCAGTTCCCTCCTTCGTATTCGCTGGTTCTCTCCCGAGGAGCACTCAGAGAGGACACCAGTGGGCGCCTTCGTCCTGCATCTGGCCTCGTGTCTCATCCTTGTCTTTGCCACCTGGGGAATGACTCCCGACAATGCCTACACACTCCTCACAAGTCTGAGCGCCTACGTCATCAACGCCTTCTTCGGCACTTTCCTGGGACTCGGGATACTGATCCTACGCTTCAGAGGGCCGCCGGTGACGCCAGAAGGCGACAACGCCCACAGCCAGTCCGCGGCCCCGCTGACCTGGCGCGAGATGACGGGCAAACACATCAGCCCGGCCCTCAGCGTCACCTGTGCGACCATCTACACGATCGGCGGTCTGTGGCCCGTCGTCAACACCTGGATCAAGCCGACCAGGGCCATCCTGCAGCCGATCAAGTGGTGGCTCGCGCCAACCATCTCGTGGATCGTCATCGGCAGCGGCGTCGTCTGGTTCCTTGGCTTCGTGGGCGTCGCCTGGCGGACCTACCGAAACCACCACAAGGTCTTCGTCGTCGAGAAGCAGCCGCATTTTGAGAACGCCGACGGCTTTGCCTCGTCCGACGACAAGGAAGGTCGCGGGAGCGGCGGTCTTGTGCTCGTCCACGAGACGGTGTATCTGAGCTGGGTCGGCAAGGAGACCCTGAGAGAGAGGAGGCCGGAGCAGATGGTGTTTGATGATGGCGCGGATGAGCAACCGGCGCAACCGATGAGCTACGCGGGGACGGACTTTGCTGGATTCTTTCAAGGGCAGCAGCAGCAACAGCAATTTCAGCAGCAACAGCAGCAGGACCAATATCCTCCATACCACCAACAACAACAATACCACCACCACCAGCAGCAGCAGCAACAACAACAACATTACCAACAGGACCAGAGCACGGGATACGGAACGGGGTACAGGCCTTCAGAATTGAATTAACGGGACAGACGATATGATACCACTTACGAAATAGTAGATTGAACTTGAGTCACCATGAATGTACATAACTAGCTAATATCCTACCTAGTGTTGCTGGGAACATAGTTAACTTGATAACAGGTGGAGTTCAGCCCATGCTTAAAATCAAAGATACATCCAAAACAAACCTAGAATCCACCGGGGGCTTGACAAAATATTCATATTGTGCATTGTATTCTGGGCCCTCGACTTCAAGTCCTGTTAGCGCTACTTGGAAAAGTTGTTCCTACCACCCAGCATGAAAGTGCGATGATGATCTTGGGCCCAGCGAGAGTGCCTCAATGAAGCGCCTCGGCCTTGTCAAATGCCACCGTGATTGCATCCGAGCCCCTGGACAAATTTGTAGGAAACCCACCCAAGGTTGCCGTCTGATATAACGAAATCTGCTCGTCAAGCGCCCTCCAACGCGATCCTATGCATGACACATTGCGCCGAGATGCCGCCAAGGACGAACATGGTTTGACCGGTTGACGACACCCGCCACCACCCTGGGATCATATCTTCTCCCTGGTTGATGTTTGTTTGCGACACTCATCCTGTCTGCTGAAACGATCACGCAATGACTTAATGCAGAGTGAATGTCTGCTTTGCGGGTTGGAATCCAAATCCTGGTAGAGTAGTCTACACCATGCAGCCAGAAAACATGGCGCATAGAAATTCGAAACTCACTTACGTAGTCACGGTGCATCAGAAACAGCTTGGAGGCCGAACAGGGGGACGAATCCCTCAAACTGCGTATTGTCTCGCCCAGCCTACATAACCCAGTCCGTTGATAAGAACCCACCAAAAATGCTATGGACAAGAAGAAGATAGAAGAGCAGAAGAGTGAAGAAGAGCAAACAAAACAAGGTCAAATCAGAAAGCAAGAGTGACGCCGCGCTGTTCTCCAACTCGCCTTTTCGCGTTTCCCCGTAACCAGATATCCATATTCTACCTAGATACAATTCTTTCCTTCGCCCTCCCATCTTGTCATTTTGACAAGAGCCGTGCTGCATTGAAGTACCAGATTATTCCTTTTCCCACGGTAGTCTCCATATTCGCCGATGAAATAGATTAAAGTTGGGGGTTATGAGCTCAGGGGAGGCCTTGGGCTTTGCGAGCAAGGACGCGTACGTTGTCAACGAAGCCCTCAACAAGCTCTTGGTATCGATGCGGTGCACCACTAATGGCCTTGCGACCCTGATCGATTGTAATTGCGGGATCCAGCTCAATTTCCAGTTCGTGTTGCTTGTCCACCCTCTGAGCGCCCTGCAAACTGTTAGCATATAGAAGCATGGGATGAGGCTGCAACGAATTCTGGCTTACCCCTGGGCCGGTTGATGAGTGTGTGACTTGCGTGAGGTCGATCTGATAATGTCCATGGGTGTAACTAAGCCGGTCCTTGTTACGATCAGGCTGTCGTTCCACTTGGCTTGTCGAAAATTGTTCCAATTCGCCGACGGAGCCTTCCCAGTCCATCTCAAGGTTGATGCTGATGCGGCAGTCCATAGGGCACATGGGCATATGTAGGTTGATGTCTGCCACACGGGCTTTGATGATTTTGTTTAGGACCTCGCCCGTTTTTTGGTCGTATGTCACCCGGACGCGAACATTTTTGCTCTTGGATCCGAGGCGCGCGCGCATGCAGCCCGGTAATCGGCCTTGGAGATCCGAGGGGAGTTCGAAGAAACGGTCGATCTCACGACGGTGCTTGTAGAGGACCTGGACGCGGTTGTTGCCACCTGGCGCTCGGGGGTCCGTCTGTATGACCATCTGGTTTAGGAAGTCGTTGAAGTACTTGTGATGCGCCTGTGGATTGTTAGTCATGAGGTTCTTTGGTGTTTATGAGCCTTGATGTCGGGGATGAGTTACTTCAGTCATTGCGCTTTTGAAAGCAATTCGACCGTTATCGTGGAGGACACATTCGGAATCCAGGTATCTATCAACTCGGTGGTTGGTGTCCTTGTCAATAAGGATCCCTAGCTTGGCCTCTATTTCAAACTGGATCTTTCGACTCTGAATCTCTTGCATATCTTCATTGTTAATGACGTGGATAAACAAAAAGTCGGCGACAGTCTTGGACATTTCCTCGTACGGCTTGACGCCGGTGATGCTGGCCTCCCAAGGGCCAAGAAGATCCTGAGGGCCTGACTCGACGGGAGAAGGCTGACTGTGGCTGGGTTGGTGTGATCTCGTTGTTTCGGGGGAAGCGTGTCGGCTTGCGCGAGCGCTGCCTTCATGTTTGCCATTGACAGGCACATGGGCTCTTTTTTGCAAGACGAAGTTGGCGTGATTCGGCATCGACTTGCCCAAGGTCCGCGCGTTCTGGGCCCAAACCGGCGGCTTAGTTCGAGGGAGGCGTTTTTTTCGCGCCATTATGGGGGAGCTGGATGGCTCTGATCCGCGAGCTTGGCTAGGGACGTGTCTTCCGTTGACCTCGCCGGGTGGAGGGCGAGACTGTCGATGCTCAAGCTCCTTTGGGCTGAGATCACGGTCTTCCAATTTTCGCTTCGCTGGTGTGACTGCGCGGTCAGAGTCAATGACCATGGCCTGGGGAGTGGGGCCGAGTCTAGCTTCTGCCTCGATCGACGGCGGGTAGTCCGAGTTGCTCTGTAGAGACGGCACGCGTGTCTTGGGACTGACAGAAGCGCTGAGTTCTCGTTCGGTGTGGGACTGAGATCGCGGGTGGATCTCTGGAGCAGGGGACTCGTAGCTGGTTGAAATACGTTTGGCAGGCGGTGGAGGCAGAATCGGCGAACCTTGTGTTTGTGCTTGTGCTAGTGCTTGCGTGACTTGAGCGCCAGAAACGAGGGAGAGCCGCTGTTGGTAGGGACTTGACGGCTGAGCGTAGCTGCCCACGACCGAAGGCTGTCTCGAACCGGCCGACAATGGCAGGCCGACAGGCGTGGGAGGCTGGGAGGGAGGGCGACTATATTCGATTGGAGGACGCGACGCGGCAACGGGACTTCCCTGGACATAGGGCGGCCCGTATTGATGTTGACTTTGAGCCGAGGTGGGAGTTGGGGTGGAGTGAGTTGACTGGGAGCGCTGGTGGATGTATGAATGAGAGTTGGCGGCGGAACCGATAGGTGGTGTCTGTGGGACGGGGTGTGGCCCTTGTTGCATATATGGACCCGGAGCGTGCCCTGGGGGAACGCCCTGAGGACCTTGAGAGAAGCTTTCGCGTCGCGAGGGCTGATATTGTGCGGGAGGGTATTGATGGCGCTGCACGGGGCTGTTGACCTCGGGGGGAGGTTGTGACGGAGGAAAGGGGAAGGCGGCGCCTACCGGGGCGGCGGAGGGAGTTGTCGCGGGTCGGTAAGGGGCGGGGCCGCTGGGAGATCGCACATCGTGGAACGAGCCAGCAGCTTGGAGAGGCGGCGGCGCAGGACGGCCGGGATAAGGCCCAGGAGTTTGGTAAGGGGAGGGTGGTGGGTATACGTTGGACGGGGGAGGTTGTTGATGTTGGTGTTGGTGCTGGTGTTGGAGCTGGTGTTGCGGTGGAGGGGCGTGCTGCTGTTGCTGCTGCTGTTGTTGCTGCTGCTGTTGTTGCTGCTGCTGTTGTTGCTGCTGCTGTTGTTGCTGCTGCTGCTGCTGCTGCTGCTGCTGCTGCTGCTGCTGCTGCTGCTGTGGGTGCAGTGGACGTTGATGATGAGAGTGATGGGGAGGATACTCTTGAGGCGCCGGTTTGCTGGGCGATGGTTGCGGCGGTGGGCGGCCGTAGTCGCGATAGGCGTACTGGGCAGGGCTCTGGGAGAGACGAGGCTGGTGCTGCGGGTGCTGCTGCTGGTGATGCTGCTGCTCCTGCGGTCGCGGGGGTGGCGGCTGTTGCTTAGGCGTCGGAGTGGCTTTGGCCAGGCCGCGGTCGCCGTTGTCCGAGGTGTTGAGGACAGATCGGAGATCCATCGTGGTGGGTTTGCGGATGGGCGTGGGTGTGGGCGTGAACGTGGACGCTTGGTTAGGACGAGGGGGACGTGGACGTGAACGAGGGCGAGCAGTCTTGCCGTGCCCGACGACAAGGTGAGTCTAGACGGAGACGGCGTCGGGTCAATGTCAAGGGCAACGATAGGTCTCGCATCAGATTCAGATTGCGGACGCGACGAGATCGCAGCCGGAGGAGGCCGGCGTTGGATGCGGGAGCAGAGGGACCAGGTCGGACCACGAGTGCGGGCGGCGTCGTCGTCGCGCGGAGATGGAGGATGCGTCGCAAGCGGACATGGATAGGTCTTGCACCTCTACGCCGCCATGGCGAGGCTGCAATGCTGTCGATGGCGATTGGCACCTGCTGGTCGGGAACGGACAGGTCGCGCGGGCAGTGGATGGAAGGGAAGACTCGCGCGCGCTGGACACTTGTCGTTAGATGGCCATGCCCTGGTTGGGGTTTTTTTCCCAGCACTGTTGTGTCTTGACCTTTCCCAAGAGACAAAGAAAGAGAGACGAGGCGGAGTCCCAGCCAACAGCCAGTTGCAGGGATGTGTGTCGCAATGAACGAGCAGTCAGAGAGACGGGGGGGCAAGGACACTTTTTTTCTCTTCCATGCTGAAGCTGAGCGGTACTTGTGAAGATCGGGGCGCTAGTATTGGAGCCAGAGGTACCTTTAATCAGTTGGCTGGAGCCTGCCCGACTTGGAGCATATTTAAGGCAACCCGACATCATCCTGGCCGGTTTCCAGGGGCGCATACCGGCCGGCACTGGAGGAAGCCCGGCACGGGAGTACAAATGCTCCGTACCCGTATGCCGAAGCGCATCTGAAGTCGGCTCTGGAAGCCTGGAATCAGGAATGCCTCCCTTTAGAGCATCTTTTAGTGGTCGATGCGCCTTGGAGTCAGAGCTTGGGCTCCCTGGTCTTCAGCCTTGTCCTTGACTCTTTGCCGGTACCTGTTGGGCCTTGTACTTCGTGGGCTCGTACTTCCGTCCCCAACACACACCACTCTTCATCCCCCAAGACTGTCCATCTCGACGACGTCATGCTCTTGGGAGAACCGTATCAAAATTTCTTCTCTCTTCTTTGCCATTCTTGTGCGCGTGTCTGTGCATATGTGTGGGTGTGCGTGTGTGCGTGCGTTGCGTGCCTAGTCACATGTATGTCTCGTGTCTCACAACAGAGTACAATTGATGAGGACGGCTTTGACCCAGCCCACTGTCTTTGATGTAGTGACCCATCTGGTTGTATCTGCCACGTACGCCAACTCCCGATGCTAAGATCCACCGTTGAGATGAGCCGCAGGTGACTACCCGACCGGCTGCTCAGCGCCGAAACAGATCCGGCGTCGTTAGTCATGCCTCTGGTAGCTCGCATGTTCATGAAATAAATATGCACAAAGTTTGCTGTCGCGGTTACTTCCAAAGCTGCAACTACGAACGCGATATACCAGTGCATCCATTCTGATATCATCTACTACGCGCATAGGGTTCGCCAGGGGCTACTCATTAGAACCAAGCCGTACAGGCAAAGCTGGGCGTCTATCCCAATTTGTACTCCAAAGCTGTGGTCAAATACTTACCTGCCAAGGAACCCTAGGGTATCGGTAGTCTGTCCGAGCGTGACGTGCATAAATAAATAGCCGGCCTGAGAGGTCCCAGGGTTTGTAAGTCAGTGAGACTCAGCGGCCCTACGAATTGCCAAGAAACGCGACCAACGGTGGCTCACAGCCCATGTCGTGTTTCGTGTTTTCAAGCCATGCGAAGGTGGTCCCTCCCTGTACTGCTGGTGGTGCAATGTGGATGTGGACACGATTCTCTGATAGGACGCTGTGTTGTTGACCGTCAAAGAAACCATCACGTGCTGGCATGCCCAAAAGACATGGCGTTGGGTGCGGCACTTGCACGGAGTGGAGCAACCTTTAAGCGGATCCTCCCTGGGTGAGTGTCAGACCTTAGGCAGAAGCTGTCCGCGTCGTCGCACCATGGTTTTCCAGTTTCCAATTGCGGCTCGTGGATGAGTCAGCCGGATTAGGTAAGGCCACCCGTCTGTCGTACCTGCCTCTGCCTGGTGGGTGGCCCTGAAAGCTCCCCCCTGGTCAGTGCGTTGACTTCAAGGCAGAGCTGTGCCTGACGTGGACCATCTCGAGTTTCCTTTACCTAGCAAACAACACTCACATCGCCCTTCTCTCCGCTGTCATTCACCCTATTCCTGCCCGACGTCCGTCGTATCTAAGAGGTATCACATCATATGCCCTTGGGCTTATTTGGCAACAGTCCGTTTGCTTCCAGCCGTCCTCTCCTGACTGTCCAGTCGCCTCTTGTCCTCCTACAGAACTCGCTCGCCCGCCCGTCAACCCCGTCGCACACCTTCAAGATGCCTGGACTCGTGTCCGCGACTGGCGTCCTCGCCTTTCTGGCCGATGAGGAGCCCGAACTCAAAGTCTTCGCCCTGCAGACCCTCAACGACGATATTGACACTGTCTGGACCGAGGTTGCCGCTGCTCTGAGCGACATGTGCGTCCCCAGTTCTGTTTTACTGCTCCCCCGATAAGCTGACTCTTCCTAGCGAGGCTCTCTACGAAGACGAGTCGTTCCCTGAACGCCAGCTCGCCGCTCTCGTCCTCGCTAAGGTCTACTATCACCTTCAGGCCTACAATGACAGTATGGCTTTTGCCCTCGCTGCTGGGGACCTCTTCAAGCTCGACGCCCCCGGCGAGTTCGAGGAGACCATCATCTCGAGGTGCATCGACCAGTACATCGCCGTGACCGCTGCGAAGAAGTCATCCCCTAAAGCTTCTAAGACGACCGATCTCCCCGAACTTGCCACCACCTTCGCCAGCGGATCCGACGGAGCCATCTTGTCGCCTACTACGCCTTTTTCGCAAACAACTCTGCCCCCCAAGTCTCTTCTATCGCGCGATTCCATCGACAACACCATGCTTGAGGCGACTCTCCAACCCGCTTTCAAGCAGGGTCGATCCGGTTCCATCGCCGCGCTCACAGGCCAGGCTACTGATTCCCTGCAAAGGGTTATCGACCGACTGTTTGAGAGCTGTTTGAAGCAGGGTCGGTACAGACAAGTGGTCGGAATTGCTGTTGAAGCCAAGAACCTCGAGGTCCTACGCCAGGTAATCAAGCGTGCCAGTGATGATGAGAAGAAATCCAAGTCCAAGCCTCAGGAGAGCTCACCTGGCCCTGCCGAAGATTTGATGGAGTACACGCTCAGCATCTGCATGGACATCATCCAAGAACGAAGTTTCCGGACCGAGATTTTGAGACTGATTCTGGATCTTCTCAACGAGATCCCCAACCCAGACTACTTCGCAATTGCCAAATGTGTTGTTTACTTGAACTCCGACGACGAGGCATCACGAATGCTACAGACCCTGGTCGACAATGGCGACGACTCATCCATCGCAAATGCTTATCAAATCGCCTTCGATCTGTATGACAATGGCACACAGGAGTTCCTGGGTAAGGTTTTGGCTGCGCTGCCCTCTGGGGAACCTCCGAAGAAGGAGGAGAAGGAGGAGAAGGAGAAGAGTGACGAGAATGAGCCCCTGCTCGAAGACCAAGAGGAGACGCCCGAGAATGAGCTTCCCGAGGAAGTCGCAAAGATCTACCGCAACATCCGATCCATTCTCGACGGCAGCAAGACCATTAAATTGAACTTGGAGTTCCTATACCGAAACAACCGAACCGATCAGAGCATCCTTAACAAGGTGCGGGACAGCTTGGAGGGCCGCAACTCCATTTTCCACACCGCCGTCACCTTTTGCAACGCCTTCATGAACCAGGGCACCACAAACGACAAGTTTTTCCGCGACAACTTGGAGTGGTTAGGTAAAGCCGTGAACTGGTCCAAGTTTACTGCTACTGCTGCTCTCGGTGTCATTCACCGTGGAAACCTATCTCAGTCTCGTAAGTTGCTCGAGCCTTACCTTCCTCGGCAGGGTGGCCTTAGCAGCGGCTCTATTTTCAGCCAAGGCGGTGCTCTGTATGCGTACGGTCTCATTCACGCCAACCACGGCGCGGATGCCCTAGAGTACCTCAAGACCCAGTTCACTCAAGCTGAGGAAGAGGTTGTTCAGCACGGTGGCGCCCTGGGCTTGGGAATTGCCGGTATGGCCACCGGCGATTGGGAGGTCTTTGAGAAGCTCAGGGAAACCCTCTTCCAAGATTCTGCCCTCAACGGTGAGGCTGTCGGTCTTTCCATGGGTCTCATCATGCTGGGCACTGGAAACGTGAAGGCTCTGGAGGACATGATCACCTATGCCCACGAGACTACCCACGAGAAGATTGTCCGAGGCCTGGCCATTGGCATGGCCCTCATCATGTTCGGTCGTCAGGAGGGCGCCGATGTTTTGATCGAGGGACTCCTCAACGACCCCGATCCTACTCTACGATATGGTGGCATCATGACTGTTGCTCTCGCTTACTGTGGCACCGGCAGCAACAAGGCGATTCGAAAGCTTCTTCACACCGCCGTCAGCGATGTCAACGATGATGTGCGCCGAATCGCCGTCATGAGTCTCGGATTCATTCTCTTCCGCAAGCCGGGGAGTGTTCCTCGCATGGTAGAGCTGCTCTCCGAGTCTTACAACCCGCACGTTCGATACGGCTCGGCCATGGCTCTGGGTATTTCTTGCGCCGGCACCGGGCTGGACGAGGCGATCGATCTCCTCGAGCCCATGATGAAGGATCCTACCGACTTTGTGCGACAGGGTGCTCTCATTTCTCTCTCCATGATTATGGTGCAGCAGAATGAGGTCATGAACCCCAAGGTCTCGGCGATTCGCAAGACATTGAAGAAGGTGGTCGGCGACCGACATGAGGATGCCATGACCAAGTTTGGTGCTGCCCTCGCCCTGGGCATCATCGATGCTGGCGGTCGCAACTGCACGATTGGACTTCAGACCCAGACCGGCAACCTAAACATGGCTGGTATTGTCGGTATGGCCGTCTTCACCCAGTACTGGTATTGGTTCCCCTTCACCCACTTCCTGTCATTGAGCTTCTCCCCCACATCTATTATCGGACTGGATCATGACTTGGAGATCCCCGACTTTAAGTTCCATTGTGCGACGCGTCCCAGTCTGTTCGACTACCCTCCCGAGCAAGAGGCTAAGGCTGAAGAGGGACCCGCCCTAATCGCTACCGCCATCCTGTCCACCACTGCCCAGGCCAAGCGAAGAGCCCAGAAGAAGGAGCGTGCTCAGCGACGCGAGAGTATGGATATCGATCCTACCACTGCCACGAGCGGCGACAAGATGGAGCTGGACGAGGAGAAGAAGGAGGAGGATGCCAAGGACAAGAAGGAGGGAGATGAGAAGGACGGCAGCAGCTCCCCGGACACGAAGAAGAAGCCCGAAAAGGAGAAGCTTGGTCACGATATCGAGAACATGAGCCGCGTTCTCCCGAGCCAGCTCAAATATGTCAGCTTCCCAGCTGGCCGATATAAGCCCGTGAAGAAGGTACGTCAACTTTGATTACCATGTTCTTAGCATGCCCATGGAACTAACTCAAACGCAGCCCACCGGTGGACCTCTACTGCTCCACGACTCTCAACCCAAGGAGTCGAAGAGTTTGCTGGAGGAGAAGCTCAAGAAGGTGACTACTGAGCGCGCGCCTGTCGCCGGCCAGCAAAACGCTCGAGGCCCGCGGTTAGGCCGGGGCGGACAGTCCCTGCTCGATGGCATTGCGGACCCGGGGCGTTCTATGTCTAACAACGCCATGATGCAGCAGCTGCTTCGTAGCCAGGCCCCTTCTGCAGGATTCGACCTGGCCGATCCCCAGACCCCCGGTAGAGGCTCGGGAGCGGCTGCGGCGGCAGGAGTGTTGACGGCAGTGGATGAGGATGGCGAAGGCGACGAGGAGGCCAAGGTGCCCAAAGAGTTTGAGTACTTCTCGGATGGCGAGGATGACGATGATGACGACGACGACGACGAGTAAGCGCACCGCATGTTAGAATGCGAGTGTCGATTGTACAACTAGACCAGCACAGCTGGCAGGGGGGACATGGGAGCTGGTGGAATGGGTTTGTTGTATATTACGTCTCGGAGGGATGTATTCATGGACCATGGACTAAAGGCTAGAAACTAATGACGCCGGATGCTGCAACTGCAAGTCGTCCTGGCGCAGATTTCTGATTTAATACTGGTTTAATTACGCGACTTTGATGGTTTCATGAAGGTGATGCTTACGTGGATGACGGTATATAAGAAGGATCGCTATGATAGGTATGCTGAAGGTGTTATTACATAGTCATGGCTAGTTGCCTCCGTGAACTCCAGGCCGATAGGTGCGGCCGTTGAAAATATTAAGGGACACTAATTAGATATTCTCCCACCCTTCATAAGGGTCGTCAGGGTTGGTGCCGGCGCCTCCTCCCACATCGGCTGGGCAGTCGGAGCAGACCTCGAGGCGATGCCAGGCGGTCGCGAGGTTTCCACGCAGGTTCCACGTGGCAGCGTGGCTCTCGGGCTGGGTGTTGTAAGACTCGTCGGTGGCCTTGACGACAAAGGTTGCGCGGGCCTTGGTGGGGAGGTCGGTGCCGGCCTTGATTGCTTCTCGCTTGTTGTCCGCCGTCTCCGAGACCTGCTTGAAGGCGTCGATGGGCACCATGCCGTCGTACTTCCAGCGTCTCCAGGCCCAGGACCCGTGGCCGAAGCACGACGAGGAGGCGCCGTCGTTGGTGGTGCAGTCGGGGAGGATCTTGGCCTGGGACCACGACTTGCCTCCGTCGAGAGATACGTCGACGCGGACGATGGCGCGGCCGCCGCCCGAGTAGGCGTACCCGCTGAGGGTGGCCTTCTGGGCGAACTTGGGCTGGTTCCCTTCCGAGGAGATCCTGGTCCACTCGCCCAGTCTACATGCCGTGATGGCGCTCTGGACGGGCATCTCCTGGATGGCGGGCGCCGTCTCCCAGTCGACGTGGGTCTGGTTGGGCCCGAAGCACTTGTAGTCGCGGCGCTGCCACTGGCTCAGGCTCTCCTCGTCGCTGAGGGTGATGCGGCTCAGCCACTTGACGGAGCGGGCGGCGACATGGCCCGGCACCACGGCGCGCAGCGGGAAGCCGTGATCGCGCGGCAGCGGCTGGCCGTTCATGGCGTAGGCGAGCAGCACGTCGCCCTGCGGATCGACGGCCTTCTTCATGGGGATGGACGCGCCGTAGGCTTCAAGGCCGGAGAACTGCACGTGCTTGGAGTCGCTGGTGCCCGCCACTCCCGCGGCCACGTCGAAGCCGGCGTCGGCAAGCACGTCGGAGAGCAGGACGCCCTCCCACGAGGCGTTGGAGATGGCGCCGACGTTCCACGGGAGCCCGTTGGCCTTGCGCCCGGAGCCCTCGCTCATGTGCTTGCGCCGGTTGCCCGAGCACTGCAGCGACGCCGTGACCTTGTGCACGGGGAAGCGCGCTTTGAGGTCGTCGAGCGTGTACTCCTTGGTCGAGCCATCCTCAAGCTCCACGGTGAGGGTGTGCTTGCCCGGGTCGTTGGGGATGGCCGGAACCCACATGTGGTTGCGCACGTAGAAGAGGTCGTTGGGCGTCAGGAAGTCGGCCGTCATGGCATCCGTGGGCGTCTCGGCGTTCCGCGGCTTGGCCGTCATGGTGATCAGCGCGGGATTACGGTCCGGGTCGTCGGAGAAGGGATCCTCGACCTCTTCCTGCGCGGGCCGGCCATCCACCAGGTCGGCGGCGTCGATGAAGCCGATGTGGTACTGCGCCAGGATGTCGTAGACATAGTCGGCCTTGTGGATGGTGAAGATGTCCCAGTAGGGGTCGATGGAGCCGCCGGCAGCACGCAGGATGACATCGCCTCCGGGGTGAGCGGCGATCCAGTCGGTGATGTCGTAGACCTTGTCGTTGTGGATGACCCAAGGGTTCGGCGACTTGCTGTGATGCTTGCGGACCTCGGCGATGCGGAACCGGGGGAGAGCCGGATCACGACCGTCCGCCGGACGTTGAGCCGGTGAGTCGCATTTGGTCGGAGGGGCGTGAAGTAGGCTGAAGGCGAGGAAGAGGGAGGCGGCGGCGATGAAGGAAATGCCACGGAAGCCGGGGCGTGTACTTGGAGGTGTTCTCACTGGCGTTGATGCCCTCGGGTTTCTGATTTTGACAGGTGCGGAACAGCTAAAAAAGCGACAGCAGCCTTGATTCCTCGACGGGGCTTTGGAGAGACCAGTGGAGAAACATGGTCGCTGCGCTAGATGATGGCTTATTCGGCGTGCTGTTGAGGCTGTTGGTGAGAAGACGGACATGATGTCTGGTCTAATCGAGCGAGACGAGGTCAAGGCGATGATAAGCCAACGCACGACATGCCATCACAGGAGCAACCCAGAAAGCCAAGCCGGCAATCCAAGCGGAGAGCAAGCTCCCTAGGAGGGGGAAAATGCAGTAAGAGCAACACCGCCGACGATGCGTGACCCTTGCCGGTTGACGCGTGTTCGGTCGACAGACAGAGAGAGGTTCTGGATAACGGGGAAATTCTCCGAGTTTCGAGGGGGGGTTGACGTCGAGCGCCGCGTGGCGTTTTCAAGGCATTGGGTATGCTGTGGCACAGGGAGCAAGAGAAAGCGGTGAACGGCAGGACACGTGCGGAAAGTCAAAAGTTGCTGCTATGCGTGTCTCGGAGCGAGGATTGGACAGGAAGAGAGAGAGGTACGAGTATCGTCGTTAGATCCATGAGACCGACGATTGCCGCTGGAAGCCAGCCCGCTGGGCGACTGCCGGTTTAGGTCCTGGGGGCGCTTAAATGGAGTTTTAGCGTGCTTCCTGGGCTTCTGTTTTACGTCATTAGGGGATGTGGGCGTGCCAATCAGGGCGCCACCGTGACTGTTACAGTGGCTGCAGGTGGTTATTCCACAGGCGGGGTTGTTGGCAGGTCGCTGGACACCGCTCTAGCTGTTGTCTTCGTACTTACTACCTCCCTACGGCGGATAGATTGCCTCAGGTGAAAACATGGGCATAGATGCTCGACCTTGGTTCACTCTTCACAATGCGTAGGAATCAGGTTTCTATGATTTTTGTCGCTAACGAGTACCTTTGATTCGTAAACATGCAAGCCTTGTTTTATCCACAAACAATGCAATCTTTCCAGGCCATCATGGTCCCCACCTCCCGTGCTGTTCTCGATGGACCCTCCCAGATTTGAAAGGTTGCTAATTCAACTGCAATGTTTTAGCCGCGGCCACAGAAACAGCTGACGCCGTATCTGTACATTCTAATCATCCAACCCAATGACCACAAACTCGCCGCCGTCCTGTTCACCGGACTTGGCTGGCTTGACTTCCTTGTCCTTGCCCTTCTCGTCGGGAGAGCTCGAGCCCGAAGTAGTCGTCATCGCCTCCGTCCTCTTGGCGGCCAAGCGCAGGATGACAGCATTGTGGTCAAACGCTCGGTTCAACGTCAGATCGTCCTTCTTCTTGTTGCGCTTCTTGTTCGCCTCCTTGCGGAACAGATCTGTAAACCAGATCCACAGCGCAGACATGTTCTTGCGGGAGAAGATGATGACAGGTAGCTTGAATATCAGCACGGCCAGGGAGCCGAGTGTGTGCCCCGTCTCTTGGAGCTCGCCGGTGCGGCGCTTGCGGTACATGTCGACGAGCATGATGCCGAAAAGGCCACCGAAGAGGAAGACGAGGAGGGCGTAGACGAGGGCCGTCGCGGTCATGCTGTTGGGGTCGACGGTCCAGGGGTTGGAGTCATCGATGACGGCAGATCTTGCTCGGCCCATGATGGACTGCGTGGGTGTGGGAAGAACGGCCATTGCGAATGCGTTTGCGATTCTGCTGAGAGCGGTAAAGAGACTGGCTCACAAAAATGATGTTCAGATGACTTGTATAATTGGTCGTTGACAATGACTCGAAAATGATGGGAGTCGGGATGATAAAGCCGTAAGCAGTGAGAATACTAACAGTGTGATTGAAGAGAAGACGGAAAAGATGGCAAGATAGAAGAGGGTGCCCGGGCTTTATCTAGGCGACGCAGAACCAAGCCTCGGAGAACTGTAGGTTTGCCATCCGCAACGGGAAAAGAAACCTTCCATCAGGGCTTCTGCGATTAGGACTGCAATGTCCCATGCCAAGGCGTATCTGGCTGGCTGTGTCCAGACTGCAACACACAACGGCTCGACGGCACAGTAACTTTGCCAAAAGCGAGGCTATCACCGTGTTTTGTCCAACTATAATCATGAAAGACTTTGCAAAAGGTCACCTGCTGCTTCAACAAGGTATTCGAGCCACCCATCTTTCATCTCTCCTTACGGCTTCAGGAACTTGTCAATGTTCACCCGCTCGAAGAAGCTGATGTGCTCGAAGCCGACCCAGTACTGAGCCAGTCGGTCGTGACTGACAAGAAACAACTGGCTGTCAATGAACTTTTCTATCACCGAGAATTTAGTCAGTCAACACTTCTAATTGAATATAGCTGTTGTCCTCACCTCTGATAAAGCCTGTCCCGGCGACATGGCCTTGGCTTTTTACCACCCTGACACCCTCAAACGGAGGATCAACGGCGTCGCCGATGAAGCCACCGGGTCCCAGATCGTCCACTATAAATGTATGTTCCCCACGGGGAACGTTGGGATCACCCGTCAGCTTGATGCCTTCCAATCGTCCTCGGTAGGTGTGGGCATCTGTTTTTCTCGACTCCCACTCTGCATCCGTTTCGGTGTCGGCACGCTCAAGGCCGAGTTCAGCATCCGTAACGGGCGGGTCGTCGGGCTGGTGAATCAGTATGAATTCGCACCCGTGACCACTGTAGTCACCGACCCAGATCCCTCGCCAGGGTTTCAGACGCGTCGGAGTGTAAAGGGCCGGGTCAATCGTCGAGTACGAGATGAGCTCTTCGCCTACGTGGATGCCTACGCTACTGGCGATGAACGACAAGGCCTGCAAATATCCGACGTTCCGGACGGGCGTGGGACCTCCGGCCATCTCCATCCATTTGCGCACCCGGAAGGTCTGGTCCGAAACTTCGGACCTGCGTCGCGGGCGGTCGTTGGGGTCAAGGTGCAGTATGTCTTGTTGATCCAGGACACGGGAAACATGATGGCGAGCCGGCACGGCTGGAGTTGGCCACACGTTGCCGTAAGGATACCCGGAGGTCAGTTTTCGATCCGCAATGTTCGGATCTAGTGGACGAGCGAGAAGAAAGTTGCTAAACAATGATTCAAAGTCGTCATAAAGTTCCATGGAAATCTCATCGGCGAAACGATTGGCACCAGGCCGCTTGGAAAAGCCTCCGTCATCCCCAGGCTTTCGAATCCGGAATCGTACCACGGGTTTATCGAGGTGCAGTCCGACTTGAGGTTCAAACCCGTGGATGGAGACTTCCGGATGAGCAGGCCACTGCTCAACTGTCGTCTGCTTCCCGACAGCGAGGAGTCGGTATCCCTCAATGCAG
This sequence comes from Neonectria ditissima, assembly GCA_001305505.1. Lineage (NCBI taxonomy): Eukaryota > Fungi > Ascomycota > Sordariomycetes > Hypocreales > Nectriaceae > Neonectria > Neonectria ditissima. Next base: position 2,751,977 of record LDPL01000040.1, on the reverse strand, counting down.
CCACGACGGGGGTCATATCGGATAAGAATAATCCCGCCCATTAAGTCGCGGTCACAGAACCAAATCTTGTAGCGAGGAAGAAACCATACGAGATCGTGTGCCGCGTAGAGCTCATGGTAGCTAGCGCACGGGGCCGGACTGGTGAGTTGGATGCCCGGAACATTTTCTTGAACAAGAGGATGCCAGATTATGTCAGATAGGGCATGTTCCCGTAGGGTCTGGCACGTTGCGGCGACTGTCATGAGGTCGTGGGGCGAGAGGTGATGGATGATGGTGTCAATCAGCTCGGGAGGAAGGGTTAGAAAGGGACAACCGTCGAGAAACGACTCCAAAGAGGCCGACGAAGAGGAGAACGAGTAGTAGACTGGTGATGAGGAGGGATACATGATTGAAATCGGCAGGTCTTGTGTTATATGTGGAAACCCGCGGTGTGAGTGGTGATATAGCGGAGTGTCAGGAGTTGAATCCAAATTGTCCGGTCGGTAATGCTTTAAGAAAGCGATAGAAAAGGAGTCAGCGGGCGCATTGTTTGTCTGTTTCCCGCCAAAAACAACGAGAGCCTCGAACCGTCCTGTGGTTTTGTTTGTCGTTTTAGCAAACCCGGAGTTGGAACGTTGGGCGATCGGGGTTGGCGAGGCTGGATGACGCAGAGATGTTGAGAGGTTGCATTCGTCGCCGCCTTAGTAATACGTGTTGTTCGGTTTGGCGGGGTCATCACCACTCCGGGAAACAAGCCACCAGACGTTTTGGGACTCGGCGGCAAGATCACGATTAAAGAGGTGACTGAAGACATTCATGTGTTTCCATATGGACTTATTTCCAAGCTAGACGTAAACTAGGGACAAACAACAATACCCCTACCCCAGCGCTGCACCTCTGCCAGGATGCCTCGGCCGGCGAGGGTGTGCCATGCTGCTATTCTTAGACTGCGCCCTCTTACTTGTGCAATCTCGCCAACGCGGTATAGTGCTAAATCCTGCTTGAAAGCCGATGCTGCTGGGTATTTTAAAAACATTTAAGAGCATGTTTCTGAGTAGAGATATTCGAACTGAGAGGCAGTCTGAATCTTCATATCTGAGTACAACGAGGCCATGCAAATAAGTACAATCACGGGGCCCGATATCGTTGTAACGATGCCCAACCCCACGACACACCCGGGCGGAAGCCATCGCCACGGCAGTGTACGTACCTCGCGCTTGGAATTTGGCGCCATCATCGCCGCCAGACGACCCAAATTTGCCCCTTTGATTCATCGCATCATTCTGCCCTTTTCATCGCCCACCTCTGTGTGTCTACGAACGTATTTCACCGGTCTGCCTGCTTACGTACATCACTGCGGCGTCGTCTTTCCTCGTCTCTGTGCTGCCCATGACCTGACCTCATCGACGCATCACTAGTACATGGCGGCATCGTCATCCTTCATCGTGAATAACCTCATTCCCCGGAACGACATAGCACTCAAATCTCGACTCACGTCTATACGCCCGAAGCCAATACATTCAAGCTCAAGTTCCTGAATCACTTGTCACATTTTAGCCTCTCACCGACTACAACAAACCTCAAACGCTGCCCAGGTCCGATCCCTGGTCCTTGCACATCGCCCTCATAAGCTCGGGTTATCCTCTTCTTTGCCGTTAAATACTAGGAGGACGCCCTTCACACTTCAAACCCCACATCGTATCCGCCATGTCTTCCCTATTATCGGTCTTCTCGGAGATCCTTCCTATGATCATGCCTTCTTCGACTCTCGTCACCCGAGCCAAGCAGCTTGAGCCATCCCACCCTACAGTCGAGGGGCCTGTCATCCAGCGAGATGCCATTATCGATAAATGCGACAAGATGTGTGTATCAGGTATGAAAGATCAATTTCCCTTATACATGCACTCAACCAAGCAGCTATTCATCGTAGATCCCGATCTCGCCATCTACATATTGAAGCTAAGTGTCGTCCATAGTTCTCACTACTCGACCCAAGTCTGCCTCGACTATTCGACATAACAGTGAACAAGGTGAACAGCGATGCAATCATTATTAACACAAGAACCCAGCTAATCCCCCCAAGATACCATCGTCTACGCCGTCTCTGGCGAGGGCACCCTTATCGTGAACGAAGGCTTGGCTATGGACCTCAAGAAACACCCATTATCTCCAGGCGACTTTGCTTTCATTCCTGCCTGGACAGAGCACCAAGTAAAAAATGAGTCCGACCAAGACCTCGTCTGGCTTATCATCCAAAGTGGTCGGTCCCCTATCAGCGCGGACTTGGCTGACTGGGGAGGTGACATGGTCACAAAGCGTGACTGAAAGGAGATCGAAATATTCAATGAAATGTCTCTATGGAAGTTTGCAAGTAGCCCCAATTTAGGACAGCACAGACCTCTCGACTTCGCAGTTGGATCTAATCAGACGGACTACTGAATCGGCAGCAGATGCATCGTCAAACAGTTGTGCATGGTCCAATTTCGGGAACATGATCACCTCCATCCTTTCGTGTTCTTCACGACTCAACTCGTCGATAGTCATCTCTCCGGCCCCCTCCAGGTATTCTGCCACCGCGGCCGTGTCGACGATCAAATCTCGGCCAGCAAGACATACCACGACTTTCCTCTCCGTTTTGCGCCCACCACTTTCGGATCCCAGCAACTCGTCCTTCCAAACGATGTTTTCCCGCCAGAAAAAGAAGCGTCCGAGGCAAAGCGCCACAGCCGGGTCAGTGCTCGCGTAGTACCACAGCTGCCACTCGTTGGCCATCTTGGGCTGTCTTCGTGTAAAGTTGTAGGCGACGTGGGGGAGGTGGAGCGCGATGGTCACCGGGTCGATTAGACTGACGGAGGAAATGCGGTGCTGAAGATCGGGAGAGTGTAGCATGTGGGTTGTCAAAACGGAGCCGTAGGAGTGCGACACTATGGAGAAATTCTCCCACGAGTGGTGGTTGATGATGGTGGCCATCTGTTTGAGGAAGTCCATCTTGTTAGGGATCGGGGATGTCAGGCGGAATGAAACCGGCAGCACTTCGATGGCAATGATTCCAACGCTGCCTTGCCCTTTCCGACCGATGCCAGCCAATTTTGCAAGAAATCCTACATATGTCCACAGTCCGATGCCGATGCCGTGGAAGAAGACGATCGGGACCTTGTCCTCGGACGAATGAGGACGGTACCAGTAACTCAGCTCGGCCGAGGGAGACTGCCGACCGCCAACGAGCTCTTGGGGGCGAGGAGGGAAGACACGAACTGCGTTGGACCCGTGTCTGCGGTGGTACTGGAAGCCGTTCCAGAGAAAGGCTAAGTGGGTGAGCTGATCGATGAAGAAGACGATGGTGTACCACAACATGCTTCGGTATGCGGAGTCGATGGTGTCCAGTGTAAGACGGAGGCTCTGGGCACTTCCCCAACCCTCCTTCAGAGGGCGTCCCAGTTTCTCCTCGACAATCTCGATAAACTCATCGAGTTCTTGACTTGTAGCCTCATCATCCACACTCGTGCCGTCACAATCTCGTTCAAAGAAGGCCCAGAGAATGAATTCCCTCACATTATCGCGCCGGATGTCGTCGGGATGTGCGCCGAGAAACCAGCCTTGGAGGTACAACTCGACATTTTGTACATTGCCCATGCAACGCCGAAACAAAGCCATGCGCTCCGCCGGTGACACAGGTGCCGGGTGAATCGCATCTTTCTTCAGATGAGCCAGGTACGGGCGGTAGATAAACCCAAAGAAGAGAGTCTCAGCTAACAGTGCTGCACAGAGAGCCCACGTGCCAGCCATAGATGAGGCTGCGGATCCATTGATGGTATACAACACTAGGATGCCTGTGGCGTAAACGACTGGTGTGTACTGAAAGAGTAGAATGGTGAGGCGGATAAACGCCCATTCCGGGAAGGTGTTGTTAAGCATGGCGAATTTTGTGCGGTCAGAGTACCCAGGCCAGGCCAGACTGATGTTTTTTTTATTGAAGAGAAATCTGCTAGAAAGAATGGTGACTGTCTGGATGGAATAGGTAAGGCATTGATCAGCGGCGTATCTTTTATGAAACGTCTGACAGCTTTTGTTGGGACAATGGGCTCCGGTGGCCTCAGGCCGCACCCGAATCCTGTTCTTGAACTGCGTGCCAGCAGGAGATAAAGCCGTGACATTACAGGCCTTTGGGACGGGCTCCGTTTTATTCGATGCCTAAGATGCTTGTTATCAGGTTTCTGCAGTCCAATTCGTTTATTGTTGAACGGTTGTGGCTTGTGATAGGTTTGGGTCTAGCACCAGCATGGCCTGGCAGGGCGCGGGCGCAGCCACGAGTGACGCACTCCCGCTTTCGAATCCCAACAACGGTTCTTTCACATGCAACCTAGGTAGTAGGTAGGCGGAGACGTAAGTACCTTGTGCTCCTGGTTCTTTGCAAGATGGACTTCCACTTCAGAATTGAAACATGTGAAAATGTCACAAGCTTTTGGTTCGCACGCCTTGGGGTTACAGCGCGTGCTTTGCAGGTTTTTGGAGGGGCTGCGGGCTGGGATCACGGGCGGGGCGGGACGGGAGTCTGCGATGCTTGTTGCTGACATAATATCGGTGGGTCCTTTTAACAGTGGTCCATTCGACTTCGAACTTCGTTCTCTTGATGATGTTCAAGCTGTCTGCACTTTGCGGTCAGAGAAGACGTCGGGCAAGCAACATGGTGGTTCCATCGGATGAGTAAGATCCGGAATGTTTGAAGTATGCGACTCTCAAGAACCAAAGACTCAACCCGCGTACGAATGTCTTGTTCCTTGGCTCCTATCGTAGCACTTTTGCGCCTGGGAGCTGGCTCCCTACCACTGTAATGCTGTAGGGTATAGCAGCGCTGAACGGCTATTTAATTCGCAAACAACCTAAGAGAAAACTAGTGCTCGATCAATTTCATCATTGAACAAAGCTTGCAGATGACCTAGCCCTCCTAGATGTTCTCATCAGTCCCAGCAGTGCTTATCGTGCGACATCAGAACATAAATCCCGGAAGTAAGATCGCGCAATGGCAGCTCATGATATAAAGGTAGATGCAAGTTTAATACGAACAAGACCAGCCAGTAATCCATGAAACCATGCCTGATGCGTGCCTGTGAGTGCTTTTGAAGGTTGCCCCGAGCAAGATGATGCTCGAGAAGCAGGATGAAGAGATGAAGCATGCAGCCAAGATAAGTGAAAAAGAGTAATTTTCAATAGATGCTCAAAGATGTCTCAACCGGTATCGCCTCCGATAAACCAAGAGAACTTGTGTGAGGCAGTGCTGAAACATCCGGAGGAGGTTGTCACGTGCGGCCCGCACAACCACGACCATCCACGACGACAACCACAATTACAACCGCCCTGGCCAAGGAATATCGCAGGCTTAATAAAAGCTACCTGCAATATCTTGATGATCGAATTAAACCTATGTAGCTCATTCACAATGCGACGGTGAGATGAATGGGTGAAGAATATTGGGTGGCTCAAATACCCGTACGACCTACCCCCGTACCTGGCTGGGCTGCTGAGAGATGACTCTGAGAGACGGGTCGAATTGTCGACCAACCGATCCTTGTGACATCATGAAAACGAGCCGCCCGTCGTGAAATGTGTCAGGATGCTTCTTCCATATTTACCGAGATAATTCTCACCCTCGAGCGTCCCTCTGTGTCGGAGTTTCTCGTGGACGATTGATATCGAACTCTCGAGTAGCTTGAGTTGTATCATGACGAGCCCTCAATCGTGAACACCCTCCGCTAAATGATGCTTGCCGTTTCTGCAGAGATATGAACGATGGGATGCCGAAGGTAGATGATGTCTGTAAGACGGTTTGATAGGTTGGGGCGAGGTTGGATGAGGTCGGCCAGGAGGGCGCTGATTGGTCAGAACCAGGGAGGATCAGTCCTGGACCTCCCCGACATAAAGCCCACCTCCCCCCAATCCCGCATCTTTTCGTTTTCCTCTCCTTCACTCTCTTTCTTACTGTCCATCAAGAATCATCCACAGAACTTTCAGAAACATCAAGTCACTTGACTTCCATCTCATACACGCCCCTGAGAGTCCCTTGAGCCCTCACTGGAAGGCTGCCCATCTTCCATAAGCCTGTCATCCACCTTGCCGTCGCTGTTATCATCGTCGTCCTTGCGCGGCATACTGTTTGGGTAACCACCGCTTTTTCCCAAGTCTCTCACATCTCTACCCCCGGCATATCATGTCTCATCATCATTCTGCTTCACTCTATCCCTCCCCATCCCCATACATGTCGGCGCTTCAGCTGTTACCTGGTCAAGGACCCAGATTCAACCACAAAGGCCACAGAGCGGTGCAACAGGTGTATGGATCACAAAGCGATACCGGAGCAAGCAATTTTGGCTATCGCTGTGAAGAAATTCCCCAGTGGCATCAAAGTCGCGATGCTCGAGGATCCGACCAGATGTGCGGAGCAGTCAGCGCCCAGAGGCCGTCATCACGTGGGCACTATCAGTCCTGGGATTCAAAGCCCGTCCACATTCAAACTCCCCCGCATCGTGATCCGTCGACCCTTTCCAGCTCTTGGTCTAGCCAAAAGGTTCGTCCGCCGTCTCGACGCAGCTCGAAAAGCTCTTCGGTACGAGGTTCCCAGACCGGGTCTCATCGACCAGAGCAGGAGCCTCTGGATCCAAAAGTTGCCATGATCGGATCGTGGTGTAACGACCAGGCCCGCTACATTGTTGCTTCGGCTGAGCTCTTTGCTGTCGAAAATGACGTCTTGGTATCTAATGATTGGTACCCAAGAACACCACGAAAAAGCGGGCTTTCCACTCCTGAGCTCGGTCCCATGTCCATGGACTATGAGTTTTGCGCTTGTTGCAAGAACGAGGAAGACAGGATAAACGAAACCTGGTACATGACCTCGAAAGTAAAAATGGAGGATCAATGTATGTCGAGAGCCTTGGACCTCTGGTCCCTGTGGACGTTTGCCAGATTCTAACCAAAGCCAGTGAACAGTGCAATGGAGCACATGGCAAAAACCAAATCTCAAACAGGGACTAAGATGATACGAAAGCGCTGGTGAAGCAAGGAAGCCACATATGGCTGGTGATGGTCCCTGGCGGAGTAGGCAGGCCTCATGCGAGGGGTCCTATCTAATGATTTCTTCGTGGCGTTCTATGAGGGATATGGTTTCACCCAGAGTGTATGGTATGCTGTCTTCGGTTCGTGTCCTAGCAGTAACATCATGTTTGATGGATCAACTCTAGGTGAAGAGAAAGCTTTTGTTATTCTTTTAGTCACCCGCCCAAAGTCCATTGGTGAGTATAGCATGTATGGTGCGTGATAGTGGAATCTCGTCCGCACTTGCATCATGATTGAATCCTAGCCGCAGCTCGCTGCTCTCTGATAGCTGTGCTGCTGATCTTGGCACTGAAATCCTCTGTTTTGGTTGCAAGTTCCCCATCTCCGGTCTCAACGATCTCTCGAGCATCCAGCACGTCGATTTCGTAAACGTCTAATGGTTGCCAACCTTTTTCTGTACGCTTGTCGTTGATGGCCTTTCCGCCTCCACGAGTCTCAGCAGAAACGACAATAGAGTCCATGACCTCCTCAGTGATGGTTGGCCCAAAGGGATCGTGGATGTTGACGCAACGGACTACCACTGTGCCGTCTCGCAGCGTGGCGACTAGCTCGTCGGGCCTAGACACTGTCGGGGGAGTTGTGGCAGTGGTTTTGTACTCGAGAAGGGTGGAAAGAAACGAGAGGACATTTTGGGCGCGCACATTCCAGGATTGGAGCTCTTCAGCGTGCTTCTTGTTGACGAGCAACTCATCGCCCGAAATCCCAACAATGAGGGTACATGTTTTGGAAGAATCCTTTTCGGGCACAGCGAGAAGCAGAACCGTCGCGTATAAGAGCAATTTGTGGCCAGGATGAAGATGATCAAACGTCCCCCCTAAGCAAACGGTGCCACCGAGTTTAGGGTTATCCAAAGTTGTAGGACTGGGAGCCTCTGTGACCAAGGTGATGCCACCTTCAACAGCAACCAGTTGATTGTAGGTGAAGTGCTGCTTTTTGACAAACCCGAGAAAAGCGGAGAGCAGCTCGTAGCCGGCCTCAGTGCTGGGGTGGAAGATGGTTTCCCATGGATGGGTTTTGGAGGCAAAAGCGGGAAGATCAAGTACAGTGGTACAGTTGGCTTCGTACACTCCATCTGCATTGGGCCAGTACTTTTTCGAGGGCTCATGATCAACTAAGACGATGCGGACATCCACACTCCCAGGCCCCGCGCCTACATCGACGTCGATGGATTCGCTCGCGCAGATGATAGAGACGAGCGTATAGAGGCCAGCCAGCAGTGACTGAGCCTCAGCCCAGCGGACGGACTTTACTCGCGGCGATGGACCGTCAAGAATGGGACAAGTGATGGCGACGACGAGCGTTGCTGGCTTGGAGAGGTTCTTGAGCTTAGTGAGAACGGCGGAGAGGGGTGCTCGGTAGGCTGCGTTCAGGGCGATGTGAGACGAGGGTCGTGGCGGCGCGGGAAGAAGAAGGAGTGAGGGACGAGGAGAGAAAGCGTGCTCTGCGATTGTCGCCATTATAGATCAAGTGTCGTCGAAATGTGCTGCTTGATGTAATCCGTGCCTCGGCAAGGGAGGGCTCCAGACGCTGGTACTTGTGGTTCGGAAATTTGAGTATTTTGAGGAGATATGCATGCAAATATGCGCGAGCTCATATCATTCCATAAGTTTCATGTCATCATTCAACTATAGATGATGTCGCGATGGGGCTGTGACGATGCTTGAGCCCTTTGTTTGTTGGAGTCTGATGTCCAAGTTCAAGCCGAGGTGAAGTGGGGTGCGTATTCGTACAGGCAAGCTCTGGACACTCCACCAATGCCCAGAACCATCGCAGTGAGCATTCTTGTTGCCTGAGGCATGGAAGCATCTCAGAATGCAACCCCGAAGTGGCTGCCTGGAGGTGAGTTCGTCGCCACAAATTCGCGATGAGGTAAGCCTCCATCTTCGCCTATCTAGACCTAAGGCATGTGAAAGCAGAATTTGTTGACTCGAACTTGTATTTTGGCGGTGAGAAATGAACCAACATTCTTGCATCACGATACGGCGGTGAAAAGGCATCGTGTGAAGCTCGGCACCATCTCGTACAGAATGACCGAGGATTGCAGATAAACATAGTCATTATTGCAGTTGTTGCACGCCATGAGTCTGGAAAATCGAGTGGATCGGGGGCTATGAGCATGAATATTCATCATGTACTCTGCACGGAAGTCTACGCAAGTCTACGCAAGTCTGTGCCGGGCCGTGCAGATTGGGCGGAAATAAGTGGTCGCTGGTGGTGATGCGTCCAATTATCAATCGCCAGGGCGTGGCTGCTGAGTTGGGCGGGACGGCGCGTGCGAGGGGGGGAAAACCTCACGTCATATACTCCAAAGAGTCGAGCCATCATGGATGCGGACTGCTGTGGTCCTGGACTGGAAAATAGCCTCAAAAAGGCCCATTTCTCCGGTGGCGACGGACGCTGTAATAGTCCCTCCTAAATTCCCCGATCGCTTTCGGCCATCCGCGCAACAGTATTAGCCCCAAAAAACCCAGACCTTGAACAACCCAGGCGAAACAACCCCCAGCAGACATTGACAATGGGAGACAACTACGTGTTGTACATCACGGCCGGCTCAGGCTACGATGACACCCAGCATGTCCAAGTCCCTGTCAATACTGCCCAGCCGCTTCGCATCTCCAGTGACCTGGCCGACATCGAACTCAACGTGCGCATCCAGGGCTACTCGGGACTGCCTCGCGACTCCCCGACCACCTCTCCCTACTTCTCCGCCGAGCCGCATGCCTACAACCAGGACCAGTACAGCATCTCGTTTCGCTTCACGCCGAAGAAGCCATCCGGTGACGAGGGCGCAGGCATTACCGCCACAAACCTGCAGTTCGGCAATGACTTCGACCGCCCCATCCGTGATCGCCTACCCCCGGGCTTCAACACGGCCATGAGCATTGTCCGATGGTGGATCGACCCTGGCCTGGAGGGAGATGCTTATGCCGACAAGCCCTTTCTGTATGGACCGGCACTGAGTTCATTCAACACCATCTACGTTGGTTCTGGTGAGTTCGACGAAGCCAAAGGCGGGCTCTGGTTCAGTGAGGGCGGAGACGAAGCCGGTCTCAAAGCCCGTGAAGAGATCGGGGCTCCCGAAACCGACAAAGCGCGGATGAAGTGGGCGCTGCGCGCAGACAGCAAAGAGAAGTGGGTGTTTGAGTATGACCAGACCTACGGGCTGGACTTCTTCAATCCTTATCTGGACTTTTCCAACCTAGCCTTGAAGCTGCCCGGATTCCAGTTGCCCATCATGAAGTACTGGGATGGTCAAGGTCTCAGGTAAGAGCACTCTCCTTGATTTCGAGTTCTGCTCTGCAGGCATCCCCAGTTTCTTTGCGAGCCTCTGACGTCCCCCGGGGCGAACGAGGCCGCGTCTTGATGGCCATGTTTCTTACGCCCCTGCGTTTACTGTCTCAGGTCCAACCAGAGACGCTCACACCAGCTCAGGTACGTCTTGCGGAACAAGGAGACGGAAGACACATACCTGGTCATCCTTATCACGTTGTACCACAAGGACTTTGTCAACGAGGACGGAACGCTCAAGCCAGGTGCCAAGGAGTCCATCGCTGAGATGCGCGACATTCCCATCCCCGAGGAGGAGGGCCAGTACAGCGACGCTGAAGCGCTGAAGGAAGCCCAGGAGAAGTTTGGGCCGAAATTTGGCGAGGAGGGGTACGAGAAGACGAGCCCTGACGACGTGGATTAAGTGCAGGCGAGATAAGGCCAGTTGGCGGTATCTGATAGTGCTGACCTTGTCGCGGTGTCGTTGGGCACCGTGAGAGACTGAGACGCTTGGGGAGCATCACTGTGATGATAGTAATACCTGTTTTAATAGAATGATTCTTAGCCTCGCACATGTTCTTCTAGGACTTTTCCCGCCCAAATTACTCGTTTTCGTTCGCCAGTCGCGACATAGACCTGATTAAGGAAGAGGCAGCAAGCAATGGACGAATGAGTTTCGATGAAAGCGACGAGAGGGACGGACTGGGAGACTTCCATCATTTTTGGAGCGCCAAGGAATTAAGTGATCCATGTACTGCATCGGAACGGGGAAGGATTTATATGCCTCTTGGATGTGGCACCTGTGAAGGCGGTCACGTGGCACGTGGCACGTGGCCTCTTCCATCTCAATCTCTCACCGCATGGCCCCGCGCCTGGCTAGGCGAGACGATCTTCTTCAACATTATTCCCGAGCATGGAATCCGGTAACCATTGCCTATTCTAGCATCGGATCCGATATTACTCTTAGTAGGCGCGTTGATCGAGCATCAACCCCAGCAATCTGCACCTTCCGTGGTTTAGGCGTGGTCTCCGCTTCGGAACAGGAGTGGGTAAGCCAAATCTCCAATCTCCCCGGATCTTACCAGATCTCTCTCATCTCCATCCTCCGGTGCCCATGTCCCAACGAAACTGGGCTCGTATTCCGCTATTCCCCTCGAATTCCCAGGGCCGAGAACCAGTCCATGTCCCGGTAATAGTCGGCCATAGCAGCCCCCACCCGGTCAACTACGCCTAGTCCCCCGCCAAGCGAGGCGGTGTTCCCTCCAGGAGGACATCCTTTTCGGCAGTCAGGTCGCTTGGCTGCCTTTTTCGACGGCTCTGTCCCAGCTTATGCCCAATCAGTCGACCTCCCTTAGTCCTCGGTAAAAAACCGCGGCAAAAATGACCGAATTGCAAAGGTCTAGACCCTGTGATGACGCCGCCCGTCCAGGATCCAAGTGCCGCTGATTGCTCGAACGGTCCTTCGCGGTGTCATCACGCAGCACGCCCATCTTATTTCCGAAATCAGCAGCTGGAAATCTCATCCTGAGCTCGGGGCCTCGGAGTTGCGGGACAAGCCGCTTGAAAGAGTTGTGAGAGAGTGAGGGGACGAACCTTGTTCCTCTTGAGGTCAGGCCAATGTACCTGCTTGATACCCATTTTGCTCGTCTCCAAAGTGACATGAACGTTTATGTTCTAGGCATCATGGTGTACGAGATGTGTACTTGGTGCCAGTCCTGCAGCTTCACCAGCTAACAGACATCTCCCAACCTCGCTGAAAGATCGCTTCTCCTCAAACTTGATCCTTGATACCGCTTTCTCTTCCATGCTATCCACTGATCTTCGACACCACTTCAAGTTGCCTAACCCACTTTAGCGCCGGGCACAGCTCCTCAGTTGACACAAGCGATTCGTGGGTCTTATTAGTCTTTCGGGTCAAGGTAGGAAGGCGGATCCCCTCCAAAGTCACCATTATTCCCGTCGAGATCCCGCCGCGGTGTTCATCTCCCGTTCTTCAGGTTCTCATAACCCGGGGCTGTGCCCAGATGTATTGTCACGTTTTTTATGCCCCTTGATGACCCCTCAGCCAACCTACGTGTTCTCTGTATATCGAAACCAGAGAAACAGGTAACGCAAACAGCATCTTCTCAGTCAACTGAAGCTCCTTGGTACGATATACTTGGATCGTGTCTGTCAAGACACCGCAGAACAGAAATGTCACCACACGAGTCTCGCTGGGACGGGGACACCCCCGTGCTAGAACAGGGCGAGTTGGAAATCAGCATCGACAACACTCTTGCGCCAAAAATACCAGAAAAGACCCCTTCCAACGATAAATCGATATCCTACATCTACCTCTCCTTTACGAGCAACTTGCCATCACCACCGACAGCCCAGGAAGCCGGTCTGCATGATAGCGAACAACTACCACCTTGTCCAGACTTGAGGCATTACACTTCGCCCCTGACATGGAACCTGGCCCGAAAGAACATCTTACTTCTGCTATCCTGCATTGCGACGTTCCTGACAGCGTATACTGCCGGGGCTTACTCGCCACCTTCTGCTCTGATGGCCAAGGATCTTGGCACCAGCCACTTAGCGGCACTAGTTGGCATCACCACATTCTGTCTGGGCTTTGCCATCGCTCCTATGGCGCTTGCCCCGATATCTGAGATCTGGGGACGCTACCCTGTCTTCGTCCTTGCTGGCGTCATTTATGTCATCTTCCAAGCCGTGTGCCCTCTCATGACCAACCTTGCTGGCATGTTGGTTGCTCGGTTTTTGGTTGGAGTTGGCGGCTCCGTCTTTAGCTCCGTCGTCGGTGGTGTTATCGCCGATCTGTGGGACAAAGAGGAGAGAAACACCCCGATGGCTCTATTCAGCGGCGCCGTGCTCGCAGGAACTGGAGCAGGGCCACTGGTCTCGGCTGTCTTTGTAGATAAGATGAGCGACCCGACCCAGGCATGGAAATGGCCTTTTTGGCACCAGGTCATCATGGATGGTGTTCTCTTGGTAGCCATTGTATTCCTCTTCCGCGAGAGTCGAGGATCAGTGCTGTTGTCAAGAAAGGCCAAGAAGCTGAATCGATGGTATGAACAACTGGAAGCCAAGGGCGCCTACGGTGTCTGGGTGACGGAGGTCGAGGAAGAGACAAGCACAGAGTCATCTTCATCGACACTCAAGACCCTTCAAGCTGACCCTGTTGAACTCGAGTACGGATCCGGCCGTGGACAGAGATCGCAGCGCCGACTGCGACGTGTCAGATGGGTTGTTCAGGCGGATGAGGAGCGAGCGTCTCTGGCCAAGATGATGTCAACCTCCATCAAGCGCCCATTTTACCTGCTTTTCACCGAGCCAGTCGTTTTCTGCTTCTCAATTTGGGCCGCCTTTTCCTGGGGAGTGCTCTACCTGTCCTTTGCTATTGTGCCCTACCTCTATTCCGACAACCTTGAAATGTCTAGCCGTGTCTACACAGCGATGATGGCATCAGCTGTTGTTGCAACAGTCGTTGGCATCCTGCAGGAGAACTTGATGAAGCATCCCCAGTGGCGGAAACAAGAAGAGGGGGACAAGCCTCAGTCTGGGTCTAAGTTTTGGGCTTTTATGAGGAAGAACTTCCCTGCCGAAGCACCAGAGGCCAGGCTTTACTTTGCTTGCATCACCGCGCTGTTTCTACCTGCAGGGCTATTCGGTGCGTTCCTGAGCCCAGCGAGCTCGAGTCACTACGCGCAAGCCATCGGGATTGGGTTCGCCAACTGGGGCATATACTCGGTCTATCTCGCAACTTTCAACTATCTTGCGGATACATACCACCTTTATGCCTCATCTGCACTGGCTGCACAGAGCTTCTGCCGTAACGTGTTGGGCGGTTCATTTCCCATCATCACTGGGATCATGTTTGACAATCTTGGCCTGCGAAACGCCGGGTGCGTGCTTGGCGGGATTGCCAGCGGGCTCACTCTGATTCCCTGGGTTTTGGTGTTTTTCGGAGAAAGAATTCGGACCAGAAGCAAGTTTGCCATTGTGAGTACCCTCGAATTCCTTGCGTCGGAATATAACAACTGACATTATGGTAGTCTTTGCAGTGATTGTGTACTCAATTCGATTCGACGTACAATGGCTTTACCTTTGTACGGAAGGCTGCGAATTGCTTGAGAATAATGAGGGTAGATGGAAGCGATGCCTTTGGTGAGTCAACTGGGTGTGCGGCTTGGGATTGCCTGGAAGTGACAGTCAATCTTGGCTATATTAGAAAACTAGATTCGGGGACATGTTGGATTGCATGAGAAACATGAATTATGATGGAAAGGGACATATTTGACGACTAGGATAAGAGTCTTGGAGATAGGAACGTTCTTCAGCTTTGATGGTAATGCATATGCGAGTGTTGTCGACAGCACTCCCACTGCAGTGGATTATCTCAGGGAATTACTGTTAGCATAACCTTGAAACGTTACCACGAAGATGTGCTGCGATTTCTCTATTGGGTTCAGGAAGGAAGAGTAGTGCGGCTATCCATTATTCATAGTATACTTGCGCAAATAGCAACAGTAGCTCTAGGAGAATACACAAAAGCATGGGATGAAACCATTCAATATTGTCTTTCTGCCTCACTACAACGTGGTGGAAATCTCCTTGCTAAAGGTTCGCTTCCTCTTGGCCTTTGCCTTTCCGTACACATCCCACAACCTCAGTATTCTCCCCTTGTCAAAACCAGCCACATCCACAACACCCTTTGCGTTACTTGTTTCCTCGAGAACCTGAATCTTGACGCTGGGCTCCAACGCCCGGCTCCTCAGCATCTGCAGCTCGCCAACAACCGGCGGAAGAGCAGGATTCCCGTCCGCATCAAGCACCGGCGGGGGCAATTGCACGCATCCCTCCCAAGCCGCGAGCGCCTCGTTGCCATCTGGGTTCTGGGCCGGCTCGTGGTCGTCCAGCGAGAGGTATCCGTCTCCCAGATCGACGTAGGACTTTTGTCCGCCGAGGCGTGGCCAGATCGTCGAGGGCGCCACGCGGTAGGAGTGCCGCATGGGGTCTGTCGGCGCGCCGGGGAACATGGTTTCGATGAAGCTGTGTGCGTATGAGGCGCTGAAGCCGCATATGCGGATGGAGTTGGTGCGGCCGCGTAGTCGAAGGAGGTGGTTGCACATGGTGAGATAGGAGTCCGGGCAGTATTCTGCGTGGTCGTCTAGCAAGTATGGACTTGCTCTGGTCTTGGTATCTGCCTGCTTCGGGTCTGGAGTGTCGATGCCATCGCGTTCTGCGGGCCAAGAAACCGCAACGTCTTCTGGGTGGGAATACCGAGGGGCTTGCTGGCGAGATGGAGAAGCGCTCAGTGCTCTCTCGAGGCCAGGCGATGGTTCCCTTGTGTCTTCGACGGGCGATGTCGGTTCAGATCTCTGGCTTAGGCGGCTGTAGTTGCTCGCCTCGCTTGATCTCCCCGTGATGGATCTCGTCGACTGGATATGATATCGGCGGCCGTAGAATCTGCGGCACAGAAGAACCAAGCTGTCCAACGGCCGCGATGTATCCCGTCGGAGCTGGGATTCCACAAACCTGTGTAACAACGCCGAGATATGCTCTACGCCCGGTAGTAGTGCAACGACTCCTGGTCCAGGGCCACAGCCAAGTCGGGTCATGTCGACCTCGATAACAACTCTCTGGGCATATTTTCCGTACATGTTCAGCCACGTCGTAGCAAGCGGGCTGACTAGGGGACCCACGTAGGGGGAGAACGTAGCATGAAGCGTAACATCGAGGAGGAACGTAACCAGGATATCTGCACGGAAACCGAAGGAAACTTCAAAGTAGGCCGACAGGGGTAGAAGTGCCGTGCTTGAAGACTGGAAGTCATCGCCGCCCCAACAGTCTCGGTTGAAGGGACTCCGATTTAGGCGTAAAGGTTTCTGGCCGCGATGGGGTGCCAAAATGAACTGGCAAATTCGGAATCGAATGGCATCGGGGAGCTGAAAATAGCGAGACCTGGATCGGGTGTGGCTGTGATCTTTGAAGAACTCGTCGAGGGCGTCCCGGAACTTTGTTTCTTTATTGACCGAGTGGCAACCGGCGGGGTGTTTATGGTAGACGGCATCAAATGTCCGATCCCACGGAGGAAGTCCCTGGCGATGAGGACTCGGCTCGGAACTGTTGAACAAAACAGGAGGATCTTGGTCGACGGCTTGGTGTCGAATGCCCTCGGGGAATGGCGACGATAGCGACCGTTGGAAGGCGGAGTTGCTTCGAGGTCGACCCATTGCAGGCACCGCTGAGAAACTTGTTAGCCAGTAAGAAAGGGTCGATCGTTGTGAGATGGAAGATCCTCACTCATTTTCCCTCCCGGTTGCGGATTCTGGGCTTTTTGCTGTGGTGGGATGGCATTGTTCTAGTTGGATGCAAGCGGTGCAGATGCAAGCGGATGAGGCAAACGGGGGAGTAAACGCGACAGTGAATCATGGAGCACTATATGCAATCACTCCTTGTTCACCTCGTGACCGAGCTTTCCTCTTTGTTTGTCCGGTGTCTGGCTTTGACAAACGCTTCTTTTGCTTACTCGTTTGTGGCTGGGGAAAGTTAAGCTGTTGGTTATTTGTCAACTTACTACCTCGATTGTAAATGTCAGTCAAGTGAAGCTACTCACACGACCACATTGTTTCTGCTTTGCTTCGCTAGTTAACATCCCATATGTGAGTTCTAGGTATTGTATATCGACACGTCAAATCACTAGCACAGTTGTCTGCAGAGTAGTCAAAGAAATTGTTCTTGTATTCTGGGTATCACTCAAGATCCAAGTCATTGCAGAGATGTGGTCCATCACACTCGAGTTCCAGAGGACCTAGGCTCAAACTTGATAAAAATCATGGACCTCACTGCTGCCACTTGAGTGTGCCACTCTGGGCCTAGACCGTCCTCCTTCTCTTCTCGTACGCCGTTTTCGGCGGAGCGGGTCTCCTTGGATCCGTGGTTGGTCATCGGTCGGCGAGATGAGGCATGGCCGTGATGGTGTGTGCTTTTAGGTGTGTTTCTAGCATCCGATGCTTTTTACTTGGCCTTGGCCTTCTCAGCTTGGGCCTGCTCATAAATCCAGTCGTTCAAGCCGTTGCGGTTTCTAAATGCGCTGTTAACATCCGAGGTTACCGTACTCGAGGAAGTATTAGTGCTTACCGAGCAATCTCAACAGCGTAGAACTGCATGCGCGGTACTGGGCAAGTTGTTAGCGGGGTTCGGGAATTATACCTGTTCTTCCATTTGCTTACCGAAAATCGTCGTGTTCTCCTCGTACTCGGCCTTGGGGTTGTTGCGGACCATAGTGCCGTAGTTGTAGTCGTCGACCTTCTTCTCGTAGGCCATCATGAACTTGCGCCACCTCTCCTTGCCAACTTTGCTCTTCATCTCGTCCTCGTTGATGGTAGCGGCGGCGTCGAACTCGGGGAAGTCGGCCTTGAGGTGCTCGTAGATGTCGTCGTCGATCTTGGTCAGGCGGAGGGATGAGCCCTTGACCTTTTCGAGGATGGACCAGTAGGTTTGCATGTGCTGGACGACTGGAGACGTGATGTTAGCGAAAGAGATCGGACGGTTTTCTTGCCGCAAGGACGCATACCCTTGACAGCGAATTGCTTCTCGATCTGGAGAAATGAGGATTAGCCAAATTATCTTGGCCGCTGTGGACATGCCAATGACGCGGGGGTTAGCTCACATCCTCGTTGTTTTCGGCGTTCTCGGCGTCAAAGTTCTTGGGGACAGGCCCGCCAGACATGGTATCGAGAGGGTCCATCTTTTCAAGTGTGTAGTTGCTTATACTCGGTCGAGGCGAATCGCAAAGTGTTGTGTTGTTGGTGTTGTGGTGTTGACAAAAATCTTGAACGTGGGGCAATCTGGTTTGGCGGGGGATTCAATCAAGCGGATGGAGGGGCAGTGGAAAAAGTGGGAGGATGATATCAGCGCATAGTGCACGCGCCTGTTCGCACCGTGAGTTGAACACGGTGCTTCTGGTGCATGCTCGAAGTCGGTGGATGCTACGAGCACTAACATGGTCGTCCGAGGCCACTCTAGTGACGGTGAAAAAAGCCGTATTGATATTACGAGATACTTTGAAATCCATGGGTGCAGTCCCAAGTAAGCCTGATCAATGTGGTGGCTCTCAAATCCTGTACTAAGTATGTCTCGTCTTTCAACCACGTTGATTTGCCACCATCATCAAATTGGTGCGTGCACCAAAGCCAAAAGGTTCTACTTAGTACTCTGCATGGAGTCACGAAGTCACGGAGTTGCGGAATCAACGGGCCCGAGAATTTTTCTTACCCTGGCATTAAAGCTCCAGACTTTACGTTGAGAAAGGTCCCGATTGGTCGCGTGGTGGCGTTTTGCCCGTTGAAGCTCGAGTGCGAGAACAATATGAAGCCTCGAACGCCAAGAACAATGGACTTTCAACTCGCATCCACCGGTTGATATTGTTCTTTGTCCGGGCCTCAGTTTAGAAAACCGCAATCATGTGTCGGCAAGGTCTTTTTCCTTTCCTCGATGCCATCGTCTCTGAACCATCGTCTCCTTCATCAGTGAATCTTCGATGCCAGCTCGGTATTGCCTTGAGACGATATGGATGCGACAACTCTCGCCCGCCTTGATCCTGAGGGTTCGCATGCAATTACACAGGCTTCTCAACAGGCCGTAAAGTCATCATGGAGACAGTTGTTTGTCTTTACCAAGCGGGCGCATGCACTGCCGTTAATCGGGGCCCTGCTTACGTCCACCGTTACAGCCGGTTTCAAGACCATCTTAGCAATCATCTTAGGAAAGGTCTTTGACATCATTGCCGGCTTCGGAAACGGGACTCTCGGCGGCTCCGAGGCCGTGTCTGAAATCTCCAAATGGTCTCTCATCCTCTTGGGCCTTGGAATAGGATACTGGCTAGCTAATTCGGCATTTCTGGCTCTTTGGGTCGTCTTTGGCGAACTGCAAGCTGAGAGTGTTCGCCGTGATATATTTGAGAACCTTCTTGAAAGAGACATGGCCTGGTTCGACTCCCAGTCCGAGGGTATCTCAAGTCTTCTCATCCGGATTCAGACGTAAGTTGCATCCTTTTCTTCTCATCTAGCGAGTCCCTCTGACGTGACATATTAAAAGACAAACTCGAGAACTACAGCTGGGAACCTCCCAGGTCCTCGGCCTACTCGTCTGCGACATCATCACTTCAATTGCCTCTCTTGGTATCGCCTTCTACTACTCGTGGAAGCTTACCCTGGTGCTTCTTGCAATTATACCTATATCGGTCATTATTCTTTCAGTGGCAACTCGTCGACTGGAACCCGCCATTCAAGATCAAAGGCGGCACTTAGCTGTTGCTTCCAAACATGCCGTTGCGTCCATCACTGCCATTGACCTCGTCAAGGTCTTCAATGGCTACGATCAGGATATTTGGCAATACTGCACAGCAATCAAGGCCGCTGCAAAGCATTACCTCGTCCAGGCACAGTGCAACTCTACTCAAATGGGATACATCAGTTTCAGTGGCATCGCCATGTTTGTCGTCGGTTTCTGGTACGGTGTGGTTTTGGTCAATGGTGGGCTCTCGCCCGGCCACGTCCTTGCAACTTTCTATGCAACGCTCGCTTCGTTTCAGGCAATCGAAGCACTTATGCCGCAATGGCTAGTCATCGCCAAAGGCATGTCAGCTGGCGGATTCTTGTCCGCAATGGTCTCCAGTTCCAGTTCGGGATATCGATTCAAACGAATGACAGGCTCCTTAAGGCCAGATACTTGCGTTGGCGACATCGAAATGACCGATGTAAGTGTCTAAACACCCTATTCCCTAAAATTAGCACTGTCTAACAGAAGCCAAGGTGAGCTTTGCATATCCTTCGAACCCAGGGAACAAGGTCCTCAATGAGTCATCTTTCTTCTTCCCCTCTGGTGATTTGACCTTTATTGTCGGGAGAAGCGGTTCTGGCAAAAGTACGCTGGGAAACCTCCTGGTCGGGTTCTACGAGCCTGACACGGGCGAAATTCGGATCGACAATCAGTCCTTGCGAGTTTTGGACAGGCAGTGGCTACGAGAAAACGTCACATTGATTCAGCAATCAAGTGTTCTGTTCAACGAGACTTTGGCCTGGAATATTGCCTTTGGCCATGTTTGTCCAGATCAAGCAACACAGTCTGAGGTGAGGACCGCTTGCGAGGCTGCACAGCTACAGTCTACTCTCACTGCGCTTCCAAGCGGCTTGGAGACTAACGTTGGCTCTGGCGGCTACAACCTGAGTGGCGGCCAGAAGCAAAGAGTGGCGCTGGCGCGAGCCCGAATCAGAGACCCTCCCGTGCTCATTCTCGACGAAATCACCAGTGGCCTGGACCAAGTGAGCAGAGATCTCATCATGGAGGCGATCCGAGAGTGGAGGCGTGGGAAGACTACAATCATCATCACTCACGACGTTTCCCAGATCGCGAATTGTGACTTTGTATATGTCATGGACAACGCTTCTCTAGTGGAGGAAGGCTTCAAGCGAGATCTGATGCGAAAATCAACCGGAGCATTTGCGACACTTACATCGTCCACCTCAAGCGACTACCCTGATACTCCGATCGAAATCAATGTGATCTCTCCAGATAGCCCCAGTCCGCGCTCTCCCATCATGATACCCCCTCCAGCAAGGGCCTCGCGTGTTTCTCGGGTGTTTATGGAAGAACTCGAAGGACTCCAGCGAAACTCTTTCCTTGCACCCGGAACCGGAGTGTCACGACGCCTCTCGTGGGGTTCAAGTACCATTGCGGCGCTAAGAATGAGAGAGGAGCAGATCTGGGACTCAGAGATCCCTCCAGAACGGTCAAGGTCGGTAGCGAGAAGCCCGCCGCCGCTGCGTGAAAGAAACATGCTGCCACTTAAGCGGTTCAGCGTGCGTTACAGTGTCACGGATATCCAGGAAGAGAGCCTGAGTGGTTCGGCAGAGAAGGCTGGCTACCTATTCGGAGAAGCTGACCGCCGCAACGACATGTCGAGTCTGCGACTTGCGCGTTTCGATGAAAGAATCGATGCGAATGCGACCAAGAACATGACGGAAAAGACTCCGAAAGATTCAGTAGCCGGGTCTCCGGGCCCAATATCGCTGGTGGCCATACTGAAGACTGTTTGGCCGGCTCTCGGGCGTCGTCACCGGCTCATTCTCTTGTTCGGGATTCTCACTTGCATTGTCGGCGCGGGTGCAATCCCTACGTTCGCGTACTGCTTCGCACAGCTACTGGGAGTCATGTGGTCTCCTGGTGACAAACTAGCCGAGGGCAAAAGATGGGCCATCTACCTCTTTGTGGTTGCCGTCATCGACGGCGCCTGTACCGGTGGTGGCCGTTACCTGTTGGAGATTGTCGGCCAGGCTTGGATCAACACCATCCGCGTTCAAGCCCTGAAGAGGATCTTGCGACAGCCCAAACCGTGGTTCGATCGGTCGCAGAACTCTCCCGGTCGCATCAACGAATGCCTCGATCGAAACGCGGAAGAGATGCGCAATCTCGTGGGTCGCTTCGTCCCCATTGTCATTGTCGTGACTGTCATGACCTCGGTGGCCGTCACATGGGCCCTCGTCGTCTCTTGGAAACTTACCCTCGTTGCCTTGGCCATGATGCCTGTCGTTATGGGCGCAGTCAAGGGCTTTTCCGTTGTCAGCGGAAAGTGGGAAGCAACTTGCAACAAGGGCGCCGAGGATTCAAGCGCTACGCTCACCGAGATCTTCCTCAACATCCGGGTTGTGAGGGCTCTCACCTTGGAAAGCTACTTCCGCGACAAGTATACCAAGTCTGTCTCGCACACGTTCCGACTTGGCCTACGGAGGGCAATGTTTACGAGCGGACCGTATGGACTCTACCAGTCGCTCAACTATCCTCTGACGGCCCTGGTCTTCTACTACGGCACGGTTCTCTTGGCAAAGGAAAAGGAGATTACCGCTACGGCCGTGGTCCAGGTGGTCAATCTGCTTCTGTTCAGTATAGGCACAGCCACTGGGTTCCTCAGTGCGATCCCACAAGTCACCATGGCCCAAGCCACGGCTGCACAAATATTAGCGTACGCCAACATGCCTCTGAAGCCGTCTTTCGAAACCAGTGGCACCAAGACACCCGCAACCCTGCTTCCGGTACGGTTACACGAACTTGGCTTCTCGTACAGAGCGGACCGAGGCCGGTCAGTGCTACGGGGCGTATCCTTTGAGATTCACCCTGGAACTTGCTTGGCCATCGTGGGTCGGTCCGGGTGTGGGAAATCAACCGTCATGTCGTTGCTACTGGGTCTTTATTCTCCGTCGGCGCGTTCGGTCCTCAGCACAGTTTCATCCTTGACATTTGCCGGTATTTCGTACGCTGACGTGGATATCGAGCATCTTCGGTCCATGACGGCGTATGTGCCACAGACTCCCTTCCTCTTCCCAGCGACAATTGCGGAGAACATAGCCTACGGCATCAGCGAGAGCTCGCCATTGCGACGCATCGACAACGTCGTGGGCGCCGCTCAGGCAGCAGGTCTGCACGAGTTCATCGTGTCGTTGCCCGAGGGGTACAACACGCTGGTCGGCGACGGCGGCCAGGCGCTCTCGGGCGGGCAATCCCAGCGACTGAGCATTGCGCGGGCGCTCGCGCGGAGACCCTCGTTACTGGTCCTCGACGAGCCCACAAGCGCGTTAGATGCCGAGAGCTCCGAGGCCATCCGGCAGACGATGCAACAGCTCGCCGACGAATCAAGGCAGCGGCGTCGAGGCATGGCCATAGTGGTGGTGACGCACAGCCGCGAGATGATGGCCATCGCGGACCGCATCGTGGTGCTCGAGGACGGGGCCAAGGTGGAGGAGGGCACGTATCACGGCCTGCTGCAGAAGAAGGGCCGGTTTGCGGAGCTGGTCGGCGGCGGCGGCGGCGGCGGCGGCGGGGGATGGGTGGCGGAAAAGGGCAAAGGTGTGGAGGAGGAGGTCCCGCGTATCAAGAGCCCGGTTGCCCCGTTGAGGAGCGGAGGAGGCCGGAGTGGGTTCGGAGGTGACGCCGGGGCGGGGACCGGGGTTGGCAACGTGGTCTAATAATAAAGTTGAAACAACGGGAGGCGAGGATCTGTGGAATCATCTTGGATGGGAATAGTTAGCATCTTCCAACCTTTTTTTTCTTTGCCATGTGGCCGTGCCATTTTGCTGCGGCAGTGCCGAGTCGGAATTGTGATGTAAGTGCTCCGAGTGTGGGCGATTAGTGATCCGCACTTTACTTTCGGTGCACTGTGCGTCCTTGGCGCAGCTCTCCATTCATCCGCTTCCAGCAACTCGTCGCCATCAGTCATCAACGAAGCCGCAGCCGCTTCAACGCCCTCTCAGCTACAAACTTCTCCAGGGTTCTCTCGCCATTGATTTGCAGCCTTCTCATTGGAGCTCGACTCGCACAGCGCAGGGGTTGTTGGTTCTGCATCTGGGACCTCGGGGCCAAATTCTCTCTCACTCCACCACTCACTCCACCAAGCTTATCCCAACCTACTGCGCATCCCTCCCATCTTGGACCGGCTGTTCGATAAATAAATAAATAAAAAAGCCCTAATTCATCGTCTCGATGCCGCCTCAGCCCGCGCCCACGCCAGCCAAGCGGCGCGGCCGACCTCCGTCCAACACGTCCGAGGTCGACGACGCTACTCTCAAGGTAAAAAAGAAAACCCCCACGACCCCAGCGTGAACCCCCTTTTCATCGCCCTCGTCTAACACGGGTTACCAGGCCCGTCGCCAGCGCAACCGCGAGGCGCAGAATGTCTTCCGCAGGCGCAGGCAGCTCGCCGAGGCGGAGCAGACCAAGCGGCTCCGACGGCTGGAGGAGGTGGTGGAGGAAATGAGCTCCATCTTCATTGGCTTCGTCGACGAGATGCTCGAGACCGAGGTCGTCAACAAGCAGCCCGACCTGGTTGGGAGCCTGCGCCGGTCGGTGTCGCGCATCCTGGCCCTGGCTAACGAAGTCGTTGGACCAGACGACTCGGGGGATGTGTCGTGTGCGCCTGCTGCAGCTCCGGTCGGTCTCAGTGCGCCGATATCAAGTTCAGCCTCGACTTTGGCATCAGGATCGGTTCCAGCTTCAAGTTCAGCGCCAGTTTCAACCTCAGGGACAACCTCAACTCCAGCTCCAACCTCCACCTCAGCCCTAGTCGCAACCACCAAGCTGCGCGGCATCCCCGAGTACGACACGCCAGGCCATTCGTCAACCTCACCACCCGGCGACTCGTCCACGGCCAGCCACACCTCCGACGACACCATGGACTACGACCCGTATCTCATCAACGAAACGGCTCTGCAATCCTCGCTGACCGCCGTCATCCGCACCCTCCCAGGACCGCCCGGCCTCAACTCCACTTACGACAACGCCAACTTCCCCGAAGAGCCTTCGGACGGCTTCATGCCCGACGACTCCATGCCTGGCTCCATGCACCCGCAGATCTACGGCAACGGCTGGGCCCTCACCGGCCACCCCATCATCGACTCCAGGTTCTGGGGCCCTCGCGTGCCTCTATCGCCCGACTCTTTCGCCTACCGCCTCGCCAAAGCCAGCCTCACCATCGCCTACCTGATCCTCACCAAGTCCCAGCATCCGCCCGTGTCGCAAACCGAGGAGACTCGCATCTTTGGGTCGAACCTGCGTTATCGCGACAGGGGCGAGCTGTTGATCCGTCTCCGATGGCTGCTAGGGCCAGGTAGCGAAGACATGTACCGCGTCATCGATCTACCGTATGGACAGCACGGCTCCCAAGTCTTCTCCAGGAACGACTTGAATCCCACCTTCGAGGAGCTAGGCTGGTCCGGCGTCTGGAAGCCCCGTCTCCACAACGTCTCGGCTGGATATCTCAGCATTTTGGGCGTTGAGAAACAGCTGCTCGCCCTCGGCGGCCGAGTCGTAGATTCCGAGACGCTCGAGCTTAACATCGCCAGCCCGTCATCCGTCGACGATCCGCCCAGCGAGGTCCTCTCCGCGCAACCAGACAGCTGGAGCTTTGTCGACTTCTTCTCTCCTAATCAATTGCGGCCGCGGCCCAACGTCCTGACGATGCAGCTCAGCATGCCCTTGCTTGTATCAAATCTAGCCCGGGGTGCTGTCTGCCTATTACGTGGGCCCGGCTATCCTCGAGATGAGCTGGGCGGAGCCATTCAGGCATCAGTAGTTAAGGTGACTCAATAGTAATCGACACACATTGCTTTCAGGTGCAAAAGAAGATGCGAATTTTTTCCCCCCCTCATAATTAGCCACCAAGAGGCTACAGTGGTGAGTACGAGTCTCAGCAATCTCAAATAAAACAACAGTTTATATCATTGGTATCGTTCTCATCTGGTTTATCCGTCATAACTTCGTAATCGTCAGATTAATGTACTCCATCTAACCCGTACCCCGATTCTTAGGGGTGTCGTTCGATTATTACAAGTTTACCAAGCCTTCTTCATCTCCTTTTGGACCGCAGCAATGATTCCCACTTGAAGCTGCTTGCTCGTCTCGTCGGTGGCTGAGCCGGTCGCCGCTGTTGTTGGTTGTTTTGCGTGGTTCGAGGCAACTGGCCCGTCAGGGTTCGCATATGTCTCCTGTTTCTATCGCCCACTGCGACAAACCTCATAAAAGCAACGTCTTGGCTCGGAGGCACCGTGCTGTCGGTGGGTTTCCTCAGGATCGGGTCATCCTTCAACGTTCGAGGGTGAAGTTCCAGAGTCGCATCAACACGCTCACGACCGAGCCTGGCAGCTTCAACAAGACCCTTCAAGTCGATTACCCTCGTTTGTCGGTCCGTCTCTTGTTGTCGCATTCTCGCTGAGCTTTCCAGAGCTTCCCTCTGCTCGACAGTCGTTGTCTCGTCCTGACCACCTGACTCTGAGCCCAAGCCCAGCGTTTGAATGATGTTTTCAACTCTACCCAACTCCTCCTCCGGCTGTTCCTCAGTGCGTCTTTTGGATCTCCCAGAAACGAGTCTTGAAAAACACCCTCGGAACGGCCCCGTAACCTTGCGGTATCCTCTCTGACATGCATCAAATAGCATTTGCACCAGACTGTCTGGGATCTGTCTGATTAATGCTCCCAGTGGAATCGTCAGAACTCCAAAAAGCATGCTCCAACCCCATTGCGCGCCTGTCAGAGTCCTTGTGTCAAACGCCTCGCCTCCCTTAAAGATGATGATGAATTGTCCAGCCACGGTTATGAGTTGCACCCCAATGAACCATGGATTTTTCAGAACGCCCTGGTACCAAATGTCCAGCTTATTATCAACTCGGCGACAATTGTGTTGGTTGAAAAACTGCATCCACACGTATATGTTGAAAACAAATGTCTGAAGCTTCTCAACCTCAAACTCCGTGTCGGGATTGAACAAGTCCCAGCCGGCATAGTGGACAACAAAAATCACCGCAAGCTGGTAAATTGCCTGCCCAATGATCATTTTCCACATAGTGATGCTCACGATAGGTGCATTTCGAGGCTCAGGCTTTCGCCGGAGGAAATCGGGCGAAGGATTGTCGGTGGCTAAGCCCAGCGATGCGAAGATGTCCATGATTAAGTTGATCCACAGCAGTTGGACGACTGTGAATATGGCATCGCCAACAAGCTCTGAAACAACGGTGATTATACCAGCAGTCAAGTTGATTGTGAATTGGAACTAGAACAGCACGATCAGCTCTTGTGCTCAACAAAACGACAGGGGAGGGGGAATCTTCTCTAACTTACTTGACAGAACTTTTTTACAGCGTCGTTCACCGTTCGACCCCAGGCCAATCCCTTGACGATGGAAGCAAAGTTGTCGTCTAGGAGGATGATCGAGGCAGCCTCTTTGGCCACTTCCGTACCTTGAATGCCCATAGCGAATCCAACATCCGCGGCCTTCAAAGCCAGGGCATCATTCGTACCATCTCCAGTGACAGCCACGGTTTCGTTCATGCCCTTCAGATGCGACACCAAAAGTAACTTGTCCTCAGGGCTCGATCGTGCGAGAACCTGCAGACGAGGAATAACAGCATCCAGCTGCTCCGAAGTCAAGTCTCGAAATGTGGCTCCGTCCATGGCGATGCCGCCAGCGGTGTAGATGCCGCACTCAGCAGCAATGGCTTTGGCAGTGAGGAAGTTATCTCCAGTGACCATGCGAACAAAGACACCAGCCGCCTGGCACTGCCGCACCGACTCCGCTACTTCGGGGCGCAGCGGATCCCTAATTCCGAAGACGCCGAGGAAAACCATGCCAGATGCTAGCCATTCCAGGTTGAGAGAATCCGGATCATCATCTGGGTCTTCGAATACTTCAGATGCGTCAAAATCACGGTATGCCATGGCTACAGGACGCAACAGTTTCGAGGCATAATCCTGGATAGTGTTGTGGAAACTAGCCCGGTCATCGTCAGATAGACGCGCCACGGGGAGTCTGTACGTTGGATCCGAGACAATGAAAGCACAATACTCAAAAACCACTTCGGCAGCACCCTTGACTAGTAGGCGATACCTGCCATTGGGAAGCTTGACGAGAGTGGCCATCCATTTGCGGGAGGAGTCAAAAGGCAGCATAGTAGCAACTGGACAGTTGGCCCTTTCCTCAGTCAAATGACTCATACCCAAATGGTGGCGACTGAATTCCAACAACGCGGTCTCCGTGCTTGAGCCGATGAATTCTGAAGTGCCAGAATCATCGCTCTCAAACGCAGTAGAGTTGATCGCTACCATGTCCTTGATCAGAGTCTTACACTCTGTTGACAATGTTGTCACAAGCTGAGCAGAGGTGTCGCACTTGATTGTAGATGCCCTGGACATGGAAACGTCCAGATCACTGACAGCTAAATCTGTGTCATCGAAGTAACACTGCAGGCCAATACGGCCGGCCACGACCGTCATCTTGTTCTGGGTCAGAGTACCTGTCTTGTCTGAACACACAGTTGTCGCATTGCCCATGATCTCGCAAGAACGAAGGAGGCGAACGAGGTTGTTGTCCTTGAGCATACGCTTCGTCGCGAACGCCAAGGCAATCGTGACGTTGAGGGCCAAGCCTTCTGGGACGGTGATGACAACGACAGTGACAGACAGTATGAGTACATGCAGGAAATCCTCCACCTTTTGCGACGGTTCAACATTGAGCTTCCGCATGTTGACCAAGAAGCGGATGAAGAGGACGAGGAAGAAGAGGGAGCCTGCAACAGCGCCAATGATGATGAGCTGCTTTCCAAGTCGTCCCAGTTTGGCCTGCAACGGGGTCTCTTGGACATCGCTCCTCAAGGACGCCAAAACCCGCCCATATGAAGAGTTAGGGCCGACGGCAGTGACGAGATAACGACCAACACCCCGGGCGACAGTTGTGCCGCTAAGAATGAAGGGGTCGGCGCGTGCAGAATGGGGGCAATTGTCGTCGCCCGGAACCGTTTTGTGCACGAGAGCGGACTCGCCAGATATAGAAGATTCGTCTACTTGGAGCCAGGACGATTGTACGAGAATACCGTCGACAGCGACAACATCACCGGCCTCGACGTGCAATATGTCACCAACCAGCACATTATAGACGGAGATATTCCGAAACCTGCCAGAACGGATAACCGTCACATTTCTCTGATCCTTGCGCTCGTTGAGCTTCTTGAACTTTTGGTTTTTCTGCCAGTCGGTAGCAGCGCTCGCAAGCACAATGACGGCAATGGCGCCGACGATAGTGACGCCATCGACCCATTCGATACGGGAAGAATCAACGGAGGGGTCGACGGTCTGGTAGATGCCAATGGCGAGGGAGATGGTGGCGGAAATTGTCAACAGAATTATAAGTTTGTCGTTGAAGGCGATCCACATAAGCATGAGAAAGGACTTTTGTTTGCGCTGAGGGACGCAGTTCTCGCCATATATCCGCTTGCGGTCGACGAAGTGGTTGTCGGGAGGCTCGCCCAGGCGCAAAGCATGGGGAAGGAGAGTGGGAGGCGTGGACGGGGGTGGGCCATCGGCGACAGTGGGTGGACGTCCAGCAATGCCAGCGGCAACGGCCTCATCGAAGGTTACGATGCCATCGATGTTTGTCTCGTCGACGCTGAGGCCGGCGGAGATGTCGGTGCGAAGACCGGCTGCAAGGCCAAGGAGGCCGCCGAAGGCGCGAAGGGCAGAGAGGCTCCTGGCAGTTAGGAGCTGGTGAAGCTGGTTTGGAGAGAAGGCGAAGTTGCTAGTGAGATCGACTGCTTCTTCGCGAAAGTCGAGGGCCGGGTCATCGCGGTTCGGGAGCTTAGACGTTGCGGGGGCCTCGTGGTCATCGTCGTCGTTCTCAGCACCATGGCCACTGTGACGTAGATCCGGAGCCGCCGTAATTTCGTCCATCGAAGGAGGCTACAGGCGGTGGAAAGGTGACGGCGACGCGCGAGGCAAGGCGACCCTGAATGAAAGCGCCGGTGCCAGGGAAATGTTGCCAGGGCCGGAGGGCGAAAGACGGAGCAAGAGAGAGAAGGAATCGAAAGAACCGTCACCGTCGCGCATTTGAAGAGCGCCGGAGTGTAGTGGATGTCCTCGGTCAAATCTAGCGCGTGGCCGCCGCCAACAGCGACTGACCAGGGACTACAAGAGGACGATCCTCGTCATTTTGGCGGGCCGGCCCCGCTACGGCCGGAATGACTTGGACCGGCCGCTTGACTGGCGCTTGGCGTCGGATCCTTGCTCATTGATGGGTAGCATTGTCAGCTGCGAGATAGTCAACGAGTCTTTCTGGGGAAGCTGTTTGGGTAGGTGTTTCGTGAGCGCGAGTTGACCTGCAGAATCAGCTCGTAGGTGTAGGGTTTCTCCGCGCAGGCATAGATAAATGCAAGCAAAATGTATCCAAAATTGTACATGCACTGTGTAAAGAAAGTGCCGTAGTGCTAATCCTGCTTGGCTGCCAACGTCGCGTGGTGAGATGCCAAGAAGCGCACTCTTTGTATCGTACACTTGGACGTCTTGGCGAGGTGGGGAGAAGAGGGTCGTCTGTGTGTCATTGGATTGCCAAGATTCGTTGCAGTCGCCGGTCCTGTCTTGTCTTGTCCGCCATTCGGGGACGCCGAGGCGATGTGCCGAGAGGATAAGGCCAAGCATTTGATGACGACGAGGCTCATTGAAGTCAGCCTTGGAGTGCGCGTCGGAATCAAGTTGACTACATCGCTGGTGTCAGATGTGGGAAGAATCACTAGAACCAGAAATGACGTTGCCTGAAGCTGCCTGACAAAATAGGCATCCATACTTAGGAAGTGCTATGGAAGGTACGCTTCGGTGGTGGATGGGTACCTTGGAATCCATGGGCTTCATCCAATCTTCAATCAATTCCACGTTACCCGCAACCGAAATTCTACCTCAGATAGTCCACCTCTGAAATGCGAATACACCTAATTCGATTTCAATATCACTATCCGTAAGTTAAATACAACTCACCAAGCCCTTTTTGTTTTGTTTCCCGCCTTGCATCCCAACTGTGTCGAATCACGCTGCAAGAGAAAACAGCCAGCGTTGTACGTCAAACGGGAACACGGTGGTTCTCGCATCACACGCAGCAACGTAGACTCGTGGACGGTCACCAATAGTAATTCCGAACGGCTAATGAGAAACACACGAGCAACAGCACACAAAGGCACGTGCAATACAAACCAAGGTGATGGCTGTCGCCGAAAACCCACCGACACGCCACCACACAACTCTACTAAGATGCTAAAAGCATATCCTGATACAGAAACACAGCGATACATAGACACATGGTCGTGCCGTAGCATAAACACCACAGAAGGGCAAGATCCCGCTCACATTACCCTCGCTTGCTCATTTCTCTCTCCGTATTCTTACGCGAGATAGCACAAGACAGCTCGTGCTCAACTCAGCCAGTCCTCCCCTTTCTGAGGTGTCGAGGGATCCTAAAACGGTCTTCCTTCGTCTGCGAAGGCCAATCGCATCGAGTCGTTTGGTTCCCATCCAACTGTTTCGGCACTTGGCTCAACCGACCGAGACATGTTTCCGTCAACCCCGTCGTCGGTTAATCCTGGAACTGCCCCAGAGCTACGAGTTACACAACAGTCTATAAGATATCCAACGAAAACGGGCCAGTTGCCGCTCATTCACGACTCATCCCGACCCGGGGTTGCTTGTCCTAGGTCGTGCAAAGAACGCAATCACATCCCCGCTGGCCCAGCTTACCGTCCACCAGACGAGACAAACTTTGATTCGATTTCAATCACTTGCATCACAGTCGTTTCGCCTCTTGTATTGTTCCTGTGTTCAACACTGACTGGGGTTCGCAACGCCATGATTATGTCCAGTCTCGCACTCTTTCCGGTGTTCCCTCCACCAATATGAACCTTCGAGACCTCGCTTCGAGTATCCTAGGAAATCTCTACTCGCCACAAGCGCCCTTCCTTTGCTTAGCTAGGTAGGAACGCCAATTACTTCCCAGCTGCTTTCCTCTTGCCGCATCTAGCATCCTCGCTTCGCAATATACAAATCCCAAAGACTCATTTCTTAGCGCCACTTCGCCAATACTTCTCAAAGTCGAAATCCCTAAGAGGCTTTAGTCAAGAATCAATCAGCCAACTCTTCATGGACTCGATATGAATTCGAGCCTAAGAAGCGCCACTGTTTGATTAGAGTCTCCAAGCCGAATACTCTCCTTGGAACAGATCCACTCCTCTCCCTTTTGGGCCTTGCTGGATCCTGATTCCGCCGTGGTAGCCGTTGAGCGACACTCACTTCCCGGATCCCCAGTCAATATCTTCTTCCCGTCGTGTCCTCATATCCTCCCGCATTTCTCGTGGCTCTCTATTCGACGTGATTCAGTCACACGAGACATCTCATTGCTGAGTATCATCAAGAGACCAAGAAAAGGGTGCGACATATCGGCCCAACGAGTCTTGACCTGTACATTCGCCCCTTTCATGATTGCGGTCGTTGACTCTTTATGACTATAGTTATATCCTTCCTGCGCAACATCTTTCAATGGCAACGGCACGCAAAGCATCTTTTCTCGCCCATCTGCTACTCCACCCTCGTTACAAATTTGTATTGTCATTTTTCGCCATGGTCGTGATGGTTCTTGCTCTGATCCTGACACTTGCCCTTTGTGGTCAACTTGTGCCCCGTGTGGTTGCGAGGCCATCTCCCACCAACTCTAGGCGGGATGACCCCATTGCTCCCAAGGTTATGATAATCTCTATGGTTCGTCCGCCCGAAGTATAAAGCACCTGCAGTCTTACCAACAATTGAATCAAGTGGTCACCTGAAGCCGAGGTTTGGTACGACCATCTCCCAAGCTCCGGACTCGGAAACCTGTCATCAGTGTCCGTTCACTCGCCCGGCTTCTCGATTCTCTTTCCCCGCGCCTTCTGCACTGAAGATGAGAGTATCTGCCAGCTCACCGTCGGAGAAGGCGAGATCAACTCCGCAGCGACCCTCATGGCACTTGTCTTGTCTCCCTTCTTCAATCTCAGCAAAACATACTTCCTCGTTACGGGGATCGCAGGTGTAAACCCTCGCTACGGCACTCTAGGAACCGCCGCCATAGCTCGATATGCAGTCCAGGTGGCGCTGCAATATGAAATTGACCCAAGATCCCTCCCATCCGAGTGGTCAACTGGCTACATCGCTTATGGACGTAGCCAGCCCCACGAGTACCCCATCATGACTTACGGCACCGAAGTGTTTGAACTAAATGCAGAGTTGCAGGATATTGCGTACAACCTGGCATCCAAGGCCACCTTGAAGGACGCGGCGGGTCCGCGGTCATATCGGAGCTTGTACAAACCCATGGGGGAGTCCTACAAGATTGCATCCGAGCCTCCTGGCGTGGTCAAATGCGACACTGCCACAAGCGATGTGTACTACTCTGGGAGAAGACTTTCGGAAGCATTTGAGAACACGACTTCACTATGGACCAATGGGACTGGCGTCTACTGCATGAGTGCGCAGGAAGACAATGCTGTCCTAGAGGTCTTGATAAGGGCTGCCGTTGAGAAGCTGGTGGATTTTGGAAGAGTCGTGGTCCTTCGCACGGGTAAGAGTGGCTTCTACTTCTTCCTTTTGCGATAACATTACTTTACTTACATCGCCGTCGAGGTTCCAATTTCGACCGCCCTCCCCCAGACCGCTCTGACTTGCAGCACTTGACCAACACCCAACAGAACGGCTTCACCATCGCCAACGAAAACATCTTTCTTGCGGGCTCCGAGATCGTCAAAGGCATCATAGAGGACTGGGACTGCACTTTTGAAGGCGGCATTTCCACTGAAAACTACGTCGGTGACATCTTCGGCAGTCTTGGTGGCAAGCCAGACTTTGGGTTCGGCAGCATCACCAACGAGGAGCGTTTGGCTCCTGGCGGCATCAACCGAGACCTGGCCGCACGGGAGATTAATCGGCGAAAGCTGTTCATGGGCAAGTCTCCTGAAAAGATTTGATGCTTGGCGGGAGAGTTCGGTACGAGGTCCTAGCTCTGTTTTGTCATGGACTTTGGAGCAGACCAGTGATGCAACATGCAGAATCCGATTTGAACCTGTTCACACTTGTCTGGCAACTCTAAGGTCAAGTCGTAGCATGGATGCAGATGCTACAGTCTCATGATGATCTGTATTCAAGTGCTTTACGCAGATAAATGATAAACCAAGCTCCCTTGAAACCCCGATGTCTTCGGATGATCCCAGCTAGCCGTACATGAAAGCCTGAAATAGTAGCAGCGTTCGCTCATGTGATCTCGTCTTGTTCTAGCACAACTGAGCAGTCTCTTGTCAAAGGTTCAAACTACTGAAAAGGCTTCAAGCGAGAGAACATTTTATTCTTCTGTAAGACTTAATCGCTATAGTCTCTGCAGAAATTTAATCATTGACGGTCCATGTGCTTTTATAAGAATGCTTTTCAGGCTGGGTCGGCTGTTCATTCTCATGGCAAATGCTCGGCCCAAGATTTGGTGTGTCGTTTGATCTCAGTCCACCCTCAACTGAAAAATGGCTCGCTCCATCTGGATCAACTCACTTACGGATTGAGAAGAATTTTGAGGCGGTGGATACGTTCAAGGTTCACTATCGTTCAGTGGTATTTCGTCATCACCAGTACGGTAAACCCTCATGCTCACTTGTTGCACACAGGACCTTCCGTTCCGAAGCCATCCAGATGACGATGAAGTGGAAGGCTAACAAGATCAGACTTGTTCCCAAGCCCCAGGCATGAGCACCGGATGAAGCGAGTCTCCTATGATCCGGTCCAGTCATTGAAGAAGGTCTGGTGAGTTGTGGCAGCCCCAAGTCCAGAGCGGCTGCGGCTACCAATGGAATGCCAACCTGAGAGCTAATGATGAATGGCCAGCATGGCCTGGTCAAAGAGACCAATTTAGCAAGGAAGAGACTCAGGCGCCCGACGTAGCTCAGCAAAGGGAGGTGTGGTCCTAAGATCGTCATTACACGATATAAGAGACCGCCAAGCCTAGTCCGTAACACACTCGATTGATAATTTGGAGGTGCCATCAGTAACGGGGGGCTGAACGCCCTTTCGGGTGCTTCAGGTTGCTCGTGGAGGTCGTTGGCAGAACTACGAATTCCCTCTTGGCTGCGGGATATCACCATCGAATGTGTGGGACGATGGCGGGAGACGACGGTATGGCTTTGTTCCTGGTGACTGCTCCGTGCGCTCCGGGGCGGCGAGCTGTCTCTCTCTGGGGGTCTAGACCATTGGTCAAGCTCCTGGAATTTGTCCGGGGATGCTGGGCGCTGTCGTTGTCGCGAGCCTGCAGAACAGTAAGAGCCAAGCTTGTCAAGACATGAACGATGGGACACTTACCTACGACCGGAGTGCCGGGCACCGCAGGTGAGTCCAGGTTTTGCACCCTGTTGCCGTTGATGCTGAGGGCGGGGGGCGAAGGGTGATCCTCTCTCATATCAAAACTCAACGATTCACCTCTCATTGCTTTGAGCACCTCATTGGCACTCGGTCGTTCGACAGGATTCAATGACAGCAACCTCTTCAGCAGCTGGTAAAGCTTCGAGGGGAGATCGGGCCGTAGTCTCCGCTCATCCTGAAAGCCTTGCCAGTGAGTAATTTCATCTCTGAGCTCGTCTATATCCTCGAGCTCCTCCTGGAGGGCATTGGCGTTCTGGTATGGCAGTCTCCCGAAGCACATGAAGTACAGAATCATGCCGAGAGAAAACACATCCGACTTGGTGGTGAAGTTGCCGTAACGTCCGGGAATTTCCATTTTAAGAACCTCGGGGGCGCAGTAAGAAATAGTACCTGTGGTCCCGGAGGACTTGCGAATTGTGTTCTCGGGCTGAACCTCCCCAAAATCGCTAATGAGGCAGACCAGTCTTCCGCCTTCGCGGTGCAGGAGACAGTTGCTCGGTTTCAAATCACGATGGATGTAGTTGGCAGCATGGAGGTAGGCAACACCAGAGGTGATGTCCTTGAAGAGTGAATAAATCTCATCAAAAGACAGTTGGCGGTTGCCTGAAAACAAGTCTGAAGGGGGGTCCAGCTGGCCTTTTGACCTACGACGCATTTGAGCCTTGAGTTCCTCGTTTGTCGCCTCTCTCGGTGCGCCACCAACAATATACTGGTGAAGATCACCACCATTGCAGTATTGCTGCAAGATGAATGCGCATGCCACGCTGGGGCCGAAGCGGGTCAGCCTAAAATCTTCCAACCAGACGTGGCGGTAAGAGACCAAATTCGGGTGTGACAGCTTGGCAAGCAGTTCAACCTCGATAAGGACCTTCTCCAGCCAAGCATGGTCGTCGCCCACAGGGACTCGCTTGCAGGCGAATTGGCCCAGAGCGCAGCCGTCGATTTCGTGGCGAACCAAGAGCACGACGCCCTTTCCACCCTTTCCGAGGATTCTCTCCTCAACGAAAAACGTATTAAAGTAGTCGGGACTGAAGGCATCCCGGCGGATCTTGCTGCCTGTCGTTGGTGCGACGCCGGGGGTGCTGGACACGAACTCGGCGGTCCCGTCCTGAATCTCGGGAGCAGGAGACGACGACGCCTGGCGCCTGGAGCTGCTGGAGTCTGCGAGGGCGGGTGCGAAAAGCCTCTGCACAGGACTGGGGGGTGTGTTTTCGGGAGGAGAGTCGGAGTTGACGGCACGGAGCATGCGAAAGTAATCGGGGTCGACGTAGGACTCATGGCGCGCGCCGAAGGAGCGGTCATAGGGCGGGTCGGGGGAGGATGGCGGCCGGCCGGCGGTAAGCGGCTGGTGGCAGGTGGGACATTCTGAGAGGCCTCGGATCTCGAGTCGGTGGGAGGTCGAGTCGCGAACGACGATGGCGTTGTGGTGACGACTGCGGGGGTGGTGTGAGCATCAGGACGCGAGGAGTGGGATGATGGACGGAGAGGTAGATGACGTACAGGACAATCTCGCGGCCCTCGTGTGGTTGGTAGGGAATCAGCGACATGGCGTTGGAGCAGCGGCTGGAGCATCGATCTCAGATGCCGACGCAGCCGTCATGGTGCGCGGGGAGGAAGGAAATTGGATGGCGATTTGAAGGTGTTGATGTGTTGGATCGACTATTGTACGGATGTTTTGTGGAGGTGGGAGACGCAGCAGTCCTGGCGGAACGAAGGAGCAGTAACGTGCCAGCTGTGAGTCGACGTCACGCAACTGGGGCATCTACGAATACGACGAGCATTGGCGTACAAAAGTCTAAGAATCTACAATGCCTATAGACGAGACTTTGGCGCGCGAAAGGCTTTCAGTACAAACCTATACCTGGATGTAGAAATGTGTTGGCGTTTTCCAAGTCCATTGTTTCCTCGGCGGCACACTCTGTCCTCGAAGTATTCGTACATCTATCCACATTTGCCTCAACATGTGTTAGCCAGCCGCTCAACTTCTTTTCGCTTAACCACTTCAATTATTCCTCAGTCTTCATGGACTTCAAACATCTTAAACCTCGTAAATGGATGTGGTGTACTCCATTGCTCAGCCATCCCCCTAGCTCTCCAGGGTAGGCATTATGGCGATGGTGGGCGGCTCCTTCTTTGGTAGCTGCTACATGAAGGATGCAGACTAAATTATTCCCAGTGACATCCACCTACTCGTACTCAAAACCCTCCGAGTCCCGCACCATCGCATCAAGACACTGCCATCCACCTGAAGTATGGCTGACCTCCGCCAGGCTTGCGACCGTTGCCATGATAAGAAGCTGAGATGTCCAAAGCAGCTTAGTTCCCTTGCCTGCAATCGCTGCGCAAAAGCTGGTGTCGACTGCGTCTTCAGTCCTCCTACCCGATCACTTCGAAGCGGTGCTATCGGGAGCGGCGAACAGCAACATCTCGACGCTGCGGCCTTCGACTGGTCTTCTCTGCTGAACTTTGGCCAACCCTCCGATGGAATCTCCCATGGCATCCCCAATGGCATCCCCAATGGCATCCCCAATGGCGTCCCGAACCAATCCCCCAATCCTATCGTCACAACGCCACCTATAAGCGACAGTGCCGATGCGCCTCCTTTAAGCAAGTTGGCTGAGTTGGCCCAGATCATGGCCACCCTCGATCGCATCTACCGCGACTTCCCAACGTCCCCTGTCCACAGACACATGTCCATCGCAGTGATAAAGGAATACTCAAGTTCTACTGCCACGCGCTTCGACATGCAATCTACCCTTGAGCACCTCATGCAGCAGGGACAGCAGCTCGCCGACCTTTACCCCCAAGTCATCAACGAAGTGAGCTGTGGTGTCAACAGGCCGCCGGAAGACCACTTGTGCACCATCTCTGACTGTATGCATCACCTACGTCAATCCCTCCGGCCGAGGCCGCCACCCATTCTGGATCACTCTCTCTTAAATCTCCTGATCGCCTGTCACATGCGATTGATCGACATATTTGACAGCCTCATGGACCACTCACGAGTCTGCGCTCACGTCTTCTCGACTTTGCTCAAGGACAGGGAGCCTAATTTTGATATTCCCGAGATTCGAATTGGCTCCTTCGTGGCCCCTAAGGATTCTTCTGCTTCTATTGTGATTGCTATGTTGGTGGAGCTTCAATCTTCACTGGAAGTCAGAGGTCGGGAACTGTCCAAATCAGTCATCACTGCGGCTGGGGAAACCTCTCTCCAGTCCCGAATTGTTGTCTTGCAATGTGAGGCTCTTAGCCAGCGTGCAACAGACACACTGGGCGATATACGGGACCTCAGGGCGAAACTATTCAGTTCCGGGATTCTTGGATGAACGTATATGAGTTGTTTGACCTGCAACTTTCCCGAGGAGAGCCGTACTACCACGATTTGGTTGTCAATCGTCCAGTCAGCTGTTGCTCATCAAATGTGCGTGGGATCGAAGACGACTTATCAGTTGTCGCTCACTTCCATACGTTCTAGTGCTGACGGGTCAACTCTCCCGCCCCCATGAAACATCCTACACGCATGCTGTTTTGGAGAGCAACTGGACCGTCAGCCACTCAACATGGAGTATCACAACTATAGCAAAGCTTCGTCAATGGGAAATGAATCCTTCAACAACGGCCGCTTGGCCCAAAGCGGTAGCCCTGTTCAAACTCTCAGTTGGATATCGCCATACTTTTCAATGTATGATCAGGGCAACCTTTATCTCTGTTAATCTCGGTAACCTGTTCCTCCATCCCAATGTTGCATCCTCTGCGGATATGGGGTTTGGCAACACGCTAGCGGCAGTAAACCAAGGATTTTCTACATACCCTTTGGTCTACAAAGTACGCCGAACCATCACTACATTTTAGCAGCCATGAAGGCGAGGACGAGAAGATGAGGAGGAGATGTGTGCCGAGTTCCGTGCCACGACCATTAGCGGGGAATTGCGGCCGGCGTTGAGCAGTCCGTCGGCCGAGACGATCCAACGCCTGAAATCGCGGAGACCAGGATCCTTGTGCACCCATGCCACCCCAGACCACACTTTCCGACCCTCTACGGAGCCATGTAACCACATGGTGGAGTGCCCTGGGACCAATTGAAGCCAGATGGACCCGAGCATCTCTGATTTCCTGTTGGGTTCTCGGAACCGGGACTGGCTCGGGGCTCTTCGGCTACAGCCTGCAGCCTGCACGACAGGTGAGGTGAACGCGGCGTGTCTGCCCTTCTCCACCATAGCCTAAACACGGTAAGGATGGTCAGACCCACGGGGTCTTTGATGAGTCCGAAGGGATTCTTAATAAGAAGGAATGCTAGAAAGAGACGTGGACCCAAGGCAGGGGAACGACGGATCCAAAGCATCAAGCAGGGGTGACGGAGATTGGGACACCGACACCGAGGGCCGTGGTGTTAGATCCGGTCAGATGAGGCAACTAACTATCCGGGCCATGAGCAACGATGCCATTCATCTTCTCTCCGTCTCACTTCCCCATTCTCTTCATCTTCATCTCCACCAATCTTGGGGGGTTTGCTTCTCAATTCTTTGTCCCGCTATCTTATACGCGCTTTCCATTGCGTGTTTCTCTACGTGCCACTTACCAGTGAACTAGGCGACCTGGCGGGAAACCTACTCGACCATCCATCTCAGCTCACCCGCCAAGACGAAGGTCAATACCAAGCACTCACAAAAAAAGGCACCAACTTTGACTGGGTCGTGTCGTGGTTGAGTGTAAGTCACCCCGGAAAGCCTTGCAAGAACCTGACTCTCGGGTCGGTTCGACCCGAGATATCTCCCTTCCCCTCTCTGTCCTTTTTTGCCTCATCACATTCATGATGCTACCACCATCCATCCATCCCCCTTTACCCTCGGTGTCTCTATGAACTGACGCGGAACCCCCCGCTTCCCAGCGAGGAATTTAGTGGGCGATCGGTTGGTGTTTCAGTGGATCGTATCCCCGGACCCGCTGTAAACCGCCTTACTGCAGGGCAGCTCCGCAGGTCTCGGACCATTCGTCTGCTGTAGGCACGCGGCCGAACCACTGAAGTCAAATCCCTCCACAATTGATTCTGGGGAACGCCTCTAGTCGATCAAGCTTAACTGGGAAGCCTTTTCCGTATAGGTACGTATCCATCAACGTTCAACGCCAACATAACCTCGCAACTACCGGCTCCTGCAATTGACTGTCAGAGTCGCTGGGACCTCAGAAAATGCAGGTTACAGTGACTAGACGTTGTTGTTCGGCATGCATAAACGGTGGCAAGATATAACGATGATAAGTATGGAACTAATTCGCAACCCCCTTGATGGTAGGCGATCACATCGGCCGAAATGGCCCATGACCATGCAGAACCATTAGATCACCATGGTGAAACGACAGAAGCATCGCATCACCTAAGAAGAGAGCCTACCCGGGAGGAGAAGACACGCGAGGCTATTGACGAGGGCCACGATGCCGACATTCCCAGCAATATTGGCTTTATTCTAACAGAGGCTGAAGAGCGTCAGCGAAGAGCCAGCATTGTCAGCAGTAGACGTGCAAGGAGGAATAGCAGCATTGCCGGCGATCGGGAAAGGGAGCACGCAGAGTTGGGAAAGAGTAGAAGTAAAGAAATCCACGACCTCGAGAAGCGAGCCTCCGGAGATGGAAATCGAGACGAGGACGATGCCGACGCCGACGACGACGATGAGGATGGTGATATGACTTCGAACCAGGACAGCGATATCGTCTGGTGGGAGAGCGACGATGACCCGGAAAACCCTTACAACTGGGCTAGCTGGAGAAAGGTTCTGAACTGCGTCCTTGTCAGTTCCCTGACCTTTGTCACGCCCTTGGCATCCTGTGAGTGTTCTTCACCCCTTTGTTATCGTACGGCCGTTGTGTTGCCCATATGATGAACATAGGCTCGAAGCGAGTCCAAGTGCTGACTTGCACTTCTCACAGCCATGTTCGCCCCGGGTGTTCCGGAACTGATGGTCGAGTTTGGAAGCCGGAGTACCTCCCTCGCTTCATTCTGTGTCTCAGTCTACGTCCTAGGTTTTGCTGCGGGACCTATGATCTTTGCTCCCTTGTCAGAGCTCTATGGCCGCTTGATCATCTACCATGGTTGCAATATTGGCTTCATCAGTAAGTTCCCAACACCTGGAACATCTGTTTCCTCAGACTAGAACTAATCACTCATCCCCCAAGTTTTCCTTATTGCATGTGCCAAAGCCCCAACACTCAACGCCCTCATCGCATTTCGCTTTCTCAGTGGCGTCTTCGGCTCTGCCCCCATCACCAATGGCGGGGGCACCATCGCCGACATGATCGTCCAGGAGAAACGTGGTGCAGCAATGGCTAGCTTCGCCATCGGTCCTCTGCTTGGCCCTATAATTGGCCCAGTTGTTGGCGGTATCGTCGCTGACAAGCTGGGCTGGCGATGGGTCTTTTGGATTCTGACTATAATTTCAGGGACGCTCTCGATCGTATTCTTGATCTTCTCCGGCGAATCCTATGCCCCAGTGATTCTGCAGAGGAAGACTGAGAGACTCCAAAAAGAGACAGGGAACCCCAATCTGCGTTCCAAACTCGACGCCGGCCTGAGCCCCTCTGACTATTTTAAGCGCGGTATTCTGCGTCCCTTCAAGATGCTCATCTTCTCACCCATCTGCATCATCTGTGGACTTTACGTTGGCCTCGCTTACGCTTACCTGTACCTCATGTTCACCAGCCTCACACCTCTGTTTATGCGCATCTACGGCTTCAACACCATCAACGCTGGCTTGACTTTTCTCGGTCTCGGTGTGGGTAGCATGATTGGTGTCGTGTACTTTTCCATCTCCAGCGATCGACATGTCAAGAAGATGGCTGCGAATGAGAAGGAACGTGAGGCTGCAGCTTCGCAAGTTGATGGCGGAGAGGCTGGTGGTGCTGGAATCAACGACGCGGCCTCGACCGTGACTGTCAGTGGCATGAAGCCAGAGTATCGACTGCCCCCGCTGAGGTTCGGTGCCATCTTGCTCCCGGCTGGACTCTTCATATATGGTTGGACAGCTGAGTACAAGGTACACTGGATTGCGCCCATCATCGGGACTTCTGTCATAGGCGTCGGGAATCTCATCATCTTCATGGTTCGTTCTCGTTCACAGCCCAAGCCAATGTTCGCCCCTGCTAATAGTTCCTGTTCACAGTCACTTCAGATGTACCTAGTGGACAGCTTCACCATCTATGCCGCCTCAGCCCTGGCTGCCAATGCGGTCATGAGGTCTATTGCGGGCGCTGTGCTGCCCCTGGCTGGTATTCCCATGTACGATAAACTCGGCATGGGTTGGGGGAATAGCTTGCTTGGATTCATTGCAGCTGCGTTGCTGCCGGCTCCGTGGCTTTTTATGAAGTATGGCGAGTACCTGAGGAAACGGTTTGAGATTAAGGATCTGTAGGATAAAAAGAGTATGGCGGTATGTAGTTGTGAGTGTGTTTGTTGGAGTCTCTGGTGCATTGTGTGTTCTTTGGATCAAGAAAACTGGCACACGGATGTAGTGAACATAGGTACAAAAGTAGGAGCTACAAGCGAACAGAAAGAGATCGGTCGTAGGAGAGCATCCAAAACATTTAGGAACGAAGTACTAGTACAAAGTTTGTTAGCGAAACCGGCTGCGATTGCGTTCACAAGGAGACGGGACAAGGTCGGACTTTTGCTTAGTTTGTTATGTTCACTATTCTCTATAAACTCAAATGCAGTCTACAAACCTCCGGTTCTAAAAATAAATGTTTCAAGTCAAAAGTGCCTCCGATCTATGAAAGCAAGTCAAGGCCTACTCTGCTCTCAATCTGGGTATACTAAGAGCGAAAGGCTTAGTATCGGTTGTCCTTCCTCCCGGGGATGATCTTGCTAATCAGACGACAGAGAAGACCGTGCCGCTTCTGGCCGTTGGCATCGTAACCGTTGGCATATTCGTCGTTGATATCGTAGTCACACATGGAATCCTAATCCTTCTTGTGCTTCTTGAAGATACACAGCCGAGACCTCTTGGATCTGATCCGCACGGGTCGTGGGGCCGACATCCACTCGGCTATACAGTCGATACACATCCCATTGACCACTCTCGAGAGGGTCGGATGTGCGACGGTGAGTTTATCCTCGCATGGATCATGTCCGTACCGGGCCGCTTTGCACGGAACGACCAGGGTCCAGCCATTGTGGTACTTG
This sequence comes from Neonectria ditissima, assembly GCA_001305505.1. NCBI lineage: Eukaryota > Fungi > Ascomycota > Sordariomycetes > Hypocreales > Nectriaceae > Neonectria > Neonectria ditissima. The sequence goes on along the minus strand of LDPL01000040.1, from coordinate 2,708,671 downwards.
CGAAGGTTGGGGTCATCGGCAACGCTGAATTCATAGGTATCTCGTGCGTTGTGACATCCGCAGCTGAATGTGAGACGAGGCTGAATGCACATGATGTCTGTTAGTAAGTCTGACGTAAATGAGGAAGGGAGCAATATGGGGATGAGAGATGCGTACCGCTTGGCTGAGTTAGGACAAAAGAGTGAATAAGAAAAGCAATAGATCTGGGAAACAGACAGGTTTGGTCATGCATGATGCCGTTTTTATAGTTTCCCAGTGCTTTCGTTGTTGGCGACTGTCCTTGGAATCTAATGGTATATCCTTGTGATCGGAGAACGCAACGAGAGTTCACTTGTAGTAGAGAGGTGTTCGAGAGGATGTAGCGGTGAGCTACCAGGACCATAGAAGAGCGGGGAGTTCAACGACAACAAATGAGGATTCCGGGGGGTGAAATGGCAAGTCCTATGGTTTGTGGACGTAGTGAGAGTGAGTGCTCAGCCTCTGTTCAATCACGACAGAGGAGGAAGTCAAGCTTCTGAAGACGACGTCCGGGTTTGTGTAGGTATGTACTATGTGTTCGTCGCCGAAGTCTAGCTTGACTTGTTCTACACTGGCTTACTCCAATTGGACTTTTTCTTGCTTTTGAACTAGGAACCTATGTGAAATGTGAGAGATTGACTTTGTCGCAATCCTAGAACAAGTGATATGATGGAGTATTTGAAAGAACACTGACCCTCAAGGACACTTCACAGCATTCAAAAAGCCCGTACCGGTGACTTGTAACCAAGAACCCCCAAGTCCCTTCGAAGCGAACAAATCGTAAACCCCTCGACATCTCAGACGACGAGCCGACAGTGACGTCGCCGTCACCCCAGATGGCGTCTGGAACATCCCAGCTTCCCCAGCTTTGAGGCCACTTCTCTCAGATCTCCGCACTTACTCATACGTCCTTTTCCCTACTACCCCATGAAATCGCGGATGCTCCTCTTTGCCGCGGTTTACTTGACTTGTGCTCTTCTCCGGCCGTCCGTTGAGCTTTGTTCCCCTTCTTCTCTTTCAACACGGGCTCAAGACAAGTGGCCTGACCAGGGCAACAGACGACGTCAGATTATCTAGTTCAAACTAGCGTTCTAACGTCCGCCCTGTTCAGCTCTGCCGCGGGAAGGCCCGTGACAGCCGTGTTCCCAGGACCCAGACAAACCCCTGGAAGGCCAGAATCCCAGATCGCCCCGTCTCGTCCCATCCAGTCATCATGCCATGATCCACGATTCTCGAGGCCTCTCAAATCTCCAATCTGGTTTCTGAATCTTTCGATCCTCCCCTTTTTGTTATCAGTCCACTTTGCCGCCAAACACCATCATGCCATGGGCCAACGCAGCTAGATAACCCTCGCACACCGTGAGTCCCCGACGCCAGAGAATTAAGTATCTCTCAATCTCATAAAAAAAGCAAACCTTCTTCGTGCATCTGTCCCTATCTCCCGGGAGCTTTTCCGCTATCCGGTGGGTACGCATGCATCATCCTTACTGGCGTTATTTCATGTCATGCCAGACCATATGCCCACATTGATGGCTATCTCGAATGGGTTGCGTAGGTGCATGAGCAGATCCACACACCTCTTTGACCATGTCCGCTTGTCATGTTGGCTTCAAGCCAAGTTCCTCTGTTCACCCAGAGTTCATCTTACACATTCATAGGTTACATGCATGGTATTGTCACCGTCGTGCCGAGCGCAGTAAAGTAGGCAAACTGTATGCTATTCAGTTGATAGGAATCTGTTTCCCCCCCTAGCTCAATTGTACCGTCGTGATTGAGAACTCGAAAAACCCAATACCTAACCCTGAAGCAACCCGAAACCCTTGTCTATCATTACTTGTGTATTAAGAAACCATTTCCTTTCTTGCTCTGTTCAGTGAGCCTCGACCCATTTACAGCTGGCCAATGCCCAAGTGCTCGGGATCAGCCTTGACGATACGCAAGGTGTTGGTGTTGCCCATGCCACCCTTCCAGCCCTGAACGACCACGACGGTGTCGCCAGCGGTGAGAACCTTGAGGCGCAGGGCGTTGTTGACAGCCCACTTGATGCGCTTGTCGACATCCTCCTGCCAGTTGACCTGAGAGAAGTCGGGCTTGGCCTCGGGGAACTCGAAGGGGTACACGCCACGGTACAAGTGACCGAATCGAGAAGTGGTAGCGTTTCGGGTCACCATGAAGATGGGGCACACAGGACGGTACTTGGAAAGCATGCGAGCCGACTCACCCGACGTCGACAAGACGATGATGCCACCGGCACCGAGATCAAGCGACGCACGCACAGCAGCCATGGCGCAAGACTCGACTGTGCTGACGGGGCGCTTGACCAGAGTGCACATCTCCTCAAAGTGGGAGACGTAGGGGATGGTGTTCTCGGCCTTGAGGCAGGCCTCGTGCATCTCGTGAACGGCCTCGGCAGGGTAGCTACCCTTGGCCGTCTCGCCCGAAAGCATAACACAGTCGGCACCATCGGTGATGGCGTTGCCGACATCGCTGATCTCGGCACGGGTGGGGCGGGGGTTCTTGATCATGGACTCGAGCATCTGGGTGGCGCAAATGACGGGCTTGCCGGCCAAGTTGCACATGGCGATGAGCTTCTTCTGAGCGGCGAACACCTCAGCGGCGGGAATCTCAATACCGAGATCACCACGGGCCACCATGACACCGTCGGTCTCCTCCAGGATCTCCTTGAAGTTGTTGAGACCTTGTCGGTTCTCGATCTTGGCAATGATCTGGATTTGCTTGCCATCGTCACCGAGAACCTCACGGATGTCTCGGATGTCCTGGGCTCGGCGGATGAAGGAGGCGAAGACCATGTCCACCTTGTTCTTGACACCGAACCTGAGATCGGCCTTGTCCTTCTCGGACAGGGCGGGCAGGTCGACATCGGTGTTGGGCAGGTTGACGCCCTTCTTGGAGGAGATGAAGCCGTTGTTTCGGGCCTGGACCTCGACGGTCTTATCGTCCTTGATGCTCAAGACATCAAAAGCAAGGACACCGTCGTCGACGTAGATGACACGGCCGGGCTCAATGACCTTGGTGATGTTCTTGTAGTCGACGTACCTGCGTGAGGGGGTTGCTGGTTAGCGAGGGGCTTATCGGACAGGGCGAGGATGTGCGGGGTCGTGCAACTAACATGTTCTCGGTGCCACACGAAGTGGCGTAGGCCTCGTCGGTGGTAATGTTCATGATGGTGCCGACAGCGATAGGAATATCCTCGTCGTTGGGGGTGTTTCCAGTTCGGATCTCGGGACCCTTGGTGTCAAGGGCAATGGCGACATGGCGACCGGGCTGTGCCTCGACGGCGGCGCGGGCGTTCTCAATGACGGACTGGTGGTACTCGTATGAGCCGTGAGAGAAGTTCATGCGGACAACGTTGAGACCGGCATCACGCAGGCGGTTGATGGCCTCGACCGAGTTGGTCTTGGGGCCAATGGTGCAGATGATGGAGGAGCGGCGGTAGTTTCGCGAGGGTCGGTAGGCGGTGTTGAGGGAGGCAAGCCACGAGATCTTGCCGCCAAACTCGAGGTGGTCCTGGGTGGTGGCGGTCATGATGCTCTGACCACGCTTGTGAGAAGGTCTAGACATGATGGCGGTTGATTAGTAGGTAAATCTTGGGCGGGGTGATTTCAGTTGGCGGGGTCGTTATCAGCAGAGGAGCTGAGGATGGGAGGATAGAAGGAGGGGAATTTTGAGAGGGAGCGGGAAATGCAATCGATATATATTGGATGATAACTGCTGCAAGACGAGCAGTGGCCAGGTGTAAGGCTTGAGCGGAGGACGCAAAAGCAATGCAAGCCCAGGGGGCAACCAGTAGGGACAAGGGGGGACCATCGGGCGGCATGATGAGGCGCCATGGGTGTGATGTGATGTGACGTGGTGGGATGAGATGCGGTGGGTTTTTTTCGGGGTGCGGTGGGTAGGGACGAGCGTGCGAGCTGCTTCGGAGCTTCAAAGCAGCTTGACATGACAAGACGACAAGCTGCTGACGAGGTAACAGGACAACGGGCAAGCATTCAAAGAATGGGAGGCCAGACTCGATGAGCATCGGGAATCGAAGAGCAGAGCCAGTGACGCCGGAGGCAAGCCAAAACCCACGACTTTCTCGCACAGGCAACACGGCCGAGTCCACGGCCGGGGCCACAGCCAGAAAGTCGGGTCGCTCGCTCGCGGAGCCAAAGACACGCCATCTCTGAGTCGATGCAGGGCACAGGCAACTTACAGGTGTCTGTTTCGTTGTACGAGTGGTGCACCGTACGATGTAATAAAAGGCGGACGAAGTGGTCAGAGACGGTGCGGAACGTGCACTCCCTGGAACAAATGCGAGGAGGCAACAACGGACGTTGGATGTGGCGATACGTAGCAACAATGCTGGGAAGCAAGAGCGAAAAGGGGCTCAAGTGAATCAAAGTAGGTATGGGAGGAGATATAGTCGGAGGTGGGTGAGGTGAATGGGAAATGGAAAATGAAGAGGAAAAAGTTTTGTGGTTGTGGTGGTGATGGGTAAGATAAACAGGCCAAGCAAAAAGGCTGCCTCCCTCGCAGCTACTGGCACCTCCCCTCACCTCACCTCCCCTCACCTCACCTCCCCTCACCTCGCCTCGCCTCGCCTCGCCTCGCCTCGCCTCGCCTCGCCTGGCCTGGCCTGGCCTCCCACGTTTTTTTTTCTTCATACCTGCTACCTTAGTAGTACCTACGTACTACGCCGACTACGTACCTACTTGGATGGGGAAGTAGCCATGGAAGTAGCGGCTACCTGCCCGCCTTGCCATCACAAAAGCATCCAGAGTGGAGGGTGTGGATGGGGCATTCGGGGACTCTGGGACTTGGGGAGGCAGGCAACGAACGGTAGCATGCACGGAGATTTGCCAGTCCGCCCTCCTCCGCCCTCGGGAGGCTCTCCATCCTTTCAACAGTCGAGAGCGCCTAGACCTAGAGTGTGCTCCATTCTCACACGGGCTGACGAGGTGATCCAAGACTCGGTCAGTCGGTGTCGGTGCTACTGTGGCTTTGTGTTGACAACGTCAGCCCCCGCTCTTCCATGCCAGTTGATGCTCTGAGAGACTCTTTTTCCTGCAGCCAGCCAGCCTTGTGTTTAGAAGGCTCCATGTTATTGTTTTCCTCTCGGTATTTTGTACGAGCACAAGTCTTTTCCCATGTCCTTGCCCCCGCTCGCTCCCTCCGATACTCCCAGCCAAGCTAAGCGCCGTGATAAAACATCCGCGCCTCCAACTACCCCCTCAAGCCCTCAAGTTTGTAATCGCTCAAGGAAGACCTGGCTAGCTAAAAGCTACAGCGTAGTCTACAACTCATCCGCCGTGAAGCTCTTCACCCCTCTTAAAGCTGGGTAGCTCTGCTCTGCTCTCCCCCCACCCCCCACTACGACTGCAACTCGTGCAGCATTAGCCCGTAGCGACCGAATAATAATGGAAACGCGCCCTTGCTTTGGGGCCCTCTGGGTTAGTATTTCTCCCGCGGCGAGGCGGCCACTTCGGCGCGGAATGCCCCAATGAATGCGGCCGCCCCAGTGCTTCTGCCGCTACTGCACCAGCCGCCAGTAGCTGCATCTTCTCTTCTGTACCGACGAACCACTGCCCAGTCCAGTATTGTTTTTTCCTCATCAATATCCAAAGTGGGTGCGGGGATGCCAATGTCAATCCAATGCCACACACAGGGAATGCACACCATTCATTGCCCAACGGGCCAACGTTGCCCAGTGTCCACCGCTGTCCACCGCCTCCTCGTGTTTCGATGACAAGTCCACGTTGGCTGCCAACGCTGGCCTCATTCTTATCGGCTCGCCCGCAACGTTATCCGGCCCTGCTGTGGCCCTGCTGCACGCGCAATAAACGCCCGTGTACTCCGTACCAAGTTCCAAGCTTTTTCGACCAGCCACTGGAGCCAACCGTTAGCACACGCGGTCTCAGGGGCGCGCTTTACACATAGACGCAATCCGCCGCCGTATTCTCTCAAGGCATGCCATGTTCCTCTCTACCCGGCCGCCTCAGTCTGCCTAAGGACCGATTGGGGCGGATCCAATCATCCCCCCCGACACGTATCGTGCCGCCCAGTCGCTAACGTGGTTGGGGGTTTGTTTGACAGTCGGCTAGATGTAAGAAGAGATGGTCCTAGATGCCGCACTTTCCAGAGCCACTAGCGCATTTACCCATGTCAGACTTCGCTGCCTTCTCTTTAATCTGTACGATCCGTGAAGTGCATCTTGACACGCCTCCCCAACAGATATACGACACCATTATGACATACCGATGGCCAGGTGTGTTGACAGATGAGAACCAGAAAGTCAGGGCCGATTCAACCTTTTCCTTGATTGGAGGATACGATAGCGGGCAACTTATCCTCCTATTCTCACCTGCTTTCTCTCTGCTAACTGATGCCGGCCCGAAAGACCACAGATTACACCGAGTCAGAACGTTCATTCCCCGCAAATCATCAATTTTCACTCACACACACCGGCGGTCATGGCTTGGCGTGGTGGCTGACTTTTCCGCTGACCGACATCAGCCTCTAACAAAAACAAATCACCCACGACCCCTCACCTAGGTCTGCGTAGGTTGGGCGATGTAGGGACAAATACAGCCCACCGCATTGCATGACGGCATTCTGCCCGACTCATGGAGATTCCGATAACACGATCAGTTGAGGTAATATGGACTATGCCACATATAATAAATGGGGGCGACAGCCTGTGAGGCATTTTGCTCTTCCTTCGCCTTGTCTGGACAAGACTCGGCGCTTTATCCTTCCGTTGCCAGGAGGTTTTTTTGCGCCGCGTCTGTTCTGGGCCATGATTATCCCTCAAGCATCCCCCCTCCTGCATCATCTCCTGATGTTGTGTATCACTGAATCAGGTAATACATCAGACTAATATCTTGGCTGAAGGATCTGGCTCATAAGCCGTGTCCTACCCAAGCAAAGCTGCAAACTTGAATCTTATGCAAGACGGTTGATGCATGATGCAGCTTTGTAGTCGTAGGCACCACCCAGCCACAAGTTGAAGATGCTCCTCGCTATGCCCCGCCACTTGACCCCTCTATCCTGTTTCGGCCAAGTTGATTTGGGGCCCCGGGTCAATGTCGGCCCCCGTGAGAGACGAGTGCTCTCTAAAGTGTCACATGTCTCGGTCGCGGGAATAGTCACGTGGCACCTTCCGCCTCGCGGCACGTGAGCCGTCACTGGGTCAACTAGCCAACCACCCGGAGGTTCGGCGCCGGGAGCCCGGGATCCACATCACCCGCTTCTCAAACGGCGGTCGCATGACGAAGGCGCCTGGCTGACTCCATCTCCAGCCTCTCTATTCGAGTCTCCAGACTCAATCCCCAACTTCGTCGCCAACTGCCACTCCGCTCACACGCTACCTCTTGCATATCTGCTCCTCTTGCCGCCAACCACAACCGACAGTCTCAATCCAGTCATTTTCCTGCGCCAGAAGCAGTCACCATGGTCGTGAGTAGCCCCGTTCCTTTAGCCGCCTTCAGCCTCCCCGAGCTCCGCTCCGCCCGTCGAGCTTGCCGTCTGGCCCAGCCCGTCTAAGACTCTTTTCGCAGCTCCTCGACCTACTGACACTGGGATTGTGGTCAAAGGTCGGACGGTTGACACATTACGCCTTCGATGCTGTTCTCAGTGAGTACCCTCCCCCTTTCCCTTCTCTCGGCTCGCCCCGCTCTCCAAGTTCCGATCGGTATCCCGAACCCCGGATCGGATCTTCATTATCCACGTCTCCCTCCCCATATTTCCCCTAGCATCTGCTAATTGGCTGTAGTCTCGGCCTTCCTCGCTGGAATGAAGCGATCAACTGGCTTGACGTGAGTACTAGGTCTAGGCTTCCCTCTGTTGCCTGTCCCCCCTCCGCCAAACATATCTGACTCGAACCCGTTTTGGGACCTCCTAGACCCAGCTTCAAGACAGACGCAGTTGCCGGTGAAAACAAGGACCTCAACGGGTGGATTCACAAGTATCTCGGAGTCGGCGAATGGGTCATGGACCAATCCGTTGCGATTGCCGGATCCAGCGGTTTCTTCGAACGCACACGATGAGCTACTTTTCACGACTCACTACGCATGCCACGACGAAACTCGACACGGTCATCAGAGATACTTAGGTCGCGACTTTGATGCAGAAGGGACGGGAAACTGGATTATCCTGGCTCAGTACGTTTTCATGGCTCGCTTTCACGATGGATATGAATTTGTGGCAGGGGAGATGCAGGGATCGTTCTACATGCGCCTTGTGCCAGACATACTCACGTGTTTGTACCATCGGGCAGATGGTCTAAGACGGATGAGTGAGGCTGGTAAATCCCAGCCTCTAACTCAGCAAGAGGCGCCTTATATTGATAGCGGCGTTACGGTACGGGACTAGCACGTGAATCTTGAATCAATATCACGAAGAAACGCAAGTTGCATACGTCACATATTGCCTGTAGGTGAAGACGTCTCAACTTACCGATATTGAGTCTGTGCCCAAACATCAAAACTCTCAGCTTAGCAAGGACTGCGATACTCCACGGATATATATCTTTCAATGAAGGCGGTTAATCCATGTTTCTCCATTTCTATAATCGAACTAAGATGAGGATCTGTCGACCCGGGTATATTCAAACTCCTCTCAAGCCCATCCAACTACGTAATCGCAAAAAGGATGCTCCCCATCTAATCCACATGATTGCCATGTTCTGCCAAGAACTCAGGTGGTACGTCGTTGTGGTCGCCAGCTCCCTCACTAGGCAGCTCACTGCTCCGTCGTGGACTAGAAGGTACATCGTGATCATTTTCCTCGAACCGGGAGACCAAGAGGTCTGCAGGGACTTCGTTATCGCTCTCTTCGTTATGGTTCTCATGCCCGTGGCTTGATACCTCAGCCCTGTCTTCCTGCGCTGTCGAGTGTGAGGACCCCACAAGCGGTTGAGACTCGTCCTCTGGGGCACCGAGTGCGACTTTGAGAAGGCCTTGAGCCTCCACAAATGCCTCTAGCTCTGCACCTATGGCGCAAATAAGGAGGTTCCAATGATTTTGCTCGGCCAACTGTAGCCTCTGCTCCAACTCTACCACGACCGAGTCCATGCGAGCAAGTTGATCATCAATTGCTTCTTGGTGTTGCAAGGCCACGTCGTCGTTGCCATGCTGTCCATCTCTGATCAGTTCGCGCAGTGTCGACTCAAAGTCTGCGACGTAGTTTGTCACCTCTGACCACATTCTAGCGCCTTCAGTCAGGGCCTCTCGATCTTCCAGAATCTGAGCCTTGCGGCGCTCGAGGATGGTAATTTCTCCTTCCCACCACGATTTAGCCATTTCTGCTGTGCGCCGTTCTGGCCTGAGTCGCAAGAAATCGAGACCACTAGGTGAATCGTTGATTTCCGATTCCAAAACTGCACTATGTTTGATGGCTTCCGGATCCAAGGGGGTGATGGGTGGCCGTCGCAATAGCTCTCGAACCTCGGCGTCAATGTCCCTACCGGCAGCTCTGTACCCGCTTAGTCCAGACTCTCGTTGATTCTTGACGTCTTCCATCTTGTCCCGAACCCATCGTCGGCGATTACGCATCCCAACCAGTTTCTCTTCCATGAGACGTATTTCTTGATCCAGAGTCTCACGCTCAGCGCCAAGCTTCCGCAGCTCTTGGCCCAAAGGCTCTTGGTCGTCCTCTTCCAGCGCATGAAGTTCGGCGTAGATGTTATCCCTTCTACCACTCATCTTATCAAGGTAGGCTAAGACTTCTTTCCTTTGGGTCAAGGCAGCGTCAAGATGAACATCTTCCTCTGCCTTGAGTTCTGATAGTGCAGCCATTGATCGGCGCAAACCGGCGCGGGCTGATTGAAGTCCCAGGGGCTTTCTTGATGTAGGCTGCCGCACCGGGATCACATTGCCGTCAGGGGTTGATCGTGGTGGGACATAAAGGGAGCTGGTCATACGGGACTTGGATGTGGCGGCGGAGTAGAAAGTACTTTCGCCCGTATCACTATCTCTCTCGAGGTCCTTGTCAGAGACACTATCCCCACTGCCTGCAAGCAGCCCTGAAGCTTGTAGATCTAGAAGCTGCTGGATGTCTCGTTCCAAGGCCCTCTCTCGGCGATGAAGGCTTCGCCAGATCGAGTCCGGCCGATATGCGCCTTCCTGGGGCTTTTGGTAGAGAAAAGTGCTTTCGAGACCTATGCGACTCGCTGTGAGCAGGCCGTTCCCTGGCAAGCTCTCGTTATAGTTCGACGGTATCGAGTGGCCGGAGGTTGGTTTGCTTATCAGGGCCGACGATGCGATTGGCGGTGGAGGGCGAGAGAATATCGGCTTCGGTCGGATTCTGGACGGAGAGCCTTGGTCGCTCATTTTGCTGTCCCATGAGCTTGGCGAAGATGGGAGTGGCACGGGGGTGGTCTGGGTCGCTGGCTTTCTAAGCCTGGGACGAGGAGGCTCTAGATCGGCCATGGTTTCGTCTGGGCGAGGTTCAAGTTCGTCGAGAGGGTATTCGCTAGGTGGGCGCACTGAAGGGCTGTGTAGAGGAAGAATCGGGAGACGATTTCGGGAGCTCGATATGCGGTCCAGAAGAGATTGCGACGTCATGGTTAGTGATGTAGGGTAGGGCCTTTTGTGAGTTCGATGGGAACAGCCGGAAAGATGCGACCTGAGAGCTTACTACGTTCCCAGCTCGCAGGCAGTGTTCGAGCTAATGCGCCGACAGAAAATGAAGCAAGGAAAGGGCCTCGTTGAAGGTGATGGAAGTGGTTTGTACGAAGTGCAGTTGTGAGAAACTGGAGAGACGAAGTGATAGAAGAGGTCACGTTCTATGTTTGGCATGTGCCTAGAGCAAGTGTGCTGCGCCGTCATTTCCCAGGTTAGCTTTATGGCAGCGTGATGAGTCCCCCACAGGCAGTACCCGAAAGGCCTTAGTGGGGCAGCACTGGCATGTCGCATTTCGAGATCGACCCCTGGTGACTTATAAGACTACAATACATTTCGTGGCTACCGAAAATTCCTTGAAAACTACAACACAAACAAACATAGCACTCTGATATTTAGCAATCAAATTGCTGTCGTATGTTACTGTGCTATATGTACCTCTTGGCCAAGCTAGAGTCTCACAGGCTTGTCCTCCCTGGCAAACCAATATGAGAGTCAAATGTAATTCTGAGTTGGGTTTTCTTCTATGCATCATGTCCCATCTTTGTTCCGAGCCTCGAGGAGAACTACTGCTCTTCTTCTTTTTGAATGGCACTTTTGAAGTCGGACAAAAAGCTCCATCTCGATTTGTGATGCCAGTCTTTGGCCATGAAGTCGTTGGCACTCTTAGGGAAGACCTCAATGACGTTCCTGAGGTGAGAATCATGGGCTATGACTACAAAGACATTGCTTTCCGCGTCTGCCTCCTGCAACTTGACAAGTGTCCGATCCGCAATATCGACGTCACTGAGTTGCATGCCTGGCCGCTTTATTCGATAGAATGGGAGTGTCTTGTTGCCGTCGGGGAGTAGATGCTCAAAGAGGGAGCCGGGACAGGGTAGGGAAAGTTCTGGTTGCAAAGGATGAGGCTGGATCTCTGAAGGAAGCGGGTGCCACTTGGAAGGTCGCATCTCGCCTGAATGATGACACGCATCTGCGCCCATCAGGATATACGATTGTGGCGATGTGGTTGTGGTAGCGAGGGCGCAAAGATGTCCTACAGTATGGCCTGCGCCATCAAGGATGTAAAAGCTTCCGTCCCCAAAGTAGTCGAGAGCATCAAACCCCCCGATTTTGACTGTGTTGTCTCCTCCAAAGTCAAGTTCCCTTAGCTCTCTGCCCGCATAATCAGCCTCCAAGATCAAGCCGTTGGGGTTTCCGGGGAAACCAGGGACAAAGGTCTGTTTGAAGCCAGGTCCAACGATCAGTGCCGTTGACGGGTCGAACTTGGAGGGATCGCCAACGTGGTCCCAGTGCCAATGGCTCCATATGATGGCTTCGATGCTCTTGAGATCCACACCCTCTTCTTCCAGAACATCATGAACATCCTTTTCGACTGTGGCTCTCATAGCAGGCATTTCTTCATTTCCCTTGAAGAATTCTTGGATTATTGGGGGCAGGTTCTGGAGGTCTTTTCGGACACTTAGGTCAAAGAGGATCCGCCTCCCTGAGGGATGTTCGATCAGGAACGAGTGAGAAGGACCCTCTAGGCTCTCATGCCCCTTGATTGGCGTGTCCACGAAGATGTTTGGGACGAAAATCCGGGCAGTGTCAATAATACGCACATTGACTGTGGTCTTGGATGCTGGTAGGTCCATGGCCGCAGAGACTCTTATCCGATTGACACAAACGAATACGGATGCAAGAGCTGCAATTGAGAATTATGTTTAGTGAGTGAGTATGGGCAAACGAAGTCAAATGAATGCGTATGAGAGAGGGGGTGATTAACGTAGGAGACAAGGCGATGCATGTACTATTTATATGGCAGCGTTTTGGAAGCTAAACTACAGTAACGTTATGATCAACTTGAGATACTGCCAAGCCTGCGTTTCTTCAATGGTACGTCACGAGGATTTCAAATCCCCCACCTGTCGGGGTATCAATCAACCGTCGGCTCAATGTCACCGCGGTGGAGGCGGGGAGATCTGAGGTTGGTATCAAATCATGAGCCAGCGCTCTGCGCCATCTGCGGATGGCAATGGGTTCTTCTCAACGTTGCGGCTATTACGGTAGAGGACTTTATCTTGGCCTCCCCCACAGCCGCTCCATGAGTTGGGGCCAAAGGAATTTGAAGAGATGGGCGCTTGGTGTTTTGATGGCCATCACCACTAATATCTGTGTGGCAAGTTAACATACCGAAGAGCGCAAAACATGCTGAAATCAATGATCACCACCCGTGTTCGATAGGCGGGCATGACAAATATGGAAGAAGGTGTACCTGAACCCTCGGGTCATATCGGAAGGATACATCTAAGCTGAGCACGAGACACCACGAGCGCTTCTTCCGAGGGGCTGTGGAGCCGGACGGAAACAATAACGAGTTTTAAGCGATCAGATTCCGCCCTGAGTCACATAATACCCTAAGTAGTACTAGTACAAGTCCATGGAACGCGCAAGGGTTGTACTTGGTGTTGTGAGAATCACACGCGATTGCTCGGAGTTGAGATCAGTTGTATGACCAAGCAAGGTTCATTGCAGAGACGGGATATGTCCACTACTAAACTTGCCTATCTACCTAGGTACCTGCCTACCTAGGTACCTGCCTACCTAGGTAGAGAGAGTAGGATGACAAACACCGCAAACTCGCATTAGAGGTGCAGAAATCCATTAGCAGAAAGGGAAAAGGGAGTTGGCTGTAAGGCAATACTCTGGTTGAAACACCCAGTGATTGGCCAAGCCACAACACTATAGCACACACGCACCTATCGTGTAATGCTAATAGGTGGCCGGCTGCCTGGCGGCCGCGCGCCTGTCAGCGGCTCTGCGCTTCCCTTCCCTCTGACCAGCCATTTGCCTTACCCAGACTCCCAACAACAGCAGCGGCCGAGGATCTGAGCCTTGTCTTCTCTCATCCCACTTCACTTTCTGCCGGTCGATTGTCTTTCCCCGCGCGCGCGCCTTGCGTCCCTTCCGCTTTCGGTCCTCCATCCGCCGTGATCCGTCCTCGCATTTCACTCACAACCTTTTTGGCCTTTTGCACCTCTACATCTATCCCCTCTTCCGACCGTCCGTCTTTGGGCTTCGGGCTCATACCGCCGGGCTTCCGGTTGTTGCTTACCTACTGGCTTTCACTGCTGGTTCTGCTGGTTCTGGCCGCTGCTGGGCCGCCACCTCTCCGCCAGCCCTATTTCTCGCAGCACGCTCTCACGCGCAAACGCACGTCCATCTACGCCCAAGGCCCAAGTCGTCCGACGCCCAGGCGCCCACTTCACCCGCTCGCCCTCCATCCCACTTTGGCGCTGGCCCTCCCACTTTCTCTCTCTCTCTTGGACGCCCGCCCGCGAGATCGCCATGAGCCAATCACAGCCATTCCCCCCCTCGCTGCGTCAGGCCGGGTCCGTCTCTGGCCAAGCCTCTGGCGCGCCCTCTGGCTCTCGGTCTAGCTCCCATCACCACCCAGACGAACTGCACATGTCGGGCCTGAGCCAGCCCGTTGCCCCAATGTCCATGTCCCCCCAGGACTACGACTACGACTATCCGCCGCAGATCAAGCTCGAGCAATCCTCTCCCAACCCTAACCCTCACTCCCACGCCAATCCTAACCCCCATCCGCCCTTCGCCTCCAGCTCCAGCGCTGCCAGTTCGGTGCCCAACGTCCTCCAGCCCGCCGGTGGCCTGAACGCCGCCCGTCCCCCAGCCTCGCCCAATTCCTCGACGACGCCAGCGACGATGCACCAACCGCAGCCGCCATCTGCTTCCTCCGCTTCCGCCTCCGCCTCGTCTGCCGCCGCTCATCAACAGCCCCAGCACCATCATCATCAATCGCAGTCCCAACTGCCTTATTCGTCCTCTGGATCGTCGTCCAAGCCCTCCCTGAGCATGTCTCACAGCTATTCCCGTTCCAGCCCGGCAGCCGCCTATGAGGGTTCGTCTAGCTACCACGCCTATACACCCACCACTCCCGGCGGCGCCTCCCAGCTCATGTCCCCGTCCGATCCTTCAAAGTACAATGCCCCGGGCTCCCAGCGCAACATTTCGAACACCCCGCTCGGCCTCGCTGACATCCGACCTCGAGCTGACTCGACCATGTCCGACGGCGCTCATGGACTGGGATATGACATCGCCAATGCCCAGCCCGGCACAAGCAATTACTTGGCTCCCTGGGCCATCTACGCCTTCGACTGGTGCAAGTGGGCGCCTCAAGGCAATGGCGCCGGCAAGCTAGCTGTGGGAAGCTATCTTGAGGATGGTCATAACTTTGTGCGTACCTACAACACCTTTGCTCTCCACATGTCCTCGCTCATGTACTAATCTTCTACCCCCAGATCCAAATCCTCGACAGTCAACTCACCCCCACCCCCCAGGACATCTACTCCCCGGGCTCCTCCAAGTACAATCTCGAGTTCACAAAGGTTGCCGAAGCGACGCACTCGTACCCCGTCACCCGCTTACTGTGGGAGCCGCCCTCCTCTCAGAAGCAGTCCACCGACCTGCTCGCAACATCGGGTGACCATTTGCGACTTTGGTCTCTCCCATCCGAAACCCCTGCGACACCTGGAAACACCATCACTCGTCCAGGCCGCGATGCTGGTGTTGCCAAGCTGACTCCGCTGGCCTTGCTCTCCAACTCGAAAACGCCAGACCACACTGCACCGCTCACCTCTCTCGACTGGAACACTGTATCCCCGAACCTGATCATTACCTCTAGCATAGACACGACCTGCACCATCTGGGACATTCCCTCGTTGACCGCCAAGACCCAGCTTATTGCTCATGACAAGGAGGTCTACGATGTTCGATTCTGCGCCAAGAGCGTAGATGTCTTCGTGAGCTGTGGCCAAGATGGAAGCGTCCGAATGTTTGATTTGCGAAGCCTTGAGCACTCGACCATCATCTACGAGCCAACTGGAAAGGAAGAGCGGGGTATGTTTTCTTCTCCCTCCCGCGGTGCGCCGGTGCGAGACACAGCTACTAATACTCGTGATAGATCCCAACGGCGGCCGTATTAGCCCGACTCTTGCGCAGCAAACCATGGCAAACCCCCCACCTCTCCTGCGGCTAGCGACTTCTCCCCATGATACTCACCTCTTGGCCACATTCGCCCAAGACTCCAACATTATACGCATCCTCGACGTGCGGCAGCCTGGCCAGGCCCTCCTTGAGCTCCGTGGTCACGGTGGCTCCGTTAACTCCATTGAGTGGTCGCCGCTGAGGAGGGGAACATTGGCATCTGGAGGTGACGATTGCCAGGTTCTCATCTGGGATCTCCTGAACAACAATCCTTCATTGGGCGGCCCACCTGTTAATGGTGCTCCTCCACAAGACAACCACCGCAGTCCTGTGGCAAGTTGGCAGTGCGATTACGAAATTGGAAACCTCGGCTGGGTACCCCATCTTCCCAATGCCGACCGCGGCGAATGGCTTGGAGTGAGTGCTGGGCGGGGTGTTTGGGGTACCCGCGTCATGTGAAGGTATCTTCAATGGATAGACTGATATCGCTACATCGTAGCGACTAAGAGTGCCATAGATCGTATGTTGCGCTACTGCTCTCTCTGCAAGATGTGGAGTTTGCCTGGTTGGGTCTGGTACAAGCATTGTGCAAAGTCCGGAGTTTTCAGGGGTTGGGTTGCAAGTCAAATTCAAGCGAGGGCACTGGATAAAATCGAGGGATGCGAGGGCAGTGGGCAGCATGATTCGGGGTGGCACGCAACAGGGTTTGAGATGAGCATTGTCGATGCTACGCTGAAGTCCTGGGTCAGGCTTGCCTACTCGATTCAGACAAGGATGGAGATTAAGATGGCTACGATCCGGTTGGGGAAGGAGTTCTTCAAAGAGGCTGGCAAGGCTTGTCATGCTTGCTCCGAGTCTTGCGCATGGGAAAGGGCAGATTCCTGATTCCCTGGCTGTCAGTCTCTTCACTCAACTTGATTGAATAAGGCCACTAAAAATCTTAGGGGAGCCAAGCCTTGTTTGACAATGCTGAAACCAGAACGTTGTCGTTATACTATCTAGACAGATTCGACAAATGCTACGGCTGGTTTCCACCAGAGCACAAGCAGAGTGTGTTTCATGAGGAGGATTGTTGCTAGGGGACGAACAGAACTATATCCCTAAGACCCGACCTGCTAAGGCAACTCAGATGTGATGTAGAATTCGGTCTTGGGGATACATTCTTGTTAATCCCCTAACATTCATGAGGAACGTATGGCGGGACGAAGCGTCACCGAGCTAGACTATACCCTATTGTCCCTCTGTCTCCCTGCGCACAAATAGGGCCTGCTATAACCGTGACTTCGATGAGTCCTTCCGTTCATCATCTACTCTGATGACTGCCTTGCCTAGGATCTTGCGGCTGGAGAGATCCTTTAATGCGCGAGGAAGGCTTTCGAGGCCTGTGTAGCATTGATATATTGTTGGCTGGATTCGGCCGTTCTCCACGAGAGGCTGAAGCTTGTGCCAGATACGACGTTCGTCGGGGTCTCTCCGAAGAGACTCTCCATATCGCTGCCAGTAGCAAAGTTTGGTTAGACGGCTCTCAGTATGTCGAATGAAGTTGTACCGACTCACATATCCAGTCAGAGTCGCCTGCTTCAGCAGCAACCGGTTCATGGCAATTTTCTCCATCTGGCCGTCTCGCCCAGCGAAACCCACGACGAGAACCCTACCACGATGGGCGAGACACTTCAAGCTGCGATCAACGAGGCCAACAGGGTCGAACACCACGTCCACGCCTCTGCCATCCGTCTCCTCTAAGATGCGCTCCCACCAATTGCCCTGTGAGTAGTTGACGCAGAGGCTCGCGCCGAGGCCTTGGGCATACGTGCACTTTTCGGCGGAACCGGCAGTTCCTAGTACACGGCAGCCCATGGCTACGGCAATCTGCGTAGCCATGGCGCCTAGACCACCAGCCGCAGAATGAACAAGGACTGTCTCGCCGGCCTTAAGCCCGCCACGCAGAACCAGCGCTCCGTAGGAGACTGGCAAAGTGGCACCCAGTGCTGCGGCCTCAGTGAAGCTCCAAGACGCCGGTATCTTCTGGAGCGAGCCTGAGGCCTCCGGGATAACAAGGAACTCGCAATAGGACCCGGGACAGTCCCCAAAGACAGCATCGCCAGGTTTGAAAGAAGAGGCCTCAGGCGAAGAGACGACGATGCCCGCGAATTCTAATCCTAGCGTGAAAGGGGGTCGTACTAGGCTCTTGTTATTCTGATGCCGCCCTTGGGCCTATAATGCATCAGCAGCCTGCATATTTATATACCTGTGCAGAAGAGCAATTGGTGACGCAGGAAACACATACGTAGAGAATGTCGACAAAATTGACACCGGCTGCGATAACCTGGATGAGGATCTCGCCTTCCTGTGGCTGTGGAGTCGGCACATTTGAGACTCGGATCTCATCCAGAGATTCGCAAAAGTTGTGAACTATGATGGCCTTCATTGTAAACTCGTTCTGGTGCTAGCTAACATCCTCTTCGACCATGGTAGAAACTGCCTACTTATAATATACTCCATGTTTGCTGTTGCTCGCCTATCCTTAAATAGCCCCGGGAGTTCTGTGAGGGGAAGTCTCTCAGTATCCTTAAAACTTGCATTGCCAATAGCCGGAAATCCATTTGCCGCGGTTCTTGGTTTTACTTCTGGGTGCGTGTGCTGCCCATCTAGGATTAGTGTACTCGTTGCTCATGCTCTTGCTCTTGCTCGACCCAGGCTAGCCGGCTTCCTTAGAATTTACTCCAAATAAGGGGGCGGTTCTGAAATCAAGCTACCGTTACTAGGTGGGCAAAATTCGGTGAAAGCAACGAATTTGCAGTGAAAGTTGTGCATAGGTGGTTTGGTTGTGCAAGGTGCACCACTAACCTCAACTGAGCAAAGCTCCGGGACACTTCCGGTTTTAGTAGGACCCGATAAAACCCATCTCTGAGGTACGGAGTACGGAGTACTGACCTGTTAGCCTGATGCCAGAACTACTATACACAAGCCAGCTGATGCACAAGTTACACGCTAGGTCCAGATGCATACGTCGCGCTGACGGGTTATGCAAAGTTCAAAGTCGCCGTCGTTTAGCCGATCGCCTGCAGAGCTCCGACAGCATTGGGAAACTTAAGCTCAGGCGTCCCAGTTTCTTTGACGCTCGCCAACGCGCTCCTCTTCATCACCTTCCTTCAATCCTTTTTTCTCACTTCGCCATCGGTCGACGTTGCCTCTCTTCTCCAGCGGCTGCCGCCTCCTCGTGGCGGTTCCCCCAAAGACACCATGGCTTCCAACGACCGATCGCGCTTTGACGAATCCGAAGACGAAGAAGACTTTAACCCTGCACCGGCCGACCTGTCTGATGAGGAAGCCGGTGAAGACGACGCTGATCAGCAGGTGAGATCAGAGGCACGCGGAAGCAGCCCTGCCCCCCGTCGCGCTGCAGATGACGGCGACGAAGAAGAAGGCGCGGACGAGGAGGAAGAAGAAGTCAGGCGCCCTGCCGCCGCGGGTGACGACGACGACGACGAGGATGACGAAGACGAGGATGACGAGGATGATGAAGACGATGTTCAACAAGTGAGTTAATCAATTCCGTTCACTGCAAAATCCCTCAATGTCTGTTGTGTATCGCCCTTTACTGATCGTGATGACTTGTAGGGCCACCGTCGCAAGCGCCGTCGCGGCCGAGACACACGCAACGCTTTCTTCGATATCGAGGCCGAAGTCGATGATGAAGACGAAGGAGAAGACGACGAGAAGGATGGCGAAGAGATCGGCGACTTCATCGACAACGCGCACATTGACGACATGGCCGATAGCGGTCGGAATGACGATCGACGACATCGCGAACTCGATCGCCGCCGAGAGATGGAGTCCAGCATGGACGCAGAGAAACAGGCAGAAATCTTGCGACAGCGATACGGCAACCGGCGCTCTGCAAAGGGATTCGGAGACGCGTCCGTTGTCCCCAAGCGCCTTCTTCTTCCTAGCGTCGATGACCCTAGCATCTGGGCTGTCAGGTGTAAGGAAGGCAAGGAGCGCGAAGTCGTCTTCTCGATTATGAAGCGTATCGAGGAGCGAGCCGGAACTAAGGACGAACTTGCTATTACTGCCGCTTTTGAGCGCGGAGGCAACGAGTCCGTCATGAAGGGCTTCATCTACGTTGAAGCCCAGAGACAGACGGACATTCTCAAGGCGCTTGACAGTATGCTCAACGTCTATCCACATTCGAAGATGATCTTGGTCGAGATCAAAGACATGCCTGAATTGCTCCGCATCACAAAGACACCAAACCTGGAGCCAGGAGCCTGGATCCGTCTCAAGAGACCCGCCAAGCACAGCGGAGATCTCGCGCAGGTCCTCGACGTCACCGAAAACGGCCTCGAGGCACGAGTTCGATTTATCCCACGACTGGATTACGGCGTGCGCGATGAAGCCCTGTCACTCGACGGAAAGCGCAAGAGACCGTTCGGCCAGTCAGGAGGACCAAAGCCGCCCCAACGGCTCTTCAGCGAGATCGAGGCCCGAAAACGCCACCCTCGCCATATTCAGGGCAATCCCACCACCAACACTTGGTCGTACATGGGTGACGAATTCGAGAACGGCTTCCAGGTCAAGGATGTCAAGATTCAACAGCTCGTTGTTACCGACGTGAACCCAACCCTAGAAGAGGTCACCCGATTTGCTTCAGGCGCCGAAGATGGTACCGAGAATCTCGATCTCAAGGCCTTGGCTGCGAGTCTGAAAGATAGCAACCACCTAGTGACCTATCTCCCCGGCGACATCATTGAGGTGTACTCCGGCGAGCAAAAGGGCGTCGTGGGCAAGGCGACAAGTGTACAGGGTGATATTGTCACCATGTCTGTCACAGAGGGCGATCTTGCTGGTCAGACAATTGAGGTGCCCATCAAGGGACTGCGCAAGCGGTTTAGGGTTGGTGACCATGTCAAGGTTATTGGAGGCAGCAGGTTCCGGGACGAAGTGGGCATGGTGGTCAAGATATCCGAGGACCGCGTGACACTCCTAACCGACCAAACCAACACAGAAGTGACGGTCTTTAGTAAAGATCTTCGCGAAGCCAGCGACATTGGCGGAGCTGGATCCCTTGGACAATTCGAGCTTCACGATCTGGTTCAGCTGGACCCGACGACTGTGGGTTGCATCGTCAAGGTGGATCGCGAGTCGCTCGTTGTCCTCGATCAGTTTGGCGACACGCGACAGGTGATGCCTTCACAAATTGCCAATAAGCTGCCGAAACGAAAGCAGGCTGTTGCCGCTGACCGCGACGGCTCCGAGATCCGACTGGAGGATGTGGTGAAAGAATTCACTGGTCAACAGCGACAGGGGAAAATCATCCACATCCATCGATCATATGTGTTCCTGCACACCAACGACAGCAAAGAGAACGCAGGCGTCTTCGTCACGAAGGCAAGCATGGTCAACACCATTGCAGCCAAGGGTGGTCGAGTGAATGCTGCTTCTTCGGGACCTGACCTGAACACTATGAACCCGGCACTTAAGATACACAAGAACGGGACCGAGAACAAGCCTCAGCAGCCGGCCAAGATGTTTGGCCGTGACAAGGCCATCGACCAGACTGTTATTATCAAGAAGGGGGCCTACAAGGGCTTGCTGGGTATTGTTAAGGATACCACGGATACGCACGCGCGCGTTGAGCTACATACGAAGAGCAAAACTGTTACCGTGCCGCGTGACAGCTTAGCCTTCAAAAACAGGATGACCGGTGCTACGATTGATATCAACACTCGTGGCCGTGGTGGTCATATGGGGGGTGCAGGTCGTGGTGGAGGCGACAGAGTACCAGGCTGGCAGGGAGGTTCTCGGACACCAATGGCGACGGGCAATTCGGATCGCGTCCCCGCTTGGGGCTCACGAAGTAAGTATCGCAACGCCCTGAACGTAGATTGTTCCCCCGCTAACAGCATCAGCGCCGGCAGCAGGTGGACGAACACCAGCCTGGAAGGCTCAGGATTTGTCTGGAGCCAGAACGCCTGCTTGGGCTGACGGCTCTAGAACTGTCAACCCTTACGATGGCAGTCGCACCGCCTACGGCGCTGGCTCGCGGACTCCCGCTTGGCAGTCCGGAGCGAGGACTCCAGCTCCTGGGGACGCGTTTGGTGCAGGATCTCGAACTCCTGCGTATGGTGGAAGCGATAGCTGGGCCTCGGGTTCCAAGACTCCTGCATCGTATGGCGCTTCTGCTCCCACTCCGGGAGCCAGTGGCAACGACACATGGGGTTATACCCCTGGGGCTACTTCATCCAATGCGTACGACGCTCCCACACCGGCAGGCGCGCTCTTAGGAGCCCCTACTCCCGGTGCGATGACCGCTCCCTCACCAGGAGCCTACTCGGGAGCTTACTCAGCACCGACTCCTGCGGCGAACGCGCCGACGCCGGGGGGAGGTTGGCAGAGCGGTTGGGGCGCGGATTCAGCACCGACACCTGGAGCTCCCACGCCGGCAGCGAGTGGGTTCGCTGGATCAGGTGGCTACTACGGTGCTCCGACTCCAGCGGCCTACGGAGGAGCACCAGAGACTCCAGCGGCCAGCGGCGGGCCAAGGTACGCGGATGACGACGACGAATAATCGCTGATGGAAGGGGAGGATGGTAGTCACGTCGATGGAGGTGGATGGGGTGCTGCACAACGGCGTTATGGGGGTTTGTACAATAGAACCTATGTAAACAGACAGGTCGCTTGGCTCTGTGGAGCAGCGACTGTCGTAGTACCTGACCAAAATGAATCCAGGGTCGATTTGGCTTGTGGTTGCCTTCCACTGCTAGTGGGCTAGAGCTTTAAATCGTTTTAAGTATCTAGCAAAATAATGACATTATCTACGTCAGTCCGTCGTTAACGTGTATTACTCAGTAGTGGCGCCGCGGCCTTATCGATACGACAGCCTCAGTCCAAGTAGTATCGACGAAAAAAATGATGAACTTGCATCACTTTACCATCTCAGCTACCACAAGACGCCACATGCTATACAGCCCCAAGGTGTGCAAAGCCGAAGCGATCCCCTTTCCTCTCATCAATTGTATCCGCAGGCGAGCCAGCGATCAAACAGGCATCGAAATGGCGTCACTCCCTCGATTGTTGCCCGGGTGCATCCATCGAGTACCAACCTCAATCCGTCCACCCAGCGTGCGAGCGCTCTCGACTACACCTTCAAAGCGTACAGTCGCCCCCTCGAAACCTTTCGCGGCTTCCAATAGTACCAAGACAGGCTCGCGCAGCCGAGACGCCCCGAAGAAGCCATCACGAACTACACGACCTTCACCACCAAGTCCAACAGTCCGTATAACTCCTCCTGGGCTCAAGGTCTCCGGACAGACCCCCACCCCAAGCCGTCCCGCCGCCGCCCCGGATCTATCCCAGGACGCGATACGTAATGCCGAGCTGCGGGAGGCGGCGCTGCGGACTGCGCGACTGCGACGGTCTGGCCATCGCGAGGAGGCGGCCCTCGAGGCGCAAAGGAAAGAGCTGGCACAGAAGGATTACAACAAGCGGTACAATACTGCGATACGGAAGTGGGTGTCGTCAATTATTGCGTTGCCGATATTGCTTGTGACGAGCTATTACCTCTTCGATCGACGTGAGTTCCTTGTAACCTCGGGTCCACGGTTGACGACTAACAGCTTGGTGATGGACAGTGGTACTGGGACATGAAGCAAAAGTTCTTCCTAGGGACATGCCGCAAAATGACGAATAACTACGAGAAACGGTCACCAGCATGAACAAACGCCGATCGCGCCATGGTCACCAGGGCAATGAGGCAAGAGAGAGTGGGTGGCAGAGGCTACGGCGGATATGGACGTCAAGTGTGCGATTCCTCCGATATGGCTGTCAGTCAACGGAGAGGGAGAGGACTGCTCACTACTTCGTCCCCTTTGCCTTCAAGAGCAGGAGCCCCGCCAGGTTCTACTCGGCGCCGACAAATACACTTGCTGCGCCCCTAGTGAGGATTCGCAAAGAATGCCATGACCACCCAAGAGACCAAATCGCCTGAAGAGACGTTTACTTTAGTCCAGATTATGTAGGGCGGGGATAGCAGCATTAGGAGGCCACGCTCCTTCAAACCGTATTCAGTAGCCCTGCTACGGGCGGGAAGAAACGATAACGTTGCCTACGAGTTAGTATATTGATTTTGGGGCATCGGGAAGTCTCGAATTTGTCAGCGACTTGAAGGAGTCGCGGAGATATGTCAACATCACTGAACAGCATCACGTTTAGGTTTATGTGTACGGAAAATGACACGGATGTGATGGATCTTGCAGCCAACTGGCAGATGACGCAAGCACAAACAGTGAACACAAGACTGGCCGCTGGGGGCTGTTTCAAGGATCTACCACCCCTTCCCTTCCGCCTTCAATTGCGCAATCCGCATCACGCCTGACGAAGACGCAACCTGACCCAGCCTGGGACATGGAACTTTCGGATGTCTCATATTCGAGGCATGATGCAGTAAGCAATGTCAAAAGCAAACCGTATAAAATGGCAACCTCGGTTTTTAATGCTGTTCACATCCAGCAACATATACCTCTAGGCTATATCGTGGCGACGCCGAAGACACTCGATAATAGTACAGATGGCTGGTCAGGCCGGTCCAAGCCCGGAGCTCCGCCCGCTGCTCCAGACGTCAGATCAGGCGCGCTATGCCTCCGGCTCCGGCTCCGGCTCCGGCTCCTCGAAGGACGGAGACACCATCCGGACATCGTCGGCGAGCTCGGTCGACGAAGGCGAGATTGGCGTCGGCGACACAAAACCGTCGCGCGCAGTCGAAGATGACGTCCTCCCTGAGACGTCGACTCTTGGACGAACCCTCACATGGCAGAGCGCGTACATCTTGGCCATTTCGCGTGTCGTCGGCAGCGGCATCTTTGCTACGCCGGGTGCCATCGCCCAGTCTGTGGGAAGCGTTGGCCTCTCACTCTCCCTGTGGGTTGTCGGCGCTGTGATAGCTGCGTGTGGCCTTTCCGTGGCCCTCGAGTATGGCTGCATGTTGCCGCGGTCCGGAGGAACCAAGGTCTATCTCGAGTTCACGTATAGGTATCCGCGGTTCTTGGCGTCGACGCTGTACGCCATCTACGCGGTAATGCTGGGCTTCACCGCGAGCAACTGCGTCGTCTTCAGTCGCTACGTGCTGTTCGCCTTGGGATTACACGACGCAGGCGACTTTCTCTCCAAGGGCCTGGCTATTGGGCTTCTCACTGCCGTCACAGTGATCCATGGCGTATTTCCCAAGACCGGAATTCGGGTGCAGAACATTCTCGGCTGGATCAAGATTGGCGTCATCTTATTTATGATTCTCTCCGGCATCTACGTTGTTCTCTTCCGCCCCGATACCGACGCCACGGCCGAGACAAGGAAGCAACTCTCCTGGGACAACCTCTGGAAGGACAGCAGCTGGAATTGGGGCATCATATCGACCTCGCTGTTCAAGGTGTTTTACTCATACGCAGGACTCGACAACGTCAGCAACGTCTTGAACGAGGTCAAGGATCCGGTGCGGACCCTCAGGTCTGTTGCTATGACGGCGCTGGCCACGGCTTGCAGCCTGTACTTTCTCATCAACGTGGCCTACTTTATCGTCGTTCCGGTGGACGAGATCAGGGACAGCGGCGAGCTCATCGCGGCCCTCTTTTTCGAGCGTCTATTTGGTGAAAACCTAGGGCGGACGATTCTGCCCCTGGCCGTAGCACTTTCTGCGGCCGGAAACGTCATGGTTGTGATGTTTGCTATGGTGAGTCCCAGGGGAGCTGGTTCTAACTATTCCATCTTCGGTACCTAATTTGATCAATCAATATAGGCACGCGTCAAGCAGGAGATTGCCAGGCAAGGCTTTCTTCCCTTCTCCGACCATCTCTCGTCATCGAAGCCTTTCGGCTCTCCGCTAGGCGGTTTTCTTGTCCACTACATACCTTCCTTCCTCGTCATTGCTCTACCGCCGTCCGGTGAAGTCTATTCGTTCATCCTTGAAGTTGAGGGATATGCCGGTGAGCTCGTGAGCCTCGCCGTCGCCGTTGGCCTTCTGAAGCTCCGGTTTCAACGACCCGATCTCAGTCGGCCATTCAAGGCCTGGGTACCGGCTGTCCTGGTCAAGATAGTGTTGGCAGTGGCTCTACTAGCTGCCCCCTTCTTTCGTCCTCCAGAAGGCTCCGGTAACGGCTTGTTCTATGCCACCTACGCTCTTGTGGGGGTAACTATGTCAGTCATATTCGTACTCTAGACAATACCCGCTTCTTTTGCTGACCAGATCGCTACAGTTTCATCATCGGAATCGTATACTGGTATCTGTGGACAGTAGCTATCCCTCGCTGGCGGGGAACTAGGTTGGAGGAAGAAACACGCGTCTTGGATGACGGAACTACAGTTACAAAGCTCAGGTATATTTAGAGAGATTAAACTTCACTGTTTTTTTAGATAGATGTAACCTAGGCGCACGCGGTAACCCAATGCTGTTTTCTATATTCCATCCTCGTCTGCTTCTTTCAGTTGTGTACCAAGCGTCGCAACGGCATATCATGACGAGACTGCTGCCCTAAGAGCGTCATCAAGCTACATAACCGATACTTGGGAAAAAGTTATGCGGCACAGTTCAAGAAGTTAGACTATCCAGACATTGGAGCACCAGGGTGTTTGGTGGCTGGTCAGGCCAGCATTTAGATTGAGTGCTCTTCTTTTTCTATATTAAACTCACTAATATGTCCCTTGATGGCTTCTCTTTCGTCGGTTCCCAGTTGGATCCTAAACCAGTGATCGATGGCGTCAGTCCTCTCTTCCTCATTTCGAAATGTCTGTATTATTTTCTCTTCGCCCCGGATACTAGTTTTGATTCGATTCCCATACATCGCCACGAATCCAATCAACTCCTGCTTTTCTTCGTCCATGAGAAACCTCTGAGCGAGCACGTTTTGGGTGAAAAGGCTCTTTGGGCTTGTCATAGGATAAAGGTTCATCGAGTCGAGATCACTGGAAAAGTACTCCATTTCGGTAAAACAATAGGCCTCTATCCAAGATGAATCCTGGTAACTTCTGTGCGGGTAAACCCAGAGGCGCTGAGTGGGATCCGAATGCTGGGGAAGCTGTGTAAACTCGACTTTGAGCTGCTGTGATCCGATTCCAGCCACAATGCCGCCACCTAGTGGAATCGGCCGTGTTGGGCACGCTGATCCATGGCCGACATCCACCAAGTATCGGACGTTGTCAATTTTGACCAGGACTATAAGGTGACTCCTACGAAGTCACTTCGGTCAATGCCACCGATCACAACGCCATATTATCAGAAAACATACCATCCTATCCAGCCTGCCTTTCCAGTTGTACGCTGTTTGACCCTTCCAGCCGCGTACATCGGGTCAAATCCTAGACATCGGAGAACAGCGCCGAAAAAGTTGTTGTTTTCTAGGCAATATCCTCCACGACCGCGAACCACGATTTTCTGGAACAAATCATCGAGGTCTAGTGATAGAAGCTTCTTCGTTGAGTAATGGAGTGAAAGGTTCTCAAATGGAACTCTCTCTAATTGGCGCTGTTGTAGCTCAACTAGCAATTGGAGGGGATCTCCAGGGTGTTCATCTCGTGGAAACCCTATGTGATTGAGGTACTGATCGATTTTCTGGTCGTCGAGCATGGCGGACTTTTCCCCTATTGAAATAACACCAAAGATATAGAAATGAGGGCTAAAAGGATGTACAGGAGCAAAGACGATGATTGGAACACAGAAAGAATGTAATAACCGGCGTTGATATAGGCCGAGCAACAGTCTTCACATTGGGTAAAGCGGTTAGGGGTGGTCCGTACCGGGAACACTTATAGTACGTTGTCTAAGAGGGAAGGGTCAGTAGCAGCGGCAAATATCGTGTAGAGGGCATTGCGTAATTTGTCTCGCTGCTCGGTCATCGACAGTCCTGTCACTCAAGCCCTCGATCTTGCGAAAGAACTCACCAGTGCATTATCCGACCTGATAGTATAATGGTGCTGGCTAGCACCTTAGGAGTTTAATGCACATAGGACCTTATTAGTTACTACTTAAAGTAGAAGACTAGCCCACTTATAGGCTTAGTATACTTTTTCCTTTCTTTTATAATTAATTATATCTTTAGTCTTATTTATTATATCTTACCTAGCTATTATAGTAGCTTATATTATTTATTTATTATTTCCTTAACTATATATAATTAGAAGTACTATATTAGGTACCTAAAGCTTATTCTTTTCCTATCTCTTTAATAGTATAGGTACTATCTCTTAATTTAGCTATTTTTCTACTTGCTGAAAAGACAGGTGGAGTCTTAGGTACTGTCTATACTGACTGCACCTCCTCACCATCAAAATAGCGGAAGACGTCGGGTAGTCATCCTACTTCCGACCCCTAGTCCCGTTCCCGTCCCCGTCCCTGTTCCCATTCCGGACACAACCCGGAGGAATATTGGGTGCTTGGGTCCGCTCGCTTTTGCAACGAGTCATTCATAGACTCATCAATTAGAACGTTACATGCCGGGCCTTCGATGGACTTTTCAGACGATCTCTGTCTCTTCACGTGGTAAAGTTTGGGCGATTGTTTATACTTATAGCGTGTATATAGTGTTTGAAGTTGCTTGACGTATCTCGATCATGCTCAGTATAATATATAGTCCCTCAAGACTACCTACTCAGAGTCCTTGAAGACATCCAACTTGAACAGTTTCTTGGCATTGTCCTTGCCAATATTCTTCACATCGTCTCCCCCCAACTTTACCCCGTCGTACCAATCGCATGCATCCCCGAAGGATTCGAAAGGATAGTCGATGGAGAAGAGAATGCGATCAGCGCCTATCTCAGTGATGCAATACTCTAGTGTTGGGGTGGAGAAGTGGCCGCTGGTGGTAATCCAGATGTTCTGCGCAAAATACTCTCGGATCGTCTTTTGGCACGAAAGCCCGAGTGGCTTCTTGACGTCCTCGAACCAGTGGTTGATCCTCCACAGATCAAACGGAATGTGCTCTCCCAGGTGGCCGATAACGATCTGCAGCTTGGGGTGACGGTCGAAGACGCCGTTGGTAACCATGCCCAGAAGATGCAGACTGACACCCTGTGCGAAGCTCAGCGGCGGCCCGATGAGCCACTTTCGCTTTGCCCACAGCTTGTCGTGGATGGAGCCTGTCGGGTTTCTGGGATGGAGATAGAACGGCACGTCCAGCTCAGTGACCTTGGCCCAAAAGACGTCCCACTCGGGCCCGTCGTAGAAAACCATGTCCTCCCCATCATCGCCCGCACGCTGGGTGTCGTTGACGAGGGCGCCCTTGAAGCCGTACTTGGTCACGCAGCGCTCCAGCTCAGCGGCAGCTTGCGATGGATCATGCATCGACAAGGTACTGCGGGACAGGAGATGGATGATTAGTTTGTTGGTTCAGGGCCTTGCAAACATTGAAACCTCACTTACGCAAAGGCACCGAGTCGCTCGGGGTGTGGCTTGATGGCGCCTGCCACGTAGTCGTTGACCTCTACAGCGAGGGCCTGGGCCTCGACAGGATCCCAAACGTCCTGGACGCCAGGCGCGGTGTAGGACAAGATGGTGAATCCGACGCCGTGCTTGTCCATGTACTTGATGCGGGTGGTGGTGAGGTCTGTGATTTCAGCAGCGTGCTTGTCGGGATCGACGGCAAAGAGAGACGCCCACCACCTCGTCCTTTCGTGGAACCGGGGCAAGGCGAAGGCCTCCTCTAACGCAACTTTTCCGAGCATGATGAAGATGACAAGGTGGAGATTATTGTGACAGCAGAGAGTATAGAGCTGAAGGAATCGTTCGTGCAAGGGCGTGGCTGGATATAAGTAGTAGCATATGATTCTCCCTCTCTTAGTCGGAACATCAACCGCAGCTTCGTCTCCGTGTGCATCATCCTTCCTATGCCATCTCCCCGCATTACACGTATCGCTGTGGAAATGTACATAGCCGACGGTGGCAGAGTCTCATCCGCAACGAACGAATGATAGGCCGGGTCACATCCGACGGAGCACCCGGGAGCGGGGAGGTCACTCCGAAGGGCAAAAAGTCCTGAACTTGAACCGAGCTGCGGATTCAGACCCGACTGTTGGTCAGGTTGACGTCGATCTGGAGCGGGTAGTGCACTTCCACCCAGACAGTGCAAACAGTCACGATCGGACACTGTCGCGGGGAAGCAGCGTCAAACTGGACTTGGTTCTTTTACTTGTCTTGCCGGATCAATTAACTATGCCATGTTATTTCATGTAGTACTTGGGAAAAATCTCGTTATCTTTTGGCTTCCTTTCCCCTTGGCCGTGTCTTGGCGTTTTGCCTGATTCCTCGTGGCACTTATCTTGCTGTGACCCTGCTGCTTGGTTGGGGCACTCAACTTTTCTTCATCGCTCGGCATGGCTGAGGCCTTCCGTTTGCTGCCATGCGAGACAGTGTCCTGGGAATGAGACTCAATCTTGACGGGAGATGCAGTGCCTGACTGCATTGCTTCGTTCCGCTTTGACACGTTGGCAAACAAGTTTGCAATATTGGACTTGTTCTCTTTGCTGTCCAAGGGAATGATGAAGGACGGCGAGTTGTTCCCAACCTTTCCGACGTCCTTGGTCACCGGGTAGACGCTGAGCTTTCCATCAAAGGGCTTGAGCAAGGCCTGGAGCTCATCAGACCATTCTCGGCGACAAGGGTCGAGCCACGTCCTAAGATCATCGGAGCCAGGGTCCAATACGACGGGCATTCGATCGTGGAGAAACTTCAGTTGTTTGTTAGAGTCAGTGGTGATGATGGTGTACGTGTACGTCTTGTCGTCCGAGTCTTCGTACTGCACGCAATCCCAGAGCCCGGCAAAGCACATCAGCCGACCGTCGTCCCTCTTGACAAAGTAGGGCATCTTTTCCTTGGGCCCTGCCTTCAGCCACTCGAAGAAGCCCTGGGCGATGACAATGCATCGCTTCCGTGCTTTCATTGACGCCCACATGCCACCCGGCGTGCTTAACGAGTCGCTCCGGCAGTTGATGGTCTTGAGCATGATGCCGTAGTCTGGCTTTCGCTTGCTCCAGAATGGGACCAATCCCCATTTCATTGTTTGCAGCTTATGCTTGACGGGATCTGCACCCGTGCTACTCAAGGCTGGACCGTCGGAAGTGTCGTCGGCGCCATCGGTGTCGGTCTGTTGCTGGCTGGGATGAGGCCCAGATCCCCTGTCCGGCGTCTCTGCGCGGTACACAATCCCGTGGTACGACGGAGCGAAGTTGTAGCTGCTTCGCGGTGCATCATCCCCTTCGTCTTGTGGGGCATCTTCAACCGCCATGTCGTCATCTTCGAGCATCTGGCGGATCTGCGATGGTCGCTGCGCACTATGAATGAATGAAAATCAGAAAATAGTGGAAAAACTCACCAGAGCTAACGCATACCGGCCACACATTGTGTTCTCTTCAGCTATCTGAAGGGCATTGAATTAAGTGTTCTTATTGAGATAATGTAAAGATTGGTAGACAGGCTTGGGGAGCTTAAGACTCTAATCTAAGTGGCAAAGTCACTAATCAGGGCTGCTCCCTAAGTACCTAGTGGGAGAAGGGTAGGTATCTTATCTTTCACCTTCACAACCCGAAGAAAGTCCGCCACATCCCAGCCTTTTGTAGCGTATGCTGTATAGGGTTATTTCTCTTCGGGCTGCACCCTACGAGGCGATTAAATTTTAGCTCGACGTGGTTTCTGTCCAACTGAGACAAGTTTGTCGACGCGTTCTCCGGTCACGAGGTCATCTCCGCCGTCACCACTGCATCTGCTGCTGCGGGCCTCGGGCCTCTGCCTCCAGGCACGGCCACCAAGACGACTCATGTCTTCTAACCCGATAGTAGCGAGTCAGAAGAAAGCGTATTCATCAGCGTAATGGCGCAGCCGAATTTATTCACAAGCGTCATTCGGATAGGCTTCAACACCCAGCTCGCGATCCCCAAACCGCCTACTTACAGCCAGCCTCCCCTTCCACAAGGCCCGCCTCGTCCGGGCCTCCGCCACACAGAAGCGCTCGCGGAGGCTCGAGTCTCGCCAGCGCTGCTCCACTTGGAAACATACATCCCCTCATGCCCCAGCTTCGGGGGCAGGTGTTCCCTTCCGGATCGCGACACGGAGGCGCTCGCTACAGGCGTTGGTGTCAGTAAAGTAACGCTCGCGGTCAACAAATAGAGGGTTCGTCCCAACAGCAGAGAATGCAAGGCCGGATTCCGCACAGACCCAACGCGGCGGCCAGCAAGGTCGGTATGGGAGTTATGTACATGTAGTAATATAGGCCTTGGGCAAACACTATGTGGTTGGCTATGGTCAAACTTGCCGCGTTCATGAGTGGGCTTTTGGTCGATGGGTGGCGTCTAGCGATATTGACAATGTGGTCGAGAGCCGTGCGCAGTCCCTCGACTGTAAATAGGTACAGGCAGGGAAATAACATTGTGCTTGTACCTAAAGATGCATTTGATTGTGGCCCCCAACACGATGGTGACGCACTGACGACCTCTGTGCTCATTTCTAAACCGCCAAATTTTATAGTGCGCCCGAGAGTTTTGAAGGAGTCAAAAGTGCAGCCACAAGTGGTTCATATGTCCCAATGCAAGATTTTCCAAGATAACAAGTACACAGCGGTGCCATATTATCCTTGTATAGTCCACTCAAGTGGACTTTGATCCTATACCTATTTAGTAGCGTATCGAATATCTGGGGTTTCCTACAGCTTGGCAAACACTAGGGATTCCGGGCGTGCTAAGTTTTTACGGTATACGTACCTGTTTATACCTACATCAAGAAAGTGCATGAACTATATAAGAGTGGGGAAATGCGGCTCGAAAACCAACAGGAAGCCGGAGATCCCACTCAGACAGGTACTTACCCAGGTATGTGGTTAAAGTGTCCCGTAGAACCAGTCCAACCTCCACGCCCCGATACTCAACACCTCACAACTTCCTCGCCTTGGCCAAAGATCTCCAGTCTACTCCTCATCACCCTTACCCCAGAAACGCTTCCCTTAGGGTATTTCACAAATCAATCCTTCTCGGCAAATCTGAAATGGATGACCAGCGGTTAGTATTCAAAGTCAAACCGGGATAGCCATGTCACTGTTGTGAATTTTACTAACGGCGAACCAGAAACCCATCTCCCAAGGCCAGCTACGAGGCCCCGGTTGCTCCCTTCTCAAGCTTCCGCGAATTCTTCCACACATGTCTAAAGGTGCCGGCGGTCGATGACAGCGGAAATCTCAACCCCGCGCTGCTCTGGCTCGGGCAATATGGCTACTGGGCTCAGTCGCAAAAACTCGGCATTCCTGATGCCTGGTGCGTCTTTGTAAGGGTTTGGCGTACACAGGGTGAATCAGAAGGTAGGGGTTAGAGTGTATTAAGACTTCCACTTGGCGAGCGTCTCTCGAGGGCTCGCCGAGCGGTCCTAATATAGGTCTTAGGCTGGGGCTAAGTTATATGATCTTGTTGAATTGCTTATATGATACTCAGATAGCTTAGATGTATATGTATTATATATATATATTATCTCTACCTTCTTTTCCCTGACTATTTATTAGGATTATAATATAATCCTAAGAGTAAAACTATTAGGATTCTACTAGGGATAACTATCTTCCTCTTTAGGTACTACTTAGTAAATATTTACTAGTTCTATATAATCTCCCTTAGAGTTACTCTTTATATATTCTAATCTAATAGGATTAATAACTAAAATTACTAAGAAAAATAAATAAGATAAAAGTAGCTTTTAAATTATAATAAGACTAAAGCTTACTTTTCTTCTTTATTATAAGGGTTTTACTATTATATTACTAGGGATTAAGTCTTAACTAAGCTAATTAAGTTTATATAACTCTTAAGTTATCTTATAATAACCTAAGGATTAATATTATAATATTAGTAAAACTTATAATAATACTTATTTTAAAATATATAATATTTAAAGTATTTTAGCTTATTTACTTTCTTACTGTCTTAATACTACTAATCCTTCTAGGTTTCTATTATTACTTTAATTACCTCTTAGAGTTTCTTCTTAGAGTTTTCTTTTTTATCCCTGGACCGGTAGGACAGCAACTGGGACAGGATAAAGTGGTTAACGTCCTCGTCAGCCCAATACCCCATGTGCGATGCGATCGTCGCGATCGGATTGAAGTCCAAGGCGCTTCTAATGCCACGTTAGCTCTGCCGTCTTACATCAACGTAGCTGATTTCCGACTCACTCTTGAATGCTGTAGTCAACCCGTCCATTGCGGTTCAATGCTCGCACCTTACCTTCTTCTCTGCGCATTTTGCGGGCCTTGTGGTCTTCCTCCTTCGTACTCGGTGACTTGTCGTCCTTGCTTTGCTCTAACTGTCTCTGCTGGAATTTGGAGAAGAGCGTCTCAAGTTCGTCGTCTATTAGTGTGGGACTGTGGCCACTCACTCCTAAGCCGGCTTCAAGTGTCGCCGAGTCTGCAAGCTGCTTCTTTCGTGCATCGGTCCTCTCTCTCAACTTGAGCGCATCGGCCGCCACTTCGCCAGCTGGAGTGCTGGGGTTCGTCGGATCTCCTTCCGATGCATTCGCTGTAATTCGAGCAACCTCATTGCTGCTAATTCCCAGAGTGTGGCTCAGGATGTTGGTAGCGATACCTGCACTCAAGCTTGACCACATTCCGCTGACGCTTTGTCCGACCTTGGCTCCAATGCCCGTCAAGCCTTGCGGTGCCACATTGCCAAATATTCCCTTCTTAGTATAGGGTAACAGCTGCGGTTTCAGCGTGGCCATCGATGGCGAGATGAGCGGCTCTAGGCGGTAGCTGATCGGGTCTGACGGATGGAAGATGTTGAATAGTTGCCCAACCTTTGGGGAAGACACCGACGTGGGAAGGCCAGTGATGGCAGATATCCGGCTATCCTCTGTGGTGAGACTAGCAGTACGGAGTGCGTCGTCGGCAGGTTCCGTATCTGACAAGACGTCAGACCTCACGGCCTGAAGAGGCTGGCGTGCAGCTATAGTCCTGAAGGTTGATGTCAGCTTATACCGAAGACCGACCGGTAAGGCCAAGTAGGATATGAAGATGGTGGATGTCGTACCGGCCTTTCAACATTTGGAAAAGTCCTACTGGGGAACCCAGACAGAAGAAATCTTCGACTTCAAAGTCAAGACCCAACCCCGCACCTTTCACAGATGTCTCTTGGTGTCCCTGAGGCGGCCAGAAACGCAGTGGTGTCATTTGTTCCTCAATCCGGTCCTTTTGCTTACAAAGGACATCAAAGAGGATGGCAGACCCCAAAGAGTGGCCCAGAACATGTACCTTGCCATTGAAATCGGGATTTCTGTCTTTGAAGAGCTTGAAGATTCTGTTGCACTCCTTGAGAACAATTTTCGAAATCTGCTGACGATAAGAGCTCTGATACAACAGAACATCTAATGCTAGGTCAGAGATGAGTGACCGGGCAAAGGCCATTCCTTCAATGGTAATATCCTCCAGCGAAGGATCTGTTTTAAGGTCAGTTATGTGATAGCGGCCAAGTCGCAGCTAATTAGAGCTCACTCACAGTCGTCCTCGTCGTCAACAATCTCTCCCAAGTCATGCTCCCCTTTTTTCTCATGTTTCTTGGGAAAGTCCAAGAGATGTCTCCAACACACCGGCAACACTTGTACCCGACAGTTACCTGGACCGGTGCCTAATTCAGAGTTGAGTGCCTTTAGATCCGCGGAGTTTGTGTAAACGGACTTGATCGTCTTGCGCAGGACGTTGACATCGTGCACAAAATTCACACTCTCCATGCTAGAAACGACTTAGTCCAATGTCGATATGAAAGAGGAAAGCGACAGGCATACCGCAGACTAAGACGTTGTCCAATACCATGGGTTACCAACACAAGGTGTTCTATCTCTCGACCCTGTGTCTCTCCGGCTTGAGCATTGTAATCATCCTTGATTTCTTGCTCCTCCCGTCTTCGAATTTCCTCTTCCGTAGTAGCCTCGTTCTCAATGAGCGATGAAAGCTGTCGTTGAAGCTTGAGTTGCCGTGAATCATTCTCGCTCGTCCCTGATTGACTGGCTTGTGAGGGCTCGTCATGTGGCGATCGAGTTGTTGGTGGTGCGGACCTGCGTTTCAATAATCGTTGCTGCCTTTCGTCTAGGCCAGGACTATTTTCCGTCGAGGCTGAGGGAACCTTGTCGTCGTTGTTGGTGATGTCCTTGTCCTTCGTCTTTTCCTTCTGCTTACTCGGCTCGGCGTATCCTCGTATCAGCTTTACGCCGCTCATGTATCCTCCTCCAGAGAACCTCTCGTATACCGAAGACGTCACCCAAGAGAGCATACTGTCAGATGATAGCCAGGCTATGTTAGCGTCCTGGTAAGTAACAACGCTGTTCATGTACGTCCCAAAAAGGCGGTAGGTTTGGATCTGCGGCGGAGTCGAGCTTTGAGAAGTTGCTGTACTGATTGGATTGAACGTAACAGCAGACGAATTGGTCACGGCTGCCCTTAGGTTTTCCCGTGAAGCTTTCGGGGTGACAGCCATCTTCGCACCTGATGGGCTGCGATCTCTCACTGAATCCATGTTTAGTCATTTGTATCACGCGTGTATAATCGAGTTCATCACCTGGATGCAGCCACGGCTTCATTTTGAGATATCCCTTCGCGCTAGGTCAGATTATTTCCATCTGTGACGAGCCTAAACTCACCTCCTCGAGCTGCGCGGCAAGGTTTTCTTCGCATGAGCGCAGGTTAGATCCATCTTGGTAGAACCAAGTCCCTCGCCGGACTAGATCATGTCAGCTCATCCAGTTAATGCTGTCATACGTAGAGTGGTGGCAGACCTTCATAGATGGGTCCAAGCCAATATACTGGGCCCAGTTCTCGGGCTCCAATGTCCACATCAAACAAAAAGTCTTCGTTTACGGGAACATGTACGGTATTGGTTGAAGCGGGAGAGGCTGCGGAAGATGATCCCGGGCTCGAACTACGTGCATCTACCTTTCTTTTGCGGGAGGCCAAGCGAGTATCTCTCGTACTAGGGGGCTGGTCGTGTTCTGTTGCTTCTAGGAGCTTCTGATACTCAGTCTCAAGTGACCTTGAGTCGGATACCGAAAATGCCGAAAACTTCTTCGGCTGAGCTGGAGGTGGCGGAGGCTGAGTGGGCGTTGGGGTTGAGGCCGAGGGCGTAAATTGAGCTTTGCGTTTTGGGACCTGGGTCCGGGTTAGCCGGGATCCGATCATACTCGGGAGGGAACAGGGAATATCTACATCCACCGCATGGAACCATTGAACTTTCAAGGGAGGGCAATCCGGAGGGTAAGTCTTGAAGCTCTGGCCGTAAAGGTGCGTTGTGCTGTGGTCGTCTGGATTTGCTGGCGCGGCAGGGGGCTTCTGCTCTGTCTTGCCGCTCTGAGTTGGGGTTGTGCTACGGCTGCTTGCCCAGGGATTGATGGAGTTGACAGCAGAGCTCAGGTAAGACTGTTCTGCCTTTTTCTCTGGCTGTGCCGGTGCCATGTTTGTAGCGGACTGTAGCCATGCGACACGGCGAACCGTGCCAAAGTGCCCAATAACTAGTCGCGAGGGAAAGGATGCTAGGGACGAGAGAGATGGACGCACACGTAAGCGACTAGAAGCCAACGTGATGTGTTTTTGCCCACAGGAGAGCGGGCACAGCGGGTATCTTGAGCGCGTATGTGGTTCACCCAGCGTCTGCAATAAGCTGTCGATAAGAGCGAGAGCGATGAAGGGCCGGGGGTGAAAACGGCGATTATGGAAGCACACTAATAGAAATGGAGATGGAAATTGTAGGTGCAAAGAGGCAATACCGGTTCAGAGACGTCGTTCCGGCTAAACTTGCACATACAACCAGTGAGGGTAAATGTTTGACAGTTGCTTCTCACTAGAGGACGTTGATGAGCTAGCTACGGTCCGGCGGTGACGACACTGAAACCAGTAGCAGGCATAGAACTAGGGTCAATCACCACCAAGCGAATATTAATTATGGGTCTTATTGGGGCTTGTGGGCAACGCTCAGCCACGACCATCTTTCCGCCTCAGCCGAGACATGGATCATCCAAGCTATCACATACTTAGTACCGGTACTGCTCTGCTGGTAGGGGCTGAAAAATTTGGTTGCTATTGATTCTAAGACTACAAGTTTGGCTCTCATCTAGCTGCGACGACCCCTATTACAGTTTTGCAGATCGGACAGTCTTCTCTGCGCTCCTGGGAGTGAGCTCAGTATACTTGACCTGGGACTTGATCGACAGTTTTCAATATCTGATGATATTCTACTAGGCCAAAAGTAGACAGCTTTACTTCGACAATAATGGCCGTACTGTCATGCGTGACCCTCTGTTGGGTTGCTTAGCTCTGCAGGCACTAGCGTCCAGACACTCGATCGTGTTGACGAAGTTGACGAAACCGAATGCGAACTTCCGCTCTCATATCGACAAGATACCGGCTTCAAGCATCGCAACCCACGGTCCTTGGAGCTGTTGGGCAAGGGCAAAGGCTGTTCGCCCTTTAGCGTCTTCAAGGCCGCGAATATCATCGGTCTTGGTCACTTGCAAGCGGCCAATGGCCAATGCCTCTGCTGCTTGTCGAGCCGAGTCTGGAAATGCTTCATTAGGAAGCGTGGAGGATAACCAGAGCAGCAGCCAAACGACCTCGTCTTGCCTGTGCTCGATTGCATGGTGGAGTCCGCTCTGCATCTCGCCAAGAGGGTCTTGGTACCGGATAAGAGAGCCCAGGTCCTCAACCTCATCACTCGCGTCACGCAGCAGCTCGACGATTCCGCTGAGATCGCCCTCGGTGCACATGACGTGAAGGGCGCGGGCCGGACGCGCCTCGGGATGGGTCTCAAGATAGGCCTCTTCAGTGATGGACGGTAGGATATCGAGGTTATCCTGGACACCGCCCTCGTTGACGTATCTTGAAAGGATTGCGGCTCCCACGGGCGTGGGCATGAAAAGGTTGGTGGCTGAAGGCCCAGCTTCATTTTGGGGCAAGTACGTGTTGCAGCCAGGGCACTTGAGGGATAAGACTATGTCGGAAGATTGGTCGAGCAAACACTGCCTGGTAGTAGTTCAGTAGTCGTAAAGGACGGCAGCGATCGACTAGGAAATCCAATCATACCAGTGAAAATGACAGCCGCATTGTAGCTCGAGGTCGTCAGGAACGGTCTCGGAGCCTGCAGCGTGGTCAGCGCTGGCTACATCGACATCCTCTGGATCTAGGGGCAGCACAAGCGGCTCCTCGCAGACTTTGCAGAGCGACATGGTGAATTTCTGATGCTCAACTCAGGTGTACCTCGGGTCGTCGGTGGGTGACTTTGCCTGGTGCCTGCGGGCCGCCAAGACTGGAGTGAACGAGGCAAGGAGCGCAAATGAAAACCTAGGAAGGATTGATCGATGCCTGGTGCCTGGTGCCTGGTGGCTAGAAATTGTAAACTGTGTGTCTGAGGCGTGCGCGTCGACTCAAGAATTTCCACCTTGGGAACCAAAAAAGTTGCGAAGGAGCCTTAATAATTACGCAAGCCAGCGGGGCTTGGGTCGGAGGTGTCAATCACGGCGGGCCTACAAGGCAGTCATTGTGAGCTTGCACTTAGGCGACAATTCGTAGGGGCCTAATAATGTGGCAAAGTGCGAATAGGCTTTCAAGGCTTCAGCTCTCAGCCGTACCCCTGGCGTTCTATGTCATTCCAAGTTCTAAAAGCGGACGTGCTCGAGTGGGCGCGCGGCAATGCCGATGATATTACATTATTACATCACCACCGGGCCGGCTGCTGCGGATTCAACTTTGCTGGAGTTTCTGTCCATCCATTAGCCATAAAGAGGGCAGCTCCCCGCCGCCCTCGAAAATAGAGATACATGCGCCTCACCCGCTCGCACAGCTGTTCCAAAGTACCCCTCAGTGTCTTGCCAGCAAGCACCCCGCCCCCGCTATCTCCCCACCTAGACCTTCCCACCGCCTACCAACCTTGTACCCAGCAGCTAGGCCTGGTGGTCATCCCGTTTCGCTGAAGGTGGCCAGAGGGTGTAGCTACCTAACTCTCGCATCATCGCCCTCATCGTTGTCCCAGGCACGGCTTGACGAACTCAGGGGCTCTTTACGCAGCCCTCGCCCTTTGTTGCTGGCGCCGTTTTTATCTACCTCTCTCGCGTAGAGATACCTTCTCTTCCATACATCAAACCCTCTCGCCAGGTCGCTTTATAGCGCCCCCGCGCACTCCCCCCCGCCATGAATGTCCTGAAGCTTCAGAGGTCGGTAACTCCGGAATCCGCCCAACGCCCCTCGCTGACCCCGAACCCGTGTGCAGGAAGTTTCCTCAGTTTCCGCAGAATGAGATCTTCTCTCTATCGGATGCCTTCCAGCGACTAGATGTCGACGACAAGGGCTACCTCGACGAGGCGACAGCCATCAAGGCCACGCAGCAGAGCGAAAACCAGCCTTATGACGTCGTGCGCCAAGCCCTCAAGGAGGTCGAACTTGATTCCTCACGGCGCGTAGAGCTCGAGGATTACGTTGGTGTAAGCTCGTCCTGTCGTTCCCTGTTGCCATCCAAGTACTAACTCCTACGACCCAGCTCATTTCCAAACTCCGCGATTCGTCCCCTGCCCAGAAGCGCATGTCTACTGGGCCGACGCCTTCAGCTGGCGGCGGTGTCGTCTCCCAGCGCACTGGCGGCCATTCCTCGAAGGGCAGTGTCAGCGGCAAGATCCACGTTCAGGGGTCCAACGCCAACATCACTCACACCATCAATGAGGATGAGCGAACCGAGTTCACTCGTCACATCAACGCTGTTCTGGCTGGTGACGCCGATATCGCAAGCCGTTTGCCCTTTCCCACCGATACATTCGAAATGTTTGACGAGTGTAAGGACGGCTTGGTGCTGGCTAAGCTCATAAACGACAGTGTCCCTGATACCATTGACGAGCGAGTCCTCAACTTGCCGGGCAAGAAGACCAAAAATCTCAACGCCTTCCAGATGAGCGAGAACAACAACATTGTCATTGAATCCGCGAAGGGAATTGGCTGCTCTGTCGTCAACATTGGTGCGGGCGACATCATCGAGGTCAGGGAACACCTTATTCTAGGTCTCATCTGGCAGGTTATCCGGCGGGGACTCTTAGGTAAAATCGACATCAAACTCCACCCCGAGCTCTACCGTTTGTTGGATGAGGACGAGACCCTTGAGCAGTTTCTGCGACTACCCCCTGAGAAGATTCTGCTGCGATGGGTCAATTACCACCTTAAAGCTGCAAACTGGCCCCGAAGGTAGACGATTGCTTCCACACCCACCATGGCCATTACTAACATCCATGCACAGAGTTGCCAACTTTTCTGCTGATGTCAAGGACGGCGAGAACTATGCCGTATTGTTGTCGCAGATCGGTTCCGAGTACGGATGCACTCGCGCACCCCTTCAGACACGAGATTTACTAGAGAGGGCAGAAGGAGTCCTTCAAGAGGCCGACAAACTCGACTGCCGCAAGTTCTTAACCCCCAAATCTCTCGTTGCCGGAAACCCTAAGCTGAACTTGGCCTTTGTCGCCAATCTGTTCAACAATCATCCCGCTCTTGACCCTATTACTGAGGAGGAGAAGCTCGAAGTGGAAGACTTTGATGCGGAAGGCGAGCGCGAGGCCAGGGTTTTCACGCTTTGGCTCAACAGCTTGGACGTCCAGCCCACTGTGGTATCATTCTTCGACGATCTGCGTGATGGCAGTGTCCTTCTCCAGGCGTATGAGAAGGTCATTCCGGGATCTGTTAACTTGCGACACGTCAATAAGCGGCCTGCGCATGGAGGAGAAATGTCAAGATTCAAAGCCGTCGAGAATACTAACTACGCGATTGAGCTGGGCAAGCAGATTGGCTT
This sequence comes from Neonectria ditissima, assembly GCA_001305505.1. Classification (NCBI taxonomy): domain Eukaryota; kingdom Fungi; phylum Ascomycota; class Sordariomycetes; order Hypocreales; family Nectriaceae; genus Neonectria; species Neonectria ditissima. The sequence goes on along the minus strand of LDPL01000040.1, from coordinate 2,667,224 downwards.
CTCGCTTGTTGGCATCCAGGGTGCTGATATCACCGACGGTCAGAGGACCCTAACGCTTGGTTTGGTTTGGCAGCTTATGCGAAAAGACATCACCGTGACCTTGTCTTCCTTGGCTCAGAAGCTGGGCAAGCGAGAAATCACTGATGCTGAAATGGTGAGATGGGCCAACGACATGTCGAAGAAGGGTGGCAGAAACTCGGCAATCCGATCCTTCAAGGATCCGGCCATTGGCTCGGGTATCTTCCTTCTAGATGTCCTGAACGGCATGAAGAGCAGCTACGTCGACTATGATCTTGTGACGGCTGGCCAGACCGATGAGGATGCTTATATGAATGCCAAGCTGAGCATCAGCATTGCCCGAAAGCTCGGTGCGACGATCTGGCTCGTGCCTGAGGACATCTGCCAGGTTCGCAGTCGCCTTGTTACAACCTTCATTGGTAAGCAATTCTCTTCAAACTCGTATCTTATCATCATTTCTCAGCAACGTTCTAACTTGTTTCAATAGGCTCTCTCATGGCTACTCATGAGAAGATGTAGATTTACTTATTGTTCGTCTTGGGTGGTTTGGCTGTACGGTCTTGGGGTGCTGTGTTCGGCAAGCATGAATAAAAGTCAACTTACAATCAGTCGCTCGCTGTCTTTGCTTACGTGTTTGACCACCCAAAACAATGAAGAGGTAAATCACAGTCTGAGGTATAAAAACTATCTGACCGGCAGTTACAACTCGCTCAAAGGATCAAATAGAGGCTACAGAGAAGACTTGGCCCTGTGAAGATACCCAGCCAAAATATGAGGTTTCCCAATGTTTTCCGTCCCCTAAGCCATTTGGTACGGTTTAGTCTGATCAACTAGTGTTGGACGATTAGCGTGCTGCCAGATGAAGATCTAGTGGAAGTGAAGGAAGTCTACCACTTACCGGTAGTTGGCACATTTGGAGAACCAAAAGGTAACCCCTGAGCTTCTTGAACAAACACCACATAACCAACTCATGTACGCATGCCGAGAGGAAGAATGTGATCAGGGTCGCGGTGTGTTTGTTGACTTTCATGGATGAGATAGAGCTGTGGTACACGTGCCTCAGAAGGAAGATGTGCACGGGTCGGTTCCAGTCGCGAGCAAATTGATCCCACGAGACTGTCATTCGATGATTAGCTTAATATTGTGTATGTCGTAGGTATACTTACCGCTGTTCCACCAAGCGTCGTAGAAACTTCTGTCGGCGAAGTACGTGAGTTCAGCAAGGATGTTGAGAATTGTCTCCCAGATGAGATACCAAACAAGCTGGTCAAGGTTAGGCAGACTTCCTGGTGACAATGCGGTAACACTCACCAGATACTCCATCATAAATGGAAAAATCAACTCGCTAAGAAGCCAAGGAAATTGTTGAAATCTAGCAGCAAGGGGGACGCCAGCTTCTTTCATCTCCAACGTCTTCATGACGACGGGGTCTACAATACTTGTCAGCGCAATTTTGGGACAGCATAGATACAGATATGAGACTCACAAATAGAGTGCTGGGACACCTGAATCATGACAAAGAGAACCCCGACCATGGCGGTAAGTTTCTCAGCGACATATGGCCAACTGATAGAGTCCGACTGGGGATACTCCAACTCGTAGACGAGGGTTGGAAGAGGAATCCACTTATAATGATTCGCGAATGAGAGGTTGTTTGGATATGCCCGAGACGGGTGGTTAGAAGTTCCCTTCAGCTCATCAGTTAGAGCATCGACCTCCCACTTCATAATCCGCTCGAAGAGGCCGATCTGTTGGTCATCCAATGGCTGCCCCGAAGCAATGGCGCGGGAAATTCTGTCCAGGTCACTATCCTCGTCATTGGGGAGCTGAGAAACTGATTTTCGGCGTTGTTCGGCCGAAGGCGGGATCTCGAGGTGCTCGGTAGAGATGGCGGAGACGGGAGGGTCTGTCTGAGAAGGGCCTGTTGCTGGGTCGACAAGATCGAGCTGCTTGAGCTTGTTTAAGAGAGCAGTACGCCTCGCGAGGACGGTTAAGAGATGTCCGTTGTAGAAGGCGTACGAGTGTTGCTTCATCAACATGACCAGGCCGTGAAGAACGAAGAAAACAGTGTGAGTCCATGGCCAGTCGCGCCAAAGGGTTAGACCTATTACGGCAACAAAGAAGCTAGTCTGCCATATCTGCGATAATTCGGTCAGGATTGCCCATAGATGATCTAGGTAATCTGGGTCGGTTTTACTTACATGTTGAACAACCCATCCGGTTCGATCCCAGTCAAGATAGCCGTTAAGGACAAGTCGCTGAATGAGCCAGCTGACCCCTGTGAGGCCGCACATTATGCCATCAGATAATAGAAGAACAATAACTAGAATTCAATTAGACAGTGTGCATATTTGGATAGGGTTGCCAAAATGTACCATCGCGGCGAAACATGGTTTTCATGATGTCGCTTGTTCCAAACGGGTTGCCATACACCCTCCAGTTGTTGCTGGAGATTTTAAAGACAAACAAGGCAACAGCAAGCCAGAATAAGGTATAGAATCCATGGAATGGACTGTTGACTGACGATGTGTTTTGGCGATCAAAGGCCGAGAATTGTCTAGTAAAAACGAGGTCGGCAAACTTGCCTTGGCGGCGGCGCGGTGAGGGCTCTCGTGCTCGTTGGGAGCTAGCCTGCAAGAGCTTCTGTAGGCTCTTATCTTCGTCTGGAACAATATGAACGCCCGAGTCGCGACGAACACGAATTTGAGGCGTTGTATTTGCAGAAAAGTCGTCGGTCAGGGTAGCCGATAGCCTTGCTGAGGCTGGTAGGTTGGTCAACCGGCCGGGGCGACGCCGGAGAACTTGTGGCTCCCCGAGTTTCGGTCGTACATTCTCGTCGTAGTCTTCCTCACTGGGCGTGTCGGAGCCGGCCGTCGAGCCGTCTAAAGTCATTCTAGCAGCGTGCAAGGCGTCCGCCAGAGATCTAGGCCCCGGGCGGCGGGCCAGCGGCGGGATTGGGTCGGACCCAGTCCCGTCACGGCCGGAAAGCGGGGCAAACCCCGGATCCCGAGAAGACCCCATTGTCTTAGAGCAGGGGATAAATATCGGACGGCAAATGGTCGACTCTGTTACCAATTACCAAGGTGCGGTCGCCTCGTGCACGGTAGTTGAAGAAGCACAAAGACGGGGGAAGTGTCTGTGATTGTGTGGTACGCGGGGCTGAGGGAAAGAAAACGGTAGCATAAGGGGGAAACGGCAGGATGTAGATAATTCAAGGGAGATAGCCGGCAGAGCAGAGGAGGCAAGGGGGTTGAAGTGATAGAGGCGACTTATAACAAAACTGACTGTGGTCGGTCTAGGCGGAACGGCGGGCGTCGAAGCATGTGCTCAACCCTGGGTACCTAAATACTACGGGGAAGTCAGTGATGATCCCATCCCCGAGGATGCCGTGTGCCTTGGCTGCAGGACACTTCATTGGGTCCGGGCTTTAAGCCTAGGTTAGGCCTTGCAACAAGCTTACAACGGTCGGGCAACCCGGAAGGCAGAGGGCCTCATCGGCAGGGAGCACTTTGACATCATTGTCGTTTACCACTATGCGTCTTTCTGTCTCCTTTTCCCCGTTCTCAGCCCGGAAAGTACGGGTACTTTTGGAGGTGTTTTCAGGCAACACCATTTCTCATGCCCTTCACAGTGCGTTTTAGCACCAACACATAGATTGGTAGAGACGCTGACGGATGACGATGGCTGACAGGATTCACCAGAGGAGGACCTTCCTTGTGACCAAATGGCAATCGCCGGTCGCGACAATGGCAGCCAGTGAGTGACCTCATCGCATGAATTGCTCGCGCCGGTGTGCCCCACTCCGTTGTCGTACTGTTCCCGAGCGCTCCGGGTATTGGCAGGTCAGCAGCGAACAACACCACGAGCATCGGGCCCGTCACTACGTCCGAATGCGGGTGTCCTGGAGTCCGAGTTCGCCCTTAACAACCAACAATCCGAAGAAGCGAGAGACAAGAGCAGGCTGATAGGATGGTACCCGGTAAGCTCCGTCCCGTTGCGCAAACTCAATCATCGTCGGATTTCATTCACGTCACCCAATGACAGTACGTAGAACGTGGCCACTCTGGGCAAGTGGTTCAGAATAGTTGGAAATCCCCTAGGCTCAGACGCACTAAACAACACGTTGAATAGCATTTTTTTTTAGCAAGTTCAAATCACGTTCATTCTCTCTAGGTTTAAAATAAAAATGGCTGATCCGCAAGCAGCACCCTGCTCTCGGGCTTCGAAAAGGCAGGGGCCTAAAAGTCAAGGCGTTCAAAAATGCCTTATGTCAGCGAACCGGCCTTCGGGTCAAAACTTTCCCATGCCTACTCGTGACCTCCGGATCAGCTTGAGACCAACGACCACCAACCCATCACCGTTTCATCACTCTATCCTTTCCCTGTCAAGCTTCTCGGAACTGCTTCATCGGTTCCACCCTCTTCCAATCACTTTTGTAATATTACAATAAGTACTGGCATCATGTCTCGCGGTGGACAGACACTTTACGTGACCGGCTTCAGCCACGGAACCCGCGCTCGCGACCTCGCCTACGAGTTCGAACGGTATGTCAACCTCGTCCACGCCCACGCCCTCGCCCTCGTCCACGCCCTCGTCCTCGCCCGCGCCCACGTCCACGTCGCGTCCACGGCGAGAAACCCCCCCGAAGATCTCGAGCCCATGGCTTGACACATCGCCGTCTTCGTCGCACTCGCCTCGCCCGTCCTCGTCCTCGTTTTCGCACGCGCCCACGCCCCAACCTTGCCTCCTCCCCCTAGCTCCTCCCGTCCGTCGATGAGTCCGCTCGTTCGCTTCGCAGCCGCTTTCCGTTCGAGTCGGCGTCTATCTCTCAAGCATCGGCGCGAGAGTGCGCATGTTATGCCATGCTAAAAGGGGGCCCCGCCGGCTATATGCTGGGTTATGCTACACGTCTGCCAAATGCTGACAATGCCCTTTCTAGATACGGCCGCCTTGTTCGCTGCGATATCCCTGCGCCAAGGTCAACTTCCAGTCGTCTGTAAGCAGAATCCGCCTCATCGCTACTCCTATGACCATTGCTGACGTGTCTCCCTAAGCTTTGCCTTTGTCGAGTACGAGGATCGACGTGATGCCGATGATGCGTACCATGAGATGCATAACAAGCGCATTGGTCGTGACGACATCCTGAAGATCGAGGTACTATATCCCAACAATTCTAGACAGACAGCAGACTGATCTCGAAGCCAGTGGGCCCGTACACCCCCTTCTGCCTCATGGCGATTTGAGTCTGGTCGAGACAGGGAACGCCGTGGCGCCCGTTCTCCCCGCCGTGGGCGCTCGCCATCTCCCCGTCGCAGCACCCGCGAGTACTCGCCGCGCAAGGACGAACGTCGGGATCGCGATCGCGACTATGACCGAGAAGGCCGCCGTGATCGCGACCGGTCTCGCAGCCCTGATCATCGGTATGTATCTTTCCGCCCTTCCTAGCCCAGGCCAGGATTCTAATCGTTGTGTAGTGACCGCGAGCGCGATTCTAAAGATGACCGCGATGACCGCGAGCGAAGGGAGAATGGAACCAATGGTGAAGAGCGAAAGGGTACGTCGCACAATTGAGCCACAGGCACCTAGCCATTGCTAACCAAGGCACAGTCGCAGACAGCCCTCCTCCCCCAGTCCACGACGATCTCGACGTTGCCGAGTGATCGAAGCCCATTACGCACTCAACCAGGCTAGGAGCGTCTCGGCCGTAAGCCAAGTTTTGAAGGAAAAGTTTTCTGCTTTCTGACTCGGACGTGGCTGTTTTTCTCTCACTTAACATGCGCAATATTTCTAGCACCGACTCGATGGCCCAACCGGATGGGTGGCCACGTAGAATTGTCTCGGGAACCACAAGGTCGGGCGTGGTCCCATTTTTCGTTTTGCAAGATTGAAGGTAGTAGGCGGGACGTGTTCGATATGGAAGTACACACATTGCACGGTAGTTTTAGACAGTTGATCGTAAAAGGTGTCGCAAGGATCATAAATCCGCGGCGCTCTGGTTCCATGTTATCATGTCATCTCCCTCAGCTGGTGGTAATGTGTTCAACATGTGACCGTATATATATCAATTGGGTGGTTAAATTCGAGTACCGCCGGCGCACTCCTTATGAAGCTGATGATATCGGGACAAGCGGGTTGTGGTGGTGTGACATTACTTCCTTGGCCTCCCTGACCTCTCTGGCCCTCTCTGGCCCTCTCAGCAAGGAGACATAGCCGCTGCTACGTAGAACTACTACCTAGGGTCGGGTGCGTGGGGGGGAGACGCGGGCGGCCCCCTGACCCGATCGACCGGCCATTTCCTCCCGCTGACCAGTCCAGTATCTATCCGTAGGTGCGTTGCTAATGTTAGTATCTCGCACTGCAGGTAGCAAGGGTGCCAGCGCGGGGCCTTTGTGGTCTGCATCTGAACAGCCGGTACCGTCAGAGTGGCAGACCCCTTGCCATCATGATGCGCATATGATAGATCGTTGTAGCACGTAATATATTGGCCTGCTCGCTGAAGAATGGATACAGGCTGCTATGTCTGACTCGTTGCTTGCCTAGTAGTTGGACTGGAACAGCTGAAGCTCCAGCCTTGCGGACCGACCTGGCGCCACGGGGAAGCATGGAAGAAGCTCACCGTACATAAAATAAAGCGATGCGAGGCGGACACTTCAGGCACCCTGGCCCGATACCCCATGAACCAATGTACCGGACTGTGTGCCCGCCCCCCAGAAAGGTACTTAGAGCTCGCACAGCCACCTCCAGCTTTGAGCTCACTGGGCAAGGTACCGGCTGCTGCTAGCCGGAACCATCATCCACTGAAACTCGCCGCTGACACTTCGTCCACACGCGCGTAGCCGGCCAACTTCAAAGCCTTCCATTCGCAACGAGGGCGTGATGGTCCTCCAGTCGTAGACCTTAGTAGCATCGCATTGCCTCCCTCCAATCTCACTTCTCCTGTTTCATCTCGCCCATTGTCCTTCTCCCAGCTCGCTCTCTTCTCTGGTTGACCAGCTCCCGACCGCCACAATCGCCCCCCGTCTCGACAGTGGACACTCGGTCGGCCCAAGCCACGCCTACGACCCCACCAACGCCATCTCCGAGGCGAGGGAATACCGGGACCACGCGCCCCCCGAAGTCATCCGCATCGCCGGTCCAGGTCCACGCGCCCCCATCCCGCTCCATTACTGACCACGCCCGCACCGTCTGTCTCCATGGGCCGTCTGCCTCTCCAACACCTCCGCGAGCATCATTAAAGGCGACTGCTGCTGTCGAAGTAGCGAATCGGCCAGCCAGCCGCCCGCCCGCACACCAACCTACGCATCATCGCCATTGGCTTCGGCGCAGAAGCATCCCGGTCCTCCCCCGATGGTTGCCGACTGCCTCCTGTCACCTCGTCCCGGCCTACTGTTGCCCTCAGAACCACGACGCGACCTCGAGATATCATAGCACGGTTGGGAATACTTTGGAGTACCGAGTTCCGCTAGTCGCTGGCCTTCGCCCAATCTCTTTGGCACTTCTGGCGCGTCGTTGATGCTGCCAGCCCAGGGCCGACTGCGAAATAGGGTCATATACCCGGGTGTAGAGGCTTTGCCCAGGCCCAATTGATTTGCTGGGCACGACGTGATAGCCTCTGTTCTTCACCATGTCTACCGTACGTCCATTTCTCTACCACTGTGCTGGCTATTGCTCCCACCTGCCTGTTATCTATCCGCCAGTCGCAAAAGCCTACCGCTAACGCTCAACAGTCGCAGCCAGATATGGCCAATTCAATGACCGTAGGCCAAAGGCGCCTTGAGCAGCTCCAGGACGGCGTCTCCCAACCCGTTGTCGCCGCATTTTGCGCCGGCGGCATCGCTGGCGCCGTGTCCCGAACAGTCGTCTCGCCGCTAGAACGCCTCAAGATTCTCATGCAGATCCAAAGTGTTGGTCGAGATGCCTACAAACTGTCCGTCGGACAAGCACTGGCCAAGATGTGGAGAGAGGAGGGCTGGAGAGGCTTCATGCGCGGTAACGGCACCAACTGCATTCGCATTGTTCCATATTCAGCCGTTCAGTTCAGCAGTTACAACTTTTACAAGCGCGTAAGTACATGTCTCCGTCCTCACACAGTGAGCACAGTCATTAACTCAACTCTAGAGTCTTTTCGAATCATACCCAGGCGCTGATCTGTCTCCCTTCAATCGCCTCATCTGCGGCGGCCTCGCAGGAATTACCTCTGTCTTTCTAACATACCCCCTCGACATTGTACGAACCCGGCTCTCTATTCAATCAGCGAGTTTTTCCGAGCTAGGAGATAAACCCGAGAAACTCCCTGGTATGTGGACTACTCTAGCCCGCATGTACAAGACCGAGGGCGGTATGACTGCACTGTATCGAGGCATTATCCCAACTGTAGCAGGCGTAGCGCCATATGTAAGTCATGGACTTGCGAATCGCAATCAACTTGGTAACTAACACAGAAGTCTAGGTGGGCCTCAATTTTATGGTATATGAGTCGGTTCGAAAGTACTTGACGCCGGATGGAGAACAAAATCCCAACGCCGTCCGAAAACTAGCCGCCGGCGCCATCTCTGGCGCCGTTGCCCAAACCTGCACCTACCCTTTGTAAGTAATGGACAGCAAACTTATACGTGCAGAGCGATTCTAACGCTCATTACAGTGATGTCCTTCGTCGACGGTTCCAGATCAACACCATGTCCGGAATGGGCTATCAATACAAGTCCGTTTCCGATGCGATTCGTGTGATAGTGGTTCATGAGGGAGTAAAAGGTCTATACAAGGGCATTGTCCCTAACCTTCTCAAGGTTGCCCCAAGCATGGCGTCAAGTTGGCTGAGTTTTGAAATGACTCGCGACTTCTTGGTCAACCTCAGGCCGGACGCCGAGCCTCACTCCCTATGATGTGTATGAGTGTGTGACGATAGCGCGTTGAACGACGGTCCCTAGCCATGGAAGGAATTGGCTACTCGACAAAATGGAATTCGGGAGCGGAGCAATAGCGGGAAGTTAGATCCGTGCAGACTTGGGCCGAACTTGGAGAGGTAGAAGTGGCTGGCTAGGCCACGCGTTATTCAAGAGTAGACATGGCAACTCCATGCCACAGCGAGATGATGGATATATAGGCACCTTTAACAATAGATGAGCGCCGTTACTCGTATCGAATCCCCAGTTGGTTTCCACTGGTGTTTATATTGGGGAGAAGCACGTCACCAACAGCTTTGGCATCACAGGTGTCTTCAGTCTTTGACTCTCTCCGACGAACGCCAAGGTCAGGTCGGTAAGCTTCGCCGGTGAGGTACAGCCGTACTCGGTGTGACTGGACCAGTCTCACCTGCGTTAATTAGCCGATGGTCATCCGATCGATCCACTTCCGTCACAGAGACACTGGTACTAATCCAAAAGTGGCCAAAGACCCTGCGTGCCCTAATTGCCGCCTCTCACCGCCCTAGCAGTTGCCCGCCCTGACGGTGGGTAGAGTCCCACTCACCTCAAGCCCTCGAATTTTTCGAAAGATTGAAGGAAGGCCAGTCGCATCACCACCCATTATCGCCAAATTTCACAGCGACAACCGCCGTCATGGGTACGTGAAGCTTTTCAAATCAGCCTCTGTATGCGAGTAGAGAGAAGCCTCGTGCTTATCTCTGCGATCAAGGCACCATCTTGTTCCCGCAAGACAGTGTTGCCCGTTTTGAGCATGCTTGAGTCAAATCGCTGACGAGGCTTCACCTTACAGGTATCGATCTCGACCGCCACCACGTCCGGGGCACGCACCGCACTGCCCCCAAGAGCGACAATGTCTACCTCAAGCTCCTGGTGAAGCTTTATCGCTTCCTGGCCCGTATGTTTTATCCCAGATCAGCGTCTTGGAGACGCGGCACCAATTAATCATACGAACTTTTCCAGGCCGAACCGACTCTTCCTTCAACAAGGTCGTTCTCCGACGTCTGTTTTCGTCCAAGATCAACCGACCTCCCGTCTCCTTGTCCCGCATTGTGGGCAACCTCAACAAGGAGGGCGAGAAGCGAATTGTCGTCGTTGTCGGCACTGTCACCGATGACAACCGTCTCCTTGAGTTCCCCAAGACGACTGTCGCTGCCCTGCGATTCACTGCCACTGCCCGTGCCCGCATTCTTGCTGCCGGTGGTGAGCCCATCACCCTGGACCAGCTTGCTCTCCGTGCCCCCACTGGCAGCAACACCCTGATCCTCCGTGGTCCCAAGAACGCCCGTGAGGCGTTCAAGCACTTCGGCTTCGGTCCCCACTCGAACAAGGTACGTGACAGCCGAACCCGCTTAACTCTAGCAGCGTCTAACCCGTGCCGTAGAAACCCTATGTCGAGTCCAAGGGCCGCAAGTTCGAGCGAGCCCGTGGCCGAAGACGTTCGCGTGGTTTCAAGGTCTAAGGGGAGATGTGGCGAAAATGATTGGCCTCGGGAGGACTTCCGGCCAATATATCAAGCAATTGATACCGACATTCGGTTTGCAGATGGGTCTTGCATGGAATTGGCGTGGCTTGGTATCACAAAATTCTACAATGAAATTCTTGCGCACTGCTGCCGTTATGGTTTGAACGTTTTCCGTGATGCTGTAGTGAAGACTTGACTATCTAAGCAAGATCGAATGTTTTACTTAATCATAGATCTGACTGTACAGTAGCATTCGCTTTCCTCCGCAACGCAACGAAGTACGCTTCTTTGCTTTCCTGTGTTTCGCCTCAGAATTAGTCACTTGTCCGTATAACTACTTCGTCGCGGGACAGGGCTCTTACCTTCCTCGACGACTCGGGCTTCTCTCTGTACACCTTGGCAAACAGCTTTTTCAGCTTCTGCTCGAGTAATTTATCTTCGGAGCCCTGATAGAACTTGCATACGAAATGCCCGCCACCTTTCAAGGTGTCGCTAGCAAATTGCAAGGCAGCGGCGCAGAGGTCCTAGATAGCGAATGGCTCAATGTCACTCCAAAGTACTCCTTGCAAAAGGGAAGCGAACGATGAGAGACGGAGACGGAGGTGGGGAGGGAAATGCAGGTTTGTACTCACCATGCTGCCGGCATGATCCCGAAAGGTGTTGCCACTCGTATTCATCAGCCTATGATAGGGATTACTCAAGGTGTTCACGCTGAAGCCGGATGTTTGTTCCCAGGGTGCTGACATGTCACTCAAGACGACCTAGACAGAAGAGTCAGACTCAGGTTAAAGAGGTGGCTCGGGATTGGAGTCAACAAACATCCACACAACGCTTGGAAGACGCATCTAAGCTTGATTGCGGCGTTACCGGAGACGGAGATGGAGACGGAGACGAAGAAGGGGCGATTTGCCGTTCCATATCGATGTAACTGGGCCGATCAACATCTTCAATGTCGAACTCATTCACCACGCCTTCCGGGTCCTCGTCGGGTGGGGGAGGCAAGTGATGTGGTAAGTCGACGATAAAGGCCTTGACCAAGGCCTGCACGCTAGGTGAGAGGAAGTCTCCCTGGAAGGTGGTGACACCGCGCGGAGGCTGAGCTGGGATAAGGTCGATTCCAATGACACGGCCGTGTGGTCGCGTTCTCTCCAGCGCAACCTAGTGCGAGTGAGTGAGTGAGTGAGTGAGTGAGTGAGTAAGTGAAGGACCAAGGCTGGGACACCCTGCCAGTAAGACAGAGTCAAGGACATACCTGAGACCAACTCCCTGGAGCGTAACCCTTAGACGTAGATGAGCACAAAGACTCAACTACATGCCGCACGAAGCCAGACTCACCAGGTCGACAACGGTCTGCCCGCTTCCCTTGAAGATTCTGTACTTGGCATCCATCTCGAATGTCGTCAGTACAAGCCCGAATCCAAGCAGGGACAGCGCTCAACACACCTCCAGCAGCTTAAACGCAGCCCTGCTCTTCAGCCCCTGAACCTTTGCATCCCTAGCGAACGAGTCGCGGCCCTGGCGCTGTTTCCAGCGCGATGTTGACGAGGCTGAGCGTGCAAGCCATGCCGTGGATGACGAGAGTGAGGACGTCGAGGCGCCGGGGAGACAGGACAAGCGCAACAGGCTTGTGAGGCGCGGTGCCGGTCTGGGGATCATGACACAAAGCAAATCTAGGATGGTCGCACTTGTTCTAGAGACTGGAAGAAAACGAAGAAGAGAAGAGTGTTAATAAGTCGCCTCCATCACTCAGAATGTGAAGGGGGCTGTACTAAATCGGGAGATGGAAGCTATGACTTTTTTCTTCAGGGAAAGCTGAGATCCGAACCAGTGCCTTGCTCCACAACACACATGTAGGAAGTAATTGCAAGTGCCAAGCAGTATGCCAGCATCAGATCAGTATCGCGAATAGCAGTACTTCTTGAAACTACAGCTTAGTCGAAGGGTAGATGTGCATACCCAGCTACGTTGGCATTTAATGAGCGGTGCGTCGAGGGAAAACATCGGGTAGTAATCCTCTCGAGACATCATGACATCTAGGTAGGACTGATCCGCCCGTACAAACACTATCAAGCTTCACTCGTTTTCTACGGCAAATCCAATCGTTCCATAGCATTTCAATTCAAGGCTGAAAAGTGTAACTGCAACGAATAACTCTCAAAATCTCAATCCCAAACGCCGCCCAATGCAACCGTGTCAATGCACCCGTATCGCCATCCATTGTCCCAATATTTCCTTGATCCTTGTTACTCACTCATGCCAGGAAGCTCGCATTAACTCCTCGTCGATCTCTCTTCAATGGCGAAAACGTCCGCCCGCCAAAGGCACTCGCTGCGCCGCCCAAGGGTGCCTTAAGCCGCCGGCCTGCGCCCAGCTGTGCCTTCAGTGCCTTCACAGGCTTTGGCAGCATCTCGACCTCGTCATCCTCGAACAACGTCTTGTTGCTGCCACCCAACATCTTGCGCTTTTTTTTCTTCCCATCTGCTTCCAGAATACTAGTGCCAGGCCGTGCTTCAATGTCTTTAACCTTGAGCTCCGGTACCTTCTTGGCTCTTTTCACACTTCCAGTGTCTTGGTCTTCTTCCTCAGCCTCCTCCGTCACCTTTTCAAGCTTGCTATGACCTTGCAGCGTCTGCTTCTTCTGTGCCGCGGAGCTTGGCATGTTCTTCTTCAGCGTCGGCGCGTCATCAAGAGCCTTTCGGGGTCGACCCCTTTGTTTCTGTGGCTTGGGTGCCGGGGCCTTCTTGGTCTCAACCTCTACCAACGCGGCTTCGGGTGACTCCTCCTCTGGCTCTTGAGGTTCAGGACTAGGAATTGTTGCTTCCACCGCTTCCTCCTCGTTCCTATCCTCCTCAGGAACTATTTCCGGAACCCCTATTGGCTTATTGGTTGGAGATGGCAAGTCGATGGACTCGTCAGAAAGATTCTTGGTCCTGTTCAGGAAAGGCGTGATGGAGAAAGTAGACTTCTCTCCGACCAGGGCGTACTCAGCTCCACGCTTCTTCGATGCTCGTTTGTTGATGGTCTCGTCTAGGCCTGGCGTCCCGATGCTGATGTCTTCGAAGCTCATCTCATTGACTCGCCGTTTGCGGGATGGGGGAGGTTTCATCGTGACCGTCTTCTTCGGCTGATCGCTCGCTTTTCGAGGCGCTTTCCTCGCGGCTTCGAGCTCTGCACGGCACCTTTCAGCCTCCTCTCGTGCATCCTTTAGCTCGGATTGCACATTCTTGAACTTCAACTTGATTGTTGACACTCGTTCCTCCAGCCGTTCGCTTTGACCTTGAGCCTCTCTCAGATCTCGTTCATGCTCCTTCTTGACTTTTTCCCATTCTTTCTTCTCAGACGCATGTTGTTTCTCCAATACTGCCAGTCGTGCTTTCCAGTCGTCGCTAGCTTCTGCGTCGTTCTTTTGTTGAATTCGTTGTTTAGATCGTTTCTCGTTTTGTAGCTCGACTTCGAGGGAATTGAGCTGCCTCTCCAGGTCGTGCTTCTCGGCGATCACGGCCTGGTGATTCGTGAGTTGCGATTTAAGGTGTTCAATCTCGGGTCGGATTCGGTTCAGTTCTCGATCGAGGGCGAACTTTTCTTGCAAGGCTTTACTAGAGTCCTGCATGGACCCGTTGAACGACTCGAGTTCAGTCTAGTTGTTCGTCGGTCAGTCAGCCAGTCCATCAATTGTGTTGGGCAATTTCGACTATTACCTTTAGTGCTGCCAACTCGTTGGCTTGTTTCTTCAGCCTCGCATCCTGAAGTTTTGCGTTCTCCCTCGCTTCCTCCAATTCAGCAAGCACGTTATCCCCTTGTCGGTCAAGGAGGCTGAGCCGCGAGTCCCTTTGGGCAACTTTATCCTTCAATAGAGCATTCTCATCACGTAGAGACAGAACGCGCAGCTTGAGTCGACGGGAATCCTCGTCCTTGTTGACCAGATCAATCTTGTGGACGTTTTCCTGATGGTTCATAGCAAGATCGCCTATTCGAGCGACGCGCTGAAGGGGTCATATCAGCACGGCGATGCCAATCACCATACTCTCGGAGATCAAATGCTCTTACCTCGGCCGACTTAGCACCCATGCTGCGAGTGCTGCCCGTGGCAAAAAGAGACAACAACGATGTCTCGGTCCTAATGACAGGGGAGTAATATGGGATATTATGGGTTTGAAGGATGATCAAAGACTTTGGGGCGGGGTTCGTGAATGCTGGCGCATAGGATATTGAGGGGGGACGAACATCGAACGGCCGAGAGTAGGTGTGTTTTGGCTCGACGTAAACATGGTGCTGTATCGGGGTTAGCGCCTCTCTGAGCTGACTTTCGTAATTCACGTGATGTGAGACACCCAATGACGACGGGTCTAGCCGAACTCGCCATAGCTTAGGTTAGTAAGGAGCTCCGGCTAGTTCCAGATTCAGAGGCCACCTCAGCTTCACGTCGAAGCTCCACCACTAGCTTCCAACAACCTCAACGCAGCAACTTGAAGGCCAATTGGCCAACTCTTATTCCCTTTACCTCACCAAACACAGCTCGTGCTTCCTCTCACGATGCGTCTCTTCTCTTCACTCTTTTCCCTGCTGCTGCTAACCGCAGGCGTGGCCTCCAAGAAGTCGGCAACCGAACGATTCGACGAATACCACGCCAAGGCCCAGAGCTCCTCGCCTTTGAAGCTGAGCGATGTCTCGTACAAGTCCATTACGGGTGCGCCGCGAGACTACACAGTAGCCGTTCTTCTGACTGCCATGGATGCGCGGTTTGGGTGCCAGCTCTGCCGTGACTTCCAACCCGAATGGGACCTCATCAGCAAGAGCTGGGCTAAGGGTGACAAGGCCGGGAAATCGCGAATGCTGTTTGGTACCCTGGATTTCACTGATGGTCGAGATATCTTTTTGTCGGTACGTTGCATGAAGCTAGGAGGCAGCCGGCTTCGTATTTGAAACAGCGATACTAACATTGTGCAGCTCGGCCTCCAAACTGCTCCCGTTCTTCTCCTCTTCCAGCCTAACCAGGGACCCCACGCCGTCGCTGTGCAGGAACCTCTTCGATTTGACTTTACCAGCGGGTGAGTGCTGAAAGAACACTTGATCTCTGAAAATGCATGATCCTAATAAGAGGCAGTCCCCCCGCGGCTGAGCAGATCCATGCCTGGGTCTCCCGTCACCTGCCCGACCGGCCCCATCCATCCGTCAAGCGCCCGATCAACTGGGTGCGATGGGCGTCTTCCATCACCATCGTCCTCGGTGCCGGAACTGTGTTGGTGACCGCGTCACCCTATGTGCTGCCCATTGTTCAGAACCGCAATATCTGGGCGTCCATCAGCCTCATCTCTATCCTGCTCTTCACCAGTGGACACATGTTCAACCATATCCGAAAGGTCCCATATGTCGCTGGCGACGGGCGTGGTGGTGTGAGCTACGTTGCTGCTGGGTTCCAGAGCCAGTACGGCTTGGAGACGCAGATTGTAGCTGCTCTTTGTATGACGCTCCCTCCTTCGTACATTGTCCTTCCTCGCTAACATTTTTTTCAGACGGTGTTCTATCATTCTGTGCCATTTCACTCGCCGTCAAGGTCCCGCGCATTGCCGATGCTAAGACCCAGCAGGTCGCTGTAATTGCTTGGAGCGGTGTTCTGTTCCTCGTTTACAGCTTCCTTCTCAGCGTCTTCCGAATCAAGAATGGCGGATACCCGTTCTCTCTCCCGCCTTTCATGTAAGGCCATGGAGAAAGTAACGGAGTTGTTTCTGTCAAAACCAGTCGAAGAAAATGCTGGGCTTTGCCTGACCGATAGCTGGTGAGGCAGCATTTGGTTCTCAAGGCGTGCACGATCAGACCATGTGATCGTAGATGACTGCTGCAGGGGCAGGAAAAATGCCAATAGGCGTCGGGCAGATATGTACAATATTGACTAAATTAAGCCATCTATAAAAGTTCAGCCATGACACTCAACTAGAACCGGCACAAAGTGTCTCGGACTTAGTTTACCCTCATACCAGCTTAATACGACCGCCTCAATTGTTCCAAGGCAGGTCTTTGCAAGGTCTGATGTTTTGCGATGACGAAGGCCATCAACACCGAGCCTTGGAGCAGCAGCGCAGACTGTTGCGATTTGTCATCTACACTCAATAAAAATACCGCCAAATATCAGCATATCTAGCAAGAAATGAATACTTGCACAAGGGGAGCAAGACTACTGTTCGCCTGGCTGTGAGCCATCGTTGTTCATGTAGATTATTACCTCTTCCTCACCTTGTCATCAGGCCTACATACTAGCAAAATAGAAATGGTAGGTAAAGTCGACTGTATCACATTTATCTCAGTGCGTGACGAATAATGAGCTAATGGTTCCTCTCCTCCTGCAGACATCGTTTCTGCTTCCTTTCTGTATTTACGCTGGGGTTAGACTCACAATTTTGTCCTGAAGTCACGACTCGAAGACTTTCTTTCTTAGTTATTTATACTTAATGACGCCCAAGCAGCGGCCACCGGTAGGATATGTTTTATCCTGCGCCACCTTCATAGAGGTAAGCAATCCAGGTCTACATGATGTGGATGCGTGTACAGCGTTATCACATACGTTACGTTCATCTGCAGTCATTTATATCCAGACAGAGAAGCAAGGGCGGAGTAGGTACAGCAAGATCACGGAAGGGCCGCCAGGATTTAAAAACTCGAGTTCTTTATTGGAGAACAAAAGGATGATGCCCGGTGCCTTCAAGGGCTGCCTTAGCCAGCATATGCGTCATTGCCCTCGTCAGATTTGAGTCGCCCCCCTGCCTTTGTATCAATAAAGACCAAACGAGGAAGCCAGCCATTTGACGCCCCACCAATGATCTACCTTCTTCCGCTCGCCTCCATCCCCGTCACCCCGACCTTTTATTTTAGGTGGAGAGCGTTTACGCCCTCGACATAACACCCCAGGCACGGATGACGTTGTCGGTGTAACCAGCGAACAGAGTCTGGCCGTCAGCGGACCAGGCCAAGCTGACACACTCGGGCTCCCGGCTCTTCTTGCCGACGGAGGTGAACTCGGGCTTGAGCTCGTCAACCTTGCTCTTCTTCTCAAGATCGAAGATGATGATGCTGCTGGCAGTAGCAGCGCAGAGCCAGTATCGGTTGGGGGAGAAGACAAGGGCGTGGATCTCATCGTTGGCGTTGAGGGAGTAGAGGTGCTTGGACTCGTTGAGGTCCCAAAGCATGGTGGTACCGTCCTTGCCGCCGGAGGCGCAGAGAGAGCCGTCGGGGGAGATGGTGACGGTGTTGATGTAGCCGGTGTGACCGATGTGGTCAGTCTGGAGCTTGCAGGTCGAGAGCTCCCAAACCTAGAGTTTCTTGGTTAGACCAAACAGTGCTACAACGGAGGTACCAAGTGGTGATATGAAAAAGGGGCTTGGGTTCCAATCAGGGCAAAGGTGAAAAATTGTCTCATGGCCTGCGTGAACAGGCTCTGAAGTAGCAAATACGTTGCAAAACATCATGTAGAATTGTAGGATGAGGAAGGGTTGACATCGAACTGCATGTATGCCTCTTACGTACCTTGACGAGCTTGTCCCAGCCGCTGGAAACAATGACGGGGTTCTGGGGGTTGGGGCTGAAGCGAACGCAGGAAACCCACTCGGTGTGGCCCTTCTCGCTGATGGTGTACTTGCAGTCACCGAGGGTGTTCCACAGCTTGATTGTTCGGTCGCGGGAGCCAGAGACGATCTGTCGGTTGTCGGCCGAGAAGGAGACGGAGAGGACGTCGTTGGTGTGGCCGACGAATCGTCGAGTAGTGGTGCCGGTGGCAAGCTCCCAGAGGCGCAGAGTCTTGTCCCACGAGGCGGACAGAGCGTAGGCACCGTCGGAGGAGATGACCTGTATGAAGCAAAACCACGTTAGCGCTTGCTCTCCCATTTACACGCCTTTATTCCACACCCTAGGCACCGAGGAAAACGTACACAGTCAGAGACGATGTGGGAGTGACCCTTCAGCGATCGCTTGGGGTAGCCGTATTGGGTCTCATCGCGGGTGAGGTTCCAGATGATAAGAGTCTTGTCTCGGCTGGCGGAGAGGAGCATGTTGGGGCTAGAGGGTAAGTCAGCCGGTCAGTTCCAAGAGTCTCTTAAGCCGGAGGCATGGCGGCGCTCGACATACTTCTCCATCGAGGTGGCCAGGCTGGTGACCCAGCCATTCTGCAAACACTCGTCAGCATCCAGTCCACAAGATCAGGATTCAGTTTCGGTGCGCGGAGGCGACATGGGCGTGCCCATCAGCACACCCACGATCGCGACGACGGCCATGAGACGGAAGGGAGGGGTCGACGTACGTGGCCCTCGAGAGTGCCCTTGAGGATCAATTGTTCGGCCATTGCAACGGTGACGAGGTGATGCAGAGGTTCAAGGTGCGTGAGGAAGGAAAATAATCGGAAGTCAAGGGGCTGTTCTGCAAAACCTAGGCCCGGTCGGATCTTGGAAGCTTCGCCAGCTGAAATTGTGATTTTTTGTGTGGGTTGAAAATTAGGGCCGCACGTCGAGGCTCCACTTTCGCGACACATTCACAGCACGGAGCGGTACGTACCCATTGATCCGGACACGGCCTCAGCCTCACGCGGGGCAGCCACACGCAGGGGGCAGAGTGGGTACCATCTTTTCGAAAGCCAGCCTTGTGAGGTGACGGGAGAGATAGAGGCAAGTTATTGATCAGCAAATGGCAGTGGGTATTGAAAACTTGTCGTACGTCTTCCTTGTGATAAACCAGCCTTTCTTGGACTGCATCCAGATAATCGCGTCACATCATCACCGGCATCCAAATATTGCGGTGCCATGTTCCACTCAATTAACACTGCACTCCTAGCCCTGTCCATCTATTTATGTAACGTCCTAAAACTAAATGCCCAAGACTCCATGCGCCAGTTGAACTCCCGATTACCTATTCCATGGGTATCATGCATCTTCTTTGCTGTTTCCTTCTTGGTTACTCCATCTTTGGCAAGCGCGATGCCTCGAGTTCAGTCCTCTTCGGTCTCAACTTTTTGCTTGTGACGTGTCTAGTTGTCTCCCCAGCATCTGGCATAATAATTCTTCTCCTTCTTCTCGGATCCCAATGCTTCCAGCTGGCTGTATCCTCGTTCAAATTAGGTGAAAGACAGGAGAAGTCTCTCACAACAACTTCTTGCCAGCCAGAGCAGCTGATCTTTTACCCAGGCGCGGGACTTCCTTGCGCAAGAAGAGAGTATCGCCGTTGACAATCATGCTGTGGTCGGCGATCTCCATCAAATCGGTGTGCTCTCCCCGGCTCTCAACGCCCATAAAGCGCTTCATGGTCGATTCCCAAAGACGGAAGCGTTCTTTGCCGTCGACGTCGCGCTCTACCAGCAATTTTGCCTCCTTCTGTTTGCGCATCTTTGAAGCTCGAACTAGCCGTCGGAGAGCATCCTCGCCCTGTTGCGCAGTTCTCGCAGCTTCTTCGCGTATCTTTTTGGAGTCTCTGGTGTTGATGTCCTCCTGTGGCGTGAATTTGTACGTGTGCTTGCTTGGGAAATCGGGAAATGACGTCGGAATGAATTCCTTCTCATCCTTGTCGGCCTGTCCACTTAGTTCCTCGCCCAGGAGCGGCAGCGTCGTGTAGGCGTCCTTATCCTCTGTGTAGGCATCGGCGTACTTTGGAGGGAGCGCCTGCTTCGGCAAGGGGTGCTTCAGATGCGGTTTGAGCGACGGCGGTCGTACGTTGTGTCGCCGTAGCATGTGTTCGTAATCGGAAGGAATGGGGTGTTCGCGACGAGCGGCCAGAGCCAGGCTTTTTGCGTCCGAGATCATGGACTCGATATCTAGCGGGATGAAACGGTCAGATAATAAGCGCAAATCGTCGCGTGCTGGGTGTAGACTCACAAGTTTCAACCATTCCTGTGAAGCTCTCCAGCGCTTCAGGACTAGCCGACTCAAATCCATCATGCTTCAGGATCATAGCAATTGACCGCTGGATGCCCGATCTGGCTTGGAAGTGCTGCGTCGGGAGTAGCGATTTGATTGCCATTGCATCTTCCTCTGGTATGTCCTCTATGTCTACAACGTCGTCTTCCACTCTGGGGCGCTTCGGGTTCGGCTGGAGCTCCTCCGCAGGGGAGAGGCTGCGCTTTGGCGTCATTGTGTTGGGAAACCGGCGCAGGAGTTCGGGGCGTTCGACGGCAGTCTTTTCGGGAGTATGGCAGGCCAGGATCCAGGCTTGTTTTTTCCCAGTCTAATTTCTCTTGCGTTACGTTACGGCTGTGAGTTTGGCATGGCGGTTGGTGCAAGGTTGATTGAAGGATGACGCTGTTCGTGAGAGGCTACGGGCGCGTCTGAGTTGCGGCAACCGGGAAAACATCGGCTAGGGGCTCCCGCCCATCAGCAGCGATCATGCAGCTGTTGCTTGTTCAGTACATATTAAAGTGTTGAAAGGGTGGTGAATCAATAGAGTAGTCTACTAACGAATATTTTGTGCTGGAACCCAGTTCTTCAGTACAAATCATCAATAATTAATTAGGTGCTTGGTTGTCTGCGGTGAACATTTACGAGGGGGTCTGAAATTGGTCCATGTTCAGATCCTAGAAATTTCACCGTAAAACGCGTCGTAATGACCCGAGTAAGTGAATAAACAAGCGCCGGAACATCCACTGACGTTGCAATACTGCGTACCTGTTAATTCAATGCTATTAATTCAACCAACGACAGAGGACTGTGGTAATTAGGGATCATTGTCAATCCATCGTAAATAGGCCACCAGTCCAGGGTAGTGAACAAGGGATTGTGACGAGATCAGCACCAACAGATCCGGGGGAGTGAAGCGAGTGATAGGACCAGTCTAGACCAAACGATCGACAGTGCTGCAGGAGAAGAAAATTGCTGCCCCCTGCTAACTGCATGCGTATTCACTTTGCGAGAGGATGATAGATAACGTCTAAGCCGGATCTGAATGATGATGCCCTAACCCCCAAGCCCCAACGACGGAGGGATCTACGTGAGAGCAATTATTACCGGCAACTAAATACCACGAACAGCCGCTGGCAACAAGCCGACTGGCAGTGCTTGCTTGACGCGTGGGGGACTAATGATTCACTCCAACTCACTCTCCCGCGCAGGAACCTGACCGCCAAACGTGAGACGGGCGCGGCGTGCTGGTAGGGGACTTGCAGGCAATGAGGAGGAGACTCCGCTAACCCCCCCCTGGTCGCATCTCCAGCCCCAATGCCCATCTGCTGCATAAGACAGACCACCGGAGTTTGGAATGCCCCTGAGTTTGGAACGGTCCGTGCGCATGGGCTCTGTGATTGGTCAGGCTAGACCCCATTTTGGGAAGTGACCTATTGAGTGACCTATCGAGTGACTTTGTGGATGTGATAAGATAAGACTTACACAGAGGGAATTTAACTATAACTATAAATAACAGAGGACTAGCTACAATATAAAATATAAAAAAAAACCATTAGATACAGAAAAAAAGCTGGATAATTCTACTTAGACCCACTTTTTGCCTTCTTTGCTGCTTCCTTCTCAATTGCTGCTTTCCTTGCTAGAGCCTTTTCTTTTTCTAATTTCTTAGCTTTCTCCTTTTCCATTCGCTCTTTCAACTGAACCCTAGTCTCTTCAACATTCCAAATACCAATAAAAGCCTTATTACTATCAGTTGGGGCTACTTTAGCTTTTTTCTTTGGCTGTAAAGAGTCATTTTGACACTTTAAGCTATAATTAGCCCCTTGTAAAGTAGCTGACTGGATAGTAAAGTCATCTAATGACTTTTTCACCTTCTGAAAGACTAAGCTTTGATTAGGGTTATACTCAGCTTCTGGAAAGTAAAGATTTACTAAGCTTTGAAGCTGAGTGGATGTTTTAGGGGTTTTAACCTGAATTAAGCCAGGAACCTTAATAGCCTGACCAATAGCAGCAATTTCCAGCTGTTGCTAAACCTGTTACCTTATTAGGTCTTGTTCCTTGAAGAGCTGAAGCTGCTGAAGCTGCTGACGAGCTTGTAAGTGCTGTAATTATAGCTGGTGTAAAGCTTCCTGATGTTGGATTTGAAGTTGGAATAAGGGCTCTGATTGGAGGGATTGTTGCTGGTCTTCTACAGTCTGAGTTGCTTCTTTAGGCCTAGTTGTCTCTTCTGGCTGCTGTGGCTGCTGTGGTTGGTCCAGGACATATTTGCTGAGTAAAGGCTTCGCTCGATTTACAGGCCAGAGGCCTATTGCTTTCCAACCCGCTTTGATGTTATCCAATGAAATAGCTTTCTGCCGTGCCTTATAATAGCAATTAAGAAAGGTAATCTTCCCAATGGCTGTTCGGTCATCCAATAGGGGTTGAAGGTGTAGCTTAGAGTGGTAATACTGCTTTAAAGGGCTAAAAACAGTAATATCTAATGGCTGAAGGATGTGAGAGGTGTGAGGAGGCAGATAAAGCAGGAAAATGTTATTAATATAACATTCCCACATAAACTCATCTGATTCGTAGCTTCCGTGCCCATCTAGAATAAGTAATCGAGTCTGATTGGCTTCCTTTGGCTTTGTAAGAGGGATAAACACCTCTTTAAGCCATAATAGGCCAATCTCATCCGTAGTCTAGCCCTTTTCAGTTGCTATAAAATACCATTGGTCCAGAAAGGCAAGGGTCTCAGGGAACCACTGTTGTTGTACAGACTTTCCCTTGAAAATGACCAATGGGGGAAGTCTCTTTCCTAATGCGGAAATGCACTCTACGATGCTAGTCCAATTCCGGCAACCGGACTGCTGCTTAAGGGTTCGGCGCTTCTTAGCGTAACCAACCACAAGGCCGTTGCCTCTGTAACCTTCCAGAAACCCCACCTCATCCATGTTGTGCTGGTGTTTATTGGGTATTGCTTTAATTTCTGGCCTATTAAAATAGTTGAAAAAGCCTTGGATGATCTCAGTGGTTGAACCTTTACCTCTTGCCCAATCAAGTGGCTGAGAACGTAAGGTCTTTATCTTTGGATTCCGGGATAGGAAGCGATTCATCCAGTGTAATCCAAGGGGCTGCGTTTTGCCGCTAGCAAGAAGGATCCTTGTTGCAAAGACCCTGATTTGGCGATGGGTTAGAGCTAGGCCGCAAGCATCCTAGCTTAGGATCCAGTTGGTAAGATGCTCTTCTTGTTGATTGGATAGTTGTTGATAGGGTTCCATTGCTATTGGTAGAGGCTTTGTCCCATGCATCCTATTAAACAGTGTAGATTTAGGGACTGTTTGGCGGTTGGATGTATCTTCATATGAATACCCAGCTTTAACATCAGCTATAGCTGCAAGCATCTGGGATTCGTTGTATGTAGTCTTTCGAGGCATCTTAAAAAAAGATATGATTGGATAGAGAAAAAAATCTAGAAAATTATGAATATAGAATAGGCTAATTTGAGTGAGATTTGGCTGTGTAGTGGTTGATTTGCTGGAATCAGAGTGTTTGGGTTGTGGGGTTTACAAATGCAAGTTATCATATCATCCGGTACAGCTAAAGTCACTCTGTTGGTCACTGTGCACGTGATATGTGGGGCAGCTGGCCAATCAGAGCCTGCGCGCATGGACCGTTCCAAACTCAGGGGCATTCCAAACTCCGGTGGTCTGTCTTACCTGGTAAAGCAAATCGCCGAATGTCACTGTGTCACAGCAATTTGCAGACATCGTCACAGCAGGGTTCCTCTAGTTCGCGTTTATATCCCACGACTTGAGTCTCAGCTGGCTTTGCGAAGTCGCTATCCCTGAAACAGGACCCAGCGTGACCATCTATATGTCCGCATCGGATAGTACGCGGTCGTAGCCCCGACCTCCCGTCGGCTAGGGAAGCCGTATGCTCGCCTCCCCCATCTCAACCTTGTCCATATCTGCAATGCCGTTACCTCTTTCGGGGACGCGCCATCGCCTTTCTCCTTTCCGGAACGGTGCCGGCGGCGAGGCAAGCAGACGAGGCGTCAAATAGTCGATGCCGTGATAGGCGATGCACCGCGCCGGGATGACGACGATGCCACTTGCGAATGAGCATCTACCTATATCAATCAGCACACGGACTTGTTAACAATGGACCATCCTGCACATCCAGGTGAGCAGGGAATGCCGGCTTCGTTGTTGGTTCATCGTCTACCGAGTAGGTACTTATTACCCACCGCCAAACAGCCCCAAGTATTCGGGCGACCCTTGAAGCCGCTTCGCTCTCCAGCTCTTTGACCTCTCTTTATTTCCTACGCTCAAGCTTGAGACCGCTCCCTTTGCCATCTCTCCCTTCCACCGTCGTTGTCCTCATCTTCCCTTATTTACCCCATATCCGCCCACCCTAAAACCTAATTTAGACGGCCACAACTCCTCAACACGCTCTCAGGCTGCGATAGTCGCACCAAGTTTTGACTCGTTTCCACATCAAATATCCACGGCACTGCTTGCGCTGCGTAATCCCCTGTCCACCCTGCACGCGCGCACACACGCACACCAGCAGACTTTGATCTGCATTACGATGCTTTTTTGCTCAACTACGAATCTCAGCGTAGCTCATTCTCAGCCCTAGGGTGCTCGCTGGCTTAGCCTCTCATCTCACCGCGGCTGCCAATGATCATCGCAGCCATTTTGGCCCCCTCCCCCTCCTCCTCCTCCTCCTCCCTAGAGTATCACCATGTTTGCCTTCGACCACTCCGCTCTTCCCCAACTCACCCACCGGAAGGCCTTCATCGGAGTTGACTTCCAGAACGACTTCATCGCCAAGGATGGCGCTTTGCCAGTCCCGGAGCCAGAGGGCTTCGTCGACCTTGCTGCGAAGCTGGCAACCGCCTTTAGGGAAGTCGGCGATGTGGTCTGGGTCCAGTCGCAATTCGACAAGCCCCGGGACAGCGACGAAGACCTGATTATCACTACCGATATCGTCCCCGCCAAGGTTCGGCCGTCATCCCGGCGCAAGATCCCGGTTGAGACGGTCGAGGAGTCTGGCCCGCCGGACCCGGAGGCCTTCCTCAGCCACGAGGAGCCCGCATGCGTCAAGCCCGGGTCTCCGGGTTGCGGCATTACCCCGGCCATCGAGGAGGCGTCCCGGAAGACCGATTTGAAGCTCACTAAGACGCATTATTCGGCGTTTCAATCGACGCACTTGCTGCGCCATCTCCGTGCCAAGATGGTCATGGAAGTCTTCATCTGCGGCTCCCTCACCAACGTCGGCGTTTATGCGACCGCCCTCGATGCTGCAGGCCACGGCATGGCCATTACCATTGTCCACGATTGCTGCGGATTCCGCAGCGAGTCAAGACAGGCCAAGGCCATCAACGGACTGATCGATCTCACCGGATGTGAGATTGCATCTTACGATGAGGTCATGGAAATCATCCAGCCTGAGCCCCAGGCTGCGACGGAGTCTGCTGGGCCGTCGTCGAAAGGCCTGGAAGCTCTACGAAAGACGAGTGCCGAGGAAGGCGTCGGTCGCAAGAGCTTGACGCCTGAAATCGTTAAGAATATGACTGGCCTTCGACTGGCCTCGGATTCGCCTAGCCCCGCCATCGCGACTCAGCCCCAGGCAGAGGCGCTGACTGCAAGTCCAGCTAAGGGTGGTGAGTCGACCACCAAGCCACAATCGAAAGCTGAAGAAGATGTTGGCACCAAATCGTCCAGCGCAACAGTCGCAGGGCATAACGTGGATGCTAGAAATGCTCCTACTATTAAAGATGCCATCGCCAGCGTTCCCAATCACAATGAAGGGCATCAACAACCTCAACAGAGCCCCAACGACGACAAGATCTCAACGCCCGAACCAGCGTCCAAGTCAAGACCTAAGCCCACGCCCATGTCCATACCGAAATCAAACTCAACACCGGAAGGATACCCCGTAGCGAAAGAAGCCATGGACAGTACCAAAGCTAGATCCGCCTCGGCTGAGCCAAAGTCCGAACCCAAGTTCGACGCCGAGGCCGAACTATATCCTGAGTCTAGACCTGAGCTCAAGAATGACGACAGTCACTTCCTGCAAAAGGGCCTTTGCGAGGGCGACACAGACATTATCGAGGGTGTCCTACCCAACTCTCTGGCCGACGGCGTCTTCGACAAGCTGCGCGAGGAAGTCCAATGGCAACGCATGTCACATCAGGGCGGCGAGGTCCCGCGACTGGTAGCCGTCCAGGGCCAAGGCGCAGACGACGGCAGCATCCCAGTCTACCGCCACCCAAGCGACGAGTCTCCCCCACTGCTGCCATTCTCTCCCACCGTCCTCGCCATCAAGGCCGAGACGGAGAAGTGTCTCGGCCACCCTCTGAATCATGTCCTGATCCAGCATTACCGCGATGGCAGCGACTACATCTCCGAACACAGCGACAAGACCCTGGACATTGTTCGTGGTTCATTCATAGCCAATGTCAGCCTTGGCGCCGAGCGTACCATGGTGTTTAGGACCAAGAGGTTGGATAAGGACCCCTCACGGACCGGCCCTCCGCCAGCCGACTCGAAGCGCCAGATCCAGCGCGCTCGACTTCCACATAACTCTCTGTGCCGATTGGGCCTGCAGAGCAACAAAAAGTGGTTGCATGCGATCCGTCAGGATAAGCGTGCCGAGAGGGAGAAGTCAGCAGCCGAGCTAGCCTACAACGGCGGCCGCATCTCTCTCACCTTCCGTCAGATAGGAACCTTCCTGGACCGCGAAGAGACCATCATATGGGGTCAGGGAGCCACGGCAAAGAAGCGTGAGGATGCCCACGCCGTCATAAATGGCCAGACTCCCGAGGCGATCGAGATGCTCAAGGCGTTTGGGACGGAGAACCACGCAACCGAGTTCGACTGGGATGCCTATTACGGGAAAGGATTTGACGTGCTGCATATGAGCCAAGCACCTCGCTTCTTCTCTTCCACAGATCCCATCGTCAACAACCGCATCAACTTCATGCTGGCAGAGTTCGGTGTCAACCATGCAAAGGGGAGCATCAGCCCATCAGGCTCTTCAAAAGGCGAGGCACCGGTCGTTCCCCCCCCGCGACCGGGAAGCTCGCTGGTCAAATTCGTCGACAAGGACAAGTCAGTTGTCGAAGGCGATCTTGCTATTATGTTGTACCTTGACGCGCGCTACGGCGCTGGCAAGCCCGGTGTCACGCCGCGAAGTCCTCTCCAACTGGCTACCCAATTCACCCGCTTCCAACAGGGCATTGGTCTGTTTAAGAAATGGCGTTGTCTTTCCAAGGACAGTAGTACGGGCAAGCGCGTTGTCAAACCCCCGAAGCAAGATCTTGTCGTATGGGACGGATTCGCCGCCGAAGCTGAAGGAGACTTCCTCGCTGGTACGGGGCTGTCTCTGCCAGATTTCGCCGTTTGGCCAGTTCTGCACGCCCTGGTCGAGGAGGCTGGCGTTGAGGCCTTGGATAGTCTTGAAAGTCTGAAGAAGTACTATGAAAAGGTGGCAGACAGACCAAGTATAAGCAAGTTTATGGGCCAGGAAGCGAAGGCGCAAACCACCGAGAAAGCGAAGTAGTGGTTGCTTGTTGCTTGCACAAAGCATATCAAGAATGTTCGTATTTGTATCGGACATATCGGCTGGATAAGCATATACCGTAGATTGTGGCCCATCCGATCTGTTCCTTGAGACGTCGGGGGGGTCCGCAGTTACATATCCGTACAAATACAAGTAAAGATACAAACACTTGAACGTGGCTGGCTAATAAACAAAGGATGTGTGATGAAACAAACCCTCCTTGCCACAAAGCATTTGGCATACAAAACCCGAGGTCGCGAAAAGGATCCTGAGAGGCCCATATGTCATTCCCATAGCTGCATATGCCAAGAGACCAATTAATTACAGAATTTGACGGCCCGGCTTGCAGGCAAATCGTTGTCACTATTGCGTTGAAACAAGTTCAGAATATAGTGTGCCTCATCGCGAAGAATCCCACGGCAGGGGGTATGTGCCGACCCAGTCCTCAACCTCGCTCCTAAGCTGTACAATCTCTGATTCTGTCTCACCATTGCCGAGATGCTCCATGAACAGCTTGAGACGACCAGGGCTTTTCTCACCCTTCTCCTCTGCGGCTTTCCGCGCAGCCTTGTCGATACGAGAGGCAATGGTCACTGCCCGGTCTACTACGTCGGCGACGCGGACAAAGTCGTCCTCGTTGAAGCCACGAGTGGTCATGGCCGGAGTGCCCATGCGAAGGCCACCGGGGACGAGGGCCGAACGATCACCTGGAACGGTGTTTTTGTTCGCGGCGACGCCGACTAGCTCTAGCACACGCTCAACGCGGCTGCCATCAATACCCTGAGGCTTGAGGTCGGCCAGGACCAGGTGATTGTCAGTGCCACCGCTGACCAACGAGTACCCTAGGCCGCCTTTTCCTTTCGGATCACTTAGCCTCTTGGCAAAAGCCTTTGCGTTGGACAAGACTTGAGACTGGTAGGCGTGGAAATCAGGAGACTGAACCTGCTTCAAAGCAACGGCAAGAGCAGTGATTGTATGATTGTGAGGACCGCCCTGGTGGCCGGGAAAGACAGAGCCATTGATAGGTCCCTCGAGATTGTAGTGCTCGTCCTCCTTTGTTTTGGGGTTCTGTCTTCGGACACCTTTCCGATAGAAGATCATGGCCCCTCGGGGACCTCGTAAGCTCTTGTGGCTCGTGGTTGTGACGATGTCAGCGAAGGCAAAGGGTCCAGGAAGGACCTTGGCGGCCACCATTCCAGAGATATGTGCAATATCAGCCACAAGATAGGCATTGACCTTGTCGCAGATCTCTCGTATGCGTTGATAGTCGATAAGGCGGCTATAAGCACTGGCGCCGGCAACGATAATCTTCGGTCTATATATGGTCGCCATCTCCTCGAGCTTGTTATAATCGATATAACCCGTCGACTCATCCAACCGGTAGGGAAGGGTTTCGAAGTACTTGGAGATTGCTGAGATCTTCTTGGTCGGGGTTTGATATCCGTGTGAAAGGTGACCGCCATGGGGCAAATCGAGGCCCATTAGCCGGTCGTGGGTGTTCATCAGGGCTGAATAAACATAGAGGTTCGCAGGGGCACCGGAGAGAGCTGGAGTAAGAGATCAGCCACCATATATGGATAGATGGAAAATAGGGAGGGAAGAGATAGCATGCATATGACTGCAGACGACTGACCTTGGACGTTAACACCCCAAGCCTTGGAGTCGAGGCTGAAGGCTTCGAGGGCGCGGTGTTGGCAGAGGCGTTCAGCTTGATCGATGAACTCATTCCCTCCATAGTATCGAGCACCAGGATATCCCTCCGAATACTTGTCTGGAAAATACAGCGATTAGCTGTTGTTTGTGCAATCTCGAGGGAAGAGGCGTCTGGACACCGGCCTACTTTGCATCACACTGCCAAGGGCATCTAGAACGGCCTGGGAAGTGAAGTTTTCGGAGGGAATCAGGTTGATGAAGTGCTTCTGGCGATTTTTCTCCTGATAAGAAGTCAGACCTATGTTTAAGGGTTTTTTTTTTTTTTTTTTTTTGGGTTGGGATAAGCTCGAGCAGGATTATATCACGGACCTTTTCGATGATGTCGAAGACGGCGGGGTCAGCCTTGCCGAGGTGGGCTGAGAGTAGCTGCAGCGAAGATGAGGTTAGCTCTGGGATTTACAGGCACAGAGCAACGGCGACGGGGCCAATTGAAACAGCAACAGACCTGCTGCTGGCCCTCGAGAGTCAAGGAGGAGGAAGCTCGAGTGCACGTGGCGGCAACGGTAACGGGCCTCACGATGCTGCGCAGGACACGCGAGGTGCCTCGCACGCCGGCGAGAGACATGGCGTGGTGTAGGGAACGGACCGGGCTGGCGGAGAGAGCAGGCGGCAGTACGACGACGAGACAGACGAGTAGAGAAAGGAGATCACCGAGGAAACAACGGAAGCGAAGCAATGGGGCAGTCGGTGATTGTGCTGGCGGCAGAACCGGCTCGCTCAGGACGTCATTGATCTGGACGAGATGGGCGTGCGGACTAGTGGAGGAAGAGGATGAGATGGTTGGTGGTGGAGGTTAATGAGTCGGGTTCGACGACCAATTGTGACGGATTAGTGGGCGCGGGAACAATCCATGCGTCGGGAGCACTAACGAAGCCCTGGGACTCAGGCGTCAAAGGCGGGCTCAAACCCACTGAAGAGCCTCTCGTCTGGGGTGCCAGTTGCCCCGCCCCGCCATTTCCGGGGGCTCTCGGGCAAGCAGCCCACGTCCACCACCCCCATCTGTTTCTATGTCGTCTTCCTTGGCGAAAAGGGCTGAGGCCCATCTGCGCCCATGCATGCTTACAGGTTCGACGTTGATGACCGCGAACACGACGTAGCCATGTGCAAGGCCATGCCGTTCGTAGTCTTTTTTCTTTTCATTCTACCATCATATTCGTCCAGTCGATTGCGTTTGGCTTGCTTGGGCCGGTCACGACGCAATAGACGGGGACTTTTGGGTAATGACGCCGTCTATCAATTACACCCCGCCTTCTGCCTCGCGCCACAGCGAAGCCGTTTTTGCATCGATAGCATCGTGCTAGAGCGACCAGGCAAGACCAACATATGTCTTGAATACACATGACGATACACATGATACTGCTTGATGTGCTAGCATGGCTGTTGCAAAGATAGTTCACACACGTAGCGCGCAACACACAATCGTGTGGCCAGTTAACAAGTAATTTGTTTCTTCTCACACACGCAGGTTTGCATTTGGGGGAAATAACCCAGCGTCCGAGCATCATCGATTCCATTTTTGAATGCTACATGCCAGAACCCCCGCCGGTACGACTGTAGAAACCAGAAGGGCGTAAAAAAAGACCCAACCCGTAGACTCCGAATGCAGCCTCCTCTCAAGACCGAAATGTCATCGTTGTCCACATCTACTCCTCGGCGAGGATGGCATTTCGCTTTGCCACCACTCTCTCCTGCTTGCGCTCGCGGGCAGCCTTGTTCTTCGCACGCTTGGCGTCCATCTCCTCCTGGAGGGCACGCTCGCGCTGCTTCTCGGCCTTGGCTCGGTGAATCTGTTTGTCTCCATGTCAGCAAACGCCCCTGCCCCTCGAGACCATATGGCCCGGGTGTGATGTCACGTACGTGCTCAACAAGGGCACGCTTGTGCTTGAAGGTGTTACCCTTGCTGGAGTGGTACAGCTCGTGGTAAAGGTGCTTGTCGATCTTTCCGCTGGCACGGTACTTGACAAGGAGACGGCGGAGGACTCGCAGGCGGCGCATCCAGAGGACCTGGCTGGGCATACGAGCATCGGCAGTACCCTTGCGCTTACCGGCACCACGGTGTCGGCCCTCCCTTCGGGCGAGGTTGAGCTCGCGGGCACGCGATCGGGAGTGCTGGGTCACGGGCTTTCGGATGATGAGACCATCGGCGATGAGCTTTCGGATCGTCTGGCGAGAGTTGGCGTTGGAGATCTCGCTGGCCTCGTTGGGGTCGAGCCAGATCTTGCGCTCACCACAGCCGATGACGGCTGAGGCAAGGCGCTTCTGAGTTCGCAGATTGACCCTATATAGCAAAGAAAGATGTTCGTTAGCCATCAGCTTCTCTCTTATCGGCGACTTGCTCCCCGGCTCTAAATCGACGGTAGAAGCATCAATCCCACTCCGTCCGGCGCGGGGATGTTGTGTCGCATGCTCGTGGATCGTCTCGGGTTACTTACATCTTGATTGTCGTTTGTGGTGATGGCCGGTCCTCGATGGGTGATGGATGAAGTCTGAGAGGGGTTTGGGAGGCAGAATTTCTCGGTCACGCACATTCGTCTTCGGGGTTTGTGGGTTCACGTGCACTAGGACCCATCGACTGCCCTAAGCGAGGGCGATTGGAGTCACCGGCGAGGAAATCACGTGATGATATCTGAGCCACACAACCATTAAGATCTGTGTGCGGCCCTCCATCGCCCGAACCCCACTGATGACAAGACCCCGACCAGTACTAGGAAGAACTACTAGACCTACGGTCTGTGGAGTGTGCCACCTCGATTTTCAGTTGGACCTCGAGCCTACCTAGGAACATATGGGCAAATTAATTACTCAAGGCTTCCTTCAGCCTCTGGGCAATGCGTAGCTTGAAGAAATGTCCTCTTGGGAGGATATGCAGCTTGGTCTTCCCATTTCTTTCATCAGTAGAGTCAGTAACTCCATGATCGGATGCATCAAATGAGCACCCACTAGAGACCAGTTGTTTCCCCCGAAACAACTGCAAAGAAAATGCTTCCTAATTGATGGCCAAGTGCATTGAGATGAGCAAGTGTACGGTTTCTTTGAATCGATCAGATTGTTCGAAATATTTCACAAACAACGCTCACTTTCTTTTGGTATTTTATACAGCAAACCCCACACACAATGTTGGTTACGTCTACACAAGTGCTTTCACTTCTCGCCATTGAACTGTTCAAGCAAATGCATCGCCACCAACATCAACTTTTCCAACACTCCAGATCTCCCGTTCATCCTCTGCCTCGTCATTGGAAAGGCCGAGCCCCCCCTGGCCTCCCTCTGCCTCGCGCCTCTCACGGGCCTGATTACCCAGTCTCACCGCCACTCGCTTGAAGTAGTCTCCCATGCTCCTCTTGGTGTTAGCCGGAAGGTCTGCCCCCGGACCGGCCATGAACTTGTCGAATATGCGACTCTCTTCATCCGCCACACTGAAAAGCTCGACAAACGCCGCCTCTGCTGCCAGCTTGATGGGGATCACTGGGTCTCTTACGCTTGCAAAGACGGGCTGCGCCAGGAGTGGCAGATGAGGCCGGACCATGTCCAGATCGTTTCGGCTTACCGTGCGTACCGTTACCAATGCAAGCCGACGAGAATCTGTGGGGTTGCCAGGTTGAATAACTGCCGCAAGTGCCTCAAAGAGACCCTTGGTAGTTTCGTAGCCCTTCGGAGAAGGGGTCAGGAGATACTTGCCGCTGGCCAGAATGCAGTTATCGGCCACAAATACCTGTTCATCGAAGTTAGCCTATCTATGCTTGTTGTCTGTATGTTCCTTTCGTTACTTACGTTCTTGCTTGCGATGCCCTGACCAAGGAGGTCGGGCAGCTCATCCGCTAACGAGCCTTTTAGCAACGCATCTGGGGACTCAACAAGAACTGCGTTCAGCGCGAGGACTGATGAGTGGCTGAATTGGGATGTGACCACGCGGTGTTTCAACAGGGCAGTGGCGGCATCCTCGGTGACATTGTTAATCAATGCGCCTAGAAGCTTCGCATTTGTTACCGTCATTGACTCGTCCCTTTCGTCGGCTTCCGTGTCGATCAATGACAGAACGGCTGCTCGTGACGCCTCTCCCATATTAGCCCCCGCCTTGCTAATAACCTCGTACAGTGCCTTGAGCATGGCTGTCTTGACACCAGGATCCGACGTCTTGGATCCAGTCACCAACTCCGCGATTAAAGGATCGATACGAGGGGTGTACTTGATAAGGGTACCCAATGCCTTTGCGGCTCTTGTCCTCAAGACCTCACTCGATGTGTCTGCCAAAGACTTGGCAAAGGTTCGCTGAAGCTGGGGCAGGAAGGGCTTGAGGGCAATCGGCATCTTCTCGAGCAGGTTGTTAAGGGTGAGCAAAATAGCCGCCTTGACTTCTGTAGAGCGCTCTGAAACCACTCGAATTAGAGGACCGGTGATCTGAGTGACAAATGGCTTCAGAGATGCCTCGCTGGTGCGGTCCACAATGTCAGAGATACCTAGGGCTGCCTGCACTCTTTGGTCTGCAGTACCATTCATCAAGCCCTGCAAGAAGATTGGCAAAATGGCGTTGATACCCTTAGGGAGCTCGAAACCGCGTAAGTTGGAACCGGCAACTCCAACACGTTGGAGCGTTTGTCGTGTGGAGACGACGAGGGATTCCATGACCTCCTTCTTCAGCTTCTTGGTAAACTCGCTGAGAGCCGACCATGATGCCTTCACAACGTCCATGTCGGGATCGTCGAAGGAATTGAGCAAAGATCTGATAATGTCTTGGTTGTACCTGGAATAATCCACACTGGCGGCCGAGAAGAAATTGCCCAGATGGCGAGCCGTAGCCGCTCTGCGACGGTGATCCTCGTGCTTCGAGAGCTGAAGAAGTACATTCATGACTGTATTCAGACCATCGTACTCGTCAATAGATTGAATAACGGTGTCGAAGGAAACTTCCAGCTCTTCACGTAGATCGTCCTCCTTGCAGTTGATCTCATTATCCAAGAGTGAGTTGATAATGTTGGGCAGACGTCTGTTCATAGCAGGACCGGCGACCTTGGATAAGGAGGCTAAAGCCTTGGC
Organism: Neonectria ditissima; assembly: GCA_001305505.1. Taxonomy (NCBI): domain Eukaryota; kingdom Fungi; phylum Ascomycota; class Sordariomycetes; order Hypocreales; family Nectriaceae; genus Neonectria; species Neonectria ditissima. Next base: position 2,632,656 of record LDPL01000040.1, on the reverse strand, counting down.
ATCAAAAGCAGAGATGGGAGGAGTCGTGAGGGTTGGGATGAGATTAGGTAGAATAATGTTCGATCGAGTCGTCTCCGTGAGAAGGGTAAGAAGCGCTGATAGGGCATTGTCTGCTTCGTCTTCGGAGCGAAGCAAATTGAGAAGGAAGGGAAGTACTTGGTCAACGGCTCGCTTGCCAAGAATCTGTTGTAGAGAGTCAAAGGCCTCGGCAGCAGCCTCTCTGACATCTTCATCCGAGTCTGTAAGGGCCGTGCGGACAACGGAAATGAGAGTTTTCTCATGGTCTTCCAAGGCTTCAGGGGAGGCAGAAGCAATGAGTTCCCGGAGAGCCAGACAGATGCCCTGCTTGGCGTCCGTGTCGGTCGATGTTTGTAAGCCTTCTTCAAGCGTAGGAAGGAGACTTGAGAGTACGCCGTCACCCGCCTTTCGGATAAGTTCTCCAAGAGCATTACTGGCAATGACCTTGTGCTCCATATTGGCGCTTCCCAAGCGGCGGATGAGAAGTTGAGTCAGAGTTGGCACAAGCTCTTTGAGGGTTCTGGGACTGTGTACAAGAACCTTCCAAACCGCAACGGCAGCTGCACGGACCGATTGAGCCGTATCACAACGGCACACGTACAGAGCAGAGAGAATCTTGTTGCGCTTGTCTTCGCCAAGAACCTCCTTGAGGGAAGCGCTAGCTTCTTTGATATTCTCATCTTCATCGTCAGGATCAGCATTTGCTTTGATGCCGGTGAGGTTGAAAAGTAGGTCGCCCACAAGCTCGACAGAGCTTAGACGAATTCGGTAGCTGTCATCCGCAAGGCCGCGCTCGAGCTCTGGAAGAAGGAGATCGACGGCCCGAACAGCGAAATTCTTCACCAAGAGACGTCCAGCCCGAAGTGCCGTCTCTCGAATAGACTCAATGTCATCAGCGAGGCCAGCCAAAATAGGCGGGACAATGCGGCCAAGATAGTTGGCGAAACCGTTTCCGAAACAAACAGGCAAGAAGATAAAGAGCGACATGAAGCCCTCGCGAACAGCAGGCTTGGAAGATTCCACGTTCTGGAGAATGGTTGGTAGTGTCTCCTCCAGCCTGGTCGTACCCAATCCAGCAAGCACCTCGCTGAGTGCCTGGGCAGATCCGAGTCGGTCTCCCGCTCCGGTATCTGACTTGAGGGTCTGCATGAGACCAGGAATCAAGTCAGGCAGGGTGTCTTCGCCCAGTTTCTCAACTAAAGAGCCCAGAGCCCTGGACGCTGTGGCCCGTGTAGTCGGCACAGGATCAACAATGGCAATCTTTAGACCGGCAACGAGAACAGGCAGATGCATGATGACATCTTTCTTCTCGGTCAAGTGAGCTAAACTGCCGATGACCTGGGCTGCCTTGCGCTTGGTATTGGAACGGTCGCTCAAGCCACGCTGCAAGATGCGAGTGACCAATGCCAAGGATGGTGCATCAAGGTAATGCACAAATTGGACCTTGATTAAAGCATCCAATGCCTCATCGGTGTACTTGGTAGGGTCGCTGAGAGCCTTGAGAATAATATCCACCAGGTTTTTGATCTCTGGGTTGTTGATGACTTCACCAAATCTCTTCAAGCTTCGGTTCGCAGCAGACCGGACCTCCTTGTGACTATCGTTCAAAACGCCGGTCAAGGGCGGGATAATATCAGGCAGGCTGTTGGCCAGCTGTTGGGGATCGAGGTACGCCATGGCACCGAGAAGGTCACAAGCACCCTTCTTGCTGCGCCATTGCTGATCGTCTAGACCTCCAAGAAGCGTCGGCATGATTTGCTTCACACCGTAAGAACTCAACTTTGCAAAGCATGCCTTTGCAGCGGCAAGGCAAGCGCCTCGAACGTCGGCGTTAGCGTCACCAAAGCCGGTCAAGAGCTGAGGAACAATCTGTATGACATAGGGTTCGAAAAGTCGCCCCAGCATTGTTGAGAGGAGCTCGTACGCAATCAGGGCAGCTTCGCGCTGGTGTGATTCCTTCTTGTTCTCCATTGCGCCGTGGAGCGTTGAGATGATGCGATACTCCCGTAGCGACGAGATTCCTCTACCGATCACAAGGCCAGCCAATCCGTATGCAGAGCCCCGCATGATGGCATATTTCTTTGTTGAGAGAAGCTGCTCCATGATCTGCCCGAAATATTTGGATGAGTTATCACGACAGGCATGAATGAGTGGTGGGAGACACTCAGCGATAGCGTACTGAACCGTCTCGGAGGGTGTGCTCAACGTGGCCACGAGCCGATCAACAACAACCGGAATCTTGGGGTCGCCAGAGTTGAGGTGACGAGCCAAGGCGCCGTACATGATGATAACAGCCTCGTTAACACGATCAGCTGCTTCTGTGTTTTTGTCGGGTTGCTCCAAGGTCTGCTCGAACTTCTTCATGAGACGATCGAGGATGACTTTGCCGCGGACCTCGATAATTCGGATGGATGCATCCAGCATCTCGCTTCGAACCGCGCCATTCTTGTCTCCCAAGGGTCCAGAATCAATCAAGAAATCAAAGAATGAATCCAGTTGGTCCGTTTCGATGATGGGAGCAAGTTCCTTGAACGCCGTGGCAATTCCCTGTCTGGCTTCCCACGGATCAGCAAGGTCCATCTTTTTGGGCATGCCGAATTCGTCGAGTAGTTGAACTCGTGGCTTTGCAAGCTCTTCATAAGTGGAATTCAGCTTAGCGAGAACGCTGTCTAAGGTCTCGCTATGCATCTTGGCGGCCTCAGCCAGGGACCGAGCTGCAGCGCGACGAAGTTGACCGTCCTTGCTCTCAAGGAAGGGGAGCATCCTCAAGGGTACCTCGGCGCTGACTTCGAACCCGCTCTCTTCCCAAATCTCCTCACCAAGCTCATTGTTTTCTTCTTCGTCATCGTGATAGGCTAGCCAGATTTCGTCAGAGTAGCCAAGCTCACTCATGTCGACATCGGCGCTGATCGATTGCAAAACTGAGGATCTGACTCGGGTTTCTGGCACCAGAGCACCCTTCGCCAACACCACCATCTCCTTCTGGTTCATGTTCGGCGCTATGCAGCGACACATATCGGCGAAGCAATCCTTGATGATTTTGTAATGCTGGGGGTAGCTTTGCATGGAGTTGATGAGAACTGATACGATCTCAGCTCGTGGCACAGCTTCCTCGGCGCAGACGTCGGTGTGGAAAGAAAGGATTTCTATAGCCAAAACCAATTGAGCATCACCATCATCGGCCGTGTCTCCAATCCCACCCTTGCGGAGAACGTCGAGTAACAGAGGGAGAACGTAAATCAGCGAGACAGAGTCGAATGGCCGCTGCTCGCCAGCAAACCTCAGGCGGTACAAGACCCTTGTGATGAGGTCTTCCAGGGGCTCCTCGCTGTAGTTATCCGGCAACGACGTCCCTCGAAGCCGTAGCGTTGCAACTCCAATGAATGGCCTCATAGAGCCTAACCGAGACGATACCTTCTCGGCGCAAACAATGTAGACCATGGGGACTGCCTCACCCGTGATCAGGTTGGCGCCAGCGTCCATGACGCTCAGGAGAAGTGAAACAGCCGTAGCCAGCCATTGGGTAGCATCAGTAGGGGGACCTGTTGCCAGGCTTCTGATGATGCCGATGCCTCGGAGTACCCTAGCCTCGAGTTCCCGAATTGATTGTCTGATGTGGCTCTCCTTCTTCAGCTGAGCATGCACTTTGGCATTCTCCTCAGGTGTGAGCTTTCGCTGCTGGCCTTTCTTCTTCTCCAGCTGGGTTCTGAGTTCCTCTTCCCATTTCAAAATGTCATAATCCTTCTTGTTCTTGTCTACCGTTTGTTGCGCCTTCTTTGCGAGCACATCGACAAAACAAGTGCCTTCCGGGGTCCTGAAAATTGCAGCTTCCACCGGACCAACATCTCGGAGCTGTTCAACATCGAGGTCATGGCCGATGAGTTCCATCAACTGAGGAATAGCAGTTTCAGGAGCGACGAATGCTAGATCGGCAGCGGCATTATAAGAAGCATTCTTTACGGCGTCAGACTGCAAACATATGTCAGCCCTTTAGCCCTCTGCTTAGTTTGATCAATCACTATACCTTTTGGTCAAGGGAGGTCTTGGCTGTTATTTCCTTGAGAAGATCATCGTGGTACTTGCGCACCAGCTCACCTGGGTCGAGTTCCATCCTAAGACAGAGCTCAATCCAGTTCGCTCTTGGGATCAACTCCGGACGCGCTAGAACTAGAAGAGAACACGCCTGGAGTTCTTGCTCTTCTTTGGTGATGCTGTGACCGGCTGTTTCCACGTCCTTTGGGGAGAGGCAAATGGCTCTGACGACCTGGATCAGATTAAGAGCATCTGCTTTCCGGTCCTTGTCATGACTGCCGGCCTGTTCTAGATGATCCCAAAGACCACTAACAACAAAGCGAGATGCCAGGCTTGGATTTTGCGAGTAGAGTCCAGAGAGGTCCTTTGACGTTTCTTGTTGAATAGTGGGGGGGACATTACGAGACGTGATCATGTAAATGATAGCTTCAGACCAAGCCAGCACGCTCGGGCTCTCCGAGTCGTGCCCTAGGTCTTGGAAGATTGAGGTGAGAGCCTGAGCAAACCATTTCAGGTCCTCCTCTCCTGTTACTTTCGAGTAAATGCGGTGATTCAGGAGGAACGAAGGCTTTGGATCCACAGAGAGGCAGTGCTTCGGTACAGTTGCCTTAGCCAAGGCAGCTTCGATAGACGAACCTGAAAAACGCTCATGGATGAGCGGTGATATAGCAGCCAGGATGTAGGCGCCGACGATAAGGCCGTTTTGAGCCGCTGTAGCTGAATTTGCAATGACTTCAGTGAATGTGGCGATGATCTTAGGTACGACAGCTTCAGCAAAAGCTGTCATTTCCGGTGATATCGATTCGGCGTGCCCAAAGCTCTGGAGAATGTGGCCCGCACGCAGCAACCAAGCCTTGCGAGTAGGAGGCTTTTTGTCTGTGAGTCCCTTGGAGAACGCGTCTAAGATTGGCTTGGATATCTCGCATCCGTTCTCCAGGAGGAAGGTAACGGCCCTTGCAAGAGTGGAGGTCTCAGCTACTAGAGCACCCTCGTTGCCCTCCTTGCCAGCCACGGGAGCGAGAGAATTGGCGACCTTGTCAGCGCTCGACTTGGACAACGGGGTTGCTTCAAGCATTTGAGCATGTAGAATTCGGTGGTCAGCAGATGCGAGCTTGCCGCCCTTTAATGGAGTTGCAATCTCGTTGATAATATGGTCCACAGAGTTCACATCGTGGCAGCGTGTTACAATGGAGCTGAACGCAGCAATAGCTCCAGTGCGAATGGTAGGGTTTGTCGATTTGACATTCGACAAGAGAGGCTTGAGAAGCTTTTGGTCGAGCACCTGGGAAAGGTCGAAGTTGGGCGGTAGAGATTCGACTAGGGGCGTAAGGACACCACCAAGGATGACTTCTGGAGCTCGCAGAAGTCCCTTCTCAAGGACGGGGACAAGCTCTTTAGAAACCTCGTCTAGGGTAGCAAATGAGGAAAAGAAGTCCCTTAGGCCCAGGACCAAGTGCACTGGGATTGTAGAGCGGGAACTAGCGAGCTCCCTGGAGAAGAACTCATAGTACTTGGGCTTGGCCGATTCCAAAATGGGCTTGAGGGTGGCTTTTCGAGCTGATACGCCAGCAACAACCCCGAGCAGGACAGAGTTGCTGGCCGTAGATTGGGTACCCTTGGTGGTGAGGACACTGACAGCTTCAAGCAAGCGTTTTTCACAAGATTCGGCGTGGGAAAGCAGCTTTCGTAAGCCCCTTCTCGTAACGACAAGGGCAGTTCGAGCGACGGACTTCTTCGATACAGGTTGAAGACACCGCTCTAGGGCATCAGCATCGGCAAGCAGAATATCCTTGGCAAATGTATCCCAGAGAGGACTCTCCGCTAGGTGTTGCATGAGAAGCCCGCACCACTCGACGAGGACGAATGCGCTTGTGGTAGCAATTCCATGCTTCTGGCTTTCCTTGCGCAGGGCGGCGATGAGGGGAGCGAGGGTTTTGGAGTCGACGTCGGCTGATATCACAGCAACCAGACACTTCTGAACAGCAAGACGGGACTCTCGATCGGTATAGAAGGCGTGGGTCCCAAAGAGAAGCTGTAGGATGCGAAGTAGCGCGGCGTGGTCCAGGGCTGAAGACGAGCGTTAGTGGGAGGAGGGATGTGGGAAGCTGGAGGGGTAAAGCTCCCAAAAGAAAGCTCCAGGATTGGCGCACATTTGTTGGCTATCTTGTCGTCAATTGCGCGAAGCTGAGCTATTCGAACGGCCGTCGAGGAGGAAGCCAGTGCCTTTCTAGTGGCAGCCAGGTCGAGGGTGGCAGAGGTGCCGTTGGCATTGGCCTCGACTTCAGACATGTTGGGGATCGGACGCGGGAACGTGAGGTGAGAAAATCATCTGGGGCTACCAGAGCTCGCAGCCGTCGGGCGGTGTTGGCGCGGAATGTCGTCTAGGGAGTTGCGTTGGCAGGGCGGATCGTTTGGTGGGGTGGAGGTTTTGCGATGATGTTTGGCAGTGGTGGTTTTCGGGCACCAAAGTCGTGGATATTTCTGTCGGGACAGGGAGAATTATCGAGATGGACTGACCCCACGTCTAGCCTGTACGTACACTGGATGCACGAAAGTGCCCCGTTTACGGAAGGCCATAGGGACCGATGTCCGTAAAGTCATTTTGAGCTGTGGGCACACCTCCCGTGCAGCCTCTTAGGCCCCCGTTTAATGATTAACCCCTGTAACTACTACAGCTAATGCCCTGCGACCACTGCAGCTAATGCCCTGCGACCACTGCAGCCAATGCTCTACGACTACTGCAGCCAATGCCCTACGACCACTGCAGCTGGTAGGTGCCCTGCGACTGCTGTAGCCAATGCCCTGCGACCGCTGCAGCTAATGCCCTATAACCACTGCAGCCAATGCCCTATGACCACTGCAGCTAATGCCCTATGGCTGCTGCAGCTAGTAGGTGCCCTACGACTACTGCAGCTAATGCCCTACGACTAGTGCTACTAATCAGCCACAGTAGCTACAGCAGCCACAGCAGCCACAGTAGCCACAGCAGCTACAGCAGCAGTCATAGGGCATTAGCTGCAGCAGTCATAGGGCACCTACCAGCTGCAGTGGTCGCAGGGCATTAGCTGCAGTGGTCGTAGGACATTGGCTATAGTAGTTAAAGTGTATAATACTATGGTTTAATGTAATATATAAGATTATATCCTACTATCAGTATTAGATAACCTCTATTGGGGTCAATCTAGTGAGAAAAAGTGGCTCAAGATGACTTTACGGACATCGGTCCCTATGGCCTTCCGTACCGTTCACGGCGGGGCTTCGGTTGATAGGTAGGTACTTGGATGGTGCGTTGGTGGACTCGCTCCCCACGGCCACGGCGAATTTTGGCCCCGTTTACACCGCTTGTAAGCAGTGGTAAGGCCGCGGGAGCTTTCATCAAGGCTGAGGAAATAGATGGATGGAGGGCTTCACATGCTGGAAGATGGAAATCATTGTCTTGTGTGAATGGATGAGCAAAGCTAGACGCTACCGCTTAATTATAGCTATTTATCCAAGACCCAAAACAATGCCGTGTTAATAAAGGATTGGGCTCTCTGACTATTCGCCAGTAAGGTGGCTTTCCTTCCCAGGCCAACCTCTACCGTTCTGAATTCTGTGCATCCGCTCCTTGCCGAACAACTTCTCCCTCTCTACACAAACCGCGGAATCACTCCTCTAGCCCTACCTACCTGCCTCCCTAGTAGGTGCATAGACCTATTACTTTCTTTACTAGACCTCACATGTCTCCAACAATCTCGTCGACTCTAATTCGCCGTAGGCCTCGCCTGCCTAAGACTTCGGTCTGACTCAGGCCAACCAACAGACTCCTCCCCGCCTCCAGTTCATGACCTGAGCGCAACCCAACCTGGACAGGGCCGACACAATCTGGTCTCGCCGGCCGTTGCGTCACAGCATCCACTCTCGCTCGTATCCTCCACGAAATCTTGGCCCACAGCGCATCTCGCCGCCCACGAGACTAGGGACTACCTAAATTACTCGCTAGCCGTCACCTCCAACAAACAACATCACCGCTGCCGGCTCACCATCCCCGTCATCCGTCCCGTTACTAACATCTGCCGCCCATGGCTGGCGCAAAGAAAAAGAAGAAGCCCGCTGCGAACCCGGCCAGAGGCTTCGCAACCACCTCCATCGCCTCCAAGCCCAGGCCCGAGGTCGTCGAGCCAGAACCAGCTGTTGCCAAGGGTCAAGGTGCCCCTCCATCGTCACAAAGCAATGCCCCACCATCAACTACCGCGCTCGGCGATGCCAGCGCCAAATCCGCTTCCAAGGACAAGGAATTGACCCCGGAAGAGTTCGAGAGGCAGCTTGAGGAGTCGGAGCTGCAGCTCTTGGTCGAGAAACACGCCCAGAAGACCAAGCGAGATGCTCAACGCCAGCGATCGAGACTCGAGACTGACCGTCGCCTGCTTCGCAGCCAGGCCGACTCCGTCAACAGTTACAAATGGCTGCCCCAGGAGCTGATGGACTATGTTCTCAACTTGATCCAGGCCGAAACTCGCTTTGCCGCTTCGAGCTTGGCCTCCTCTGATAGTTCTGGCGCTGGCAAGATGCCCCCAGAGGAAGACATGATCATTCGACTATGGGCCTTGCAGCAAACACTTTCCGCTGCCGAATTCCCCCAAGAGCGCGTCGCGGCAGTAATTAGATACATTTTGGATATTTCACCCAACGTCTCATCTACCGCTCGAGACTCTATATGGGGTCTCGAGGAGGCTTTAGACTGGCTTGCCCGCGAATGTCCCCCCGAGGAGCTCCCGGCTTATGACAATAAGCCCAAGCAATTGCCCAAAAGCACAACAGGTCTGCTTCATTGCTTCCATGCTAAATAACACAGTTCTGACTGTGATACAGATACTCCCCAAGAGTCACCAATCCCCACCCGTTCCAACACACCCCGCCATTTTGAGTCTCGTAACGGCCGCAAGAACAAGGCAGGGGGGACGAACAGCCCGTCAGCGAAGACACCATCTTCGGCGAAGAAGTTGGTGGTTACATGCGATAGCGATATTGAACCAGACGAACTTGAATCGACATATTTGGAAACAAAGACCAAACTTCTGGAACTTGAGCGCAGTGAGACAGGGGCGGGTAAATCAAAAGCAATCAATGCTGGCGATGAACTCGCTACTGCCAAACTCGAAGCCAAAATCAGAAAGATTGAAAGCGATGTTCTGTTTGATAAGTTTGTTGCCGATCAAAAATGGAGATCTGAAAGGATAGTCCTAGAGAAGCAATTTGCTACGATCAAGAAAGAGATTCAGAGTAGCACCGAAGACTCCCCGACACTGGAAGAACCCGTTCCGGAGAGAACAGTAGGAGATGGGATCAGTGACGAGGCGGAACGCATAGCAGCCGAGATCTTGGCACATGCCAGCGATGATGACGACGACATTGGCGGACTCTTCGCATCCTTGCCACAAAACGAAGTTGACGCTGTTACAGGAGAAACACGCACTGTCCTCAATTCAGCGGACGGCTCCAAGATTGTAATCCAGGATTATGGGAAGTGGACGGGGTTCAATCCTAGGAGGGCTCTAGAGGAGGCCTGCCGCTCAAGGTAAGACTCTGACTTCCGCGTTAACACATTTTGAACTCAAGCGGCTCACCAAGGTGTTTAGAGATGCATCCGCAAAAGTTTCCTTCATCATTGTGTCGGATGTCAACTTCGCCAATCGCCATTCAGTCGATATCTTCTGGACAAAGCCCCAGGAACAACCTCAACCTGCTACTTTCTCTGACGTTGAGATCATTACCGACCCATACCACTTTACTTTTACTATGAATGGCATAGCGACGCCGGATACCAAGCAATCCGAGGCCTACATTGCCACTGCGGCTCTATACTATACCTTTAGCGTTAATCCCAAGGAAGAGAAGGTTGGAATAAGACTCCCACCTGTCTGGCGGGACCTCTGGTCCAAACTTGCAGATGCAAGGAAGGATCAGATTGATGCCCAAGACCGAATCGTGGTTAAAGACCTACGGGCGCTTGTCCGTGAAAGACACGACCAAGAACTTGAAGACGGTGTGATCCTCCAAGGGGCATTTAGAGGCCGGGGTGCAGCCAAAAATTTGCACGAACCCGGCGACGATGCCAGCCAAGACCGTGCTCGACAGGGTGCTGGAAATGCTGAATACTACCAAAAGATCTGGGCAGACAAGTCTGGCTCGCGCAAGTATAAGGCAATGCTGGTATGTGGACAAGAACTCTGGACGCTGGCGACTGAGCTGACAAGCTGTTAGCAATCACGCATGCAACTACCTATGTGGAATTTTAAACAGCAAGTTCTGAACACCGTCGACCAGAACCAAGTCGTTATCGTTTGTGGCGAAACTGGATGGTAAGGACATATCCCGTCCTCAGTCCGGAGCAAACGCTTACAATAACACAGTGGAAAAAGTACCCAGGTGCCATCATTCTTGTTGGAGCACCAACTTTCCCAGGGCAAACCTTGCAAGGTTTACTGCACGGAGCCTCGGCGGATTTCTGCTATTTCTCTTGCTCGCCGAGTAAGTGAAGAGCTTGGAGAGAACAGAAACGATCTAGGAACCAACAGGTCGCTGGTGGGCTACTCTATTCGACTAGAGGCCAATACCTCCCGAGAGACGAGGCTAGTATACGCGACGACTGGCATTGTCATGAGGATGCTAGAGGGATCCAACGATCTCCAAGAAGTTACCCACTTGGTTCTTGACGAGGTTCACGAACGCACTATCGACAGCGATTTTCTTCTTATTGTCCTGAAGAATCTATTGAAGCGACGCCGAGACCTCAAAGTCATACTCATGTCCGCCACAGTTGATGCTGATCGCTTCTCGGCTTATCTCGACGGCGCTCCAGTTCTCAACGTCCCAGGGCGGACTTTTCCGGTGCAGGTTCGATATCTTGAAGATGCCATCGAGCTTACAGGTTTCACGGCTGGTACCTCACAGAATGAGAAGTTGATTGATCTCGACGACGACCTGGCTGAGAGTGAATCAGAGGGCCCGAAGAGTGATATCTCGAAGAGTCTTGCCGGTTACTCTCCAAAGACTCGAGCGTCGCTCGCTCAGTTTGATGAATACAGGATCGAATTTGATCTGATTGTGCAATTGATCGCCCGTATTGCTACGGACGACCACCTGCAGCCCTTCAGCAAAGCAATTTTGGTATTCTTGCCGGGAATTGCTGAAATTCGCACTCTGAACGACTCGCTCCTAGGCGATCCTCGATTTCAAAAGGAGTGGTTGGTCTATCCTTTGCATTCATCTATTGCAACAGAGGATCAAGAATCGGCTTTTCTGATTCCCCCTCCTGGGATGCGGAAGATTGTCATCGCCACCAACATCGCGGAGACTGGTATTACTATTCCCGACGTTACCTGTGTCATTGATACCGGAAAGCATCGAGAGATGCGGTTCGATGAGCGACGCCAGCTCTCACGTCTGATCGACACCTTCATTTCACGAGCGAATGCAAAGCAGAGACGAGGACGGGCTGGCCGAGTCCAGGAAGGTCTTTGCTTTCACATGTTTACCAAGTACAGACACGACACGTTGATGAGCGACCAGCAAACTCCAGAAATGCTTCGACTTTCGCTCCAAGATCTCGCTATTCGAGTCAAAATTTGCAAGATTGGAGGCATCGAGGACACTCTGGGTAGCGCCCTGGATCCGCCGTCCGCAAAGAACATGCGCCGTGCCATTGACGCATTGGTAGATGTCCGCGCTCTAACAGCTGCTGAAGAGCTGACGCCACTTGGACACCAGCTAGCCAGGCTACCATTGGATGTATTTTTGGGCAAGCTCATCCTCCTCGGTGTGGTGTTCAAATGTTTGGACGTTGCTATCACAGTTGCTGCAATCTTATCTTCAAAGTCCCCGTTTTCGGCGCCCTTTGGGCAAAGAACACAGGCAGACAACGCTCGGATGCTGTTCCGTCGAGGAGACTCCGATTTACTGACCATCTACAATGCCTACCTGGCGTGGAAGCGAGTCTGCCAGTCGTCTGGCGGCGGCGGGAAGGAGTTCCAGTTTTGCCGCAAGAATTTCCTTAGCCAGCAGACGCTGGCCAACATCGAGGATCTCAAAGGCCAACTACTCACTTCCTTGGCCGACTCCGGTTTCCTTTCCCTAACCGAAGAGGAGCGAAGAACGTTGTCACGACTCAGGTTTTCGGGCGGCCGTGGCCGGAGACAGCAGCAGTTTTTCGAGATGCCGACCAGAGTCAACTTGAACAGCGACAATGACATTATTTCGGCTTCGGTCATTGCTTGGAGCTTCTACCCGAAGATCTTGGTTCGGGATTCGCCCGGAAGCAAGAGTTTACGAAATATCGGCACCAATCAATCCATTAGCCTCCACCCATCCTCGGTCAACCGCAACACGCGTGACATCAGATGGATGTCCTACTACCACATCATGCAATCAAAAACGCAGGTTTTCCTTACCCATAAGACGGTTTGAGCTGTTCGCTAACGATATAATGCAGGGTCTATCATGCCCATGAAGCCACCGCAACAGATCCCTTTGCCATTGCCTTGCTCTGTGGCGACGTACGCTGCGATGTAAGTTTCTTTTACCGAGTTTACTCCACCAGAATGAACCGTTGTCTAACTTGGGGTTGTCCCAGATGTATTCTGGTGTAATTGTGCTGGATGGAAATCGAGGCCGCTTTGCAGTGTCAGACTGGAAGACTATGCTTGTCATCAAGGTTCTTCGAACACGACTGCGGGAACTACTTACTCGATCCTTCAAGCAGCCAGGAAAGCTCCCAACGGCGCAGCAGGCAAAATGGTTGGACGTGTGGCAGAAGTTATTTACGCAGGACTTCGGGGAAGACAGGCAGGCCGCCAAGGCGTGAGAGATATCATGGAGTTAACTGGCTGGGTCGTTGATCGGACCACAGCAGGACTGCTAGGGGCATCTTGGGACGTTGAAAACGCATAAAGGGATATATAGACGGGATGACCTGAACTACAGGAGGTTACCTGTACATGGCTGCGCAAGGAATTTTCGTGGCTTGATCGGAGCATTTGGCCGCGTCCCATACTTAACTCACGGTGTGGAATTCGACCTCATGGGTAGAGAGGTCTTTTGTCGAAGTCTTGATGTAAATCTTACCTAAAAAGGCCTGGTGTTAAAAACCCGCTGCGTCCTCAATAAACTGTCGACTATATTGCTGCTTAGAGATCGGGTTCATGGGTGTCCAGTATATTCAACCGCACACATTTCATCTTTCTGGCAGTGAACTGACCCTGTGTGTTTTTGCAATGGCAAAAGAGCTCTTCTCTTCCTTCCCGAGGGCTTCCAATTGATTTCTTCTGATGGCCATGTGATACTTAGATTCATAGAATTTGTATCCTGGTATCTGGCAACCAATTGACTCGAAATATACACGTACCCACACAACAATTAACAGACAATTGATAGACTGGTTGCTCTAAAGCCTCACGCGGGGGATGAACAAAGCCTATTGAGCTATTTCTACTCATACATGTCCCACCCCTTCCAGCTTCCAGGATATTGCACCCTCGTGATACGCCGATAATGCTACACACCATGTGGCCCTGCCACTAAAACAAACAGACAGCACACGTCAGATTTACTTTTCCCCATCCTTGCTTTGCTCATCGGCCTGGTCGTTGCCAGGCTCTATTGATTGACCCTTACATTGCTCCTCCGTTTGCTCCTTGCTTGGCTCCTCAGCACCACCCTTATTGCTGGTAAGGAACATGGCTCTGAAATCAGAATTGTTCTTCTTCACCGCGGGAGTCCCGTTAGTTTCCGGCCCATTCTGTGATGCTGGAGTGGTGGAGTTTCTGGCCAAGCCTAATCCACGACGAGGACGGGCGCCGCCAGGAACAGGTCGGCGTACGGTTGTCGGTGGAGGCATCAGGCCCTTGGACGCGGCAGCCTTGGTCTTTGACGAAGCACCTTTAGACCCTGGGCCTTTCGATCCGTAGGTAATGCTGTCTTCACGATGCTCGGCCTTGGCATGTCGTAGCTCGTCGATAGAGCCGGTGCGTAGCTTGTGCCCCTCGAATTCCATACCGTTGAGCTGGAGAGCCGCCTTTCCAGCGTTCGCAGCATCCGTAAATTCGATTTTGGCACCCCCATGCATGGGTTGTAGAACCAGCTGAACGATGGAACCCAGTGGCTCAACGAGGGCTAGGACGCGAGCATCATTGACAGTATCCGGGAGACCCATAAGAGCAATCGTTCGATCTGAGACATCGGCAACGGTGGGCTTCTTGGCATTCGTATTCGGGGCATCGCTTATTGTCTCATCTCCCTCATGATCGCGAGTAGATGAAGGTGCAGGAGAGGCCGACTCGCGTTCAGTAGCTACAACCCTGGCCGAGGGTTTGAACTTGTTGTCCTTCGAGATGGCGACCTCGAGCACGTTTCTCCGGAATTTGATGTCGTTCGTCTCTACAGCTGCCTTTTCAGCCTCTTCCTTGGTTGCGAAGTCGATGTAAGCGAAGCCTCGGTTGCCGCCCGCCAAAGTCAGTGGCACGTTGACCCTGGTGATTTTGCCGTACTGGGAGAAAAATTTCCTCAGGTCGTGTTCGGTGACTGCTCGGTCGATGTTGTTGATGTGGATTTCTCGGCCTTCCACAAGAGCCCCTTCACGGGCCTTTTTGGAACCTGGATCAGAGTACTTGGACAACAGGTTGTACTTGTCGTCAAGGAGGGTGCCCTCTTTCTGAACAGCCTTGGCTGACGCTCCCTGGTCACGGAACGAGATGTAGCAAAACCGGCGACGGGTGTTTGCTTTGAGATTCGGCCAGCGAATGCTAAGGATTTCTCCACAGTCCGCGAACAGATCGCGTATGTATTTTTCATCCGCAATGGGGGGGAAGTTGGCAACGTAGACCGTCAGGTCATGGCCGGACTGAACAGTGAGCTGCGATTGCTCAAAGTACTTCCCGTCCCGGAGCAAGGCGGATTGCGCCTCTGCGGGTGTGCTGAACTCGATGAGTGCCGTCGAGGTACCGTTACTTTCTTGAACCAGGGCCGTGATGTTCTTGATGACTCCATAGTCTTTGAAGTATTGCCGGACCTTGGTCTGGGCGACCTCGCCAGGGAGATTGGTCACGAGGATGGTTGAGTTTTCTC
This sequence comes from Neonectria ditissima, assembly GCA_001305505.1. Classification (NCBI taxonomy): domain Eukaryota; kingdom Fungi; phylum Ascomycota; class Sordariomycetes; order Hypocreales; family Nectriaceae; genus Neonectria; species Neonectria ditissima. Next base: position 2,617,506 of record LDPL01000040.1, on the reverse strand, counting down.
GGTCCCTCTTGAGTTCTTGGGTGGTGGAAGCCGGAGACTTAGCATCGTCCACTTCTCCCTTCTGACGCTTGATAGCAACGTTGCTTTCGTCCTGGGCGGGCGCAGGAGATTCCCGCTTTCGCTTGGAGCCCTGTGGTTGATCTGCCTCCTGGACTGCGACTTGAGCTTCTTGCGCACGGTAATACGCGTCATACTCAGCGGCCTTCTCCTCCATTTCGCGCTTCCGGCGCTTCTTAACTCCTTCCTGAGTTCTGTGCACCCGATCAGCCGCCTTTCGCACCGAGAGCGGCGGCTCGTAGTCATTGCAGTGTTGCATGTAAACCTCCAGAACCTTTTCTGGCCAGTCGATGGTTTTTCTCGTGACGGCACGGACGAGAACAGCAGTTGCTAGCGACGGGGCCCGGAAGCTGGCACTGATAGAGGAGGGCGTTGGACTCCGGGTTTCTTGAGCACCCATGGAGGAGAAGATCAGCATCTCCCACATGTAGTACCTGAACCAGAAATCGTGACTATTTGCATGGATTTGTAGGGCAGCCAATTTGTTCCACTGAGCCCGGGCTTCGTCGACAGCGCCCTTCTTCTCAGTTAGATACTGGATATAAATGCGTTCGAGCCGAAACTTGGGATCTCCCTGAAAGTCCTTCCCGTAGAGTCTTCGGCCAATGATAGTGACGTCCTCGAGGGCTGCACTCAAGCCCACATCGGCAAGATCGACTGACTCGTCGGTTGCGGTGGCGTCTGTGGCAGTCCGCTTGAGAAAGCCGCACCACGCCGCATACATCTCAATCATGCCCTCCATGCCGTCGTCAAGAAGTTTACCCTCACTGGTTGCGGTGTGCTTAATGGATTCTATCTCGGCGAACGGTAGCTTAGCCTCCTCGGCGCATAGAATGTACCTGTTCCACAGGCGTCCCGACCATGGACAGCGCTGGACAGCTCTTCGAAGGACATCGAGCAAGTTCCCAGCGAATTGCAGATCAGAATTGGAGGATGAGAGGAAGACGACATAACTGTACCAGGTGGTCTGATCGGTGGCGAGAACTCCTGTGAGGGCACGCGCATAGAGACCGCGACATAGGTCGATACCAATTTTGGGGTTGTCGTTGCTCCGCTTGCTCTGGATCATTTCCCACTCAAGGTATTCAGTCATTGCAGCCTTTTCAGCCTCAACATCGTTGGCGGAGGCGGCCTTCTTGATCTGGAGCTCGAAGGGATCGCGGGCAGCGATGAGACGCTTCACCTCCTGGGCATTGTTGGTGATATCCTTCATTGAGTCCAACCAGGCGTCGGGGTTGTAATTTGATAGAAAGTTGGAGTAGTTCTGTGACGTCTCTTCCCAGGTAAGGTGGGGTGTCTGCAAGCGATCGCAGTAAAGGTGGGTGATGCGCTTCACGCCTTCCGGGGTGCGCGTCGTGGAAAGTAGTTCCATTTCCAAAGAGACCCAGCGATCCCACAGTAAGTGACTGTCGCTGATGCGATATTGGATAGCCTCGTAGCCCTGCTGCCACAAATCGAGCGCAGCGCCAAAGGAGAAAAGTTCGCGGCCCATCATGCGTTCCTCGTCGGTCCAGCCATCACTGGCCGGAGCTTGGGTGGCCTCCCAAAGAGACCAGAAGTAGTCGCAGTAGGAGAGCCAGACGCGCAAGCTGCCGGGTTCGGCGGCAACGGCGCGCTTGTATTGCTCGACGGTATGGACACGCTCCTCGAGGTCGGAGGCATTTCGGACCGTCTCTTCGAGGTAGGCGAGCCAGCTGTCCTCGCCTGCCGGTTTGGCCATGTTAACCATGCTGGCCATGTTGGCCATGTTGGCCGGGGTTCTTCTAGGACCGGGCGCGAACGTTGGATGAGGGACGCTGGGCGGCGGAAGCTGGACGGAAGCTGTCGGACAAAGGATGCTGACGTTGCGCCGCGCAGGCAGCAGTCGGTCGAGCTTGAGGGCGCCTCGGATTGGAAAAGATCGTTGTCGCGACGAAGGGAGCGTGAGTCGAAGTTGAAGAACGAGGGCTCCACCCAAAATGGTCGGCGGGAGGGACTGGCTGTTTGATTGTACGGTGGTCGTCTGATTGATCAGCGCTGTAATCAGCGCCTGCCTCTGGGACTGACTGCACGACTCCGATGAATGTGCAAGAGAGCAGGGTGACTCGGGGCGCGTGCTCGTTGGTGCGGGTGGGTGAAGTGCGAACGAGGGTTGGGAGGAGTGTGTGCCTTACGGAAAAGAAAAAAAAGGAACGGCCGTTGGGAGGTGCCTGGGTAGGTACGTAGTGAGAGCAGAGCGCTCCACTCGCGAGTTGATGTCGTGTCTTACAGCCGGAAGACAAGGTAGGTAAGGTAGGTAGGTACCTTGAAGCAGCAGTCACTCCCCGGCTTTCAAATCTCGTGCTTCTGTCTGTCAACTTTGAGAGGTGAGAAGATTCCTGAAACCGGGTTGACGCTCTATGACATTCTCTTCCAGTCTTCTTACCTGCTACGTAGGTAGGTACCTAGGTAGCGAGTGAGGCGTGCACTTGGGTCGCATCAGCCCGTTGCGTCGGATCACGGAGTGGGTGGGGCCCCATCTATTAGCCGTGCTCAGGTTGCGATAAGGTAGCTGTTAACCTCCCTAGCAGAGTGCTAACTGGGGCTATGCCGGTGAGGCTGCTAAAACAAAACGGAAATGTTACGATGTAGGTGAGAGCCAATGGCTGTTGTTAGTCCAAGCCTCCGGGACACAACAGGAGGCGCACGACAACTGGCAGTTTGGGCCCACTGGGCCAGAGAGCAGTGCCGTGCCTGGAGGGTCTCAGCCGCGCCAAACCCCACTATATTGATTTTCCGCAGCGCGTCATGATGTAATGCCGCACCCGGTGAAGGCCTAGAACAATCCGACTCGGGCTCCGTTTTATTCGCTGATCTCCTTGTTTCCCCTCTCCAACTCTACCGGTACTTCTCTCCGATGCTGAGGCTCCGGCGTTCTCTGCTGAGGTACGTGCCTCCGGAGTCTGGGCCCTCTGGTCATTACGCAATGTCGCTGCTCGCGCCCTCCGCTGCATCCTCCCAGATTGCTTGCTCATCTCCTCCTTGATCCACCCCCAGCTCGGCCTCCGGCTCCCCGGTCCAGCAGCCAATTTAGCACGTTTGATTCTGTCGCTTGGCACGAGAGTCGCGGTACCACCGCCGATCATTTCCTTATAGTAACCGGTCAGCGGATGGCCTAGACCCAAACCAAGCAGGCTGTCGTCTGGTGGTCGGGAGCACCCAAGCACCGTTGTTCTGCTTGGTAAAGCCGTGACAACTGTCACCAAGCTCTTATTCCCGGCTCCTTGGAGCCAGCATGCCAGCATACGGAATTCGGCGAGACGTGAGATGTGACAATCCCATCTGCCGGGTCCTTTGGTCGGTTTTCGCCATCATTAGCATTCAACCCCCCAAGCGGCTTTGCCTGCATGCTGACAGTGCACCACATAAAGACGCGATAGTGGCTCGGCTGTGCTCCCTCATTGAGACATGGTGTTGATGTCTCGGAATCATGTGCATATATTGGATTTCGACGACAAGTAAGCAGGCATTGAGTGGGCACCCGTGTAAACCCATTTGCTCCTCTCGTTCGCGCCAAGCACGGCACCGAGCCCAATTGCGTCAATAGATACATCAAATCACTGTCTGATTCTTAGACCTATACTTGAAGTCGAAATTGGCTTCGTCTGAACTAGGATGTCTTGATTTATCGTGGACAAATTCCGCTGATGCTACTGGACGTTGCGTCGGCATCTTGACATCTCTCGTGTCGCGTTGTATTGTGATCCGCCTAGTTCAGCTGACTGGCCCTCCCTACTGACTGTATCGAGATGCACGACGTTACAAGCACGCCATGGAACCACGAATTCGTACGATGAGATCTGGCCTACCGTATCTCGTGGTGCAACGGCCCAATGCACACTTTCTCGGACTTGACCTCAAATGAACATTCCTAAGCCCCGACGTGAAGTGCCTGCAGGGGCGCTGCCAGGGCTCTGGGTGTCATCGGGTTCGCTTGGTTCCGAGATCTGGCGGGCTTTTGGAAACACCGGCGTTGCTGCCAAGCGGCAAGTGGCCCCTTTATGGGACGACCCAAAATTTGAGATCAATGCAGGTAGGGTGAAGTTGGACCCTAATGATGCCTATTCGCGTAGCTGAGATCTCTGACAACGCAACGGCTTCTACACGTAACGCGCTTCGCAATCCATTCTAGCCCAGTGGTATCCTGATTTCATGTGCTTCGTATTGTGACTTTCATCAGTTCCTGTGATTCTGGCAACCTCTGAATAAATGCGCCGTTGTGAGACGGAACCACTAGAAGCCAGGTCGAACTCGAGGAATACAAACAATGAAAGGTCTCCATTCTATCAGACCGTTGACAGCATATCGCCGAGGTCCCGGGAGCTGCTAGATCTCATCAAATGCAACCTACAACCGGCCCCTTTCGGCGCTAGCACGATCTCATATCTTCATTACTCCGTACTAATCCTTATATTAGACAGCGGGTATTGCTTACTGAAGGGATCGCCTCGGTTGTTATAGCTGTTTTCGCTGCCGAGAGCTGGATTCACCATGCCCTCAAGTCATCACTTCATACTAACACGACGACGGAACCAGCACATCGAAACACCGTATCTTCAATTTTTTCACTATTCCCCTTCCTCCTTCCTACTGGATAGAGGTATTTCTGGGTTTTCACCGTACCTTACCTGTCCAGTTTGCTGGCTTTAGAGAGAGAGTTGTGCCGTCTGCGCCTTTGCAAGGTAGTCGCTGTATCGAGCCAGCTTCTCCTTAGCCACGGCGCACATACGCTCCGTGATAACAGCCGAGCGGCCAATGTACAAAGACGGGTCCAACACGGCGTCGAGGTCGCCATGAATGGGAGAGAAGTACTCCGTGTTGCGGATTCTCTCAATCAGGTCGTTCGGCTTGCCTTCGTTCTTGACAGTCAGACCAGCTTGGCGCGAGAGAACACGGATCTGCTCATGGGCCTCTTGACGGTTTCCACCCTTGCTGACTAGTTTCATAATGATGTTCTCTGACGCCATGAACGGAATTTCGGCATCCAGATGAGCGCGGATCACTAGAGCAGATGAGTGTGGTCAGCATAGGAGCGAGTTTTGAAGAAGAGCTGACGAACTCTCAGGGTATACAACAAGGCCGTTGGTAACGTTATCGAGGGAGGCGCCTGTTTTAATTCATCAAGTCAGCAAATGGTTCAGATATCAGTCTTGTATACACATACACAGGGCGTCAGCTAGCAGGTATGACTCCGGCAAATCAATTCGTCCTTTTAGGCGGAAAAATTAGCGGGGGTGTCTACAGGGTAGGTATGGTTGGGGGTTCAAACTAATTGCCGAGTCGTCGAGAGTGCGCTCAAACCACTGCCCAGCGAACGTCTGCGCAAAGTTGGCATTTTTGTTCATCAATTCGCGACCAAGGGATGTGATTCTCTCGCTGCGCATCGGGTTTCGCTTGTACGGCATAGCACTCGATCCAATCGTTTGGGCGTTAGCTGGTGGTTCAGCGACAACATGGTGTGACTTACCTGATCCTTTTCCATAGGTTCCTCGATTTCTGGACGACCCTGTTAGTAATTTTTTTTCCAATTTTTTTTCATGACAGACCGAAAGGATCTCTAATATCTTCTTTGATAATACTTGAGAGAACAGTAAAATAGCGGGGAAGTACCTTTCATGTGTGCCAGGTGTCGTATATCGATCGCGATACGTCTATTACACGTAGTCAGCAACCAAGTTGTGGGCAGTGGGCAAGGCTTTTTCAATATGGGCTGTTGCCTAGCTTCCGAAATTGACAGAAGGGGATAGGAATACATACTGCGCAGTAGCACCGAAGGCTGAAAGTACATTGGCGATACGCCTATGATTCTGAGTCAGTATTCGCACAAAGACCCCGTCTCGTATTTGAAGAGCCCAATGTGATAGCCACAAAGGTCGCCGGGAAGCTTTCGTAGTACCACCAGCCAAGAGGGAGGGTTACTCACAGGTCCACCTTTCGGGTGTACTGCCAGAATCTCGGTTAGTCCTCTTTAACAACCAGGGAGCAAGAATGCTATTCGGGACATACGGTTTGGGTAGAGACAGGATAGATTCCGGGGAACCCAGCTTTTTCGCACAGCTTCTTGTTGAGCTCATCAAGCTTGTCGCCATCAGAGCCAAAGATTTCCATGAACGATCTAAACCCGAAATTAGCATTTTGACAGCCTCTCACGCATCTCGGGAGAGTGGAATATGCAGAACTCCTTATAAGTTCTTCCGCTTTCACCCTCCCCAGATGTTCAGCTGGACAAAGCCAAGTTGGAGGTAGCTTACGCCTGCGTGCCAGTAGTGCCAACTTTGAAATGCCGAGTTAGTAAATCGTGGCTCTGCATGTTTTGAAAGAACAGAGGTAACCAGAGAAGGGCAATTTGGATCACGTACCGGCACCACGAAATCGGAGCTGATCTCGAACATGCTCGAGGTCCTCCAAGTCCATGATCTTTCAAGTCAGCATTCGAGCAACGTCGCATTGGTTGAGCTAGGACTCACAAGTTCCTGGATCCATTGAGCGGCACGTTTACCAACGCTTCAAGCCATCGTAGATCAGTAAGAGAATTTGAGAAACGCAATCGGTTTTGCTTTATGCTTGGCTGAAAGCTCTTGAACCAGTTGGAAAAATAGAGCGGAACTTACGTGATCGGCTGAGCAGCCTGGAAGTGAGTAAATCTAGGCGAGGGCGATGTTCAGACTTGAGGTTTAGTCAATGGCTAAAGGGACCAACATACCCCAGGGTAGGAAGATCCTTGTACTGCAAGGCAAAGGCGCTGAGATTCTGGATGACCTTTGCGAGCTTTGGAAGCAAGATATCCAAACCGTCACGAATCTTCTCGAGAGTTAGCCATGGCCTTATTGGCATATCCTGGGAGAATGGCAGAAGCTCGTGAAACACGAAAGGCGGCTCTTGAACTCAGGATTAACGTACGAAAATGAGATCGGCGTTGTCAGTAACGAAGCAACTTAGGTGTGTTAGCTCATGTCTTTGATATCATTACTATCACATGTACAAACCTGGTAGCACCGTAGTGAATCACGCCAGCAGCAGCACTGGGGGTCAACAGTTAGTTGACACTCTCAGACACATATTGATTCAAGGGACAAATGTCCTGCCTGTGAAAGCAAATGTTGTTTTCACAGTTGCCCTCGATCAAAAGCGAAACGGACAAGGATGATGGACAAGGTTACATACGGAGCTACTTGTCCGAAGGCCTGCACTTCTGTTAGATGTGGGGTAGACGCTTAGACGACGCGATAAATACTAACGTGGACATGAGCCATGACGTCGTGGCGGCGACGTGCCTCCTCCACGCGGGCAACCTCGAAGTCTTCATCAGTCATGGTCAGGTTGGCCCTCATTTGCTCTAGGGCCTCGTCCGTGACCTCCTTAATGCCAAGCTCATGCTCAGCTTCGGCCAGCCACAGCCAAAGTTGACTGGGACACGGTTAGGATGACTACGGTGAGGTCAGGCCCGAGTTTACTTGCCGCCAAGTGGAAGCCCTCGTTCTGGCTGAAAAGAGGGTGAGCATCTCCTTGGATGCATAGCGGGAACCCAGAGGGGTCTGGTATGAGTCGTAGTTGGCCATGTTTGCTGTCGTTGTTGGTGATGAGTGAATGGGTACTTCGCGATGTGTTAATGAAGGGATCTGAAAACCCCGATGCACCGTAGTTTTGGGTGACGGGATAATTGACACTCGGAGAGATGGAGAAAATCAGAGAATTTTAGCCCTCCTCGGGCGTTTTCGGCTTGGGTGGCAGCGCGTGGTCACAAAAACAGCAGTCCCCCGCGTTGCAAAGAAGACCACCGAGACAGTGGCATGGTGGCTGCGAATTTAATTGACTTACCAGCGGTGTTGTGTTTTTCAATTGGTGTGGCCGTCTTCAGGCAATAATGATACTATGTAGATAGGGTGACTCGCTTTTCGATTTCAAACTGAGCAAGCTGTCTCAGTCAAAGGCCTCCATGGCGGGGTAATTTTGATGCTTGTCTGGACAAGCGAGGGGGTTTGAGTTCGCTCAAGCCTGCCTGAGGCAGCCAGAGAGGGTGGGCCATTGTTTCACGCTAATCTAGCGACCCGGGTAGCACCTGGATAACAGGTTCAAGGGGTTCAGGGCTGTTGGCTCTGCTTGGACCCCGCACCAACAGTCCAACACGGGCAAGACGCAGGTGAAACGAACGACGACGGAGCTTCGTGTGTGTGGGTGGCAGTGGCCAATGGAATGCTCTCCGGCTCACGACGGCCGCACCCTTTTCTATTCCTCTGCGAGTAGCTATTCAACCATCTCAGCACCAACGGACTTTTTCGCAAGTTGAGCCCGCGAGAGAGCCTGCATCTCGGTGTAACCGACCCTTCACTTCTGCATGCAGCAGGAAGATTTTGTTTCTCAATCTCTCACGGCGTGCATCACTCGACAGGTTGATCCCAGACGACGATCCGGAACCCGCTCCGCATGCAAGTCGATGGCGCACGTCAACGGCCGACTCAGATCTCATGTTTTAGACGCAAGGGAAAGGAGAATGATCACGGGCACGGCTGGCGGCTGCATACGAATACAAGCATACATACATGATGTCTGACATGATACGTGATAGGTGCTGCGTTGTCTGCACCCTTGCCGCCGAAACCGCCTGTTGGTGTGACCGCCTGCGACCCAAAACTGACATGATCCGACGTGCGAAACGCCGGAGGCCGCCCTGCCTTTGTCCAGCTCCTTCTCTACAGCCCGGCGATGTTCGTGGGAGGGATGATGAAGGAGACCTGACCTACTGCCATACTGGGAGACCAGGACAGCAGCATTGACATCTCTCGGGTCTCCTCTCACCGTCTACTCTGGATATCCTGATCTGGCAGTCGACTAGAATTACGCTCCACCCGCGAGGTGACGAAGGATTGCGGCTGGCGACCAGGCCCAGGATTTTCGTCTGCCCACCCTAGCCCGTTGAAGCGGGTGTCCCTCTCGCCGATAGGCTGCAGCCCCGGATCCCTAGTCGCGCGCCAGGGTTATTATTAGCTGGGGTCCGTTGTGTCCATCGCAATAGGGACAACCGATGTACTGCAATAACGCATGACGAAGTGTTTCGTCGGTAAAGCAGGCCACCCCGATTTTTCTTCAATCTGCCTCGAGCATTGGGGCACAGTCATTTGACCTGCATTGCCTGGAGTAGATTAATGTCGGTGGCTGTGTTTGAGGGAGAGAGAGAGAGACATATCACGCAGCTTCCGTCGGAGGCGAGGACTGGCCTCTTATGTACGTGGTATCCAGAGCCACAGTCATTTCCGCGTTTCCATGGTCTTCTTGGACGCAATAGCACACGTACAGAAAGGTATTTTCGTAGTAGTGAAGCATTGATGAAACACTGCTATATTCTCTGGATGGATGATCTGTGATATTTCAGTTCAGCCGGTAGATGGGCGGCACTGTGCCCACCGCGGGTTCGGTACGTGTATTCCATCCGTACCGGCCACCCAGTCGTACTTAGTGTTGCGGGGGGCACTTTTACACTCATCAGGGGCTTGCGCCCCGCTAACCTTTCGTCCTCTGCCCCCTATTCTCGTCGGTGAGTACGAAATACGTACGTCTCCGTGCCCAGTGCTCGGGACTTTCGGGTCGGGTAGCAGTTGCATACCGGCTGTCGTTGGTTACAAGTCGGTATAGTTGTGCAAGAATGAGCAGGCTGACCTTGTAATATCCCAGATGTTTATGCACTGTACCTCGTACCCGACATGCCTGTCTGCCCATGGAAGTCGGAAACTCAACCTTCACGAGCCTCGCAGGACCAGGGGCAGGGGGCGTTGTTTGGAGTGTGCTGCAGCCCAGGCATGGAGTGCAAGCTAGCCTGGGGCTTTCCAAGGCCTTCAGGGCTTCCAGTGCACTGTATTTGCCGGCGGCGTCACCCAATCCAAGCCATCCATCCCACCGGGCTGGGTCGCCCTGGAACTTCCTCCTCGCTGCCGCCCACTGCATCCATCCATCCATGTACCGATGCCGCACCTGCAGCAGCTACTTCCGCCCTCCGGTACTACCTGGAAACCCGCTAGAGAGGCCCTAGCACCAGCAGCCCCAGGCCCCAGGCTCCAGGCCCCAGGCCCCAGGCCCCCAGGCCCCCAGACAATATCGCCATTCCCTTCAATTCCTCAATCCCCCCCCAATCATCCATGCCTTGTTGACCCAGTGTCTCTTCTTTCATTCCTCTCCGCCCTTTGTTGCGACGCTTTTCTCTTCGCGATCCCGAACCCACTTGTCTTGTCGGCCTTTTTCCACCTTCTTTTCTTCCACGTCTTCTTTCTGCCCGAGTTTCGCGATTTGCGCCGTTGGGGACCCTTTTCACTCTCTCAAAGTGTCCCACGCCACTCACCCACCACCTCACAGTTTCGTCGACGAGCTCACTCATTCGCTCGCCGTCCCAAACCCTCCTACAGCTTACCTCGCCATTCCTTGAACGCTGTTGGCCAGCCCGACCGGCCCGTACTTCAGCCTCCATTTCTTCGTATTCCTGCACAACCTGCATCACCTGCTGCACCGATCGGGTGCCACGTTGGACCGCCCTTGTCCCACTGCCGACCTTCGTTTCTTGCCTGGGCCTTCGCCTTTTACTTCGTCCTCAACTTCCCCGACCTGGGATCCGGCTGGACGTCCGCCTCTAGTCTCTGTTGTCCCAATCGCTCCCGTCGTCGACTTGCGCGAACTCGTCCTGGCTCTGGCTCTGCTTCCGGCTCTGGGCCACCCGTCCCTCGTTTAAACCCACCAGACATTCGTTTTACCCGTCTTTGACCTACCGTCTACTTCTACTACCCCGTCGAGATGCGCCTCCTAATTTCTGCTCTTGGTGCGCTGGGCGCCCTGCATGTCCTTGGTGTTGCCGCCCAGAGTGCCGACTGTGTTGTAAGTCCTCGTGAGGCCTGCCTCGAGGTTGATGGTGACTGACGCATTTTCCAGGGCGCGTGTACCAATGAACTCAGGGACAAATTCGCCGAGTCCGGCTGCAGCAGTGCTGAGGATGGTGCTTGTCTTTGCGTCAACAGTTCTTTCCTCACCGGGATCCTTGACTGCTCGAGCTCGCGCTGTTCAGCTCAGGAGTCCGACGTCACCGGCTATCTCAGCAACGGATTTTGTACCGGTACGTTTGCAAGCTCGTTCTTGGGTTAAATTCTGACTTGTCAGGTGTTGCGCTGCCATCCGCATCCGCTGCCGAGACCACGGCTGCTGCTTCTTCCACAGCTGCCGAATCCACGGAGGCAGCATCCACGGAGGCAGCATCTACTGAGGCAGAGGCATCAACCGCCGTATCCTCATCTACCGAAGCTCCCGCCAGCACCGAGGCCGTCTCGTCTTCTGAAGAGCCAGCGACATCTGCCGCGCCCGAATCCACCCAGGCCTCCGAGACCGCAGCGGCTACTACAACCGCCGCCGAACCTTCATCCACCGCAGCAGAGTCGAGTGTAAGTAGACTGGCGTGTGCAGAGCCTTGATATGTTGCTGATAGCGTGGTTAGGCTACCGAATCTGCCTCCGAGACAGAGGCTACTGCATCACAGACTTCTGGCGGTGCTGGCGCCGGCGCCGGCGCCAGTGCGTCAGCAACCTCAGGTGCTGAAAAGGACGATGATTCTTCTGGCTCTGGACTTTCCTCCTCTGCTAAGATTGGTATCAGTGTTGGTGTGGGCCTTGCCGCACTTGTCTTGATCGGTGTCGCTCTTTGCTTCCTTTTGAAATCACGCAGACGCAAGCAAGAACAAGAGCGAGAGCAACGCGGAATTGGTCTGGCAATTTCTGAGCCTCTTCCCGGCGGTGGAAGGACCTACGCCTCAGCCGATCATGGTTCTCTCCGCGAAAAGAACACCTATGACATGGAGATGACCGCCCATCGGTACGAGGACATGGTTCCGAGAACGACACCCCGGACAATGGTGTGATAACTAGTGAGGAGCAAAATTTGAACTTCGAACTGGGAATTGAAAAAAACAAAACATATTGACCAGTTCTGATCCCGAGGCATTTGATGTTATAAGTTCCTCATCTTATGCAACCAACTGGCCATGGTTTATAAGAACCTGGATATCGTTGACCAAATCAGGGGAAAGTGCAAATATCACTCGACTGCTTGACTTGTACCAGCTTGTGTTGCAACGTTTCTTTTCTTTTTCGTAATGTGCCTCAAGGCACTTTGCATCTGCAATTGCATTTCTAGTCGTTGGGCGTTTACTGGAGATGACCGGGCCCTGTTGTCTTGTATTGGGAGAGGGAAACAGGTCATGAAGGTTAAAACCTAGTTCAAGGACACTGAGCGGGTTGTCGTTTTGCTCAATTGTACAGCGATTCATTGTACATATCTTACAAGTCTAAGCGAGATTACATGCAAAACTCCCGCAATGTCTAGCCTCTCGTTGCTTTGTCCTGCCAATAAATAGCATAGTACATCTTGATACTCTACCACGAGTAATATGGCCGTTGTCCATAGACAGGTCGGTTGGGCAAATGTACCCAAGGGCCCTTCTTGGCCTTCTTAGCCTCGCGGTCCTCATACTCGCGAATCCTTGACTTCTCCTCTTTGAGTAGAATAGTTAGGCCTGTGGGGGAATGGTTAGCCTCTTTCAACAACGTTGTTCAAACGAGTGGTGCACGTACTGGTACTGGGGTGACGGATGATGCCCATCCTTCCACGGCCCTTGTAGTCGATCTTCTTTCCACGCCAGGCGCCCCGACCTACCCATGACTGAGCAATATACATCCGCGTCGGGTCGGTAATCTCGATCCACTTGCCGTCAATGGTTTGGATCTTACGTGGCTTGGTGAGAAGCTCGCCGTTGACCTTGCCAAGACCCATGCCACGTTGGGCAATTGCCAAATCTCGAGCCTCCTCCAGGTAGTACCGCACCTCAGCAGCAAACTTTTTCTTGGACCATTGCATCTGCGTAATGGCTTCGTCGACGTTCTTGCCGGCGATCTGACGGGCCAACATGACGAGCTTCTTGACGCTGGTGGGCATGAACTCGCTTTTGTGCAGCAGCTCACGCTCCGACATCTTGACGCGCTCCTCCTTGGTCAGGCGGCCGTTACGGCGGACCATTTGAATGACCTTCTTGCGCTGCCAGCGGATGCGACTCCTCGGATCCGGGTCGACGACCATGGCCATGTTCTCCTTGGTCTTCTGCTCCACCTCGCCCGCACCGGGGACTGCCTCACCCGGCCCCTTCTGCGCCGTCTCGATCTCGTCCTGGAAGATGTTATCCTCGACGCCGCTGTACATGCTGCGCTCCAGGAACTGCTCGCGGTTCTTGGGGTCGTCGAGTTGGCCGGTTACGGGATCGCCCGAGGCCGCGGTTGTGTCGTTGGTCCGGGACTTGCCCCAGCCCTTGAAGATGTTGGTGGACCATTTGTGTCGTCGCTGTACGGAGGGCCCGAGACCTGCGGACCATATCGGTGTTTGGCAGCCGTGAAGAGCATTCGGAGCCTTTGCTGTGCGATTGAGATTGGGTCAGCCAAGCGTCCGACGCGGGGAGAGTCAATTGAGCTCTGCCGGAGCTATACGGGGCTGCGTACCTGACAGCGCCAGCCTCCGGGCGGCTATGCGGAGACTCATGGCAGCAGGTTTGTCGCAGCGTGCAAAACCCCAAGTCTCGTGATGTTCCCGGTCTCACAGTTGTCAAGCAAGCTCAAGTACTTCCTCCACAACGCCGGGCCTGTCGTCGAGATTCTTTTCCCACCGGGGTTCAGCCGAAAGCGTGGGATTCCGGGTCGCACGTGACCGCAATGCTCTAGCGCCATTAACATCAGCCCATCCTCGGGATGAACTCGCAACTTCACGACCACATCGAAACCCTCCAACCAGCCTCACAGCTCCCTCCTTCGCCCGAACCGCACCGAAAAAGGATCACAATCAAAATGGCCGTCCGACCCATCACCGGTGTACGTCTTCTACGAGTCAATGGCTCGGCCGCGCGCCGCCCCGGCCGGGCCAGAGGAACCCCGACGAGAGCTTTTCGTGGACTGACTGTGCTGTAGATGCTCCGACGAAACCTCGTCCTGGACCTTGGCATTGCCCTCGGTACGTTGCCCGATCCCATAAATCGACCGAATTGAACCCGCCCGGCCGTTGTATACTAGAGGATATTCGAAGAAGGAAGCTTCGGGGGGGCGCTGACAATTCGCGTGATATGGTTGGCTGGTGGGAGCAATGGGCTGACCAGTATTGCAGGTTCCGGTTTCGTCATGGCCAACTTTTTCTGGTATGCAGACATGCTCAACGACACGGCAATGTAGCTACACTAAGTGCGAGGACTAACCAACGTAGGTACGGCTACCACGTTCCCCGAACCAACGCCCGCGACAACCACTACATCAAGCTGGAGCAGGAGCGCGCTGCCCAGAAGGACGAGTAATCAAGCCCAATGGCACTCGCAATTGCAAGGGGGAAGCGGGGATGAGCAGCGTCTATACCGTCCGAGGGGAGGCTTCGCAATGTTTCGTTTGTCTTGTCGCTGGATAGAAGAACAAGAATACCAAGGCTTTATTCGAGACGGTCGCCAGACAATCTGTACAATAGGCCAGGGCAACCAAGTCGACATGTGCTTTGAAAGTAACTGATGTGCCATTGATATGTACAGAGTGATGCTGCTAGTTCTGGGAAGCTTGAGGGCGCTGTAGCCTGCTCAAGTTCCAATGTCCCATTTTCGAGCCATCCATGTATTGTATGACTCCGCCGCCCGATTGATGAACGTTTTATTCAATTATTCTCAAAACCGTTGCCATCAAGACGATTCAATTATAGCGTGTTTTGGCTCCATCAGTCATGCTTGGTGCGTTGTTGGAGGCTTGGAATCCGGCCATGCCGAAGCACCTCGGGGCCGTGTCTCGTTCCCTCTTTGATGAGTCAGGAACTGTCGTAACAGATGCGATGTTAGTATATCGAAGGAGGAGTATTTGGTGTACTTCGTAGTTTCTTCCACTGGGTGGATTTAAGACAGGTCAACTGCTGCCAATTTTCACGCAATATGGTAGCCGGCCGAATTGGAGCGTTCGTTGCTCGGTCTGGGCGGTGCCCCTCAATAGCAAGCCGCATCGCGAGAACGGCGCTGCAGCCAGAGCTTATGAAAAGCTCACCGCGCCGTGTCGGGTAAGCCCCAGCTAGATGACCAGTGGTAGTGCTGTGGAGGCTTCTGTTCGGCGCTGGTGTTGTTTTTGCTGCTCCCAGCGGTGCCTGAATAGTCCTTCCCCTCCCACGCCGTCGTCTCGACCATGAAAGCACCCTTTCTGTCCTTGCACCTTTTGGCCCATCAGCAAACCCGCCACCGACATCGCACAAACACAGGAGACGGGCAAAAAGGGCTCACTTGCGAAACAGCCGACCGACGGCGTAGCATTGCACGGCACTGTCCCACGTGACGGGCTCTTTGATCTCGCACTTGTACTGCAGCATCTCGTGGAGCTCGCAGGCGCTGAGGTCGACGGAGCGCTCGCCGGCGCCGAGCTTGCGCTTGCGGCCCTTGAGGTCGGTCTGGATGCGGTCCGGCAGCTCAGAGGCGTGGAAGACCTGGCAAGGGTATCCCATTGCGGCGCGGTTGCTTCTGTTGCTGTTTTTTTTTTTAAGGCAGTGGTAGGATGGTGAATGAGGCGGTGACGGGAGGGCGGTTGCTGGCTGAGGTTGAGGAGGCGAGTCTGGAGGAGGTGAGTTTCCAGGAACTGCTTTGGCGGGCCTGAGCTTTTCTTTTTTCTGGTCACTACAAAACCACAAATGCGACGACAGTCAACGTCAATTCACGCCAACCTCCTCACATCTATCGACGAAGTATTCCAGCGAGTCGCTAAAACATGAACAATCGCACATCGCCGCTTTCTCGACTCAAGCGAGTGGGAAACTGTGTTGGCGACAAGTCAAGTGGCTTGTCTCCAGGCCTCTCTCTCACGATATCCGGGTCATCTTCTTGCCTGGTGATGCAGGAGTTGGGTTGACCATTGACTCGTCCAGCGTGGGCATCTCTCCCGGGGAGCCGGGGGATGGATCTCCCGCGGCCGAGAGCAGACGTTCAATCTATTGCTACTATACTTGATGGTCGCTTGCGGCGGATAGGTACTAAACTGCTGCTACAGATGCTCCAGGGCGTGCGCTCAGCCCTTACTCTGGCCTTAGATCACGCTTCACCCGACAACAAAGCACCAACCCAGCATCCGGTCCAGGCAGCCAAGCCGACGCACATGCAGGTGCTTGACCAACTGGCCGCTCATCGTTTCCGAACCACCAAGGCCGCAGGCGTGAGTGTATCTGGGCGCCATCTGCCCTTACTCTACAGGCTCATCTCGACCCTCGTTTCCCCGCCGCACCTGCACACCTTGCTCGTCCTGGACCTGGACGGACGCTTCGATGCCACCCGTCTCACTTGCCCCGAGCCCCATCTGCGCCACGTCTACATCCAGCGGCCCGCTCGTAGCAGTCCGGAGCGTCTCCGAGCGTTGGTAGCCGAGGCCGAGGGCTTCATGCTCTACGGCGACGGCGCCCACGCGAGCGCCGCCCGCCAGTGGTGGGGCACCGTCGTCGTTGGCGGTCTTGGCGCCGGCGACATCGCGGCCGGTTGGAAGGGCTGGCTACGGGTGGACCGCGAGCACGTCCGCGGCTTCGCGCTCGGCATCAGCGCTGAGGAGGCCATGGAGCAGCGTGGGCATCGTCAGGAGGCTGTGGACGCTGCGGGTTGGGCGGCTACGTCTGAGTGGGGAGATTTCTCATTCAAGGAGGAGATGTACGAGTCACAGGACGACGACGAGGGTCACAAAGGGGAGCACTCTCAGAGTGAAGATGGGCCATAAAGACAAAGTGGAACATTCTACAAACTACGTCAGGCTGCTTCCCCGATCTTCTGGCGCTTCCCCGGACAATGCTATGTGTCACTGACGTAGGAGTTCCTCCTATCCCAAACTTCTCCTACGGTAATTCACTCAAGTGGATATACCCCATGGGAAACCATTACCAGTTCCGGGGGGCCGCAGACGAGGGTGTATTCAGGTGGAGAGGGGAGTGTGAGGAGATGTCACTATATCATGCATCGCGAAAGACGTGCGTCTCGGTCTCACATTCCAGCTCGACATCCCGACAAATAGCGAAGGCTCTACTCCAGTTCTCAAACGACGAATAACAAAGTGGCTCTCGGCCGACATGGGTTTTGACATGGAGAATTAGGGGACAAGGGGGTCCCTTGGAAACTAGACACACAGTAGGCCTTGGCTGGGCATGGATGCGAGGAGGGTGGGTAGCAGCAACCGCAGTTGCAGGATCAAACCTGCTCGATGAGCGACTTTCATGCAGTTGTGGCTCTCAAGGATGGGTTCGTCTGACCGCAGTTGTGTGGAGAAGGGCTGAGGACGAGGTTGATCAAGGGATGAGGGGTTGGACTGAGCTGTCACTCGATAAGTCACTTCAGCAAAGCGTCTGTCTTCTTGAAACCCAGAAACACAGGGTTTCTGCTATGCCCAGAAATTCATGCGTCCCTTCGATGATTGTGCCATTTTCAGCCCGATGGTGTTGTCGGGTCTGTTTACTACTAGTTGTAATTACACTATCATGCCGCGATCGCTTGTAACCTGTGGTTTTCAGTCCAAATTGCTGTGAGATGCGGTTCATCATGGAAATGAGTTATCACAGGTTACACATTATCACGGGGTGCAAGATTTAGTCTAAAATCAACCAGAGCTCTTTTTTTTTCTATTTAATGACTAGATTGTTGGGATGTGATGCTCATCAGGGTATAAGGGGAGGGTTGATGCATCATGGCAATGAGAGGCAAGAGCTCTTCATCCAGAAACACAAGACTCTATCGAGGTCTATGCTATAAGCCGCACGTGGCCGACGCTTGTATGATATTCGTCATCTGCAAAGGGTCGTTGAGTGCAGATGGAAAAATCGTTATGCGTCCTTTGACAAAAGAAATATGCAAAACCCGGCGGAACAAATAAGAACAAATCGCATCCCTAGTGATGCGTCCCAAGAACTGAAAAAGAAGGTCCCAAAGAGGTCAGACAAGAAGAGAAGTCGCTAATCGCAGACGAGCTCTCGTGGATTGCTTAGATGGTAAGGCCTTCCATGTCCACGATGGCAGCGCCGTTGTTGCAGACGGACTCAGCCAGGACGTCGGTCTTGCGGGTATTCATAGCGGCGGCCTTCTTGGCCATCTCGCGGCGGATGCCGTGGTTGACAGCGTCGAGGACGTTGACGACGGTGGCACGGGGCTTGTAGGCGGGCTCAGTGCCCTCCTGGTAAACACCCGTCTCGACGAGGATGCTGTACCAGTCGTTGTCGGCCTTCTTGTTGACGGCGTTGGTGCCGCGGATATCGCTCTCGGGCGTGTCACCAACGAAGTAGACCGTCTCAGGGGGGGCGACGAGGCCGTGCTCGGTGTTGCGCCACTGGCCCATCAGGCGCGAGGCGAACTCAAAGGTCGACACCTGCGGCTTGCCGAAGGCGTGGGTGTGAAGCTCGCCTGCGCCGTTGGTCAGGTCCTTGAAGGTGACCTCGAACATGCGGCGAAGAGCACCCATGCCGAGGCGCACGTGCTCGTGGGCAGCAGACCAGACGACGTCGTTGTGGGAGAAGTAGAAGGGAGGCCCGTCGTCAAAGGTCTCGCTGCGGGTGCCGAGGCGGCCGCCCTTGGACATGGCCAGGTCGAGCATGATCTGGATGTCGCCGGCCCAGTCGCGCGAGTCGGCGAAGACGAAGACGGCGTCGATGGTGACGTCGCTGAAGTCGCGCTCGCGCGAGTTGGCGTGCTCCTCGGGCGTCAGCTTGCGGAAGGGCGTCGTGGCCGAGTTGTGCTTGATGATGTCGCCGGGTGTCACGACGTCCTTGAAGCCGTAGCCCTCGGCCACCAGGCGGCACGTCTCGCCCTCGCCGCCGACGACCAGCACGGTGCCGTACTTCTCGGCCATCTCGCGCATGGGCGTGTGGCCGCAGATGAACTGGCCGGGCTTGATGTCGCAGAGGAGCTGCTTGGAGAGGTCGCCGCAACGCTCCTCCTCGGTCTTGCCACCGCCGTTGGTGAGGAAGATGTGAGGCCTGTGGGGGGGGAAATACCGTGTTAGTCGTCCGTCTCATCCTTGCATATAGAGGGGGGGGGAAATAGAGTCACGATGCTTCTTTGTTTAGTGGACCGCCCCAGAATAAATCCGGGGTTTTCGGTGGACCAAGAAGCATCCGGGGGGTTGAAGACGAGGGGGAAATGAGTGGTAACTTACACTTTGATGCCGAACTCGTTCTCGCCGTTGAGGACCTTCATGGCCTCAATGGCCTCGGGGATGGCACGGCCGCCGCGGACGAGCACGCCGTCGATGTCAAAGGCGAAGACGAACTCATCGGCGACGAGCTGGTCGTCGGCCGGGGAGATGGGCGAGGCCAACGACTGGAGGCTGGAGATGCTGGCACTGGAGCTGCTGGAGGCGAGCTCGGGGGAGCTGGGGACCGAGGACGCGGAGTCGCTCATGTTGTCCGAGAAGAAGCTGGTCTGGGCCATGCTGGGCGAGTGGTATAGGTGAATGAGGGAGTCCGGCTCCAAGCGCGCGCTCAAGATGGGCACGCGAAGAAGAGTTGGATGGGATGAGGCTGGCTGGCGATAATGATATATCACGAGGGAAAGACAAGAAGTGTTGTCTTTGGTTTTGGTGGTTTGTGGTAGGAGAGATGGATGAATAGATGAATGGATAGATAGTTGGATGTGTGAATGAAGATACTACCGTCAAGAACGGTGGCAGACATCTGGTCCTTTATAGATTTGGGCGCCATCTCGATGGTCTACTGCCCCGACTCCAGAGGGTACATCTACACGTACGTCAAGCAAGCGAAAAGGCGGAGCGCCCCCCGGACGATGAGGAATAGAATTGTGGGTTTGTCCTCCGTCATCTCTTGTTCCTCATCCTGTACGTAGTACGGAGTAATTCTCCTGGTCGCATAATCCACTTCTTCCAATCCGAGTCATAGCCTAGAACCGTGGCGAGGGCGAGTTTTCCACGTCCCCGCCCTCCCTTATCCACCCAGTTGTCTAGGTTCCACAGCGGATTCTTTGCGGTTTCGTGTTCTTCTTTTTTTGGGTTCTGTTCTTACTCGTAGTGTACAAGGAGGTAAGGGATCGATAAGACGGGACGAGGTCGTTGGATGGCGGTTGATTAGGTAGGGGGGGGGGGCAGGCAATGACGGGAGGCGTGTTTCCGTCTCCTTTGCCCATTTTCCGCAGACCGGCGATATAGGTACCTCGTCCGGCGGCCCATCTCGGGTACTTGCGACTTGCCATACGCAAGCACGGCGTCGCTGAAACGCTGCCGGGGGACGGGTATCCGGTACCAGGGCGCCGTGGTACAACCTCCGTCCAACACGGCTGACGGCGGCACGGGCGGTCAATTATTTCGACAAAGACGCCGCCGCCGCACCAGCCAGCAGCAAAAGAAGGATTGCGATGGACCCCTGGCATTTGGCCCAGCCAGCCCCTTCCGCTCTGCCTAGTTGAAAATGCACCGCTGTGACGTCGACAGCCAGGTACCTACAAGTAGCTCCCCTCCAGCGGCCATGTTCTTTTGTAAGCTGGAACGGACAACGCCCGGTACCAAGTGGGGGATGCCCCATGTACACATGTACATCACTTCTCGGAGAGGGTTCCTCTCTGCCGCGATTGCAGATTGCAACAGTTCACCACAAGGCACAAACTACGTAGTCCCCTGTCCGTGTCGGGCTCGCCATGTGCTGCTGCATGGCGGGTGTGGGACCCTGAGGCTCAGCGCGTGGTTTCGGCGCCAATCACGCCGGCGCGCTGGGCCATGGTCGCCCGTCCGGAACGCCCTGAAGGCCTTACTATTACTTTTGATACAGGCCAGCAAGGGACGGTGGGTGGCCGTGGGACGCACCGTCAAGGATCGTACAGACTCCACCACACCGTGCAGCCAACAGAGATACAGCCGTGCCTCCAAGCCAAGATACGGTCGTCCACTGGCTGCCGTCCCAGTCGGTCTGGAGACGGTGGAAGGAGGGTCCGCTAGCACCCCAGCCCTTCTCCAACCAGCAACCAGCAACGGAACATGGGCATTCCATTCTGCAGGACGACCGCGCGCAAAGGCCGCAGGGGAAAGGGAAAAAAAAGGACCCTCCGGCCAGAGCAAAGAAACCAAAGCAAGGAGGAAAACACGGCCGTGCCCACTCTGACGTCAAGCCCGCCCCGCCCGCAAACATCGTCCCCGCCCGCCGGTCCGAAAGCCCTACACCTATCAGCCCGCGCCGACCGGCCCCACCCACCGGCGTCTCTGCGCCTTTGTGCGCCGCCGCCGCGGTGTACGCGCGCTATCTGGAAGCACAGCCAACGCTGACGGTGCCGGAGTCGCAGAGTACATACGGTGGCCCCCCTCCGGTACGGTGGCCAGGGATCAGAGCGCACAGCGTTAAGCCCGGTCGGTTAGGTAGCCATGTACTGCGTAGTACCGTTCGGCCTTGTGAAGTGGGGGAAGGGGGGGGGGGGGTTTACGTGAGAAGCAAGCGCACCGTGCCTGTCAAAGTTCGGCTCTTTTTTTGGTCTTGGTCCCTTGCTTTCAGGGTAGTTATCGAAGATGATGACGTTGGATAGATTCCGAGACGCATCTGTTTGGTCCCTGACAATCTGCCCTTTTGCTGCACCGCACGCCTGAACTGGAAGGGATTCGACGTGCCACCTCTGTGCAAACGGGAAGCTACTTCTAATGCCGCAGAGAACACGGGACAGGCAGCAAACCAGGCAGTTTTCCCTGTCCATCAGCGGGCTCCCATCTCAGCTCGATGCCAAACTCAGCCCAGCTCCGCCCTTGACAGGTTCTCGAAACAAAACAAAAACATGTGCGCGCTACGCACGTATGCTACGTACCGTACCCTACCGTATGTACCCTCCTCTACGGTGATCGACTACCGCTCGGTCTCTGCCCGTGATCGCTTACTCACGAACCCCAATGACTCGTCCCATTGGCCCTGTGGCGAAGCCTCTCTGACGGTACCGTTCCTCCAACCCCCCCCCCTGGGGCCTTGCGTGCGGCCTCCCCTTCTCGATGAACATGAACATCCTAGCAGACGAACGAAACCCAAAATGCCAGATATCCCTGCCCTGTCCTTTCTTTGTCGGCGGGGGGAGGGGCGGCATTAACCTCCATTACGGTGTGGTGCCGCGCGACAGCCGTGCCGTATATCTGATGCATGGCACGTCCCAGTCCAGACCGTTGAGGCGTCAAGCGAAGGATCCGATGACTGTTGCTATTACTTCTTTCCTCTGCACAGGCTCCAAGCGCGCTTGATGCGGATGTTGAACTTTGAATAATGAAATGTTCTCCGATTCTAGACCACGCCAGCCTCTAAAAATATGCATGTATGTGTCCTGATGTGTTCGTATAGTTTGCCTTTCTTTGGCAATAGTCCAGCGGACTCCCTGAGCGAATATGCGTGCACTTCACCGTCGTCATCCCCGTCCTGTAATCCTTGTCTCCTCCGACATCGAAAACAAAGCTACCTCGCCCAAGCCCACCCACACTCAATGAAAAGAGGTACCTCGGAAGCGCAAGTAAGGGGCAAGTTGTACTTTGCTCTAGCAGATGTTGTGCTCCTCGGATAAACTCCCATCCTCCTCCCGCCCCTCCAACAAAGGGCCTCCGGGAGCCGTGGATCAGATCAGATCAGACTTGCCTTGGCCTCCTCGGATGGAGGAAAGATTGACGGACAAGACAATGACGACGAGATCATCGCTTCCTGGCCCTGGAAGTCCCGGCAGTTGCGCGGTTTGATCTCTCTCCCGATTCCTCTAAGTTTCGCGATTCAAGGGCTGGGGTTTTTTTTTTGGTGTGTCGTTATTATCGGCGTTTCCTTATCGCAAATGCAACCCCCTTGTGTAAGATGACATCCCTCCATCAGAAGGCGGTCGGCTGTCTTTGACATGTGGCCATGGGAGAAACACCCCGAAACCCATTTCTTGGTTCTGCAGGTTGGTTCCAGGGTAGCGATATATGGTGGCTGTCAGGCGGTCAAGCCCAACTTTGCTTGCTTGTGATTCTGCGTGTCGCCAATTCGTCATGCTGAGCCATTCTGAGCGTCGCCGATTCATCACTCTGCGCATCGCCAAGTCGTCATTTTCGCGTCGTCAACTCGTCCAGGCTGCTTCTGGATGCTCGCATGCATCCATCAGCACCTCGAGGCCTCTCCCATGAAGCCTCACCATAAGCCCCCACCACCCTCTCTGTGTCCCTCTCCTCCGTCGTTCCCCTCAGCCGTTCCTCTCACTGAAGATTGACAAACAGACCGCCATCCACCAGCAGCTGCGCGCCCGTGACGTATCCGCTCAGCTCCTCGCAGGCCAGGAACACGGCCGGCCCCGCCATGTCCTTGGGCTCGCCCGTCCGCCCCAGCGGGATGCGGCCCTCCATGTACTCGCGCTTCGCGTCGTCGGCCAGGTCGGCGTCGTTGAGCTGGGTGCGGATGGTGCCCGGCAGCAGCGCGTTGCACCGGATGCCGTGCTCGCCCAGCGCCACGGCGGTGCTCTGCATCAAGCTCAGCACGCCCGCCTTGGTCGGCGTGTAGTGCGTCTGCTGCGCGCCGCCCACCAGCGCCGAGATGGACGACACGCCGATGATGCTGCCGCCCTTGGGCGTCTGGTGCAGGGCCATCTGGCGCGCCGCCGCCTGCACCACGTAGAAGGACCCGTCGAGGTTGGTGCGCACCGTCGTCTGCAGCAGGTCGGGCGACAGCGTCAGGAAGTCGGCAAAGGTACACACGCCGGCGTTGGACACGCACACGTCCAGCCGCTTCGACCCCGAGTGCTCCACGGCGTGCGCCACCAGCTTGGCCGCCGTGTCCGGGTCGCGCACGTCGCCCTCCTGGTGCTCCAGCCGGCCGGCCGTCGGCTCCTCCTTGCGCAGCGCCGCGGCCTCGGCGAAGAGCGAGTCCATGTGCTTGCGGTCGCGCTCGAGGCCGAGGTGGTTGACGACGACGTCGGCGCCCTGCCGCAGGAACTCGAGGCAGATGGCGCGCCCGATGCCGGTGGTGCCGCCCGTGATGATGGCGCTCTTGTTGGCGAGGAGACCTGTTAGCCGAGCCATGACGAAGACGGTTGGTTGTGTGGGCTTTTTCTTTTAGGTGAACTACGGTGTGACTTTGCGTGACTGTGTGTGTGTGTGTGTGTGCGGTTGTGATTTTATGTCCCGTAGTCACTCAGCTGTCCTCGTGGAGGTTTTAATCTGGAGCGGCCGCGTCGTGCAGCAAGAGAGAGGGGCTCGCTCGTGGTCGAAGATACAGCGAACGGGTATGTCGGTAGATTGAAGGTCCGAGAGGCGGCCGGAATGCGATAGATCGGGATATGTGGATTGCAGCCAGACAGGAAGTGGAGAGGAGAGGACGAAGGTGAGTGGCGGTTCACGATGGAGGGAAAGTTGGAGTTGAAGTCGGGGTTGTAGAGAGCCTCTTGTGCCGAGACAGACAGCCACGAACTAGATATCTATCTACCTACGGATGCACGCCTACGGTTAAATAAGTGCCGCCCGAGTCAAGACTCGGAATCTGCCAGCCACCAAAGCTCCGAGTCCCAAGCCTCTCCCTCGCCAACGGGATGGTGACAGCCCGAGACAAACCAGCAAAGCAGTCACGCCCGCCCACGAGAATTTCGCCATGTGCCATGTGGCCTAGTTCTTCCGGCCCCGCGTCGAAGCCTCGCGGGGTCCTCTCTCGGCCGCCCGTCTCGGGGTGCTTTGTCGCGAGGAGCCGGCGGCGCGGGGTGGAAAAAAAAGGAGAAAGGTGCGAATGACACCAAGCAGAAGGAGAGCAAAAGCGAGTTTAGCTAGATCTAATTGAGTTGGGTGGATTCCTGGCATTTCCCGTCTAGCCAGCGGATGTAGGAACAAACCAAGCCAAGAATAACAGCCTAATAAGGATCGATGCTGCTAGGCTTGATGCTGCCAGATTCGATGCTGCCAGATCACAAATAACCCTGGATTGTTGCATCGTGACATTGCCTCTTGCTTCCCTGTCTGTGTTCCCACATAATCAAATGCGAACCGTCGTTGCTCGGACCAGGTGGACGTTGGGGTTGCGCGCAGCTAGGTATCGTGAAGCTTGGGTGAAGGAGGGGGGAGGGGGGGGTCTCTTCAAAACGCCGGGGGTGGCGTGACGGTCACCGTTTACAGGTGGTCCTCTCAGAAAAAGGAAAAAAAGAAAAGAAAGGAAAAAAACTCACGATGCTCCGACCGTCGCGTCTATCCCCACAGTCACACAGCGGGCATGGGCCAGGGTGCGTGGAGGGTGTGCACTCCGAGTGGGTGGCCCACGATCGTGGGTCCGAAGGTAGCAACAAGCAAACGCATATTACATCAACGAATTATGGGGAACCTTTTGGATTTTGGCTTACTTGGAGGCTTATCTTCTTTTCAGAGGCCATCTACAACATTGCCAACCTCCTCACATCCCCCATTCTTAGGCACAATGGAATCATTTATGTTTGTTCTCTTTGCTGCGGTTCGTCTACATGAGGTCATACGTACATCATATGAGCGGTAGACTAAAAACAACCCAAATAGGACACACCCAAGATGCGTCCATGCTAAAAGATGCAACCACACCCGATCAAGGAAAATCCCTTGTCCACTGATCCGTGGACGGGCCTTTGCAGTCACCTTGACCCCGACATCCAACCTCAACCATGCCTTTATAATGCAGTACTAAAATTCATCGTTTCTTTGTCTCATCTCCTGTTCATAAGAATCCACGCAGGCAGGTAGAGCTTCGTTTGAAACCCTAGAATGCATAGCTGCGGCTTCTCAGGCGGTGGTTTCTGACGTGGTGAGGCTCTCGACCTTGGCCGCCAGCTGATCAACAACCCCGTGGGGCTTGGCAGGCTCCTCGACGGCCTCCTTGGTGGTCTCCTTGGTGGTCTCCTCGCTCTCGTTGGGAGGGCTTGGGGGCGCCAGCGTCGGTATCGCGGGAATGTTGAACAGATAGTCGCTGGAAATCAGCTTGGAACGGGCAGCCGGGTTGATGGTCAGGCCGAAGCCGGGCTTGTCGAGGTCGGCCGTCGTCAGGTAGCCCTTGACGGGGATGGGCTCGTCGATGAACAGATCACCAAACACGGGTAGCACGCTCTTGCCGTCGGGCGAGTTGGCAAGGTACTCCTGGAAAGGCGTGTTGGGTTGAGAGATGACAAAGTGGTAGCTGTAAGGGCCGCTGGCGTGAGGCACAACGGGAATGTCGTAGGCAGCGGCCATGGCCGACACCCTCAGCAACTCTGTCAGACCACCCAGCCACATGACGTCGGGCTGGATAATGTCGAGGTTGCGGCCCTCGATGAGCTTGCGGAAGCCGTAGCGCGAGTACTCGTGCTCACCAGTGGTGAACTTGACGGTGGGGTGTGCGCGCTTGATCTGCTCGAAGCCGTCCGTGTCATCGGGAGACAAGCACTCCTCCCACCAGTTGATGTTGAGGTCGAGAGTGGCCTTGACGATCTCGATGGTGTAGGGCACGTTCAGGCTCATGTAGCAGTCGACCATCAGGGGGAAGTCGGGCCCGACGGCCTCGCGGTGCTTGCGCAGGAACTCGACGTTCTTGCGGAGACCCTCTTGGCCGTCATCCGGGCAGAAGGGCAGCGGCACCTTGCCTCCCCAGAAACCCATCTCCTTGGCGGCTGTGGGTTCGGGGCCGGTGCAGTAGAAGTCGAGGCGCTCCTTGGTGGCGCCACCGATGAGGCGGTAGACGGGTTCGTTGCGCACCTTGCCCAGGAGATCCCAAAGGGCCAGATCGATGACGGAGATGACTGCCGTGGCTAGACCCTTGCGACCGTAGAACATGGAGGCTCGGTACATCTGCTCGAAGAGCAGGTTGGTGTTACGGGGGTCGGCTCCCAGCAGGAATCGCTCGAAGTGCTGGTGGACGAGCCAGCAGGCGGGAGGACCTGGGAATACAGTTGTCAGTTCATGGTCTTTATCTGCCCCCGCACGGAGGAATGGGGATCGTTGGTAGTGAAACCGTGCCAGTTTGTGAGGGAATTGTCGTGAGAGGGAACCATGAGGGTCTCATGGTGGGCATTGTCATGACAGAAATTGGATCGCGGGAAATTCGTCTTTGTAGGGCTGGTGCTCACCTCCAAAACCAGTAGCAAAGCCAACAGTGCCGTCGGTGGCCTCAATCTCTACCAGGAAGGATCCCAGGACGTTGATGCCCCAGCTGGTTCGGGATTTCTTGTATTGATCCCATTTTGAGCACGGCGTTGAGATGTCGCTGTCAATGAGCCTATATGACACGAATCAGTCGTCGATCATGAGGGAGCGCGTCGCTGAGCATAGGAAGAATTGGAGACGTACCAGTGGCCACCCTTGACATTGTGATAATCACCACCTGAATTGAAGTTGAGTTAGCGGTCGCATTCTCTTCGGTGGTGAACGAATTGCTCCGTCGTGAAGCATTCAAGGCCAGGAAGGGGAGCTGACGTACCTGATCCAACGCCACCGATGACGAAGGACCTGATGGCCTTGATCTTCGGGAAGTCTTTGACAGAAGCCATGATGAGGGTCTATCCTGTTGGTTGGGTGGAATTGAAGCACGCGGCAAAGTGAGGATATGAGGAGAAGAATGAAGGAATCGTGAGAGGGTTGTGGGAGACTGGCTGGGTTTACAAGAGGAAACAGAACCGTAGAATAAAGGACAAGATGAGGGAATCCGCGGAGACCACGCCGACAGGTATTAAACTCCTCGTGATCATGACCCGGTGCTCATGAGAGGCGTTCCAATGGGCAACTGTGGGGGTGACAGCCGGCATTGCCGTCTGAAACCTCATCGGGAGCAGATACCCCGAAGCTACTGGCGTCGGATGGAACATATTCAACCGGACCGGCTCCACCTAGATCGGCGAGGGGCGAAAGAGTCCCGGTTTGAACTTTGGAGGATCCGGGGTTCTTCTGGAGCCTCCTTCGCATGTGTGAGATGTGGACCGTGGGGGCAGTTTTCGGTGGTTGTCCGCCGAGCTGGATGCATGAGATGTGCGAACAAACGAGGCCCTACCGACGAGGGGAACGAGCGGGCGGGTGGACGGGTAGCCGGATGCGAGGACGAGCAGCCGTGGAGCGAACATCTTTGGTGGGAGATTGATGGCGGGAGTTCGAATTGCGGGGTGGCATGGATTTGGGGGACATGATGGGGGAGAGACTGGGGGTTGGGCCTGAGGAATAACTCCAAAAAAGAGCTGGTATAAGAAGGAAAGCGAGTCCTGTTTGTTTTACTTTACGAGGCGAGGCATCAAGTGATAGCCGGACTGCGGTGGCAGTAGACATGACAGCATCGATCAACTGGAGACGAGTCGAGTCGTTCATCCGTCTTTGTCGTCGCCGCCCATCGCGTCAACCACCTCCCGCGCAGGAAGGCCTCTCGACGCGGCTGAGCCATTACCCGCCACAATGAGCCGAATGGCGGTGGAGATGCTCCAGTACCACCTTCTGCACGGTGAGCGAGGTGTATGTAAGTAGCATACGCGCTAATGGAGTTGTCCCGAATTCGACAGAGGCGTGATGCATTGTTTCTGCGGCTCGCTCCACAGCGGCGGCGGACATGCGCTCTGCTGCCCTCCCAGCACCTGGTTTCCCGGTATCGGGACTAGGATGAAGAGAAGGCGAGAGAAGAAAACAGCATGACACAAAAGGGGGCAGACGAGGAGCCAAAAGAAAAAAGAAAAAAAGACAGAAAAGGCCAGTTGTGGTCGAGTATCAGCCCACCAGAAAAAAACGGTCACCTTGGCTGGCGACCGCTGAGCGAGCCCACCGAGTCCCAGCCTAACCCCTCGACCGCCGAGATCCCAGGCCTCTCGCCCACTGAAGGCCAGAACCCAGACCTTCCGTCCAATCACAGCGTCCGCAGCCTTCCCCGCTCTTCGCTTCCCGCCAGGACACCCTCCCCCGGAAGACAAAAAGGTTAGGTACCCCGACTTGACCGATGCCAGCTACTAGGGTTTGATGGTTGCGTGCGTGACCAGCTTTTTCGTTGTTGCATATTTTCCCCCCTTTGACTTGCTTCCAGCAGCGAGAAAAATGCATCGGCAAGACTTGATGGTCCGCCACAGCCATCCATCCGCCTTGCTCACACCACCCGTGAGAAAGACCAAGCAGCAAAAAAAAAAAACCACTCCACGGCGAACTTCCGTAAGGCGGATCCCCCATTTCAGTAAATTGATGCCGTCTAGCGCCTCGTGCCCTTGGTCCGGCATGGAGCCCACCCACCCTCGGCCGAAGCCCCCAGGCCAAAACGTGGAATCCAGCCAATGGCGCGTCGTCGCTCATGGTACCCGTCTGTCCGAGGTACCGGAGAGTGGGACCCTAAGGCGCCGATGGCATGCCATGGCAGCTTTTGATGACTGACCTCAGCTTCTCAGTGAGAAGAGACACGCGGAGAGAGAGAAAAGAAAACAATGGGAACAGCAGAAACCGTGACTTGTAGCAACGGACAAAGTGAGTCGATCGGTACTTCTCACGGCCGTACCTCAGGCTCGTCGTAGTATCGTACTGTGCATACGGCCCTTCTCCTCTTACCGTCTCCCCCCNCTCCCCCCCCCCCCCCCCCCCCTTCTTCCCGCTGATTCCCATCACCTTGCCTGTCCGTTCTTCCACCTCCCGCTCCTTAAAGCTCCCAGCTCGGGCTCGGGGTTCCTTTCTCCTCCCCTCCCGCGTCCCTTTGCCCCGGATCAGCGAGGCCGCTTCCCTGGCGTTTCCCTGCATCGCCGCCGCCGCGTCTGTCCACTCCTCGCTCCCTCTCCTCCCCCATCGCCGCAAACGGTCCCAAACCCTCGCAACCCTCGTTTCCCGCCTTCGCTATCTCGCTGCTTCATCTCGCCGAGAAAAGAAGACAAGAAAAAAAAAAGGGACACACGACACTAAGGCGCTGGATGCGAGGGCCTGCACCGCCCCCGTCTCCCCCGTCCCTCGCCCGGCACGTTGCCTTCGCTCGCCATGATCAACGGGGCCGGCAAGCCTTCGGGCCCTCCTTCGGGAGAGAGTCGCCCGTCCGGCCCCGACCTCGACAGCGACGAGGCAAACACCTTTCTCAGCGACGACGACGAGCATGGCGACGACATTTTGTGTCGCAACGGGAAGCGCAAGCGGCCGGTCTCGGTGTCGTAAGTGTCTTTTTCTTCTTTTTGCTATTTTGATCCTCTAAGCCGTCTACGGACTGCAGTCCACAGTCCAGTCTGCAGTCTACCATCTACAGATGGTGCACCTGCAGCCGCCTGCGACCTGTTCTTGGCTACTCCAACTCCAACTCCTGGTTATCATCCTACTCCAAACCCCTAGCTACTCCTCGTTCCATTACCCAGCTCCTCCTCCCCTTGTCGCATACTGGCGCGTTATCCCCGTATCTCGTTTCATCGCCGTCGCCTTCACTGTCGTCGCCGGCGTCACTGTCTTAGAGCCCCCGCACACTGTCTCATTGCCGTCCACTCCACCAAGACACCCGCCATGTCACCCTCCGAGGCTTCATCATATCCCCCATCACCACATTCGCCTTTAGAAGCAGCAGACCCTGAGCACGAGCCTGAACCTGAGCCTGAATTCGAACTCGAAACCAACCCCAAGCCCGAATCGCCTCGCCAGATTTCCCTCCCCATTATACACAACACCTCCGCCTCTCAGTCCCAGACTAACAGCGCCACTCCCAGATGTGAGCTTTGCAAGCAGAGAAAGGTACGCCATATAACCCCGACCACCACCGCCACCACCACCACACCGACACCGTTGCTAACCCACGTGTTACACCAGGTCAAATGCGATCGTGGTCAACCGTCGTGCGGCTGGTGCACCCGCAACGGCGCCATCTGCGAGTACCGGGAGCGGAAGAAGCCCGGCCTCCGAGCTGGGTACGGCCGCGAGCTGGAGCAGCGCCTGGACAAACTCGAGGAGATATTGCGCTCCCACTCCGAAATCCTCCAAGTCTCCCTCACCACCAATTCTCACACCGGTCTCGCCGTCAGCATCCGCAACAGCAACCCGAGCCTCCCCAGCGACCAAGGCAGCACCCCTCGAGACGCCCCGACGAGCCTGTTCCGCACCTCAGAGCCCATCCGCACGCCACAAGCCGACACGGCCCTCTTCCTCCACAAGTCCGCCGGCGCAAACTTCCCCGGTGGCTCCCAAAACCTCGAATTCGGCATTCCTCATACGCCCAGCATTAACGATGGCTACCACAACCAGGGGCCGCTGTCCGCCATGTCCGCGCCTCCTCACATGGCGCCTATGCAACCCAGCGCCGCCGCTCAGGATTACTACGGCTCCAGCCACTCTCCCACAGCTCCCATGACCGTGGCACCAGGAACCACAACCCCCGATCGAGAAATGCCTCCCTACGACCTGCTCTACGCTCTCGTAGATCTCTACTTCAAACATATCAACACATGGTGTCCTATTCTTCACCGAAAAACCACCCTCGATTCTCTCTTTGGACCCTCAACCCTCGATGAGACTGACCGGGTTCTGCTTCACGCCATTGTCGCCACCACAATGCGCTATTCCACCGACCCGAGGTTGACTGAGGAGCGGAGGGACCACTACCACAAGGTCTCCAAGGAACGCGTGCTTCTCTATGGCATGGGAAATTCGTCCGTAAAGTCCTTGCAGGCTCTCGTCATCCTTGCCCTCGATCTAGTTGGCAGCAGCAATGGCCCGCCAGGCTGGAACATCATGGCTCTCATCACTCGCTCTGTTGTGCAGCTTGGGTTGGCTGTCGAGGCCACTTCCTCTACCGTCTCCCCCCACTACATGTCTATTTATACCCTTCGGGCCATCACCCTGTCCGAACCCAAAGACTTCATCGAAGAAGAGGCTCGACGACGGCTCTTCTGGATGATTTACTTGCTTGACAGATACGCCACCATTGCCACAGCCTTTGAGTTCGCTCTCGACGACAAGGAGATTGACCGCACTCTGCCGTG
The DNA here is from genome assembly GCA_001305505.1 of Neonectria ditissima. Taxonomy (NCBI): domain Eukaryota; kingdom Fungi; phylum Ascomycota; class Sordariomycetes; order Hypocreales; family Nectriaceae; genus Neonectria; species Neonectria ditissima. The sequence continues at coordinate 2,585,537 of LDPL01000040.1, read as the reverse complement.
CCGCGATGACCTGTGGATCAAAAACCAAAAGGTTGAAACCCGGTGGTTCAGAACTGAAGGTCATCTCGACGAGTCTCCAGAGCATGAGCCAGACCGTCCTGAAAACCTCGGCGCGTTTGCTCACTACATTGAGATCTTAGGTATACTCTCCAAAGTTCACAAGTTCCTCAAGCAGCCCGTCGACATCAGTGCCCTCAGCGATGTGGAGCAGTGGCAGATGCGGTACAAAGAGCTCGACAACATGCTCACGTCATGGAAGTTTGGTCTTCCCGGCGAGTTTGGCAACATGGCGAAGCTCTTCCAGCCCGGGAGCAAGAACATCAATTGTGCCTGGGTCATGCTTCATGCCACGTATCACACCGCCGTCATCCGCCTCCACTCGTCTGCGGCGTATCCAACGACACGGTCGCCCATATTCACTCCCTCTTACAGTGCATCTCAGAGGTGTCACAGTGCGGTTGAGAACGTTGCGGCCCTCGGCGAGTTTGTGGTCAACAATGGCATGCTGGAGAAGCTTGGTCCGCCGTTTGCCTTTACCCTCTGGGTGTCTGCGCGTCTTCTCCTCGTTCACGGCTCCACCGTCGAGCACAAGCTATCTCCCCAAATCTCATTCTTCGTAGAGTCTCTGCGGGAGATGGGCAGGTTCTGGCCCGTGGCTGCCAGGTACTCTCAACTGCTGCAGAGGGTACTTGACGAGCACCGCGACAGTGAGCGCCAGGGTGACGGCGTGACTCCAAGCTCTATCAAGATACTTTCAGATATGCGGCGAACGGCATTCGACCTAGACTTCCTCATCTCTCGACAGCCAAGACACGGAGGGTCCGCCCTCAGCAGGCTGCCAAGCGTCACGCCCGCCAGGACACCAGCGCCAAACGAGCTCGAGTATCTTGACGTTTTCGACTTCTTCAACGTTCCCCGGCTTCCGGTGGGCGGCGAAAACATCTCCGGGGCGAACCAAGGCCAAGCGCCGCCGGGCAACGACATGGAAATGACCAACGGCAGCAGCACAGAGTTGGCTGTGCCCAACGAGTTCAACATCACCAACTTCATGGTCGACGCCAACAGCGACTGGCTCTTCAAACAGGAGGGGAGCTCGAAATTCATGGCTGCTAATTAGGCGCTGCTGCAGAGGCTATAGAGTCTTTTGTTTCTTTGATAAAGACGCATGGCCGGTTGGCGGTTCAGTGTGTTATTGGGGTGCGGGTGGGACACTTCTCTTAGGATACCCCAAACATTTGCGCGGCTAACAGTTGCTTGGCTTTTGGCGTTTTGGTGACATAAAAAGCCCGGGTTTGCTCACGGGAGGGATATTGTATAATAGCGTGCACGCTGGATATGTGTGTTGACGACGACATACTCTAACAACTGGAAATGATAGCGGCTGAATATTTGAGGAGGCTCTGGCCCAAGTGAGGCGAGAGTAACTACAAACTTGATAATATGGATGAGCATTTTTAAAGGTTTCTTCCTAAGGAAGAGCACTTGTACTATTAATCCTAGGCCAAATGCACCAAGTATTTCACTTGCTTGTCCATGTACTCAGGCATACGGATATTGAACTGAGAATAACTACTCTCGCATCATCCAATCGCGCCCCGAGGAGCACTACGAACACAAGGGCCAACCGCCAACTACCATTTGGTCGCGTCACTAGAAAATGCCCGACACCACACATGGTCGCCTCAAGTAAGTACTCGACCAGGCTGCTGATAGCTTGGCTTGTGTTCTTGCCTTGGCAGCTGCCGCGTGATGGGTTGCCAAGACGTATTGTTCAACCCTGATGTAACTGCCTTTACATCCTGGCTTCTCATTCTCGGCGATTACGAGAGACACTCTTGCGATCAATCGAAGGGGGTAGGCATCTCTCTTTCCATGTCTACTGGAACTCGGCGAATGTCCCTAGTTGTAGACTCCGTCACCATGCTGCCTCCAGCTTTCGCAAACGAGTCTCCCCCACCAGCGATGTAAAGCCTTCCCATGCTTCTGTTGAGACGCCTGCCATGGGTATGTCAGTATATGGATATCTTCGGCTAGGTGTTTCACCAACGAAGCAAGAACAGCCAACTTGTACTCCCTCGACAGGTTCATCCTGTTTATCGGCATCCAGTATGCTCAAGATCGTTTACCTTTTACTTGCTTCATCATTGGACCGTGCCGAGAATCCCCTCAGCCCTGGTGAGACGCTCACGCTGGCTCTCTTGATAAAGTCTGCCGGGAAGCTGCTTTGCCCATGGCGAAGGAGCATTTTGCCCACTTGCTCTAATGTTGTATGACGTGTGCTATGTCCTGGGTTAGAATTGAAGTTGTTAGTATGAATGTAGATGATTGGATGATTTAATGTACCGTTTGTCATCGAATTGGCACAATGAAACCTCATACTAATACTTGCCAACGTGCAATCTTTCATGACTTAGTCCTTGATTAAACCCGATACTCTAGACTTGTAGTCCTTGCACATACATTGAGCCCTCATGTAACAAGATGTCATGTACACTGACGTAAATGCTTCGAGTTACTTAAACGTATTCAACATAGCAAGGAGATCGTCTACTGTAGCTGACGTCTATAGCTGAAATGACTTTACGTGGCACCTGAAATGCCATATCATGGCGACCCAGACCACGACCGCCGACGTTGAGCTGATCCCAGCTTGGTACAGATACTTACTGCGCGGGATGACGAGACTAGTAGTGAGGCCATTCTCAGCGCTGACGCACACACAAGTATTTCACTTGAAGCAGTCACAGGGATGAGGTTTAAGAGAAAATAGAGTAACTCGTGACCAGCACGTGTATCGAGAAGCAAGTATGATAAGGTGCCGTTCTTTCAAAAGTTATGATCACTACATGGGCTTCATGGTAATATTTCAGTAGTCCAAGGAGATCACAACCTGGCATCCGATGGCATCCAGACGGCAAAAGCGCAAAAAGACATACAACAGTGAGGATTCCCCGGTCGTCACCGACCCGAGTACTAATTCACCGCTTCTCAGTTTGACTAGGGGAGAGCGGACGGGATCCCGTATTTTCTAAGAGCTATGGTCGTATGTACCTGAGGCTTAGGGCAGAAGGCTCATGAAGGCATCGTAACCGCATTTTCTACAAAAGAAGCAAGAGCAAAAAACATACAACAGCGAGGATTCCCCGGTCGTCACCGACCCGAGTACTAATTCGCCGCTTCTCAGCTTGACTAAGGGAGAGCGGACGGGATCCCGTATTTTCTGAGAGCTATGGTCGTATGTGGTCGAGATCCGCATGGTGGGGAATATGAGGGCATTGTGAACCGGCGCTAGCGAAACCACCCACAAAAGGTAGAAACAATACGATGTCTCGTTATTGCAAAGTTGTTCAGTGCCTTGTGATTATATAGACTGGAAAGAAGGTATTTCTCCTGGATTACATATCTATCAAAACATAATCCATAATTTGTATAATGAGAAAGCTGGAAATACTCCTGCCTTGTTAGATACAAGTATAACGAGAAAGACCGAGGACTAAGAGCTGCAGCCAATCGATGTGCCTCCTTGACTAATTTGTTGGGTGGCTCAACTCGGCTGGCCAAGGGCTGGGATACTCGAAAGGGAACTACTATGCTTCAACTCGCTTTGCATTTTCTTCATATGTTGTCTTGTCTACGTCCTCAAAATCAGCTTCCCTTTCGTAACTCGCGTCATACAGAGTCTTCGACTTGTAATTTATGATACGTCGTAGACTCGAAATTCTTTCAGAGAGGAAGCTTCCAGGTCAGATTGGGGAAGAAAACGGATGTCCTCAATATGCACGACCTTAACAAGAGAACATGGGAACCTTTCACAACACGAAATGCTAGGATTTGTTAGAACAGAACGCTGGGAGAGCTTGACAGCATAGTTTTTACTTAGTACTTGGAGCACCACAAAGGATACAATGCGGCTTACATCGAGACTCGTCAGCGATTCGAGACTATCCCTAGATGTAGTCAACAAGGAACCATAGCTCACTGAGTGGTCCATCTTTGGCCTGTTCGGGGAAGACGATACGCCGACCTTATTCACACTCGTGGGAGCGGCCCGAGCGATTTCGGTACTTTGAATCTCCTTTGTCTCCTACTAGATGATCCCACCAGTCGAAAATGCAGATATTTCCATCGTTGAGTGGTCTGGGAGGGTCGGCAAAAAGAAAATACATGAAAAATAACCACGATAAGTGTGACAGCAGACTATTGCCTTGATACCCTGACGATACATGGCCAGATGCAACCATCCCTGTGAATCGTCGTTTTCTTGGGTTCGGAAGTTGATGACGGCGGTGCGACCAGTGGGCTTTCCAGCGTTAAGAGGTATTTGCCGATATGGCGATGCTGTGCTTTCTATTATGATCTCTAGCTGCTCGGGCGATGATAATGTTGTCATCTTCTTGATGCGGAAGCCTGATATGCATGGAAGTAGTGAGCACACTCCAATGCCTGTCCTCGAACTGCAAATGCTTAGTTGTTGGCGATGGATTTACGGCGAACATATCGAGAGGGAATGGTTAAAATCCAGAAGAAGTATAATTACGATGATAACAAAGGGAAGTTCAAGCCTTTTCTACTCCCCGCTGATACTCTCCCGTCATGTTACTAGCATTTCCGTTGCCACCCCGGCTAGGAACGCGAACCCGGATTTTGCAGTGACCCAGAAAAGTACGTCTGCCCTCATGTGATATGCCTTTACATTGCTCTATATTGATCAAAACTAAAGCGGCTGTGATAATAGCACTACTCTTTCCTTTTGAAATCCTTCGCCGTCCTCTAAAGCTCATCTCTTGAGGCTGTCTCTGAAGCTGTCTCTGAGGCTGCCTCCTTCGCCTCACTCTCCGCCTGCTTGGCCTTCAGGGCGTTCACCTTGATGTCGAACTTCATCTTCTTCCCATCGGGTATGGTGTGCTGAACCCAGGCAACAACACCGCCGTCCTCGGGTGTGGGCTTGTACTTGCCCAAGTCGGTAAGAATATCTAAGCGCAGATGAATGAGTAAAGACGCTCAAGACGAGGGAGTGCGTTCGTGTGACAGCTTACCCTTGCACGCACTGGGCTCGGCTGCCCATAGTGGAAGAATGCCATAAAGAGCACCGGGGGCGAAGACGGCGACGCGTTGCTCGTCTAGCGCCCGATCTATCTTGTCGGCGCTCGGGAACTCTACCACGGAGTCCACCTCGTCTTCATCCTTCTTGGGCTTGTCAAAGACGGCAAACAAGGCCTTGCCCTTCCCATCGGTTCGCTCCTCCTCCTCGATCCACTCACGTACTGTGATCGGCAGCTTTGCGTAGTCCATCAACATTAAGCTCCGATCGTGGAGGTGACGGTCCATGCCAACCCAGCTGCCCGGATACTCCCTTCCGGCAAAGACCTTTTTGAGGCCGCTACTCCAGGGCTTTAGACCGTTAGGTGGTGGATCCATTAGGTCGTGCAGGGTGTACTCGAGAGCTTGGAAGCTGGCGGTGGATTCGCAAGCCGGCTCAAAGGAGGACAACAGGTTGGCAGAAAATGGGTTCTTCCAGTCGAAGCCTTCGACCTTGTGGGGTTCGGCGACTGGCTTCTTGAAGTTGAAGGCCTGGGCGGTACCAGCGACCATGACGGCCAGGACTGGGGCTGAGTTGAGCTTCATGGCTGTGAGGATAACGACGATGCCGAGGTGGTATGAAGGTGCAGCTCAGCGGGAAGTTGATGGTGAGAACCACAGCCAGCGCGGACCATTCTAAATAGTCTCGCCATGGAAAGCCAGGTTGGTCATGAGCAAAGATTGCGTTGCTGTCCTCATCGGACGGTTGAAGCTCCGGATTTCCTTTTCGGGACTCACGGGTGATGGCGAGGGGTTGCTCGGCTGAGGATCCGGAGGGGAAAGTCATGGGTTCGGGTTTCATGGTCTGGCCATCATGACACCACTTGTGTAGGGGACTGTCAGGCGTTGATTTTTCCGTGTCATGACTTGGCTGGGCGAAACACTTTGATGGCTTCTTATTTCAAATGAATTCGTTCTTGGAGCACTGAAGCTGTGGAAATCTCACTTCGTTGGCTGTCATCTCAATGTTTACACAGACCTAGATTTTCGATGCTGGTTCAATTGAGTCAACGCCAACTTATCCGAGTAATACCATGGTTGTAATCATCCAGCTATCCGCCATTTTGATACGACTTGAATCAACTGTCACTCCGGGTATGCATTCACTTGCACTCCTTTCCCGGCGAAGCGGGGTTGATTGGAAGCAACTCCTACGGGTTGACGGCCCGCATAGAACGGAGATTTTCTCGATGAGGGTGTAGGGTGAACGAGTATTGCCAGGGGGTCCCATAAAAAGCAGCTTACAGACAGCCTAGTCCACTATCATACACAGCAATGCTCGGGTAAATGCACTGCCAATTCGAACAATAGCCCCAGGAGTTAACCAACTCGCCCCAGCGCATATGACGAAGTTGAGGGATTATGATGATGATTATGATTAAACTTGACATCCATGATGGAGTGCTGCTCATGTGTACACTCTGATGAGGCTACCATAATCACGTTATGAGACTGTCTGTCACAGTCTCCCGTCGCTTCCATCCACTATGATGTGTCCGTCTTAGTAGCATACGTCTCAGATGAGCCGCAGTACTCGACCCAACCATCGAGGATCATCTTCTTTATGACTTTGCTGAATTTGTCGGAGCCCTTGGCCTTGCCGGCGTGGGAGCAGATGACGGCCTTCTCCTTGTCAGAAACCTTGGGCGCCTTGTCCGGGTACTCGATGTTGAAGACAGGCTTGTCGGCATCAATGAAGGCAGCAAAGGTCTCGCATTCGCTGTACTGAATGCACTGCTCGTTAACGGAGAAGTGCACGTAGTCTAGCACGTCGTCGATGATGTCGCCGGCGTTCTTGAGGCCCGTCGACATGTTGTACTGGGCCGCCTCGGCGGAAAGGAACTTGATGTAGGAGACAGCGTCGGCTTTAGTGAGGCCCAGGCCGTTGTCGTTTTGCTGAGGAGGGTCAGCATGAAGGAGAGGGAAGGGAGCTTCTATTCTTTGCGACGATGAGACTTACATAGCCGTCCACGTTATCGGGATCGATGGCGCTGCAGCCCTTGTCCGAGGCGAGCTTGATGCGCGTCTTCATGATGCTGCGCACGTTGGGGCTCGACACGTTCAGCCAGTTCTCGCCCTCCCAGCCGTCGAGGCCCTTGCCCAGATCCGACTTGGCGAAGTCGTCGGCGTCGTCGCGCCAGTCCTCCCACGAGCCGGCGCTGAAGTAGCAGATGACGTGCTTGCCGGCGTCGCGCAGGGCGTCGAAGACGGTTTTGTCGTTGTCGTACAGGTCCAGGTCCCAGATGTCCGTGTCGGGCTCGAGGTCTTCGGTGCTGTCGTCGGTGAGCACGATGGGGTACTTGAGGATGATCTGCCACGGGGCGCCGACTGCGGGCTGCCAGACGCTGGAGTCGGCGGTGCTGTTGTCGCTGTCGCTATCGCCATTATCATCACCATCGCTGTCGCTATCGTCGCCGTCCTTTCCGCGCGTCAGGCCGACGCCGAGACCGACTGCGAGAGCAATGACTACGATGAGGGCAACACTGGCCAGCGCCAGCTTCTTCCACAGCGGCCACGCAGCCTTGGTCTTGCCGGCGGCAGCCGGTTTCGCCTCGGTCAGCACAGCCGACGTGCTGCCAGCTTCCGTCGTCGACATGGTTCCCGTCGCCGAAAACCCCCTGCCCTTTAAGCGAGGGATCTTGTGACGGATAATCGGAGATGCGATGTGAGGTGATGCGAGGGTGGGTGGAACAGGAAACACCACAAAGGAAGCCCGATGCAGATGCCAAGGAAAGGAAAGAAACAAACAAATTTATGTAGAGAAGCGAAACGAAACAAAGCTTCCCTGCCCGCTCGCCTTATGGCAATGTCGGTATGCCCTCCCAGGCCTTTTACCTTACGAGATATAAATCCTTCAACCTCAGCCCCCGGCGGCCAGATGAATTAGGCCTAGAAACTCGTGATGCGCCTAGGCAGGATGCGGCGCAGCACCGCTAGGGGGGAAACTACCCAAACCTCAACTGAGTCAAGCGGGACTAATCGGAGAGTTTCACCATCTGTGTGGGCTTGTGGCTAATGAGAAGAAAGGCCCGCGCCTAAGGGTATTTCAGTTCCACGGGTCCTCAAAGAGCGAGTCTAGAACAACCGGAAGAGGTCTTGGCCGGCGTGTTCGGGAGCTTCCGACCGGCGACTGCGGTACCTGGAAAGATCGCCCCAATTAAAGAATTAAAGTAGGCGTTCAGTGCCATGGAAACAAGGTATGCAGATCCCGGAAGATCCGGCCTCCCTGGTCGCGAACCCTCTTAAATTCCATAAAGGGCCGCACTATGCACCACAAACGAAGACAGGCTCAGCCATGATGCACCTGAACCCGCCCACGAAGCACAAGCAAGCACAGTCACGCTGGTCTGGCCCCTGCCAAGGAATACTCCTGCCAAGCCATCTACGAGCGCCTCCATCGCGCCTTGCCTGCGGCTAGACCGGCATCAACTTTACGGCGAAGAGCTAGGCGGAGGTGCTCATGGCTCAGCGAATCCACTTTCAGCTGTCGACAAGAAGCACAGCCTGGCTAGTTTGATAGATGTTTCTGGTTAGACACAAGGCTGCAGGTTAAGCAATGATACGGATGGAGTGTACTCGAGCGGATAGTGTATCATCAATCCATGCTTTCGCATCGCCAACTGCAGTTGTCACCGATTAGACTATCAAATTGACTACAGTTTCCCTATAGCCATAGCTGTGTTATCGTTACACCAGCCTGGATGTGTTTACCCCAGTAGAGGTATACAGCGAGTGGGGTTGGAGACAAGCCGTGGAGAATAAGGGGGCTTTAATCATATATACTTAGGCAGATACGAATTACGAAATAATAAGTGCTAAAGTCACCCTGCAAGTAGAGCGACAATACCGCCGATGTGTACGGAAAATCGTATGGAATCACTACCTGTGGCGTTTTTTTTTTTTGCACCAGCTCTGACCGCTTACTGTGCTTGGACTAACCGAAAATCCTGAGATCAAGACATCCACATTTTGCTTATTGGATGCCATTACTATTTACCCAAGGGGGGGGGNGGGGGGGGGGGGGGGGGGGGGGAGGGCTTACCGCCTCGCCATACCCACTTCCTGGGGCACACCACTTTGCCAGGCGGCCAAATCTTGGCAACTAAGATCTGTATTCGAAGGCATGAAATGTTTTGTTAATGATGAAGTCACGTTGATTGTTGCCGCCGCAATGATTAAACAGAAACGTAGATGACAGACCGGCCGTATCCATTCCAGTATGTTCGCAACTTGGAAATAGGAGGGAAGAAGGATTGACTATTTAGTGACTGAGCCTCACCTGTTCGCGGAGCCCTTCGATGATGCGATGGTTGTCATTCATGTGATTGTGCCACGCCCCTTCGACATGCGTACGTTGAATATAGTCCCTGCTACTGTTTTCTCTTCCTGAGAACATCGACATGAAAGAAAGTGCAGCAGTATCGCTAAGATGCTCGGCACCGTGTCTGTAGAGCCAGCTGACAAACAATAACTAGGCCGATGATATGGGCTAAGTTCTCCGACAATCCCACCTAGGCCAAGAGTCCAAGATGCCATTTCTGACGTAGAGACTGGAGCAGGAATCCATGCGAGAGATATGCCATCACGCCTAGAGCTCGCACCACAAAGTAAAACCACGAGGATGCCCGAGCATTACTAAACTACCAAGTATAGTAATGACCTTCAAGCTAAGATGGTTGGTCTCTCTAGTAGGCGGATGACGTGGGTAAAAGGTGCCACATCGCACTGTAGGAGCTGTCAGGCCCAGCTAAACAAGATATAAACAAACTCCAAGAAGACGATCTAACTTAGTCTTCATGAAGACGAGGATACAGCAACATCACGGCGGTGGTAGTCCAGCAGTGTTGTGTGTGGGACGACTAGTACGGTAGGCAGGGGGTTTGCCTTCTCTACAGGGACAATATTGTAATGCGTGGTTGATAGTATCTAGTGATATATCGGTATTGCGTACAACTACTGGGAAGCGTGACTTTTGTTCGACCTCGCCGCAGCTTGGGGCAAGAGAATGACCCAGGCATGTTATCATATAGAGCGAATTGCCAGAGTTTACGTGAATTGCTCGTCTTTTATCTATCACACGTTTGCGTTTAAACCAAAGGGACACTACAATACGAGCTTAGGTGTCTCAAAATAGTCCTTGTGGCCGATACTGATGATTTTATGTCCATTGGATACGCTTTTATCTTAGGTTCGTTGACAATTGAGAACAGTCGGGAGCTCCAGGGTAGGCTGCTGTTGTCTGGATCCTGGTCAACCCAACCCAGATGCTATCAGCAATGGTAGGAGTCGAAAGGCAAAAAAGGGGCACGATTATTTTAGATTGGTTCCCCGAAATCAGCATCACTTACCATCGACTCGAGATGAGTAAAACAGATACCTTGTCCCACCGTGGAATACATCTCATTGAATCCAAGGTATCACCAAATCTACAGCCCATCTTCATGCCTAGTCTACATAGGCTACTTTCTTACACTTTTCGGCTTCCGATGGTAGCCGCTTTCAGATCTGCAGGTCTAGTAATTCATCGAGCACACCAATCACACCTATGCTTTGGGGGCTGCTGGGGGATTTTCTTAATTGACGATGAAATAGGTCACCCTGAATAACTCAACAGCACTACTCCGTACTAATAGCAAGTAGCTGCCACAGTTACATGGCGGGTTTGTGCACGTGCACGTGAAATAGCAGCTGTCCAAAGCTTCCGCCAAGCCTCTTTAAAGTGAAGTCTCTCTAGCTCGCTGTGACCTGAGCTAGCAGGTACGAGGCTGAGTGAGACCTGAGCGAGCCAAGCCGGATCGAGCAAACCGAACGCCATCGATCAGCCTCGAGGAGAAGCGCCGGCAGGTTCCAGGGCGACCGGCGCCATCGGACAGTCACGGACGTACGTATTTTGCGGAGTACGAAATACAGCCGGCCGTATTTGCGGAGTACGAAGTAGGCAGTAGTTATTCCACCTTTACCGGGTTTGCTGGCTATCGTGCTAACCCAGCTGGCTCTCCAGACGGCCTGCAATGTGCCGCGACGTGAAAACAACGAGCTAGCTGCCTAGCTGCGTGGCCACCTGCCTTTAGCTACCGGAGAAAGCAAGCTAGGTAGGTAGGTACAATCTGGTTAAATTCAAAGGTGACGGGAGTTCTCTGTCAGCATCTCGCACTTGGCAGAGTTTTGGTCGTCATGGCCTCTGTTTCAGGTCTTGATTCGTGCTTGGCTTCCATGCGGGCTGTTGAGCGGTCGAGAGTTTGGACGGCAGAATGCCACCGCCCTCCAGTATCAACCCTCCAGCCACCGACAAAAGTCACCAAATCGCACACACATGCACACACGTCGCCGGCCGCCCCGGATGCGGATGCGCGCAGACGGCCCATGTCATGTCGTCAGAGTCCTCTGGCCCAGGCCGACCGAGGAGGTCCACTTGTGGGCTGGTCACGGCCTGGCGGGTTTGCTCACAGGAACTGCAGCGACCAGAGAGAGAAGCCAAGAGCACCGACCAGAAGAGACCAGCAGCGGAAAGCCTGGCCTGCGTCTGCCTCCATGGGTCTCCCTAGTAGGCGGCTAAGCTGGCCGCTGTCTGTGGCTGCTTAGCGTCCACCACCATCTATCCCCGTTTTGCCCAGAGCCTATCTGGCTTAGTTAGAGGGTTGCTGATTGCGGGTTGGGCTCTGTGGATGCCGCAATCAGGCCCAGCGTGGATGGGTGGATGGATGGTTGTTGAGCCCTGATGAGTCTTCGACACGGGCGAAGAGGCACAGACCGAATAGGTAGGTGACGGGAGAGGCAATGGAGCCCATACCATGCCAGGTGGGATGTGGTGGTGGGATGGACGTAATCCCTACGTCTTTTGAGGTCGGAGGTTGTCGACGTTGGGGGAAACGGGGGGTGAACGGACCGTGGAGATCGTCATCGTCACCTCGCCGTCTCCGTCTCCGTCTACGAATCCTGGTGTTTGCCTCAGGGCCTCAGGGCCTCCATCAGATCAGCCGTCGCAGCAACCGGTTACCCGTCGACCAAGTATTGCATCGTGCTGCACACCGACACCGACACCGACACCGTACCTTGCTTATCTATGGAACTGCTGGCTGCAGGACGGGGACAGCACAGCACAGCACGCACTTGCTTAAGCACGCATTCTGCGTCATGTAGTGATCCGTAATCCGTTCCCGTCCCTTTTATACGTAGTAGGACACCATCAATTGTGCCGACTCCCCCACTCCTGGCCCTTCCATAATCCTCTTATTCTCTGGCTCTCTTCCCTTGGCTCGTCTATCATTAACGAACTCCTCGCCACTCGAGACCTAATATCGTTTTCGCCTCCATCATCACCTCGCTTACCGCCCAACCTCGCTATCAATTGCGCATCAGACCGCCGACCCGGCCGTTGTCAGTGGCCGGTGGTAGAGGCGGTGTCGCTGTTTTGCGTCCCAGAGCCATCTTTAATTTCGGGTGTTTTCCCCCCAGCCAGACTGACCGACCAAACGCCAGGCCAGGCCCGGACCAGACCAGACCGGTGCTCGCTCCCGTTCGCCTCCCAACCATCCAACCGTCCATCCCATCTGGCTCAACCACACAAAATCTCGTCAACCTCGTCACTCTACGAATCTTCGACTTCTCGACTTCTCGACACCTCAACACCTCGCTCTCTCCCCCCATCGCCACCACCACCAGCACCCGATCCTAATACCTAATCACAGCAATGGGCAGCTTCACATTCAAGTGGTAAGTTGCAATTTTCTCTGCCGTCGGCTCGTTCGTCCTCTGCGAGCTGGCGGGGCCTTCCCGGTCGCACGCGCAGCACCGAAAGCGTCCACGCGAGCGTCTTGTCTCAGAGCTCAAGCTTCAGGCTCTCCAGTCCCCTCTCCTCCACCACTGCCACGCTGCATCCTGCCGCACCCTCGCCGCATTCCGCCCCCATCATCTGAGACATGATCAAAGCTGACCCGAAGCCTCATTCAGGGAGCACCCCGCCGAGGAGGTCTACGTGACCGGCACCTTCGATAGCTGGACCAAGAGCGTCAAGCTCGAGAAGGAGGGCAATGTTTTCCAGAAGACGGTCGACCTGAAGGACGCGTCGGAGAAGATATACTACAAGGTGCGTTTGTGTGCTGCGACAGGTTCGGGGATAGCTTCAGGCTGCCTTGGACCTCCGTTTTCCTTCACCATGCCCCTTTCCCTGCACCCTGTCAGTCCTCGATGGCGCCGCGTGGTGGTTCCAGCAAGCTCTGCTGCTGTGCGGCTGTCCGGCGTCATCTTCCTCCCCCCCCGACAAAAAGAAAAAGAAAAAATGCACCTCGCATGCATGCGTCGTTGGGCGCTTGTACCGCCGCAGCGATCACTCGCATCACACGGTTCACACCCGACACCCGACACTTCCCTCGTACCAGGTCCAGGCGCTTGATTGATGGATGGGTGCCAACACCGCTGCGGCATCCGTGCCTTGCGACGCGCGATTTGCAACGTGGGTTCTGTTTGCGCGCTGCGCGCATCCTCCATCTTGCATCCTGCAGGGCTTGTCTTAAGCCTAAGTTGGTTGCGCAATGGGCGGTGTCTTGTCAATCATCCCAGCGGATCCAGCCCTTTCCAATCCCAGCCCATCTCCGTCCAGCGTCATCCCAGCCATCCCATGGTCCATCTCATCCCACGACATCCCTACCCGCCCCGCCTACCTCATTTCGAGCTGTTACCGGGGTCGCGCACTTCGCACTACGTTCTGCGCACTACGGAGTACGGAGTACGCACTTCTAGTCTCCAGTCGTACTTGCGCAGGCGGCAGACCCTGCCTGCGCTGCCCGGTTCTGCCCTGTCCGTCATGTCATGACCCGCCGCACTTTTCTGCGCAAGATGCACAACCCGTCCCACCTGGGCTCTCCGGGGTCGGTATGACGCAAAACGCAAAGGGGCCGCTTCCAAGCCAACGCTGGAAGGCGTTAGTCGGCGAAGCGGTGAGAAGCTGTTGGACGCTCTCAGCACATGAGCCAAGGTTTCGCAGGTCAGACTCGGACCAGCCCAGAGTGAGGTGTACCTTTTGGCGGCGCCTGGCCACTGTAGGCGGGGGAGCGGCGCTGGCGCTAGTGTGCCTGCGTACCTTATACAATCACGCGCCCGCCCGCCCCTCCAGTTCCCTGTTCTTCCCCATCACATCCCCCTCCCCCCTCGACCCAATCGCTGCACAATTCTCATCTTCGCACCTGAATCGCTGCTCTCGACGCTGTTGCTCACATCTCCCTCCAGTTCGTCGTCGACAACAACTGGGTTATCAACGAATCTGCCCCCAAGGAACCTGATCACGAGGGCAACGTCAACAACTTCCTCAGCCCCGACCAGATCACCCGAGCAGCCCCCGCCGCTGCCCTTCTCAACTCCGCCGCCCCTTCTTCTTCAACCGCTGCGATGGCTGGCGAGCAACCTATTTTGGCCAAGGCCACCGACCCAGACACCAAGGTCATCGACGAGAAGCACGTCGACGAGACCCCTGCCCAGACTACTACCGAGTCCAAGCCTTTCAACGAGAAGGTTCTAGACGAAAAGTCCACCGAGCCCCAGGCTACCCCGACGGAGATTCCTGGCTTCTTCCCCGTCACTCCTGCTGCCGAGCTCGACAAGGCTTTCGGAATCAACCCCCTACCCGCTTCTGAGGGCGGCGTGAACCCCATCTCTCTGCAGCCCGGAGAGAAGATCCCTGAGAGCATCACTGCTCAGAGCACCGACCAGTACGTCAAGCTCGACAAAGAGTCCTATGAGAAGAGCGACGCTCTGCCTGGTTTCGAGGGTATCAGCACCGACCTCCCTCCTGTGTCGAGCAACACTATTCCCGAGTCAAGCCTCCCCGTCACCAGCGTCCACGATGCGACCATCTCCACTGTAACTCCCACTGCCACCACCGCTCTGCTGGCTGGCGACGTTCCTCTGGAATCCAAGGCCCCCGTGGTTCCCGAGATCGTTAAGGAGAGCCAAGAGAAGGCCAATGTCTCACCCGAGGCCAGCGCCGAGACCGCGGAGGTCAAGGAGAAGGCCCTGGTCGAGGAGGAGCTGAAGGAGACGGTCCCTGTCGCCGCTGTTACCTCCGAGGGCACTGCCAAGAAGGAGGGCGAGTCTGACTACGATCTCGCCGCCATTGCCGCCACTGCCGGTGGTGCCGCCATTGCAGCCGGTGGCGCTGTCGTCGCGGCCGCCCTTGCGGCCAAGGAGACCGTGCAGGAGCAATCCGCTCCTTATATCGAGCAAGCCACCACCCAGGCCACCGAGGCTGCGAAGAACCTCCCCGATCCCGTGAAGGAGCAGCTTCCAGTCTCTCTCCAAGAGGCGCTGGTTACCAAGACGACTCCTCTGGACGTCTCCGTCGAGGTCCCCCCTGAGGTCAAGGAGTCCATCATCGAGGCCAACAAGAGCCCCGAGGCGGCTGGCAACACTGAGGCTGTCGAGGACAAGAGGGCTGTTGAGGCTGAGTTGCTGAGCGAGGTCAAGCCTGTCCCCGCGGCAGCTGAGTCCGAGACTGTGCAGGTTGTTGCCAAGGATGTTGCCCCTGTGGATGTTACCCCTGCTGTCCCTGCCGTCGTCGAGTCCAAGCCCGAGGACGTGTCCACCGCTGTTCCTGCCGAGGTTAAGGAGTCAATTATTGAGGCTGACAAGAGCCCCGAGGCGGCTGCCAACACTGAGGCTGTCGAGGATAAGAAGGCCGTCGAGACTGAGCTGTTGAAGGAGGTCAAGCCTGTCCCCGCTGAGCCTGAGGTCAAAACCGAGACCCCCGTAGCGGTTACCGAGACGGCACCTGTCAAGACAGAACTTCCCGTTTCAAGCACGGAAGCAACTAAGACGGAAGCCCCTGTGGCGACCACACAGACCGACCAAGTCAAGACCGAGACCCCGGTGGCGAGCACGGAGAATGGCACTACCGCCACTGAGACTACCGCTGCCGAGAATGGCTCCAAGGCCCCCCAGAACGGTTCCAAGGTTGACGAGACCGAAGCCAACGGGTCGTCCACCAAGACCAAGAAGAAGAACCGTCTTAGCACCTATATCAGCAAGCTCAAGCACAAGTTCGCCTAATTCTAGATGGAGAAGGAAGGAATAGGAATGAGCTAATGTCTTGATGCTTTCATTTCAGCAATGCTTTGTTTTCTTTTTGGGGTTGGTGTCTTCATTTGTCAATGATTCCCCTGGATCCGATTGAGATGAGAAGAGAGTGGTTTGAGATTGCGGAGGGCCTGGATCACCGTCATATACCTAATTCATCGTCATTTTTATGCGCGTCCTTGGATCGATACCGAAATCTCTGTACCATAGTATCTCTTATCTTCTCGAAATATCTTGCATGTTCGCCCAACTGAGAAAATTGCTGTGATTGACATGACCCTACCATCGTTCACACCCTGGAGACTTTCCCAAGACAACTAGGCGCTGCTCACCAGCGACGATCCAGGCACCATCGCTATCACGTGAGAGATGACTCGGATGACTAAGACCTAACGCCATCTCGATTCCCATGCTGATGTCGCTCGTCCCCCAAGTCCATCACGATTTGCCCCGCTGGTGACTCGCTTGATCCACCTCCACCCATTCTCGGGGTCCGTCCCAGTTGGACCCTTCGCGACTCTTTTATCTTCCACAACCTCCTAAAGTCGACCTATACCCTCCTTTCTCTTTCCTATCTGTTTGAACACCCTTCGCCGCTAAAACCCTGTTTGTAAAAGGTCATACTCCTCGAACTGGGCGCAATCCAGTCTGCCGTCGTTCGATTCCTTGTTGCCGAGAGTCCGAGCCAATCGAGCGAGTGGCCAAGCCCTCGTTTTCATCGCGGGACGGGCCAGGACACTTACTCCACGTCAATCTGATCATGAATCCATCGAATTCGAGCGTGGGCAAGTCCCTCCCAGTATCATCGAACCCCCCCACCGCCCAAGCCGGGCCAACGACTTCGAGCTTCGAGTCCTCCCGACGGCCAAGCCAGGTGGGCTCATTCTCTCAATCTATACCGCGGAAGACTCAAGGTTCTCGAAAGCAACATAGAAACCAGCGTCGACCCGGAATCGGAGAAAGAGCACACAGCAATCTCGACGAAGACGATGCCATGGCGGAACTCAGGGCGCTGAGAAATCCTTCGAGCAGGCGCGGCCAGACTTCGATCACACATCTTCTCGACTATTCGACACCTCGACCGATTCAGAATCACCATGTCCAAGCGAGATCATATCGTCGCAATCCAACATGGGGACCCGGGTCTGGATACCATGCTGCTGACAAGTCACGATATGTTCATGCCAACTACCGGTTTATTGTTTCCCCGGAAGGCACATATACGAAGCATGCGTCAGATCCCGACCTGCACCTGGACTGGTCCCTAGTGATGCAGATTTTGGCTTCGAGCGAGTCACAGACTTCATCCTGCCCAATATGTCTTTCAGAGCCAGTCGCCCCTCGGATGGCGAAATGTGGTCATATATTTTGCTTTCCTTGTTTGATTCGATTCATGAACTCGAGCTCAAGCGACGACGCCGACAAGTCAGCAAGAGGGCCCCGGTGGAAGAGGTGCCCTATCTGTGAAGGCAGTATTTACTTGCAAGAGGTGCGGCCAGTACGGTTCTATGCGGCCCAGGAAAGCCCACTTCCGCGAGTTGGTGACGATGTTGTGCTGCGACTGATGGCCAGGAATGCCAACTCCACATTGGCTTTGCCGAGAGAGGGCGGTGCGGAAGTACTGAACTCTGGAGAGGATATCCCTTGGCATTTTGCAGCGAACGTACTGGACTACGCGCGCATCCTGAAGGGCACTGTGGATTATATGACTTCTCAATTCGACGAAGAAGTTTCCGCGTTGGAACAGCAAGCGAAAGAAGACGAGACTCTATTCGGGCAAGACGGAGAATGGACTCAGAAGGCGATTCGAGCAATTGCACTCGCGAAGGAGAAGTTGGCGGACCTAGCTATCGCCGAAGTTTCGGCGTTGATCCAGCCATCGACTCCAGCAAAATCATCGGACGCCGACTTCTACTTTTACAGCTCACCACCACACCTCTATCTCTCACCTCTCGATATCCGGATCCTCAAGACAAAGTACGGTTCATTCTCGTCATTTCCATCTACGCTGCTGCCACAAGTGGAGCACATCTCAACCGGCCATGTGGTTGATGACGCAATGCGCAAGCGGGCCAAGTATCTTGGTCACCTACCTCGTGGATGTGTCGTGAATTTCTTAGAATGCGATTGGACCGACATCGTGCCGGAGGAGACGCTGGCCTCATTTTCAGGCGACATTGAGCGCCGACGGAAACGTAATCGCGACAAAGAGACTCAGGAGGAACGGGAGCGCCTCCAAGCAGAACGCCTTGAAGCTGCTGCCATACGCACGTCAACGGGCTTTCAGAGATCATCGGAGGATCTTGGGGATGATGGTGCACCCCCAATGGACCTATCCGATTTCCAACCTCTGAGCGGCCATGCAGACGCCACACCCCCAGACCCACGGCCTGGGTTCGAGACGTTGGCTTCGATGTCAACAAGCCCATCCAACTCAAGGACAGTATGGGGCACACGCGCGATAAACGGGGGATCGCCAGAATTGAGGGCGGTCCTAGAATCAAATGCCAACGACGGTTGGCTGAAGGATGATGATTTATTTGGGAGCGAGGAGCTGGCCATGCAAATTCAGGCCATTGAAGCAGCAGAGCAGAGCAAGGCGAGCCAGGCTAGTATTGCTAGTGGTAGCAACATTGGTGGGGGTAGCAGTGGTGGTGGTGGTGGCGGCGGGAACGGCGGCGGCGGCAAGAAGAAGAAGAAGCAGAAGATTACACTGATGAGCACAGGCGGACGAAGGGGCAATTGAGATGGCACGGTATTGCACCGCTGATATGTTTCTTTTTGGATAGCACGTAGATGGTGGAGCGCCCTGGAGTTGGGACTGCGCCTGCACTTCTTATGGGATTAGAATCGGAGTATGTATACTCAGTTGTTCAAGTGGCCATTCCGTGTTGCACCATATTCCATGGTCTTACTAGGACTGGATCTCGGTCACCGGGTATGCATGGCTCCGAGCTATTGATTTGGTAACGTTTGATGGGCACACATATTTTGAACCTGCAACTTTGAACCTGCAGCTTTGAAGTAGAGGTTCCCCTTATCGACCCTCGCTGCTTATCGCAGCCTTCCAGGATTGATTGGCCAATCATAGTGCGATTTCTTGAACCTCACTGCGGGGCCAGGCGGCCCATGCCCAAAATTTTTCCCCATCGCAAAGTATTGCGCAGCGGCGTTGACTTTCTCGGCTTCCCGCTGCTCTACCTTTAAGCTGCAAATTTCAGCGACACACACGGCTTGCCCGACAGCAGAGCAGAGCATGGCCCTCGAGACATCACCCTCTCTCACCTCGACGTCGCACACGCTGACCGCTGCGCCCATCATGGCATCCTCGGACTCCCTGGCCAACGGCCACGTCCAGGCCCTGCTCGAAAGCCTCCGCGAGGGCAACCGCCACACCTTCCTCCAGCCCACCGCCGCGATCCCCACGGACTCTCTCAACCTCGTCAAGAGCATGCTGGAGGGCTTTGCGTCTCAGGTTGGGGACGAGCAACAGGAGAGGCTGAAGGAGAACCGGAAGCGAAAGAGGGCTGCTGCCGTCTCAGATGATGTCCTGAAGATGCGCAAGGTGTACGTCGATGGGTTCGAGACTGGCCAAGTGTGGCAGCAGGCCAAAAAAATTATCGGTGGCGTGTTGAAGTACTCAGAAGAAGCTCTGTCTGAGCTGAAGAAGCGTGACGAAGTTGTGGTGAATGGCGTCGAAGTACCGGACTCCAAGATGCTCGAGTTTGGAGATGACGGCTTCGAGATGGGATCAGACGATGAGGAGGATGAGAGTGGATCAGACGAGACCGGCGATGATGCTGAAGACATCGAGGGTCAAACACCAGGAGATGAACTCGAGAATGGTTTGGAGGACGACTGGGAGGACGACGAAGAGGCGGCGGCGGAGGAGCAGGATGAGAAAGACGACGTTGATACCGATGAGCCTGCCGAGGAGTATACTGAGGATCCGGATGGCCTCAACGACGGTTTCTTCTCTCTTGATGACTTCAACAAACAAACACAGTGGTTCGAAGACCAGGACGCCAGGGGAGATCCCAATACCGACCAAGCCGGCAGCGACGACGAAGACGTTGACTGGGACGTTGATCCCATGGCCCCTTCAAATGAAAAGCCCAAGACCTCGAAAAAGTCTGCAGATGCGGACCTGCCATCAGATGCAGAGGATGACGAAGACGACGAGGCAGGACCTACGTTTGGAGATATGGCCCTAGATGCACCAGAAGGCGATAGCGAGGATGAGGCCATGGACGACAACGTGGACGACGAAGGTATAGACTTCAACGCCAACGAGGTCTACTACAAGGACTTTTTCGCACCACCCCCCAAGAAGTACAACGGCAAGGGCCCCAAAAAGTCTGTCCGCTTCCAGCCGAAACAGCCGGACGAGGCCGACGTCAAGAGGGCCATAGACGACGTCCGCAGAGATCTCTTCGATGACGAGTCAGAACAAGAGGACTCCGACGATGCCTTGTCGGATGCGTCTGCGGGAGACCCCAAGTCACGCCGCTCCGCCCACGAGCGTCGGCAGGCTAAGCTCGCCGAAGAGATCCGCAAGCTTGAGGCCGCGTCGGTTGCGAAGCGCGAGTGGGCAATGTCCGGTGAGGCGACCGCGATAGACCGACCCGTCAACTCGCTCCTGGAAGAGGACCTGGATTTCGAGCACGTCGGCAAGCCCGTGCCAGTCATCACCCCCGAGGTCACCGAGGGCATCGAGGAGCTCATCAAGCGACGCATCATCGCCCAAGAATTCGACGAGGTCATCCGCCGACGACCCGACACCGAGGGCATCCCCGCCGGCACCCGCCGCGGGCTGGTGGAGCTCGACGATAGCAAGGCCACCAAGGGCCTCGCCGAGCTCTACGAGGAGGACCACGTCAAGAACGCCGACCCAGACAACTACGTCAGCCAGTCGGACGAGAAGCTGCAGAAGGAGGAGAAGGACGTCGAGGCCATGTGGAAGGACGTCAGCGCGCGCCTCGACTCGCTCAGCAGCTGGCACTACAAGCCCAAGCCCGCGGCGCCGACCCTCTCCGTCGTCGCCGACGTCGCCACCGTGGCCATGGAGGACGCGCAGCCCACGACGGCCCAGGGCGTCGCCGGCGAGAGCAGCCGCATGGCCCCGCAGGAGGTCTACAAGGCCGGCGCCGACACGGCCGCCAAGGGCGAGGTCGTCACCAAGGCCGGCCTGCCCGTGGCGCGCCAGGAGATGTCGCGCGAGGACAAGGCCGCGCGCCGCCGCCGCGAGAAGGAGCGCGTGCGCAAGGCCGGCGGCGTCGACGGCAACAAGGTCGTCAGCCGCCGCGCCCAGATGAAGCGCGACACCATCGCCGAGCTCAAGAAGGGCGGCGTCAAGGTCATCAACCGCAAGGGCGAGATCACCGATGTCGACGGCAAGAAGGCGAAGGCGCCCAAGGCCGTGTCCAGCGGGAACTTCAAGCTATAGACGGACAAGTAAAAAAAGGGGGTTGGGGCGTTTTCGAGCGTTTTCATACTACAGAAAGAAAAGAGTCCTTTTATTCGCCTTCTGGTACATTTGTTTATTTTGCTTTTATTTTCTCCTTGGCTACCGTTATGAATTTGTCACGCCTTAGAATCATGTGCAGAGGGGCGGAGGTTTCGAAGTCATGCAGAAATCCTAGTTACCGAGAGCAGGAAAAAGATTCGTTATCGTACAGTACTCAAAAATACGTTCCCATGATCCATGATGCTATAATCCCCTTTTCTCGACAAGATAAAGCGTCGCCCAAGCCCATCAGCCGGTCGAAATCCTATCCCATTCCATCCCTTTAATCGTCTGTCAAAGACGCCCAACTCCGCAGTTCCATCAAAAAGATTCAACTCGCCATCCATCGTCTCCACGCCTTATCGCATTGAGTTTCTTTCTTTTTCTCGGCTTGTTCTGGCTACCCGATTTCACGCCTCAACCTTGGTCTTCTTGACCGATGATTCCTCGGCGGGGTCCTCGGCTTTGCGCTTGCCATTGGCTTCCGATTCCGGCACAGCAGCAGTAGATGGCGCAGCATCCTTGTTCTTCTTGCGGACGAGGCCGGTCACATCGGTGGCAGTCTTCTTGGCCTCCTCGACGCGGGCTTTGGTGTCGGAAGCAGACTGGCCGGCGGCGGCGCCAAATATGCCGCCGAGAGGGTTTGCATCCGCCCCCAGGAATTCCTTAGTATCGATGGGGTCGTTGCACAAATCAACAAGCTATGAGGAGAGTCAGCAAGAGAAACTCACAAGGGGTCAAGTAAGTTTGAAAGGGGACAAAGGACATACGCGCTGCTCCATATCACCAATGACTTCCTTCATCTCGATAATAGACTTGCGAGCAAGCTCGTTATCCTCAGGGGACGCCATGGTGGCGAGCTCAACCTCCTTGTTCTGTAGCTTGAGATTGGAGCTCTTGATAGCAAGCTCCATCTCCTTGACGGCCTCATCGCGCAGGCCTTGGTCCATCTCCTCGCGCTTAGTGTTGGCGTTGTCATCACCAGGGGTGGTGACGGAGGCAAATTCGAGGGCCAGGGAGAGCTTGAAGTGCGCCTCGGCGATAATCTCCGACTCTTCTGGGTAGAGCTCCAGCTTGTATTTGAGAGAGATGCGGCCATCTTCGATGGCGCTGGGGTATCTGATAAAAGGTCAGCGTCAGGCTAACCAGATACCAGTTAAGGGGGCAAGTGCGCACCGTTCGTTCTCGAGGGAGATCTCGGCAAGAGCATCGTGAGTATCTGCAAGACGCTCCTTGATGTGCTTAGCGGTGGGGGAGTCGCCTTCGGAAACCTCCTTGCCCTTGTCGGTCTGCTCCTCCTGGTCTAGCTGCTCGAGCATCTTGAGGTAGCATACACGGGCAAGGTCGAGGATTTCGAAAGCGGTAGCCAGGTCATCTTCCTCCTCCTCCTCTTCGTCGCCTTCAGCGCCCTAAAAGCGACATTAGTATCTCCCAACACGAGGGAAAATATTACAATCCCCACTTACCTCGTCCTCGTCAGACTCGTCAAAATTCTCATCACCGGTAAACTGGAATAGTGGCTTTTTGGCATCGGTCTCGCTCT
This sequence comes from Neonectria ditissima, assembly GCA_001305505.1. Taxonomy (NCBI): domain Eukaryota; kingdom Fungi; phylum Ascomycota; class Sordariomycetes; order Hypocreales; family Nectriaceae; genus Neonectria; species Neonectria ditissima. Next base: position 2,562,342 of record LDPL01000040.1, on the reverse strand, counting down.
TGGAAGCTTCATCCTTTTTCTCCGCTTCCTTCTCTGTCACTTTTTCGGCGGCAGCCTGGGCGGCGGGCTTCTTTGGTTTGGCGTCGCCATTGGCCTTCTTCTTGCTATCAGCGGCGGCAGGGCCACCGAGGACATCGCTCTTGCTCTGGCCAACTCTGAACAAGCTGCGACCATAGTGGAATAGGATCTCGGCATTCTCGGGCGCGGTTTCGCCGTTGATCTCGGCCTGCAGGACGCTGGCGCGGGAGAAGATCTCGGTGGCCTCCTCGTAGTTCCGCTGGGCATAGAGGGTAGTGCCCTTGGCGCAGAGATCGGCCAGTGTGATCTTTCTAGATTTGATATCGTCGTCGACGGCATCGGCATCGAGGGCTTTATCGGCAGCATCGACAACATCGAGGGCAATTGGCGCGGCCTCGGAGTCGTCCTTGTCAGCAGACTCGGTGGCCTGTTCGACGTCGACGGGCTTGGCCGTCTCCTCGACAACGGGCTTTGCGACCTCGTCGACGACGGGTACGGACTGCTCAGTCGACTCGGCCATGGTGAATCGGAGTGCGGAATTGAGGAGTAACGGGGCAATTGGAGATAACGATGGCTTTTGGGATGCCAGCAACGATCAGACTCGATAATGATTGTTGTCGGGCGTGGAGGATGCAAAAATGCGACGCAACCGAAGTCAGTTTGCGACACGCTGAAAGCAAACGGCGAACGGCAGGTGCAGGTGGTATGACGCGCTTTCGGATGGGGACTTGTTCGATCTGTGCGTGTGTGATTGGGCAGAGAACGCGCTATGGGGCCACAGCTTGACAGCTGCTCCGGGGTTAGCTTGAGAGCTCCACTAACAGACCACAACGCCTCCCTTACTACCCTAGAGTGCTTCGTGCAGGATGGAACATGAGAGACATGTTAAGCGTCGCGTTCTGAACTTTTCAGGCGATAAGTCTAGATAATATTATATGTCTTGGCACTTATAAGCCGTGTTTCTGCAGTAAATCGAAATTTACTATCAGCTGTCATGAGGTTCAATGGTAACGCCCTGACACGCGGGTTTAAAACGAGTCATGACATGACGCTGGATTGTTCAAACAGACCAATTAATCTCGACGAAAATCAAGACCATGTGAATACCCGACTACAGACATTGACGTAAAAAGAACATGCCAAACTGCAAAGGTGAAACCGCGCGCGAAACAAACCACCAAGACATGCTCCATACACTTTCTATTCATAGCAGAAGTCACCACCACCACCGTAACTCTGCATTCCCAAGTATCATGTGTCTTGAGACGATGGATATCTTTGGACACTCATGATTCTTACGGTCAGGCCCTAACAAGGCCCTTCCTAAGATGATCGCCTGCCGAGATCTCAGCCCTATGGGTCTCCAAGGTCGCCTGCTCCTCCACTGGGAACCCCAAGGCCTTGGATTTGGGCCGCTTCAATCATTGCCGCTGCTCAACTCTTCATCATCAACAGATTCATCAGGTTCCGCGTCAACATCCGCATGGCATGCAATGTCCGAGATAGGCCAGGCAATTCAATAGAAATGACATCCCGTACTTCACTAATTGAGCACAACACACCAATCGATCCCCTTACACCAGCAGAATCCATATCGCAGCAGGGCTCAAAACCATCAGCCTCGATACCTTGCAGCTTTGGCACGCAATGACCATGGGGTCGACTGCCCCTGGCCTGTCGGGTGGCAAACCCTCCATGGCCCTCGCTTGGCTGGCGATGATCCAGATTCCCGCCTTGTTGTGGACCGGGTCTATCACTCTCATCCTGACCGAGTTCAACTTCAGCACGACGGTCCAAATTCCCAACTACAGCGAATCGACATCTGATTTCTGGGCTCGGAAGTGTGACCCGGCAACTTCTTGCGACGAGCTCTTGGGAAAAACGTCCGACTTGGGGATCTTTACCTTTGTTGCATGGAAAAGTATGTTGGCTTTCCCACTAAATTTTCGTCTTGATCCTGACCATTTTGCACCACAGCCAAGGCCGGCTTACTGCTCAACTCCGTTGAACAAGCCTCGGCACGCGACTCGTCTACTCCTCATTACCGGAAGCTTGACAACACCGGATTCACCTATCACGGTCGATCATATGGCGTTGCATCTGCAGTTGGTCTCGTCGAGTCCAAGCGCACAGACAACACGAAGCAGGCCACTCTCCTCAACTACACTTTCTTGGAAGATGGATACTTGTCAAATGTATCATGTCAATACAATCGCCCCAGCCTCATTGCCTTTAATGCCTCAAACGTGGCTGAAACACCTGGTGGAATCTACGGCCCACAAGGACTCTGAGCCCAGGGGTCACTCCCCAATGGCAAGTGGCCAGGTTTTCCAACATGAAATGTTGTCAACGATGGCTTCGCTACCGCCCTGGCGGCCGTGCGAAGTTTATCTCAGGATATGTATGGGTTTGTCGCTGGAGGGGCCTATCAAGCCTTGAATCAGACCCAGTGCGAAGTCACTTTTACGCCAACCCGGTTCAATGTGACAGTTGACCTGGCTGCCAAGAACATTTCAGTAACCCTGGTTGATGGGGACTCGTACGGGCAATTTGACGTGGATCCCGATCGGAACTTGACCAAAGTTGCGTTTCATGGTGTCGGGTTCCTATCCCAAACGCTTACGACGCTGTATACTTCTGTCCTCGGGGACTCCTTTCTCCGCAACATCAACAGCGTCCAAAGCCAAAAGGAGCGCACTGATAGCATCGATTCTGACGCCATCACGGGGATCGAAGAAGGGCTCGAGCTGCTGCTTGATCATTTCCACGGAAATAGTGGTTCGGCACAGGTGATGTTGCTAAATGAAACGAAGTCGGTGGATACGGAGATGACGCTGGAAGTCGTACGGTTTGGCAAGCCCCAGCTTGCGTACGCGGCCTTTGGAACCACTATTGTCATATTCGCTGTGGCTATCTATGAGCCACAACCAAAGTGTGGAAGGACCTTCCGCTTGCCGATTACCTGGACCTCAAGTTTGCAATTGTAGGCATGGCAAAGGATGATGGCATCAAACCATACGGGGTCAAGGACTGGGCTGAGGACCCGGATGATGACAAGGTTGGTCTGCTTAGACTCCAGAGGAGGGATGCGGCGTCGCTGGGGTTCGTAATATAGGCAGGGATGAACCGGGCGAAGATGAAAAACCTAGATAAGATGGATAAGATAGACATGAAAATCTATCACTATAATCATGCGGGGAAAGAATATCTGAGAGCGTTCAAGATACCAACAAGAAAGTAATTTTTTATGGGAGCGGTACGGGCGTTGTCTACCTGTGGAGTATTCGGCAAGATTATTCGCCCTGTTTGCGATAGCGAGAGCGAGAGAGTTCTGGCGCCAACGTTGTGAGGTATTGGGTGTACTGTGTAAGTGTTGAACCTAAAGTCAGCATACGAGATGTAGCAAACCACGGCAACACCTGATCGACGCTTGATCGGCATATTTCTACCCCCGAAAATTGGCATATACAGAGCCTTGCTATTTGGGGCCGCTATCAATGGCAGTTGGCGATAGTCGGTGAGTCTCAACCCCGCGGTGGCTTTTCGAGCAACCACTAATCACGGCCGTGGCGCGACTTGGCGCGTTGCACCCAGAGGAGCTGAGCAGCATCGTGCGCGCCTCACACACGAAGTCATGTGCTGAACCCCTCACCGTCTCTTTTAACCTAGTCAGCTATTGGCCTGAGGGAAAAGCCATCGTCAGGCAGCAGCGCCTCTGACGGAGTTGTTGAGTGAGGAGGTGTGCCGGGCGAGCGACGGCGGTGGTGAAGGCTGAACCGTGCTTGGTGTGACTGTGACCGTGAATGCGACCGTGAATGCGAAGCTTCGAGTATAAATGACGCGGTTGGGGACGTGATGGTTTGCAAGACGGAGACATCTAGAAGCTTAGTTGCAAAGAGTCCCTTCAGACACTATAGCAATATTTGCGCTTCAGTTAAACAGTCCTCTCTCAACCGTTGACGACGTCTGCCATGGATGAATCACACGTTCAGGTACTGCTCTCGCGCTCTCCCACCTGAAGAAATCCTCTCTCACCAGCTCTCAAAGGAAGCACTTGGCCAGATCTGCTGGCTCGAGGTGCCCGTCCTCGATGTAGACCGTGCCAAGAAGTTCTACACCGAGCTCTTCGGGTGGGAATTCGCCGACGAGCCCCGCCCCGGGGTGGGCGACTGCATCAAGAGCATGCACTTCTTCTCCAAGGGCAAGACTCTCCACGGCGCCTTCATGCATGTGGAAGCCAAGTATCAGGTCGTCAACCATGTGCCCGGAGACCCAGCGCCCATGCCCGTCCTGCCGACCCTGTGCGTTGTGGACTGCGCCGAGTCCCTCGAGAAGGCCGAGGCACTCGGGGGCAAGACTGCCATGTGAGTCTTCCACGCCCGAACTGACCGAGTTGGAAGGTGGAAAAAGAGAAAGAAAGAAAAGAGACTGAACCGGTTCTGCAGCCCCAAGACGGAGATCGGAGGGGGAATGGGCTTCTTTGCCAGGCTCATCGACTCGGAGGGTAACATGATCGGGACGTGGTCTCAGAAATAAGCGCGAATCTAAGCTTCCCGTGCAGAGTCGTATTCCGGCGAGGCATGGTTGTGTGTGTGATGGATAAAATTCTGTCTTGTCCTACCTGGGTAGTTGGGCACCTTCAATGCCATGTTTTCCCTTCCTTACGGCGGGATTTGCTCGTATCATCCACCCTTGTCTGCTGTTGATTCGTTGACTTGTCGACTCTCTGTGTCATTTCCCGGTGACCGTCGAGATAGCTAGAGGACTTCCAGGGGTCTTTTGTTCTCTCACCACCTACCTGCATTGCATGAGGAGCAGAGGCCGGCCGACTCACCAGAAACCGATACCAGACTGTCGATGACACACCGAGGGATATCAGCCTCACATTGTTCCGTCCCCAAAGACTGGGGCGGCACACGCCGGGGGATGGGGCTCTCCGGACAGGCGGCGTTTCATTCGTGGGAAATACTTGGTTCGTCGGGCTTGTGGGTCAGGGCAGGACTGTCAGAACCGGAGATATTCGTGGCCGGCGGTGCTTGAGGTTTTGGGCGGAGTCTGGGCGGAGCATGGGCCCGAGACGCCGGAGCCGCGGCCGGCCCATCAACGGACGACGAGCATAGGAACGGAATGGCTTCAACTTACACTTTTCGTAAACGGCGCACTTGGGTCCCAAGATCAAAGTGCTCCGAAAATTGGAGATTTTTAATTTAAAAGATTGGCCCTGCCGGATGTCCACATGCGAGCAGGTACGCGAGATGTGAGTTATGCGAGGCGCCCCTCCAAGCGAGCAGGGATTCGCGAGAAGGGCTACATGACGGTACAACGTAGGATGAGCTTTCATAGTGAGGACGTAATGTCATAACAGCATTCTCCATAAGAACAGAGGAAGTATATCGACGCACTGGCCAAGTGACAGGCCCGGTCCCCGCGTTCGAATCGGGCCATGGCCGACCCGGGCAGCCGAGAAAAACGAGACACAAGCTACGAGCATGCAACACCATTACGATACAGTAGCTCTTTGCGTCAAAAGGCCCCGGGGTGTTGTCGCCGCTGTTGGCTAGGCATCCGGAGTTCGGTAAGACCGCCTCCACCACGGGGCCCGGCAACATGCGTGCCATTTCCCCTGCGCGGCTGGAATTTGGAGGAATGCGTTGCATGATGGGCGAGGCGAGGGTGCATGATGCATATCACGAGGTTGTCATGAGGATCTGGCTGATGAGGGTTGTTACGTTGTATCCACACGGCCGGGGAGACTGGTCGTGAGCTCGGACGGGTTCTGAGCTGGTTTGATGGTCGAAGCTGAAGAAGGAAGGGAAGAGCTTTGGAGTTTGCAGCCCGGAGCTTGGAGCTTGGCGGAAACCTTGGAATATTGAAACATTGGGCGGTGGCTTAGCTGGGCACCTAGCTTCTGCTACGTGGTACCACGACTGTGTGTAGCTATGTCGCACGACGATGATACGTAGGATAAACCCGATCCTGAGAATGATATGGGTCTGCTAGGACGGACCGCGCCCTTGGGAGCAGGCGTCAATGGAGGAGTAATTAGGAGTAATTACTCAAAAGAATAAAGCAAAACAAGCACATCCTCGTGGAGCCGTCGACGCTTGGCCCACCGGACGGCCTTACTAAAGACCGGCGGTTCCTGTTGGAGAAGGCCTCTCAGTTAGAGACGAAGACGAAACAAGACGGCCGAGACGGACGAGACGGAGTTTGAAGAGGAGAGGAGAATAGGTAGGCAGCAGTTTAGAGGGAGGAGGGGGGCTGGTTGGGCTTGCGGACTTGATAGAGACCGTCCGTGCCAAGTAGAACTATACGTCGTAGACTGCAAATCTCGACATCGCGGGAGAGAGAGAGCAAGGCAACAAGTCACGCCATGCTTGACCTGGACCGAATTTCCCCTCTCCACCTGCCCATCTATCTCTCTCTCCCTTGCCCTTGCCCTGGCCGTGATGAGTCCTAGATACCGGAGTTACGTCGCCATCAACGTCAACATTCTGCATCGTGGAATCTTAACCCGCAGTCTTCGGCTGCATCTGTCCCTCTCTCCGCTGCGCGCATGGCCATGAAACAAAGACCGGGGGCGGGCAGGAAAGAAAAAAAGCAGGAGCCCCGTCGAAACAGTTCCAGTGTAACTTCCCTCTGGCGTCTGAGGGAGGGTTCGCGGCCGGGGGTTCCACAGTCAAACAGTGAAGCATTAACAGCATTTGCGGGGACGGCGCGGGGCGCGGATTGGTGGAGAATCGACAACCCCCAAAGTCCAGCTATCACGACGCCTGGAGAATTGACGCTCCAGCGCCATCGTTGGTGGTTGCGCTTTTTTGGTCCCCACCCCCAAGTGGCGCCCTTTCCTCTCGGGCTCTCTCTCTCTCTCTCCAGGTCTCTCTGTCTCCACTTGTGCCCTGCCGCGCTGCCATCCATCTTTCTCACCTTGAGAGAACGTCCAAGAGCCAGCTGGGAAAAGACCAAGGAACACGCACACGCGCGCCCGTCTGTGCGGGCAAATGGGCGCCCTCTCTCGGGCAATACTCCCCTGTCTATACCTGTCTCGTCCTACACAGTGCTGCTACGTAAGGGCTCCCGGCTCTTGCTGAATCGGTACGGGGATCGGCCGCTGTTTGTTCCAGCTCGCGCTCCTCCTCCAAGCGCTGGGAGCAGCAATAGCAGATGAATTGCATCCCTTAGTACCCAACTTACACGGGCGTCGTTGCACCGCACCAAGTCATTAACAAGTGCCAAATAAGCTGTCTTGCCTTGCTTGGTTCACGGCGAGCTCTCCATCCGAGGCCAGGATGAGCCTCAAGTAGGGGCCGATTTTGGAGCAACGGTAGCACTCAGAGTCCCTTGCGAGTTCTTTTCAGCCGTCGTCCGTTTATTAGGTGGCCCGCGGAATCGCGGCTATCCAGGGGCCATTCGCGATGCCGCTCCTTCCCGTCCCCAATCCCAATCCCAAGTCCGCCCCGTCCCCGTGCCGTCTAAGTTGCTGTCTCCTTCTCCTCACCTCGGTCCCCCGTCACAATTGCTCCCGCCCTGCCCCCACGTCCCCCGTGCATAGCTGAGAAGTCTGCGAATAGGTAGCCTGTAAGTGAGCAGGCAGGTGATGTGAAGCTCGGTACTTCCTTCTTTTGATCGCCGGCAAGTACTCGACTGCCTCTGGGCTGTAGATCTAGGCGTCAAAGGTACTTGGGAAGGACCGACGGACAAGTATCCGTCCTGTCTAGTTCATTCCCAACCATCTCCAACTGGAACACACTCCAACACCAAAGCCTCCAACTCCTTCAACCCTTTCCTTTTCCTTCCACCATCATTCTTCCTTCGTCTTGGTTTCTGCTGAGGCACATGTTCCTTCGCAAGCCTGGCACTGCTGCCCTCTACTTGTCTCAAGCGCAAGACCAAACCCAAGTCTACATTATACTGATTTCCACCGCCGCGACGAGCAACCACGCACCCTTACGCATCCCGCCTCACATCCCGCATCTCGCATCATAAGACAACAGCAACAACAACCCCCCACCGCGATCCGGGACAAAAAGGCCTTGCCAACCACCGGGGCTTATTCGCTCCAAGTCGTCGCCGCCAGATTGGGTCTCTTGTTGCTGCTCGTCTCTGCTTCTCGTCTCGTCTGCATCGCTCACGTCCATCGAGAGCGCCTGTGGTGGAACAATTCCACACCCACGCCGCCCACGCCGCCCGCCTGGCTCCGGCTCGCTTCCACCAACGACAGCCCTCGGGTTTTACCTCGCCATGGTCCTCCACCCCGGCCGCTTGCTCTGATCCTCTCCAGCCCACCCAACCCACCCCCGGGTCAGGGATCCTCTCCCTTGTTTCGCCCCGGCCTCGCCCTATCTGGCCGGCTCAAACGCCCCATCGGCCAAATATTCCTCGCTTGGCGCCTTAGCGACTTCATCCCTCGCCGCATACGATATCTTCGTCCTCTCCACGTTGCGCGCCGTCGACTCTCAAGTCTCAACTCCTCCCGGCTCCTCCCACTTTTCCCTCTCATAAGTAGTCTCGAGGTACGGGTAACCCTTCGGGGCCTATTGGCTACATGCCTTCTATTCTGCCTTCTTTGACCACTTTGCCGCTTCATTTCTCTCCCACCGAGCCACCACTCACTCACCTTTCCGTTGCCGACTCCATTCGCTCTTCTCACCACCACCACTGACGTACCCCATAGTCTGTCACCGTCTCCACAGGGGCCCGCATTCACGCCCGCGCCCGCACATACCCGCGCCGACACTTCACTCGCGACACTCTCACTTGCGACAATCCTGTTACCTCTTTAAACTTCACCCAACAGCCTCTTCAGGTCCATCTCACTGACGTGGCTGCTATCGCCGTGCCGCTCGCCCTCTCTTCGGTTGCTCTGCCTCGTTCCCTCCGTCTCGCCGATCAACATCACGAACCGGACTATATATCGAACCCGAACCCGACCCTGAAAACAAGTCACGCTCGATTCTTGACCTTCGATTTGGTTGCAACTTCATAGCGCCACCGCAGAACATCGTATACGATTGACCCGGGATCCAATTGCTGAACACCTCAGTTACAATCCCTACCGCATGGGAACACTGGATATTTGTTGGAATGCGACTCGTCCTTCGGGTTAGATTGGGAAACCCGAGAAACTACTACGCCACCACTACTTGCGACGGGACGCTGAAGAGGAGGACCTGGACCACCGGAACAACCAATCCCAGATGGCTGCAGTTCAGCAAATGATGGCCGAACTACCTCCCGGACCGGCCCCGGATACCGTCATGAACGACTCTTTGTCTAGTCCCGTCAGTGTGGACGCCAACCGTCATAGCCAAAGTCCCATGATGATTGACGAGAGCTCGTTTGGTGGCACACCAGCGCAAGGGGATACGCGGATTGTCGTTATTGTCTTTGGACAGGCACAGGATCAGATTGTGTCTGTATTCGCCGAGGTCCTGGGCATTCCGTTCAGGATGAAAGGTGGATTCAACCAAGTAACGGTTGAAGACCGGGGCTTCGTCGTCGGCATAGCTGCCGCCCAAGCGAATGATGATATTGATGCTCGCGATCAGGAACTGGTTGTTGCCATCAATGCTCACTGTGTCAACCTAGGGATGCCTCCAAACCTCCACCTTTCAGCCCATTGCGATTACGAGTTTCTTTACACCGAATCACAGTTCTTCCGCCGTGATCTAGCGAGGTTCACATCTTTCACACTCGGCCAGATCAACCACCATGCAGCACTGATGGCAAAGCCGAGGACTTACTTCATCTCTACCACCTTTCCCGATGTTCACGCCGCCTTACCGAATATTGATATCCTGACTGTCGGCGCCGATGCCGTCGAACTTCGCGTCGATTTGTTGCAGGAACCACTTAGAGATGGATCCTTCTCAGAAATCCCCAGTTTGAGCTATGTGGGCGAACAGGTCATGCTTCTCCGCCAGCGCACTGAACTCCCTATCATTTTCACCACCCGATGTACCCGCGAGAACGGACGATTTCCGATGGACAACCCAGAGATATACTATGACTATCTGTACCGTGCAATTCAATGGGGAGTGGAGTATATTGATGTGGAACTCTGGCTCCCCGAGGATATTAGGCGGAAACTGTACGAGACACGGGGTAACTCTCGTATCATGTCGGCCTTTCATGACTTTTCTGGTACATTTCGTTGGCCGTCCAAGTATGCCCAAGAGGTGTTCCAGCAATCCAGACGGTATGCCGACATTATAAAGATGATTGCTATTATCAACGAGCACAACGAGAACTTTGAGTTGGAATACTTCCGCTCTAAGATGCGATCTGAATATCCCGATGCCCCGCCATTCTCTGCCGTCAACATGGGCGAAACTGGCCAATTCTCAAGGACTTTGAACCCCGTATTTACACCCATCACTCATCCGCTTCTTCCCAGAATCGCAGCTCCCGGCCAGATGAGTGCGGCTGAAATCAACGCTGCCTTATCTCTGTTAGGCCAGCTTCCTAGGAAATCCATATACGGCATCAGCAGCACCGCGTCTCGAAGTGCCACACCACAAGCGCCCTTCTACGAGAAGTGCTTCAACGAACTTGGACTGCCTCACCACTTCGCAGTTGTTGACCGACACCCGAGCAATCCTGGGAGCATGGAGGCATGGTGCAACCAAAAGCACTTTGGGGGCGCCTATCTCAACCCAGGACTACCGCACCAAACCCTAACCAGGAACAGTTCGTTCTTTTCAGGCCTTAATGCAGGCACCGGGCCCATATTGACAGAAGCTGCCCGTGTCATCGGAATAGTGGACACGATCGTTGTCCGGTCTGGCTCTTCGTCAACATCATCATCGCCTCATTCAATCCCGTCAAGTCCCCGTCATCGTCAGAGCGACTCTCTCGAACCTATGATTCAATCAGGTCTTCCGCTAAACTCAACTCTTGTTTTCGACAACGCGGGTTGGAAAGGCATTCTCAGCACACTCACCCGCGACCTGGCCCCATCAGCATATTTTGGACGCTCGGCCGTGGTAATGGCATCTTCTTCCGATGATGCTGCGCCCGTGATATTTGCCATGAGAGCTCTTAGGATTGCTAAGATTTATACCGTCGGATTCCGGACACCGTCTGCCCTCGCTCGAAACGCACCTCCGATCGAACCGTTCATTAGCCTCGAGAGCCTGCAACGTGCTCGCTCCGTGGATGACGATAGCGCTCCGTTCGTCATCGTCTCCGCACTCCGCCCAGAGAAGAGCAATCTTGTTGGAATGTTGCTTCGAGCGTTTGGGGCGGCTGGTATGCGAGGGTCGACAATTTCGAAGAAGGTCTTTCTCGACCTGGCGGATGGAGCCTCTCGAAGAACTTCCGACCCAAGCCTGATTGCCGAAAAGAGTGGCTTTGCTGCTTATGGAGCAGTTGATGTGGCGGCCTTCACGACGGTGGAGAGTTTGCGGCTACTCGTTGGGCAAAACGTACCGTACAGCTTCGTCCGGTTGGCAAGTGGCAGCAACCTTTACTGAGAAATCAGTCAAGAATACTCAATGCTCACCTATCTCGTGAGCGGCACAAAGCGTTCAATACTCAGGATAAGACTCTCCGAGAACCGAAATTGAGCGTGCCCCGATCAAAAGGACCGAGGACTGATCCGGACGGAGATCCGCACAATCGCTTCAGTCCAAAGAGTCAAGGGGGCAACTGCCATACACCTAAAGACGAGGCACCGAAGCGATGGGTGTGAGCAAGGAACCATGCTTGCTTTTTCAAGCGCACCAACGATAGCCCCATGCCAAGCGCCTTCTCCCACCGTCAGCGGCCGGTGTCGAGATCAAGGTCGCCCCTGGACGTCAAAATCCAAGCCTCGCAATATTTCAGGCCTGTGGCGGGGCTTTCCCCCGGTCTAGTATAGAGAAGCCGAAGAACCCGCAAACCAAGTCCGGAAGCGAGCGGCTCCCGCTCAAGGGACCCGGACTCTTGGACCCATGGTGTTGGGGCTCAAGGAGGGAGGGGGTGGTCGCAACCTTGCCATGTACGGTGGCGTTCGGATGACCGACAGCGGTCTCGACCCCAAAAGACAGCAAGTGGTTATGTAGAGAGCATGATGTGTCTTTTATAAAGCATATACACACGTACTTGGTATAATGAGCATACTGAGATGTGATTTTGATGGACGCGCTGAACTGGGAACCAACACATGAGATAGTCGACACCATAGCAACAAGATAGGAGAATGCAAAATACAGATATACACGATAGTACCACGGCATTTGAGATGTCAAACCCTGGCAAAGCCTCCTGTCAGATATCGTCTACGTAAAGGACAGTCAGTACCTAGTACGAAGTAGGCACAATGGGCGTGGCCGGATCGGCTAAGCAGGCAGGGCTCGACATGCTCCACGTCATGACCGACCCTTGCTAATCCCCAGTCACTCGACTACACCACCATGATGAAGAGGGGTTAATGGCCCTGTGTGAGATTCAGGGCGCTTGTTGGGAGTCCACACCCCCGGGAGTGCGTCGTGGCAGTCCACCTTTCACACATGTACAACAAAACACCGAGACCACAGAGGATCGCCGCAGGAAAGACACATGAACCTCGCCTGATATCGAATGGAGACAGAACATGGTGAGATCATGGTAACCGCCAACGAGTACGTTTAATGCAAGTCAAGCGGGTCGAATAAACAAGTGCGCCGCCACGCCGTTAAGGGCGGCATGTGCATGTGGACGAGCGGGTCTACAAGTTTTCGAGGGAATTCCCCAGAAGAGGGAGGCAAAGCCTGGTCCGGATGAAAAGCCTGGTGCCGGCAGAGCAAAACGACGAGCCGGCACCAGGGTATTATCACAGGATCTTTCCTCGAGGTCAAGTCGGAAAAGTCCAGACGGAAAAGCCCAAACATCGGCCGAGCCAGTACCGAAGGCGAATGGGGAAGGTCTGAACTCTGAAAGCATCTATCAACAGACCGGGTGATGGGATCGCCGACGAGCTTGATCTGCCTCTCGCCACATCTGGATCGACTGGTACGATGCGGCCCGAGGGCGTGAAAGTATAGAAGGGGATAATGTGTGGCGGTAGCCAAGTGAGGTTGAGAGGGTGGCGGCATGCGGAGGAGATGAGAAGGGCGGATACCGCAAACAATACCATGCTGTTCTTGGAGCTAGTAAAAGAGTTCGGACGAAAACGATGCTACTCGATCGCCAGGGCAGGGGCTCCGGCCATGCCGTCCTCTCTCGACGTGAAGGATACCTTCGTCAAGACTACAGCATCAGTACCCGGAACCGGTTCCATAATCGAACCTCGGCCGTCAAACTGGCGGGGAGATGAGCTGTCGACTCCGTGAAGCCTTGCAAAGTTACGCTTATGCTGTGATGTGGGACATGTGCATGCAGGACCTGGGCGAGGCGTTAAAACAGTTTCCATCTCACATCTCGACCCACTGCCAGCCCACGCACGAGATAAATAACGAAGGGGAGGAGAGCATCCACTGTGAGACTGGGCGAAACGCCGAAGAAGAAACATGACAGCCTCGAAACTGAGTAGTGACGTGTTGGATAGGACCGGAGATGAAGAATAGGCCTTGCCTCGAGGAGTCGAGACTCAAGGCGTATCAGATTTCAAGAAGGGAGCTGCACTGCGTCGGTTAGCTGTCCAGGGGTCAACTATCACTGAGAGAAAACGGCTGGCTGCATACATAGTAGTGTGGCTACAGCTCACCGGCAGGTCAAATGCGGAATGTGCTAGGGGCCCTGTGGGGATGTGATAGTAGATACCGTTCAAGCGGATGGCGAACAAGAAAAGGAAAGTGAAGTGACAAGGCAGCATCGGTACCTAGCCGCTGGTGCGAATGTGGGACAGGGCAGGGTCATCCGGAGTCCAGAGGGCCTTGACCGTACTGTTAGCAACTTAGAGACTCCTTGCTCGAGAGCCGCCAAGTACCGTGAAGACCGAGAGATGGCGATTCCAGATGTGCGGGACCCCCGTCGCGGTTCTCCACGTTACATCCCCCATTATAACGTGGGAGTCGAGGTGGAAGCTCCGGTGTGGAAAATGTATTGTTAGGGGTTTTTGAGGTTCTCCATCGAACTGGTTCCTATATCTGTTTTTTGTGCGTCGTAGAATATACGATTTTGCCGAATCTAGCGTGTAGATTTGACCATTGCATTGCATCCAAGGGAGCCATGTTGATGGACACGTTGGCTATGGCCTCAGATCTGAATATGCAACGGCTGCTAGCCTGTGTGCGTACCCCAAGAACGACAAGAATCGGCATGAAGGGTGGCGACTGGGGTGTATGCTTAGACAGCCCGATAGCATCGGCCACGCCCCGGCCGACAAGACGAAGCTAATAATATTCTCGATACGATGAAAATGGGGCAGCCCCTTGGAGAGGTTATTTTGCCTTTGAGAGCGCAAAGGACCTTCGGTGAGAAACCGTGCTGAGCCTCAATAGTAGTCAGCTGCACCACGTGCATCAAGAAGCGAACGGCAAACTTGAAGACCCGGGAGAAGGACGAAGCTTAAGAACGTCTATCCACCAGAGCTGTGGAGCCCGAGACTACCGAACATGGCGCGACTTGACAAACAACTCGGGCGGTGTTGTCCATCGAAGAAGCCGAAGCGGAGTTGCCGACGAGGACAAAACGACAACGGCATTTGGAGATTGAACTCAACCAACTTGCCTACGACGTCATAGAGCCAATATGGAAAGGGCTGAGACCGAAGTAGGAGATGAGACGGAGACCCAACAATGGATAATGATGAAATGCGAACAGCAGTAGCCCCTCATTCAGGTCGCTCTGATATGGCAGAGAACCGGTGTGATAGTGCCACATACTAGCGTCCAGACCGATGTTCCGAACGAAACTATCGCTGGTTTCGGTCAAATGAAGGAAAAGAAAGGAGACCTGACGATTCGAGTTAACTCCATGACTCAAGTGCTTGCATGAGGGATGAGTCCAAAATGGATCAACACGAGTCTAGGTTAGGCTATTTAGACTTTTCCGATGTTCAAAAGGGTCAGCCTGTAACGGTCAAGGATGACCAGTCCCCCACGTTAAGAGGTGCACGTTTTCTTGACTCTTCTCTTCGCTAAGACGTAAAGAGCAGATGCTGCGAGAACCAATCCACAACTCCATGGATTTGCCCAGCACTTCTAACAAGGGGCTCTTCATGAGTTGAATGCTGATGACGAAGCTGTTCCATGGGCCCGACAGCTCAGATTTGAGGGCGCAAGCATTTTGGCTGCCATCGATTGCAATCACGCGGCTGAAGGTGGTCCAACATGGGGCCCATGCATGCATCGACTTGAGGGTCATTGTGTAGAGGAAGTTGCTGGTCAGCACCTGGGTAGTTTCGGCGTCTCGAGAGGTTTTTCGATCTCGGGTTGAATCCATTGACGCGGCGGGTTTCAGTTTTAGGCAAGAGGCTGACGAGTAGCGGCTCAGTAAAAAGGGCCCTGGATGCTTCAGGGACGGCGTGACAATGGTTCGACAGGCTAAGTGTCTAAGCCTATCCGAGATGGGCACGGATTGGGCCTCTGGGGTAAGGCGAAGGGCGGCGTACGGTGTGTGTGCCTGCTGGAGTGGAAGTCCGAAAGGGCAGGGAGGCCGGCATTGCAGGGCATGCCGTGATCTGCTTCCAGAAGGGCCGTGTTTGATACACCACAACCGAGCCTCTGGGTGGATTGATCGTAGGCTTTGCGCCGATGAAGATGAACCCATCGACTCTAGGTTAATCCAAGCTGCAACAACGCCTTGCCCAGATCTGGCGTTGCCCGCGAGTTCCCGTGTATCAGTGATGGCACCGACGTCCTGCACAAAACAGCATAGCTGCACTGACCCATTCATCGGCAGCTGGGAAAAGAATCATTGCAAAACTTCGTCGAGAACTCCGAGGCGGGCGTCATGGAAGAGTCCAAAGTCCAAGGTGGTAGCGTTGACAGGGATACTCGGCAGCCAGTGGATAATTCGAGAAGATCCCGGCCGGCCCCAAGGTCCAAATCGGGGGATGATGCCGACCACGAGGAGGCAGATGAGCACACGCCAGCGGGCGACGCTAGCTTGGATTTGCCAGGCCCTTTTGGCAACTGGCGGAGCGGAACAAGAGTGCAGCTAACACGGTAGAGGGCCCGGATAAGTTTTTGATCGGGGAGTCGGATGGACGCAAATCATGGATAGCAGGGGGTGCTATGGTGACAAAGACGCCATGCAACGATTGCCCCTCATTGCCAATTCCTCCCAATGCAAGCCCTACGAGGCAATCGGTGGCCGGATGGCCGGATACATGCTATGTATGCAGGTTATAACGGCCTGTTCATCTCGACTGGACCGTGGGTGTTTTGAATGTTGACGCAACAACAGAGCAAGGGGCCACCCTCGTCTGTCGGATAGAGGCAAGCAGCTTGCCAGAAAGGGGTTCAGTGACTGGAAAATGATCATGATAGATTTTGTTGAGAGGTGATGAAGGGTGAACCCCTCGATCCGACCCGAGAGTGCTCCCTCCTGGAGAAGGATGGATACACGTGGATGTTGTCACATCACCCTTCATCTTGATACCCTGTTGGGGACGTCTGGACGTGGTGATGGAAAGCAGATAGATGGGGGCCGGTTTCTGGACGTGACCATAATGTGAGACAGCCTCATGCAGGCCAGCCAACATGCAGCCTACGAGTCGTTGACGCCCCCATGCGGATTCAATGAGGCCAGGCCGAGCGCAAAGTAGGCGCCCACGGCAGAAGTCGGTGACCGATGAGCTGGTTCACTCGGCCGGTTGTTGATCGAGCTCGGTGCTAGGCCGTTTCTCACCGAACCAGGACGGCCAGACCAGTGGCTCCATAGTCCGTGGCAAATCCCGAGACACGAGGTCGAGTGAACAGGGGAGTGGAAGAAGGAGACAAGAGGCATTTTAGAAAGCGCCCCTGGCCCTGTCAACAGTCCACAGGCTGGGTAGGGAAGGGAAGGGGGGGAAGATCTCATCCCCATCTGCGGGAGCTGGGATGAACGTAGGACGACAAGATTGACCTGGGCCTTGTGTAATCGAGGCTCGAGCCCCGTCACCCGTGGCGGCGAGCCGATAGAAAGAGTCTGGAATGTCGCAGACCAAGGGTCGGGTAGATAGAGTAGTCTCTAAAGTGGACGCCAGGCCGTGGGTCAGGGGCTAAGGAAGCTGACACCGGACTTAACGGTCAAGCTCAAGCTCGACTGCTCGAGACGGGACGGGATGCTATGTAATTGCAGGCAAGCGCGGGCGAGTGCCGGGATGGATCTCAAGGTGTGACGCGCTGGGTCGGCGTGATTCGACAGGTGGCGACGCCATCTCTGTCGAGGCTGTTGGGATGTTTCCGTCCAGACTACTGCTCCGTGAATCGTAGTCTAACAAGCGGGATGGTGAAGTGTCAAGGTGTGTTTTGGGACGATGTCTTTTCCGGGTCGTGCCCACTGAGTTTCAGGCCGTCGGAAGGTCGCCAACGGCCTATCAAGTTGGCTGTCACCGGCCCCAAACAACACTGGGTCCCGCCTTCCCTTAAGCGAGGTGCCACGGACCCCGCGCGCCTGCCAGGCTTCACGGCAGCCGGTGAAGTGGGCGAGAGCAAGTGCAGGTGCAGGTGCAGGTGCAGGCGCAGGTGCAGGCGCAAGTGGCATGTGGGTGAGCACGGGAAGGAGCCTGCACTACCGTACTAACTTCGTACGCTGACGTGCCTGCGCTAGATGCATCTGCCCTGCAGCCCACGAGGAGCAGCATCTTGGTAACCTGAAGTAAGGTTTTCGGCGTAGGCCGGTACTATGACTATACGAATACAGGCCTTCCATTGAAGGAAGGTGAGGGACCCAAGCAGAAGGCAATAAGGATATGGTTCAGGCAGGACTTGGTTAAGATACAATAGGCTCATACAGTTCAATCCAATGAAAACTCAATGTAAGGAAAGGCACGGATAAGCCTTTGCCCCTTCCCCCACCTCACAGGCGACGTACTACGTAAGGGGAGGTAAGGCAAGTAAAGTAAGTAGGTAAGGTAGGTACCTAGGTAAGGTAGGTAAGGCAGGTAATTAAGGCATGGTGCTAGTATCATGAAAAGCCGCCTCCCATTTGCCTAGGTAGTACCTATTATCAGTTGCGGTGTACGCGTATTGACACGAGCCAGCCACGGCAGGCCGCTAACTCACTAACCTCAGGCCTTCTATGTACTGTGTCGTCTAGTCCCTGGACGACGTAGGAGACCTACACTTACCCAAGCATCCGCCGTCCTGGGCCCGGCAGTGTCCAAGACGTGGATGGACGCTTGGCCTGGCGCCAGCTTCCCTTGTCGGCGCCTCCAGGCTTGGCCCTACTACCTACTGGCACTTCTCAGCACCAGATCCAGTTCGCCTACCTCTCAACCGGCCGTACCTCGCACGCAAAGTAAGGGGAGGGGGACGCACGTATCAGGACGACGGAGACGGTCGTGCCCTTGCAGCCGCGACACAACCCAACGAGAGCGCTGAGCGCCGCAAAGCACTGACAAACCGCCAGGACACTCCACCGATGCCGACTGACCTTGCCCCTGCTAGAGCCCGGCTTCTTGGTCTTGGCGCTTGGGTCTCGCGTGGCCTGGCGCCGTCCTTACCATCTGCTTAGGAAACCTAGAAACCTAGACTACCTACCTACCCAGTCTCAGTTGTCGTCAAGTCTCCATCTCCCATCTCCATCTCCATGGCCTTCCCAGCCCGTGCCGGCGGACCCTTGCCCCAGGTGTGAGTTTTCGGCATGCTACACACCCAAGCCCCCAGGCCACGACTACCTGGCCTGGCACCGCCCTATCTGACCCTTCCATTATCCCTATTCCCTGGTCTCCACTGGTTTGTACTCCGTACCTGGGGCGACGTTCGGACTACGGAGTCTTGACTAGGAGTCGTGACTAGGAGGAGGAGTACTTCGTACTGACTAGGCCTAGGACTCTAGCAGGAGTCCCGTACTCCGTACTGACCACGGACCACGGCCTAGGAGCGTGGCCCAGTTCGGGACAGGGAGCCTAACTCGCTGGCCACGGAGCCTTGCTCATGGTCCCCTCCCTCCTCCCTCCCTCCTCCCTCCCTCTCGCTCGTCGCTCAACCGAAGGCGAGCGCAACGCCGCAGCATGGAAACTAAAGCCCTTGTCGAACCTTCGAAACTCCAGCCCAGGCAGCTCCCGTCAATCGGTGCGGTCAGCGGGTGATGTGCGCGGCGCCAGGGCTCCCGCTCCCCGAGTTGGTGCTTTGGGGGCCTTGGCTGGCGTTGGGGGTGGCCGTTGTGGTTTGGGGGCTCCTAGCTCCGGGGCTTTCTCCTCTTCCCTTCCCAAGTCTGTCCTGTCCTGTCGACCTGGGGAGCGCTCCAATCGCCTGGCAGCCCGAGGCGCCAACTCGGTGTGCTGGATGCTCCCAGGCCGCCTCCACGCCCTCTAGAGCGAAACCGAGGGGCCTGTCGTCCTGCCCCAGAGTGCCCTGAGAGCCACCAGCGCCGGGGACTATCCATCCTGGGCCAGTCCGAATTCGAAAGGAACTCGGCGTCCCCACTATCCATCGACACCACCATCATCGTCGCCCCCTGTCGCTGTCACTAGCCACCTCCACACCAGCAACCTCGAAAATGAGACCGTCTGGGTAACTGGGGTTCGGGTCAGTCGTACAATTTTGGCCTTCGGGGCTGGTCAACCGGCCGTCGACCCTGTTTTACCATCCACCCTCACCCTCACCCTGTGAGCACTGACTGCTGAGCACGACTCCTCTCGGGCTCTTTTAGTCTACTGCATCTCACCCGGAGTCCTGGACTTACTTTTGATCATCAACCCCATCTTGCCCGTCCCATCTTGTGTCTTGCAACTCCCGCCTCCCGTCTCCCGTCTACCGCCTGTCTACTCCTCTTCCAAGTCCCACTGCCGAGGCGTCTGCCCGCTTCTGGACTGAACCGTCAAGCTTGCTGCATTAAACCAACCTGGTTTTAACCAACTTGGTCCCCCTCCGTGTCGACGACGCTCCAACCTTTGCTTTTCGCCTCTCCCCTCTCGCATTGCGACCGCCCGTCACCAAACGTTCAGCACGGATTCATCTGGAATGTCCAAAACTACCTAAACACGACAATCCTCATCCGGACGTCACTGCCTCATCCTCCTTCGCCTTTGTCGACATCTACTTGCTACCAACCCCTCCGGCACCATTATCTTTACCTTTCGGGTTGCATGCACAGCCATCGTCATCGTTGCCAAGCGCCTCTACTCGCCCAGGACAAGAAATGACCGTTTCTGTCTACGACCCAATGAACATCCCTCACATGCAAGGAGTCCATCCTGTGGCTATTCCTCGGCCACAGGTTGGAATCGAACGTCTCCCCACCCGGCGAATGAGCAACGAACCTCGGGAGTCTATGAACTGCAAGTCGTGCAGGAAGCGCAAGGTGAGCTGCGACCTCACTACATCCAGTGACTCGGAGTATCCTGACATGGTGTGCTCAGATCAAGTGTAACCGACTTCGACCCTCTTGCGAAGCTTGCCAGGTTTTTCAATGCCCGTGCATATATGGTAAGTTGTAGAGAGCCCTTTGAATGGAGTATCTCGGATACCTTGTCTCACATACTAATCGAATTTGCACCGGAATAGACGCTGTGCCAAAGAAGAGAGGTCCCAAGACGGATGTGCTAGAGGCGCTTCTCAAAAGGGTGGACGGATTAGAGGCTAAGCTACGGGAAAAGAATGACGACGACGCTTCGCCAACGGCTGCAAATGCCCCGGTCTCTGGAAAGACAGACGCATCTGGATCTGATTCCCAAGCTGGAGAAGGGGGAGAGCCTGCTCCCAAGCGCATTGCCCTTGACTCGCGACCGTCTCCTTCTGATACAGACATGACAATGCTCTCCCCCCAGACTCCCATCAACAGGTCCGATCCTAGTCAGCCTTTCTGTTCTTCGAGCTCGGAACTAACCAGTATACAGAGAACTTTCTCCAAACCCCGCCCAGACGGATGCTCTTCTTGATACCTACTTTACCCGGTTTCATGGCAAGCCCTATTACATCCTCGATGAATCCTCCATCAGGCAAAGAATGCAGTTGAATCAGCTTCCCAAGTATCTTTCCTACGCTATTTCAGCCGTTGCTGCAAGGTATGTGCTATCCCACCCACCCCCCCCTCGAAATACGTCTAACCCTTGTATTCAGATATACCCCCCACCCTAGCGGATATCAAGCAGCTATCAAACTGAGCGAAGACTTTGCGACCCGTGCTAGAGCAGAAATAAGCACTGACGATCCATCAATCGATGCCCTCCAAGCTCTCCTGCTCCTCGTGAGCGCCTTCACAGCTTCTGGAAGAGGAAGAAAGGCATACATGCTAATGAGTAAAAGAGCCTCCCATCCCTTCAGCACGTTCTACTTACTGACAACTTCTAGCGAGCGCAACCGGCATGGCTATGGCGCTAGAAGTCCACCGAGAAATGGACTCGCATGCCCGAATGACACCTGTTGAGCGAGAGATGCGGAGACGACTCTTCTGGACCTGCTACCTGCTCGATCGATTCCAAACGACTGGCTCGAAGAGACCCTGCCTTATCAGCGACAATTCTATTCTCCTCCGACTTCCATGCTGGTCACCCAACTCGTCCTCACTGCCGGTGGAAGGAGAGTTCTTCCAGGCAGGCTCAAACCTCCAGTACTTTCAGGGCAGTGGCAAGAAGCCACAAGGGAGCACGGGCATGCTCATCGACATCACACGAATCCTTGGTATTACGAATAGATACCTGGCCGCTGGTGGTGTGAAAGGGGACTCTCACTTCCCTTGGCACTCCCTCTCCAGCCTCTCCAAGATTCGGCACGATCTTGATATCTGGGCTTCCGGGACTGAAGAAATCTTTTCTAGTCTGAACACCCTGTTCGGCCAGGTCGACTCGACCGTTCTGGTTCTCAGCAAGCTCGTCTATCATCTCATTCACTGCCTTATCTACCGACCATTTCTACCGATCGATCTCGCCGAGCTTGCCGAGATTGGCCAGCATCAGTCATGGCAAATCGAAGCCACTAACATGTGTTTTCTCCATGCCAATGCCATTGCCGAATTGACAGAGTTCGGGAAGCAGACAGGCACTATCGAATGGCCTGCATTTGTGGGCTATTGCATTTGCACGGCAGGCACGGTACATATTCACGGTGCACACTACAGCAACCAAGGTGGAAATGGCGAGGTCAATGTCTTCAGCTCCTCGGCGGACTTTTTGTCTCGGGAAATGCAACAGCTCAGCGAACTTCGGTACGCCTGGGCCTGTGTTCAGCACCAGCGGGAGACATTACAGGGCATATACAACGCCCATGGGAAATTGGTGAAGACCTTGGCACGAAACTCGATGAGGTATACGCCCGGCTTCCACAGCGAGGACTTTTTCGACCGGTACTCCAACATCGGTGGTCCGGGTGGCCAGTCTTTCAGTTTTGACGCTGCGAATCTGATCCTTTCGGATACGGTTGTCGACTTCACTACGGAATCTTATACGGGCCACGAGCTTTACACCAACACTCGGGTTGGCGACGGGTCTGATCGACCCAACCTCAAGCGCAAGAATACAGGCCAGCTTATCCGAAAGCGTCCAGATGTCAAGGTAATTGCCGGCCTTTCTTCTTCGGCAACTGGGCTCCCAACTCCGGCACATCCTAGACGATCCTTTTCCTACCACACAGGGATGGTCCCCCAATCATCTCCTGGGCTCCTGGCGACCCCGACTTCGATTCCACACCACCCCGAGACGCACGAAAACGAGTCACAAATCAACGGTTTGGGCGATAATCTCGATGAAACCGCTGCGAACGGTGCTGCGGTTGCTGCAGCGGCAGCGGCAGGCTTCAACATGTCACCCACGACACACCACGCCCCTGGCCAGGGTATGCCTGCAATCGGAGGCGCGCCGTTCAGCCCCCCATACAGCTACGCATCTGGATCGAGCGTGAACCAAAATGGTGCTGCGGTGATTAACGAAGCCAACGGAGGCTATGATGCTATGTTTGGAACACTGCCCACGAATGCCTTCAGCAGCCCTGCAGCTTGGCATAACGAGGAGCAGCAGCAGCACCACCACGTGAAACTCAACCATACCCCGACGATGGCAGCTGCACCAAGCCCCGGCAATAGAAGCAACAATGGTAGCATTGGCACGGCGCAGGGGGAGGAGAAGGACCCATTCCTGACGCTTCTTGAGCAGCTGGCGGAAAACGAGCAACGGTCTCAGAATGGGCACGGCAGCGATCTCGACTTCTTCCTAGGAGGCTCGGTGACGAACTCCTGATGGCCTGCATGGATAAAAGTTTTACTTGTCCAAGTTTGCGGTTTCAGACGCGGGTTTTGTTTATTTTCGGTGCTGGTGATTGTTTCGCAACGAAACACTAATGATGAGTGGCATGGAGGCATACGGAGAGGAGGTTTCTTGTACATAATGATCCATGAATGGCTAACAGGATGCATGCTCTAGGTAGAGTTGGGTGCGTGCCGCCTCCTGGCGCAACAGTTTTTTGTAACGGCATTTGCAGGAGTAAACAGGAATTTGCTTTGAGATTTCTCGGGAGTTTGGACAACGCATGGTGGCTTTTTGGTTGGCGGATACTACGGAAAATGATTGGAAAACATTCGGGACCATGTAACAACAGCAAGGAAAATGAAGGTCAAAAATTACACTAGCGGTACTATAATGTTTATGGAATTTGGTTGCACGAGAATGCCATGATGCGATTGTGTGCTTAATACAGCGAGGTAATGGGACGGGCGACTGGGGTATCGAGGCGATCAGTGTCGCTTCTTGTCGGGAACGAACGCCTCCTCGTCCGACCAGAGACGCACTGTCCACGCAGCCAACCCGACTACCGAGACCAAGCCCTGGGTGCTACTGTGCGTCACAGATCACCGGCTTCCAGGGGCCGGGGTCTGAGGGAGCTTGGGTCCGGGGTTCCCCTCCAACCTGTCAGCAGAGAGCCAAGGACCAGGTATGTATAGCGCAGTAGGAGTGGGAGAGGATGCTCCCCGGCTGCGGCGCGGCAGAGCTCCGGAGCAGCCAACCAGCCGGGGGAGGAGTGCACAGGGCGGGCAGGGGTCGTCGGGATTGCGGGCCGCTGCCGACTGCTGTGAAGCGTGCGGATACGGAAGTCTGGGAGGCTGGTGGGCGGGGGTGGGCGGGGGTGGGCGGAGTGAAATTAGCACGGAGCACGGAGCGGGGCCCGGCTTGAGGCAATCGGGAATGCACGTCGTCGGCGGAAGCTGTGCTGGCGGCATCGTGAAGCAAATCGATGGCGTGTCGCACCTTCTGCCGTCTGCTACTACGTACGTACTCCAAGTTTCTGTGGGTGGTCATCTATCGCGGGAACGCTCCTCTACACAAAACACTGGCTTCCGTCCACCACCGTCGAGATGGGCGACGCTTCGCTTAGGGTTCTTTTCACTCCCCATTTCCCCCCTGCATTGGTCCGCTTCGGAGACAACTGAGACGCCGGACGGCGCGCTGGTTTGCGCGTGGCGATGGGGAAGAAAAGAGGGGGGTGGGTGCGCAAAGATATGGTACGAGATAGATTGTGTCTGACGATGGAAGACGAATCGAAGCCTCGGCGTAGTCGGAGAATAACTGCCCGCTCGTCCTGTTATGGTTTTTGTCTGGAGACGCCGGTCTGCGAGCTGGGACCAACATGAAGCTTGGAGCGTTCGAGAACGCTTCACGCGGCGTGTGCGGCGTGTGCGGCCTTGTGCGTCGGTGCTTTTCTTTTTTGGTTTATACTTTTTTTCGAATACGAGATTGTTGAAACGACTTTGGCTGCTAAGGTTGTTTCTGACTCGTGAAACCACCGAAACTGCGGCGTCGTCAGCTTCATGGCGGACTCGGCCGACTGTAAATGGCCGATCATCTGATGGATTACAGAGCTTTCTCCGAGCTTGGAATGCCCTGATACACTCCCAAGTCCATCATGTCCGCTTTGGTCTATTTGCGGGTTATCGGGATAGTTAGGATAGCGTCAGGGACAAGAATTCAAGTCACAGCTCGGATTGACTTTGGGAACTGATTATACGTTCTATCTCAATGCGAGTGATGGCTTAGGATTGCGCCCCCGGGTGCACTTCAAGATCTTCCTAAGCTTCGCCTACACCCTCGTTTTCCCCAATGATGATTCTTGCCTCTTCTTCGTCAATCTCACTGTCCCCTTCCTCTTGGGGCGCAGTCCATCCTGTTGCGGCCTGGATCGCAACTGTGATGAAGCCCAGTGCTGCCGCTGCTTGCCAAACTCCCCTCGAGGCACCGGCGTAGCCTTCCACGGCGACGTTCCGCTCTGCGGCGTCTAGAAAGCCGTCAAAGGCTAGCCCCGGCGAGCTTATGAGCTTAGATATTATCTTCCTCCGATACTCGCTGAGGTGTGTTCCGCCGTCTAGCTCGAAGAACCCGGACTCCAGATTGCTGCGCAGTAGCCGGTAGAAGATACCACCGCCAATGGCCGTGCCGAAGCTTCCCCCGAAGCCGCGGAAGGTTCCCAGCAGGCTTGTAGTGACATAGCGGGTGTCCGCGTGGCTGAGATGGAGGATGTGTGCGAGGGTGTAGTTGAGTCCAGCTCCCGTGGCGAGTCCGTTGGCGAGGACCACCATTACAAACAGCTCGACAGGCAGGCTGGGGCTGGCGACAAGCGAGAGGCCGTACAAGCTAGCACTGAAGAAGACCAGGGAGACGATGGACGGCAGCCAGAAGGCACCGCTGCGGCGCACATGCAACCAGCCGACAATGACGCCGCCGAGCGCAAAGCCCAGGTTGGTGGGGATCAAGATTGACCCGGCAGCTGGGGGCGCCGCGCCGCGGACTGCGAGCATGAAGATTGGGGCGTAGAACAGGACGGTCCAGCGGGCGGACATGACGCCGAGCTGGGCCAGGCATGAGAGGAGAATGCCCCGCGAGGAGAGTACCTTGATAGGGATGATGGGCTCCTCAACCAGCCGGTACTCCACCAAGAGGAAGACAAGGAGGCTGACGAGAGAAAGGAGAATGGGAAGGGCTTGGATATCACCGACGAGGCCGTAGAGGAACAGTACAATGGTAAGAGCCTACCAAGGTCGCGTTAGAGGGTCATGTATCGCTAACCACGCATGCATGACGGAGGTAACTTACAAGAAGGGAAGCTCCCAGGAAGTCGATGCGGTCCAGCTTCTGTCGCCAGGTTCCCCTGGTGGCAGCTCCCGAGCCCATGGACTCGGGTACGCTTAGGTAGACGCCGAGGCCTGCAGCCAGGGATACGGGCACCTGTATCCAGAAGAGCGGCCGCTGCGTCTTGTCAGCAAACTGTCCCGTATTCCATTCACAGGTGAAGAAGCCAGGGCATACCCATCCGATGACGGGCATCAACCCGCCATACGCAATGGCCCCGAACGACACGCCCAGCGTGAAGCCGGCGTTGATGCATCCCATGACCACACCGCGCGTACGCTCGCTCGTCAGCTCCAGGCCGAGGATGATGGCCAGCGTGAGCACACCCGCGGCGCCGACGCCGGCGACGACGCGGCCGGCGACGAAGCCCGCGAAAGAGCCCGCCGTGGCGCACAGAAGACCACCCGCGGCGAGGAACGCAGCCACGGGCAGGATCAGGGCGCGGGGCGCGAAGATGGTGGCGAGGCGGCCGGCGACGGGCGCCAGCGACGACATGGGGATCAGGTAGGCGCTGCTGAACCACATGGCCGAGGAGTCGTATGTGTGCAGCTCCGCGGCGATGGCGCCTTGGATCAGGGCCATCCCGGACATACTGGATGCTGCAGGTAGGAGGAAAAGACTGGGTTTAGCGTGGTGTTTTACGAGGTGCATGAACGCAAGGGGGGATGGATACTCCGAGGAGGCTTGGGTGTATGTCTGGTCTTGCACTTCTCACGGCCGCCTTCCCCAGGGAGGAAGTGCAGCGGACGTACCTTGCAGGAAGATAAGCAGCCACAAACTCACGGCGATGGAGACGACCCTGGACGGGCCGATCCGGAGGCTGGGCGGGTCGGCTGCATCTTTGATGCCGCTGTCGTGAGGGTTTGTGCTGGTGGTGTTCCGGAGGGCGGAGCCATCACCAAGTGTGTCCGAGCTGGAGCCGGAGCTGGAACTGGAACTGGATCGCAATAAAGGCGTCTCCTCCGTCGCCGGCACGTCGTCGGGGCCAAGGCCGTGAATCGTGGACGTGACTTCGGCGGTGGGGACGGCACCGCGGGCTGTCGCCGGAGGGACCCGGCCGGAGCCCATGGCAGCGGTAGGGGATGTAAAGTAAGGGGTGAAGCTCTGGATAGCCGGCAGCGTGTACAAAACAGTAGCGGAGCAAAGGGATAGTCACAGCAGATCAATTTCAGCTACGAGATGCGTCGTCGCTTGAAGCAGAGGATGGAAGATAAGGGGAAACCGACACGAACGAACTACGTAATTGTGGTCGAGTCCTCCCGCTGAGTTGTCGCAGACACTGTTGCTGTGATTGGTAATCTGGAATCGGCCGGCAGTGGGTGGAGACCGAGCGCCGAAGAGTCCGGATCAGAG
Organism: Neonectria ditissima; assembly: GCA_001305505.1. NCBI lineage: Eukaryota > Fungi > Ascomycota > Sordariomycetes > Hypocreales > Nectriaceae > Neonectria > Neonectria ditissima. The sequence goes on along the minus strand of LDPL01000040.1, from coordinate 2,534,867 downwards.
TGGCAGCGATGTCCGATTTGACCGGGTCCGGACCCGGGATACGGCGCGCCCAATTCTCCAATTGTATGGGCGAATGCGGCTTTGAACGTTTCACAAAGTGGAAATGGCCCGGTGGGAAACTATTTTGGCCATGACACCTAGTGCATGTAATTCTTCGCCGCTATTGGAGGGTAAAGAGCTAGCTACATGTTGAGTAGTGAAGGGTGATGGCTTGGAGGCTTGGAGGCTTGAAGCCAAGATGACTTTGAGTTAAGCTATATTGCTGGCTTGTAAGGACAAGGGGGAGCACTGCGTTTTGCTCGATTGTGTGTCTCGTGGCGGTGCGACAATCGGACACATTGTCAGCGTGGTATTAGACTGGGCCACAAGCAGGTACAGGCCCAAAAAATCTTCAGCGGACGCCCGATCAGAGACAACCGCTTGCTTATTTTAGCTCGGCGACGACAGCGAGCTTGCAGCGAATGGCCCAGCGCGAAACCGCATTGGTCGACGGCGGGTGGGAAAAAAATACGTGTATCGAGAGCGGCGCGGACAGGTGAGCGCGCACCGGGGTTTCGCTGGCAGGCGCAGGCAGCACGGCGGCACACACTGTTGGGCCTCGAGAACGCCGCAGTCTAGGCGGCCCAGTTGGCAGCTGGCGGTTAGAAGGGTTGTTTCTGCATAGTTGCGGTGTGTGAAAGGGAGGAGGGATGGGGTAACGGGGTTTGACTTCCGGCCCAAGATGACCAGACAGGTTTTAGACGATGGGCAAATGGGGCCATGGGAGGGATGGCGGGATGGGTGATGGGAAGGTAGTGCCGTGTCTACTAAACGAAGCCATCGCCCCGGTTTGGTGACCGACGGCAAGCCACAGAGCACCGAAGACGTTGAGGTCAGGGTAACGGTTCAAGAGATAAGCGAGGGATGGCAACCCTTCCGTGTCCGCAGGGGACGAACATGACGTCGGACTCGTGCAGCATCCGGCTTCTAGCAGATCCGTCCGTATTGAAAGACTGAGCCAGCGAGGCGAAGCGAAGCGAGGAGGGGAAGCCGGGCCAGGTCAATTGTATGAATGATCAATAGAAGCGGGGTGGGAGCCCGAAAGTGCCGCGGCGGCTTGCAAGCGACGGTGTGCCGACGGGACGGTCTGTCGGTGGTGAGAGAGTGTCGATCAAGTCCTGGCTGGGAGCAGGCACCGAGATTCTCGATACGTAGCGCAGCACGTTGCATCTAGACTAATAACTAGTCTTGCAAATAAGAGCAGAAGAAACCAAAAAAACAGGTTGCCGCTTGTTTGCTTTCCCCACGTCGCACGTCAATCAAACGTGCATGAGTAAGGTGCGCCGAGCGTGAACAGTTGGCGACACTGCTGCCCGCGCGGGGATCTGCACAGCTGAGTTTGTCCCGAGTACTTCTACGTGTAGGCCTAATGTCCATTAGTAGTTGGGGATGGGGGAGGGGGCGGCGAGGACAAAGGACTGCCCTGCCGTCAACGTCATTCCGGTGATGAGATGATGATGGTAGTTTCATGGTGGGTGGCATGGACGGATGGGTGGTGAGCGACTTATACCGACTGCCGTGTGAGCAGCGAGGGTCGAATGTTATCCCACATGGCGACAACGAGGCATTTCCAGCTTCCCTTCCGCCTGGTCGCAGCCACAAAAACGGATTCCCGCTGTTGTGTCTCTTTTATTATGGCTCTCTTTCCCAAATGTAACGTCGTCACCCGTCCTCGTCCGTCAGAGTCGGTCCGCGCATCGGGTTTGGTAACGTGCAAATGTACGTAACAAAGACAAGCCCACCCTTGTCCATCTGCACCTTGTCCATCTGCAAACCCATGCTGTCGGATTCTCCAGTCCATGACGAGTCCTGTCCAATCCGAGTCACCCTCGAGGGCTGGAATTTTCCCAAAGCTCAGTGGCCGCCGGGAGGGGTTCCACAGCCAGGAAGGACCGACGATGTACCGTCCCGTGCGTGCAGCGGCAGCCGTTGCAGAGAAAGACGCAGAGAGAGAGAGAGGGTTTGCATAGTTGTTGTAGATTCGCTTCATGCTGTCCTGGCCGGGGGTTGACTGTTGGGGGCTCTTCGGCCCGCCCGCTACCTTTACCGCCTGTCAGGACAGCGCTTGTCCCGTACCAGGAAGAACGCGTGAGAAAAGGAAAAGAAAAAGAAAAAGAAAAAAGAGACAGGCCCGAACGCGAACTCGAAAAGGGAAAAGACGAGGCGAGGCGAGGCGAGGCGGCTTTGACAGCTCACCGACAGATTGGCAGTGACCCTTGAAATGTCTCCTGTAGATTCGCTGGCACCTAGGTACCTCAGAGGCGGCCATTTCGTCACATGGACCTGATCAGCCTCAACTCAGGCCTCAGGAAGCAAAGAAAAAAAAGCCAACCACTAGGAAATCCCCCTCAACCGCTCGCTCAACTTTAATGTCATTACCAAAAGGCGTCTCTCTCTCTCCACCGGGCCTCCACACATTTTGTCCTCTCCACCAAATTCCCGCGTGTCCATCGTTTCCCCAATTTTTTTTTTTCCAACTTTTTCAATTCTCGTTTCGTTTGATTTGCCAGGCTTGTTGAAGAGACACCAGTAGCTCTTCTGACGCCATGCCGTTGGTCTTGGGCGTCTCCACCTCGAGCTGAGCCATGAGCCATTAGCCATTAGCCTCTCCATCCATCTCCATGTCGGTGGCTTGTTCGAGTCCGCCGTCGGCAAATCTCCATCTCGCATTTCCCATTTCCACTCTCTCCCAACCGTCAATTCCACTTTTCCGTGTCCCGCCTTGACAGGTCTTGTGGACGCGGTGCCTCCGCCGGGTCTCTTGGCTTCTCTCTGTCTCGCCATTCTCGTCGTTTCCTCTATTCTCTCTCTCTCCCTCTACCTCCTCTCCCGAGACACCACGCTGAAGATAATTCCCGACCCCAGACCCTCGTGTCTCGGTTCGTGGCGTTAGCTTAGCTTATTCTTAGCTTGTGCTTTTGCTTTTGCTCGACCCTGCAGTATAATACAGCCCACCCACCTCAACGTCCGCCTGCGCCATCGGCCCCGGCGGCCAAGTCACGACCATCGCGAGCTTCCCTCCGACTACTCTAAGCCCCGACAACCACTTCTCAAGAACGCCCTCCTCCTCCTGGATCCTCGGTGCTCCGCCCAATCAACCCTTTACCGTCTCCTCCGAGGACAATGGCTCGCGCATCCATCCGCATATCCAGCTCCCCCAGCATCTTGCTCGCCCCCCACATCTAACAAGTCCATGTCTCCGGTCTCGACATGTCCGACTCGGCTTCGTCCTCATCGGACGATGGAGCCGTTCCTGACCGCGGGCCCGCCGTCTTCGCCGTCACCGTGGCCACCCTCGTCCTCGCCACCGTCTTCGTCGCCTCGCGCATCTTCTGCCGCACCTTCATCGTCCGCAATGTCACATGGGATGACCGCGTCATGATGCTGGCATGGCTGTTCGCCTTCTTCCTCTCCTTCACCATTTGCTTCGGCGTCCACAACGGCCTCGGCAGACACGATATCCATATCGACGAAGGTCACCGGCCCGCTCTCCGCCGCAGCGAATATGTCTTTTCCATCCTCTACAATCCCGCCCTGATGGCCACCAAGACCGCCGTCCTCATCTTCTATTTGCGCCTCGCCAAAAACACCCAGAGAGTTCTCCGGTTTGCCTCGTGGCTCACCCTGGGCATTGTTAACATTGCAGGTATCATCCTCACCTTTATGAACGTCTTCCAATGCCGCCCTACCCAAGCCGCCTGGGATTCAACCTTTGACGACCACGCCAAATGCATCCCGCTCCTAACCGAGTTTATCTGCTCCTCGCCCGTCAACATCGTCACCGACTTGGCGATCCTCGCTCTACCGATCCCTGTTCTCACCGGCATGCGCTTGCCCTCTCGGCAAAAAACCATTCTCGTCCTCACCTTTACCGTCGGTGTCTTTGTCGCCATTGTCGATGTCGTGCGCATCTATTACCTTCAGCAGGCCATTGCCGACGTCCCCATTGGTAGTTCCGGCGATCCTGAGTCCAGATTCGGCGGCCAGGTCGACTTTGCCTGGAACGCCAGCCTGTCGCTCATGTGGAGCGCTGTCGAGGTCAATGTCGGCATGACGTGCGCCTGCGTTCCCACTCTCAAGCCGCTGGTCCTGAAACTTCTCCCGTCCATGTTGTACGATCCGAACGGCACGAGGAGCTCGAGTTCCAAGGGTCCCAATGATTCAGATACGCCCTCCACCGGCAACCGCGCCAGTATACAGCCTCCAGCCCCCGTCGCGTCTCCGGGCGTGCAGCAACCCCTCAGCGACTCCAGCGCCCCGATCAGTGCCATGGAGTTCTTGACAACTCCTTTTATGGAATCTGCCGGCACCGGACCTCAGCCCGGAAACCCTTCACTTCCAGGCCAGACCGACACGATGAATTCCTCCTCCACGGGAACCCAGGAACACGGCATTTATTTTGGATTCGTCAACATGTCTAGACCAAAGAGTATGTTGAGATGCAACCAGAGAGAGTCCTTTCGGTATTGCACCATTGTTTCAATTCTCTTCGTCCTGTGGGGGGTTTCCTACGGCCTCCTCAACACTCTAAATAACGTCATTGCGTCGGTAAACAACATGACGGCCGCAGAAACCCTTGGCATGACGAGCGCTTATTTTGGAGGTGGATATTTTTTTGGGCCTTTGTTGGTGGGCGAGTGGATTCTGCGACGAGACGAACATAACCGATCGAGGCGTCACAAGCGAGGCGGCAACGACAGTGTGGGCGGCTTCAAGGTCACCTTCATCGTGGGTCTTTGCTTCTACGGCGTTGGAACCATCATCTTCTGGCCGTCAGCCGTCATGAAATCCTACGGGGGCTTCATGTTGAGTAATTTCGTCGTTGGGTTCGGCCTGTCCGTCCTCGAAGTCGGCGCAAATGCCTTCCTAATCCTCTGTGGACCTCCAGAATATGGCGAGACTCGCTTGCTCTTGGCCCAAGGTGTGCAGGCTGTAGGCAGTGTGCTCAGCGGCCTCTTGGCTCAAAAGGTCTTCTTCAAGGGCATCGCCGGGAACACTACCACCACTAGCATGTCGCTCATCAACGTTCAGTGGACATACCTGGGAATCACCTTGCTCTGCGTCATCCTAGCCCTCTTCTTCTATTACATGCCGCTGCCCGAGGTTAGCGACAGTGAACTCGAGGAAGCGGCCAAGCGGTTGCCCATGGACCCGCAGAAGAAGAGTGGTGGTCTACAGCTGCGCACCTGGAGTCTGATACTCGCCATCCTGGCTCAGTACACGTACGTTGCTGCGCAAGAATGCAACAGCATCTTCTTTCGAAGCTTGATGATTTCCATCCTTCCCGCTCACCCGAAAACAGGCGAAGACGCCGCCAGCGGAACCACCCAGGCGGCCAACCCGGATAAGCCGCCGGGCATCACCCTCTCGATCCCGGACTACTTGCTCATTGCGCACACTGCCTTTGCCGTCTCCCGGTTCTTCGCGGCAGGGTTTACTTACTTTTCAGTCACCCGCCCCAACCTCCCGCGGCCTCGCACCGTCCTCACCACCTGCATCATCTTGTGCTTTGTCTTGGCTCTCCTCCCCGTCGTGGTTACCCCATCCAACCCAAACCTCCTAGTCCTGCCCATTGTCCTGTTTTTCTTCTTCGAAGGCCCCATCTGGCCCCTAATCTTCGCCATTGGCCTCCGCGGACAGGGCCGACGGACAAAGCGAGCGGCCGCTTTCATCACCATGGGCGCTTCTGGCCCTGCATTCTTCCCCTTTGTCATGTACGGCATCATCACAACGGGCGGGACAGTGAAGCTCGCGTTCATCATCGTCATCGCTCTTCACGCCTTGACACTGCCTTACCCCATCTTTCTAGAGTTCGTCACCGACGCCAAGAAGTTGGTGGATCCTCGTTCGGCTGTTCGAGGGCCCCTAGGAAACGAAGAAGAGCCCCCAATAGAGGAAGCTATTGCGCAGCGAAGGCGCCGCCAAAGCACTCACAAGGAGAAGTCTACGGGATTCTTCGGTAAAGTGTCCAAAGGCGTCAGCGCCAAGTTCATGGGTTCGCGCCGTCGGTCGTCCCAACCGTCAGTGCAATATAATGAGAATGGTCCCGGTGGCTCACCGCGGACCTAATGTTTATAACTTTTCTGTTTTTTTATAACCTTCTAGGGGTTGAATATATATAGTGGACGGGGCGTCACTTTTGGTTTTGGATGGAGGACATTTTTTCGGACGCATATACCCAAGGATGTACATATGGAGAGACATCGGTACATCAAACCTCACAAGGACATACAATGATTGATAGTTAATATCACACACAAAGCCTTGAAGGCGAAATATCCTTGAAATAACCTAAAAATGAGATTCGATACATTCGAAGAACAGTCGTCATAGTCATCTGGCTGGCAACATGAGCCATCTGGTCCAACATATTGGAGACAGAACCTTGCGCACAGGTCCACCCAAGCCCAGCCTTCACCATCCAAATTGCTCGCAATGAAGCTCAATGCCCGGACCTTTCGCCCTAACACATTCTGCCGTTGCATTGCGCACCGTCGTAGTCAACGACTGCGGCCCACAGCCCATGACCAATACCCGCTGGTTTCCCGGGACGCCCTCAATTCCAGCTTTGATGAGCGCTGCGACATCCGGGCGCCGGTACATGATGCGGAGATCATTGACAGACTCTACCTCTTCCAGAGGTGAGATTGGGGACTCAAGGGGGGATGAGAAGACCTCCTTTTCCATGTCTGACTTTGGACTTGGCATGGGGATGACGAGGCTTGGGAGAGGGGCTTTTTCCGGGTCGGATGCCGTGGATGGGCTTCGGGAGGAATTGTCGGAGGACGAAGATGTTGAGGGCGTCTTGCTGAGGACTGCGGTTGCTGATGGGCGCGTGACATAGATGTGAATGGAGACGCGGGGATCGCTCTTCAAAGTTTTGAGGTGCTCAGAGAACCACGTGAGATATGCTGAAATCTAAGTTAGCCTTGCGATTGCTTCTTGTTCACCGAGACTTACTGTGATTCTTAATCATCCAGATGAACACAATGGACTTGTTCTCGTTGCCGGCCCTCCTCTCGAGTGTTCTCAGCGCAGCACCAATTGTGAAGCTGGCTCCACTCCCTCCGGCAATGAGAATGACCTTTTCGTGTTCTGTAGGGTCTGCAAATGTACCGTATGGTCCGTCTGCTGACGCTCTCAGTGAGACTCCCGGATTCTTCAATGCATAGTCGTGCAGAGAACGGGTGAAACCGTTGTGGGCAGTGACCACGAACTCGAGGGGATCGGTGGCGGCGATGGTAAACGGGTGCGTCTGCAGGGCGCGTATCGACGGGATCCAGAGGAAACAATGCTTGGCCAGAGCGACGCCCAAGGGAGGCTTTGCAAAGACCAGGCGGGTACCACCGTGGGGAAGCGGTGTAAGAGTTACCGTGTTATTGGCGCCGTTGACAAGGAGGCGACCGAGACGAATGAGGCGATCCAGGCCCCAGAGTCCAGCAGCAGTGCATGTAACGGCGAGGATCTTCTTGGCGGGTTCGGGCTGGTGCAGGCCAACCATGACGATGGCAAGCATCCAGAACGCAACGTGAAGGATGTAGAACAGCTCATACCACCACTTCCGAATGATGGCACCCGCGAACGCAACGAAGAGGAAGGAAAACCCAGCGACGATGCCAAAGATCTCTTCCAGCTCGGCAAGGCGGCTTAGACGGCCCTGCATCCCAAAGACGGCGGCGTACGAGCACCCGTGGACGATGACGAAGACGACGGTGGCGAAGCCGGCGACGCGGTGGAAGATATTGAGGCGCTCGTGGGACCATGCGGCCACAAATGCAAGGGGTGTGTTCTTGAGGGCGAGGATGACGAGGATGAGGGTGTTGGCGATGGCCATCCTGCGACTGATGTCAGTGGGTGTGCGGGTTGGGAAATGGGGAAGACTTACCAGCCGGCGCGCGATGCGATGTTGGCGAGAAGAGGCATATTATTGTTGTCAAACTTGATGAAGGTGGCGATACTGTTGATGGCGAGGTAGACGACTACGACTGAAGTATGGCCCATGGTTGGAAGGCCAGGGAGTTTATGAAGCATAACGCTCCTCGTCATCCTGAGGAGGTTGTTAGAACCGCAGCATAGCTCCAATTTAGGCGTCTAACATACCGCGAGACGGCTCGAGGAAGCGTCAGCCACATCTTGGCTCTCTGGTTTCTAGTACCAAGCCGCCGCAGAACATGAAAGACAACAACCAGACCAACGAGGCCAGCCATCAAGGCCGCAAACACGGTCATGGCCTCGTGGTTTAGCTGTGACCGCCTAGCGATCTTGGCGGCAAAGGCCGGATCCGCATGAAGACCGCCTGCCATGATGATGGCGAGTTAAGATCCCGGCGGGACTTGTGTTGGTGGGTAGATAAGTAAGAAGGGGAAAAGTGTGGAAAAAGAAGGAGAGAAATAAGAGACGGGCTGGAGCGTGGAACTAAGAGTCGCACGCAAGAGGACAAGAAGAAACACGAGTGTGAAGGTGCTTTCTGGCGACGATCAGATATTCGGTGGTCAGCGTAGGACAGTGATCGGTGCTTGTGACTCAAGGGAGGCTTCGAGTCCGGAAGAGCAACCGGGAACGTGGATGTTTATGTATCTGGTCGTCTGATGCGGCGAGACATCTTGTGCGGAGGCGAGCAGAAGACATCGGGAAGTTTGAAACGACAGGCGCGCGGTTGATGCTCGCTAGGTGCCATGTTCGCATGCAGGAGGGGAGAGTTCCGGACGGGCGTTGGCATGGCGCATCGGGCGTCGAGATACGGAGGCGGGAAGCGCAGGAGATGAATCATCGAGGGTGAAGCCGAGATGCTCATGCGCGTGAGTGCGAGTGTGAGTGTGAGTGTGAGTGTGAGCGGGGGGAGAGCGGCAAGTGGCATAGAGGTGTGGGTGGGTGCAGCGAGGTTCCATATTTGTTAGCCGACGAGGCACTGTTAATGAAGGAGGGACAGAGGCTGTAGATGACACATTGGCTTAAGTACAACCAACTACGGCGTACGTATGTAGAGTGGTTAAGTAGTAGCAGCTGGGAGCGTGACGAGACTCCGATTCACAGTCCATGCCTCTTGACAGCTTACAAGGTGCTCAAGGTTGAGACATGTCCACCAATCCGAGCATCCCTCTTCCAAGAACAACATGGAGATGTATATGCAAGGGCGACTCGCGATGACAAGACGTTGCCACCAGTGCGGGAATCGAGCAGCAACTCCTCGGGTGGTTGAGCAGGTACCCGGTTCCCCCAGAGTCTAGAACCTACCCACCGAGCCTTTGGGCGCAAGCGAATGCACCACGAGAAGGGTTCCCACGAGTCTATAGGCCAACCCGGAGTTGCTGCGTCTCTCTCGATGCAATGTCGACGCACGTCGCGAACAGCGGGGAGGAGTGCTTCTACCCGGTGGCTAATGCAAGCTTGCAGTGTTTCAGAAGTGTGAATAGCCTCTGGGGGTGGCGTGTTGGCCTTGGCAAATCGAGGGGGATGGAGGTGCTTTCGATGCTGTGCGACCCAATCTGCCTTGTGCGACGGGGACACAAACAACACGACAAACTTTCCATGCACGGGGCCCTGCTGTCAGAAACTGCGAGCCCTGCGCAAGTCCTACGGAACTAGTGGGAGGGGAGAGAGGAAGAGAGGGAGGCGAGATTTGCCCGAGGCGAGTGGTGTTGTATAGCAAAAGAGGAAAGGGGTTGGATGTTGGATATCTTGGACAGTTGTTGGCGATGGTCGAAGACTAAAGACGCGAGAAATCAAGCCTTGGCTAGTTTGCGAGAGTCACGCCGAGCCGACTAGGAACCAACCCAAAAGTCAGTCTGCGAAAGTCGCTATGGGAACTTAATCTATCCTCGACCACGTACGAAGCCCTCGCTCTCGCTATCGAAGCGAATCAGGGCCGCTGAAGCCACTCTGTTTCAACACCGAGGCACATCGTGTGTACCTCCGGCTCGCCCGCACAATGGCGCAATCAGCCTCGAGACTGCTTTGTCAAGCTGACAAAAACCGCCAGCCTGCAGCGAGGCGTGGAATGGCACTTGTCATAGGCGGCGGGCTTGACGAGACATGTTCGCGTACGCAGCGCCATGGTGTTGAAGCTGCGAGGAGCCGCCGCCCGACCCCTCCTCCAAGCGGGGGCTTTTCTCCTCTGGCGTGGACGCTGCGAGAAGGGATTTTCTTTTTGACTCTCTCCCTCTCCCTCTCCCCCTTGTTTGCGATGGTGGTTTCACGGCGTCCCACGGGCTGAGACGGGTGCGACCAAGGCCTCGCCCGCTGCCGTGGAGACAACACAGGGCCTCGACCTCGGCGGGCACCCGGCGGGGTAAGCCGGGGTTCGGTTGGCGAGAGGAGCACAAAGGATCTGGAGGGGAATCGAAGTCGAAGTCGAGGTTGAGGTTGGACGAGGACGGGATTGCGGCATGGGAAGATGGGCGAGACACCATGGGTTGTCTTGGACGAGCTTGTGGGAGAGGGTAGATACACTACTAGGTAATACCGTGCCAGACCTCGAGGCGATGCTGTCTCCTCTACAGTAGCACCCGCGAGGAGAGAGTACAACTATGGTTCCAGCGGGTTTATTTCATTGTGGACTGTGAGCATGGAGGATCGGTTATCTTGGCTCTCGGTTTGGTGATGCAGCCAGCCGTCTCGACTAACACCAACTCGCCCAGTGCGCTCCCGGAATTGCTACCTCGCACATCCAGCATCCATGCCAATGCAGCTCGGAGGCTTTTCTCCATGGCCAGCCAGCCATCACCTATGCAATTGACATCTTCATGCCGCCATTGGCGCAGATAACGCTGCCCGTGGTCCACCCGCTCTCAGCCGAGCACAGCATGTCAATAGTCCCCGCGATCTCGCTGGTGAATCCCGGGCGCCTCCCGCCCATGGACCCCCGGACGATCCTGTCGAAGCGCTCGGCGTCGGACCCGGCGGCGGCCAGCGCCTCGGGCTCGCCGTCGTACTGGGCCAGCGGCGCGGCGTCGACGTAGGGCTGGTTGATGTCCCAGAAGGTCTGGCCGACGTCGACGTACATGTCGCTCCAGGCCGGGCCCGGGTTGACGGCGTTGACGGTGGCGCGGGCGGCCAGCTCGCGGCTCCAGGTGCGCGTCATGGCCTCGACGGCCGCCTTGCTGCCGGCGTAGACGGACTGGCCCTGGTAGCCGATGGACGACGACACGCTGGACACGCTGACGACGCGGCCGGAGCGGTCAGTCGGCAGGAATGGCGCGACGGCCTGCGTGAGCAGCAGGGGGGCCAGCACGTTGACCGTGTACACGCGGGTGAACTCGTCGGCCTGGATGGGGCCGCGCCGGGCGTCGTTGAGGTGCTGGTTGGACGCGACGCCGGCGTTGTTGATGAGGATGTCGACCTGGAACGGCTTGCCCGCGGGGCTGTAGCCGGCGAAGAGGGCGCGCGCGGCGTCGACGATCTTGGGCGCCGCCTCGGCCGGGCTGCCGAGGTCGGCCTGCACGTGGGAGCACTGGATGCCGTGGGCGGACGAGAGCTCGCCGCACAGCTGCTGGGATAGCTGCGTGGAGGAGGAGGAGGTGTAGACGAGCAGCAGGTTGCAGCCCTTTGCGGCGAGCCGGGCGGCGACGGCAGCGCCGATGCCTCGGGAGGATGTCAACGGGGACGGAGACGGAGAAACACAACAAACAAAAACACACCTCTTGAGCCACCGGTGACTATTCCGAGCTTGGCCTCGTAGGGTCGAGCCGCCGTGGCTGTGGCCGTAGCCGTGGTCGAGGTCATGTTGGCGATGGGCGGTGATGGAGGTGAAGCGACCAGAGGATTCCGACCAGAACCCCCACGTTTCTGCTGCTCACGGGGAGGTCTTGCGGTCTGCAACGAGCACCAATTGTTCGTAAATACGGGGATGATATGATGGTCTGATGAGGCAGGCGACCAGAAGGGTGGCGCGTTTGGGTGAAGCTGGGGTTAATCACACGCCACCTGGGTCAGTAGAAGGAATGCAAACGTCGTTGGCAACGTGTTTGCCTCTGTATCTGTGACTTCTCTCTTTTTCTCTCTCTCTTTTTCTCTCTCTCTTTTTCTCTCTCTCTTTTTCTCTCTCTCTCTTTCTCTCCGCTTCCCCTGCCGCCACCACCATCGCCAAACGAACCCATGCAGAAAGGATCCGTCGAGCTATCTTGTTGGCTAACTAGGTACCTAATAACACGCAGCTTTGGTGGGGAGGTTTGGCGCACAACCCACCCCACCAAGAGTGACGTCGTGGTCTGCCCCGCGATAACGCCCGGTCCCCTCCATCAATTTAATTAAATGGATAAGTCGGGTACATCCCGCACCGGCGGTAGACGCGCGCGGGGGAGCGGCGGCGGCGGTGTTTCCAGGGGCCTTGACCTCGCGGATTAGGTTCCTACCCGGCAGTTGACAGTACCTAGGTGTCGGCGACGGGACGCTGTAAGGGACCCGCTGCAGCCTGACCAGATGACTTCCATCCGTCAATGCAGTCGACGGCCACAAGGCCAGTTGGGCAGATGATGCTACCTACAGCAGGTACTAAGGTTCTGAAATTGCCTGGAATCAGCACGCATTGGCGAATTGAGCACCCCTGTTTTGCCTCCGAATCCTCCACTGAAACCCTGAAGATCTAAAGCCCTGGCTGGACCCATGGGAGCCGCATCACGTCAACGGGGCAAAGAAGCCGGCAGCGGATCCTTCGTTGGCTCCTCAGGTTTCCAACACAATCGCGTCCATCCACGTCTCTCCGTCTCCAGTTTCCGCTTCTCCACACCTTGGAGCAACCACCACACCTTGCAAAAACCACCTGCAACCGCTCTGCTATCCAGTTGGCGCACCACTCCACGCCCGACACATGCCAGCCAGCCAGACTAGATGCTCCTGCGCACCGCGGGCTAGTCGTCTTGTCCCCCGGCTGCCTAGAGCCGTGTGCTGTGTGTGTGCTGTGTGCTATGGAGCGGGTCCGTTCCCTTAGAACATGCGGTGTCTGTTCTTCCCCCGTCTGCCTTGGCCTTTGTTCGGCCTTCGGAACTGCCCAACTCGGACGGGTGGGAGTCGACATCAGACAAGCCGGCGGAAGCGGAGGAGGGGCGTGGCCATAAGGAAACACGGTCAACCCAAGGAGAGCAAAGGAGAAGACAATGAGACATGGCATGGATGGGCTCGCCGAGCTGCGAGCTGCGAGCTCAGGAGACAGGGATTCGGTCAACAGCTTCTCTCACCTGTCTCCGTCCTTCCGTTGACTAGCCATACTTGATTCTTCTTTTCTTCTGCTCTCTCCTCCTCCTCCTCCTCCTCCTCTTCTTCCATCCTTCCCACCTGGCTTATCCGCTCCTCCACTCCCATTTCCACATCCTCACCAAATCAACAAACATGTCCGATCTTAACCCCCTCAGCGGAGGCAACTTCGTCCACAATGACAAGCGTTGGGTCGACGGCGGCTCCATCTTGAAGCGCTTCTCCCTCGCTGGCAAGACCGCCATCATCACTGGTGGCGGTGCCGGCATTGGCTACGCCGTAGCTACCGCGTACGCCGAGATGGGCTGCAACATTGCCCTCTGGTACTTCAACAACGCCAAGACTCCTGAGCGCGCCGAGGGTCTGGCCAAGCAGTACAACATCCAGTGTAAGCCTTTGTCTTTTTTCCCCTACTCAATGACCGTCCGCTGAGCCAATCTAGGCAAGGCGTACCAAGTTGATGTGCGAGACGCCGATGCCGTCGAAAAGGCCGTCGACCAGTCCGTCCAGGACCTCAATGGCCGCCTCGACATCTTTGTCGCCAACGCCGGTATTCCCTGGACCAAGGGCGCCATGGTTGACGGCCCCATTGATCACTACCGTGACGTCGTCGCGACCGACCTTGATGGCACCTACTACTGTGCCAAGGTTGCGGCCAAGCACTGGCGTCGCCAGAAGAACGAGGGCACCACTCTCTCCGGTCAGCCATTGACTAGCTACACCTCCGGAAGCTTCATCGCTACTGCCTCCATGAGCGGCGGCATCGTCAACATTCCCCAGCTACAAGCGTCAGTACCTCTCTGATGATTCCACCCGTTCAACTTCTGATAGAGGTTAACCCCTGTGTAGCGCTTACAACGCCGCCAAGGCCGGTGTCATCCACCTCGTCAAGAGTCTGGCTATCGAGTGGGCCCAGTTTGCCCGTGCCAATTGCATCTCTCCCGGTTACATCATGACCGAGATCTCCGACTTTGTCCCCCAGGAGACCAAGGAGATCTGGCACGACAAGATCCCCCTAGGGTAAGCACTCCTTGTTTCTTCTTGATCCCTCCAAACTGTGATACTAACACATCTAGCCGTGAGGGCGAGCCCCATGAGCTCCAGGGCGCCTACCTGTACCTGGCCTCAGACGCTTCCACCTACGCCACCGGAGCCAACTTTGTCGTCGACGGCGGTTATTCGGCTCCCTAAACACAAAGTTCGCCGGTTCAGAAAGAACGTCTCACACTGTAGAGAGGGTACACATACACACCGCGCTATAGACTAAAGGCATGATGAGATATTTGGCCCTGTTGACGGCAATGAACAGACGGAATGACTTAGAGCTACGATGATAGATGGATTGATAAACGAAAGAAACGTGACACGAAATATAAACAAATTATGCTCGGTTATCTACATGGCTTCCCACGAGAATGGCAAAAGCCAGAGACCGGTAAGAACAGCTTAGGAAGTGCGATTTCATCTCCCTACCGAACTAAGAACTATCCCGTTTGCCAGTTTACACTTGGTGTTTGACAGATCTCATCTAGGCTTGTCGTTGGTACTAATGATCCTTTGTTCGGGATGCAAGGTCTCTTGTGTTCACGTCTGAGGCTTAGATGTTCAGATGTTCAGCGAGACAAGAAAGCCGACACACGGAACTAAATTCACGAGACAATGAACAAGAAGATAATGATTCAGTTGTCGCAGGTATTTATACCCGTCGACTCCAGTGCTCCAGAATCATATCCCCCAACACCCTTGGACCTTTGGCAATCTGAACAAATATTCTTAACATATCGACTTCTTTTTACCAACATCCTCAGCTTACCAGCATCGCAACCATGGACCCAACAAGCAACCCCGGTCAGTCTCCGGCCAATGCCCCAGCCAGCCACCAACCCTCGACACCCCCCCGCCAGACCCGGCTGTCGGCCCACCAGGTGGCGGAGGCCAACGAGGTCCGCCAGCACCGCATCGAGCGGCGAGCCCACGACCGGTGCTGGTGGAGTGACCGGCACCCGATGCCCAAGTCCGGAGAGGCGGACCGCCGGAACCTCTTCGCCAGCACCTCCAACGCCCCCATCGGCGAGGAGGAGGCCACGGCAATCGTGGAGCTGTGGAAGTCCATAGTGACAAACCCCGAGACGGGCACGCTCGAACCCATGGGCCATCACCTCCGCTCCAGCACGCCGCCGATGCAGAGGGCGGACAAGGCCAGTGAGCGACTCGCCCAGCAGGGCGTTGCGGTGTCGGACCGCATGTTCAAGACCATCTTCGAGCAGGCCACGACCAACTCCGGCCTCGACGCCGCGATGCAGGAGTACTTCCGCGACAAGGACGAGGTGCCGGTGCGGTACGTCAACGAGTATCGGGTGCGCATCGACCGGTTGAAGATGGAGATGAGCTTGCAGCTCGCCCGGAAGGAGGCTGCCCTGAGCAAGCTCAACGGCGACTTCGACGAGTACAAGAAGCGCGCCGAAAGGCAGGAGCGCGACTTTGACGAGTTTAGAAAGGAGAAGGAAGACCTCGAGGACAGAGCCCACGAGGAAATCTTCAAGTTGCAGACCAAGATTTGCGACGACGAGGGTAAGTTTGCCGCCCAGGAGATTGAGAATGCGGAGCTACGGAACCTGATTCATCACATACAGCTACGCAACAACGACCTGGAGAAGGACAATGCCGAAATGCAGAGTGAGCTCCAGGCCAACGCCCAACGCCGGGGTAAGGTGGCCGCCAACGACGACATGGCCAGAGCCCAGCAATTCCCCGCGGACGACGCCAGTCCGTTCGAGTCCCTCGACATGATCAACGACGAGCTCATCTCAGCCAAGGCAAAGCTCGTCGCCGAGCAGGTCGAAAACGACGCCCTCGAGGCCTTCTACACAGCCTTCTACCAGGACCTGCAGGTCGCGCGATGCAGCTGGTCCGTCTTCGTCAAGACCGTCGCCGAGATGCCCGACGCGCAGCAGAAGCTATCCACGGAGACGCGCCAGCTGATCCGCAAGATGTACCTGGAGTTGGAGGACCTGGAGCGCAAGTTCCTCCTGCGACACCCGGGCATCCAGGAGTCGCGTCGGGCCGGCCAGCTGAAGCGCGACGCCCTCACCAAGGCCGCGCTGGACAAGGCGCAGAGCTCGCTGCGCGCCGAGCTGGAGCGCGTCGTGACGCTCAAGGAGGCGCTGATTGGGCACGAGATGGAGCACGCGAGGAGGCTTCGGCGGCTGGATATCCTGACCATGGGCGGGCCGAAGCTCAAGAAGGCCGAGGGCGGCCGGGTGCTGGATGCCTTCGCCTCGTGCTCCTCTGACGAGGAGAGCCTCGATGAGAACCATGGTTCTTCAACGTCTGAGGAGAAGTCTACACAAGGGTCGAGTCGGCGAGTGCGCCATGACTGGGAGTAGGGCAGCAGTGAGGACGTTTTGCACCTCTGCCAGGATAACTTTGGTTGGTAACTGGATTGCAGAAAACATGGTGTCGAGGGTAAGAAGCAAGTGTAGTGGGCGAAGTTGATAGGCCTTTAGTATTCATCTAGCACTTTGCACAATACCTTAGTCCGATTAGCATCAGCTACGGCTAAATAGACCAGCCAATGTCACATGCAAGTGGCGTCAAACTCTTCTCAATATCAATGTTCCCGCCTGATTGTTCACATTCTTTGTTCTTTGCCATCTCAGACAAAGACGAAAGCAAACGCCCTTACGGGTCGTCTCAACCAAAACACCATCTAATCCCCGAGATAATCTAGCATGTACTATTTAAGTTAAAATATGAAGGAAAAGCGCCGAGGATACGTAAGGCTAGGAGGAACCCTGCTCCTTATAGCTATAGCAAAGAGTACCACCCTTGATATCCATAACTTCCTTGACCTTGAAGTGCTGGTGGTTGGGAATCAGCTTGTCAAAGTTCATAACATAGTCCAGGGTGACGTTCTTGTACGGCACATCGCCAAAGAAGGCAAAGGGATACGCAAACTGGGTGTCGGGCCCGCCAATGTCGCTCTTGCGCGCAGGCCAGTCCCGGCGCTGCCACTTGTTCCAGAGCCGGTCCATGTTGGCGTGGTGCATGAAGAACAGTGGATCGCCGGGCGACGTGTAGACATCACCAACCTCGCCGAGGTCGCCTCCGATGCCCAGGTGACCGCCGCCGTGGTAGCCGTGCGTAGGGATGGTGATGCCGCCTTCGACGCGCTTGTCGAACTCGTAATAGTCGGCGGCCTCGAGCGTCCAGTCGACCCTGGTCTGGTTCAGCTTGGATATGGCAAACGCGGGTGCGATGTCGCGCCGGAGGCAGCGTGGGTTGTAGGTCGTGTTCTTCTCCGGGCCCATGTTAATGGTCCATTTGGATGCAACCAGAGGGCCGTTGACGACGCAACCACCGCCTAGCTTGTTGGGGATCTGCCTGGTGATGTTTGTCCAGCCCGTGCTGTTGATGAAGGGACCGTTGCCTATGCTTTCTTGTAAGTCCTGTGCGGATGGGGGAGTTTCAGATATATGACGAACCTCCGAAACCAGTCTTGGGGTCAAATAGGGGCGAGCCTAGAAAGTCTTCAACTGACTTCGAGTCCAGGGACCAGTCTATTCATCTGTCAGCTCCACTTAATGGGCAAGGGCTCAAGAGTACGCACTCCAGTAGGGCTGTCCGCCGGTCCAACCACATAGGTTCCGAAGATCCTGCTCGTACTGGTTGACAAACATGCGATGCCACCTATAGATCCCGGGTTAGTTGAAACCCAACAACGACGAAAGCCTCCGTAGCACTCACGCTTGAAAGAATCCCTGCTCCAGTCAGCAACCTGTCCAAGAAGTTCCAAGGGCGAGCATAAAGACTTACAACAAAGTGAACATAGTCAGTGTTCACAATATGAGTGGCTACAAAGTCGTCGTAACGAGACTTGGCACCTGGGTAGATGCCTCCAGTCTGCGAAGGCTTGCTAGCGAGGCATTTGACGGCAGCAATGTACTCGTGTTTCTGGTTGGTGCTCAAAGTTCGCCTGCGAAGATTCTTGTTAGCACGTCTGTTCAATTCGGCAAGTCTTGAAGTGGCCAAGAAGATTCAGAAGATCACGCACCATTCCTTCCGAACAACTGGCTTGGTGCAGCTGCACTCGGAGGAAGAGTCGGCTCCGAGGCCAGGTACTGCGGCAATGGATATCACGGCGAGGAGAGTAGACAGACGCATGCTGATAAACGATTGACGACCAATGGGTAAAGACAGGAGGAAGTCCACTAGATGGGAAGAGGATGGAACCAAGGCTTGACGTGTCGGAGATGTAAACGAAAGGCAGACAACCAAGGTTTGCGTGTAGAACAGAAAAGAGCCACAGGTTAGAGGGCGGATTCGGGCTATACATAAAGGACAGCAACCCGAGCGCCGGTAATCGCATTCTTGCCCTTCACAAACACCTCAGTCAAAGCCTAGACAGGGTCTGAGAGGTCCTCCCGCCGTTCCGCCGTCCCGTCGTCCTCCCACACGGAATCTGTCAGAACTGCCCACCAACCGGTCGGTATCACCACGAACCACCAAGGCTATCAGTATCAGGTATGGGCACCTTGCCAGGAATTCGGGTTTCCAGGGTTCAGGGAACGCATCGGCCATCCATGGGAAGCGGCGCTAGACGGGAAACCCTGATTTTTGCGGATTTTGATACGACGGGCGGACGGACGAGGAAACACAAGGAATCCACAGAAAGGCCCTGAATCCTTGGCACGACGGCTGAAGAAGGCGTTGGTGGCTTGAGGCATGGTGCAACCTCTTACAGCCGGCGCCGTTCCTCGTTCATCGTTGCTAGAAACGTCGGTCCGTGGTGCATTCCAATTCGGAACTTGTCCCCGGGAAAAAGCAGCCTTGAAAAAAACAAAAAATTTGGCATGTGGATGAGGTTACAAGACCAGGTCAAGTCCACACAGAGTCGTATTCTCTGACGTTTGTCCCATCATCCGCATGCGTGCGAGATCCGAAGCCGCAGATGCAACCGCCCAACTGGGACAGCAACAGGCGCAACCGAGATTGGCCAGCCCTACTGGCTGAACGTGTCGGGACGCTCCAGGATGAGGCATGCTGCAGCAGTCGGTTAGTCAGTTGGCTGCAGCAATAATAAGCACCAGGCATCACCGGAGGCGACGCTGGGTTGGTGGTGGTTGGACGGGCAAAACACCCAGCGCGCACCGGCCAAGGGGACTTTGGCCCGCAGCGCGATTTGCGGATAGCTGCACTAGGCCGTCCATGCCTGTTGTTTCGCGTCCTGTTGTTTCGGGAGAGGGGATGGGAGGGTCCGTCGCGGGAAAAGTCAAAATAGAGGACGCGGCTGGACCGGTCGTGGCGTTGGCCTGAGGAATTACAGATCCATCTCATCTCATCTACTCCAGACGTGCCTCCTGCGTAAGCGAGTCGAGGGTGACGCCGGCAGTCAGCCTAGGATGGCCTGATGTCTCCATCGCGACTCCATCTCTCTGCTCGGAGAACCAGCATTCCCCATGTAACCTCGTTGTGGTCCCTGGCAGGGAAGCCCCGTTGAGGCGGAAGAGTCGCTGGCGGAAGAGCCGCTGTTGCATCAAGTCTGCGAGGAGACTGGGCAGGGGTGCGTTGGTCCGTTCCCCTTGGACGTTATCTGGATCGGGCTGTGATTGTCTGTCAAACAAGGCTCCCTTTTTTCCTGATCTTTCTTTTCTCTCTTCTTTCTCTATCGAGATACGAGCAATGGCTCCTCAACTTGCAGACGTCGTTGGTTGATTTGCAAGCTCCCGCAGCCGATGCAGGCACGGGTCTGGATGCCGATCTGGGCGGCGGCTACCGGCTAATAGACGAAGAATGGACAATTGATTTCCTACGGAGGGTGTGGAGGGCCGATTTCTGTGTGATATGTGATGTGTGATGTGCTGCATGAAGATGCGCGTCAATATCACACTAATAAGTAAGAAAGAGCACGGCACCGTATGGTATCGTCATCGAAATCGAGGCCTGAAGCCTGAGGCTATCATCCTCGCTCAACAGCCAGTCACCCACCCACCACTCGCGATGCCCTCAACATGACTGATTGCTCGATACTGAGTTAGCCCACCGCTCCATCGACATCCAGGAGGGCTTGTATTGGCTTCTTCCCATTGCCTCATCGACTTCGCCAAAGCCCATCGGCATGTGCGAGTCCACCCGCTCCACTTGAAAGTCGTCCCTGCTTACCAACTACTCCGGAATGCGACAGCGCGCAACCCAATCTGTGATAAACCACTGCAGCCGTCCCCGGTTCCGATGCGACCGGCGATGCCAGCTAAGTCACTTGGTGGTTTTATCTCGTCTTACCATGGGGCTAAGACAGATGCTGTGTTAGTTGAATAAAGTAGTCTGCAGTAGTGACGATAGCGGCAAAAGTTAGTTGCCACTGCCGCCATGCGGAATCGCAGCTGAACTTGTCGATGGATAGCCATTGTCAAGATTGTGGCAGCTTGCCGTGAAGGTCCTGTTTACTAGGAAACAGGACTGTGTCAGTCAGTCTAGTAGACACCCTTAGTCTTTGGCCTCTGAGTCGTCAGCCCCCAAGTCATCCGTCCCTGAATCTCGAGTCCTCGAGTCTTCAGTGCTCCATCCAAGCCAAGTGAGACCCAAAGCAGACAAGTAAACAAGTGCCAGTCGTCGTGACAGCTTCCCCCTGCAGCTGCAGGCCGCCTTTGATGAGATTCGCCGACTCCACCACATCAAGATGCAACTCCAACCACGCTCTGGCTCTGCATCTGCATCTGCATCTGCGCCGCAACCCAACAAATTACCACACCACCCTACTATGTTCTGCCGTGCCCTCTCTTACTTCATCCCGATCCCCTAAACAGTTTTCCCTCGAACCAGACTTCCAGACCCCCCCTGCCACGCTCGCGATGTGGGCTGCCAAGCCCAGTCTTCTCATCTTGCGAGTCAGATGGATGCGTCGTGAGGCTTGCTCAGACGTTTGTCACAACGCCCTGAAGCCACGTGCAGCCGGCTTCTCACCACGATGTTCCTGCTACTGGACTGCCCCGTGGCCTACTACGATGCCTCGGATCCTGTCCCGTCCCTGGTTGTGGGCGCAAAGTACAGACGCCATCGCTCACAAACCAGCCGCAGGCCAAGACAACGGGGACGACCAAGGCGCTACGCGTCTCGACTATCGATTGACTAATCCAGGTCATGAAGAGACCCGTCGGTCGTGAAGCCTAAACCCGTCTTCACGGCTGCGTCGGCTTCCCGTCCCCGCCGCCGCGGAATGTCAGACATCGGGTCTTGCAGAAAGAGAGAACAAAGGGACTCGGAACCGAACCGAACTCAACTGAACTGGATTCGTACTTATTGTTAGTGGCTTGGTAGTTCAGCCCTGGCACTCACATGCCGTTTGGAGCTCGCGCCCGCCACCGACATGCTTGTCTCAAAACAGCTTCTCAGAAGCCCTGGGCCTGAAGCATCCAAGTCCCACTCTCCCATATTAACAGCCTTTTCCCATGAAGCCTTTTGCTTTGCAGTCCCCCCTTCTGTTTCCCTTCCCCCGGTTTTGCTTCTTCTAGAACCAATCCTCATTTTCTACGCCCTCATGCAGCTCGGATTTCTTCTATCCTTCGACGCAAGGGCGGAGTGAGAAACAAGAAAGAAAGATAAACTACTTGCTGTCTGTAGGAACCGACAGACACACGATTCAAACCATGGATCCCAACCCGGACGGGACGCTGCAGTCCCACAGCGGCATGATCCGCGACCTCAATATCGCTCTCATGGTCATCACCACCGCCATCTTCGCTGCCCGACTCCAGGTCCGCGCCTTCATGACCAAGGCCCTCGGTATCGACGATCTCATCGCCTTCATCGCCTTTGTGAGTTTTTCCCCTGGCCGCCATGATTCTGAACGTTGGCAGCTGACCCGCCCAGTCCCTCGCTATGGCGCTGTCGGCGATGGAGCTCGTCCTTGTGAAATACGGAGCCGGCACGCCAATGGGCGAGCTCTCGGATGATCAGATCGTCTCATTCTTTTCGGTACTGACAACGCTCTGTCGTCGTCGACACTCGCTGACGAGAGGCTACTTAGACGTTGCCCATTAACCAGCTCATCTTCTTCATGGCCTGTGGCATGGTTCGACTTTCCATCCTGGTTTTTCTACCCCGTCTAAGTAAAGATCGTAAGTCACAGTATTCAACCACGACACAAATAAAGCGATACTCTGCTAACGACCTTTTGTAGGTCTATTCACGCGCTATGTCTGGGCGACCGGCGTGGTCATCGTCACTATAACCCTTACTTCGTTCTTCTTCTTCCTCGGAGAATGCAAACCAATTGGGTGCGTCAGGTCTCATCACCAATCATATATCCCCTCACTTACATGGAGAAAAACAGCGATCTCTTCGACGCCGGCAAGCCAGACCGCAAGTGTATAAGCAAGGACATCGAGGCGCACATGATGTGGGCGCACTCCATCATCAGCATCTGCACCGACGCCGCACTCTTCAGCCTCCCTATCTGGGTCATCTACAGTAAGATGACCTTTGGCTCCAAGGCCGTCAAGGTCATCCTCGTATTCTGTGTCGGTCTCTTCGCCATCATCACGGGAGTAGTGCGGTTCGGCTTCATCGTCACCACCGACTTCGCCACCAACACGTTTGTTCCCAACCCTCCCGCTTCACAGATCAAGGCTGACACCTCTTCTCCCAGTACTTATAAAATGGCCCGCGTCAGTCCGTGGACCGTCCTCGAAGTCCATGTCGGCCTCTGGTGCGGCTGCTTCCCCGCGCTGCAGCCCTTCCTCCGCCTCGTCTCCTACAAACTCGGCCTGCGCAGCCGTCTCGACAGCACCAACAAGAAGTCGTCGCGGACCGGCACCACCGCCGTCTCCCGCGCCCGCGAGTGGCCCGCCGCGAGTGGCTATGTTATGCAGGGTAGCGCCATTGACAAGGATAGCGACGGTGCGAGCGCTAGAGTCATCGTCACGGCCGGCGACTCGACGACCGACATCATGGAGATGGACGACATAAACAAGGGTATTAGGATGCAAACCGATGTGCAGGTGAGGATAGAAGAGGGCGTGCAAGTCAAAGATGTCAAGACGACGTGGCATGCAGTTTAACACGGCGGTTCCAAACGAACCCCCAACCATGCGTTGCGTTTCACTCTGTTTGCTTTGTATACTATGTACACACTATTATTCACAGTTTCTAGATCTTGAGATGTATAATGTCATGCCCGATATTAATGATAGACTATCCAACACATAACAACCACGATATCCAGCATCGCGACACGTAAGCCCCAAGATCCCCAAATATCTGGCATGACTCAGTCAAATGCTAGACCATATGTCCGGCTGTAGCGAATTGATCCCCGAGGAATGTGAACCGAAAGGAATGCGACAAAATATCCTACCCCATAAGCAAGAAGTATATATGAAAATAGATCCAGCCATCCAGCCATCCAGTAGCCGTTCAAGGTATCCATTCCCATTGCCCCCAGACTCCAACAAATTGCCTCCTTAACCATGTCCCGTTCGTCAAATCTTCAGAACCTTCTCACCACAACTCTTCTCTATTCACAAGCCCGCGGGAAGCTGGTGGTGGAGGTGGAGGAGGAGCTGGAACTGGATGCATAGGCTCTGATCGTGAACTGCTCCGCTTCTCTATGATCGAGGAACGAGTCACTGCGTGGTGCGGACTCCGCGGGCTCGACGGCTTAGACGGAGGTCTGGGGCTCGACGGCAGGCCCGGGGAGCCGGCGGGAAGCTCGGGAGGGCCAGCCGAGTTCCTCAGCTGTCTCTCAGACGCTGGCGACAGCTGTTTTCGGATATCCGGGTCGTATCGGTGGTGGATGGCGTGGCCGGCGGAGTATTTAATCGGCGGCGGCGGTCCTCGGCGTCCCTTGATCTTAGCAGGCGATGTCGCAGACCAGGCATCTCCAAAGGCAATGCCAGGGTGCAATACCGTGAGCACGATGGCAGCAAGTAAAGGGATGGCACCGCCGAGGATCATGAAGGCCGCTTGGTTCTGGAAGAGTGTTCCGGGAACGCCGCCTGCGAACTCGACGATGCGGTAGACGGAGTAGACGATGAGAAGAGCGCTCGCTATCTCCATTCCTATGGCTTCGTTAGCTGGAATATGATGCTTCGTACAAGCAAAAAGTCTTACCCATGAGGAATCTCTTGAACTTAGAAGAGGTGTACACTCGGGAATGGCTAGAATCAATGCTCGCACGCTGGGTGCTCAGCCCCAGCGTGAACCAGAAATGCAATGCACTGCATGCCAACAACATGGCGGCCTGGATGCCCAACCCAGCAGCGGTGATCTTGACTCCAGAACTTCGCTGTTTGCGGTGTTAGCTGATGACACCCTTAGTGTTTCTTTCCCGAGCGGACGTACACTGATGCTAGCTGATTCATACGCAACGAATATAATACCGACGAGCTCGACAGCGAAAGCCACGGCGATAAGGCTACAGAAGGCCAGCCCGGCCACCAGAGGCTTCAGAGGGCTGACGGGCTCTCCGTAGATGCCGAGTATGTGCGGCAGGATGATGAAGATGGAGGCGCTGATAAAGGTCGGCCCCAGCACGGTGCCGAAGAGGAAGAGGAAGAAGTAGGTGCGGCTGTCCCTCGTGGAGTGAAGAAGAACCCTGCCGACAAAGCCCAGCACTTCGGCGAGAAGGCCCATGGTCAGTGTGGTGGAGAACAAGGGCGTCCATGATCGGTAACCCAGATAGGGAACCACGAGAGAGAGGATGGCAAATGCGGCTAGCAAGACAGCATTTCCACCGACATTGGGGTCGTAAGAGTAGAAGCCGCCTGCAGCTGGGCAGTCGGAGCCACAGTCGCCTGCCATGGTATATCGTTGAGGAGCGATGGCATGTACTTGGTCACGGCGGGCCAAGAACTCGAATCAAAGGGAAGAAACAGGCTGGGGAAGGCTGGCCGGGTTCCCCTACATATACATACACACAGAGACACACAGACACACTAAACTACGGAGTACAGATGGGGCAAACAACCATTCCGGCCGTGGCTGCACCCAGGCCTGCATGTGAGGCTCTGCAGCTACGGGGCGCTTGTAAGAAAACGAAAGAGCGGGAGGGATCCTCGACGCAGTGACACCCCTGGGCCATCACGTCCCATGCAAGAAACGGGTTTCCGTAGAGGAATGTGTCGTTTCTGGGGGCCAATGAAGCCTACATATGTAGGGCTGAGGGTGGAAACTTGGCAGCCATTAAGCATGTCAGAAGGCCTCACAGCAGCTGCGACCAACCACAGCGTAAGACGGTCAGATTAGCATAAAGTGCACAAACACGGCAGGCAAGTTGAGGAGAAGGCGGCGGTGGAGGGTTGAGTTGAGCGCAGAGGGCTGAGGATTGAAGCCTCTGGTGGTGGGCACTGAACGCGCGAACGTGTGGGAGCGGCGACCAGTCCAGACAAGATGAGGAGGTGTTTGGCTTGATCCAGTATCCTGGTCCAGCCGAGGCCACAGAGGGAGGGTGGAGTGCCGTTGGTGACAGGCTGAATGGGCGCAGGTCTGCCGACAGGGAACTTTGGAGTATCCGTCGAGGGCAATCTGTACTCTGTGCCACCGCGGCATGGCGGATGGCGGAGTTTGGGGGCCACGGCTGCCAATCATGAAGCCGGCGGGTGGGATGGCGGCAGCGGGTGCCGCGTAGGCAGATGCAATCCTGTACGAAGAGGTCGGAGGAGGTCGGCAGAGGACGTGGTGGCGGCCGTTTTGGCCGCGGTGAGCTTGTCTGCCGGCGTCTGGTTGGTCGACGAGCGCGAGGGTGACGGGGGATCGCTGCCAGAGTCGGCGCAGGCAGACATGCCCCTCCCGTTTGCGGCGATGCGACTGGCTCGCGGGCGACAGATGCGTTGATGATTCAGAGGCCGTGGCATGATCCGGCGCCTCTTTGCACTTTTCAGGCGCGGGTGTGGTGCGGGTACGGGTGCGGGTGCGGGTGCGCAAAGCGGACGAGTCACGACGCACGCGCGCACGACAAAAGTTTGAATCGACAAGGGACTCGGGGAGCGGGGAGCAAGGGCCTTGCCTGGACCTCTCTCTGTTTCCTGGCTCCTCTCCACCACCCATCTGCTGCTCGAAGGCGTAGATATGCAGTTGGTTCACTTCACGGCACACCAAGTGGGATGCAAAACGGCGGGTGGCGGGTCCGGCAGCGTCGATCTCGGGCACTGTTGCCCTGACAGAGGCTTAATGCCGATCCGGTCTGGCCCGCCCAGGGAGCGAAGCCAGTGCCGACCCCGGGTTGGGGGCTGTTGGGGGCTGTGGAAGGCTGTTGGTCGTGTCCTCTCGGCCGGACAGTGGAGCACTGGAGATGGATGCAGTCCTTGATGAAGCAGGTGTCCGTCGTCGAGTTGCGATATCACCAACACGTCCGTTTCGGCACCTGCAGTGAACCCGCAGAGCACCCGCGAAGCACCCGCGATGGGCGCATAAGGGCAGCCGGCGATCGGCAGCCGCGGAGAGTGCTGATGGATCCATAGATGGGGGAGGAGGAGGAGGCATGGACCATGGATCGTGGACCACGGATGAACGAAAGAGGATGGATGAAAGATGCCTGTTGGCTGCCCAAGATGCCCAAGACACTCGCTCGCAGCATCCGAGCATCTCTACCTGGCGAGCATGTGCCAGCGAGATGTGGACTGCGGTGGTTGTGGGCCTTGCCGAACGGTGGGCGAGGTGATGAGATGGGCACGTTGCACCACCAAGTCCGGGGTTCGAATGACGGGCAGCCGCGGAACATTCCGTACCAGAAGAAGCATAGACAGATAGACAAGTCACAAGTCCATGGCCAATCATGCATGCCCGTTTGGCAGTTGGAACCAACAAGCAAATAGGGTTCACCAAGGAGCGATACGAGGATGGGATTTGGTGAAACTGTCTATGCTGTTGGTTATCCATTGCACGAGGTAAAAGTTCCTCCCGTCTTTTAGGTTCCTTGCCTCTGCCCATTGTCCCACCGGCGCCGGATTCCCCCGGACCCCGGACCCCTCCACCGCCACAGCCACACCCGCATTAAGCTCAGCTGGCAAAACTGCCCATCCGCCACTGACAGCTCGCTAACCAGCCACAGGCCGTTCCTGCCATGACATCAACCCGACGCCTCACTTGGATCGAGGCTGAGCGGTAAGGTGACGCAACAGCCAGTCACCGGGCATCCGACTCTCCCAGCAGCATCGCGAACACGCGCTGCAAGACGGGCGGAGCAGAACCTCTCGGCTCTTGCGGCTTGCCACCAGAGTTGTGTTTCGGCCTGGCATCCTCGCCTAATTAAAAAGCGAGTCGGCACTGGAAAACCAACGACCAACACCGACCCAACCCACCGGTTATTGCCGCACCCCACCACAGGAGGCAGAACGTCTTCATCACTCTGCATCGTCTCATACCACATCCTCTGTACCCTCCGTACCCTCCGTACGAAGTACCCTCCGTGCCCCTTCGCAAATCCCTCCCCTCTTTGGGCTGTTGTGACCCCGTCCCGCAGTTTGCTTGGTTGCTCGTCCGCCGCTCGCCCGCCCGCCATGTCCCTCCGCATAGCGCTGGACAACCAGCCCGAGTTCTATACGAACCTCGACCTCATCCAGGGTCGCGTGATCCTGGGTCTCAACCGTGCCGAGCAGGTCGGAAGCATTGTCGTCAAGCTCGAGGGCGAGTCGGCCACCGCCCTCCAGGTCCCTGACGAATATGGAGTCAAGCCCGGCCCGGTCCAGCGTCCCCCCGGCACCATCGCCAACGAGAACCACAAGATCCTGTACAAGCTGCAGCAGGTCTTCCCCGACGACTACTATGCCAGCTCCTCTAACCCCTACGGCGCCTATCCCCTCCATGCAGGCGAGCATAGCTTTCCCTTCAAGTTCAAGCTGCCCATAAACAATGCTTGCAGCGACCCCATGGCCATGTCCCAGATCGGCGGCGTTGCCAACGCGGGCGGTTTTGGCGGAGGAGGACTCTTTGGCTTTGGCGGCGTGAGAGTCATGGACGGCAGCAAGCAGCTTTACCTCCGCCACGTCACCAAAACACTGCCCCCTTCCCTCACGGGGTATCCTAGAGAGGCCGAGATCCGGTACTACATCAAGGTGACGATCCAACGTCCGGGACTCCTCAAGGAGAACTGGCGCTACCAGATCGGCCTCAAGTTTCTACCTATCGAGCCTCCTCGGCCCAAGAAGACGGAGCAGGAGTCCTTTGCCAAGCGACCTTTTACTTTCAATCTTCGCACTCCACAGCCAGAGAAGAAGCGTAGCTCGTTCTTCGGCATGAGGAACGAAGACCCCAAGACTGGTTCCACCTCGGAGCCGGCAGTAGGCCTCGACCCGGCGCCGTCAGTGGAGATGACGGCCCGGTTACCCCACCCAAGTATCCTCACTTGCAATCAACCCATTCCGCTCCGGCTGACGGCGAAGAAGCTCGCCAACAACCCGGAAGACGTGTACCTGGTATCCTTTGAGATGAATCTATTAGGTTTTACAGAGGTCAGAGCCCAATCGGTGCACAACAGGAAGTTCAACCGCTGGGTCATTGTTTCAAACGCAAACATTTGCATTCCTCTTTCTGCACCGGAGGACAAAGTTGGCCACGAGCTCACGGTTCCCGATGATGTGTGGAAGAATAGCCCGCTTCCCAACACAGTGGCGCCGTCCTTTGCTACTTGCAACCTTTCCCGAAGGTACGAGCTGGAGATCAAACTGGGTGTTGCATGGGGAAAACCCAAGAAGGGGATTGCCTCCAAGCAGCCGCAGGTTATCTATCTGCCCCTCCATTTCTCGCAGCTCGAAGTTTTCTCTGGAATCACTCCCCCGGCCGAGCTTCTCGAAGCCGCCAGGTCGAGCCGGCCTGGGCGGGCGACCTTCAACAACAATACAGCGCCGAGACTGCCTCCAAGGCAACCGTCTGTATCAAGTCCTTCGTCGTCTAGGCCTCCTCAGCCCGCATGGCAAGCTCCGCCGTCGCATGAGACGGTTCCTGTGCAAACGCACGACCCGTTATATCCGCCTCAGCTTGCCCCGGGTCAGGCAGTTGCTCCTTCTGACGACGCACCGCCCAGCTATGATGAAGCTATGGCGGAGAGCGTAACAGTACCAGCCGACGGAATGCGTCCCCGGCCAGCCTATAGCGGCGTTACCAACGAGAACGCGCCGAGCAGCATGCCAGCTGAGAAGAACTGAGAGGCACAAACGGTTTTCGTTCCTTAGTTTGCTTCTGTACTAATGTATGACGACGAGACGGCTGTTCAGGGGCTCACGGAAAGGTCAGGGTCAGAGGAGGGCGAGAAAAGAACCCAGAGGCGCCTAGTCGGTCATTCCTAATAGTACGCACGTTTACAACGACTTGATGAAAGCCAAGGTTCTGATGGAGTTTCTGTACAAGAGGCAAATCTCTGTGTTTCAGCAAGGGATGTGGCCTCAACGTGCTGTGGCTGGGTTCACTGGTTAATTTTGATTGAGGTTGGCTTGGGATGCAAGTATCTGAGTCAAAAGTAAAGGGCTCTATTTAAAATTCCATATAATGTTTCAATTGATATATGTAGCGGTTCATGAGCGTATATGAATATGTTCACTCATGACATCAACTCGAGTCATCATGTCGAACATACATCCAAGGACGGGAACACTCAACCCATCTCACAGAGAGACGATCAAGCAGACGTTGATTACATACGTGAGACGCGAGCTAGGACAGCGCTGCGCTAGGCTCTTTGTGCTGGTCACCGCAGGCCAAGATCGCCCATCCAACTTTTTTTCCCGCCTTCGCAACAAACTCCGTGACGTCACCGAACCGCGCACAAATGCCGAGCATCTACATCGCAAAGCCTCCCATCAACCGCCCATCCGCCACCCACGTCCATGCGACCGCGAAGCGATGAATACATGGATCGTCCGGTGCAGACCGCCCGCGATCGTACCCGCAGCATCGAAGTCGAGTCGGCACGCAGCAAGGGCGCAATGGCTCCCGCGTCGGCGCTGCTTGACCACCGGTCGCCCGTTATGGCGGGATGGCGATCCAAGAGTTCGTCCGCTGGGCAGGGAGATTTCTGATGATTATGCGACGATTCGGGAAACTTACGGTATGCTTTGCGCTCACCTCGTCTGAACTTGTGCGCGGTATCAAAACTGACCTTCTCTATAAGATACGCCTAAATACCCCATCGTCCTCGCCCACGGTCTTCTCGGCTTCGCCGAACTCCAACTCAGCTCGTTCCTCCCGTCGGTGCATTACTGGCACGGCATCAAGGAGGCCCTCGTCGCGCAGGGCGCAACCGTCATCACGCCGACAGTGCCGCCATCGAGCTCCATCGCCGAACGCGCCGCCGCGCTGCACGCCGCGCTGGCCGTCGAGGCGCCCGCCCCGGAAGCCGTCAACATCATCGCACACAGCATGGGCGGCCTGGACGCGCGCTACATGCTGGCGAACCTGGAGCCGCTTCCTGTGCGCGTCGCCTCGCTCGTCACCGTCGCCACGCCGCACCGCGGCAGCTCCTTCGCCGACTACCTGCTGGAGGAGGGCGGCGCGGCGCCGATCCACCTGCCGCGGCTGTACGGGACCATCGAGCGGGCCGGCTTCGGCACGGCGGCGTTTGCGCAGCTGACGCGGCGGTACATGCAGGACGAGTTCAACCCGGCGACGCGCGACCGCCCGGACGTGCGGTACTTCTCGTACGGCGCCGCGTTTGTCGACCCGCCGCCGCTGCTGAGCCCGTTCCGCTACCCGCACGGGATACTGGCCGGCGTGGAGGGCTCCAACGACGGGCTGGTGAGCGTGGAGAGCAGCCGGTGGGGGACGTACAAGGGGACGTTGCTGGGTGTGAGCCACCTGGATCTGATCAACTGGTCCAACCGTGTGGGATGGACGGTCCGTGAGTGGATGGGAGTGAAGCGGAACTTCAATGCGATTGCGTTTTATCTAGACATGGCTGATATGTTGGCCAAGGAGGGTTTGTAAGGTATGTTTATAGACTAAGGGGGCAATCATGAGTGTGCTCGGTGTGAATTATAGACATGTCATGCGATTGTCGCGATTGATCATTGTGGGAAACTGTAGTAATTGAAGGCTTTCTTCATTTGGAGTCGCATAATGGGCTTATACTAGACAGGCGCGAGTGGTCGTGGTAGTCTTGCTTGTCGATGCAGGTACGCAGCCATAATCCAAAATGTCTCAGATCAATGCGCAAGAAAATGTGGAAAAATATGATGTGAACGGTGATTGAGACGATTTATTTGGACCGGAAAACAGAGCCGACGAGCACAAACACGGCGTGAGAGATTGTGAAAATGCATTGTGGAAACGATAGCTTGCTTCAAACAGGTAGGTATCAGTAGTATTAGAATAGTAAAATACAGCCACCTGGCCACGAACACGTCGACGAGAGCCCGTCCTCCAGCACATTGCCCATGATCCAGGTATGTACAGAGCGATGCTCGACACACGCCCCGCTGTGAGTTGACGGGGGAGGCAAGCGTTGAGTTTGATGGGGGTACAAAAAGTCGATATGACTGGAATTCGGGATCACAGTCGGTCACCCGGCGTGTCGTAGAAGGCACCATGTCGTAACACCACGTCACCCGAGGCATACAGTCCGCCTTGTCGGTAGACTCTATCCTGGGTCACCCTCCTTTCCATGACCACCGACAGCCTGGGCCTCATCTAAACGTGGGACGCGGGTCGGGCCTCTCTGCGCCTGGCGAGGCACTTGCTGACCGAGAGGCCGATCAGGAAAGCGGCGACTGTTAAGCAGGGTCAGCGGCGAACTTAGTTGGGGCGGAGGTGCTCTTGAAACTTACCCACAAAGATGATGCAGAAGACAACCATGACACCGACATTCTTGGCGGGCCAGTTCTTGCGCTTGACGAGCTGGTGAACAGCCTCGCGGGCGATGAGGGAGGTGTTGATGGCGGCCATTTTGTCGAGAGTGGAGATTGCTAGAAAGCGAGAAATGTCCGAGGTTAGCCAGCTGTGCAACGGAGATGATGAAGCAGGATGGATGCAAGAGCGAGGTTGAGGCTGATGGGGTCGCAGGGATGCCAATCGGACGACTCGGAGCAGCGCGATTCGAGGGCTGTGACCAGCCGAGGGAATTGAGCCGAGGGCGATGCCGAGAGGGAAGCCTCAAGAGAAAGATGCTTGGCGGGCGTCATTGGGCTGACGGTAATCCCAGAGAAGTTCGCGGCTGCGTCTGGGCGTGCGTGTGACGAACGATGAACGCAGCTGGAGAGCTGGGCTCTCACAGAAGGAGGCGGGCGCCGGAAAGACGCAGGACGCAGCAAACTTTCGGGAGGTCGTCGAAGCAGTCGCAAGAATTGAGGCCGCAAACGGAAAGACGACGCATTGGATCCATTGGGGAAGGCGTCAGGGGAAATAGGGGAAGCACGCAAAAGTTGAGCCTTACCTTGGAAGCTTGGAGGGTGATGAAGAAGCAGCAAGTGATTCTGCTCGCGAGGGCGGGCTCGGCCGTGGTTTTGTTGATCAGCAGCTGCGGTACCAAAGGTCGCAAACAGTGGGGCCGGCACCAGCGTCAAACGCCCAGGCCCCCCCCCCCATCGTCCAGCTGGACGCCTGCTAGGTTGTAGCTGCTAGGCCCAAGGCGAGCTGGCAAAGCTGCGCAACAAACGAGCGAGCCAAATCCAAGCGGTACTCCGTACGAATAACTGCCAGGGTCACTTCCCGGGGGGGAGGGGGTGCAGCGATTGCAGAAGGGTGGCGGGATTAATGCCAGGCACTACGTACTGCGTATCTCAGGCTGGAGGTTGCTTCGTACCTTGCTGTAATTGCTGTATATAGGTCCAATGGAGTCGTAAATTTTAGAGCCCCGGGGACAGAGTGGATTTGTTGTTGATGGATGCTCTTGATGCCGTTGACCGTTGACGGCGAGGGACCTGAATTGGAACAGGCGCTCATCTTCGGATAGCTAGGGGGCCAATTGAGATCCCAATGCTCAACTGCGACGCTGTTCTTGGGTGCGAATATTCATCGCGAGGAACCAGCTCTCGCTCGCCCTGGTTGGTTGTGCTGCTGTGTCTGCGGGCGAGGGATATTGTTGCCACGGCCGAGGCGACGACCGAG
Organism: Neonectria ditissima; assembly: GCA_001305505.1. Classification (NCBI taxonomy): domain Eukaryota; kingdom Fungi; phylum Ascomycota; class Sordariomycetes; order Hypocreales; family Nectriaceae; genus Neonectria; species Neonectria ditissima. Next base: position 2,501,609 of record LDPL01000040.1, on the reverse strand, counting down.
AGAGTGGTTGGTATGGTGCTGTGCTGTACAGCCACGGCCAAGCAGCCAAGGAAGGATACGAATCGTATGTAGTCGAACAACTTACACCTGAGCTGCCACCGCCAAGCACCGGACTGTCGATTAAGATCTGCCAAGTACACTACTACAGGCGTCCGTCTGCTCCGTTGACCGATACGCACTTGGCACTGCTCGCTCCCGCTGAGCCATTTGCCCATTGTCCCTCTCCCTCCTCCCCCCACCCCCTGTGAGCCGAAAAGCCAGGCCTCGAAGGTCCCGCCGATTGCAAGGTCCAGCACGCTACCACAGCACCACTGGCAAGTGACAAGCTTGGCGGCCAAGTCCTGCGTGCCCACTCGGAACACGGCAGTGGACGCGGTGCGGTGAGATGACCCATGTGGGGAAGCCTTGCCGATTGAGCATCCACCGGGAGTGCCCATCCCAAGGTCCATCCCATGTGCGCGGGCCGCGGAAGCTGCACTGTACTGTCACTGATGGGCAAATCCTGGCTCGCAGTGGGTGGCCTGCAAACTGCTAATACTGGCCTGGCTTTTCCCTCGCTGTCATGGCGCCCTGCGCCCAGGGCGTTGCCGTTGCGTTGCGCGAATTTCGGGGCCCCGTTGGCCGCAACCAGAGCGCGCGAGTACGTAGCAATGCGTAGAGACGAAAGCGAGCGTCGCGGATGGACCGCCGCGACCAGCGTGAGATTGCGGTAGGGAAGTAGGAGGGCCGTCGTGTCGCTGCGGGTGTTGGCATCGCGGCCAATCCAAAAACCAGAAAGCTTCAACAATTCCCTTCTTTTTTTCCTGCCTTCCTTCGTCACTTCACTATCAACGAGTTCGGCCGGCCGACTCCATCCAGCCTCCACTGTCCTCCGAAATCTCCACAGTTCAACGTGACACTGTGCATTCTACGCACAATAACACAGTAACAGTACGGCAGCATGCACGTCCGAGGCTAACAACTTACAACAACACGCCCTCTCGCATCCTCCTCGCCCACTCCCACTCCTACTCCCACGCGAAACGAATGCCGGGAAGAAGCGCGCCTCATCTGTTTCCGGCCTTGTCCATCCATCCCCCGGGCCCGCCGAGGCACGCCGCACGCCGCCCAAGAGCGAGCGCGCGATGAGGTCGAGCACCGAGCGCACCCGTCGTCATGAACAACAAAGGCCTCACCTCGCAAGAAGCACAAGCCACGCCGCGGCCCTCGCGACCTGGACATGCAAGTCTGCAAGTCGCAGCCTGCCTGCATCCGTGATCCATGTGGCTCCTAGACCCGGCGGGACCTGGGGGAGCTTCAACCCCTAGCTGACCACTGACAAGCCCAGCATTGGCCCAATTCGACGCTCAGCCTCCACTCCGCAGCACCATGATCCCATCCGCTATCCCATCCGCCATCCCAAACCCTTACACGCGAGGTCCTGGTACCGGGCCTGGAAGCCCAGGGACAGCAAGGCAAAACCCTCGACAAGCTCGACAGGCGGTTCAATTTGGGCAAGGCTCCTCCCCTCCATGCCGACTTGTCCCCGGGAGGCGCTCAGCTTTCTTGCCTATCGCACCCGCAACTCCCTGAGCATCATGGCCCCGGCAGCCCAGCCTCGCTCCGCGACAGCCGCTTCTAATGACCTCATAGTCTAGGGTCTCTCCGAAGAAAAAACGCCTCCCAGGCCTCTGGTGCCCGGCAAGCTGCCCGGCTATTCCCATGTTGCTCCCGATCCGCGGGCCTTTTCTTTGGCCTTGGCAACTTGGTTTCGTCCTAGCCGATGGATGGTGAGTGGCCGCGAGTGTTCCTAGGGACCTGGTCCTGGCCCTAAACAGGCCCTGCAGTCAAAGCTCGAGGCTCGAGGCTTGAATCTCAAAGGCGTACCTGACTCTCCAAAAGCTCCCACGTTGGATCCTCGCTACGCGGTTGGCGCTGTTGAAGACTCTGCCAATGGTGGTGCAGTGGCTGGGCCCGCTGCGATGAGGGACAATATTCCGCTCGCCATACACCGGCCCCGTCGATTCTGCCGCACATTAGTCGAGTAGCCTGTGGGCGGGATGCCGTCCCATCCGTCGCCAGTGGGCTTCCAGAACAAGCCCGCAGCAGGTCGGCCGATACATAAAGCCAAGCCAGGGACCAACCGCGGCAAAGTATGGGGTACTTGGTTAGTGGTTGGTGAGACGGACAGGCGCCAATGGAGCGCGTCGTGAGGCATTCTGCGACCCTCCTCCCCAAAGCCAAGATGGGGGAGCCCACCTGCGTACCTGCTCTGTATTTGTGCAGTAGCAGCAGCAGCACGTCCCTCGGATTATATGTGGAGGATGCGAATGCGATCGCGGTCGTCCCTCTTGTTCGTCTCCAGCTGCGGAGGATGCGGCGTGTTTGGCTGTTTGCCCAGCACTGGGAAGTTTAGAGTGGAGTGCCAGTATTCCAGCGCAACCCACGCCTTGGACATAACACCCCACGTACCGCGCCCCACGCCTCACCTGCTCATGGCGGTTTACCGTTAGACGTTCGCCTTTGTTTAAATACCTACTAGGTAGATAGGTGACGTGAACACGGCGACGATGCTGCTGGAGTACTGGGCAATTCACTCATCGGATAGCTCTAGCTCCTGGTCTGTGATCGTCCTCGATGCGACTGCTCTATTCCTCGGCTCTTGAAGGGATATTCTTGCGCTGTTGGAGATGACTCTGTACGTCGCAACGCAGCAGCACGCAGTACCTCTTTGGCTTACATCCATCCCTCTGCTGGCTCACATGGGTCCACGCACGAGGCACGCGGCCGCGAGGCTCACGAGACATTTTGTCGGTGAACCAGTAGCAGTATTTCGGGACGGGCGATTGGCCGCCGATCCCGGGGAAAACGGAGATGCACACGACGTCCATCAGTGAATTGCCCAAGGCAGCTCGCTCATCCGTGCCACGAGCTCTCTCACTGGTGGTCCCGTGCTTGCGGCCTTTTTTACTGCCTATTCGCGTTGGCAGCAGTGCTTGCTACGCTCGTGCTACCAGCAAGTAAAGGCTAAGGTAGGTAGGTGCTCTTAGATGAGATGTTTGCTGCCAAAGACGCTGGTGCAAGGTATTTCGTATGAATGCAGTTTATCGACCTCGATCTAGATGCAGCTCCTCCCCCATTTGTGTCTTTTGTCATCTCCATCTTTGGAAGTTGCCAAGTTAGCATCGCATCGCATCCATCTTCCTTAGCTGCCAAAGTCCTATTCCCTGTTGTGCGCTGAACGACTTGGTAGGTGGAACAGACTCCGTCGCGCTGACGCCGCTTCCAGCGTCATCCTCGGCGGTTTCGCTGCGGCTTTGAGCGGTCCACCACAACCACCACCACCACCACCACCTCACTGCACCCAAGCGTGGTTCTTATATTACAGCCTTACCTCCTCCGAATCAAGTCAGCGCCGCTGCATCGCGTCTTTCACCGGCCATGGCGCGCTCGTGGTTCGACAACATCGGTCGTCTCAACCGAAACAACATAGAGACCCTCCGCGCGGCGCCATGGGCCGAGATCTCGGGCTCCCTCGGCGACTTGGGCACCCTGCTGCCTCTCATGATAGCCCTCGCCGCCCAAGGCTCCATCAACCTCGGCAGCACCCTCGTTTTCTCGGGCATCTTTAACATCCTCACCGGCCTCGTCTATGGCATTCCGCTGCCGGTTCAGCCCATGAAGGTTAGCCAGTGAGCCCGTTCCCCAGCCGCCTTCTCCCGCTGAAGACGCGGAGGGGGCGGCGTAACCGTCTCAGGAATGGCATCTAACGTTGCTCTTACAATATCGCAGGCCATCGCCGCAGCTGCCATCTCGGGGCGTGGCGATCCGGCCATGGCTGTTGTCACAGCGGCTGGTCAGTGGGTTGGCGCTGCCGTGCTGGTCATGAGCGTCACGGGCATCTTGCGAGGAGTCGTGGCCGTGGTCCCCATTCCCGTCGTCAAAGGTATCCAGCTCGGAGCTGGTCTCTCGCTGATCCTCGGCGCGGGCACGTCGTTGCTACAGCCCTTGCACTGGATTCACCCAGCGCTGGATAACCGCATCTGGGCCATCGTCGCCTTCCTCGCCCTCATCGGCACCCAGAAACTCCCTCGTTTCCCGTATGCTCTCTTCTTCTTCCTGCTCGCTCTGCTACTCGCGTTTGTTCAGGTCCTCGCATCAGAGCATAGCTTGCCATGGTTCCACGTCTGGCGTCCGCGTTTTGTCATGCCCAGATGGGTTGGGGCCACAGATTCACCTGCTCTCTGGATGGCCATCGGGCAGCTGCCTCTCACCACGCTCAACTCCATCATCGCTGTGAGCGCCTTGTCTCACGATCTCCTCCCCAGTATCCCGACCCCGTCAGTCGGCTCCATCGGCATCAGTGTAGCCCTGATGAACCTGACGAGCACCTGGTTTGGAGGGATGCCCATGTGCCACGGCGCCGGCGGCTTGGCTGCCCAATACCGGTTCGGGGCGCGCAGCGGCGCCAGCGTCATCCTCCTCGGCACCTTCAAGCTCCTGCTCGGCCTCGTCTTTGGCGAGACCCTCGTGGACCTTCTGGCGCATTACCCCAATAGCCTCCTTGGAATCATGGTTTTGGCGGCCGGCCTGGAGCTCGCCAAGGTCGGGCAGAGTCTCAACCAGGGAGCGCCTGATCTCTGGCAGACGGCAGCTCGACAAGACCACGACCACGGACTTGGAAGACTCCGCCGGCTTCGTGAACTCTCGGACGACGAGCGGATGGAAAGGTGGACGGTCATGTTGACGACGACGGCAGGCCTCCTCGCGTTCCGGAACGATGCCGTGGGGTTCCTAGCAGGCATGCTGTGTCATGGGGCATACCGACTGTCTGAACGATTGGCAGAGTGGAAGGCGCGTCGAGGAGGGCTCTCGACTGAACGCCACGCTCTCCTCCGGTGATTGCATCGAATTTGTTGTTTCTTGTTTGGCTCCAAGAATCAAGGTAGTAGGATGTCGGGTTTTATCATCCAACCCTATTGCAGTTGAGTAGAAGTAGGACGACATCCCGTAGACAGCTTAGACGCTCAACTGCACACGAGGTACAGTCCCTCAGGAAGCGGGCTAGATTCTCAAATTGATGACCTAAACTTCAATTTGTTTCTGGGGTGACTATCGTCGTTGAAATAATGCATCAGTTGAAGGTAAAGATGAGCATGAGCATGTATCGAAGAAGGAAACATGTATGAAGGCCATGGTTTTCACATTTAAACCGGGGGGGTACTATTCTGGCTCGGAGATTCACGTTTGAAGAACTAGGACACTAGCTCCCATCATCCCAGGCATATTACTTGGTTGGGACCGAATCGGTCGGCTCCATTGACGAATGCAGACACTCCAGCCATTCAGAAGGCGCGGGTTTTTATGGTCCAGTTGAACGCACGGACCCCCCCCCCCCNCCGCGCCCCCCCCCCCCCCCGGTTCTGTGCCATGTTTACGGAACGGGCAGCAGGAAGCAGAGATGATTCGCTGCAGCGTGGGAAAGTGACGGGAAAGTTGACGCGGAATTGCTCCACAAGTGCAAGCAACTCAGCGATGGGAGACGATGGGAGACGACGGGAGACGGGAACTGCGGTCATTCGACAAGTGGCATTCATTGTGCTTCGTTGTTAGGAGCTGAGAGTGAGAGCGTGGCACAGCTTGAGGGCTTGGAAGAAGAGGTATTGTATTCTGCAATGGTTCCTAGTAAATAGAAGAAGACAATAGTGAGGACAGCGGCGATAGTGAATGGCTGTTTGGAGCTGAGAGCGAGAATTGGCGCAAGAGAGGTGATGGGGGTGAGAGTGAGCTGAGGGCACTGTGATTGGCTGCAGGTTTCTGGCTGGCTCCTCTGTCCGGGTTCAATCCCAGTGCGTACCGACAGGAGGAGGAGGTTTAAACGGAGCAAAAGCCAAATGAGTCAACAAGGTTGCTTTTGGAAACAATAAGCAAGCAAATCGGCGCATTGTAGGAAAAGAGCCACAGGCAGGTGCGCATGGCCTGCTTCAACAATAAAAACAACTTGAAGGAAACCAAAACACATGAGTCTCATGAATAAGGCCCGGAGGGAATGCGTGATGTTCCCCAATAGGTACTAGCAGCGCCGAGGCACTTGAAGAAGTTCGAGCAGGCTTTGGCCTGGACTCAGAGGAAGGCACGACCCCCCCTGCAGCCCGCCAATCACAGATGGCAGAAGGCTCCCCTGGGCCCCATCGCAGAGCATCGCGGCTCAAAGGACCAAGGCTACCTCCACTAAGTCCAGCGGTCGAAGCCTCGTCGCTCCCTCTGCCTTTTATTTTCCCGCCCGCAAATCCCTGGACAGCCTTCAGCAACGGCAACCCAACCCTCCAGCCCCGGACGCCAGGACTCCGAGGGCGAGCGACGAAGGAGCTGTCAGCAGGACCAGCGATGACTTCGTCCACTGCCGCTGCCACTGCCGCCGCCGGCCGCAATGGCTTTGGCCTGCACCACCCGCCGCCGCCTGCGCATTCGCCTACGCCTATGCCGCCCACGCCTGCTGCAATGCCAACTGCTGCTGCGCCCGAGACCGCGCTGGCGACCGCTCCCCCGGCGTCCACCGAAGCCTCTGCTCACCCTCCTCCCGTCGCCGCTGCCCACGCCCAGCCTCGACAGCTCGCATCGCCGTCGCCAGCATCGTCTTCTGCTCCTCCAGCTGCCCGTACCGCGTCGGGCCCGGCGCCGGCCCCAAGTCCAGAACCCCAAATCGCGACCCCGACCGCTCCCGCATCCACACCCGCGTCGGCTTCCGCAGCGGCAACGACGGCGGCATCAACATCAGCATCAACACCAATACCACCGGCTCGGCAGCAGCCACCCTCCACTCCGCCGCCGCCTCCGTTCCGCTCTGCTGTCGCCAACATGGCCGCCGACGACGCCGCCGTCGCAGCACATGCCTTCCAACAGCAGCAGCCGCCGCAAGCGGGGGCGTCCGATGCTCATGCTGGACCGGGAGCACCACCACCACCACCAGCAACTACCGATGGGACCCCCTCAGCCGACCATGCAATGCCGGATGCTCCTGCCCTCGATGGCTCTGACGCGACACCTCGACCTACCCGGGATCAACCAGCCGAGCCTCAACCCCAACCTCATCCACATGCCCATCATCAACCTCATGCAACACCCATGCAGCAAATGCACCTCCAACACGATCCCGGCATGGCTGCAGCCGATCCTTTCGCTCCCTCTACTCCCTTCACCCCGGCTGCCATGCCCAGCCTCGACCAGCACGCATACATGATGATGGCTTTGGCATCTATGTCCGGCGCTCCCAGCGCCATGTCGCCGCCGCCCACTGTCACTCCCTCTCAGGTCACTCTACCCAACCCCATGGACGAGTCGTTCCAAGGCCTGGCCCCCGCAAACACCATCCGCCAAGCCGGCGCCGACAAGGCCCTCGAGTCCTTTGCGCGCGTTGAGTTTGCCGACAGTGTCTTCCAGATGACCACCTACGCTGTCATCATCGGCCGAGATCAGCGCGCGCTCGAGCAGGCGCGTCGCGATGAGAAGCGTGCTGATGAACACAGGCGCCGCGTCGAAGACAACGCCAACAGGGGCCTTCCCCCTCCATCGCCCATGGCATACGAACGGGGAAAATTCAGCAAGTCCTATGTCAGTGAGGAAGGTGGAATGTTGGGACCCGAATCAGATAATGGGGAGAACGGCCGACCAGCGAAGCGTCGCAAGACTAGTACCCAGGGCTCCTCGCAACACGACAGCGAGGAGGCGCAGCAAGCCCAGGAAAACATGATCTCGAATCGACAATACGTGTCTCACACCCCTGGCGCCGCCGCTGTAGACTTGACCTCCTTACGGCCCTCCCCATGGCACGTTCCCTTCATCGGCATCCATTCCCCAGGCCCCAACATCGCTTCCAAGACCAAGGCCATCTCGCGAGAGCATCTCAAGATTGCCTACAACCAAGAGGAAGGTGTGTTCGAGGCCATTCCTTTACATAAGAACGGCTTCTTCTGCGAGGACGTACATTACAAGAGCGACAAGGTCGTATTGAAGTGTGGTGATCGGCTGCAAATCAAGGACATTGATTTCCGGTTCTTAATCAACGGTGTAGAGCGAGGATGCACTGGTGCCGAAGAATATGTGGAGGAGGAGCCTGCATCAGTGCCGAAGAAACGCTCTCATGGTGGAAAGGAAATGAGCTTCGACTTCGAGTCCTCGCATGCCAATGGGGAGATGCATGACACAAGTGATGAGCTCTCCGAAGTAGCCAGCCCACCCGAACTATCTGACTTTGGAGATGGGGATGGAGATGGGGAGGGTGATGGAGAGGGTGATGGGGAGGACGAGGATGCCGAGGACGCCGAGGACGCAGACGTGGTCGAAACGGTGGAGGAAGAGGCCGAAGCTGAGGCGGAGGCGCAGGCAGCGGCGGCGGAGGCTGAAGCTAAAACGGCGCAAGCTGGCCATGGAGCAGAGTCCAGAGTCAAGCACGAGCTCATGCTCGAACCGCATCCACTAATGCCCCAGATACCCAAGAAGCGAGGACCTGGGAGACCGCCGAAGAACGGAATCATGTCGAAGCGAGAGCAACGCCTGCTGAAGAAGCAGCAACAGGAGATGGCCAAGAAAACACTGCCACAAGCACCACCGGTCGAACCTCCCATCAAGCGCAAGGTCGGCCGGCCTAGGAAACACCCGCTACCGGAGAACACGAATGAAAGGCCGGAGAAGCGCAAGTACAAACCGCGAAAGCCGAAGAATGAGGAAGGTGTAGAAGGGGCATCCGACGCAGAACGGCGTGCCAGAGACAAAAAGGAGAAGAAGACTCGTCCAAAGTCGCCTCCGTTGGAGCTCAAAATCGAGGATTACACCGAAGAGCAACTTCAAAAACCCAACAAGAATTACGGTGTGCTTATCGACGAGACTCTCACGGCGGCAGGCCCTGATGGCCTCACGCTCAAGCAGATTTACAAGCGGATCTGCCAGCGGTATCCCTGGTTCTATTTCCATACCGAGACCAAGGGATGGGAGAGCAGCGTGCGACACAACCTCATTGGGAACGAGGCCTTCAAAAAGGACGAAACGACGAATCTTTGGTCGCGCGTCCCGGGTGTTGAGCTGGACGCCGGCAAGAAGCGCAAAGCGTCGTCGCCAGATCGAGGGATTCCAACGACTCAGACACATGGCCAATATCCCTATCCATACAACGGCGCACAACCACAACACATCCCGCCTGGCGCACCGGGGTATCCACCCGCAAGCCAAGCGCCTCCCGCGTACCAGGTGTCTGGATACAATCTGCCTCAGGGCCAACCAGGACGCCCGGCACAGCCCTATGGGGCATCTGCGTCACCCCCAGGCCAGCCTGCTCCAGCCGCGGTATCTCAATTGCCGGCACCGGCGCAGTTACCGGGTTACGGGCCTCCACCAGCTCCGGCCCGGCCGCAACTCGGAGCACCTCAGCCCGGCACGTATAGTTCGCCCTATGCAAGGCCACCGCCGTCAGCGACTCCTCCAATCAAGCATGAGGATGGACATGCTCCTGCAGCTGTGCCGCCTGTTCAACAGCCCCCAGCCGCAGCAGTGGCAGCAAAGACTGTCGCTATCCCCGCGCCAGTATCACAGCATCCTCCTGTCGCCCCTGTTGCTTCTGTTGCTGCTCCTAGTCGTCCCCCAGCAGCCGCATCGCCCGCTAGCCCAGCTCGACCCGTTATCGAGCCACGCCTCCTCGCAGCAGTTGTTGGCCTAAAGAATGGGCTGGTCGAGAATCTCAAGAAGGCCCGCAATCCCAAGGCCGAAGCCATCGTCATGTCAGCTCTCAACCGTTGTATCGGCCTCAAGAAGGAGGCGACAGAGAACGACAAGATGGAGACCATCTGCATGAAGGGTATCCGCCAGGTCATTGATGGCTTCGCAAAGACCAAGAGCCCTACGCCTGGGGCCGGTCCGTCGTCCTCGGATGCGCCCCCTATCTTTGAGGCCAAGGTCCTCGCCTCTCTCACTGGCTTTAAGGACGTCTCTATCAAGGCACTCAAGGCCAAACTCGGTGAAGCCAAGGCCGAGGCCGTTACCCTCTCTGCCATCGACCGCGTCCTCGGGCTCGCTGATGCCAGCATCGTGCCCCAGCCAGCGGAAGGCGAACCATCGGTCGGCAACTTTGAGGGCGTGGAGCAGCATCTCATGAAGTCCATCCGCCAGCTTCTCATGGGTATGAACCAGAAGCTCCAGGGCGCCGGTGCCTAAAGCGAGTCGGCTCTATTTCTAAATGCGGGTGAACGGATAATACGAAATGGAATGGAAATAGGGACAGGTCGACGACATAGTGCTTTTTGGAGGGCGTTTTTTATGGTCTAATGACGCGTATGACTAGAGCTTGCTGGATAGGTAGCTTTTAATGGCCTGTCCTTGTTACAGCGGGATGCAAGCACCGGGGTTTCGGTTTCTATGCGGCAGGTATATAGCTCGATGGAGGTGGGCGAACCTCTCGGGGGATTCACTTTTCTAGTTTTCGAACGGTTATGATATACCTCTAGAGCGAGCGGACATCTACCCGAATGTAGTTTTACACATCACATCACGCCTCCTTCTCCGTGCCTGCTGTTCTCCTTTGAACCCAGTGTCACCAGCTAATCTGCCTGCCAATCGCCGCCCTCTCATCATTCATCGCGGAACCTGTGCTTGGTGAAGTAGGAAGATATATATTCACGTTTCCTTGTAGTCTCATCAACAAGATGCCCTCGTCACATTAAAGTCAAAATTGCAGACGCTAGTATGTAGACGCCCACCGAACCCCAAACCCCATTCATCCGTACCCTTCGACACTGCCAACTGGAAGAACCGGACAGCCCGTCTTCCGTCATCGTCTTGTCAACGTTCGTTTCATTTTCCTCTTCTCCTCCTTCTTCTTCTTGTTTCGACAGTGCTTCAAGCATCTCCTCTTGTGGACCCGCGCCAGGCCAGGTCGTCGTCTGCCCCCTTCCTCTCGGAGCTGATAGTGTGTAGGTATCGTATATGAGAAGCTTGAGAAGAAAGAAACAAGCGGTAAAGTGGGGAAATCAGGGCATCAAAAAATAGATCAACGAAAAAAACAATCCCATACGCCAGCTTGCACAGCAAGAGAGAACCGTGGTTCCTCCTCAGCTCCATCGCCCCGGGATACCAAACGATCATTGCTCGTCACTGGGCCCCTCGCATTGAAACAAACACACTAATCTCTTCAGGTACTCTGTGGGGTGAGAGCACTATCCTTCTCCCCGAACTCGCTGCTGGCCTTGGTGTCCTCGGCCTTCAGTTTATCCACACCAGAAACGCCACTATCTGCCTCGTCGTAGGAGATGCCGAGACCGTTCGTGTCCTTCTTTGCCAAAGCAGCCTTGGCTTCGGCGCTTTCCTCGAGATTCATCAGTGCCGGGGGGCGGTGGCGCATTTGCTTGGCCTTGGCTAGTGAGATAGTCTTCTGCTGGTAGGTGGTCGTGATCGGCTTGGTGTCGTCGCGGTCGATTGTGGCTTTCATCAGGGCTGCCATCCATAGGCGGCCCAACTTTAGGTTGGGTACGGCAAAGTAGTGGACGGTAGGCTTGGTGAAGTTGACGGCCCTCGACAAGCCGGCTCGTGGCGGTACGAGTTTAAAAATGAAGACGGTGTCGTCTCCTTTGTCCAGTACCTCTGTATCGTTCGGGTCCTTGGGCATGTTTTGGCCACCCACGGCGCTCGTGATGGTTGCATGGAGACCTGTCAACTTCTCGTTGTCGGCAGGGAGCACCCGATGGAAGGATATATCGATCAATCCCTTCTCTTGGTCATCATCTTCGGAGTAATAATAAGACAAACGCCGTCCCTTCAGAACAAAGAGTCGCGGCTTCCACGTTGTCATCAGGTTAGAGCTCTTCTTCCTCATCCACCCACTGTAGTCTGCGTCTTTCATAGCCTCCTTGGGTCCAATCTTCAACAGACCACGAGTATACGCGCTCGTCTCCTTTTTGCCCTTCTTGCGATTATTCTTGGCGACTTGGGTCATCGACGCGTTGGGGCTTTTTGCGGCGTCAGGGGATTCGAGGTCAAAGCTGGGCCCTCCGGAGGGTGTCGTCGATCCAGTCCGTGCAGGCGACTCAACCATCATTTCCTTGCTGGGCGAATCGAGAGGCGTCCCGGACTTGGAGCGGTCGCTGCTGACGTTGTCTGAGGTGGTGCGCTTGCCCATGCTTCCAGCCAGGGACATGGGCTTGTTGACCACAGCCGAAAGCCAGTCAGTGTTAAAACCTGGAATTTTCGACGTAGACGCTGACGTAGAAGAGCGAGAGGCTCCCACCGTCGTGTCGAGCTTTGTCACAGTGGGTGATGAGCCTTCGCTGGCTCGCGGCATGTTCCTGATGGATTCGGTGGTGGTGCTTGATGCCGTTCGCCTATGGGCCCCTGCTTGGAGGCCGTAATACTTCTGGGCAGCAGAAGACAGGCTCCCTTCGGTCAGTGAGCCCATGCTCCCAAACCTCGACTGCCTCGTAGTAGCCGTAGCACTGCGGACCCTCTGTTCCTCCGCATAGCTCGATTTCCTTGATTCCGCACCGCTATCGCGCTTTCGTAGCAGGTTCCGCTTTCTCCCGTCAACCTCCGTGCCAGAGAAATATCCGCGGTCCAACTCAACGGCTGAATCTTGCTGCTCTGCACCTGGGGGGCTCAAAAGATCTTGAAGTCCAGTCGAAGACAGCGGCCTTGGTGTAGCACCACCTAAAGTCCAATTCCGGTCAAACGATGCTTGCTTCCTGTGTCCACCCTCGATACTGGGGAACGTACCAAGGTGAGCGATCTTGGGGATAGGGGATGGTCCGGTCGAGAGCGCGGTTCCGGGGAGGTGGAACTCGGTAGATGAATGGCGGCGCGACTGGTGCAGCTCCCGAATAGATGCAGCAGATGGCCTCTTGACGTGGCCTGGGCGGGGCGAGGTGTCTTGGGGTATCGGTGTGAACGTCGTGGGTGATGCCTTGGGTGTTTGAGAGAGGGAGAGTCGTCTTGTTTGGATAGAATTAGGCCGGTTTGTCAACGTGTTTGTGCGACTCCTAGTCCGCCGGGCTTCATCGACTCCAGTCTCACTGCCATATGTCTGCGTTGACCTTCGTGTGTCGAGTCCCAATCCACTGACTTCGTCTTGGAGAGCTTTGATCTTATGCCACGTCTTGAGCCGGCGGCCGACCGAACCCAGGTCGAACGCCTTGATGAACAAGGAGCTTTGGTCCATTCCCAGAAGCACCTCTCCCGAGATTTCCTGGTCTCTGAAGACCTCGCAGTGGTGTTTTTCCACTCCCGATGTAAAGAGATACTCGGCAACGGCATCGGCGGACCAGGACTCGACTTCGGTGCGGGTAGTGTGGATTCCATCCTCCTCTTCGTCGGTTTCCTCTCCATGGATGTAGGACGCTCGATGATCGAGTTGGTTGCTGCTATACTCGCTCCCGGAATCGTTCCCGGTGGTTCGGAGACCCCCGTTGCTAGAGGGCGACCGCAGATCTGTGATGTGCTCGTTGATAACAGTCAAGGTTTCATGTAGCACAGTGCTGTCCTGGCTAGGGCTTGTAAATTGTGAAAGAGCGGGGATTGAGGGCGGTTCCGCAGAGGCGATAGCGGAATCTGATTTGACTGAGTTTAGTGGTAATGTTACCGGATGGTCGATCGGTTGCGACAAGGCAGCAGGCTGTGGCTTGGAGGCACGATCATCTTTGGGAGCCGCATCGGCGGAGCCTATCGCCGTGGACTCTGGAGCTGGCTGCGGAACAGGGGGTTTTGAAGCAAACGAACTGGTCGGAATGTTCTTGGGTGCGGGTCGCGTGTAGACTGGCAAGGGTCAGTCGCTACAGTGAAGGTAAGAGGCCAGGACAGAGCAGACAGACCTTCGGGAAAGAGGCCACTGTTGCCGTTGACAAGGTGGCGACCCAGAAACCATCCATCGCCGAATTCGTCGTCCCTTTCGATGAGCTCGACTCGGTCGCCTTTTGACAGGCTCAATTCGTCAGAACTCCGAGCCTGGAAGTCGTCTATATGCGAAGAAGCCGCAGGTCAGAAGAGTGGCGCGATAAGACGCAGCAAAGTGTAGAGCGAGGGGAGAAAATGAGGCGCTCAACGAAGAAGACTTACGTATGACGAGCAAAAGGTCGCCCGAGTCGGGGCGGGCCTGGCCATCATTTGGGCCTCTTGCGGCCATGGTGGGATGGTGCCAGGAGCCACTGGTGGTGGTGGGAGAGATGTTAAAAGCCCAAGGTTGGATGATGGATGTTGAGACAAGGGACAGGTGAGGGACGGGCGAGGGCCGGGAAATGGCAGGCCGAGGGCGGAGACGGTGATTGAAGGGTTGGCAGAGGGGCGGCGAAAGGTCGGCGGGACGGGCGATGGGCGATGGAGCGACGGAGCGATCGATGGGCGAGGTCTCTTGAGGCGAGGGGAGAGGGCGAGAGACGGGCGAGGTTGGAGGACGATGCTGGAGTTGACGATATCGACGACAGCCATCAGCCAGCCCGCATGGCAAGGCTACGCTTGTGGTTGTGGTTGTGGTGAGGTGAGGCAGGCTTTTGGCGATGGGATTGCTGGAGGGAGACGGATGAAATGGAGTTGCGCAAGCGGGTGCTGAAGATGCCAGGTGCTGCTGCAGAGGTGGAGATGGTGGTGGCTTTGAGCCTCTGAGCTTTGACGCAGTGGCGGCGGTGGTGGTGGTGGGCGGATGGCTTCTGGTGGGTGTGGATGTATTCGCAATGGGGACCTTAGTACGGAGTACCTACCTTGGTAGGTAGGTACCTAGGTAAGGTAGGTATGTACTGCTCTGCAGATAGGTATTAGCGGGGGTTGCGTACATCCCTCTATCTACCTAGATATTAATCTATCTTCTCGGAGCGTACAAAGCACTGAACTCCGAGCTGGCCACTGCACAAAAACAAGAACAAATTGCGCCCAAGTACAGCACATCCAACGCTGGCCGCGCTGGTGCCCGTCCCGGTGTCCTCCCCTGGTGCGCTGTGCAAACGATGTGGTGCGTTGTGTGGGCTAGCACATGCACTACCAGCTCAGGCACCTTGCCTTCAGAGCACCAGAGCGCTGGAGTGGAGGAGAGGGGTGTCCCTGGTCATGGAAGGGCCCGGCGAATCGAGGCCCCAGCGTGGACGCCCACGACTGGTGCGGCGCGCCTCTCCAGGGACTGCAAAGCGCTGATATGATATGAGGAGGCGTTTCTCTGGGAATGAATGAATGAATGAATGAATGAATGAATGGAAAGGTCAGAGAGTATTCCCGAGTATTCTTCGCATTTTCTTTCATGTACTCCACATACAGCGCCTTCTTCAGCTAATAGCTCAATTACTGCGGCCTGCAATGGAGCTGATCACAGTCCTAGGTGACTAACAACTATCCAGGTACATGTGCATGCATCGCATCAGGAGGGGCCTGCTGGGATTGGATGACGCGCCCAACCTCGCAGTCCCAGTGCTATTTTCGAATGCGGTGCCAGCTCAGATGGCCAGGGGCGGCAGAAATGAAAAGGGAAAAGGGAGAGAACAAGAACGAAGACGATCAGGCGAGAACGGCAGGGCCTACGCCACGGCGTCCCGGAAACTCGAGTACGGATGTCAGTAACCTACTTGCAGTACTCAGTAGTGAGTGGATCCTGGGCGGACGACAATGCCGACACGGTTTGTAAGGGGAAGCAGCAAACCACAAAGATCGAGGGGGGTAAGGGGACGAGAATGACGAGAAAAGGTCCTTTGGTTTCGTGCGTATACAGCTAGGTGCAAATATTGTAAGAGAATCGCTGTACGCGTACCTGAGCATTGTAGGAAGTAACTAAGAAGGAAAAAAAGACACACAGAAAAGGCTAGCTCTCTATCAGAGAATAACGGCTGTGCCCGGTGAAAGAACCGACTAATTGATTACCAGGCACATAACGGAGTACACCATCGCGGGTTTCATGGAGATCACGAAGATCAGGGGCCAGAGCAACATGTGCAAGATTACGAAGTAGTGGGTGATTTGAGGAATGAACAGCCTGCATCATCGAATCACCGCCGTATCCGTCTCACTCGTATCTCCATTCTCAAGTCCTGGTAATCCATCCGTAATTCCGTACCTACCCTGCGTGCAAAGTATCTACGGAGTGAAGAAGACCCCGACACAACTCAAATTCTCCCGTCCCCAGCTCCCCAGCATATTTAAAGAGGATTGCCCCCTGGCTCCCGACTACCTGCGGCTCACACTGCACGTATCAACCCTACCGAACCGCCAGCGGTCTGTAGGTACCGTACCGTCGGACGTGGGGAATGATGGCGGCGCCGTCGTCGACGATGCCGTTGAAAGCCTAGGAACTAGGAGACGGGACACGACGCTAGTGGGTGGATGATTGTTGAGGCCGCTGGAGAGAAATTTAAAAGGTGAGAGATCAACAGAAGTCAGCACCCTTCAATTGCAGCAGGTCTTGCTTGTGGTGCGGGGGATGCGTTCAAAACACCACATCCAGGCACAGCGATTGGACAAGTCCCGGATCCGTCAGAGCTGAATATGTCTTCGGCGACCGCCACAATTATCCATGCCCAATAGCTTTCGTGATCCCTTTTTTCTTCTGCATTGTACGCGGTAGCAAGTGAGACGCCACCGACCCCGGCTGCACTCGTGAAGGAAAGGTGCACTTACAGATTTCTGAAGCTGTATTCTAACTTAGACTACCAGGGGTTGGCCATATTGTCCGTCTCCTCCTCCTGCACTATCTACTACTATTCTTCCATTCTTCGGTAGCTCGCTTCCCGGTTTAAGATGAGCTAGATTAGATATTTGTTACATGTATAAGGCGTTGACACTTGTCCATTTCTAGCTCTCGTGAATCTGCATTCGCCTACCTGCACGATTGCTCCATTAGCATCGCCAAGACACGGGTGCGACTTGAGAAATTTAATAAGGGGGATACTGTATATATGAGCTACTAGAGGCGGAATTATACCCGTACTTGCCGTTGTTTGTGCAAGAGTTCTTGGCTGGGGTTGCATTGTGCTCTCGCCAGGGAAGTTTGCGTCGTGAGAACGCAAGGATTAGACGGGAGATGTGGCAGCCTGTCCTTCGTTCAAATATAGCTTGAGCCCTGCATCGAATGCGTCTCTGGACCCCGAGACAGAGGTGACATGGGAAAGAACTGAAGATAGACGTCAACGACGTATTATTGATGCATGAATTCAGCCGACACGATGTAAGCGGTGGTGGCTACACACCATCTCCCTACACCACCTTTCATGCCTGGATACCCTACACGTTCGGTCAGTTCCCAGGGTGCGTGTGATATCGGCAGTCCGGGCACCTAACAGACAGGCTCTAAGGCCCCAAGTGGATTAGGCACCGTGCTTGTTCCTTAGCGAACCCACCTGAGGCCAAGCTCATCCAACAGCGCTCCAACTAACAGACCGGGGGATCCCACCAGGCTGAGGCTGCGCGCAGCCAACAACGGCGACGACAAAGAGCCTCTTAACAATTAGCAGCATCCGAAGCCGCGGGCCAGCTCGTTGGGTTTGGCTGTGCCTTCTTTTTTTTTTTACTCCTGATCCCATCCACCCCTCCGACGTCCCTCCATCACTCCTGCCATCATTGTTCTCTATCGCTATCGTTCCTGCCGTCGCTGCCATCGCTGAAGTTGGTGCTGTCGCCGTTGTCGCCGTCACCGCCCGTCGCCACCATCGCCATCGTCTCGCCGCCGCCGCCGTCCAGTTTGTCGCTCTGCCATCGTTGTCACTTCCAAAACCGCCAACAGCGTCGCTCAAACAAGCCCATCGCAGATCATCATCTCGTGCCCCGAATCTTCGTCGCTCAATCGTACCTCCGTATCCGTCACTGTGCTCTCTTCCATCCTCTACTCCTCACGGCGGCATACAGCATTTACTGTCGTCTCCTCGTCTACCTCCACCCTAACACGGCTTCCTGCGATTTCCACAAGCGCGGCCACCCGACGCTCCCGCTCCCGGAAACACTTGTCAAATCATGATCAGCCCGTTTGCAAACGGGTTTAGAAAAAGGAGACGTTGAGCACCATCCTTGGATTCCAAATGGTAACCATCCGTTCTCGCGTCCCTGTCCTTCTGCTCCTCTGCGCCTACTTCTCTACCCCACGGAAGGTTCACACCAACTGACATGACGTTGTCGCTAGAACTTCCTCCGACACTGTAGCCTCGTGAAATGCCACAGTCGCCCGAACAGCCCCAACCAAGGGCCAATCCCGTGCACCAAGCCGCCCAGATCGCCACATCAAACAAGACCCTCAACACCTTCCTCGGGGGCCGCCATCGCTCGTGGATGACAGAGGCCTTTCCAACAACAAACGTCATCAGGACCTCCGAAATTGCCCCTCGCAAACGCCCTCGGCTGACAAACGATTCGGCACCATTGCGTGCGTTGTCTACAAATGATGGAAACGCTCAACGACGCGAGGGTTTTCCGGTGAACCAGTATTTAGATCAGTCTGGCGCATCGGATGCTTCGAGGTAAAGCTTCACAAACCTGCCACCTACCCGCACGTGCCTTTCGTTTCAACCCCACAACGGCTCGTCAGCACGAGTTGGGGATGGTCGTGGCTTGACGCCGTGTTTGACGCCGTGTGTTCGAGACGGTTGAAACATCATTCCCCTTCAACAATCGTATCCTTCAACTTCGCTAATTCTGAAATAGAAGCCGAGTAGTCCTGCCATCTCCAGCTCCGACCGACGAGCCAAGCCCAGTCATCTCGAGCCATACCGACAGCCCAAACCACGCCTCAAGCGGTTATGCTGACATTACAGCTCCCCCGCAATCCGCTGCCACCGACAACTTCTCACGAGGCGGCATAGCCCCTACGCCAAGTACCGCCTTAAACGCCAGAACTGCGGAACATTTGCAGCAGGCCAGTGCTGCCTCGTCTCCCAGATCCATCACAAATATGGCGGAGCAAGCGATGGCCTCCGCTTCTGGTTCGGGTGCTGCCGCACAGGAGGCAACCGGTCTCCAGCCATCGTCTGCTGGAAGAAACGTCACCTCTCCACAGGTTGGCCAGAGGACTGATGTCCCGGACCCAAGGGCAGCCGAACGCCTGCCGAGGCGCAAGCGTCCCCCTCCGCTTGATGACCGGGCGCAAGTGAACAAGGGCTGGCTGCAAGCAGTCGCTGCTCGCATTGCACAATTCGAAGACCCAGGGCTACTAAATGATGTGGTTGAGATCCCTCGATTCAAACTCCTCCGGGAAGCATGCGCGACTCAGGACATATTCTACATTGTGCTTCATCAAGTGTTTTGCGAATGGTCTCTCAACAAGAATGTTGTCTACACCGTTTTGCATCCTCACGTATCAAGTGAAGCCATAGATCAATCGTTTCAGATCCTGCAAACTGTTCTCAGGAAGAACGACATGATGGCGCCTATTCACATCGAGTGGTTTGCAATGTTTCCTGGAGCGCCGCACGACCTTCCTCGGTCGTCCCCGCAGAGCGGAGTGATACCTAATGTTGCGCATTTCCTTAATCAGCTCGCGCACTTCTGGGAAGCCATGGTGAGATCGACTCAGAACCGGAAATTTCCCTTCCTGGTTTATGAGATGGTTATGAATTTCGGCTGCACCTCCCCCTCACTACAGTCATTGCTCTTCACTACCAGCCGTCGGATGCTTGGTGTTGTGGATGGGCCGTGTGCTATGGCACTGAACGATGTTTTTAACAAAGACAAGTCGAGTGAACGCCGAATCGATACAGGCCAGTTCAGGGCTGAAGATGTGACCCAAATTAGAATGGGCTTTGGATCAAAATATGCAGACATTGTGCAGCATTTCCGACAGCAGCAGCAGCAGCAGCAGCAGCCGCCATCCACTCAGAGTAAGCTTCATTGCCTTCTACTGGGCAGCGTAATTTACTATGATTTGCTAACATCTCGTCGCAGACTCTGCCGCCTCTTCCCCAACCATCACTTCCACAACCGGTGGCAGACAACAAAACCACCCGCGTTTGCTCCCTCGACCCTCTCCCATCTTATCTCATCCCCACGCCATTTCTCCAAGCATGACTGCGGCCCCTTCGCCAGTATTCACTCATTTAGATGTCCAGATGGCTGCCCGCAGGGCCTCGGGTCCGGAATATTTGGGTAGCTTGGGTTCTCGAGGCGATCTAAATGCTCGAACTTCCAACGTACCTACGGACGGTCGGGGATATGCGACGTCAGAGTTCGTCGTGGATCGACCTCCGCAGATTTTTGGCAATCCCGCGACGCACGTTCCTCAACCTTTCACCCCAGTATCCGGAGGTGCAGTGTCACCTTCTCTTCGCTCACCATACACAACTCAGGACATGTCACAAAACCAAGCATTATCATCCAACGGCCCGACACAGAACATGCAGAGGCGGGCGACTTCGTTTCAACAGCAGTCTACACAAGCGCCGCCATCCCAAGGCTTGCAGTTTCCTCAATATATTCAACAACAGCAGTTTGCTCCAGTCATAAATCCGTTACTGTCCAATTCTAGCCAGCCGAACCAGGCACGGGCTACCCAGAACCAATCTGCTCCGCAGCCCTGGCCACAAAGTGTACCAATAGCCGGTGGTTATGGCCCGCAGTCACCAGCCCTTCGCCAGCCGGCACAAAGAGTGTATCCCAGCTATTTTGCTCCAGGTCCACCGTCTGCGCGCCTTCCCCCTGGAGGATATCCTGCAAACCCCCCTGGATTTATGATACCAGCCAGAACCGAGATCCACCCAAACGAATATGCTGTTAGCTCATACGGCCAACACTCTCTCGAGGTGGGACTTCATCAAGTCCGTCTGCGCAGCCCCAGGCGACTTCCTACTTGGCAGCTGGCGCGAAATCGCTACTACCAATACGTTAAGGAAACCCCGTTTGGACCTGTAGCAATTCACCCACAAGCTATGTTGCTCAACTTTTCATTCCACGTTCCGGAAGACCATTTCGAGAAGTTGACTATGCAAAAAGAAACACCAGGATTGCCGTTCTGCCACTACTATGAAGGCTCTTATCGGTATCGCCTGCGCCTATGCATGCGACCCGCCCAAGAAACGGAGGTCGACGCAGCTGACTGGGCGGTCTCTCCTTGCCACTGGCCTAAGCACGTGTTTGTTGATGTCAATGACCACATGATGGAATTACGCCGAAAACAGCATTTCCACAAGGATCTGCCCATCGAGCTCACAGACGTTCTGGTTCCAGGCCGGAATCATATCCGAATCAGCTTGCCTTTGGTTAGTGACAATGTAGTGCCAGGAAATAAGTACTTTATTGCTGTTGAGCTCGTGGAGACGCGCAGCCACGATTCCTTGAAAGCCAGGATCGAGAAGATGCAACGCACCTCAGTGGATGAGACAAGGCAAAAGATGATTCGACGCTTGCGCCCCCCATCCGACTCGGATGATGTTATTATCGAAGATGAGACTCTCCAAGTCTCCTTAGCAGATCCCTTTAGTTCGAGCATGTTCGAGATCCCTGTTCGAGGCGCGAAATGCCTACATTTGGAATGCTTCGACCTGGAGACATGGCTGCAGACGCGACCTAGCAAGCCACCCCAGAAGGGAGGAGGGGAATTTCAAAAGGGACCAGAACCTTCTATGGTGGACACCTGGAAATGTCCAATATGCGACCTCGATGCTCGTCCATTAAGCCTCCGAATCGACGAATACTTTATTAGGGTGCGCAATGAGCTAGTCGCTGGGGGTATGATGAACACCAAGGCTATTACCGTCACCGCTGATGGCCAATGGACGCCCGTTTCAGAGCCTGATGATTCAGACGACGAAACACCCGTACCGAACGAGCGAATATTGGCCAATGGCGACCGTGAAAAGTCGAAGTCGGTTCCGTCAGGTGCCATCATTGAAATAGTGGACGATTGACTGGACCGTATGATGGCATTGGGAAGAAGATGGGTCCGGCAAGAATCTGTCGAACAGAGAGTATCGTTTGGCGTTCGGTGGGTTTGGGTTACTGTGCAGGGATAACGTGATATAAAGAACAGATACCACCACAGTTTGCTCTGCTTTGCTTTTGCTTTGCTTTGCCTTTCTTTGGCTGGCGTTAGAGGAGGACGAAAGGATGGTTTCGAGGTCAGCACTGATTGCATGATAGAAGGAGTGAAGAAAAGAGGGTTTGAGATTTCGACCAGGCCGGTCGAGGGACCAGGAGTTGAACATGACGCAAAAAGAGATGTGGGTTACGCTCTTGACTTATATAGCACTGCTTTACCTATCTCCAACTGCCTAGCATGCATTTATTTGTAAAAACTTCTCCCTTATTGCAATCATGCAAGTAGGGTTGATTCGCACCCGTAAGTAGGATTGCACTGGCTGGGGCATGCCTAATACAATCTATCTGGACCGGGCTGCGGCGAAATGGCGATTTGACATGGTTCGGTTAGGCGCATGATGCTAGCGACGGAGTCAGAATACACGTCCGTCGGCTAAAAGTACTTCATGCTCCATACATGAGCCCGGGATAAAAAGTTAACCCGGATTGGACTACCTTGAATCGTGGACGACAGCGCCTCTTCCACAGCACCTGTTTATCACACTTGAGACCTTGAGCAACAGGAGCGATGGGGGATCGACCTCCCAGTCCTCAACGCCGGCTTAGGGCTTGCGTGCCATGCTCTCGAGCCAAGGCGCGATGCCTCTTCAAGAATGAGAATGCTGGGCGGCATCTGTGCGAGAGGTACGCACAGTACTCCTTCTATAATGGATCGGCAGGATGGTAACGAAGAAGAAGAAGAAGTAGAAGAAGAGAAAGAAGGGGCTGACAAAGCAGTATAGGTGTCAAAGACTTGATATTGAGTGCTCTGTGAAAACAACAAAGAGCTTGAGAAGGCCTAGGCAGATTCCAATGGCCAACAGGTAAGCTGCAATGTGTAGGTAGGAGACAAGACTTGGCCTTGGCTCATCCTGATTTCGTTCCTTCAGAGAAGCCGCACTCGAGAACTCGGAGACTACTAGGAATAGCAACAGTCATGTCACACATCATCCGGCGACTGGTGTTAGGCCACAGTACCGCCTCGACGTTCACGACCCTCCCGCATTTCCCCAAAATGCCGAGACTCCTCCCCCCTTGAGGCTCTCGTGGCACCAGGCAACTCGAATCTTGGCCATATTTCGGAGTGATTACATGCCCATATTCCCCTTTGTTGCTATCGAAGACGGGGTGTTACCTCGGCAGCTTCATGTCGAAAGACCGTTCCTGTTCCGCGCCATTATGCTCGTCGCCGCGCCGTTATCCATACCCCGAATTGCGAAGATGAAGCGCAATGTACTTGCGTACCTATCGCAGCAGGTTTTCGTGGAAGAGAAGAAGACGCTGGATTTGCTGCAAGGGCTCTTGATTTGCATTGCTTGGTGAGTCTCGAGGCTGGAGACAGTTCGCTGAGAATTGATGGGCCGCTGCTGACGCATTGTGATGTGCAGGTCTCATACTTGTCAGCTAAGCGACGAACAAGTGACCAACTTGACACATCTTGCTACGGGATATGCGCACAACCTTGGCATCACGAAGAGTTTGCCTCGGAAAGTCGAATGCAGCGGTGTTGTAAAGGAGAGATTAAATACGACGAATGTCGTAACGACCGAGGGAACCCACTCTCTAGACGAGCAGCGAACATTCTTGGGATGTTTCTGCGTTCTCTCAGTGTATGTCAAAACCAAAAATTCCAACTGTCTCGAGTCATCTGACTTATGCCACTAGAACATCGTTTCAAGCCTCGAGACGCAACCCACTGGGCGGCCCATACGTCGAAAAAGCTCGGGACGCACTCTCCAACATTAGTACATCCCGTTCTGACCTCCTCCTCGATCGACTTGTTCGCATGATCCAGATGGGCGAGCAGCTTTTGCGTGGGTTTGGCGAACATCATGAGCGCGACCAAGCACGCTCCTACGCCTTTCTACTCGAAGGCAGTGGTCGTCGGTTCCGCACAGAGCTGGACCGCGTTACGGAGATCACTGCGCATTCAGATCTGTCAGATCACTGGCCCCTTTTCCAGCTCTATCACCAGTACCTCATAGTCCGATTGTACGAGCCTGCCGTCACCGTCGCCTACAGACCGGAAGAAGGAGTGGGCCCATCCATGTACCGCTCGCTATGTCTGCGCAACTGTCTCGGCGCCGCCAAAGACTTCCTTGATCTCCTCCTCGCGCAGCCCACGGACGCTCCCATGCGGCGCTCCATCGTCACCGCCGACCAAGCGGCCTTTGTCATGTTTATGGCCGCGCGGCTGCTACTCATCGACACGCCCGACTGGGACGTGGCGCTCGCGCGACAGACGCTCAACCTGCAGGCCACGCTGGATCGCATCCTTGCGCACGTCATCGGGGCGGAACGCCTGCGGGCTAGTGCCGTGGAGGAGTTTTCCGCCGAGACGGGGGATACAGTGGCGGATGAAGAGCGGACGGCGGAGAGCGGACTGACGCAGACGGCGCGGAGGACACGGTGGCTGCGGGAGTGGTATGAGGCAAGGCTTCAGGGGCGACCGATGGACGAAGGGTGGCCGGCCAATGGTAGCGGCATGGGAGAGGCGGAACGGGATGCTGGTGATGCAAGAGGTGCGCCATCATGGTTTGGAGGGCTATGGGGATGGAGTATGGAACTGTGACTTTCTGAGCGGCGTTATATTGTCACATATTTGTCAATGATGTTGAGCTTTACAATAGTTCATTGTGGGGTATCTAAGCAGGTCTAAAATAGAGAACTAGAAAGAAAGCATAGTCACATATGAAAAACAACCCAGGCATGTACAAGCGCCGTGGTAGTGGTACAATCATGGAAACAGTTCATCATGTCATCATCGTCGTCGTCTCAACACCATCTCCCATATCACTCATAGTCATCATCATCGGAGCTAGGAGAGTCATACTCATACTCGCTCGAGAGTTCTGAGCTGTCAGCCTCAGAGAATCCCGACTCAATATCCTCATCGTAGTCGGATTCATCTTCGTCTTCATGCTCCCAATCCACAAACTTCTCCCAGCAGCCAGGGTCACTCATGTCTAAGCGCTCTGCCCGCGCCCTCCACTCCTCTTTGAGCTCTCCGCTCTCATCGTAGGGCTTCTGTCTCGTCCAGGCCGTCCATAGCCCTAGAACGCCGCACGCCTTTGAGCTTCCCACTTTGAACCACTCATGATGCTTCACCTGGCAGCGAGGACAACCGCCCGCCTCACGAATCCGCTCGTTCCGCAGTTGGGCATGCACGAGCCTTTCGACTTTGACGTACAGCTCGGAGCGGAAGTCGGAGAGGACCTCGGGCTTGTAAGCGCACTGTCTCTTCCAGGCGGCCATGCGGCTGTCGAGATGCTTCGCGTTGCCGATCTTGAGGTATGGCGCGGCGTCGTGGTAGTTTTCGGGGAAGGTGTAGACGTAGATGCAGCCTTCAGAGGACCTTTCAGTTGGGAGAAGTTGGCGTAGTACGAGACACTTGACATGGTTGTTGCGTTTCTCGATGGATAGAGGGTCGCCGTAGGGCTCGAATTTGTGGGCGATTTGCTTCGGAGGGACCGACTTTGGCGACTTTTGGGCGAGGGACTTTGAGGGGGAAGTATTGCTTGCTCGGGTATTCGTCTTCTCAAATGTCTTTGTCTCTGGTGCTTCTTTCTTGACCTTGCCTTGTTGGTCTGATGAAAGCCGGCGCGTGGATTGGACAGTAGACTCTTCATCCTTATCCTCAACTTTGACGGTAGCGGCCCGGCAAGATTCAAGCTTCTTTTCCCATGACTCGAGATAAGAAGGTCTGGCATCAATGTGATGATAGCAGAAGACCAGGTGAGAGACTTGGGTGAGTAGTGACCTGGCAGCAACCAAGCCACCACTGGTCACGATCTGTTCCAAGAGGCTAGACACTTGGATCGCGGTCTTCCCACTACCTTTCTTCCTGCATTGGCGCTCTGCCTTTGTCTGACCAATGCAGTGGAGTCTCGGAGCCGAGTCAAGACTGAGGAGGTCGCGGAGTGTGGAGGAGGTTGCGGGCCAGACAGGGAGCGAGACGGGCAACGACATTGTGAGAAGCTCGAGCTGAGGTGCTTTACGTGACGACAGTATATGCGAGGATATCTTGGTGGTTTCTATGCCAACAACCTATGCTCCGCAGAGCGGTCGCTGGGACCTATTTAACGTCCCCATGAAGCTGGCGAAGCGCTGGGCGAGGAGACTACCTCATCCGGCCAGGAGGGCCTCTTGCACAGCCCAAGCTGAAGCGGATCCCTGAGACGCCCTAGTTATTCGACTTGCATCACTGGGGGCTATTTTGGGTCCTGGGGTGGTCAGACGGGCGCAGTGTATGCAGCCCGGTGTCGGCCGGTCTCATACGCGCTCGACATGCGACGGCTTCTGTGAGAGAACGATGCGAGTGAGGCTTCCAAAGCGGCCGTGAATTACACACTGTCTTTGGTGAAGAACACATATAGTTTCTGCCAGACTCGAGGTCTTCTCTCGCACTTGTGAAGCTGAGCTGGAAGACGCACTGGTTGTGCGGCTTCAACTGATGTGACACCTGGATCCACTATCGTGGGTACTGTGCGTTAGGTCTCGTTGTCGATTCTGAGTGTTGGGACATGGGTTACAGTTCAGCCTGGCTCAGCGCCCGACCGTGCCGCATCCCTGCCTCGAATTGCATCACTGATGGCTTTTGAAAGCCTTGCTAGGCTTTCCAGGACCCCCAGAAGTGGCGTCACCATGGTGCAGGGAGGAGAGAGGTCGATAGCTGGAGGATTTGGGTCGAGGCTTGACACCAGTTCTATCATGGGCTCGTCTTTACTATGATGAATGAGCGAACGATTCCAGTGAGCTTCTAGAAGAATGGCTGGGAATTTCGCTATCGAGGCTCTGCATATCTTCCATCTTAAATCTTTGCCCTTGAACCATGGTAGTTGGGCGTTATCGGTATCCTAGGGTGATCTCCAGCAAGTCTCAAGCCCGTCACGCGTTCCATCTCATCTACCGCCTCAAACGCCCTCCCCAGGTTAGCCTTGACCGTTCCGAAGCCCTGTTTCCGGGCTTCTTTCAGATTCTCGCCAATGTCGTCGAGGAAGAGTATATCCTGGGGCTGTATGCCTTGACCCCATCCCAGCTGCTGGCCCCTCGGGCTTTGGGAATTGTCCCTTGCGTACTTGTCGACTTGGGTAAGTGCAAACTGGTACATCTTTGGATCGGGTTTTCGGATGCCGACGTGGGCAGAAGAAATGAAGATGTCGAATACCCTCCGCACAGGGTCGTCACCGAAATCTTTGATGTGAAGCTTGTGGCCGGGAGGGAAGATGACCGTGTTACTAAGGGCGGCCAGGATGTACTCGCCACTTTTCTTGAGATTTTCCAGCGCTGGAAACATCCAAGGATCGGGATGGTTTGACGCCGTCATCATTTCCTCAAATAGCCACTTCGCGTCCACCGACGGGAGTGGAGGCGTCCTCTCTGGTAGACGAGGGTCTTTGGCCTGCTCCTGCTTGTAAAAGGCCTCCCAGCGGGCGGTGTTGTGAAGGTCTTTGCCGAAACCCTCGAAGAAGGAGTCGTCCATGGGAATGTCGCCTCTCTCAAGATGATGCCAGTACCCGGTGGGAGCAGTCTTGGAGATGGAATAGTTGACCCATCCAGGTGGAATCCCTCGGCTGAGTTCATAATCGAGGATAGCTTGGAAGGGGGACCTGACCTAGTGAATATTAGTCTTAGAAACAGAAGTGATAATGAAGAGGTTTGAGTGTAAAATCCGTGGCATAGGGATACGAATGTAGTTCTCGAATCAACACTTGAGCACTGGCTTACTTACACAGACACCGCCAATATCGAAGAGGAGAACCTTGGGTTTCTTCTTGTCGGACATTTTAACTTACCTAGCAGTAGCAAAGCGTCAAGTCAAGGTTGGAGAGTCTTTGAGAACTATGGGTTTAACTTTGAATGGAAATCTGAAGTTGATAAAGTTGGAGCACAACGAGTCTGGAAGACCCCCACCTGTGGACGGATCCGAGGGACCTCGGTATGTCTTCCCCACAAGTTCCACAACCGCCTACGGAGTATCCGTACCGTCCCGTCTTTTAGAAGTGGGCTTGATAAAACATCTCGATAAGATATGGAACAATCTCCGATAAGATAAACCGAGGGGCACAGTCAGGTGACTCGTCCCCAACCCAGAAACCCCGGCCGAGCTAAGCGATTTTGGTATTGGGGCTGTTAGGGCTTCGGAAATATCACCCACCACTTTTTGTTGCACAACCCTTCATCACCAACTTTCAAACTTCAACAACAGTCGTTTGACAATACCGCCAAAATGGTAAGTTGAGGCCTATCGCAAAGGAGTTCTCCGGAGCTCCTTTGGTATTCTTATTCATGACAGAAATGTCAATTGCTCGGTGAAGAGTCACAGCAAGATGCTTCGGACGGAGGACGAGCAAATCTGAAGCGCAAATTGCTGACTCGGGGACGTGCGACAGGTTTTCCACAAGTTGGTGAAGAACAGCGCGTACTACAGGTAAGTAAATCTGCATTAACAAGCCCTCATCGTTCTTGTTCCCTCTCCCGATGATGCTGACGAGAATCGCAGCCGGTACCAGACCAAGTACAAGCGCAGACGCCAAGGCAAGACCGACTACTATGCCCGCAAGCGCCTCATCACCCAGGCCAAGAACAAGTACAATGCGCCCAAGTACCGCCTGGTCGTCCGCTTCACCAACAAGGACATCATTTGCCAGATCGTGACCTCTGAGATCTCTGGTGACAAGGTCTTCGCCTCCGCCTACGCTCACGAGCTCAAGGCCTACGGCATCGAGCACGGTCTCACCAACTGGGCTGCTGCCTACGCTACCGGTCTCCTCATCGCCCGCCGAACTCTCAAGAAGCTCGGTCTCGACGAGGACTTCACCGGTGTCGAGGAGGCTGACGGCGAGTTCACTCTCACCGAGGCCGCCGAGACTGATGATGGCGAGCGCCGACCCTTCAAGGCCTTCCTTGATGTTGGTCTTGCCCGCACCTCTACCGGTGCCCGTGTCTTTGGTGCCATGAAGGGTGCCTCTGACGGTGGTATCCTGGTTCCCCACTCCGAGAAGCGATTCCCCGGTTTCGACATGGAGACCAAGGAGCTCGACAGCGATGTCCTCCGAAACTACATCTACGGTGGCCACGTCGCCGAGTACATGGAGACCCTCGCCGATGACGATGAGGAGCGCTTCCGTTCTCAGTTCCAGAAGTACGTCGACGACGACGTTGAGGCTGATGGTCTTGAGGACCTGTACACCGAGGCCCACAAGGCTATCCGTGAGGACCCCTTCAAGAAGCACGAGAGCGAGGCTCCCCAGAAGACCAAGGAGGAGTGGAAGGAGATCTCCAAGAAGTACAGGACTCCCAAGTCCACCAAGGAGGAGCGGGACGCCCGTGTGCAACAGCGCATCCAGGCTCTCCTGGAGGACGAGTAAAAAGTTCGTCGGATTGTGGGCATGTGAGGATTGTTACCTTGGCATTGGGTTTGGAGTTTCGAGGAAAGGAAAGGTCCGTACTCAGGGTCACGCGAATGAAAAGAAAAAGATACCTTCCAGCCAAATTCCATAGCTGTGGTGCACAGCTGTTCATTGTACTCAAAACCAGTCCAACGGTGACTCGACTCGTAGACAGCCCCCTCTTGAGTGGGTCTGAGATTGGCGTGCTCATGAAAGCATGATGCTGTGGGTTGTAGTTGGATGCAACATGCTACCATCAGCGCGCTTCTGAGGAGTACGGAGTCGAGGCCAATTGAGGCTGGTGATTTGAGCATCCCTTTATCTCATTCAACCGTGGCCAACATCAATTTGTTCTAACCCTGCTGACCACATGACTACCATATTGTTTGTTTCATTCACTGATGAGATTCACTCTCACGGGTTCATTTGGCAGATCCTTGGGGATTCGATCTCAGACTCTTCCAAGACATATTCACGCCTCCTCCATTCCACTGGGTCAAGAGCTCGTCCTGGGCGCCTTGGACGAGTCTTACAATTCGCTATGTCACTGACCACACAAATATGCTCTTCTCCTCTTGTACTGCATATTCATCCCCTCCCGTGCGAATATTTAGCTTAGGGCCGTCTCTGGTACGGGACGAGGCTCAACTGACGCCGACTTTGCCTGCAGTCTCTGGACAAGCCACGTATAAGCTTTCTTTGCACCTCCGTGGACTGACCGCCGAAGACGAGGAGCTCGACGGCGTCATGAATAGTATTTTACTTCGCTCGGTGGGCACTGGCAAGAGGTTGTATAGGTGTATCACGCATGTTCCTCGATCGTGACACAGTAGTGACTCCGACCGAGGACGGCGGAGTAGTCCACGGTTCGTATGCAGCAGGTCGATTTCATTGCTGCTGAGGGGAACTGTTCGTTGTTATAGGAGACTAAAGTGAAGACGTTCGGTGATTTATCCCCTGAGTAGTACGTGGCTGGAGGGCACGAAAACATGTGCTTCCTTACTACTTCATGTAGCGAGCCAAGGATACTATTTGCTTTTTGCTGAGCAGGAAGCTATCTACCATTCCGAATGCGGAAGAGATGTCACTGACGATTATCAGAGAGGTTTCTTTATAGCTATTATGTTTGGAATCCCCTAAATAAATGTAATATCCTAGTTATAGATTTGTACGCGATATTGAGCGCGGCTGTGGGGACTCGGGAACCGAGGCTGATGGAGGTTTTGTGGTTCGAGGGTTTGACGAGGACGTCATCCCTGGATCGTCTACCGTCAACCGGCGTCAATATCGGAGCAGACAGGGTAAAATAATGAACGCAGCACGGGTCCGTGATTGTTTTTAGCGAAGTAACGGGAGCTGCGACAGGGTGGGCGAGGGCATGCGGGAATTAGATGGATATTGTTTTCCTTAAACACTGGGGCTCTGGCATCCTGGTGTAGAGTAATAAATAACGTTAAGCACCGAGGGGGGATTTTTGTAGTTCGACACTTGATGAAGGGATTCAAGCTTAACGCGGGGGGGAATTGATTGGGCTCTGTCGTTCAATCTTTGACTGATTGAAGGAAAAAGGATGTAGTTTGCTGCCTTACAATGGGCATTCCTTGACCGGGCTGCATGAACGTTCCCGGGTCGGTTTGCGCCTCTCTTTTATTCGGGGAGATGCCAGGTTGACTTGTCTCTCGTTGACTCGCTTCGGGTCGCGGGCTGTGACGAAGAGTTCGGGACGACGCAGTTCGGCCCACGGAACGGCGCCCGGATCAGACAATCCGTGGGTGCAGTGACGATATTGTCGGCGGTGGCGTGCGCAGGGGGGGCAAACGGACGGTAACCCACCGGCGGGTTGTGAGAGCGGGTGGTGGTGGTGGGTGGATGGCAACGATGGCCAGTGGTGGACGAGCAGTTCGTCGAAACCTAGAGAATGGTCTGGACCGTCTGAAGCAATTGGGTAGATAGAACCTTGCTCGGTAAGTACCTGGATGGGGACTAATAAGCAGCCGCCGTATGCAAGGCTGGCTTGAAAGGAGATAGCTCGAGAGGGTGTCTGCCTGTCTGTCTCGCTGTCTGGGCAGTCGGTAGACAATCGATTGTCTAGGGCTGTCGTCGTCCGCCGGCCGCGAACTGTCGATTGCCAAGCGACGGGGGGTAGTGGTGGTGGGTGGTGGTGGGACACGGGCAAAAAAGGGGACGTGGAAGGACAGCCCTGCTGATGATGACATCGCCGCCGCCCAGCTCCGGGGGGTGGGCGCGCGCGCGCGAGGATTTAGTACCTGCTTGGCCACTGCCCGTAGTACCTGGACGGGGTGTGACGTTGAGGTCAGGTCAGGTGTACAGAGAGCGGCGGCCAAACTGAGGTGCGATCTTCTGGCCGTCCGCCGTGTGGACATTTCCCGTCTGGATGACGGGACTTGCCAGTGACCTACCTAGTAGCCTACCAAGATCCCGCTGGCATCCTGGAAGGGATCCATCTCATGCACAGCCAGCCAGCCAGAACACCAGCACCGCAGCACCGCATCGCTCAGCCCGCAGTCCCGGGGCATTCGCGGTGCAAGCAAGATTCGTCGTGCTACCTGCAGGTTCCGCAAGGCGACGTCGAATGCTGTGCTCCCATCACGGGGCCGCCGCCGCTCGAAGCCTCGTTTACCCGGACCGCGCAGCATCGTGGCCGTCGACGACCTGGAACTGAACTGTTTAGGATAGGGCCAGTGACGCCAGCCCAGTGACGCCAGCCCAGTCCGCACAACACGCCCCCTCCCCCTCCACCCCTGGACACTGGTCGTCGCCTCTCCGTCAATTCCGAATTATTGCCATCCCGCCGACTTGACCTGGTTCATCATCAATCTTTTCCTTGGTCAGCAAGCTCACTCATCCACTCCGAGAAACCTCCACGGTCCCCCTACACGACATACCTTCCCTGACTTCAATACACATCCCGGCTCAGGTTTTTAAGGAAAAAACTACCCCGCTACTAAAATGAACCTACCGTCCTCCGCCGAGGGCACTTGGACCGCCTAGACCGCGTGCGCACTAGGACGCCTCATGCCGATGCCGATGCCGATACCTCTCCTCCTCTAAGCACTTACCGAGTACCTACCACCACTGCTTCATCCACCACTCACCACTTACCACCAATCCCCAGCACTACTAGACAGTGCTTCCCTGTGTCAGTAGCGTACCGAGTACTCGCAGGTCCCCCCCGTCCCGTCGCACAAGTCGCTCCCACCCCGTTCCCGGATCGGGCTGAGCTTGTCCCTATCCTAAGTTAATCCAAACCGAACCAAACCAAACCAAACCAAACCAAACGCAACCGTCCCACAGCTTTGTCGCCAGCCCACTCAACTGTCATATCTCCGCCTCCGCTTCCATCTCCGTCGCCATCCATTTCCCTCTCGCCCTCCTTCCATCTCCTCATCTCGACATTGGCCCTGATACCATTACCGTTAGACGACAGCATACCATCATCGTTTCTGCAATCGCCTATTACTCATTACCGCCATCCCCGTAGCCGTCGCCTCGATCCCCGCAGGTTCCAGTATGGAGCAGGTCCACGGCGTCGACGTCAGCTGGATGACCCATGGCGCTCCCAGAGGCATGTATTGTCCAAATCGCCACCGATTTCAATCATGGCGAGATGCACATGACGCAGCATCTGTTGAACCTCCCAAACTAACTCTTTACCAGAAAAAACAATCAAGAATTCTCCCCCATCGAAAACACCCTCAGCCGCTCTCCCCCGACAGATCCCCGGCGCATCGGCGAGGGCACCGACCTCGATTGACCACCCCACGAATGGCCAGGCTACGCCCCCCAACGGTACGCCTACGCAAAGAAGACTCTCGCGATCCGGCTCTATAGACAATAAACCAAGTCCGACAGGCACTCCGCTGCAACGCCGGAACTCGTGGTTCTCCAATATCTCGGCAAAGTTCTCCTCCAGCGCGCCCCCCGCCACGCCAACTTCGTCGCCTCAGCCTTTGCAGTCGCCCACCGCCCAAGAAGATCCCCCGCCCCCCAAAATCACGCCGACCAAGAATGCCGTCCTGCAACACGCCGCCAAGCCGGAGGGTAACGGTCCTTACACCCCGGCTCCCCCAAGGAGCACCCAGGCCGGCTTTTTGGGTGTCTTTCGCCGACTGTCCTCATCGTCGTCAGGTGCCCTTGGGCCATCGGGCAAGCTGGGTCACGGTTTGGTAGACCGGATGGTCTTGAACGTGGACGAAAAACGTGAACGATGCCCCATCTCAGAGCTCCAAGGCGCCAAGTTGAGGAGGGTCGCCTTCTGTGTGGACGTGGAGATCGCACCAATGCCCAAGTATGGCGAGGCCGACTCGTTACACCCCAAGCCCGTTGACTTAACCCAGAAGAAGAAGTTGACAGAAAAGGGGGAAGGGGATGCACTCAAAAATCCCAAGCCCGTGGAGGAGCAGAAAGAGGCGGTTGATACTGCCAAGACCAATGGTGAGGCTCTGCCAAAGGAACCCGAGAAGGAGGGACTTGATGCTGCTTCAAAAACCGACGGCTCGGCCACTAACGGCACGACCACTCCGGCCTCGGCCCCAGTTCCAGCTCAGGCCCCGGACAAGGAAAAGGAGAACACAAAGAAGAAAGAGAAGAAGAAGAAAAGCGAGGAGGAGCGCAAGGCTAGGAAAGAAAAGAAGCGCAAACTCGCCGAGGCGAATGGGTCTATCCCTATGGAGATCCACTACAGCAGCGACTCGTCGTGTAACACGCCCCCGGGTGCTGTCACTCCCAAGACTTCGTCCTCTCCAACTACAAACCCAGTACGGATATACCGAAGATGTTGCCAGCTGCGTGAGACACCCATTCTTAAGAAGATCACCGAGCAGCTCACCAACCCGGCCAACTATTCTTCCTCGTCGGGCATGGTGAGTAAGCTGGATTTGACCGACTACTGGCTACAACTTCCCGATCTTGTGACGCTGGGAGACTATTTGGCTATCGTCCCCGTACGAGAAGTTTTCTTGGAGAACATTGGGTTGACCGATGAGGGGCTACGAGTAATCCTGGCCGGCCTTCTGGCTGCCAAACGACCGCCCTCGAAAAAGCGAAGACCCAAACACGAAGGTGAAGAACACGGCAACGTTGTAGAGCGACTAGTGCTCAAAAACAACAAGCTCGGCCCTGACGGCTGGAAACATCTGTCCCTTTTCGTCTACTTGTGTCGATCTCTCAAGTTTCTCGACGTCTCCCAGATCCAATTTCCCCGCCAGCCCCAAGTTAACCATAACGGTGCCCTCCCGAATGGAGTCCAAATACCACGAGGCATCTCAGACATCTTTTCCAAGGCGCTTGGGGAACGATTGGGAGGGTCAACTCTCGAATTGGTTAATCTCGGCGAGACGGGACCGAGTATGGAGCAGCTAGGATCCATCATTGACGGATTGATCCAATGCGGCGTGAGCAGGGTTGGCCTTGCACACAACCAAATTGACGACGAAGGTGTACAACACCTTGTGAGATATTTCGCTGCTGGCAAGTGTGAAGGCGTCGACTTGGGCGGCAACGACCTCGGAGCTCACATGGAGGCACTGGCCTCAGCAATTGGCGAAGATTCGCAGCTTTGGGCGATGGGTCTGGCTGGTTGCAGCCTGACGCCGTCGTCGCTCTGCAAAATCTTACCCACGCTTGTCAAGCTCAAGAGCTTCCGGTTCATCGATCTGTCTCAGAACCAAGCGTTGTTTCAGTCAACCCCGAGTGCGGTTGGTCTGCTCAGGCGGTATGTCTCCCGTTTACTTGCAAAGATTCCACATTGACAACATCTAGATACCTACCGAAGATGAACGCTTTGAAGCGGATACATCTTGAAGGCGTTGAAATGACGTCAGAGCAGGCCATCGCGCTAGTGGAGGTCCTGCCTGAGGTTCATCAACTCGCCCATATTAACCTTCTCGGAAACTCCGAGCTGATGAAGCTGGCTAACGCGAGGACAGAGGAGGCACAGGAGGAGGCGTGTGCCTTGTATGCGTCCCTTCTTGCTGCAGCTCGTGTGTCCAAGAATCTCATATGCGTGGATATCGAAGTACCGAGTGAGCGGTCCGGAGAAATCGTGAAAGCAATGGCCAAACAGGTGGTGGCGTACTGCCTACGGAACATGGAGCGCATTCAGGATGCCGACGTGAGTGCTACTGTGGCCGCAGCACTGGCAGACAACCACCCAGAGGGACTCGATTCCAAGTCGCACTACCCCGACGTCCTCGCCCACCTGGTTGGCCGCGACGTTCTGGATCAGGACGATTTCCCCGACGACGCCAGCTCAGCACCTGACGAGGATTATGTGATTGGCGGCACTGGCGTTGTCAAGGCGTTGACATGTTGTTTGAAGAACCGCGGAGACGAGTCTCGTAGGCAGTCGGGCGAGTTTATCCGAGATGTGGAGAACGGCGTGGCAGCTCCCGCAGTTGCGTTGACGAGCGGAGGAAAGGCGAAGGACATGTCGAAGCACCTCCTAGCCAGTGCGCGCAAGATCCGCCTGCGGCTTCAGCCGGCATTGAACAAGGCCAGGGCCAACCCCGGCGACGAGCAGAACCTGCGCAAGCTCATGTTCCTGGACGATACGCTGCAGGGCATCATCAAACGCTTCGAAGACGAGTATCCAGACACGCGAGAGCCGATCCAAGAACCTCATCCACCAGTGGCTTCCAAGGGGTCAACGGAAGAACTTCCCGTGATTGTGCCTCCTGTCGAGGATCCAAGCTTGGCGTTATCGGACAACGAGGACGAGTCAGAACTCAATGTGGCCAAGCCACTGTCAAGATCCAACTCGATGCTTTCCAGGACGCTTGCCGAGGAGGAGGGGCGGATTCTGCGTGCAGGTCACCGGTTCCGTGTGGGCTTCTTCAAGCAGGAGCAGATCGACCTGCTCAACGGGATCGACGACATTGGATCGGATCCCAAGCACGTCCGGATGCTCTCGGAGCTGGCCGAAGACATTGGCGGAGAACTGTTGGAGAAGGTGAAGGAGAAGGGTCCTGTACGAGCGTTCAAGGAGCACGGAGATATTGCACTGAAGAACATGGAGGAGAGTGACCCAGAGCATTGGGAGCGATTTGCGGAGGCGCAGCACAAGGCTCGGGCTAACATTACGGTCCCGTCGGGCATCAAGAGCCCGGAGACGCAAGCGGCTGATGAGAGCGCCATCATCGACTGAAGAAGAGGATGTCGGGACCCGGGGACAAGAGTGGGATGGATAGAGTGGGCTTGCGCGCCAGTGGGGCAGAACAGATATTAGCAGTGTATCACCATGGCGTTATTGTCAAAATGACCGGACCGGCTGGATAGCTTTGGTTGAAAAGGACATTCGAATCGCATAGCCACGGCGCTCGTTGCTTCAATGCGTGGAGTTTAGTTTAATGGAAGGCCATCTCACGGAGGATGGATGGCTGACTTTGGAGGAGGAGGCTTGGAGCCTAGGGGAGCCAGATTTAGCAGCAAATAGACTGCTTTGGCGCACCGATCCTAAGCCCGAGAGTTGTAGAAAGGTAATCAAAGTGCCTGGACAGACAGAGGCACCCGTGTTCTATTTTTGTGATACGGAGAGAAGGTGTTAGCAATAGATGGGTGTGCCCTATGTCCGTGCCTTGAGCTGTTACATACAGTATCCGTAGGTGCAGTGAGGTACACCTAGCGCGGGCAGTCCCTTGTCGCGCAGGATGGATCTTCATTGCGGCGAGTCTTGGCAGGGTGAGGTAAGCTCTACCTGTACCACGTACGTAGGCTGAAGATGATGTCTGGATGGAACCGAGGGTCCTGCTTAGCTCGGTAGAGCCAGAACCCTTTCTTTTAGAGTTACCATGTGCTGCTACACAAGCTCGAGCAAAAAGAAACAAGACAGCGAGAGACTGGAGAGTCCGGCTGACTGGAGGTTACATGGAGACTGGGGGGCTTTCGTTGGTGGTGCCTCTCACAATCGAAGTCGTCCTTCTAATCAAAGTGCCCCGTTCTCAATCACTCACCTGCAACACGCGCCATGCCCCTCTGGGAGCCCTGAGACTTCGGCGTGGTAGCGTAGCACCGTTTGGGGGTTAGGCGTCGAAGCCGGGGACTCGGGTGCCTTTCGTTGTGGATACATTGTTTCTTCAACGTGTGGGGGGATCTTTTTGTCGTCGATTCCTCAGGTTCCTCTGCCGTTTTTCTCGAGGCCTCGTTTTGCTCGCCTCCATGTTTCGACCCTTGATCCTTGCCGAGGTGGTATTGAGCCCTGACTTTTTCCTTCGTACCTTTTTTCTTTTCGGTTTTCTCGCTCCCTCTCTCTCTCCAAAAATGTGACAGACCCGGGCTGACGGAGGGTGACAAGCGTCCCGGAGCCTTGGCTGAACAGCCGTCATCCGATTGTGAAACGCGCTGCTTGGACGAATGGTTTCTTCTGCTCGCTTCGTTTTCTCTCCCTGTGGATGGAGAGGCCGGCGGCTGAGCCTGGGCCGTCGCGTTGTTCCATTGGCGTTTTTCTACAGACGAATAGTCACCGCTGTAATGTGATGGTGGTGGTGATGATGAGCTGGCACTGCGTTTAGCTTCACCCCGCTTCCGCCCACGATGGCTCTCTCTCGCCTGTCGACTTCATCCAGCGTCAAATATCACGGCGTGTTAAGACCCGGGTGGGCAAGGATGGCGGCCGCGAGGGCATCCTTCGTTGGGCTGACGGGCCGCGGCCGGCTGAGCTGTCGTCTGGACGGACGACAACGCACTTTTCTACGGGCATCCTCGGCGGGCGTCTTCTTTTTTGCCCCTCCTCCTCCTCCCAGCGAGCCTTGCCCTCTCCGCGAGATGCACTTTACGAGATGGACCTTGACGCGAAAGAACAAAAAAAAGGAAGAGCCCACGCGCTGTGGAGTTTATCATGCCTCTCATATTATCAGATGCCTGCGCTGATCCCGAAACAAGGGGGCGCGCGCACTTGCACGGCATATCCGTCGACTGGCGTCGCTGCGATTGGCCGCAGCGGGCCTGGGGCTTGGGGCAACTTCATGCGGATGCTGGCTCGGACAACTAACTCGGAGCCAGGGTCCCTCGTCCAAACGACAAGAGAGCATTATCATGGGCTTGTCTGTCACCCCTCGTCCCAAGTCCCAAGCCCTTTCCCGCTGGGCGCGTGAGGCTTCTTTCTTTCTTTCTTTCCCTTGCACACGCTTCTCTCTTCTCTTCTCCTCCCCCACCCTTGTCCGAGGCCGGCCGTGCTGTGCTTCTGGTTGCTTTCAAAAGTCTCTCTTTCATGCATTCTTATTCGTAGTGACAACTGTTCATCCCTTCCCTTGCTCTATTGGTGAGGCAGTGCTGCCGCTTTCCGGCCCTTTGGCCCAGTGTCACTCATCCATTCATTCATTCCTTTCTACTTACTCACCTGGGCTTTCATCCCATCCGCTCGTTGAACGAACCACGTCCCCTCGCTGCCTTTGGCTTCTCTGCCTGACGTCTCTACCCATTCACCACCATGGAGGGTAGCTTCCCTCCCCCTTCTCGAGGGTCTTCGTACCGGAATTTCTGGACAATCGGGAGGTAAGGCCGCACATCGTCAAGTACACGAGACACATGACTTACACGAAGCCGTTCATAGCATCTCTGAAGAGCCCGGCAAATCAGTGTCCGGATCCGGATCCGGATCTCGTCCTAGGACCCGCGGCTTCACAAACTCTTCTGGCCGGCCCACGGTCAGATGGCCCTTCCACAGCTTCAACAACTCCCGATCTTCCATCCGCTTCACGGCATCGTCCCCCCGACACACCCGCAGCGGCTCCCTACCCCATCGCGCCGCCAGCAGCATCAGCCGCTCCGTCTCCAGCATCCTCGGCAGCGACATCATCCCCGACTATGTCGTCCACTTCATCCGCGGCGAGACCCCGGAGTCCCTCGCCCGCAAGCACCACCTCACCATCCCCGAGAGCCCCGACACCTGCAATTTCCCTCACCACAACTACTGCGAGTCCCCCGGAGGCGCCAACTTCCTCATGTCTGGCCCGGAAGGCCCGAGAGCCGGCACGCCGCGAGCGGAGATGGAGAAGATGCTCAAGGATCAGAAGCCGCCGAGCATGGCTCGGAGGCTAACCACCGGATGGAGGGGTGGCGTCACGCTCAACGTCCTTCTGGGCCTCTTGGTTCTTGTGGCCGCCATCGTGTGCCTTGGCCTCGCGGGGGCCAAGGGCAAGATCTCGGCTGAGGGCTCATCCATCATCGATGGCGACACGAGCAAGGTCCGGGCCGCCAACTGGGGCGTTCATGCCGTCGTCAACATAGTCGCCATCGTCATCATCGCCAGTGCCAACTACGTCGTCCAAATACTTGCGAGTCCGACCCGTACCGAGGTGGACACTGCCCACGAGAAGTTCACGTGGCTCGACATCGGTATTCCGTCTCTGCGCAACCTCAAGCTCATCTCATCTACCAGGGCTGCCCTCTCGGCGATACTGCTGGTGCTCGCCGTCAGCTCCCAAATAATGTGAGTGAATGAGCCGACTGGCGGGTCACAACGCGGCTGACCACATTTCTTAGCTATAATGCCTTAATCTTCACCACCTACGAAACTTCTGGCGCTAATATGGCACTCGTCTCGACGTCGTTTGTCGACTCTGGGTCTCTAGGTAATAATGTCGATCTCAAGGGCATGTCTCGATCCGACTTGGAGAGCTTGCAAACGCAGGCTAAAGACGACCTCCTCGTCCGACTCACCTCTACCCAGTGCATGTCTGTCTTTGACGACGCGTTTCAAACCA
Organism: Neonectria ditissima; assembly: GCA_001305505.1. Taxonomy (NCBI): domain Eukaryota; kingdom Fungi; phylum Ascomycota; class Sordariomycetes; order Hypocreales; family Nectriaceae; genus Neonectria; species Neonectria ditissima. The sequence goes on along the minus strand of LDPL01000040.1, from coordinate 2,461,522 downwards.
GCTACGACGCCGTTCTTATTATCACTAAGTCTGGATCTAACTTTGACGTCGACACTGCCGAAGCTGGGACCCTCCTATCTGATTTTCTGGATGACCAGCACAAGAAGACCGACTCCATCGAATACTGCCTCGCCAAACCCGCCGAAGACGCCACTGCGTTTCTTGCCCTCAGCGGCCCCCTCCTCGCCGTCATCGCCTTTTTCAACCTGTTTTCCCTCCTTGCCCTCCTTGTTGCCCTGTTGCTTGCCATCACCCGCAACGACTTCAACCCCCTCGTCACGCTCGGCGACGCGCTCGCCTCGTTTCTCGAAGACCCCGACCCGACCACCCAGGATTCCTGCCTAATGAACAAGGCCGAGGTGAAGAACGGCGTCTGGGGTCAGCGTGAGGCCAAGTTCTGGACCGCCACTTCCGGCCGCTGGTTCTCGTCGGTGTCGCTCGTACGATGGGTTGTTTGGTTGGCGACGTGGCTGATTCCTGTGGCCCTCGCTGCTGCTGCTCTGGCACTCTCAGCCACTGCAGCCCCCAAAGACCCCTTCTCCTCGTTTGGTGAGGTTTCGGTGGTGTATAGCCTCCCCAGCGGGCCGCGAGTTGGCCTGGCCATTGTTGCTGCGCTGCCGCAACTCCTTCTTGGTATCCTGTACCTCTCAACCAACGCGTTGCTCACCATGTTCTTTCTCTCACACGAGATGTCCATGTTTGTCTCCCCTGGTCGACTTATTCCGCTACGGGTGTCCTCCGGGCAGCCCATTGGTGCGCAGACTACGTCTCTCTACCTCACCCTGCCTCGAGCGTTGTCCTGGATCCTCTTCTTCCTCACCGCGGGGATGGCTTTCCTACTTAGCCAAGGCGTTGCTCTCGTGACGCTCAACCGCGCCGATGGCAGCACTCTTTCCGGAATCGGGTTCAGCCCGCTACCCTTGTTGCTCCTGGTCGTAGCCCTCGCGGTCCTGGGTCTCATAGTCTTGGGGCTTTCCCTGCGACAGGCGGACCGACGCGGCGCCATCGACAGCGGCGCGCCGGCCGGAAACCCGCTCACGCTTCCGGGTGGGTCGTGCTCGGCGGTCCTCAGCTCGCGGTGTCACCGTGTGCCGCGTGAGGACGGTGTCGAGGCACTGGCGGTCCGGTGGGGCGTCGTCCGGGAAGGTGTCGGGATGAATGCAGGCCATGCGACCTTTTCGGCGCGGCCGGTGGGGGATGTCATGGCGGGGAGATCGTACGCATAAAACCCCACGGACAAGTGTCTCGGTACGAATGCCCAGCTGTATTTACCGTAGACCTCGACTTGCCCGCGAGTTGAGGTTTCTATTTCTAAACGTGCATAGAGCGAAGAACGAATTTGGCATATTAGACGGTGTTCTCTGGGATCAATGCGGGTGCTGGAACTGGCATATGGGGCTTGGACTTGGTGTTTGTACATGGATTGCTTGGCTTATTTTTTGTTCATTTTTTGATATACCCAGAACTCTCCAGGGAGAGCAGGAATTTGGTAAAAGTTAAACACATAATGAAAGAGATTTTCAAGAGATCATTGTTCTATTTTGGGCTGGGTTCATAGGTAGAGGCAGTGGCTGGTTTTCATCAGTCTGGCTCTCATCAATCTAGCTCGTAGTGGTAAGTTGATAACCTTTCCGGGCTCGTTAGACCGCCCACCTGGAGCCGCAGCCTGACAGCGAGATGTCAGAATGCAACGCTTGATCGACGGTAGTTGAATAGCTAGCGTGTAGCCGTCTACTACGTGTCGCGTGCCATCCGGGTGCTCTATCAACCCGGCCAGCTTCTGTGTATTGCAACCCTGAGAGACAGGTGAGTAACTCGGCTAGTACCTCATTTGACTTGGGAGTCAGAAACCAAGATGAGTGGCATAGAGAGGCGGGGAGGCTCCGTCTTGGCTGCCTGGGACGAGGTTGAAGGTTAAGGTTGAGGTTGAGGCAGGTCTATTTTTAGTGGTTCTTCCCGTGGTGGCTGACAGGTTGAGGCAGTGAGGTGACATCTCTCCGACTTGAGAAGGGAAGGTACAAAGGTGAGACGGCCGTATTAGACAGATGGAGCCATCACGTGCTACATGTTGATGCCTGAGCATTTCTCACGATTACCTGAATTTATGTAATCGTCTGCCGGTGGCTACTATTACGATGGGCTTACACAACTCTTACAAGACAAACAAACGCGCGCGCGCAAGACGCAAGGCGCAAGGAAAACCGGGCTAGCAGCACCGGCGCCTGGCAATCGAGCGACGATGGAGCCGGGTTCAAACGACTGAATCGCGCCGATGGCGTTACCGACCAGTCGATTGGGGTGGAGGCTCCATGCGTTTCGTTCTCGAAAGGACCAACAAAAACGCAATCGAGGCATGCTTCGGAGGATTGTTGGGCAAGTTCTTGCGGTGGAGCAGGAGGACGAAGCAGCAGCGTGGGAGGCCATCTTTTGAACACCCCACGGACCGCCCCATCGTCTCCAATCTGGTGGGCGATCCAGGGTCTGTCAGGGGCCGATCCGCTCCGCTGTGGTGCACGAGCGAGCTTCCATTTCTTCTCAAAGGGCTCTGAACCGAACGCGAATCGACCCGCTAGGGGGGAACGCCAGCTACGAATACGTCGTTAGGAGGGAGTGCGTTGTATGTGTGTGTGTTCAGCCACAGACAGACAGACACACGGACGCATCGACAGGGCTTGAACTCTGGCAATCTGGGCAGGTCATACGATTCCGCACCGCCACACCTGCTCACCCTCGGGCGGTTCTTACAATCAACCCTCGGGGGATTGGCTGGCCAGGCTGGCCAGGGGGGAAACGTGAGGGTGCGATGCCGGTCGGTGACTGGGCGGGCCGTGACATACGACTCTGCCTTGTCTGGGCTGTTGCGGAGGAGCACACGGCGGAGCCCCCGTCCCCTTATTCTTCCAAGCATGGATGGATGTACACTACCTTCCGGCCAGACCCATCGGTACCTCCAGATCGAGGCCGGCAGTCAGATGCTGCAGGCGCAAACCGGCCGTGGGCCTGGTACCTACCGCCCGGCAAGTACGCGACGGTACGCGCAGTGATCCTCTTACGTTTGGCTGACTCTCAGGCACCTCAGGCACCACCGCCGGCGCCTGTGAGTTAGGCAGGTCTGTGGCTGTTAGCTTCCAGCTTTGCTTGCCTACACAGAAGAAGGCCACGGATCGAAGAGAGGCTTGCGGCTGGAATAAATACCAACCGCCACCCTCCTTCTATCCCTCCCTGCCTCCCTCCCATCTGCCGCTCTCCAACTGCATTGCATACATCATCTCTCGTCCCTCTTACTTCCTCGACGACCTACAGTCCGTGTTCTCTGCTTCTGCCACTTGCCTCCATCTCTCAACTCCCACCAATCCCCGCCGCTTACAGCCATCTACCACGACAGACCCTCGTGCCCGTCTTACAAAACAACAACAACAGCAGCAACAACAACCGCCATCATGTCGCCCACATACACCATGTCCGCCCACCTCTGCAAACAAATTTACGCTTCCTGGCGCCAGACTCGACAGCCTTCTCCCGAGCCCGTTCTGTCCAGCTCCCCGCCCTCGCCCTCCATCCTACGGCCCTTCTCTCGCTCCCCGTCACCTCCCGCCCAGCGCTCAGAACGACGGTCGTCCACGGCCTCGGATGATTGGAGTTCCAACAACCGTCGCTAAATAAGGATGATCGAGTGCTTGTTGAGGAGCGGATTCACATGATTCACACTTTTCTTTTTCTTTTTTCTTCTCATTCTTCTTCTCACACTCGCGAGACCAATGAGAAAACGACTTCTTAGGTCAGGACCATTTCAAACAAGTAAATGGGACCGATATTGCGAGGATGGGATTGGGAATAAGGCCCTCGGCGCACAACATGGACTTGCTGGACACATCATTTGGGCTTGGAAGGAGTCTCGCGTTCGTTTCTACAGTCTCTCGACAAAGGCAACAACCAGTCTGAACTGCACACACATAAACATACACGCGCCTACCTAAACACACGCACCCACCCACGCAGACCAACACGTCATCGCGGCTCCATCAAAAGACTCTCCAGACAGACGATGGATTCACCTAGCACGCCGACGCAAGCAGAGTGGGGCTTAAGTTGCGAAAACACACGCTCATCACGGCATCGCGGTGTGAAGTGACACAAGACAAAGAGCGGCGGTCGAGGCCCCCGCTCGCACTTAAGACCCCGGTCTGACCATCGGCCTAGGGTGGGAGAATGATGAGCTTAGCATGGATGGAAGGAGTCTCTACCTTTTTCTATTTACTACTTACTACATCGAGCTGGGAAACGGACTGGGCCTGGTCCTGTTGTTTCTGGTTTTTCTCTCTCTCTCGATGCTTTGCTTTACCTGCGCGTGCGAATAGCAAAATATTCATCTAGATACCCGAATTTCAAACTCCATCTTCACACAAGGTGCAATCTTCAGCCCCAAATCTTGCCATCTGACGAAATCTCACCCCAAGGAGAGATTCGCCCCTCTCGTCCTTCCCTTGCCGACTTACAGGGGGGTTTCACTGGCCGTGCCACGCAAATCGGCCGCAGCGTCGCATTCTGGCCTTTTCTCGATTCCCCACCCCACGCGTTGCCGGCGGGAAGTGGCGTGACCATGTGCCCATCTTGGGTCCGGACCCCGCCGAGTCCACAAAAGACAGGAAAGGAAGGGGGGCGGACAAGGGAAGGGGGATGCATGGCAGGTGTGGCTGGTGCGCGAGAGAAGAAGATGCCACGAGGGATGGAAATGGTAATTGATTAAATGCTGGATTACAAAGCCCCGAGGGGTTGCATCTGCTTTCCAGATAGACCAAATTCTAAGTTGCTTCTGTGTGTCTGTCTGTCTCTATTCGTACCTCCGACTGTCCTTACAGACTCAAACGCCGTCCGTCACTTACTGCGAAACACACGTCCCCTCCGCCCACCCGTGCCCGCGTCGCGTGTCTTGCTCGTCTTCTTCCATCTCGTCCACTTGGATAACATGCAAGTTACACGTTTAGAGGAGGAGCCGGGCTTTTCTCGGGTTACTCCCGCCGGCGCTTGCTGCATCCGTCGCCGTACTTCCAGGACGAGCACGTGGCATGGGCGGGAGATGTACACAACCTAGCAAGCAACGCGCGGGTAGTCTAACTCGAACCACCGTGACATGGCCATGCTGCGCACAAGTCATACCGCCGAAAGCAACGACGGGACCCGACAAGAGTCGAGAGCCAAGAGTTTGCCGTGATTGTCACTTGGTTGTCATTTGGTTGCCATGACCGGCAGTCACGTTCATGCATGCATGTCTTGATACCTTACTCAGGCTGGAACCGCACACCCAACCAAGTATTATCCAGCCGTGAAGCAAACAGCCTAAATCATGTACGCACAATACCCCGCAGGAATACAAATCAAGGCTTCGCCGCTTCTAGCATTGTTTCTCTGACCTTGCCCTTTCCCTACACTATTGACTTATCTGCTTACATACTTGCTTGCGCTACATAACACATTTGCATCATGACTGGACTTGCCTCTCTCCTCCACCCTTCTCGTCTCGTGCTCCCTATTTTTACTCGGGGGTCTTGTCATTCCTCTCGTCGTCTTCGTCCTCGTCGTCATTGTTGTTGATGTTGTCTGTCAGTATCCAGCTCCAAATCCAACCCTGGTCTGGCAACCTTTCCGCTTAACCTTTCCATCCTCCACCCAAACGAGCTTAATGCTTTCGTCTCGTCTATCCGCCGCCTTCTATCGTCACCAATGTTGAATATCCCCCTTGGTCGGCCTAGTCTCCACCTCCGTCATCATCGTCTTCCATCTTCGTCGGCATCTCCTCTACATTGCCGACGCTGCCATAGTGTTGACGGTAGGCTGGCTGGTCGGACGGTTCCGCGGCTGGTCATCACCACTGCCGTCCGGCGAGTCCTGCAGGGCAACGTTGCCCTGGATTCGTCGCTTGGCATCTCGCTTCTCCGCATCTGTAACGTCCTGTTCGTTCTTGAGCGTGTCGGGCATCCATTGCGACTCTTCGGGCGAATGTCCAATCGACATACCCACTCGGACCTGCATCCAAAATTAGCCTTTTGCTTGTGCTTTTAAACCATTCCGGATCGTCACTTACCAAAGTCTCGAGCGCCTCGTTAGCGTTGGCCACAAGATCGTCATCAAACACCATCTTTCCAGGCTCAAACAGCAGCAGAATCGTGCTGCCGCCAAACTTAAAGTACCCCAGCTCCTCTGCACGTCGTACATGTTCGCCTTCCTTGCGCGTGATGACGGTGCTACCCACCATCATGGCGCCCACGCAAATCACCATGACTCGACCGTGCTTCTCACTGTCGATGGGCACCAGAACCCGAACGTTCTCGCCGTACACATCGAGCGCGGACCGGATAGCCATTGGGTTGACGGTGTAGTACTCGCCCTCTATCGTCTTAGGCTTGCCCATGATGCCGTCAACGGGGATGTGGAATCGATGGTAGTCCTGCGGCGCCAGTCGGAAGATGCCCAGCGATCCGTATTCGAAACGTGATACATCCTCGGGATATGCGTCGCCCAACAGTCGCTTCATGTTGAACTCGCGGCCCTTCACCCAAATCTTTGTTGCTTGCGTGAGTGTGTTGAAGACGACACTTCGGCAATCCGCCGGCGACACGATGATCTGAGGTCTGTCAGGGGCCGAGCATGGTCGAGCATCGGGCTTCAAGGCGCGGTAGAAGAACTCGTTGAAGTTCTTGAACTCTTCCATCGGCAGCAGAACCTCCGACATATCGAGACCGTGGAACTCGATGAACTTTTCGATTTCTTCCTTGGACGCCGGGTCGTCGAACTTCTTACCCTGCTTGATGCTCAGGCTCTTGAGCAGCTTTCGAACTACGTTTCTGTCAGCACTTGGCATCAACTCAACCCAACTTGTCCGACTTACTTCGCTTATTCTCCATATCTCGCGACTTGAGCCCCTTGTAGAGCAGACGAATGCCCAACCGCACGTAGACGCTCATCTTCTCCTCGTTGATCTGGCCGGTGATTCGATCCTGGATGAGGATGTTGGCCGAATTGGCACCCAGCTTGTAACCACCATACGAGATCTTGGTGATAACCTTGGAATACCACTTGCGCTGGGCCTGACTGGCCGTGACGAACCCCCCAACCAAGACATTGTTGACCTGCCGCCAATCTTGGCTTGCACATGTGGCAATGTGTGTGATAATGTCCGTGTCCTTGCGCTTGTTCAGGCGAGGCTGGTGGCAAATAGGGCACTCTCGAATCTCCACCACATGCTCATCGCTTCGATCCTCTTCCGTGTCTTCTTTTTCAAGAGGGTTGCTTTCCTCGCCCGCTGGCGTGTTGAGCTCAGGAATATTGATCGTCGAGGTCGAAGTCTGGAGACCAGAGGATCCTTCCGCGTCAACGGTAGAACTAGCAGAGCTGGTGTCTTCACCCTTGGAGTCGATGTGAAGGAGATTCTTCATGTCTGGAACCATATTCTTGACCTTGTCGGTGACAGTTTGAGGCGGTCGAGCCTTGGCTTCTAGCTGGTCTTCCAGGCATGTGACCGTCTCATCCACGGTGAGCTCCCAAGTTTCTTCGTTGTCAGTGCCTTGGTGTGGAAACCGCTTGAAGAAGTCGTCAATGGTGGTCTCGCTGAGCGTAGAGCCCAGGGACTCTAGCATCGTAGTCAATTCCACGCGGTTGATCCTGCCACTATCGTCGGCGTCGTACTGACGTAACATGGCTCGCCAGAACTGCTGTCGGAGGGCCGGGTACGGCATGTACTTGGCACGCAGGTACAGAGTGGGGTTGTGCTTGGACTCCCACTTCTCGAGATTCTTCATCTTCAGGGGTACGACGTAATCGTTGAATTCAACGTCCTCGGCGTCCCCTCCTGCCTCGATGCTCTCAGCACCGTTGTTGGCAAGAGCATCGGCGGGGGTCAACAGACCGCGATTTATGGCAGCAGCTTGAGAGGGGTCAATGGTGGTGGTGCTCGTGGATGAGGCGTTCTTGCTGATCGGAGGTCGGATGATTTTGCTAAGACTCTGGGTAGATGACGAGCGGGACAGACCAAGCTTCTTGAAGCGGGCGCGGGGTGGTGGGGCGGATGGGTTAGGAACTCGCACTTCGTACAGTCCCGTCTCCGGGTTCGCCTTGGGGGACTTTTCTATCATCTCCTGAACCGGCAGGGTGCATGAGGCGATGAAGTCGTTCCCGGAATACTTATCATGGTCAATGACAGTGAAGGCGAATGAGTACTGCTGCTCATTACCCTGGATGTGGAACAACATCTTCTCGCTGAAGACGGGGTTGAGGCTGTGACGGACACGTTGGGTGCGGTATGTCTTCCTACCCAGAGAGGCCACGACGAAGGGATCCATGTCGAAGCTGGTACGGGTGATGTTGGACTCTGGGGGCAGGTCGGTGATCTTGACGATCTCAAGGAAAATGATGCCGACGACATCAGATCCATTGCTCATGAAGGCGTAGGGGTTGCGGCGGCGTCGCCTCTTGAGGCCCTTGATGCGCAGGCGACGTTTACGCTTCTCGGCGGTCTCGGGCTTGGAGGGGTCTTCGTCTTCGTCGTCGAGTTCATCGTCGTCGTCGTCATCATCATCATCGCCAGTGGGATCCGGGGAGGAAGTGATGAATTGGGAGGGGATGGTGGTCGGTGTCAAGCTCGGTGTCATAGACGGGGTGACGTTCCTGGAAGAGCCCAAGGTAACGGAAGCAACAAGGGAATAGAACTTGGCCAGGATCTGTTCGGGGGTAGCGGCAGGGTTGGTGGTGTCTTTGAGGCTGAACTGCAGCTGAACCTCGCCGGAGACCACACTCGTCTTCTTGCCCGGACGCTTGCTTTTGAGGGCAAGCCAGGCAGGTTCCTGCTCGGCCTTTTCGTTCTGGAAGATCTCCTCGAGGGCGATGTCGAACTCGCCAAGGTAATCCTTCCCGAAGCGGTCTTTGTCCCAGCATATGACGTCAAGAACAAGACTTTGGACGGAGGTGATGGGCATCTCCTCCGTGACGTTCCATTCAGGGTTCAGCGTCTTCGGTTCGGTATGGGTTGTAACACGGGCATCGCCGAGGGAGAGAACAAGATACTAGAGCGCGGGGGAAGAGGCAAAGTCAGAGGGGGGTCCATTGTATCGGATAGTGAGCACTGGGGGTTGTGCGCGTGAATTGGAGTGCTCACTGGGTCTGAGGTGCCATTGCGGTCTTTGGCAGCGAGGTTCCTGGCCTGTCGAACAAGACGAAGATTTGTCAGTTGAGAGCTCTTGCATAGATTTCGTAGGATGGGATAGGTTTGGTGGTGATGGCTATTGGCAAGGGGTCTCTAGAAGGACAGACGAGCACTGGGCAGTGTTGGAGTTGTGGCATTTGGCCACGACGCGGGGGATCATGCATGGCAGAGGAAAACAGATCAGGAGAGGCAAGTCAGGCGGGCAAGATACCTTGATAATGGAGACCTTCAAGGCCAAGCCGTTGCCGGCATCCCGCGAAGGGCTGGTATCCGACTTTGAGGAGCGCATGGGGCTGTTGGCTCTGCTGTTGGCGATGTTGGAGGAGGAAGAAGAAGAGGTCGACTTAAGCCGGGTGGGAATTATGCGCACCATGACGAGCGAGCTGCCGTGGGCATCGATCGACGGGTGCGGGTGATGGGCGGCCAGCGGGGGGGTGAATGGGGAATGGAGCCCTGAAAGAGTTCCCTAGAGGGGCTCGGACGGGTGCCCTCCACTGTTTCCAGGTTGCAAGCCAAAAGGCGGGGCAGCTCCTTCGACCTCAGCCTCTTCGCCGGGTCAGCTCCAAGCGGCCAAGCCTGAAGGATGGGCGCCGGCTAGGCTCTCCAGGCTCTCTGGGACAGCTAAGCCCAGTGGAAGTGACGGAACGACTGCCCTGTAACTTGGCAAAGGTTGGCGTCCGCGTCGAGGTGGTGGTGGCCTGCGATTGGACCGGCGCGGCGCGGGGATCCAAATGCGGGCGGGTGACGTAGCGGCCGCTCCTGCAACGTTCCTGTCCTCCAACCACTTCGATCAAGAGGGCCTGGCTGACACGCAGCTGCGACGAGAGGAAGATGGATGGATGGCTGGATGGGTGCTGCTAATGGTGAGGATTATCCGGTGTGATATGTCAGTCTTTGTCGTAGTTGTCTCACGTCGTTTCGAATGCGTGCGTATTCCGTGTCCAAGGGGGGCAAGGTAGACAGGGAGGAGACGGTCTCCTTTTTGTCCGTCCTTCAGCTCCAGGTTCAGCTCCGCCTTTCAGCTCTGTGTCCCCTCGATATGCGGCTCGAACCGAAACCGAAGAGCCCTAAGCACATGTGAAGACCACTCGAGCACTTTTGCTGCCTCTAGGTGCAGTCTTCCTTATTGGATCATGCGTAAGAGTAGGGGGAGTCGTAAAGGGCCAAGCCACGGGCCAAGCTCCAAGCCCCAAGGCCTGTGCCGTGAGAACCTGTGGTTTTGTGTGGGACGGAATACGTATTCGGGAGGTGGTCGATCGGTCGAGTGTCGGTGGGTGGAGGTTGCGTGTAGTGTTAGGTAAGGTTGGTAGGTAGGCCAGTAGCGTCCTGGCTGGGCCGATTGATGATGAGGGTTAAAATGCAAAATAGGTGCCGGAACAACCAAGAGAGATTGAGGGTCCGGGTGAGTTGAGAAACAAGAAGAAGAAAAAGAAGAAGAGGAAGAAGAGAGGTGACCAGGGGTGGAAAGGAGAAGGTCCGGCGGATAGGAGACAGGAAGCGAAGCGGAACGGAACGAGGATGAGGAAGCGGATGAAGAAGGCGCAGGAAGACACCGACCGACGAGGGTTAGGGTTGGTCGGTGCCCCGTACCAACAGGACGGGACGGGGAAGTCGGCAGCTTGCAAACAACGACTCGGACGAGTCCAGCCCGCCTGTGCTGCTTGCCCTCTCCTGGCCTGGTCTGGTTGATCTCGCCAATGTCTCGTAATTCGTCTCGGTCTCGGCACCACAGCTCACGTCCCTGGGTAGGTAGGTAGCTAGGTCTTTTCCGCCCGGGACACGTGTAGGTCACCTCACGAGTGTGTCGATTGTCTGTTGACACTCAGGAAGACTCCGGCAGCAGCTGCCTGCTCGTATCGAGTCGTCCTGCCCCTTGCCTTGCAGCTGCCCTCGAGGTTCCGGGTGCAGTACGAGTATTGCCCTGGGAAAATGCAACATTTCCATCCATGGTAGGTACCTACCTACCTTAGCTACCTATTTTGCTAGGTAACCTGTTAGCCTACCGTCTGGGGTTCTACCCACTGTGCGGCTAGGTCACCCGAGTCCAGTCCGCTGCGAGCCCACTGGCGTCAGTGCTGACAACGGACGGGGGGGGGCCGCAACATCCAACCCACCCTTTCACATGGGAAAGGCCGAAAGGGCCAGCATTTCCACAAAAGCCCGGGTGAATAAATAAACAGAAACATGGAACAAGAGGAAAACAAAAGACCACCCCTGGGATGTTGGCAGCAGGGAGCATGAATACCTAGGAAAACTACCATCAACTGAGGCAGACACGGCAAATTCCTTTCCTCCCAAAACTCTATCCCCGGATCTTTCCATCATCTCTCCTTACCCGTAGGATCGCCGCTTATTTATTAGATAGCATTTCACAAAAAGCTTGGGCGCGCGGACTTTTTGCCGTAGATCTCCCTCCTACTCCTCCTACTCCTCCTCCCTTCTGTGCCGCTTCTCCGGGCCCCAAGCACATCCCACCAGCCAGATCCGGGCAGGGCAACGTCCTTTCGGTCGAGGACTCGCAGGTTTTCCCAAGACTAACCCAGCCTGTCCGTTGCCAACTTGTCTCCCCCTGGTCACCGCTCTTCCTCTCTCCCGTTGTCTCCCCACCAAGGCCAAGGTGCAGTTTACCTAGGATGAACTTGGTAAAAGGCTAGCGGTCCCCCAACAATATGTACTCTACTCAGGCCGGCGTGTAGGTCCCAGAAATCCTTCCAATAAGGAGCCGCCTTCCTGTGAAACATCACCAGCGCATGCATGACCAGCTACATACATGCTTGGGTAGAGTGCGAATAAGTTCATCATGTACGAGGTATATCCATGGTATTGCTTCCCACCACCTCCATATACACCTGCACAGTCCGAGGATTACTACAGTCTACAGCCAATGCCTCGTCGCCCGTCCCTTGCCCAGTCAGTCAGTGTAAGCCACTCCAAGTCATCCCAACGTCACCTGGAATGACAAGTGGCCCCCCTTATTGTCTTACCGCCCTAGACAGCGCCACATCCCGTAAAAAGCCTCTCTCCTCAACTACAAAGTACAAAGTACAAAGTACAACAACGCACAACCAAAATAGTGGCGTCAATCGAGAACCACCAAAATCCTTCTGCAGCCCATTGCATCATCGGTTATGTATTCACGCACATGCACATGCACATGCGAATGTCAGACGCCTTGACGCCTCCTGAAACATCCAACAAGACACTCCCGCCACACACTCCTGTAATCTAGAACAAGTCTCATCTCGAATTGTCATCGTCAGCGTCTTCAACGACACGCTTCATGTTATGCTTCATGCTATGCTTCACAAGTGTGTCTGCGTGGTGTCTCTCAAACAAAGGTATCAAAATTTTCAAGTCGCAAGAAAATACACCCTACTCGGAAAATCCCATCCTTGTGTGTATACCCGCATCGTCCTCCTCTTTTGTTGCAAGTCACGACTCCAATGCGCCGTCATCCAAATCATACCATCCAAAGTGGCATTGTAACCATAAGTCAATCCCAAATCACAGCTTCATGCTGCCCATCCGACGTTCATGTCTATGTTGTAAGAAGAATCGAAAAAGAATCTTGTCCCCCTTCTGTACCAAGTCAAATCCTAAGCCCAATTCCAATTGTCTCCTTGCTCAAGCTTCTTGAGCACTTCTACTGCATCGGCAAATAAGATGTTGCGTCCTCCGAGGCAGTCAACCGCCAGCTCGGCCCGCGCGAGGCTGACCACCTCATGTGCCGCGCGCCTATCAGATAGGTCTGCTATCTGAGCCGGATCCATGTCTGCAACAGTCATGATCCATTGTATGGCGGCTTCTTGGGACGGGATCTCGGCTGTCTGTCTCTTCCGCCCCGTGTGGCCGAATGCCCAACAGATCAGTGCGCAAACGTAGACACCCCAGTAATCCGAGATGTCCTTCCAGAATGCACCCTGCCTCCGCTGGGTTTGGGTGGCCCCGTCTCCTGGCACTTCTGGTGTAGAGCCCAAGCCGAGGAAGGCCTTGAGAGCTCGGGTCGCGAAATAAGTTGCCATCGTTGCGCTGCCGGACTTTCGCCATTGATTGAGTCGTTTTTTGTGTTCCATAAAGCTGCTGGCATTCACGACCTTCTTGTTGAACACCCAGCTGTCTCCGGATACTGACAAGAGGCAGTGTAGTGGTGTGTGGCGCAGAGCCAAGTAGGTGTTGGCAATTGCAGAGTTGGGGAAAAGCCTAACCATAGCATCGTCCTCGATTCGAACGCGAGATACATCCTCGATAAGGTCAAGCTGGGTAGTGTGGCGGTCGGGAAGGTAGAGAGCGTAAGCTGCGAGGAGAATAGCCGCATCAAAGGACGGTGCCGTAGCAAGGTAGGTGGATGTCAAGCCGCCCAGGTTGATATCCCTAAGTGTCGTCGGATTCCTCCTCGTTCTAAGCATGCTCCAGTCCTGAGGATTGGCTGCCTCCCAGAGTTGCGCCGTGCTCGACGGCAACGGTATGGGGAGCTTGTCGGGGAACGAGTAGTCCAACCCGCTGATTGACGCACGCCGCTGCTGATAATAGCACGCGCTATGGACATCCAAGAGGAAGCAGGCGGCCAAAAGCCGCCGTCGTGTCTCCATGTCGATCCACACTGCCCATTCCTCCATGGCGTCGTGCTCAGTTGGAATTGGTGCAAAGGCATTCTGGTTTTTGAAAACCTGTAAGAGATGAGCAGGGGAATCTCAGAAGGCGCACTCAAATATTTACGAGAAGTAGAAAAGAAAATGAAAAAAAGAAAGAGAAAGAGAGCGAAGAAAGAGGACGAAGAAAGAAGAGAGGAGAAATAATAAAGGCGAAGAAAGAGGGGAGAAGAAGAGAAGTCGGAAACAGGAAGAGAGAGAGAGACAAAAGGAAACAAGAGTCGACATGACAAAAGAGATATCAACACCCACTAACCCTGTGGTAAAGTGAGCCAAATCGAGGCGATGGCTTGTAGGATTCCTTTCTCCTCCCACGGAACCGAGCATAGTACTCGCAAAGAAGCACCGTCTGCTTGACAGGCAAGGGCCACTCATCGGCCTGAGTAAACTAGAGATACCGGATCAGTGGAGCTCGTGTAAGTCGAGCCAGAGAAACCCACCACCTTGGAAGTTTGCCAAGCATAGTTGTACAGCTCTGCCCCCTTCATGCGATCGTCCTTGCTGGAAAGAAACTGAGTGGCCACGGCGGCCATGGCGCATTGCAACACATCCACATGCTCTGCTGCGGCTTCGGGCACGTTCTCGAAGGATGGCTTGTGGACAACCGGGTATATGGGATGCACCTTGTCCCAGTAGACGTTCAGGTAGATGGGAATTGTGTCGCGGGCAGCGCGGGTCAAGGGCACCGGCATCGTGTCTCTGGGAGCTAGAATGCCAAGCCCCTCTGCAGATGGGTGGCCACACATGGCAGCGTGGAAGATGTGGTCTGGTGCTGGGGCAGACGAAATAGTGACTAAAGTCTCAGATGATTGAGCCACGGCCATTTGGGGGGACAGGCTACGAACAGTGGTGACTGGTATCTGATCAGAGCTGAAGAAGGCGTTTTCTTCGGGATACCCTGGCAACGGAACACCCATGCTGTTGTCGTACATCTGGTACATGGGAGGGGATGCAGAGTATGTGAAGGGCATCGGAAACCCGCCATTGTCTAAGCCGGGGCTGCCGGTCCCGTTTGCGGCGACCTGGTAAGGGGCGAGAGGTTGGTTCCAGTCACCGCTCGAGGTACGGACGGGAAGTCGGTGGTGGCGCGTGTTGTCTGAAGGTGTGGAATAGGTGCTTTCGGAGGCAGATGAGGGCATCGTCGAGTCTGGCCAGGTAGGTGGAGGGATGTAAAGCATGAGCGGTTCGGGCATGCCTCTCGGCTGTTGCTGTGCAAAGGTCGAAGCCATGCTTGTCGTCGTCGTGTTCAGGTTGGGCATTGTTTGGTGGAGATCGTAGTCCTCCGAGTCCATATATTCGTCGCCGGTATCCATGATCGGTGGCGGCGACGTGTGATTCTGGCTCGGCCCGGGAGCGGCGGCCATCGATTGCCAGGAACTGGGGCCCATGGCAGAACCCATGCCAGGTGTCATGTTAGGGGCCATGGCAGAAGTGCCGGTGAGTTCGTTGCCAGCGTTGGATCGGTGACTAGCAAAAGCCTCTGGCATCTGGAGTCTTCCCGACTGTTGAGGGAGGTTGTCATACGAGTGGTTGGAGCTCTTAGAACTGCGACGTCTCGGCGATTGCTTCGTTTCAGCGGAGGGACCGTCATTGGGCTCGCTGCTTTGTGTTAGCCTTGGAGTTGTCCACATATCAAAACCTTGCTCCATGTCGAATCCAACATACTGTCTCTGCATGTGACGCTCAAGTAAGTCCTTGCGGTAAAAGGTCCTGCCACAGTTTGGCACGCGGCAACAGAGGTCAGGCGGCGCATGGGTCAGTTGATGCCGGCTAGATTGGGTCAGTCAGTGGCTTCCAGTTGTTTCCAAGGGGGGAGAGAGGCGAACCGTAAGTGCTCTGCTCGAGTGAAAGTCTATGGTTATCATGGTCAGGGGGTGTGTTGTATAAGGACAAGGAGAGAATGGTTCGCACCTTGACACATTGGTCACAGTTGTGCACAGGCACGCCCTTCTTCGCTTTACTGATCTTCCCGGTGATAGGAGTCAGCTTGACTCGTGGCTCGGCGGCCATGTTCGTCGTGAAGGGTCTCATAGGGGAGTTTGATGATGAAGCTGAGTGGGAAGGGCCGTATGGTGATTCCATGGAGTCGACGCTCGTGTTGCTGGGGCGGCGGCCTGGGATGGTGGTGACTGAAGAGGATGACGAAGAGGTGTCGGTCATGAAGAATCTCGAAGGCAGTTTGGTCGGGTCAAGCATGCTATTATGTGAAGCGGTAGACATGTGGTGGTAGTCCCTGTTGGTGGTGGTGGTGGGATATGTCGAAGCGGAGGCCGATGAGTCGGGGCGCAGGGATGATTGGCTCGGACCCGGCTCGTGGGGTATTGGAGCAGATGTCGAGTCGTCCTCAGTGTTCATGATATTCTTGAGGCTTGCCATGGCCGGTTTTTGGAACGGGCAGGCTAGTAGTTAAAGAGAAGGGACAACCGGGAGGGATGGGGAGAGGAACAACACAACCAAACTTAGTACTACACAGCCCCCTGGAGGCTGAACGATGGCCTCGGCAGATGGAGGGACAAGTTTAGATCATGTAGATGGAAGGTAGGCGATGAGCGGATGGAAAGGGAATGGAAGAACAAGTGGGGGGAGTCTGCGTAGGAAGAAAGGGAACGAGTGAGCGAGAGACGGGAAGACGGGTGAAGCACGGATCTGGAGGGGCCCGGGCCTGGCAGTGGGAAGCTTGGGCGATCTCAGCCTCCTCGGCCGAAACGTGGGTGGGCGAGATGCTAGCGGGACGGACGGGGACGGACGGGGGCCATGTACCAAACAAGGCTAAGGAGATGCTGGGGAAACAAAGATAGGAACGGAGTGAGGCATTGCTGCGTGGAGACGATGCGGGAGAGGGGGAGAGGGGAGAGGGAGCGGGAGAGAGAGAGGGCGAGAGAGAAAGAGGGTGAGAGTGAGGGTGAGAGTGTTAGAGAGAGTAGAGAGAATGAGTGTGTGTGGTGTATGGTGTGTGGTGTGTGCGTGAGAGGATGGATGCGTGAGAGAGCGTGCGTGAGAGCGTCGCTTGGTGTCAGAGGAAGCCAAGAGAAACTCGATGCCGCATCCCATGTCGAGTCGTCCATGATCCATGCCATGCCATGCCATGCCAGGTCCACGGACGCCATCCATCCATCCCATCGCGTCCCCCATGTCCATCCCCATGTCTGGAGGCACGCTGGACCCGTCTGCAATCCATGATGCATCCCATCCCATTCCATCCCATCCATGATCCCCCATCGTCCCAACCCTGTCCGTCGAACCCTGCCAGCTGAGCCTGGGGCGCAGGTACATGCTGATGCTGGGCCGGGGGGTGGTAGGTACGGGCCAGCCTGCTGATTCCGTTGCGAGAGTGCCGGATGCAAGGTACTCGCCCACTCACTCACCCACTCACTCACTCACTCAGCGCGGCCGTCGAAGCCCACAGGCCACGATCCCTCCGCTGCTTGCTTGGTTGGTTGGTTGCTGGCTGGCTCGCGAGGTCCCCTGGCCCCTGTCAGATGCTCGGACACCCGCACCACCCTGGCAGGAAATAGTGGCGGGAACCACAGTCCACACACGCCGCAGCCCATCCAAGCCCCCCTCCCTTAGGGGAACGGTACCTGGTTTTCCATCCCTGGAGGGGGAGGGGGAGGGGGTGGGTGTGAGGCGCCTGGGCGGCAAATGGGCTGCTGCGGTTGAACAGCCGCCTTTTCTCCCCCCCTTCATCGCTTCCGCTACGTCGACGATCCGAGAATCGCGACAAGGCTGATTCGGGCCTGAAAAGACGCCTTGGGGGGGCCGGGTAGTGTATGATGTACACCAGGGGGGGGGATGGGCCAGTTGGTTTATCGGTAAAGTTGGAGACGGTAATCAAATTGATGGCCTTGGGGAGAATGGAAGCAGGTGGTGGCGGGCGGTCGACAACGGGAGCTAGAGCAAATCCCCATAATTAGAACGTGGTTGCTCAAGCAGAGGGTTTCCCCGTCCCGTCAGCCTGCTCCTCTGTCGTTGATTCGATTGCCGCAAGCGCGAGACACGGGTGCGTCCCAATGCTGTTGGGTTGGGTGGGTTTGCCAGCGGGTGATGAAGGAGGTGGTGGTGGTGGTGCGGAGACGACGGAAGAGGCACACACACACACCACAAACCCAAGCTGTGCAAGTATCGAGGTGTGGGCGGGGCGGGAAATCAATCAAAGGGCCAACGATGCAACAAGCCAGCCACGACGGAACCACTGCGACGGGGCGGCGGGTATGGCGTCAGCGCGTCTGTTGGTGGCTGTCCCAAGAGCCGATCTTGGCGGCGATGAGATGTGATGGCCAAAGCAAAGAGGCTTGCAGCGCGTGGCGGAGCCGAGGGAGGGCCCCAGAACTGTCTACCAGCTCATGGAGTTTGGATGTTACACGGAGCTGTCTCCTTGTGCCTCAGGGCTGAACTGCACCTCGCTCATCCTCCTGATAGGTAAACGAGCACAATCCGTTTGTGGACGACATTCCATTCCAGGTGCTTGCGTTGGGCCGTTGGTGGTGCTGGGTTTGCCGCGAGGCTCCAGGGATTGCCCCTGTCGAGTCCATCTTTAGACATCAATCCATCCTGCTTCCTCGGGCTCGCGCTCTCCACTCGCCCTGTGCCCTGTAGGGCCAGCCTCCACGGGCAACGCGTGCGTCTCTGCTCCTCCTCCTCCCAAGTGAGGTAGGTATTCATCCATTCACCAATAAGACGGGCCACCCTGACCGGCAATGCAAGCAAAAGACGTCCAGGGGCACATTCTCCATCTCTCCCTCCCTCCTTCAAGCCTTCATGGTGTAGAGAAGCCGTCCAATCCATCCTCCCCCCATCAGCACCCAGAGCCGCCGGGGAAAACAAAGGCCAATCACGACCCCTGGGCGTCGCCGCACTCGACTCTCCCTGGCTCTCTAGCCGCTAGGGCTTGGAGGCTAAGACAGGTGTGCCTCGATAGTAAGACAGTGGGGGAGATTGGGGCTGAGTCTCCTGAGCTGCCTCCAAGCCTTCCATTGGCTGTGTCTGACCCTGCCGTCCTATTTTTATTCGCGGGCCTGTTCCATTTGGCTGGAGCACCTGGCCATCTGATTTCTCAGTCATCAACTCGTCATCAACCCGGCAGCCGTCTCACTGAAACAAAGTCTCTTCTTTCCTTGGACCGTCTCAAGTCGTAAAATGCCCATGTCGTTGAGAAAAGCGTTGGTGTTACTCATCCGATTCCGACGCTCTGGAAACTTTCCTCCCATGTCCCACAATGCTTTTGCCGTTTCCCTCTCCTCGTCCAACCCGGTGTTTGCGGCTTGGGGGCCGTCGTCACCTTCAACGGATGGACCGTGGGCCCGGGAGCAAGGCTCGAGGGGGCCGCACCGGACCGTCCCTTGGCTTTGCGGGCCCCGCTACTCTGGCCCGAAACGGAGATTCGCAATTCTTTGATGGATGGGTGGATGGACGGATGGGTGGACGAGCGTCATGTAGATGGACAGACATGGATGTTTTGCACGAACACCTAGGTAGATAGAACACCGGTATGCTCACAAGACACGGCTACGCATGCCAGCGCAACCAACGGCATCCTCGTGCGGCTGGAACAATAAGAATTCCAAATACGCATTGGGCTCAGGCTACGGATGCACAATACAGGCAAGCAATCCTCACGCACAGCAGACCACCAGTATGTATTCGTACCATGCCGTACGAAGTATAGCTGTGTCGACCCATCCCGCCCTTTCCCAGCCCCGAGAATCCATCCATGTGCAGCCATCACACACCTCCCTTCCTCCCCCCTCCCGCCGGGCGCGTCTTAGCTGGCCAGCTAGCTACCTACCGACCGGGGTCGTTCGATGCGTCGGCCGCCCAAACTTCTTCCCTCACAACCTCCCCCCCCCCCCCCCCCCCCCCCCCACTATCGTGCATGCATGCATACAAACAACGGTCAAGCGTGGGGAATGCGAGAGCCGGGAGAGAAAGACGACGAGGGGCCATTGTTGGCCGGGCACTCGGCGGGCGGGGAGACAGAGGATCCATCCACATCATGGCATCTAGGTCACGCTAAGGAGCGTTACCAGCGACATCAGCGCTTAAACTGTACGTACCTGTGCACCTGCGTTTTATTTTTGGCGCCATGGATGGAACCAACATACATACAGGTATGGAACCTCCACTAACATGGAAACCTAAACCACCTCACCACCACACACACACACACACAGCTCGCTGCGCCGTGAGGCCTTCTGAACTGGCCGCCTGCGACCGCTCCCGGAGCCCCGTCGACTTTGCATCTGCAAGGCAAGCCAAGGGCAAGCTTCACGCAGCTATCCCAGGTGGCTCCCCCTCCATCCCTTCTGGGACGTCTCATCCGGCGCCCCGTGCTGCATTTGACGTCGAAAAGGACGGCGACGGCGTGGTGTTCATGTGTACCCGCTGCAAGTTAGGTTTGTTATGCTTGGCTGGCCCAGGCGAAAGGATCACTCACCCCCCAGAAATAGGTCAGTCTGCCTGTCCCCCTTGTCCTGATGCTGTCGCTTTTGCATCCGTAGCTCGCCTCCGCTGGGAAGCGATCGGCACATCAGACGAAGATTTCGTCCAGAACAGTAGGTCTACCCTCCACACTCCTCGCCCGCCTGTGCGCGAAGCAGCCGCTGCAGCTGAGACTTGCAGTCGCGTGTGGACTACCTAGGTAGCAGCCAACGCATCACGGGTTGACCTCCCAGCTGGGTCCCCAGTCACGGCACTCGTGGTCGACTTACACCTCCTCGCACTCCTCGACTGCCTGGACCGGTGTCTTGTCTCTGGCAACACCTCCGAGCCCGAGCCCCGGTGTTTGGGTCCTCCCAGCTTGCAGAGCCGGGCTCTGTAGATCCCGCTGACATGGCTGCCAGGCACACAGCACGTAGCCATCGGGAAGTTTGGTTCTGCCAAGACACTGACTGCATGATGATCCAGCTGAGGCTGCTGATTACTTTGCACCTGCCCGTCTGGACGCTGATGACATAAAAATGCCACCCTGTAATCGTCAAACGGGAGCAGCGGAGGTTTTCGAGGCAGTTGTCGCTGCCGCATGGAACCTGTCAGCAAGATCTTTTGATTGGCAATTCGTAAACTACATTTCAAACGCCTGTCACCAATGAAAACGCCGATAATGATGTACACAGTTCAGAGCAATATGTCGCAATTGTAGAGACTGCATATTGATCAGATACCTTTCACTAGTACTTCACTCAGGAATTGTGCCTAGTTAATGGATGGTGTTGAGGTCATCGATGTCTAACTTGGGCAAACTCGCCTAGTTGGTCTAGGGTGGTCGGCAATATCCTATCTCGTTACAAATGTCTCATTATGGCTTATAAAGCTATAGAAACGTGAATAGGTGTGTAACCTGCCATAGGGAATCATGCAGTAGTATTCTACGCCCGTATTCTTTTAGTATGGCTAGGTGCTATAGAAAGTAGGTATAGTTCAAAAACCCTGCCAGCAGTCAGACGCAACGCAACCCAAGCACAATCCCACCTCACACAATCGCAACACCTCGTAGACAATCACCACCACACGCATTCCAAATCATCACCACGCCTCCCATTTAGCCGCCTAACCGCCCAGAGACGCGCACTCGTCCTATTTCCAGCCTTCCGCCTCACGACGCATGCATCTCTGTCCAGCTGCGGGCCGTTCTGTCCCTCGTCAGCGTCGCCCGTGGGGGCCAAACAGCTCTTGCGTCGTTTCCAGACGTTTCTAGCCTCAGGGCGCCTCCGCCCCACGGAACACATGTGTCCCGTCCCTTTTGTCATCGTCTACCGTGGCAAGCCCGAGGTGTGTGGATCGCCGCCGCCGCGATGGGCAAATTCAAGGTTTTGGGAGCTGACGTTATCATTGTGTGTTCTGGCCCTCCCAAGTATGCCTCGTGCCACCCGTACACACCCCTTCGGTGACGTAAATCCACGCTGGATGCGAGAGTTCTGGGCTTTACACGTCGGACTTAGCCATAGACACGATACTAAGCCTCCGGACATAGATGACACAAGCCGAATGTTCGTATGCATCACCCAAGCCTGGCGGGCCCAGCTGTAGGTCATGGACACTGCAATGCCATGTCTCACTCGAGATCGTTGAGCCTTGGAGCTTCTAGTTGAGCGTCTGCGCCGGTCTTGCCACTGGTTTTCAACTTCAACACACAACAGACACAGGGCCATGGTCCAGCATGCGATGCCTTGTCTTGCGGATGTCGTTGCCTTATCGGCTTCACGGACGCCGTACTACAACATTGATTGAGGAAATTGGACAAGTCACTGGCATCCGGATCGACCAAACTAGGATTAACAAGCCACATCATTTGCACCCGAAACACCACACGAATCAGGCCACTCGTAAAAGGCATTTTAATAGTTCACTTATACAAAACGGCGTGCCCTCACGCCCCCGATCGTCCCGGAACGCCCTGTGGCCAGCCTTGTATTAATGAGCACAATTGAGGCCTAGTAATGTAGCCCAAATCCATTGCGTGTTCAAGTCAATTTCTCTCCTTTTCGAGAATCTTCATGCGTTCCTCGTCCCAATTTTGTGTCCTCTGGCTACCCGTCTATTCAGGCCTTGGTGGGAGTGGGTGCTGCGGGAGTGACCGCCGCCGACTTTCCGTTGCTATCGCTCTCCTCTGATTCATCATCATCACTGGGGTGGTTGCTATCTTGAGCCGTCCTCCGGCTCTTGGTCATCTGGGCATTTGCGTTAGTCGACGGGCACGAACTATCAGATGTGTAGGGAGAACTTACCCATGATCGCACGCCACCGACAAGACCCAGGGCATAACCAGTGATGAACTCCTTGGAGTTGGAGTTGGTGGCACCTGGAGTGGTGGGCGACCGTACCAAGTCGATACTGCCGGTGCTGTTAAACCGGGCAGGGCTAGCAGGTCGGCTTGGAGGTCGGCTGGCGGGCCAGAATTGTCGAAGCTCGCGGCCGAGCTCCTGGCCAGTGCTAGTCCAGTTGGTGGTGATATTCTCACGAAGATCCTGGACGTGGCGCTTGAGGTCCAACTCGTTCTTCTTGAGCCAACTGACATTGAGCTCCTGGCGCGAGGTGCCACGCTTGAACTGGCGGGCAATATATTTCTCGTAGTCACGTACGATTCTATGTCCCAGGTCAGAAAACTATCTAAAAAGAACAGATGCATGCTGCGTGATCGACTCACCTTGTAATGAGGCCGGTTGTGCTGACGCCCTCTGTCCGCTGTGTGACGAGGAACTTGCCCTCCCGCTTAATAGGTTGGTAGATGTCGTCACCCTCATCGGCGCCGTAGGGGAGATCATCGTGCGCAACGTAGTCGAGGTTGTGCTCTTCGAGGAATTCGGAGGTGACAATCCAGGGACAGTCCTCGATGACTTCGTCAACCCATTTGCAGTGCCGGAGCGTCTCGGCGCGCTCGGCACCGGACATGACTGTCAGGCCCTTGCGCTTGTGGGTTTCCGAATCGCCTGTAACACCAACGACGAGGGTGGTGTCGGGAAACGCCTTCTTGGCTTGCTCAAGCTGTCGCATATGGCTACGAGACTGGTCAGCGATGCATCTCGCGGGATTGGCGATTGAGGATTAAGGGCGAGCGGTATCGAACGGGATCCTGGCGGGCAGAAGCCCGAAGACAAAGCAAACTTACCCGAGATGGAAGAGGTCGAAGACTCCGTCGGCGTACACCCGGACTGGACGACCCACGGGAGGCGAATTGGTGGTGAAGCCAACGGGGTGCGTCATTTGGCCAATGGGCGGGGGAGGCATGGCCTCGTCCCTGGCGTTCACCTTGTCCTCGTCGAGCCCGTTGACGAGCTCGTCGAACTCAGCCTTACGGGCTTTGCGGCCCACGCGCTCGGCGATGTCGATGCTGGCCTCGGTGGTGTCGCTGGGCTCACCCGGGTCGACCTTCTGGTGTTTGGAATCGAGGGTACGCTCGGAGTTGGCTCGCTGACGCTTAGAGTTCGGGCCGCCGCCGTTGGTGGTGCGGTGGTGAGGGCGACTGGACTCGGCCGCGGTGGTGTCGCCCTCTTCACCCGACGCATCGCGCGATGAGGGTTGCAGGCCGTTGTCTAGCATGTCGGCGGAGGAATTAACGTGACCGAGGGAGCTTCTCTTGCGCTTGCCTTGGGACGAGACGGATGGAGACGACATGGCGACCGGAGGAAGAGGGAGAAGGGAGGAGAGAGGAGGGACGGCGAAGGGTGTAGGTGAGGGTGTAGGTGTAGGTGAGGGTGGAGGGGGTAGATGCGAGAAGTCGACAAGTCAGTCGGTCCAAGGAGAGAAGCGGTTTCCCGAAGAGAGCAGCACAGTGCAGCAGCCACAGGTGACAAGTAGGATAAGTGGCAGTGACGCGAAAATAACCGGGTCTGCGCGGGCTCGGGCTTGGGCCGTAAGGCAAGATCCCTGCTAAACCTGGGGTTTTGCTCGAAACCGGGTGGGCGGCAGGGTGGTGGAAGCAAGAGGCCTCTTGGTCGTAGGGAGCAGATAGTGGCGAACTGGTGACGGGTCGACGAGACGCAAGAATAAAGATGTCGTAGGTGAGCAAAAACGACTAAAAACAGGGAAGCTGGAACTGGCTTGTGGATGGGAGAGAGGGGAGGGGAGGGGAATGGAAGGACGGGACGGCAAAGCAAGGAAGATCGCACAGTCTCCAGTCGCGCAGCGGTTGAGTGGGTGGTGACTGGCGAGTGGCTTCTGCAACTCTCATTGCTTCTCTGCCGACGGGACAGAGGAGCGAGTACGAGAAATGATAATTTAAAGTGGCCCAGCTAAAGGAGCCATCCGATCGCTCTGGAAATTTGGTTACCGTTACGAGAGCTGCACTATACCCGGCCTGGGAACTGCTCTCGTGCTCATTTCAACTGCCGTATTCTATTTCGCCGTCTTCAGTAGTTCACCGGCTCCCGGCAGTCTGGGCTCTCTCTCTCAACTTCCGTGCTCAAGGGTTCTGGATGTCGCCTTGGGGGAGCGCGCTGTGGCATGGATGTCCCTAGCAAGCTGGTTTTGGCCTCTGCGAAGACACTTGGAACATGGCGTCACCACTCGGGAAAGCAGCCGAGAAGGGGACCCACAGAGGAGGACCCGCGAAAGGAGAAAATGAGACTTTTGGAGCAGTCACGTGCTGTAATTGACGTATGGGAGTGCACCTGACGCATCACGTGCCCCGAGTTTTCTCTCCCGGCTTCCCAGCATCATCTTGAATGACACGAGCCGCCAGAAAGCTGAAGGCCACATCGTGTCCAAGGGACGGCGACTAGGACCCCGGAACCAACCTAACATGCCGTCCATACTGCATACGAACAGACTATTCATGTACAGCCTGAAGTACGGGCGAGCGAGTACGGAGCCTCGAACGACAACGCAGATCGACAAATGCGTACCAAGGTACTCCGTACGAATAGAATCGAAGATGCTCATTTCGTTTTATGCCCCCCCCTCCCTTGTTTCCCCTTGTCACCGCTCACCCCTGCCCGGCGACATTAGGCTCGAGTTCCTTTCCATTCAGGCCCTCGCTTGCGTTTCGCCTCTTCGGAGTCCGGAGCTGTTGGCAATCTTGGGCCAACGTCCCACTTCTCTAAATGCACCGCCCGTCTCAAATTAACAGGCATTGCCGTCTCCAGCCTCGCCAGAAGAATGAGTCTGATGGCGACTTATCCTCGCTTGCTGGGAGAATGATTCTCTTGCTTTACTCAACACGAATGTTCACTTTAATTGTCGTAACTGAGCAAAATGGATATCCGGAAAGATATCGCCTGTGAAGGAATGGGACGTCGTTGGTCTCCATCCCTTGTAAGTAGTATTACCACTACCACTACCAACAATGGGCCATCGCCTCCCGCGGATTAAAGATGGAGAGTTCCTCGATGGCGACAGCTGAATCTGGACGACTATTTCCACACAGACAAATATCGGGTTGGCTCTAAGCGAGCTGGGAATGCTAAACGCCTCGCTTTTCCTCTCTACCATTGAAAGTTGGACCCAAAGCTGGGCCCAGACCAACGCCACGTTTTCCTCATTCGCACTAATTACACCCACGTCGCGACCCCTTTCCCCAGATTTCGTTCAATAGCTCTTCAACCATAGCGCTACGAAAATCCGTCAACATTAGCGGCCGAGAGGCAAGGAGTTCAAACAAGCACGCCCAAGGTGGCAACCGTCTGAAGAAGCTGGAAGCTTGATCGATCATGCGTTGATAAAATTATCTCCCAAGGCCATCGTCGACTTTAGGTTGACTGTGTCCAGAATCCAAGTTTGCCTACGCGTCCTTCGATATCAGTGGAGCTTGCCTTTTAGACATCATAACAGACCTTCTTCTAAGCATAGCCTCTTTCGGGTTGGTCTACCCTTCTCTACAGCCTCCTCTGATCCCTGGAACCTCTACGGGTAGGCCCACATGCCCTTCAGGTATTTGCAGGGCGATGCCGGTCTTGTTGTAGTCCATGCCAATAGTAAGTGGTTTAATAGGAAGTGCGCTATTCATATCTCCAGCGTCTAACCGACGACTGTGGCAAGCTAGCCCTCACTGTGGTAGCTGCAGTAGAAAAATCCGTGCCGCAAGGTTGTCATTAACAGCATTGCTGCCACCGATGGCGATGTCCTCAACTACGATATCAACACCGAGTACCCTAACATCCGTACCATCACCAATGCGTGCCAGCGTAGCCAGACTTTCCCCCTGTGTACAAGATGTCGAGTGCGAACTTATTCTGAACTGTTCTGCGCACTCAGATAAATAGATTCGGGTACTTATAAGTGATAGATACCGACATGGTGTTGAAGCAACAGACGGGAATCTCGACTATGCCAATTATGCTCAATCAAGCTAATAAGTTGTACTATGGAACGGGATGTTCTAAACTGCCATGTGAATGTGGCGACAATACTAAAAATGGAAGCTCGTAGAGCCATAATTTTTGGATTGGAAAGTATTGATCAAATGGAAGGCACAAGCATCGTTGAGATATATTAGGCTGCTCTCGCCGAAATATGCGATGTGGACTGATACTCTTTTTTCTCTTATTACTATCTGGAAAGCTGCTTGAACGCTAGTCTTGTTCCGATTCACATTCCAGAGTCCACCTGGAGGAGATGTCATTGGCTATTTACCGACTTTTCCCAAGCACAGGAGAGGGGCTACGATGATGGCAAGGCTGTGATTAATTCTGTATGCACTACCAGTCTTCTTAAGGTGAACCGGTTAGTCTCGCGATTGGAGTCTCCACCTATAGTCGAGGTACTTGAGCTGACAGTACTACGGTATCAG
Organism: Neonectria ditissima; assembly: GCA_001305505.1. NCBI lineage: Eukaryota > Fungi > Ascomycota > Sordariomycetes > Hypocreales > Nectriaceae > Neonectria > Neonectria ditissima. The sequence goes on along the minus strand of LDPL01000040.1, from coordinate 2,434,455 downwards.
GCATAAGTAGGGGCATATACCACACCCTACGAGGGCCCCGCCTAAATGTCAATTTACAGTGCTAATTGCCCCCTATAAGGCTCTTTATGTAGGGCTTATATAATATTCATAAAGTTTTATACAATAGGATAATAAAAATTCAATAGTACCTAGTCTTAGATAGAATATAGCTAAGAAAATATAAGTATTTTATAATTTTTATACTAATTGTATAATTTAATGAAAAGGTATACCTTATCGATAATAGTAGTGCGAATAGCAAGGGTACTTAGCACTGTAGGTTGACCTAAAAGTGGGCTTTTCGTAGGGTGTGGTATATGCCCCTACTTATGCCTGATACCGTAGTATCAGATCAGACCCTTCACGCTGGATATCTGACAAGGATGTATTTGAATTGAACAAGGAGCGGATCCTAAGCGTGTAAAAGAAGGGTGAAACGTGTGTAAGCCGGAGGTAGAAGAGTGGGTGGCTCAATTTGACGTGTAAGAGGGGGCAGTCGTAAAACTAAAACATTTTGTCTTATTCGAGGGAGCATCAAAGTTGATGCCGATGCAGCCAACAGTGACCCAGGCTATACAATTACAGACAATATGATACAAAAGTCCAGAGGTGTATACTCACAACGCTGTTGACGAGAACAAAAAGGATGGCAATATCGCGCACTTCGGGCTTGAGTTGCAGATGTTCATGCTTCGATGCCTCGTACGGCGGTGCCTAACATCATGACCCTCACCACAGATGGTTGGCAAAAGTGGCAATTCCCCTGAAACAACGTGGCACACGTGATAGAAAGGGTTGCTAATGAAGCCCGCAGAGTAAATATTTATTGGTTTGAATCAGATTGCTCAAATTACTTCGCCTTCGAACCCTCCCATCTCCGCCCCTTTTTGCTGTCCCTTTCTCTCACCCCTTTCCTCATGTCCGCCCAGACCGACCATGGGCAACAGAAGCCACTGGACCCGGCGAAACAGAGAGCCGCAGGTAACAGATGGAGAGAGAAAAAAAAAAGAGTACCGATTGTAGTAACTAATAGTACAGAAGAGCCGGTGTTTCCCATCCACCCTCACGCGAGGCGATCCGTCTTCGCTCGCCGGGGTGGCGACTCGCAGACCGCCAGCGCCTCCATCGCACGCGCGAACTCGGCGGCGTTGGTCGTCCCGTTGCCGGCGCTCTTACCGGGAGTACGGGTGGAACCCTCGGCTGCCTCCTCGGCCGCCACCGCGGTAATTAGCGCCCGGCTTCCCGGCGTTCTTGGGCCCGGTAGGTGCGTTGGCGGGCGGTGCGTGCTGAGGATCCGGGGAGCCTTGGGCACTACCGCGAAAGCTCCCGGGGCCTTGGTTGGGATTCGGCTGGGGGACATCGTCATACATGCCCTCCCATGAAGTTGGAGCGCCGCTTGCACTACCGCTGGCGCTGCCGCCGCCGCCGCCGCCGCCTGCTCCGCCGCCCATGCCGTAGGCCCCTTGGCCACCTCCGTAGCCTCCACCTCGACCGCCTCGTCGGCCCTGAGGCTGCTGCTGCTGCTGCTGATACTGGTCATAGTTGTTGTTGTATCCCCTGCCGCCGCCGCCACCCGCGTTGCCTTGGTCACCCTGCTGGCCCTGTTGTTGCATCATCTGCTGCTGCATCTGTTGCTGCATCTGCTGCATCATCTGGGGCGTCATGTTGTTCATCATGTTCTGGCCGTTGGCGCCGCCGGCGCCGCCTCCTCGCCCCATCATCTGTTGCATCTGCTGCATCTGCATGTTCTGCCACATGGCTGGGTTCATGGGCATGCCTCTGCTCATGGCCATCTGAGACTGCATCACAGCGAAGTACTGTTGCATCCGCTGGAAGTACTGCGCCATGACTTGCGGCGTCATGCCGTTGGTGTTGCCCATTTGTTGACCCATGGAGCCTTGGGCCGGCTGCTCGTCGCCCTTTCTGAACTTGTTGCGTCTTGATGCCTCTTCCTCCTCTCGAAGGTTGCCTCGGGGCTGGGCCTTCTTAACCTCGATGGGCTTACCGTGGATCTCGAGAGGCACATTGATACAGGCGTCGACGCCAGCCTCGCTCTCAAACGTGACAAAGCCAAAGCCTCGTGGCCGACCCGTGTCCTTGTCCATCATGAGAGTGGCATCAACGACCCGGCCAAACTGGGCAAAGTAGTCTTTGAATTCTTGGTCCGTGGTCTCCTGGCTGACTCCACCAACAAAAATCTTGCTGGTCTTCTCCTGCTCGTCTCGGGGAATGGCTCGCTTAGGGTCGATCTGGAGCAATGTCAACGCCGTTCAGATCATTGTGAAACGGGATTTGTCTTACGATTTTGCCATCGAGAAAGTGCTCCTTAACCATGACAATGTTTACCGTCTTGGCGTCCTTGAAAGTCAGGAAGCCAAAGCCTCGTGACCGCCCAGTGCTGTTGTCCCGCATAACGGTGCACTCGACGACCTCGCCAAATTGGGAGAAGTAATCTCGTAGGGATTCTACCACGGGTTAGGATGCGATCCATCCAGCGGAGGCACTGCGCAACTTACGATCGGTTGTTTCCCAGTTTAGGCCACCTATAAACATTTTGCTATTTCAACGAATTAGCATATTTAATCCCAGACATCATCGTCAGTATTTAAGCAGAATATGCAGTATGACAGCGGCTTGGAAGCAGTGGGAAGACGTTGGCAGTGGCAAAGCGCTGGGATCCCTGCAGCGGGTGGCATGGTGGCTTGCTGCAGGCAAGGACGTTTTCAGGCCCAGGACAAATGGCGGTGGTTTTGTTGTCGTACACAGTGAGCGCAATTTGCTTCAAACTCGCAAACTCGCGCAACAAACAGGCTTTGGAAGTCGCAATGGGGTGAGCGGCCTAACACGGCCATGTTGGGTGGTCCTCCTCCGCTCCGATACATCAGACTGAAAAGACTGGTAGACGACCAAGGGGCAAGTTCCTCGAGCTGGATCCAGATTCAGATGCGAGGCAAGCAGAGAGCGATCGGGAGTCTAATTCCGTCCACAAATAGAGTCTTGGTGCGGGTGATGGGTGCGGTGTTGGTTGTTGCCAGAGACCCGTTGCATGGCGTGGTGAGAGAAGTCGAAGATAATCCACCATAATGCGCGTAACATGGCGAAGACAGTGCAGTGAGAGAGATGCCAGATCAGCGAGGTCGAATATTTCTTCGTCTTGTGCTATCGTCTTGACTCTTCTCTCTGTCTCTCTTGCTAGGTACTGGCCTGGCGCGCTATTCGCTGCGAATCTTGCTACAGCCACCGGAGAATCGTTACATTCTCGTCGGGCCTTAAGATCTCTGCGACTCTGGGCTATGGAAGCCGGGAGTTGTGTCTCCCGTCTTGACTAGGTCGGCTGATTCTTTATCGGAGTATCCACAGGGTGAGAGTTCTCAGTTCAGATAATGGATTCCTCCTCTTGCTTTGATGCTCTCTCAGACTGATCGTTGAAACCTTGTCTCATTTGATCACTGCTCTTGCTCTTGGTCCTCAAATCCAATGTCTTTTTGGCTGATCATGGCTCCTCCGTCTGAGTTTGTCGGGACGCGGGTGTAATGAATGCCACTCCTCGCTCCTTTCAACCTGACCTCGTCCTATCCAGCCAAGCCAGTGCTCCGAGATTTCGGTGAAGCAACACCCAATACCAAGCTGCCGTCACGACCCAGCGCTCCTAGCAGGCAACGCAAAAAGCAGAAGAATAATTGGGTTGGGTAAGGGGTGGAGGATGGGTAGGGTACAAATCACGTCTAGTACGAATGGTGGAAACTTACCCGTCTTCTTTGGCACTTGCTTTGTGAACCGCCCCGTAGGATGGAGGCGTTGGGACATCCTCCATATGAACAGCGTGGTTGTTCATGCTGTTACTCATGCCACCGCCGCCCAGGTTGAAGTCGACATCATCATCGTCGTCATCCTGGTCCTGGTTCATAGTTTCATCGCCTCCATCTTGTTCGTACGATATCGGGGGTTGATCATTAGCGCTGTTTTGGACCGGGTGGCTTTCCGTGACAACTGGAGCTGGCGCCTTGGGGGGGGGAGGCGCCTTGGAAGGGTCGTTGTCCTCATAACTATAGGCCAGGCATTAGCAGTGCGTTGACGCGCATCGGCTTGTTGTCTAGATATCTTACAGATCGGCGAAGAGATCCTCTTCGAAATTCTCCGGCTCGGTCATGATGAAGTGCGGAGGGTTGTCCTAGAGGTCCTGGAGGTCCTGGAGGTCGCGGTTCGCAGGACTTGGAATCCGGGTCCGGGTGTTGCGGCTCGTGCTGCGCTGTTACCGCAGGCGGATTACTGACGTCTCGGCGACAAGAAATCACGAGTTGGAAAAGACAGAGAGATGAAAATGGATGGCTCAGAATGGAGATGGTGAAGGTGGTGGAACGGGGAATCGCAGATACGGAGAAGAGGTAGGTCTTCGAGGGATGTTTTCACGCCTTACCTTGCTGAAGTTAGAGAACTGACTAAGCTGCGGCCTGACCAATCAGGCTGCTGCGCAAGTCCAGAGCGAGCCCCGTCGGGAAGCTGTTCCAAAGGCGCGCTGTGTGGCCACTAACGCGGACCACTGTGCCTAATCCGTGCACTGGGCCCTGGCGCTTTCCTGCTGGAGCCCCGCTGTGATGGCGCTGAATGGTGACGTCCACAGCGCCCACGGTCCCTAACCGCCTGACTGTTAGTAGATACAAACTGTAGCAGTCGTGGAGGGGATCGCCGCCTAAGCCCCAACAACCTAGGCACGCCTGTTGCCGTCGACAGCCGTCCGAGGGCGAGCGCGCTCTACCTGACTTGACTACCTCTCTCGAAACCCTCCCAGCGCCCAAAACCTGTCTCCATCACCAACGTCGCCCGCAGTATGTGAAGGCGGCCCCTCTGCGAACACAATGTGGCCGTCCTCCGGAAGCGGCAAGAAGCCCGCGCAGTCGGTAGGTCCCTGATTCTCTCGGCCGTCTTGCTCACGAGACCCAGTCCTTGAATCGACCCCGTTATGCTAACAGCCCCACCGCCGCAGGAAATGGTCCAAGTCGGTACGTGGGATATATCCCGTCCTGGGAGGAGTTGAGGGGAGCTGGCGGTGGAAGGATGTTTGCGACGAGGCCGAGATTTGCTGACCGAAGCTCAATTGCCCATTTTCCAGATCGCTCAGAGTACGTTGTGCCCATCGTCGGCCGCTCTGTGAGAGCCCCCGCGCTGAAGCATCTCGTCTAGTTCCGCATCGCCTTTCTGGAGACCGCCTCCGCGAGACAACAGCACACCCCAGAGGAATGTTACTGCGCCTGCTGGCCCCGGGTCCGGCCTGGTGGTTGGCGCCGCATACTCTCATGCCGATATGCTCAAGTTCGACAACATGTACGTCTTGAATGCGTGGGGCTTCTCTGCTTGGTAGCTGGTCGGCTAACCTCGTCGTGAACATCAGGAACCACTCAAGCTCCTCCCGTCCCAAGACTCCCCCTTCCTCCTCGTCGACCAAGATACGAATCCACGATGCCTCCCCTCCGGCGCGAACGACTCCAGGTGGCAAGTCCTCGCCCCCGTTCAAGACCTACATCAACTTCCTTTCCAACACCAACGATGACTGGAAGGCCGACGAAGACGAGATGATGGGGTACGAGGACGATGATGGCGACGACTTTGGATTGCCCAGCCTGTCAAACATGAAGAGGAGGTCCAGACGGATTGCGTCACAGAGCAAAGCTGGTCCTAGCACACTATCGCCCTTTGGAGAAGAACATTTCGATGCTCTCAATTCCAGGCGATACTCTAACAGCGCCGACATCGCCGTTGAGCGTCCCGCGCCTACATACCCCATGCCCAAAAAGAGCGAGGGCAAGATACTCCGACCCCAATACAAGGAGATCCTCAGAGGTTTGTGCCCAGATATGTTCTTTTACGGCAGTTTTTGACATCCCTCTCCAGACCCCGCCAACGCCCTCCATCTCATCAACTATCCCTCCGTACCCGCCAACGCCACCCAAAAGGAAGCCGATGCCATCAACTCCCGAATCACTCGCATAAACAAGTTCAAGAAACTCCTCCAGACCTCCGCCATCTCTCTCCCCGACCTGAGGTCTTTGGCCTGGTCTGGCGTGCCGGGAGAGGTCCGCGCCATGACCTGGCAGCTCCTCCTCAGCTACCTCCCCACCAACAGCGAGCGCCGCGTCGCTGCCCTCGAGCGGAAACGCAAAGAGTATCTCGACGGCGTCCGTCAGGCCTTTGAGAGGAACGGCACCAATACCGCCAATGCGACTGGCACAGCTTCGACAGGGAGGACGCGAGGCTTGGACGAGGCCGTCTGGCACCAGATCAGCATTGATGTCCCACGCACCAACCCTCACATCGAGCTCTACAGCTACGAAGCTACCCAGAGGTCACTCGAGCGCATCTTGTACGTATGGGCCGTCCGACACCCTGCTAGCGGCTACGTCCAGGGCATCAACGACCTGGTGACGCCCTTCTGGCAGGTGTTTCTGAGTATCTACATCGGCGACCCAAACATCGAATCTGGCATGGACCCGGGACAGCTACCCAAGTCCGTTCTCGACGCCGTCGAGGCCGATTCCTTTTGGTGTCTGACCAAGCTCCTCGATGGCATCCAGGATCACTACATCGTCGCGCAGCCGGGCATCCAGCGTCAGGTGGCTGCACTACGTGACCTCACCGCCCGTATCGATGCCACCCTATCTAAACACCTAGAAAGAGAGGGTGTCGAATTTATCCAATTCAGTTTCCGATGGATGAACTGCCTACTCATGCGAGAAATCAGCGTCAAAAATACCATCCGCATGTGGGACACATACTTGGTAGGTTTTCCCCCTCATTTATCCCTATACATCCTAACCAAAACGCTCCTCTAGGCTGAAGAACAAGGCTTCTCCGAATTTCACCTCTACGTCTGCGCCGCCTTCCTTGTCAAGTGGTCTGATAAGCTCGTCCACATGGACTTCCAAGAGGTCATGATGTTCCTCCAGTGTCTACCCACCAAGGACTGGACCGAGAAGGACATCGAACTGCTCCTGAGCGAGGCCTTTATCTGGCAGAGCCTCTTCAAAGGCTCCGCCGCCCACCTCAAAGGCCAGCCCGCCCGCGAGCCTGTCACGAACTTGCAGCTGTAGAACTGCTCCCGAAGCCCGGGGGTTGCGCTAACGCGTGCTTTTGTGCGCCTATGGGGAACCGGGAACTTTCTTTTTTGGTTGGCCAACGAGGAGTCGCGCTTTCGGGTAAAGACGAGAGCAGACGGTGTTGAAGCGACAGATGTGGCGGGTTTGGTTATAAATACCTGCATAATTACAAGCATGAAAAACAAAGCAAGGCGTGTCTTTTTTTTGGGGACAGTTCTTACTTGGCATATCACGGAGTCGGACTATGTCGAGTCACAGTTTTCAGGACGTTGAGAGAGTGGAACCATGTTGGTTGATGACAATGTTTGGCACATATGCTGTCCACTTGAGTTGGAACTTGGCCATGCTTTAACTAGGGGTTACGTATTAACAGCGAGGGGTATTCCCTTCCGCCTTCATCTCCCTCGCCCTTTCGTTTATTTTCCTCCCTTTTCGATTCATGTTGCATGTGCGATACATATGGCTTCATGGTATATATGTAGAATCTCGTGGACAGGGCGTATACCAACACCCCCACCACGACAAAAAGAGTATGGCGTAGTTCCCGTCCGAATAAAATGCAAACTCCCAAAGTACAATCTCCCGCCCCGTAATGGAAGACGAGGAGATCCAACTCCCAAACTCCAGGCCGTGAGAATTAGTGTATGGATGAGTGCCATACGCCTCTTGGAGACGTGGGCCTTTTTCCTGCGCAGGGGCAGGATGCGGCGCGGTGCAGTTGCGTTCATGTAATGATATAGAACCTCCCAAAAACAAGACAAAATACCTTCCCGCTCGAATGTATGCTGGTTGAATGACGGGTCTTCCATCTGCGAAACTATGGTTCCGGGTGAACCAAGTCGGCGATGAAACCCAGGTTGTGCCGTTTCTCGTCACAGACGCGGGCCCATTCCAGCAGCAGACGCCATACGTAGAGGCGCATGTCCTCGCGACGGAGGACCTGCTCTGACCATTCTTTGCCACGCTCAGCAATGTAGCGGGCGGCGGTGTCGCCAGCAACTTCGTCGTCGGTAAAGTACTCGAGGACGGAGTAGAGGTCTTGAAAAGTGTTGTCGAGAGGTACGAAGTGTACCCAGGGGGTAAGTCGGTCGTCGTGCCATTCCGCGTAGACGGTGGCCTTGAGGGGCGTGCTTCCGGAGCGCATGAAGCCGCGGAAGCGGGCGCTGAAGGAATTGCCGTCGGCATCTGGGAGGAACTTGTATTTATACTGGTCCTTCATCGGCATTGGCGGGACCTCCGCGTAGTAAGGATCAAGGTATGGGCACTCCTCGATCTGGCATTGCCGGCTGATGAAGCCAGCGTTAGCGAAGTTGGTCAACCATTTACCGAGGCTGTTCTCGGCGCGGTGACTACTCTTATAGAGTTCTGCGTTTGGTAGGTTAAAGGTCGGGGCTTTGAGACCCTCGTGCTCCATGGCGTTGACAGTAGTACCGTTGAGCATCTGTACGAGGCGATGGCGGTGGAAGCGATGCCAGTTATGTTGCCTCGCTTTGCCACCAGAGGCGACACCGCGCCAGACAATGCCGTTCTTCTTCTTGTGCCACGCAGGGCCTCGTTGGTTCTCGCCTCCAGAGTAGAACTCATCCACGGTAAGATACATGGCGCCGGGGATGAGAATCTCGTTATTCATCGGTAGCTTGGAACCGCCAAACAAGGGGACTAGCTCTTGGGTGGTGGACAAGCTAAGGGGTTTGACAAAGCTGCCGTGCATCTGTCGCAGATGCGGTTGATCGCACGGGTCCATGGCGGCGGTCCAGTTCTTGATGTATCCCTTGTAAGCGTAGTCGGGCTCCCAGCGGGATGGGTAGTCGATGGGTGTATCAAAGTCGGGGATCTGTTCGACGTTGCGCGAGGGAGCGTTGGGGGGGCACGTCACACGGGCGAGGTCCCAGTAGTTTCCAGAACGATTGAACCAACGCGGTTCGTACAGCTGGGGGCTCTGAGCATCGATGTTGGCCAAGCCCCCAAAGCCGGTAACGACCTCGTTGACGGGGGGCATGCGCCGGTCGTTGCGCTCCTTGTCGACGAGCTTCGCAATTTCATCGAAGGGGACGAGGATCCGGGGCTCGTCCATGTAGTTGATGGGCATGTCGACGTCGGGCAGGTCGGCGGCGAATTCGGTAACGAGCTCGGTCCATAATTGTAGCCAGGGGACTCGATCGCTGGTGTTGCCCTGGCCGTACGCCTTGCCGTCGCGGACCTTGACGACCCAATGCCAGGCGGCGGCGCGTTGGGCTAGGGTATGAGGGTCGAGGGCCCAGAAGGGAGTCAGGTCCTTGTAAATGCGGTCAAAGAAGTCCTCGACGATGATGGACTCGGAGGCGAGAGCAGCCTTGGTCCACTTGTCGAAGCCCGGGGGCGGGTGACGGCCTCGGCGGGCGCGGTATCGGGCGGCGGCGTCGTTGAGGTCGTAGCTACGCTTGGCGAGGAGGGCTTCGTGGCGGGCGCGAGCATCGACCATGAGCTTCTTGATGGGGTGCTTGGGGCCGAAGGTGACGGGGCCGTTGGGCTCGGCAACGTCCCAGCCCTGGCTGCTGGTCCATAGGAAGTAATTTGTGGTGAGGAAGCCGACGATGAAGACGATGGTCATGTAGCGAAGAACAAGGCGCGAGGGCCAGTGCCAGAACCAATGCTTGACCCTCAGCCACATGGTGGCGAGCGACGAGCGGGTTGCAGTTCGGTCTGCAGCTCGCGACGGAGGCCAGCAGCGGAGGTGGAGGCGGAAGTCGTCGGAGTCTCGGGAAGGTTATGCGCACCACGGGGAGGCCGGCAGCAGTCGCATCGAAGAGGACGGCGGCGGGGAGGAAGGAGGAGGAGAGCTCAGCGGAGGCGGCAGCAGAGCATTGTTGTGAGGCGAGGCTGGCGAGAGACCGGAGGGGAAGGCGAGCTTGGTTAAAGGGTTGGAAGGAAGGGTTGAAGGGGGGAGGGAGGGGAGTGATGTCGGACGGGAAGTGTGGTGAGGTGGGCGTGTGAGTGGTGAGGTAAGGTGAGGTGAGGTCAGGTCAGGTCAGGCGGAACGGTAGAGGATGGATGAGCAGAGACTAGTCCACTCCAGGCGCCACAGATGCAATAAGGAATAAGGTACTAGACCGGAGGCAAGGTAAAAAAGGGTAAAAGTAAGGTTAGTGTCCAAGGAAGGTGCCAAGTATGTGAAATGTGAATACTACCTATTAATGAAAGGTGCCTGGATTGCTGGGCAAAACTGTGGACAGAGGAAATGGACGACCGACGACCAACAACCACGGTATGCCAGCCAACCTCAAAAAGACTGCAACTGCACCTGCCTGCCTGCACCTGCACCCATCTGCAAGGGCCGGGCGTCGAGACAAATCCAGAGCGCGGCTACGACGCATGCTGCACCGCACATTACGCTACGTTAGCATTAGCTTCATTGCTGGCTGCTGGCCCCTTGCCCCCTGGCACGACGGGACGGAATGGATTTTGCAAATGGACTCATCACTTTCAAGTCATGGCACCCCGTCGTCGTGCCCCCCTTATTACAAGTACGTAGTAACTAACTCCCTTGTTGCCCCCCTCTCTCTCTCTCTCCCCCTACGACGCAACCCCCCTGGTGGCAATTGGCCAGGTGCGTCTGTTAGGTCTGCAGGGCAATCATTGTCTCTTTCTAATTTACAGGCTGTGCCGCAGCTCGTTGCTCCACGGCCAAGGAAGGCAAAGCAGTGGACATTTCTCGAAATCTGCACATGCGCCATCTACGTAGCCACGCCTACGCTTCCCGTCAATCAGGAGAGACGAGAGCCCGCGCGTGGCGGCTGCGACGGCGGGTGGGGTTGGCTTGGCGCTTTTGCTTCAAGTACCTACCTACCTAGTTATCGCCAGTTGGTCGCTCGGAATGTCTTGTCTCTCTCTCTCTGCCCGGTTGTTCTCGTTGTCTCGCGGGTACTAATGCATGGCTTGGCTTGGCTTGGCTTGGCTTGGCTCTTGTACTCCACTTCATTGTGAACCCGTCCCCAGCATTTCCAACAAGGGAGGGGGGAGGGGTCAACAAAGCGAGATCTTGAAGGTGGAAGCGAGTCTTTACTCTGAATCGCTCTGAAGTCAGAGCCGGACATGGTCAGTCTCAGCAAGGTAGGTAATCTCGAGCACGCACCTATGGCAAGAGGAATACTTATAGCCATGCATAATACACGCTGCATACATACGTCAACACACACGCACTGCCGCCATCCATCACTGTTCTTAATTTAGTACTACGTGGTCGTCGTCCTCGTCGTGCGTTCGGTTCGACTTTTCCCACAGCCGTTGGTGGATGGATGGTGGTTAATTGGTGGCTGCCGTGTCCTTGCCGTCGTAGCGTAGCGGTCGAGGCCGGTGCGCTAATAACTGAAGCCTGCGAAATTCAACCTTCTCGAGGGCCCCTACCAGGCTACCACCCCCCCCCCCCCATCCGCCACCGATTTGCTCAGCATACCTTAAACCGTACCTTGCAGTATTTCCATAGATGATAAGCAAGCCGGCAGTCCACTAGAAACGTCTGTCCCACCGCTCCTCTCCAGTGAAATGTGAGCTCACGGCCCAGAACGTAGATATCGGCTGTCTATCCTCTTTCCCCCCCCGGCAGAGGCCAAGCTTTGCGCAGCCCCACGACCTACCCTGTCAGGATCCCCCGGTGCGCTAGGTTCAGGTGGGTAGGTCCCTGGACTGTGTGCCCTGGAAGCAATCCCTGGGAGGGGGAGACTTGAGAGACGGGATCTTTCCACGTTCCACTCCTTGGAAATCCATATTGCCAGCCATCCATGGATCCTTCCAACCGCGACAGCCGAGGCTCTAGTTTGTCAATTTGGTTGCTCCAGACTCCGGATGGCGGTCCCTCTGCTCTGGCAAGCCAGGTGTTCACACCGCGTGTGGACATGCTGCGCAGCCAGATCCAGTTTTGGCTGTGTTTAGTTGGGTGATTTGTTCACATCCCGGGGGAGCCCATTTACACGCGTCAACCGAGCTAGGGAATTAGATACGTGGAATACCAAGGAACGGAACTGGGAATAAAGGAAAAGGCAATCCCCCACCCCCTTCGACAACCATTTCTTGTTCTAAATAAAACTTCCTCCCCCTGTCGACTTGAACACTGACTCAATCAATACCCAGTTATCTGAGCCGTATCTCCACGCCTCAGTCAAACAAGTTTCCTTCGCGGGCCCGCTGTCGATCCCGGCCAACCACGGCCGCCATCGAGCAGATTGTCTGCAACGCCCTCAACCGGAAACAAGCCACGCGACTCAGAAGTCCCAGCCTGCCTGGCTTTCGTCAAGGGAGGAGAGTCGAGTTTACCGCCGAACCTGTGTCCTGGGTGGTCACAAACTGCTAAAGCAACGCCTCCACCCTCTCGGTGTCGGAGACGTTGTGCCCCCTTCAATCCAGCGACGCCGTCCAGTCGACGCCTCCGTGCCAGCCAGGCCGTCGGTGCCGAGCCGAATCCCGATGCAAGCTCCGGGGTTTCGGGCTGGTTCAAGACAGACGCGTAACACTTCGTCCAGGTGCCTGCGTCGATGTTTTCATCCGTGCCATATTTCCATGCAATAATTCCAGGGCTGTATGCGATCCGAAATATCGATGTTGCAATTGGTGCGAGATTGAGATTGGGAGAGTATCCTTGCTCTCGTTGCTTCCTTTCACCTTCCGACTATCGCTGAAATGCGCACTAGTTGTCCATAACGTGGTATCGCCCCAGGTTGGTAGCTTGTGCTCAGACACGGTTGCAACACCGGCAGGGCACAACACTTACCATTAAGCAGAGCGTCATCGACTTTCCCGTCTCAGGGGCTTATCTTTGGAAAGCCCATTGGTTGATTTTGGCCTAAACTTGAGGGATCCATCATGTCTGAGCCTCATGACTGCAATCGTTAACGACCATACCGATAAGTACGTTGGCCTACCCGGGACTCTGTGATCAGCGCCTCGTTTTATCATTGCCCTGTGCCTTAACCTGGAGTTTTGTGATTTAACACGGAAACTACTCGGAAAACGGGAAACTGGCATGCCACATCATGTAACCCGGTTTCGCTGGCGTTCGACGTAAGATAAATCGTGAGTTTAGAACTTTCACATCAAGCCTTGTTAATGTCCAAATCCACGGAACGGGATCTGATCAGCCTCCACAATATCTCTTGACAACTACGATTCCACCAGGTAAAACAACGATCCCTGAATTAACTTCAGGTTAGATACAAAGCATCAGTTGTGAGCTTGCCATGTAGTGAGATCAATGACAGCTGCATATTATGTCCGGGTCTAAATAGTACATAATGTTAGTGAAGAACGTGTAAAACCAGAGAATAACTCTTACTGATGGGCACATTATAAAAAGACCAAGGAAATACACAGGTTCTTATAATACAGATTAGTACATCAGCTACTTGTTGTTTCATAATTGCATCGTAGAGTACAGTACACTTTCCTTAAGTCCAGACCTTTAAAATACTCCTCCCTATACTCGTACTTCCTGGTGATGTACTTAACCACTCCCGCCGAGGTTATATCGTCCATGCGTCACCAGTCGCCCGCCTCTCCGCCACCCGGCTAATCACCGGCCTAGTCCCAGCCCACCGACCAATCACAGCCGCGCCAATTCCCAGTCACCAACAAGCAACGAGGCATTCTCTCAACTCCAGCTCGTCCAACGTCCGTCCGCCCTCTCCACGACCCTCAAAGCCGCCTCCCCCCTCCTCCGCTCCTCTCTCTCGAGCCCGCCATCCGTCAATTCCGACACCTCGAGATGCTCCCCGCTTCGCGATCCGCCGCCGCAATGGCCCTCCGAGGTGCGTACATCGACTCAATTGCGAAGAAATGCTCGAATACATAAAAAAACTGCTGCCCCCCCAGGCAAATGTTCCGGGTTGGCGGGTTTTTTTGTGTGCTCGCCAATGCCGCTGCTCTTTCGCCATAACCTGTTTGCTCGGCTTTTGCTGACCGTTATTCTCATTTACAGTACGGCCCTCGACCGCCATCCTCCCCTTCCGAGCCGCTGCCGCCTTCTCGACTGGCTCCCAACGTGATGCGAGTGCGCTGACCCCCCATTCCGGCGCCACTGGCCTGGCCAAACCTCGCAAGGAGGTGCCGCTTGCCAGCGAGGAGAGCACCAAAGGCGTTATCCAATATGCCCTGTATGTCTACAAGCGTCATCACTGCCACTTTGTCCGCCAATTGCTTCGTAGACGAGCACCTGCTGACAATTGTCGTTCCTCCCCGATAGCACCACCCTCGATGTCATGGCCAACTGGGCCCGTCAGTCCTCCCTGTGGCCCATGACCTTCGGCCTCGCCTGCTGTGCCGTCGAGATGATGCACCTATCAACGCCCCGATACGATCAAGATCGTCTCGGCATCATTTTCCGTGCCTCGCCGCGTCAGTCCGATGTCATGATTGTCGCCGGTACCCTCACCAACAAGATGGCCCCTGCCCTCCGCCAGGTCTACGATCAGATGCCCGACCCCCGCTGGGTCATCTCCATGGGCAGCTGCGCCAACGGCGGCGGCTACTACCACTACAGCTACAGTGTCGTCCGCGGCTGCGACCGCATCGTACCCGTCGACATCTACGTCCCCGGCTGCCCCCCGACCAGCGAGGCCCTGATGTACGGCATCTTCCAGCTCCAGCGCAAGATGCGCAACACCAAGATCACCCGCATGTGGTACAGACGATGAAGAATCAAACCGGGGAGGTGCACATGGAAGGAGCAACGGATGCCGCGAGAGGGATGCGGCAATGGAATACTCGACAAATCACTCAACAAGGAACGAGTGGGACTGGGTGGGATGGCAATCGACGCGGCCGGATGATGATGAGCATGGCTCGTCAGCAATATCTTTATTTTTGTTATTACAAGGTGTACATACTGGGGATCCCACCGGTAGAATGGAAGAAGGAATGCAATTCTGTACAACATGACAACTTCGTCCGCTGCGCCTGTGCCTGGAGTTTCCAGGCCTCTGGGCTCGTGACTGACCAACACGCGTGCGCAACACACACTCGCAACGAGTGCAGTTCGAGTAGCTCGACAGCGTATCGTCATGCTGGACAGCGTACAAGGAGAGAACATACATCGGTACATGCTAGCGAAAGGACGCTACTAGAGGACGTAGGATATGTATGACGATGCAAACTAGCAACAAGCGTAAGCTGCCAATTCGTCCACTACTGAACTAATGTCAACCCCAAGTATTATAGAGATGGAAAAGAGAAAAGGCTAGTTGCTGCTTATGTATATAATGGATCATAGTATAAATATCTTGACATCCGCAAACCCACCGGATTATTGGGATTAACTACACCTGCCTAACATGTACTTCATACTGCCTCTGTTTCGTCCATGCAGGATTGCCGTGGCCCCAAGAGCTCCCGGCAGTGTCACCAACAACCCGGGCAGAAAGTATACCATAAAATCGTCAAGGTTACCCGCGGACTAGTTCTAACCGTGCGATAACGTCCACCTGTTTATAAGTAGCACTATGGAGGCGACAGTCTCATTGAAGGGGAAAATGAGATTTTGATTCCGTGTCTTGTTTTCATCCGCGAGGGCGGCAGACAGACTGACAAACAAACAGGTGTTGCATCGCATATCGAGTGATAATCAACCGCCAGCGCCAAACGACCAGGTCAGTTCCTCTCTTTCAACCAAAGCAATTACCCAAAACAGTTTCGTGCGCGTGAACGAGAGGCGGGGAGAAGAGAGGTCGCTGTCTCGAAGAAAAAAAAATACAGAACCGTCAGGTGCGAAGCCGACCTTGTCATTCCCTCTAGAGTGGTACACCTTTACTATTGTCTACTCCTGCCCAAAGCCCATCGTCTCTTCCACAGCAATTGTGAGCTTGCCTTGGAGCGTCTCCATGTTCTTGTAAGGTGGCAGGTCAAGTCGGTTAAAGCTGCGAGGCGAGTTAGTTAACAGTGGCATCTTATGGAGGATTTGGGGATAACAAACCAGGTGTGTGCCTTGGGCAGATTGTTTTGCTCTCCTGCTTTCTCGATGGTGAATCGTCGAGGTCCGTCGCTACCTTGAAGATCCTTGAATCCGTTGACGGGAATTCGGGATGTTCCGGTAGTAAACTGTAGTAGTCGTGACTTCTGCTCGCCATCCCATGATCGAACCGTCGTCCAGAAGTTCTGCACGACCTCATCGGACTCGGTGTATCCTCGGTAATCGGTGTGCTTCTTCCAGTCGTCGACATCGATCTCAGCGATACCACCAATGAGCAGCTCAAGTTCACGCTCATCAAAGACGTTGATTAGCTCGTGAGGGATGAGCTCCTGGAAGCCTTCCTTGAACGCCTGGAACTGCTCGGCGATGCGCTTCTCAATGCGCCACTTGACCATGAGATCGACGTACTCCTTCTTGTTCTCGTTTGTCACGTCGATGTTTCGGCCGTCAGGGATCAGATCCTCAGTCGTCAGAACGCCGAAACGCTCATCTTCGGTCGAGAAAGTCTGTTCCAGGATTCCGCCCGAAATATCGTTGTCCAACATCCACTGCAGTGATCGGTGGAAGTCGGCATCAACACCTTCCATGTCCGCCAAGGCAACCGCCTTTCCGAGCATCATCTTGTACAACGCTCCGATGAAGAACGCGTCCAGGAAACGTCGGTGGAAGATGGCCAAACCAACAACTCGTCCAATAAACTTGAAGTAGTTGAGATGCTCGGGGTTGATTCCGGAGTGAGGGTTGATCTGAAGAGTGTAGTTGTCGTGGGCTGAGTACTCAAAGAGGCAGTAGAAGGGGTTGAACATTTCGTGGGAGAGGAGGAAGAAGAATTCTCGGGAAAGACCACCGTAATCGAGACCATCCTCGCCATCGAACTTGATCATAAGTCGCTTCTTCAAGTCCGTAGCTGATTGGCGAGTAATCTCAGCAAAGGAGTCCTCGAAAATGTGTGATCGTCGGACCTTGATATGGCACTGTCCACTGAGAATACGCATGGCAGGTTGAGATCGGAAGTAGATGAGCTTCCGGCGGAAGTCTCGCTTGTACTGAGGAACATTCTGATCCAGGGAGGAGGGAAGTCGGGGGTCGTCCCAAGTCGTTGTCTTGGTGTTGTGGTCGACGAAGTAGACACGAGCCGTGTTGGTGAGACGCATCTCCCACCCGCTAGGGAGGGGACCTAGCTGAGAGACAGGCTGCTGCTGGATCTGACCGTTGGCGTTATTCTGGCCGCCATACATGCGGATGTACTGCTGCCGACGAGGATCGACCCAGGTTGTCGTCCGCGTGTTGTGGTCAACGAAGTAAGGGCGACCCTCGGGTGTCCACCGCTGTTCCCAGCCAGGAGGTAGTTCACCCGTACCAGGGCTTGTAGCACCGGTATGCATCACCGCACTGTTGTTAGCAGTTGGAGACGACGCAGATGGTGGCTGTTGGGGCGGCTGCTGGTTCATCGTTGGGGAGCTTGATCCAGTGCGGTCTTCGGGGAGCGTTCGGTTTTGATGTCGCTGTCGCTCGACTTGGGTTGCTGCCTCTCTATCGTTTCGAGCCTCAGCGGCACCGCCGGCGGTAGGTCGATTCCAGTTCGTGGTTCTAGTGTTGTGATCGACATAGTATGTCCGGCCTAGGTTGTCCTCCCGCCGTTCCCACCCAGCCGGTAAGCGTCCTTGGGCATCCTCGAATGGGCTCAGTTGGCTGGACTGGCGGTTCTGCGAGCCGCCGTTGATACCCGGAGGGTTCGTGCCACCACCAGCTGAATTGATGCTGGAGGGGCGATGCGGCAGGTTGACTTGGGACCCGCCAGCGCTGTTGGGCCCGGACATGGAGGAGCCGGGGCGCTCCCCAGCTGGCGCTGAAAGTGTTGACATGTTGGAAGGTCCAGCGTTCAGCGAAGGTCGACTCGATGATGCTTGGCCGCCTCGAACAGGTGCAGCCAGATTACAAGAGAGGTTGATGATGAGTTTTCCGTGAACGACGAGGTTGTCGGTGGACTTTTTAAGGTCCCGTGTGAGCATCTGGTCTAAAGGGTTGGCCGGGTTAGTAAGGCCCTGTGACCTTGATGAGGTGGTGTTGTAGACTAACCATCAGCCTCTGGCCCGATTTCGGGCATGACGTCGCCGACACGGATGTTAATGACACCCAGGAAACCTTGATCCTTCTTCTTGAACTTCTTCTGGTCGAAAACCTGCACCGCCAGGATGCCATCTTCGTTTGTTCGACTGTGGCATGTGAGCTAGGAATGTTCTACGTTTTCGGTGGCGGGGCAATTTCTTACAAGTCAAAAGTTTCGTTCCAGTAAGGGTTCAGGGTCCTCTTGCTGACGGTAGTCGTCTTTGTTTGTTCGCCGTTGATGGTGGCAACAGCGAAAGGGTCAGGGAAGCCTGTTGATGTTAATGGGGATCGATCTGTGAGATAGGGTGGTCAAACGTACGGAAGACATCTCGCTTATAGAGGCCATCGGCTGCAATGACTGGGATGATGTCAATACGGGGTCTTGGACGGAGAGGGATCGGGGAACGGCGACGCACTGGTGACCCTTAGGTTGGGCTTGGTGCTGTCGAGATGGTTAGCTGCCATGGCTTTGATGAAGGGGAGATGCCACGTTGGGGAAGGGAGGATGGACTCACTTGGGCTGCCCAGCTTCGGTGCGACTACTCATGATGTCTCGCCTCTTGCGCAGCGCAGCGAGTGACTAAAGCACCACGACGCGGGAGAGTATATGATGGGACGGACCACGGGCTGTGGAAGCCGAGGGTGTAAACGACAGCACCAAGGGAAGGCTGGGGCTTTAAAGACGAGCTCGAAAGATGTTCAGAGGACGAGGTTGACGACGCCTCGGGGAGGGCGCTGGGGGGAGGTTGAGGCTGTGCACGGGCGGCGGCCCAAAAGACCAAGGACGGCTCCCCGCTTCCAAAGCGAGGAGGTGGTGGCCGGAACAGGACGTCGAGAGGCAAAGGCGCAACCGACGCAGGCGACAGCAGGGCGTCGGGAGAAGCACGGCGAAAGGCGGGAGGCGGAAGAGAGCGAAGCGATGCCGCAGCAGAGAAGCGCGCGGGAGCTGGAAGTCGACGGACGGCGGCGGGGGAGGTGATGATGGGAAATGGATGATGGGAGGATTGGATGCGAGCGATGTGAGCGAGGGCGATGGGAATGGGCGGGATGGGATGGGGACGGGCTTGGCTTGGCCTGGCCTGGACCTATGCCCGGGGGTGGGCGGCGGCGGCGCGGGCGTGCAGTCAGTGGGTTCAGTTGCCAGGCGAGCTACGGAGTACCTTGGGGGGACTTCTATCCCTCCAAGCTGGCGGAATCCATGCCTGGGCGGGCACCGCGGGCAGCGGCCCTGGAGGACCTCAGCGGATGGGAACCCAGCCCAGCGGACGGGATGGAGGGCGTTTAGCGGATGCGAGGGGCCCTGTAGGTGAGCGTTCCAGCGGGTCGGCCGCAGAAGGATGTGGATGGCTTCCAGGTACCAACCTGGGACCAGAGTGGGGAGAGCCAGGCCGAGAGCGGGAGGGGAAGAGGTCGGCTCGGCCAGGTACTTTTGCTGTACTTTTTCACCCTCAAGCATGGACGATCGATTCAAGCACGCATGGAACGAGCATTGTCGTTTCCCCTCTTCGTGGACAAGACCACTTCTACCGCAGCCCGCCTCTACGACGCACCGCCTTGGGGATGAGCGGGTAAGAAAAGTAGCCGGATGGGGGACGATCGTTTGTGCATTTTGGTGCAATCGCAGGTGTCTCGTGCTCCCCCCAAGTTGACTGACGGCCAGCCAGATGCAAAGGTCCCTACCCAGACCATCCGATCCTCCCTGGCTCCAGGAGTTTGGCAGCCTACCTACTAAGCTGGAGGGACCGGGTCGCCGGCACCAGGGGGGGGCCAACATCGCCCCAGGCCGAAAGCAGCATCAATAGAGCGCTTGGCCTGCGCAAGCATGACAATAGGGACAATAGGCGCTTCCACATCTGTTTGCTTTGCTTTGCTTTGCTGACCTAACAATTAGGAGGCTGGCGCTGCTGGGTGACGAAGCATGATGGCTCATTCCAGGGCGTGCTACCTGCGAGTACAACCAGCACATGCGCAATACTTTCGCTTTCATCCGTTCTTTGTTCCAGGTTGCTAGCCCCAGCACAAGCTCCCGTCACGATGCCGCGACCAAAGTAACGCACAGGTACCCGATGCTTACTCGACAACGATGACCATCAGCGGGCACACACCAGCGCGGAACCCGACTCGGTTGGCTCACAGTGTGTGCTGCGCCAGACGGCAGAGACCCAACAAATGGCCGTCCCAGACCGGCAGGGACTTGGCCTGTCATGAAACCATGTTGATACGTGATTTCCAGCAAGCAAACAAAATAAAAATAAACCAACCCCTAGGAACCGAGACGCCTACCTGGTACTACGTATTAGACCTACTTGCAAAGCACTGACCGGGTTTGCTTCTAGACGGCCATGGTGAAGGTGTTGGCGCTGGCTGAGCCACCCGAGAGGACGACAACAACCTTGTCCGGCTTGCCAGCCTCGATCCATTGCCCCTCTACTGCGTGCATAGCGCGCCACAGCTGGCGAACCATCCCACGAAAGTACACGCCAGGTAGAGGAGTTCAGCGCGGTGCAGAGCAGTTGCACCAGCAAATATTGGATCGAGGACCTACGAATGTTTGACTTGTCCAACGGCCAGGGGCACGAACGACTTTTGTCAGAGTACGAATAGACTACACAGCCCAGGGATCAATGAATGCATAATGTATCGTCTAACACTACTAAACTCTTTGTTCTTCATAATTTTGTGAGTATATCCGCATAACTAGTAAGAGCTGCTCATGCCTCTAGGTACACTCTAACATGGAATAGTAGTCTAGACGTAGAAAAGTATTCGTACTTCGTACAGCAAGTACCTTATCCCCCCGTCGAATAGCGGGAGGTGGTACATTGCACTGAATGGCAGCTTGGGCGGCCAGGCACGATGACATCTTCCCGCAGGAGAGACATATGTCATATCCAGGTATAACAAGTGCGACATGGTTCTGGCTTGCGAGGTTTGATTGAGAGGCCTCTCGTTGATAAATCCGCCATATTACTACGCACCTAGGTAGGTATGTGCATGTTGATAACAAAGCGACGCGCATGCTCTCCAACACCACCTCCATGTCGCAACCTTAGAGCCACTCTTGATTGGTAGCACCATGCAGACCTAGCTGCACTAAACAGGGTGAATGCTTCTGGCTGACAGTGGTCCGAACTACCTGGGATGCAGACGACAGGTGGTGTCGCACGCAGCCACTGCGTGGACCTCAGCACTCCCCAAAGCCTGCTAACCCTTGCTGTGACAACCCCGTATTTCGCAAAAGCCAGATCTTGGGATTCTTCGCCATCTTGATATTGCACAGGGCTGCCAATCCTCCTTCGACTCCCGCTACCCCAGGCGATGCTCTGAAGCCACCGGAACGGGCGGATGTGGGGGGGCAAAACGGGCGGCCTCACACATTGCTTGCGTGGCGAAGGTGTCACAATCCCATCGTCAGGCAACATTGGTTCATGTCCCAACCACCCCGGTTAGGCATGGCTCGGAAGCTGCCATTCTTGAAGCGCATGCCACTGTAAATGCGCATCTAGCCATTCAGATCCGCAGCTTTTGCTAGAATAAAAACAAATAGACCAGTCCGAAAACTCCTTGTCCCGTACTCGAAGCGCGTTGAGTTGGTTTATTCCCTCGAGGTCCGATATTATACATCGCGCTTCCTTTAATCAGACTTCTTTCCTTCTTGTTGCGACCGGATTCCGTAAAATGCGAAAATAGACTGGAGGATGTCGTGACTGACAGCCATCACCAGACGTGTCCTCCATCGAACCTAGCATAATCATCTACCTCAATCTTGAATGCATCGGGCTGTTGACCAGAAACAGGGTGAATCTGCTGGCCCATCCTGGGGGAGGAGTTTCCCTGCTCCTAGTAGGGAGCAAAACCCCGACCCCGACCTCGATATCCGCCGCGGTATCCTCCTCGTGGGAACGAGCCTCTCCCTTGGAAACCTCGGCCGCGACCGCGGCCACCACGGCCACGGCTCATGCCGGGCACGTTGGTGCGCTTCGGGGTGACTTTGATGTTGCGGCCCTTGAACACACTCTCGTTGAGGACCAGCGCTTGGGCGACCAAGCTGGGTTCCGTAAACTCAACATAGGCATAGCTAAGTGCTCACTAGTTAGCGCGACCTGAAAGTCACAAGCGCGGGCGTTGCCGCGGGAAGCTGAAGACGTACCCCTTAGGCTGACCGGTAAACTTGTCCAGGAGAATGGTGACGCGGTTGATGGAGCCGCAGCTCTGGAAGTGGGCTTGGATCTCCTCGGGCGAGGCTGAATAGTCCACGTTGCCCACAAAGATGCTGCGCGAGTCGATCGACTCCTTGTCATCCGCGAGATCCGCAGATTGCTGCTCCAGGGTCGCCTGCATTTCGCGGAGTTTCTTTGCCTCCTCTTCCATCTCTGCCACGCGGCGCTTCATGGCAGTGATTTCTTCCTAGTGGCGCCTTGTCAGTCCGTTGTTTCGTCCACCTCTTTTCGCGCCTCACGCACCTCCTCGGTCGTCGTCATCTCGTTTTCCGGCTCTCGCTCGGCCGCCGGCGTGTCCTCTGGTTTGGGTGAGTCCGACATTTCGATCAAGTTACTGTCGCAAAGCTATTCGTCCTATGGGTAGAATCTAATCACGCAAAGGGAGTTAGTGGTTGTTAGGGAGGCTGCCAAAAGGAGGCTGAAAAGACAAAAAGTACAACCACGTGCTTGACGTCGCGTCGCATAAACGCGGGTAGGGGACAGGAGATAGGTAATAAGGGTGGATAAGTAGGTTTTCTGACGCAAAGGTAGACTCACGGTTGGGTACGCCTTGTCGCACGGTAGGCAATAGATCGCAATCCTCGAGCACCGAAACAAATACCACCACGAACAAATATGGTGTTGGGAAATTCTGAATGGTTGTAATTAGGCTGGAGGTATCCGTCCGTAGCTTAGCTTTCGACAAAATGACCCTTCCTGACAAACTTGTGTGGGGAGCCGAGGTTGACCCGAGAGACATGTAATGACCATCCACGATCTTCATGCGCATTAGTTTTGCAGGACGAGCTGCCAATTAATACTTGGGCTAAGAGTGGCAACATCGTTCATTTACTTTCTTCTTTACGTACAGCGTGGAATGTAGACTCTTAATCATCGCCAATATCTCTATGGTCGGGTGATGCATTGCCATTGCCACCACGTAGCAAAAGTTGACGTCACATCTGGAACTCATCTTCAGGGGAAGTCATCAGAGCTCAGGGGCAGGGTCATGGTTACACGAAATTCGCGTTCATTGTATGTGTCCCAACAGTGCCTGTCGCCATACCGGTAAAAAGTGGCCAGAAGTCTCAACCTAGACACCCGACAAATTGTAGTCGTTACGTCCTCCAAACGCCGCTCATGCTATATGCTAGTCCATGCGTCCGTCCGTAATCATGCCTCATCCCACCAGTCTATTGAAACCCGCTACACCGTGATAATCGTTGTCGAATGAAATGGCCAAAGGTTGTTGCCAACCCATCAAGCATGCCTGTTCCGCTTGCCTCCACCACCGCCGAACGGATCTTTCCCTCCTAAACTCCCAAGATCGAAAATCTCGTCAAAGTTTAGTTTCCGCTTTGATCCGGTCCTCTGTGCCAGATGTGCTCCTGGCCTAGGCAACGGTCGGTTCGTGCCAGCGTTTAGTCGGGCCTTTGATGCTCTAGTAGATGCCAGTGATGGACCGTCGTGAGGCTTCGAATCCGATAGGTCGAGGTTGGCGATATTAGGATATGCGTGTGTCGACTGGAAAGTGAAGGTGTCTTGGGTTGGTACGACGATGGGGACCGGTTCTTCGATAATAGGGGCGACAGTCGGGGGAGCTGAATCAGTCCGCACCTGCGTCGAAAGACGTGATGCGCTGTTCGATCGAGTGAGTTCGGGCGATGAGGCAGTCTCCGCCTTTTCGACTTCGTCTTCGCTGTCAAGGCTCTGGGAACCGCTGTCGCGTCCATCGAGTCTTTCCGTCGCCCATCGTCGGATCCTCCATCCCTCCCCATCATCGAGGCCCATGCTCTGCTTATCCAAGAACGACAAAAGATCATCGAGGCAGTCTTGATATCCATCAGCTCGCGCCTTTGACTGTGCCGAAGCCGAAGTCTTATAGAGCTTTGTGACAGAAAGTGCAGCCGCCTTGAACACGTCAAGCAACTGTTCGGTCGACTCGGTGTGGGCGGGCTGCTTTCCCGCTGCTGCGGATACGCCTCTCATCGGGTCCATGGTGGGAAAGCGAAGCACGGCGTAGGTAGGAATCTGGAGGGTGGGAACGTTAGTAAGACTGGCCCGGGTTCGCCTCGCGCGATATCCTCACGTAGCTGCAGCTAGGGACCTGGAAGAGTTGGATCTTACCCTGAGAGCTGCAGGGCACAAAGAGCGAGCAAAAAGTCCAAAGAAGGACAGCGAGGTGTTGAATACGATGTCCTTTGGAGAGAATGCTGTCTCCAAACACCGATCGATGTCGCTGATTCAAGGCTGGTTTAACGATGGGTTGCGGTTTAACCAGTCACCTCTGTCACCCAAGCTGTTGTTCAGAGCCTGTTGGGCGGCACTAACCGAGGGGTTGGCACGTGCTGCGGGGGGAGATTAATCACGTGATAAAAGGCGACTCAAATAGCATGAAGACTTCATGTCTACGAGTCGCCCGCGTGCATCATGATTTTGCGATGCAAGTCTTGAAATTCACTTACAACAACAACGCGTTTGCAATGCAGCATTTGCTACATTTTCTCGTCGCTTTACAAATGGTTGAATCGACTGCCGCAGGGTGACGTCGTTGCAACCAGTCCGGAATATCATTTATTCCTTGTAGTACCGTGGGGCTCTTTAGACTCAACGACAGGGGACTGACCCGCACTAGCCCCAAGTAAGGCCCCTTCAACCTGCCCGTCGAGATTCCACTTGTCGACACCTTCGAAAAAACATCTACACTTCACTGCGTTATCAGAAGGCGCAATACTTCCGACTTTCAGCCTCGAGCTCACACTCAGCCCTAAGAATCTGTTCAAAAAGCTGCGGACCATTCGGAAATCTCTACGACCCGGTTTCGCGCATCTTGGAACGCGTCTCTGAGACGCCAGTCGCGTAAAGAGGTTCATCTTACACTCCGTTCATGATGGCGCCTCGATCTCGACCCAGCGCCGTGGATACCGACGCGTCTATGTCCGACGCGCCGGAACATCACCAGGCAGAGGAAATGGTGAGTTCAGGTCGCCGATCTGGTTCTTTTCCCCGCGCTCGACACGCGGACTTGTTGCTGATGGCCTGTTGTAGGAAGTTGATGAGACCCCAGACTACACCGACTCCGACACCAACCCCAATACCACAGCCAGCAGCGTTGTTGGAGAGCCGCTCACAGATGGACGCAAGCGCCGCACGGAGGTAAATCAATTACGTCGTAGCGTTTTCGGAAAGAAACATGATCGCCTAGGCGAATCCAAGGTTCGTCCGAGTCCCATAATGTTCAAGTAATCGAATCCGGAGATATTGACCCTACGCGCATAGGAGGATGATACGATCCGTCGATTTCGTTATCTTTTAGGCCTAACCGATCTCTTTCGACACTTCATTGAGACAAACCCTGACCCTAAGATCCGCGACATCATGACCGAAATCGATCGTCAAAATGCAGAAGCCGCCAGGTCCAGGAAGGGAGCTGGTAGGAAAGGTGGTGCTACAAGCGAGAGGGTACGACGAACCGAGGCTGAGGAAGATGCCGAACTTCTCAAAGACGAGAAACATGGCGGTTCCGCCGAAACCGTCTTCCGAGAGTCACCTCCCTTCATCCAGGGTCTCATGCGCGACTACCAGGTTGCTGGTCTCAATTGGCTGATTTCCCTACACGAGAATGGAATCTCAGGCATCCTCGCCGATGAAATGGGTCTTGGAAAAACACTTCAAACAATTTCTTTCCTCGGCTACCTGCGACACATCATGGACATCACTGGCCCACACCTGGTAATTGTACCCAAGTCGACTCTTGACAACTGGAAGCGAGAGTTCGCTAGGTGGACGCCTGAGGTGAATGTCCTGGTACTCCAGGGTGCCAAGGAAGAGCGTCACAAACTTATCAACGAAGAGCTCGTCGATGAGAAGTTTGATGTCTGCATCACTAGCTACGAGATGATTTTGCGCGAGAAGGCGCACTTGAAGAAATTTGCTTGGGAATACATCATTATTGATGAGGTATGATCTTCTTGATCCAAAACATGGCATCGCTAATTTGCATTCAGGCCCATCGAATCAAGAACGAGGAGTCGTCACTGTCACAAGTTATTCGACTCTTTAATTCCAGAAACCGACTTCTGATCACTGGAACGCCGCTGCAAAATAACCTTCACGAGCTGTGGGCTCTCCTCAACTTCCTTCTCCCCGATGTCTTTGGCGACGCGGAAGCGTTTGACCAATGGTTTTCTGGCCAAGATCGCGACCAGGACACTGTTGTGCAGCAACTACACCGAGTCCTGCGGCCTTTCTTGCTCCGTCGCGTCAAGAGTGACGTAGAAAAAAGCTTGCTACCGAAAAAAGAGGTCAACGTTTATTTGGGCATGTCCGATATGCAGATCAAATGGTATCAGAAGATCCTCGAAAAAGACATCGATGCTGTTAACGGAGCTGGCGGCAAGAGAGAGTCCAAGACTCGACTACTCAACATTGTCATGCAACTCCGAAAATGCTGCAACCACCCATACCTGTTCGAAGGAGCCGAACCAGGCCCACCATACACAACCGATGAGCATCTCGTGTACAATGCAGGCAAGATGGCCGTACTCGACAAGCTTTTGAAGAGACTGAAGAAGGAAGGAAGCAGGGTCCTCATCTTTTCCCAAATGAGCCGTTTGCTTGACATTCTTGAAGACTACTGCGTCTTCCGCGAGTACAAGTATTGCCGCATCGATGGTGGAACCGCTCATGAGGACCGTATTGCGGCCATTGACGAATACAACAAGCCCAACTCAGAGAAGTTCGTCTTCCTACTGACTACCAGAGCCGGTGGCCTGGGAATCAATCTGACCAGTGCGGACATTGTCGTTCTTTACGACAGCGACTGGAATCCTCAAGCAGATCTGCAAGCCATGGACCGAGCCCACCGTATCGGCCAGACGAAGCAAGTTGTCGTGTACAGATTCGTTACCGACAATGCGATTGAGGAAAAGGTTCTTGAGCGAGCCGCCCAAAAACTCCGACTTGACCAGCTTGTCATCCAACAAGGTCGTGCCCAGACCGCTGCCAAAGCCACTGCAAACAAGGGAGAACTACTGTCCATGATTCAGCATGGCGCCGAGAAGGTCTTCCAGTCCAAGACTTCCACTGGCAACATGGCCTCGAAGGGAAGCGACATCACAGATGATGACATTGATGAGATCCTGTCCCGAGGTGAGAACCGAACCAAGGAGCTGAACGCCAGATACGAAAAGCTCGGCATCGACGACTTGCAAAAATTCACGTCCGAGTCGGCCTACGAATGGAACGGAGAGAACTTTGCCAAAGAGAAGAAGAACATCAACATGACTTGGATCAACCCTGCTAAGCGAGAACGCAAAGAGCAATCGTACTCAATGGACAAGTATTTCAGGCAGACGATGTACCCCAACCCCAAGGTGGACGCCAAACCCAAGGCCCCACGAGCCCCCAAGCAGGTTCCTGTACACGACTACCAATTTTACCCGTCCCGTTTGCGCGATCTCCAGGACAGAGAGACTGCATTTTACCGGAAGGAGATTGGTTACAAGGTTCCCTTGTCGGACGGCGATGACGACAACTTATCCGAGCGGGAGGCTGAGAGAGCCCTCGATCAGCGAGAGATTGATGATGCTACTCCTTTGACAGAAGAAGAGAAAGAAGAGAAGAACAAGCTCTCCACGCAAGGATTTGGCGACTGGAACAAGCGAGACTTCCAGCAATTTGTCAATGGATCTGGAAAGTATGGTCGTGCAGACTACGAAGGAATCTCTAACGAGATTGATAGCAAGGAGGCTGCCGAGATCAAGGCATACGCAAAGGTCTTCTGGCAGCGCTACACAGAGATTTCGGACTATCAAAAATACATCAAGACTATCGAGGACGGCGAGGAGCGGACCCGGCGCATCGAACATCAGCGAAAACTTCTAAGGAAGAAGATGCAGCAATACCGCGTTCCTCTGCAGCAACTCAAGATCAACTACTCGGTGTCCACAACCAACAAGAAGGTGTACACCGAAGAGGAGGACCGGTTCTTGCTGGTGCTTTTGGACAAGTATGGTATTGACTCGGAGAGTCTTTACGAGAAGATGCGTGACGACATCCACAAGTCCCATCTGTTCCGCTTCGACTGGTTCTTTCTTAGTCGCACCCCCATCGAGTTGTCTCGTCGTTGCAACACCCTGATCACAACCATTGTCAAAGAATTTGAGGATGTTCCGGGTCGCGGAGCAAATGGGGTGAACGGCAAGGCAAAGAGGGAACCGGACGACGAGAACGATGAGGACAGCATATTGGGTATGGCGCCCGCAAAGAAGAAGGCTAAGAACGGAAACGGGGTCAAGGTACGTATCAGAAAATGAATTCATGAACGATATGCTAACAGCTCCATAGAACAAGGCATTGGACAACATCAAGTCTGTCAAGTCAAGCAAAGCTAGCTCGGCTGCACCGTCCCGAGCATCAAGTGTTGCGTCGACCAACTCCAATGCTGGCGGCTCTACCCGAAGCAAGAAGGGCAAAAAGAAGTGAGGACATTGATGTACCATGGGATACGACGTCTTTTGTTGGTCATAGTTGGACGAGGTAGATTCGGCGTTTGGCTTTGTTTCAGGGTTCTCGGCAGGTGGGGATGATCTCTCTTGGGAGAGGTTCAGTGGTTCGACAATCTTTGTGCTAGGAGAGAGGCAGGTAGAGTCACGGGCGCCTCGACGGCAGAGGGCGCTGTTTGGTACAGTTGTAGGTAAACAGAATTGAGCACGAGAACGACTCTAGATCTAGATGCGCGTCTGGATTCCATTGTCATGTGGACCCATATCGTGATTGCATAAAATAAAGCATGCCCGTCTGTGTAGCTGGTATTCAACCCGAGTCGAAACAGTTTATGTCGTCCAATCTCGACCTTTCCCTAAGCCACGGAGAGAGGAATACAAGCCCATTCCTCTTCCTCCGTCCCCCCTTTTGCCCTTGAACAAAGATTTATTGTCCCCCAACGCCGAACGATGCAAGCCCACAGGAAAAGAACGCATCTACTGCTGCAATTTGTTCATCCGCTCCCTCTCGACCTCGTACATGAAATCGAAGTAACCCTTGTCGAAATGGTGAACTCGCACGTAGCCGTCCTCTCCGCCGCTTGCGTAGCTCTTGCCGTTGGGGTCGGCGGCGACGGTGTTGAGTGGACCGAAGTGACCACGCACACGGCCGATCTCATCCTCGAAGATCTTGTGGTAGAAGCGGGCCTCGAACTTACCCTGGCGGGCCGAGGTACGGGTGACGTCCATGGCAGCCTGGCCACCACCGAGGATAACGAAGTCCTTCTTGGGGGTGATGGTGGCGCTGTTTAGGGGGGTGTCGCTGGTGTAGGTCTTGAAAACTTCGAGGTCCGCGGCAGAGACGAGCTACAGCAGGCACAGTTAGCATGACGGGGAATGATACCTATCGATGGGGATCATCGCAACATACCTTGGAGGTCTTGTCCTTGGAGGCGGTAATGAAGTAGGTGCGGTCGGTAGACCACTGGAGGTCGACGATGGGCTGGTTGAGTTCGTGGATGGGGAGGTTGTCGAGCAGGTCACCATTCTTAGCATCGTACTGGCTGATGCTGCCGTCCTCGTGGCCGGCGATGATGTACTTGCTGAGGTTGCTCCAGCCGGCGACGGTGGCCTTGCTCTCGTCGGCGACGATGGTGAGGACCTTCTCGTCGCTCTGCTCGGCGTCGACGTCGGGGTTGATGTCCATGACGATGATGTTGCTCAGGTATCCCATACGCTTCTCGGTGACACCCAGTAGCTTGGTGCCGTCCTCGTTGAACTCGACGCGCTTGACGGCCGTGGGGAACTCCCAGACCTTGAGGCAGCGGCCGGTCTTGACCTCCCAGAGGCGAATGGTGTTGTCGGCGGAGCCGGAGGCGATCATGGTCGAGGTGGGGTCGACATCGACGGTCCAGATGGCACCGACATGGCCGTGGTAGGTGCCGAGACGCTCGCCGTTGTGGGAGAACCAGACACAGATCTGCTGGTCCTTGGCGACGGAGAAGATCAGGTCGCCATCGAGGTTGTATCTGCGGACGGCGGGGTTAGCCGGGAGCTCCAGGCCAGGGGGCAGAGGGAGGGGCTTGTGATGGCTAGGACGTGGTGGTGGCAGCTATGGACTGGGCGGATTCTGTGCTGCGACGGCTTCCAAACCGCCGCGAGCATGGAGCAAGAGATGAAGTCGACGTACCGGATCTGGGTGAGCGCACGCTCGTGCCCGGAGAGAAGAATGGGCCGCATGATGTCGTCGTGTGTGTGGGCTGGAGGGGTCGATGGAGGAGGCAAGTTCGGGAAAGGCTGATTATATGGCGAGGGCTTTCGCGATGGAATTTTTGGCGGTTGTGCGTTTTGGTGGGGCACAGAATCCCCCCTCGCGGGGAGGGGAGACTCATATTTCCAGATGGGGTTAGGGGCTGTGTGGATGCCACTGATAGGCCGCGGCGGGTGTGAATCATCGTCTGGCTTGTCCACTCACAAGTCGAGGCTTGTAAGTTCTGCCTTGGGGGCCATGTCACGGCACATCACAAGGAGGGAGGTTTTGCTTGGAATCTGACGTGTGAAGGATGGAATAATTTATTTTGAGTCATCCTGAAAAACCAGACAGTCATCGTATATGCGAAGAGGCATGGAAGAGTCAGAATAATTTCCACAGCTTTTCTTTTTGGTGTGTGGCTCATTATTCTTCCCAGTGGTGGCGGTCCATCCTCAGGCATCAACGCTCCCTAATCAGACGTTTTCCAAGCGCAACCGATCTTGGATGCTGGGTGTAAGAGGCCAGCAACTCAACATAGAAGTTGTTCTTCGAATAGATCCAGCGCCATATCCCCTACCACTCTTTGGCTATCCTCTTGACTTTGGGAGTGGTGTCATTGTGCTGATTGACTCATCCCGTCCTATTTCGTTTCGTCGTCATCCTCGGATCCTCAGAGTGTTCTACGTCACGACAAGGCCTTCTCCTCGAAGAATGATGCCTCGACCTGTGTCCTAGTTGGATGATCATAGAACAGGGTGGGAGGGTGGAAGCAGACTTGGGAGCTCGAGATTCAGTCGACTGTACCATCTCTGATGAGCCGATGATGCGGGTGCTGTACAATATTGTTTCTACTATTTTGGACAGTTTGCATTAGAGGTTGGTCTTGGAGTCATTGTGTCTCCTGATTCTGTTCCTCCTTGTCTGGAACCCGTTCTCCTCGCCGAACTTGCCTGTGGATACTCGATTGCACACGCATATTTATCCACAGAAGAAACAATGAGCATGATGCCTCGCGTCTATGGCGCCCTAGGTCGCAGTCCGCTATTCCGGGCGCCTAGTCGGTACGCTGGCCGTCGGGAGTTTTGGCCGTCAACTGTCGGCGGCGGGCTCCGTCTGGAAGCTACACGCACAGTGGCCAGGACCCAGTCGGCGCGCCACTCACACTCGCACACCCACGCACAACGGGACGCACACGCACTCGCACTCGCACAAGCAGGCTCACACGCACAAGCAGGCTCGCACGCACTCTCGGCCGCTCTATCGGGCGACTTCCGGTTGTGCGAATCTCCTGCTTCGGCCGTGTCTGCCGGCCGTCGTAGTGCTGCCCCTCCTCCCGCGCGGGACTGCGACGACTTCTCAGACTCATACCGTCGTCGCCCATCCTCGTCGCCTGCTGCCACTGCTTCTCCCGCACTCCTCTCTCCTCGACGAGTCTGCACGGTGCCTTCATCTGCCCTCACTCAGAGACGGCCCTTCACCTCGACGACTGCAGCCATGGGCGCCATCAAGCTTGACGGCACCGCCATTGCCAAGGCCATCCGGGAGCGCCTCGGCACTGAGATTGTCGAGAGGCAGAAGCTCAACCCTAGGTTCAAGCCCTGCCTCAAGATCATCCAAGGTGCGACACCCTCGTCTTACGCTACAATCCCGTTTGCGCGTCTGTAACTGACTCGATATGCTCGCAGTGGGTGATCGATCTGACTCTAGTTGGTTAAACCTTGCCCCGCCACCGCGAGGCTTCTCTTCCGTCTGATATCTCACTAACCCCCCCGCAGACACCTATGTCCGCATGAAGACCAAGGCCGCCCAAGAGGTAGGATTTTGGTTCTTTTTTTATCCCTTAAATGGTGCAGTTATTGGGATTTTATTTGCTGACTTGACTGTCTTTTAGGCTGGCATTGCTTGCGAATTGATTCATTTCTCTGAGTCCATCAGCGAGCCTGAGCTCCTTGATCAAATTCGCCAGTTGAACAATGACCCTTCGGTCAACGGCCTCCTGGTGCAGCTGCCTCTCCCTAAACACATCTCCGAGTACGTCATCACATCTTCCGTCGTGGACGAGAAGGATGTCGATGGCTTCGGCACCAAGAACATTGGAGAACTCGCCAAGCGAGGCGGAAACCCTTTCTTCGTGCCCTGCACCCCCAAGGGCGTCATGTTCCTGCTCAACGAGTCTGGTGTTGACCTAAAGGGAAAGAATGCCGTTGTTGTTGGCAGAAGCGACATTGTCGGAAGCCCTGTCAGCTACCTGTTGCGGAATGCCGATGCCACTGTCACTGTCTGTCACTCCAAGACTGTGGGTCTCGAGAACTTCCTCAAGGCCGCTGATGTTGTCGTGGCTGCCATTGGCGTGCCCCAGTTCATCAAGGGCGAGTGGCTGAAGCCTGGAGCAGTCGTCATTGACGTTGGAACAAACTTCCTCCCCGATGAGACCAAGAAGTCTGGTTACCGCCTCGTGGGCGACGTCGACTTCGCTTCGGCCGTCGAGGTTGCTTCCGCCATCACCCCCGTGCCCGGCGGTGTTGGCCCTATGACCGTTGCCATGTTGATGCAGAACGTGGTCGACGCCACAACACTCTACTTTGAGTCCCAGAAGCTCAGGAAGACTATCCCCCTCCCCCTGAAGCTCCAGGATCCCGTTCCCTCAGACATTGCTGTGTCGCGAGGTCAGACTCCTAAACAAATCACCCGCATTGCCGCCGAGGTTGGCATTGCTCCTCATGAACTGGAGCCCTACGGCGCATACAAGGCCAAGGTTGATCTTAGCCTGCTCAACAGACTTGAGCATCGACGCGACGGCCGTTATGTCGTCGTCACTGGTATTACTCCCACTCCCCTGGGCGAGGGCAAGTCAACCACAACCATGGGCCTGGCTCAGGCATTGGGAGCTCATATCGGCCGATTGACATTTGCCAACGTCCGACAGCCCAGCCAAGGTCCCACCTTTGGAATCAAGGGCGGTGCCGCCGGTGGAGGTTACAGTCAGGTCATTCCCATGGACGAGTTTAACCTGCACTTGACCGGTGACATCCACGCCATTACTGCCGCCAACAACCTTCTTGCGGCTGCCATCGAGACCCGGATCTTCCACGAGAACACCCAGAAGAACGGTCCCCTGTATAGGCGACTAGTGCCTGCTAAGAACGGCAAGAGGCAGTTTTCCCCTGTCATGCTCCGTCGGTTGAAGAAGGTTGGCATCGACAAGACGAATCCTGATGATCTGAACGAGGATGAGATCAACCGGTTTGCTCGTCTCGACATTGACCCCGAGACCATCACCTGGAGACGCGTGCTCGATGTCAACGACCGTCATCTCCGAGGAATTACTGTCGGTACTGCACCAACAGAGAAGGGCCAGACTCGCGAGACTGGCTTTGATATTTCCGTTGCCAGCGAGTGCATGGCTATTCTTGCGCTCAGTACCAGCCTTGGTGATATGAGGGACCGCCTTGGCCGCATGGTCGTCGCTGCTTCTCGCAGTGGCGATACGGTCACTTGTGACGATATCGGTGCCGGCGGTGCTCTGACAGCTCTGATGAAGGATGCCATCAAGCCCAATCTCATGCAGACCCTCGAGGGCACGCCGGTGTTCGTCCACGCCGGCCCCTTCGCCAACATCAGCATCGGACAGAGCTCCATCCTCGCTGATAAGCTCGCCCTCAAGTTGGCGGGTACTGAGCCTGACGAGGACTACGCCGAGAAGGCTGGCTTCGTCGTTACCGAGGCTGGTTTCGACTTCACCATGGGTGGTGAGCGTTTCTTCAACATCAAGTGCCGCACCTCGGGTCTGGTCCCTGACGTTGTCGTCGT
The DNA here is from genome assembly GCA_001305505.1 of Neonectria ditissima. Classification (NCBI taxonomy): domain Eukaryota; kingdom Fungi; phylum Ascomycota; class Sordariomycetes; order Hypocreales; family Nectriaceae; genus Neonectria; species Neonectria ditissima. The sequence continues at coordinate 2,400,076 of LDPL01000040.1, read as the reverse complement.
TGTCGCTACTGTCAGGGCCCTGAAGGTCCACGGCGGTGGTCCCCCGATTGCCCCTGGCGCTCCCCTTAACCCCATCTACAAGGAGGAGAACGTCGATATTCTCCGCGCAGGCTGCGTCAACCTCAAGAAGCACATTGCCAACGCCAAGTCGTTTGGTATTCCCGTTGTTGTCGCCATCAACAAGTTCTCGACCGACACGGACGCCGAAATTGCCGTTGTTCGTGAGGAAGCTATCGCTGCCGGTGCTGAGGATGCTATCCTCGCCAACCACTGGGCTGAGGGCGGCAAGGGTGCTGTTGATCTGGCCCATGGCGTCATTGCTGCTAGCACGAAGCCCAAGGAGTTGACTCTAACATACGATCTCGAGGGCACTGTACAGGAACGTATCGAGGCCATCGGACAGAAGATGTATGGCGCCGCCAAGGTTGAGTTTAGCGAACTGGCGCAGAAGAAGGTCGACACGTACACCCGCCAGGGCTATGCCAACTTGCCCATCTGCATCGCCAAGACGCAGTACTCGCTGTCTCATGATCCCGACCTGAAGGGAGCCCCGACCGGCTTCACGGTTCCCATCCGCGATGTCCGGATGGCTGCCGGTGCTGGATATCTGTAAGCTGCTCCGTGCCCGAACTGATTTAAGAAATCACGCTGACAATTTTAGGTATGCGTTGGCTGCGGACATCCAGACCATCCCTGGCCTGCCTACTGCCCCTGGCTATCTGAACGTTGACGTCGATGTCGAGACCGGGGAGATTGACGGCCTCTTCTAAACTACACGCGATGTTTTCCCTCTACTAGCTGCACTCCAGCATAGATAGACATGTACCCTCAACTCAACGTGGGATTATGGGCTCGGAAGGCGAAAATTTTGGACGTGGCATTTCAACATATGGTGCGGGAAGCGGGCTGGGGTTTTGGCTGGTGAATTTTACACTATGATGTTTGGTTATCAGCAAATTTAATTCAACACCATTCACTCGTGATTATTTCATCGTGAAACTGCACGCTGACTTGCTTGTTTGACTAAAAACCAGTCCATTGAGAATAGCTCCCCTGACCCTAGCTGGATGAGGTGTCAAAGTGGCCGGGACAGAAAGCATCAATGTTATCACGATATTCAAGAATCAAGTCCATAACTACTTTTACACTGCACGCTATTATGATCAAGGGAAACGCTTATCGATAGACCATAATAGCCGATAAAGAAGACCATCCAGCACGGCAGCGACTCATAGTCCTGGCCTTTACATGCTTACCGGCAGTCCTAAGTGCCGAAAAAAGCCCTTTCTGTTTTTTTTTTTGAACAGAACATATACGGATAGACACTGAAAATATTTCGTTGGATGACTTGGACAACGCACCATGTTTATGAACCTCTGAATCTCCTACCATCTTTATAACAGAATGTCAACTATCTTGTAGGCCGACCCTGATTCCGAAATTCCGTGTGGGCACGTGTGCCATATCCGAAAATCTTTAGTAACTCAATAAACAAATAGTTAAGTTGATAGAGAATACGAAGTTGAAGACCAACTCGCAAAACCCTGCACAACTTAGAAAAGACCGGAACCTCACTAGAAGATGGTAGCTCTTAGTAAAGAGAAAACGTTTGTGTATAATCATCTGCCGTGTTTTGGGACATTACTCACCAGTTTCTAATATCCAGAAGTGCCTAAGCATCCCTTCAGGTTAGGATAAACCAAGATAGCGCATTCCAGTTTTGTCTTGGCTCAACCCAGTACAGATATGTTCAACCAAGCAACCAGAAAGAGCACGGAGGCACGAAGAACTAGCATTGCCTAGCTCAATATGGCGGGCGAGGGGCTTTTGTGACCTATTAGCAACACCGGTCTGCTAGATGCCTTAGGGCAGTACTGTTGTGCCATTGCATTCAATATCGGCACGATAAAACCATGTGGACACTGGTGATGATATAGTATCATGGGAAACAGTCAACACTTCTTCGACTTGTACGGAGCAGCTAGGTCTGGGCTCGAATCGCCGTCTGCTGTTGATCATACTGTGCGAGGGCGAGCGAGGTAGATGGGCGATTGGCATTTTAGGTTTCGATGCCGACGTTGGGACAAAGAAACACTCCAAAGCCGTTTGGATCTTAACGTGTTTCCTTCTTCACCCCGAAATGCGGTTCTTGGAAGCTCCACGGGATACAGGCGTCGGTGTTGCCGACTGGTAGCGGGCGAAGTTCGAAGCTCACTACATTAATTTATGGATGCGAGATTTTAGGTCTAGCATGATACGCAGGCTCGGTTTCTCGGCCGTAGAGATATATCTAGAAGTACAAGCCAACTCTGGTTCCGAAAGTCTAGCGACTTGTGATAAAATATGTTCACGGCGATGGTTACCACAGAGATGACAGTGACAGAGTGAGGGTGACCGTGAGGCTTGAAGTAAGGTTGCTGATTGTGCAATTCTGTAAGCGAAATGTTTCCCTCGATAGTTGAAATTGAGAAGGTGTTAGAAAAAAAAAGGAACGGAAGATCCTTGGAAAGGAACGGTGAGATGGAGTATTTTGGCGTTGTCTTTGCCTTCGAATCGTCCTAACCTAGACTTGGAGATGATGCTCTGGGCGATTGTGGAGAGCAGCTGGAGGGGAATTGAGCGAACTGTTGTGGTGGACCTAGATGTGTGGGCGGTGGACTTGGATTAGATGAGAAACATGCTGTTCGCTGTGAATCTCGACGAAGGATTCAAGGAATCAACCCCTATCCTGCTTTGCAAGACACTCGGCAAGTGAGGTTCCGACCGCAGCAACGCCGGCTCTGACTATCGAAGCCACGATACTGTAGCTCGTGTAAAAAGAGAGGAACGGAAATGAGTCGAATCTTTCTGTTCCTCTTCTCACTGACTCAATATCACTGTGTGATGTTAGATGCATATGTGGCCGCTTTCTCTCGTGCAAGCGACGTTCGGATACCGACAAGATTTTGGACGATAGATGATTTCGAGCCTCGAAAGTTCTGTTATCTACCTGTTAGAATAGTCCAGCGGCATTGACGTGACAGACACTAAATGGGCTTATGATCGAAAATTGAGAACATAGGTAGTGTAATGCGTTCAGGGGGAGACGGCGAGAATGAATAGAGATAGATTGGCCAAAATACAGAGAGCGGGATTGAAAATCAAAGGTGACTGAGAAGGTCGAGTGATTAAGCGGGCGCTATGGATAGGAGGCAAGGAAAATGGAAGTAAAATGATGTGGAAGGGTAAAGAAAATGGAATATTGACGACGGAAGTGTAGCCACAACAACCAGACCCCACGAAAATTAGACTAAAATGGGACTTTCTTTAAACGAGTTTGATTATATCGATAGAGCAAAAGGATTTTGAGACCGTGGGAGGGTTGTGTTCCTTGCTAGCCCTGAGCTCTCAGACTGAAAAGACGTATGCCTAAGCTCCGCGTCGAGGGAGTCTTGCAGTCACGACTTGGAACAGCCTGGCCGGGGACTCAGATTGACCCTGAATCATCGCTTCCCCTCTTTCAACCTGAAATCAGACCCGGAAAAGCCGGCTGTGCCAACAAACGTAGTCTTCGTCTATCGTTTGGGCGTGTAGAATCCTGTGGAGGTGGATTGTCTCCCCCCGAGGGGATGGGATGTTTTTCTCCCGAAATCAGCGTCGCCGCAAGGGATGACAGTAGCCTCAGAACCTTTGTTGTCCTGCCAAGGTTCACTAAGAGGGAACATGTCTCCTTGACTCCGCCAGTGATGGTGGGTCAACGCTCGAGGGCAGACCGGACCGGTACGTAGTGCGGATCAGACATCCAAGTCAGGCGGGAGAAGAGATGGATCCAGCCACACAGGTGGGTGGATGACGATGCAGAAGTTGTAGGAAAGAAACATCTCAACAGGTAGAGTGAGGTCTTTAGATGGTTACATGGCATCATGAACGCCGAGCCCTGGCGATCGGAATCAATCCCTAACAGGTTGGCTGAGGGTGAGTTTTGCGTCGGGGCTGAGCGTGCTGCAAGATTCGTATAGCAAGCGGGTAGAGTGAATGCTACATAGTGCAACCTGGGGAAGGGCGTGAGGTCCATGGCCCTGGCATCATGGCGGTGGTCTGCCAGGGTATATCGGAGGTTAATCGCGTGGACTGAGCCCGGGCTTAGTGTGCTGCACGATTCGTATAGCAACCTGGTAGCAAGACGTACCCTGCCGGCGTGTCAAAGACGGCATGGGTGTAAGCGTAGAATGGAATGAGGCTGAAGCTGTGAGGGCGTGGTACCGTGGGGTTGACCCGAGCAGTTGAAGATGCTTCGAGATGAGGCCTAGCCTCCTGCACGATTCGTGTAGCGATGCTGCAAGAAACAAATGAGCCCGGTGACATGAGAAAAGACCGCAAGGGATATCTAGATAGTGGGATCAGGTAGAAGACGTGGGTAAGTGATGTCGTGATACGGACTTGCCACGGTTTGAAAAGCTTCGAGGTAAGGCCTAGCTTCCTGCACGATTCGTCTAGCAACCTGGTAGAGCGGAACGGACCCTAGAAGTGAAGGACCATGCGGGGGGTACCCGTAGAACGGGATAAGGCTGAAGCCGCCGGGGAGTGGTATCGTGAGGTCAACACAGAATAACTGGAAAGGCTTCGAGATGCAGCCTAGCGTCCTGCACGATTCGTATAGCAAGCGGATATAGAAAACTGGATTCGGGCGGAACGGGGATGAGGCTTAAGAGGATCAAGATGCCAATCTACTGAGTCGATGTGAGGCTAACAAGAGGCCAAGAGCCTGAGCTTGATGACGTTTGGTGTGGTGGTTCGTGCCGAGGGTTAGTGTCCTGCACGATTCGTATAGCAAGTGGATCCGGGGTGACCAGGAGGAGCGAATCAGCGGGACGCATGAGGCTTCCAAGGCCACGGAGCCTCGGCTTCAGGCTGCGTGTAAATAGCGGTCCGCCGTCCCCGTGGTGGATTCATGGAGACTTTGGCGTTGCAACTTCAAGCAGGAGGACTCTATAGGGGGTGAGGAACGGAAGATGACATGCCTAACAGAGGCCATTCGCCCATGGACAATGAGTGGACTTGGGCGCACTGTGGGGATCGGCCCCAGATCGCTATACGAATCTTGCAGCTGCGCCAAGGCGGCCAATCAGCGCGGCCGGCTCTTGGCAGGGACCCTGCCAACCTGCTCACTCAAAAAGTGCTGACCTGCAGGATATGGCACTAGAGTATTCGTACCGCGGCGGTACTTGGCGAAAAGCCGGGATCGTCACCAACCACGCAGGTACCGACCGACACAGCCCGAGCAGCCCAACAGCGTATTCGTACCCACCGCCCCCTGTGACGCGTGCCCTGGAAGTTGGAACGAACACTTCTTCCGGGCTGGCGATCCCTGTGATAGGCCCCCTGAATGCCGCTGCGCGCCCGGTAAAAGCCCTCCGTCCCGAGAGCACAGCGGAAAGTCAACAGACCGGACCCCGGGCCGACCAATAGCACAACACCCTTGTTTTTCTTCTTTTGCGCCCATGAAAACCACTTCCGCTAACCCACAAAATCGCCAACCCTGGGGGCAATCTCCAAAGACACACGCCTGCAACCCGTCTTCACCCTGCGCGACGCCACTCCGCTTCCGCCCCCCTGGCTGGCCGGTCGGGCTATTCTCTCGCTCTCTCACTCCCTCTCTCTTTGCTTCCCGTCGGCCTCTTTTCTTCTCCTTGTCTGTCCACTCCTCTGCGCATCGACCGATCGACAGACGCCGCAGTCTCTTCCACGCACGCCGTGTCTTGGAAAACGAGAAGGCGGCCACACGCCACACACCACAAACTTGCGCGCTACACGCCTCACCGCCACCGCTTCTTCTTCCCTCGCCAAAGGGCGCCCTCTCCTTCGGCCCCGTCCCGTCCTCTGCCGTCTTTCGTCCGTGTTGCTGCACTGCGGTTTTGCGCACCCCGCTCCCGTCCCGGTCTTCTTCTCGTCCACTCATTTGCCCCAACAATCTGGCCCAGATCCAGCCGTTTGGCTCCATCCCTTGTTTCTTGCAGTCGCCTTGTACGCTGCTTCATCTTTAATCTATATAAAGGCTCACCCGGAGCCCTACTTGTCGCCAACATGTCGTCAAGGTACTCATTGCGCCAGACACCAAGGTAAGCCACATTTGCGCCTCATTGCTCCCCAATTGTCTCCTATACCTACCCCCCCAAGCGAGTCATTTGGACCCTTCTGTCTCTGGGGCCCATCCTTTTGAAAATGCGAACTGACAATCTGTCTTTCCGCCTCTAGGAAGAAAGAACTCTTTGAGGGCATGATAGAGACCCCTGCTCCCCGCCGCTCAAGTCGTCGCCAATCGTCTTTCCCTCCCGAGAACTCAGACCCCGAGAACGACTCCAGCGCTGCTGAGAACACTGCCCCTGTTCCCATCGTCCGCCGACGCACCGGAAAATTCATCGAGGACCTCGACGAGGACAACAACAGCATGGCGCCTACGAGCCGCTTCACCAATGGCCACGCCAACGGCGATGCCAACGGAAGTGTCAATGGAAGTGCCAACGGACACGCGAACGGCAAGACGAATGGAACTGCCAACGGATACGCCAACGGACATGCCAATGGACACGCCAATGGACATGTAAATGGACACACCAACGGACACACCAACGGCATCGCCAATGGCGTCAAGGCCACCGAGACTACCCCCCTCAAGCGCCAGGAGTCCAATGACGATGTTATTGACGGCTGGAGACCCGGTCAAGATCCCAAGATCGATTACTCGGGAGAGTTCGAGTTTGGTGGCTCCGTTGGCACCCTCGCCATGATGACCCTTTTCCCCGTTCTCATGTGGTACATGTGGGTTGGAGCTACCTACTACAACGGCAAGTTTCCCACCCGTTCTCCGGGCCAGTCCTGGTCGGATTTTGGCGCGCACCTCGTCGACCTCGTCTACACAGGCGCGTTCCCTCACGCATATGCCTGGGCCTGGTACTGGATCTACCTCATCTTCGAGGGTGCCTGCTACTGTCTCCTCCCCGGTGTCTGGGGCAAGGGCAAGCCGTTGGCTCACATGGGCGGCAAGCAGCTGCCCTACTTCTGCAACGCCTACGCCAGCCTGTACACCACTCTTGCTGTCCTTGCCGGCCTCCATTTCTCGGGTGTGTGGCCTCTCTACAACGCCATTGACCACTTCGGCCCCCTTCTGTCTGTCGCTATCTTGAGCGGTTTCCTCGTCAGCATCGTCGCCTATTTCTCCGCTATCTGGCGCGGAAAGCAGCACCGCATGACCGGCTACCCCATCTATGATTTCTTCATGGGCGCCGAGCTGAACCCCCGCATGTTTGGCATCCTCGACTTCAAGATGTTCTTCGAGGTCCGCATGCCCTGGTACTTCCTCCTCATCCTGAGCCTCGGCACTGCCGCTCGCCAGTACGAGAAGTACGGCTATGTCTCCGGCGAGGTCTGCTTCATCCTCATGGCTCACTTCCTCTACGCCAACGCCTGCGCCAAGGGCGAGGAGCTCATCATCACTACCTGGTAAGTCACACCGCATCTGCCTCGTGGCCCATGCGACCCTTCGCTAACGCAACACAGGGACATGTACTTCGAGAAGTGGGGTTTCATGCTCATCTTCTGGAACCTGGCTGGTGTTCCTCTGTCATACTGCCATTGCACCATCTATCTGGCCAACCACGCCCCTGAGGAGTACCGCTGGAACCGTGCGGCTCTCGCCGTTCTGTTCGCGTGCTACCTCTTCTGGTACTGGGTCTGGGATAGCTGCAACAGCCAGAAGAACCGCTTCCGTGCCATGGAGAAGGGCAACCTCATTTGGCGCAGGACCTTCCCCCAGGTTCCTTGGCAGACGGTCCACAACCCCAAGACCATTGTAACTCCTCAGGGAACCATCCTCATTGACGGCTGGTATGGACTTGCCCGAAAGATTCACTACACGGCCGACGCCTGGTTCGCCATCTCGTGGGGTCTGGTCACTGGCTTTGAGTAAGTAACTCCCTAGGTATGCCATCGTGAAATGGAACATGACATTAACCATCCACGCAGGAGCCCTTTCCCCTGGTTCTACCCCGTCTTCTTCTGTTGCATGATTGCTCATCGCGCGTCGCGAGATATCACCCGCTGCCGCAAGAAGTACGGCGCGGCCTGGACCGAGTATGAGGAGCGAGTCCCTTACCTGTTCATCCCGGTGAGTCAATTAACCATTTCATAAAATCTAGCAGATCGCAATCTCCCTAACATGCAACTAGTATGTCATTTAAGAGACTCCACCACACAATCGAGGACTCCCGTCTCAATCTTCTTCTTCCTCTGACGGCGAGTCCTCACTTTTTCATTGGTATATATTGCTCCTCGCGCTCCGTAAGAGAAGAGCGTGATGGGGCAGGATGTGTAACGCGGTTGTCGCCCGGGTGGGTAGATCAGAAGGATCAGGCAAAAAAAAACGGTTGGTAGAAAGAGGGCTCCACGGGAAGAAGGGAGTAATGCATCCATCAGGAGAACAAGAGACGGGATGTCCGGGGTTCAGGAGATTTAAACATATTCTAATGTCATGTACCTTGCTTGCGAGAAGCAGAGAAAGAAGTACTGTAATACCTGCTAGGTCATTCGTTCATAGTGTTTAGGAAAATTCGAAGTTGGAAGACAACTATTAAAGGCGTCCTCCCCCTAGCGTGCGAGGGCATGTTTCGTAGCGCTAGTTGAATGATGAAGGGAAGCGTTAGGACACGAACAAGCCTCGAACTGCCACTTGACTTCAGACATATTTTAGACATTTTACAACCACGTCATGTATCCCAGAGTCTCACGGAAGCTTATAAGAATTAGTCAAGCTGAGCCCCTTACGGTTGCGGTTGCGGAAGAAATAATCAGCGACAGCGTACACTAGATGCTTAGTTCCCCTTCACCGTCTATGATGGAAAGCCACCCAAAGGAAAACACGCATGTTGGCACTATTTTACATAAGACCGTCCGTTCCATTCCTCCCCTAATCGATTACCCGACCAGCGCAAAGGGGCAATAACTCGCCAGATCCCAGCGCACACTCCTTAAATCTCCCGCTCAGTCCCGCATCAAGCTGTAATAGCAAAGCTGAAATATTGTTGTCATGTCTCGAGGTTATGTGCCATGCTGGAGAAAACAGCCTATGCGGGGAGGTACAAAGTTGTCAAGCTGTCTCCGAACAGGTCGCGTCGATCGTATCGATTTAACCGCAGGTGGCGTTGAGAGTGGCCTTGGAGTTCATGAGCAGGGCAACAATGAGACCGTAGAGACCTATGAATGGGATTAGCCATGAGACCCACGCGACGATCGGATTAGCTGATCGCTAACTTACCCAGAACTTCGGCGAAAATGAGAATCAGGATCATTCCAACGAAGAGACGGGGTTGCTGAGCAGTTCCTCGGACACCAGCGTCACCGACGATACCAATAGCGAAACCAGCAGCGAGACCAGCGAGACCGACCGAGAGACCGGCACCGAACTGAATGAAACCGGTGTAGAGAGGGAGGTCCTGCTTCAGACCGTCGGAAATGAGGACAGAGACGACGAGACCGTAGATACCAATGATACCAGCCATAATGACGGGAACAATGTCTAGGAGAATCAGCATTTGATGGATTTGGAATCGCGTCGTCGGGTTGACATACTCTTGACGATAAGGTCAGGGCGGAGGACACCCATGGCAGCGATACCGACACCAGACTTGGCAGTGCCGTAAGAGGCACCCAAGCAGGTGAAGACGATGGCGCAGGTGCAACCCATAGCACCGAAAAAGGGCTGTGAGATGGTTAGCTTTGTATCCGTCGATGCTATGTCGGCGCTCTGAGCGAGATCAGGGACAACTCGAGGCTATCCCTAGTGACGTCGCTGAGCGGATGACGTGGACTAACCGCGTAGACGGGGCTGTAGAAACGCGCATGTTAGCTTCAATCGTCGACATAAAGGTTATGGCAGGTGATGGCAATGCAGTCCGACGATGCTGAGCAAAGATGGGCGATGCCAGGAGCTCCGGTGGATGACAAGGGAGCTCGGTGATGACGGGGGCAAGGAGGCGCGTGGCACATACCAGTATTCGGACACCATGTTGACGGTATTGACTTATCGAAACGGGAGAGAGGCTGGTGTAGTGAAGGGGATCGAAGCTGGAGACGCGACGAGAAGCTGGCGACAAGACTGGTTCACGAGAGACTCGGGGGATGGGCCGTCGATGATATGGATCGTTGCTTGGGCGAGGTGTGCTTGTTAAGGTCTCATTCCAGGTTGGCGTCTGGTTGGCGGGAAGGTTTTGCTGGACAGCCAGGAGAGGCAGCTGACCTTAGGTAATCGGACACGGGGGCGCGGATCAACGGTGGCCCCGACACCCGGTCCCAGGGTAAAAGAGTGGCTTGGCGGGCACAGGCCAACCGGCGGGCCCATGTGAAATTTTTGGACTGGGATTTTTCTGGAGCTTTTTCTCGTTCTGACCGTTCGTTCAAAGATATTCGCAAACAACAAAACCCGCCAACATCGCTATCCCATAGTCCTCAGGGCGAGCCAACGCAAGGAACCCTGAACTAATTACCCTCGCTGGTGAGTCTCTCTCAGCGGATACTTTCTTTTGAAGGGGTTCTCGCAATCGTCCTGCGCCGACAGACCTTACTAACCCCGCCGGCAGTCTTCAATCTTCCAACGGAACTCTCAGCCAACCTCGACAATGTCTGCCGATTCTAGCGCCGGTATGTAAAGCATTCATTTGTTGACATGATCGTGAGACTGACTTCGTTGCAGCCTGGCCCCTGGCCGACCAGAAGCTCGAGCAGGAGCTCTTGGACCTCGTCCAGTCCTCCCAGCGTACGTCCACCAAGCCCCGACTGGCCCATATGCCACCGGGACATAGACTGACTTTTCACCAGACGCTCGTCAGCTGAAGAAGGGCGCCAACGAGGCCACCAAGACCCTCAACCGAGGTGTTTCTGAGATCGTCGTTCTCGCCGCCGACACCCAGCCCTTGGCCATCCTCCTGCACTTGCCCCTTCTCTGCGAGGACAAGAACGGTAAGCGCAATTGCACCAATCCTGTCGCGGTCGATACAGCAAACTGATGCGTCTCATTTAGTTCCCTACGTGTACGTCAGCAGCAAGATGCACCTTGGCCGAGCCTGCGGTGTTAGCCGAGCCGTCATTGCGGCCAGCATCACCAGCAACGATGCGAGCGAGTTGGCTGGCCAGATCCGGGCCATGCGTGACAAGGTCGAGCGCCTCGCCATCTAAGATACCCAGCACAACGAAGGAAAAGATGCAATGTATGGACGGGGCTCCAGGTTGCCATTGGATCTGTCTTTAGGTTTGACGGCGTCCACGAATGGGGCATTTTTTGGTGTTTTGTAGACTGAACCCGTCTTGGTGGCACAAAAAAAAACTTATATACTACTATGAAATGGCGATTCCTTGTCCACTGCTTGAAGAAGGATGGAAGTGTGCCGGCATAAACGCAGCTCGCGGGCCTTGCGACGTCGGACTTGGCGGCGGGTGTCGTGGGCGTGGGCTGAGCCTCCAAGCCTGATAGGCCTAGCTATGACGTCTGCTCCACCAAATGTATTCGGTCATTAGGCGCCGCAGTCGCATGGGGATTTTCTGTAGCGGATGATGGAGCTGACCTCTGCTACTTCCTTCATACCTGTCAAGCCATTTGCTGCACCAAGCCGTCTGGGCGCCGGATATCTGATATAATTGACCGTTGCTGTCCTTGGTTTCTGCTTCGTATGTGCTGTTGATGGGCACCCCGCGCACAATGCCAGGCGTCGCTCGGAAGATCATCATCTGCGCAGCGATCGACGGGCTCATCATCCAGCCGCTCTCATCCAAGGGCCAGCGACCGTTCCAGCCCGTGAGGATCAAGTACGGCGATGCGACCCTGTCCTCGATCCCTCGTGAACAGGTTCCGGACACTTCCAAGCCAGATACCTCCTTCGAGGCCTTTGGCGTGATTGGTATGAGTTCCAGCCTCCGATATCCGATATCCGAGCCCCTCCTCCGCGTCTGCGAGTCGTCGCCTTCACCGTCTTACCTGTATATCTAACACAATATCATCCCTAGGCCTCATCACTGTGTCGAGACTGAGCTATCTTGTTACCATCACCCGTCGTCAACAGGTTGCACAAATCTGCGGCTCCCCAATCTACGTCGTGACCGAAGTGGCCGTCACGCCATGCGCCTCTAGATCCGGCGCCGATGAGTCCATTCGCAGGACCTCTCACCACTTATCCCGCCAAGCTCGGGACCTAAGCGAGGATAGCGAGAGCAGCGATGAAGATGTTGAACTTCCCTCTAGGACTTCCGACGAGGTTGATGACGCCGTGATCGAGGACGGGGATGCGCGGCCAGACTCGGCCAGGAGTAGTGTCGCCGAAGATGTCATCCGTCGGAGAGGTAGTTACGGGCGGTTCGCCCAACGATGGTTCAGTCGAAGTGGATGGACTTTGGACCAGAAGAGGAACATGGGACTGAGCAACTCCCCATCCGTCCCGGAAACAGCAACGCCAGCGCCCGAGAACCCGCCAAAGAAGGTGCCCCTAGAGGAAGATGTGCATATCAATGCCAATGAGCCCGAGCTGCTTCCGAAGTTACTTCGAACGGTGCAAGTCCTCTTTGGGTCATCGCAGAGCTTTTACTTCTCTTACGACTTCGACATCACTAGATCTCTATCTAAGAGAGAGTCACCTCCCAACACCGAGGCGGCCCTCTACACGCAGGTTGACGACATATTCTTCGGAAACAGGCACCTCTTGCAGCCCTTCATATCTGCAGGGCAAGACTGCTTGGCGTTGCCTTTGATGCAGGGTTTCATTGGGCAGAGGTCGTTTGTGGTGGATAGCCAGCCTCCTCAGATGGACGAGAATGCCAAGGATTCTGTTGAACTATCCAATCTCTCGCCTTCCAAATCGCCGCCCGGGTCACCACCTGTCGAGAGTGTGAGGGCATCCATCGATCTTAGGTCGACTGAGAGGAGGTATTTCATCACTCTAATATCTCGAAGGTCTACGAAGCGCGCTGGTCTGAGATATCTCCGGCGTGGTATCGACCAAGACGGCTTCGTTGCGAACATGGTTGAGACCGAGCAACTACTATCGTCTTCTACCTGGGATCCATCCTCCAAGGTCTACTCCTTTTTACAGATCAGGGGCAGCATTCCTCTATTCTTCACCCAGTCGCCGTACTCATTCAAGCCAATCCCGACACTGCAGCACTCCGAACAATCCAATTTCAATGCCTGTCGGAAACATTTCGAGAGGCTTTTCAGAAACTATGGATCCTTACAGATTGTGAATCTTGTCGAGAAGCATGGTATTGAGCAAACCATCGGCAAAGCTTACGAGACAAACATCGAGCAACTCAACAAAGAATTGGCAGAAGATAAAAGGATCCCCTTCGAATGGTTCGACTTCCATGCTGCCTGTAGAGGGATGAAGTTTGAAAGCGTGAGCTACTTGTTGGAACGCTTGAGAGGAAAGCTGGAAGAGCTTGGAAGCACCGTTCAGAAGGACGGTGCTGATATCGTTCAGCAGAAGGGTGTTCTACGAACGAACTGCATGGACTGCCTAGACCGCACCAATGTCTGCCAAAGTTCGTTTGGAAAGCATATGCTAGAGGTCCAGCTGAAGGAGGAAGGAATCGATATGAGCGCGCAGCTGGATCAGCAGACCTCCTGGTTCAACACGCTCTGGGCAGACAACGGCGATGCCGTCTCAAAACAGTACACGTCCACAGCCGCTATGAAAGGCGACTACACGAGAACACGGAAGAGAGACTATCGCGGTGCTTTGAACGATTTGGGATTGTCCGTTGCACGGTTTTACAGCGGGTAAGCCATTTCTGCCTCTTTACTCCTTCCTTTGCATGCTAACAACGGACAGAATGGTAAACGACTACTTTAGCCAGGCGGCGATAGACTTTTTGCTCGGAAACGTGACTGCCAAGGTCTTTGAAGAGTTCGAAAGCGACATGATGACCAAGGATCCGGCCATGTCCATGGTGAAGATGAGACAGATGGCCATCGAGCTTTGCCAGAAACGCGTCGTCGCGGATGAAAAGGAGGAGTTTCACGGGGGATGGGTGCTCCTGAGTCCCAGTACACCCAATGCTATCAAGGCCTTTCCGCTTGAGGAGGTTGTTCTGCTCCTAACGGACGCGGCGCTTTACCTCTGCCGGTTCGATTGGAAGTCGGACAAGGTCTCTTCGTTTGAGCGGATCCAGCTCGGAAACGTCACGGTTATCAAGTTCGGAACATACATCACCTCGACTATTTCGACATCACACGTCGATGAGACCAAGAATGTCGGGTTTGTCGTCTCGTACCAGCCTGGGAAGAACGACATAAGGCGTACCAACACGCGGACCTTTTCGAGCTGCGGCGACATTGCAGACAACCCAAGCAATCCTGGAGACGACAAGGATGCCAGTATTCCCGCCAGCCTAGCCAGCCTACTATCCGGGAAGACACCGCAGTCGCCGGACATGCGCCGGCTCGTCTTCAAGGCTCCGGACACAGACTCGTCCATGGCGGTGGCCGGAACGGACGGCCCGCAGCAGACGGAATTGCAGCAGGTGGTGACCATCTGCGCCGAGATCGAGCGGCTTGCGCTGGAGCACCAGCTGGAAAAGGCTGGCGAGGAGCAGAAGAGTATCATAGAAATGGGGGACATAATATCGCTGGACGAGGCGAAGCGGAACACGGGGCTGCTGGAGCAGCTGGGGCACTCGATCAAGAAGCTGGTGTGGGCGTAAGCCACTGCATGTGAACCAGCAAGCAAGACCCCAAGATAGAAACACGAATACAGTAGATACCATGCTTTACTCGAATGCGACATGTTTTAATCAGGGTGATTTTTCTAAGCGGTACAAGTGTAGCTGGTAGCGCATGTTCTCTAGGGGTATCGGGTAGTTGAGAACATCCGGGAGACGGAACCAGACAGACTCGTCGGATTCTAGCTTGTCCCACGAGTAACCCTGCTTCTCCGTCGTCTCGAGAAGCGTGTGATCGAGCAGCCACTGCATGGGATACCGCTTCTTCTCCTTCCCCAGAGCCGTCTCCGAGTAGCTACCGGGGCTGTCCACGACCAGCACCAGGCTGCCGTGCGCGAGCACCTCGCCGAGGTTCTTGAGCAGCTTGGTCGTGTTGGCGATGCCGCCGCGGGTGTACAGCTCGTTGAGCGTGAACATGAGGGTCACGACGACGGGCCTGTCGCCGACGACGGCCGCCAGCGCAGGGGCGTCCAGCGCCAGGACGTCCTGCTGGGTGTGCGTGAGGGCGAGCTGGTCGGCGTCGTCAAGCAGCGCGCGGTTGGAGGCCCGGGCGGCGGCCGAGGCGTACGGGGACAGCGTCGGCGGCGCCGTGATCTTGGTTTCGAGGAGGGCGTTGATGGAGGACCACGGGCCCGAGTCGACGAGGGTGAGACGGCCGGCCAGCGCCTGCGACTGGACGTAGGCGGCGAAAGCGAGGTGCTCGGCGGCGCACCCGCCGATGCAAACCATGCGCAGGGTGCCGCGGGTCGCCGGGGCGTTAGAAGTAGCAGCAGCGTCCTTGGCCGGCGGCGCGTCGACAAGCTTCTTCAGGTGAGCGCGAATGCTCAGGAAGACGGCGACGTAGCCCAGGGCGCGCGTGGGGCTCCATCGCGCTGCGTAGGCCTCGAGGAAGTCCTCGCGGCCAAAGGCGGCGGCGAAGTCACGGTTGAAGAGCGTCTGCTTCAGCTCCTGCAGCAGCGCGGGGAAGCCGTCGGCGAAGAGCACGCGGGCGAAGGCATCGGAGAAGATGTCGAGCAGGAACTGCTGGTTGGCGGGCGGTTGGAGGTTGAGCGCGGCGTAGTCTGGCTCCGGGGCGGGCGGCGCAGGAGGGGGAGCAGGGCCCGGCGGCTTGGTCACCTTTCTGGGAGGAAGGGGCGCGGATTTTTTGAACGACGGCAGTTTCTTGCCCGTCATTGCTCTATCTGGACCGGGGATTTACTGGAATCCGGACTGCGACGGTAATAATCTCGTGGTTTGTGCGGTCGTGGTTTCGTTCGTTTGGTGGAGGTTTCCGACGCCGCCAAATCGGAAAATTCTCTTACTATGGTTCCCGAGCAAGACTCGTCCCCCCCAATGGCGGCGAAGGTGGTTCTGCCCAGGTAGGTACCCAATACCGCCCAGTACCGCCCGACTGGGAATCCCACGCCAAAGGTGAAGCATGCGTGGTATGCTTTTGTCCAGTTTCACCGACAGATAGACCGGCGAGCTGACGATGCTGCAACTCGCACGCTCGCAGCTGTTCCGCAACTGGCAGCTCCGACGACATGGCGTCTCGAGAGCACACCACCGAGGCCCGGGCTGCTGGTTGCCGACATGGGGTGTGTACGTGATGATGTGTGGTCGACTATCCGTCTTGACCAATTCCTTGATAACGGCTTACAAGCCGTCCCTTATTAGGTTACCTTGGGCTCGCTCCTCGGTGCTTGGCTGTCCCTCCAAGTCCCCGGGTTGCCTGACTCCCGTCGCTGAATTCC
Source organism: Neonectria ditissima (assembly GCA_001305505.1). Classification (NCBI taxonomy): domain Eukaryota; kingdom Fungi; phylum Ascomycota; class Sordariomycetes; order Hypocreales; family Nectriaceae; genus Neonectria; species Neonectria ditissima. Next base: position 2,383,607 of record LDPL01000040.1, on the reverse strand, counting down.
CTGAACTGCCCCTCGCTGCCACTCGCTGCCCGTGGAGTAGGGCCGCCGAATCTGCCGAGCATGGCGATTCGCCGCCTCATGCATCCTCCCATCGGCGCCCCGGCTCCGACCACCGGCACGTCTTCGACCATCGCATTTCCAACCATCGTCTCTTCCCCCTCCAAAGACGGTGCCTGGCCCTCTGCTTGCTTCGACTGCGCTACTGCTGTTGTACGGTTTCTGACCCGCCGTCCGACCTGGATTGGTGCGGATGGCCAACCCAATGGCTCCAGAGCCGAACCAACCAGCACGTCTCGTGCTCCGTGGTTTTCGCTGCGTGGTTGAGGCTGTTCGACGTTCAACCCGCGCTTGAACCAAACTGACATGCGAATCTGCGACGGCCAAGCACGGCGACGGAGTGGTGTCCGAGTCGGGGACCGCGTCACGGAGCACAGTCGCCCTCACTACTCCCGCGGGGGTGGGCGGCTTGACGGGCTTGCCCCTCCTTCCGGCTAATTTGGCGAGCGAACATGTAGAGAGCGGCCTGCCCTCTGGAGTCTATCCGGACCGTTGAGCGAAATATCTTCAGGTCACCATCCCCAGCGCGGAGATACACCGTACAGCCTAGTTTCCGCGTGCTGAACGACGGAGAAGCAGGGGGAAGGTTGTTAAAAGGCCGCAGTGGAAAGCATTCAGTACCTAGCTACCTATCGAGGCAAGAAAGAGATAGATAGGTAGGTCGAGATAGTCTATGTACTGTACACGGACAGTACAACCTGTCTGTTACATAGGCTCGCTCGATATCGCAGCCAGCCGAAGTCAGAATTGGCAGCGGATGGCACGGGCTAGAAGAACTCCACCAGTAAATAGCTTTGGCTGGGTCTGAAGCAACGGACGGGCGGATCGGGATGGAAAGATGACGGGGAACCGGCGTCAGGACAGGCATGGTCAACAAGGGGCTTTTGTGTGCTGGCGAGTGCTCGTCTCGACGATCTTGACCGGAGAAGACGGGCTCGATGCAGCGCCCAGCGGTCCACGGTGTTCTCTCAGTGGCGGATCGCTAGATATGTTTGGTGGCGGCGCTTGGTAAGGCACTGAGAGTGCAGAGGGTGAGTGGAGGTGCAGAGAAAGCTGCGGCGAAGGACGGCGAAGGACAGCAAAGGATGGAGGGGCGTCCCTGGCGTCACTGGCCCCAGCGCTCCAGAAGGCCCCCCACCAAGACCCCACTCGGCATGCCTCGCCGGGGCACCTTGCCCCCCAAACTGGACCCCCCGCGGTCGCTGGAAAGCCTCCATCCCAACACCTACGTAGTACCTCAACGTAGGCCTACACCTCGATGCTGAAGGCCACGCCGTCCATCAGGTCGCTCCAGCTTCCCAATGGGATCTCGGATTCCATCCCACCACCAATGTACCTCTCGGTACTGGTGGTACATCTCCTGACACGGCCGGGATGCCTTAGAACAGGCGCTGGCACTCCAAACGGATGGAGTCCTAGCCTTCCATGCACTTCCTACACACAGTTGCCCAGCCAGGGAGATTTTAAAACTGGGGGCTGCTAAATCCATGACATGACCCCTCCAGCGACAACACTTCTTCCACCCATCTCCTCCCCTCCGTCGCCGATTCTTTTTCCCTCTTCTTCCTCTTCCTCCTCCCATTCCTCCTCCTCCTCTCCTCAAACCCCCCCTCACAAAACCAGTTCCAGATACATCCGCCAAAATGGGTTACAGCGAGCTTGACACGAAGGCCATCAACACCATCCGCGTGCTTGCGGTAAGTCGCCCCTCCACCTAGTCGCTCTGGGCTTCCCCTCCAGCTCCTGTCCACTCGACAACTTACCCCGCCACCACGGCCAAAAAATTGCCCCGCCATTCAACGCAAAAGCGATGCAGGGACGGGCTCTTTTTGGTTTCGGTGAGGGGAGCTGTCGGAGCTGTCGGAGCTGTGAGAGCTGCGAGGGAACGCGAGGAGCGAATGCCACCATGACAGCGTCTGCCACAAGGCCCTGTCTCTGGTGTCGTCATGCGCGGGACGAGCAGAATGAGTCGCCATGAAATCGATGAGTGCTGATAAACCCCGCGTCAACAGGCTGATGCCACCTTCAACAGCAACTCGGGTCACCCCGGTGCGCCTATGTGAGTCTCGACGATGCCGAAACTCCAGAAATGGTGAGACGCAAGACATGCTGACTCTTCTGAAACAGGGGAATGGCCCCGGCTGCCCACGTCCTCTTCAACAAGTTCATGAAGTTCAACCCCAAGAACCCCAAGTGGCTGAACCGTGACCGTTTCGTCCTCTCGTGAGTCCTCAGATCATCCGTGCAGCAGCGCAACACGGCGCAGCGACAGCAATATGACGTGCCTAGCTAACGCAGCCAACCCCCAGCAACGGCCATGGCTGCATGCTCCAGTATGCCCTCCTCCACCTCTTCGGCTACGACCTGAGCATCGGCGATCTCAAGGCTTTCCGAGTGAGTCCCCTATGAATTTTTACCATCGCAAGTGTTCTCAGCTGACAGTCCGACTCTTCCCCCCTGTAGACTGTTGACAGCAAGACCCCCGGCCATCCCGAGGCCCATGACACCCCCGGCATTGAGGTCACCACCGGCCCTCTCGGCCAGGGTATCTGCAACGCTGTCGGTCTGGCCATTGCCCAGGCTCACACTGCTGCCACCTTCAACAAGCCTGGCTACAACCTCATCGACAACTACACATACTCTTTCCTTGGTGATGGCTGTCTCCAGGAGGGTGTCTCCAGCGAGGCCAGCTCTCTCGCTGGTCACCTCCAGCTCGGCAACCTGATTGCCGTCTGGGATGACAACCACATCACCATCGACGGCAACACCAACGTCTCATTCACTGAGGATGTCGTCAAGCGATACGAGGCTTACGGCTGGCACGTCGTCGTCGTCGAGGACGGCGACAACGACCTGGCTGGCATTGAGGCCGCTATCAAGCTGGCCCAGTCCGTCACTGACAAGCCTTCCCTCATCAAGCTCAAGACTACCATCGGCTTCGGCTCCCTCAACCAGGGCACCCACGGCGTTCACGGCTCTCCCCTCAAGGCCGACGACATCAAGCAGCTAAAGGAGAAGTTTGGTTTCAACCCGGATGAGAGCTTCGCTGTTCCCCAGGAGGTCTACGACCTCTACGGCAAGCACTCTTCTGAGGGTGCCGCTCTCGAGGAGGAGTGGAACCAGCTGCTCGCCAAGTACGGCGAGTCTTTCGCCACCGAGCACGCCGACCTTGTCCGACGCCAGACCGGTGACCTCCCTGAGGGCTGGGAGAAGAGCCTCCCCGTCTACACCACATCCGACCCCGCCATCGCCTCGCGAAAGCTGTCCGAGACCGTCCTCGGAAAGGTCGAGTCGGTCATCCCCGAGCTTCTCGGTGGTTCCGCCGATTTGACTGGCTCCAACCTGACCCGATGGAAGGCTGCCGTCGACTTCCAGCCCGAGAACACCGGTCTCGGCGACTACTCCGGCCGATACATCCGATACGGCGTCCGTGAGCACGCCATGGGTGCCATCATGAACGGTCTGTCTGCCTACGGCACCATCCTGCCCTACAGCGGAACCTTCCTCAACTTCGTGTCGTACGCTGCCGGTGCTGTCCGTCTGTCGGCCCTGTCCCAGATCCGCAACATCTGGGTCGCCACCCACGACTCCATCGGTCTCGGCGAGGACGGTCCTACCCACCAGCCTATCGAGACCCTCGCCCACTTCCGTGCCCTCCCCAACTGCATGGTCTGGCGCCCTGCGGACGGTAACGAGACTAGCGGTGCCTACTACGTCGCCCTGACCTCCAAGCACACCCCCAGCATCATCGCCCTGTCCCGCCAGAACCTTCCCCAGCTCGAGGGCTCGACCATCGAGAAGGCCAGCAAGGGTGGTTACGTCCTGCGCGAGATCGAGGGTGCCAACGTTACCCTTCTCTCCACCGGTTCCGAGGTGTCCATCGCCGTGGATGCCGCCAAGCTCCTTGAGGAGAAGCACAACATCAAGGTCCGCATCGTCTCCATGCCTTGCTGCGAGGTCTTCGACCAGCAGTCCAAGGAGTACCGCCTTTCCGTCCTGCCCGACGGCATCCCTTCTCTGTCCATCGAGGTCATGACCACCATGGGCTGGGAGCGCTACACCCACGAGCAGTTCGGCCTCAACCGCTTCGGTGCCTCCGGTCCCTACAAGGATGTGTACGAGGCAAGTGATCCCCCCGGCTGAGACAAGCCAATCCCTAGACTTCCCCGCACAGAACCATTGCTAACCTCCGCTACAGAAGTTCGAGTTCACTCCTGAAGGCATTGCCAAGCGCGCTCTCGCCACCATTGAGTTCTGGAAGGACACCCCTATCCGCTCTGCTCTCAACCGTGCCTTTGAGCAGATCCAGTAAATCAAGAACGAAAAGAAAGATGACGAATATGGAAAGGATGCGACGAGGACGGCGGGAATATTTATGCCGTGATGACAAGTTTTGGAGCAAGGTAATGGTTAAATAGATGTCTCGAAATGAATTCAAAGACCTTTTAGAACAGGCCTTACTAGCAGTTCTTGCCCGCCACCATAACTGCCCTTGCGGAAAGTTGTGCGCTCCGCGGCGCTTAAACAGAATGCCGTCCTAAAGCCAAGTCCAAACTCCGTATCCTTCGGTCCAGTTGTCCGTCATTGTTCTACCCAGCCGAACAGCTAGTTAGTTGTATTAGATCCAGGCACCTCTACATCTCGCTTGACTTGCAGAAGATGACAAGCTGATATCAACTGAGAGGGCATGGTGGAGGGTTTCCTAGCATTCATTGCCCGTCCCCATTGTATGACACAGTCCCATCGTGTAGCATCGCATCATGGTCGTAATATCGTGGCGCAACGTTGCCGAGCTTTCACTCCGAAGCGTCTTCCTGCCCTTGGCTCTCGGTGACCCATTCCCTTTGGAACTCCCTGCCGACGCTCTCCAGCCTCGCAGCAGCACGACGAGCCTCCCTCGCCTCCTCGGCGGACCCGGCGACGACAATGCCGATGAGCACGGGCGCCGCGTCCTCGGAGCGCGGGTCGTCCTTGGGGTTCGGGGGATCGGAGGGCGCCGCGTCGGGGTCGGAGGCGGCGGGGCTCGCCGCGGAGGCTGTGTGGACGGCGCTGCCGGTGGGGGTGTCGGCGGCGGCGGCGTCGCGGGGATCGATGTAGGAGTGGAGGACGACGGGCCCGCGGTCCGGGTACTCGACCATGAGGCGGGTTGGGCGGCCGAGGCCGAGGCGCAGGGCGGCAGTCTGGGAGGCCAGGGCGCTGGAGGTGAGGGAGGTGAGGGACTCGAGGTGGGATTGCGAGGCGGCCGAGGTGATGAGGGGGGTGAGGGTGATGTCGGAGAGGTGGAGGGAGAGCGAGGGATGTTGCGAGGGGAGGCTGGCCATGGTGGTGGCGTAGGTCGGGTAAGTTAGACCTTCTGGTGGCGGTGCGTGTAGCCTCGTCTCTCTCTCTCTCTCTCGTTCGCGTGGGGTGAGGTTGTAGCGATCCTTCTCTCAGGCCGTCGAGGTGGAATTGGGGACGGGTGAGTCTTGAGCGAGGCAGGTTAAGGGGTAAAACGTTGAAAGGGGAGAACGAAGGACTGGGGGAAGAGGCGGCCCTTATCTCGGTGGGATGGCGGGTTGACGCGAGAGACAGCTTGAATGATCACATGGATTGAGATTGGGGATTGGGGACGAGATGAGGCTTGGGTTCGGTCCCTGGTTGCTTCGCTCGGGCGCTTGTGGTGCCAAAAACCCCGCTGAAAGCCGGGCGCTGCATCGTTTCGACAAAACCCCACCGCCGCTGATACCACTTCGCACAAGCGATGCGAGACAGCGGCGAGGGCGGTTTGATGTCCACCCCCTGGTACGAGGCAGAAGGGCTCGTAGGAGAGATGCGCAAGCTGCGCCGAAAAGAAAGAGAAAAAAAAGGCGTCCATGGCGAGAGTGCCTCCGGTGAGGCTACCACCGCGAGCTTGTTGTGCCCCAGGCTGCAATTCGAGCAGTCATCTCCAACAATGACGGAAGCAGTCCATGGTTTGAAGCTCAGTCCGAACCTCGCGCGCGCCAATGTTTGACCTACGCATTGCCGCCACTGCACCGTCGAGCGTTCGTTCCGGGGGAGCTATCCCAGGGAGCTTAGCTGGCGAGCTATCAAGCGCACTAACTAAAGAATAGACAGCCTGCCGTTTAGTTAGTCACAGCCCGGCAGCGAGAGAGAGCGAGAGAGAGAGGTGAGGCACTAAATTAACCCTGCCTCACCTCCGCACTACGTCACACTTCGAAAGGGCAATCATCACATCATGCCCCCCCTCAGCGCCGTGGAACAACGTGTTCGGCGCGTCCGGGTAGTGGTTGGGGCGGGAAAGAAGTTGAGGAGCTCGTCGTGGGGAGAGACGAGGAGGATGCCGTGGGTTCGCCCATGACGATGCCGCTCTGGGTGGTGAGCTGATGGGCGTCGCGCTGGTGCGGATGACGTATCCCCGCGTCGGACCATAGCAAGGTCATGGAGGATTCGGACTGCGCATGGGAGACTGCGTTGGGAGAAGTGGTAAACTCGGTCCCACTGGCACTCGCACCTCCTCGCGGCACACGCACACGGACGCAGACGCAGACGCACTTCATACGCATCCGAAGAGACACTCGAGTGCGTTGATTGGCGTCGACGCGCTGCGCAGCCCAGACACCGTCCCAGCGCAGCTTGACATGTGCACGTCGACGGTCCCCCATCCAACCATTTGGGTGCTACGGTGCCAGGCTTGAGACACACCCTCCAGAGCCTCTTTTCTGGGCCCGTTGCAGTCGGGTTGGGGTCCGGATGTCTGGAGGTGGGGAGGACGAGTGCTGCGATATCAGCGTCCGGCCGACGGAACTGGCGAGACACTCGGTCACGGCTGGAGGCGTTTAAGCGATCGCATACTAGTCTGCTGCGCCCGGTGCAGCGTTATGATGAGGCGGGAGAGGCACGACAAAGCATCGTTGCATCTCGGAGGTGACCGCTCGGAGCTAGCTGCCGTAGGTACGTCGTAGCTGGCATGGTCCGGTCCATGAAGCTGCCTCTCTTCTGATGTTGTGCATGGCGACTCTGCTAGTTCGCCCTGGTGTTCGCCTTAGTCGTACGCAGCACTTGGTAACAAAGACACCCCCTCCCCCTCTGACTGGCACCTCTGGTGTCTTGCTCCTCTGGGTGGATGGATATCTACAGTGGACCGCGCCAGACTGGCCTTGGACGGACGATGCGGGGGGCTTGTCCGGCTCTCGTGGACCTGCTGGCGAGCCAGCGCAGAAGTACATGCCACATACATGCCATGACTCTGGGGACCTGCCTACACGCATTCGCACATACAGATAGATATGCCCCCCAGTGCCCACTGTCCACGGCGCGCAACCAGTAGCCGAGGTGGGCGCTGACCTCGTCTGCTGCGAGGCATGCAGACCTGGATCGAAACGTGGCCTCTGGGAGCCCGTAGCCACAGGCCATAAGTGACGCAGCCCCAAAGCATGATGAGGGTTATTGCTTCCTGGGTTAGTGAAGGCGGGTTGGGGATGTTGGATAGACGAGGAGGGCGTTGGTGGGGGGAGGGAAGTGTGAGCACCAAGCACCGGGCTAGACAGCTTTCCCCAGCCAAGGAAGAATGCAACTGTGTAAGTTACGTGGGTGTCAGTGTGCGACTTGTTGCATAGTTCAATCCCCGGGGAGACAGAAAGAAATGATTCACAGCACCCTCAATCTGAGTAATAGTAAAGGGAGACGATAGAGGCCTGGAGTGGCTTGGTATGGGTGCTGGAGCCGCCATCAGAAGACAAAGACACAGTGGCATGGGGTCGCGATATCGTTGCAGCAAGGGAAAGCGGACGCCAAGTCTAGCAAACCAAAAAGAAAACCCAGGCATGGAAGGATCGCTGTGTCGAGGCACTGGCATTGGCACTGACGGAGCATGGTGTGCATATGCGTGGGTGGTGAGCAACGGGGCATTCGCGCGAGATGGTGCCCTGTAACGTAGGCCAGGACTGGTTCAGTGGCAGCAGCATCAGCAATAGCAGCAGAAACAACAAACAATAACAACGACCGCCGCCGCCGCCGCCGCCACGGTCGCGGAGGGAGGTTCGAGACCGGGAGCCGCGGTGATCCGGTCCTATGCAGCGAGCGATGTGATGTGATGCGGATGCGAATGGGGGCATGCGCTTGCGCTTGCGCACCGTCGTGCTCTCGATGAGCTGGTGGTGGTGATGACCGAGGGCAGTGTGTTTCCCACTTGCAGTCCTGTGCTTGGGCGACCGAGGCCGAAGGAAGGGCGTGGAAGGGGCTGAGGTGATCGCGTCGCAGCCAGAGGTGGGTATCGCCTTGTTCCCCTTCTCGCCGTCGCATGGAGAGAGGTGGTGGAGTTGAGTGTGGATGTGGATGTCCGCATCTTCTGGTGCTGGGGTGATGATGATGAATCAATCCATGAGTGGACGGAAGCCGACAGCCACTGTTTCTTCCCAGGCCTTTTTAGCGGGTTCCAGGTGCCTCTGCCCTCCCCCCGAGTCCTGCTGGCGGGCGGCCCAGCGGTTTCGCCTGCTAGCCGGTCGTCGAGTGTCGGGGTGGGACGCCAGGACGGCTTGTCACTCTGCACCCGGCCGTCGCAGGCGGGGTACCTGTCCTCCTGGCGGCCAGCTTGTCTCAGTAACATGGGGCTAGCGGACCACCTAGAGCCCAAGGGCCGGGGGGGCCAGCACTTTTTGGCGATCCGATTGACCTTGTCAAATCTTTCTCTCCGAACCACCATCACCACATCTCGCTCTCCCACCCTCTCGTCACCCTCCTCCGCTTCGTCGCCTCTCCCCACGTCCCTCGCTCTCCGCCACCACCTGCTCTACAACGCCTCTGTCCTTGAACACCGGCTAGAGAGCATCTTCGAGCCTCCTCATCCCCCCTCTCCCTTCCCCCTCTTGCTTGTCTCCTCTTGTTTTCTTGTCTTGGGTCGGTTGTCCAGCGGTTGCTCTTGCTTCTAAGGAATCTATATCAGGCATCGGGTTGCTTGGGGGTTCTTCTTCTTCTTCTTGCTTATACGCCACCACCGCCGGGCGGTTCCTGGGGCTTGCTTCATCTCGCCGTTTCGTCTTCTCGTCCTCGTCTCCGCCTTCGCCTCCTCTCTCCCCTGTCGCCTCTTCTCCTTCCCGGGTCCTCGCTGCATGACCCGTCAGGCCCGTCGCATCTTCACCCTTCCGTCGTGACCGAAGCCCCCTCCGTCGACTCTTCCATCGCCTGCATCGCCGTGCAATCATGGTTGCCGCTCCCAGACGCAGAAAGCTCATCGGCCATCGCCGCCGCGTTGAGGACGAGGGCGACGACGAGGGCGGCCAGGACACCCTCGATCTCGATGACGATTCTATCACGGACGGTTCCCTTGCCACCGAGGACAACGACCTGGCCAATAATAGCGATACCAGCAACATCGATGAGGCCTCTCCGACGTCCCCGAATGCCCGCAAGACGGCCAATGGTGCCCCCAAGCACCCGAAGCACGCCGGCCATGCCGCCAAGTTGGGTGCCGATGCTGAGGCCAGCAGCAAGTCCGTCTCGGATACCGACATGATGCTCCACGGCCTGTCCATCACCGATCCATCGCCTCCCGTTCAGGAGATGCATTTCGATGAGGTCGCTGCTTCGTCTCCGGCCAAGTCCCCTGATGCCCCCATCGTTGTCAGCTCCGCCTCTGCCACCCGACAGCCCCAGGGGGCTGTGGCAAACCGGCGACGCCAGGAACATGAGGATTACAAGAAGAAGAGGGATGAGGATCCGGCCTTTGTGCCCAACCGAGGTGCCTTCTTCATGCATGATCATCGGCATGCCGGGCCAGCGGCAAACGGCTTTCGACCTTTTGGTCGAGGTCGTGGCAGGGGCGGCCGAGGTGGCATCGGGGGGCCGTTCGCTCCCGTCCAGTATGTATCCCCCTAGCCTCGTTCTCTTACTTTTACTGACCGGAAAAGCCAATTGCATCACCCGGCAGACCCGACAACCAATTCTCCGTGGACTCACGACATGCATGAGGCGGTTGCAGCACCACCTCCGCCTCCGGTACGGCCTCGACAGATGATGGAGGAGGAGGGACCGGCAAACGGCAACGGCTTCATCCCAACGTGTGACCCCCACCCGACTCCGATCAACCGTACACTCTCCACGGAGAAGCACATCGGCAACCTCCATGTCCGTGTTTGCCTTCCCAACATGAAGGCTCCCGCCGTCTTCTCGGGCGTCCCCCTCAAACAGTATACGAAGCTGCCTGACCACCGCCCGCCTCTGCGTCGAGACAAACCCGTCCGGATTTCTCTTCCTGACAATCCCCCTCGATATATATTCCCCGCCGCCGACAGGTCGTTCATTTTCATCCCTCGTGCGATGCGGCCTAACCAACAACGGATGCGTGGCAAGCCTCGATCTGCCTTTGGCTCGATGGGTGGCTTCTCGAGGAGAACAAGTGTCTACGGTGGCAGCTACTACGGTAGCGTATACTCGCCCAGCGTTGGGCTCAGCCGGAGATCATCCATCGTCGACCGCGACTACATGTTTTCCCCGACGGGCTCTGTTATCTCGCGGCCGCCGATCCCGGTAGAAAGCAACCGGCCTATTGTTCGACTGCCTCCTGCTCCTCGGAATGAGATGCCCATGGCTCCCCCAGTGGCTCCAGTTGACTCGGCCGCTCATTTCGAGAGAATGGCGGCGCTGGAGACGTCGATTAACGATCTCCCCCAGCCCCAGATCTATCCCTTGCCCCAGAAGCCGGCTTTCCAGGAGAATCGGCCCACGTCGGCGCTCCCCATGCATCAGCCGCGTCCCCAGAAGAACATTTCAGTCGCCGACATCGAGTCTCCCACATTCACTCACGGGCCTCCTGCTTTCCAGCAAGCATTCCACCAGCAAGTCCCTGTCCAAATGTCAAACGGCCTCTCCCACGAGTCCCACACACGCCAGTCTTCGTACCCTTCGCAGCACTCTACTGGCACCCCACTGTCTCAAATCCCTGAGAGAGCAATCCATGCGGCACCGTTCCAACCCAATAATTACGGCCAGCAGCAGCCTTACTACAACCAGCAGCAGCAGCAGCCGCCGCAGTACCAGGTACAGCCGCAGCAAGGATACTACTATCCGCCAAACTATAACAACTCCAACATGGGCCCATCTGTGGCGGCTCCCGCCTTTGTTCCTGGACAGCAAGGTCCTCCTGGTAGCTTTACGCCCCAGAACCAGCATGAACAACTTGTGCAAGGAAATAGCCAAACCCCGGCTGCGAACCCCGGCCTAGTAGCACAGGAGGTCAACGGCATGGTCTACTACTACGATGCTTCCCAACTACCTCCTCCTGTGAACAACTACCCAACATACTCTACACCTCAAGCCTACCAGCCCAACGTTATGGGTATGGGCGGCATGATGACGCCTAGCCCAGACACGTTCTACTACCCCCAGCAGGCGCCCGGCATGGTGTACTATCCGCAGTAGAGCTGTGATGTGCCAGAATACACTTATTTCACCTATCCACTTGCTTCTTATCCGTACTCGATTTAATAACTACAAATACGACCTCAGACCTAAAAAACAACAAAAGCACACGCGACACTTATTGATAGGAGCCTTTTTGGGGTGCATGGATGGGCATAGGGGATTTCCAAAGCTTGGGGGGGCGGCATGCTTGGCTGCTTGTTGGCATCCTTTTTCTCTGTGGGAGTGTCCCGTTCTGTTGGATGGAGGGAGGTTCTTTAGATGGCCTTGTCGTGAGAATTCCCCTGTGTTTCAGATGCCTGTTTGCGTTGGATGGCACTTGGCTGCTATGACGGTGGCGATATCAATATCTCGTGCTTCTCTCGGCCGACTCAACATACTACTTTGGGATGGACGATTGGGATGGACGGGACTGGTGGAGTCGCGTTCCTAGGGAGAAGCGTCATGACTGAGGTACTGTTTGTCTTTACCGGGGGAACATCTGATTTCTTTTTGCGCACCGAGAAAAAGACTTGGGGGGCGGGGAGATGGGCGAGACTTGGTTTGCTACGGGCTTCCTTGGCTGCTTTGCCATTCCAGCTCTGCTGCCCCGAGGTTTTGTGTTTGTTGCGAACCCATGCGTGGTGTTGTGCTTTCATGGCAACGGCGTTGGGTGTCTGGTGCATTACATATACCTGAATTCAAATGCCAAGGTGGGCATTGGTGAAATCGAGTGCCAGAGATGTGAAAAGTGAACTGCTAAGACTGTCCGAGGCGGAGAGACTTGTGTAGCTAAAGCTCGTGGTGTCGCCATACCGGCCAGCCATGTCGACAACTATTGATGGATACTTGATGGCTCCGTTGACCGGTCCCCCCGGCCCATTCTCGTCGTGTTTTTTAACCTGAATATGTAGATAAAAAAGCATCGAAGGTTTTCCACGTCCCAACTTTGCGTTTGGCCTACAGCTCCGTAAAGGTGGCAGCTCTATAGTGAAGGATATTCTAGGTAGCCATTGCTTCGTTTCCTAGCTGAGCGTGAGGTGGCATGGTGGTCGTTGGCCAACCGGAAGACGACATGCAGAACCAGGGCAGGGCAGACGGCCATCTGACGTGCGGAACCGTATAGGACATTGACTTTGTGAACGTCTAGGTCGGTGTTTTTTTTTGTCTTCAAGCCTCATAGTTATGGATACTGACCAGGAAGAAGGAACAGGACGAAAATTCTCAAATCAACTACCTCAGTTGACGCCAAGGTTAAGGGGAAGTCAGACGGCTATGCAGGCCGAGGCGGAGATAACTTGCGCGGGGAAGGGCTTATGGAAAGGGCTCAAATGATGCGGCGATGAATCATGCCTGGGTACCTACCCAATTGTACAGTGCAGTTTACGGCACTGTGATGCACGGAGGTCCTTCTAGGGATCCTAGCTGGGCGTCGATTCCTTGCAGGACTCATGATGTACGGATGCTGCAAGGGAGAGCGGCGGTGTCTTACGTCCAAAGGGATCTTCCGTCTCGGCGATTGTTGCTTTTGGCAAAGGACTGGCCCCAGAAAACAAGTCATGTCAATATATTAAACTAAACGTGTTGTTGACGTCAAAAAGGCCGGATCGGGAGCTAGCCGGCTTTTGTTTGTTGGTGTTTTGTCTCAGCGCGGCGTCGCCGTCAAGTGAGGAGAAGAAAGAAGACTTGAGTTTCTCGGCAAGGTGTTTGTCTCTGCGGCTGTAATGGTCCGCCCGTGTCACCGAGTTGTTTCAGCTCTGCTACTGAGCGTGCATGTATGCCAGTTGATCTCGGGGCATAATTTACGACAAGCTGGCGCCCGGCTGGGGAGGCGGGAAGAGGAAGAGGAAGAAGAGGGGGTGGCGGCCGGGCGTGCGTGAGTGTGGTGGTACAGCTTGAGACGTGCGTTACGCGAGAGCGAGGCATGGAACTTTTCTTCCCCCTCTTCTGTCTCTCTCAGTTTCCCTCATCTCTCCTCTTAGGTGATGGCGGTGAGGCTCATGTTTTTTGGAGTGAGGAACGGGCTGGAGGCTGGGACAGGCAGATGAGCTCTTCAGATGCTGTGTCTCGGGTGCTGGTCGTACGCGGTGCGGCTGAGGTGCGAGATAGAGTAAGTAGGTACGTACAAAGAGAGCTACGGAGCTTGGCGGGCTTCGTCAACTCCGGATAAGCAAGGCGGGCCATTGCATGTTTCGTTCGACGCAAGGGAGGAAACCCCACGGGAGGATGCAATCAGCGGTCGGCGTTGTGTCGCTCGCCACAGCTTTCGTTTCTTTTCCTTCCTGGCCGTGTCAGTCCAGGCGTGTCCGTCAACCACTACTAACTGGGTCTACTGTGAAGACAGCTGTGCCTAGGCCTTTCTTTCCATGGACCTCCCGCTTGTTTTGCCCCCGTCTTCCCCGTCCCGGCGGTTCGGTTTCCTCCGCTTCGTCTGATAAGTGTGCATACGCCTACGCCAACGACTCGTTACCTCCCTCCCCGCAAGAGCCGGGGCCCAAAAAAACGTAAAGGTCGCCGCCTCAAGGAAAAACAAAACAAAACACAAAAAGCAACAAGTCCTAGGAAGAGTCTGGCTTGTTGTGCACGCACACACCCCCCTGGAGGAAGAGGAGGAGGCGTGACCGCGGGTTTCTGGCGACTTGTGACCTGCGAGCATGGATGGCGGCATCGGTGAGGCGGCGCTGCGGGTCCGTCACGGGCACGCAGAAGGGGGAGTGGAGGGCATCTCACCGGCACGGCAGCGCGTTGCTCGTGGTACCTCTAGACAGATAACGTTCAGGGCCACGGTGACCGCCAGCAGCCTATCGAGCGCCTTGTAGGGAGTACGCTGCGGTGTTCCCCGTCGCCAGCTTGCCATACTGTAGGTACATGCGGACTCCACTCCCCCAGTCCTTCCGGGGGTCTACTAGAGGTACCCGGGGGAAAAGATGGCACGCCTCGCAGCGACAGATTACGGAGCACCGAGTACTTCGTACTAACACACAGCGCAGCGTGCAGCAGCCTCGATTATTAGGTCAACTTGGCGGCTTGCAGCGAGAATGGCGGTCGGGGATACTCGCATCAGCTTCCCGTCTCTTCCATTGTTTGCGCGTTTGCGTGTTTGCTTTGTTTGTCGGCCTAGTGTTTTCGCCTTCTCAAGGCCTCCAGTCCAATTGCGACTCGTCCACGCACCTTCGCACCCCCCTCTGGCTGCCTGTTGCCACGAGTCGCCAATGGCAAAAGAAAGAAGACGGAAGAACAAGCAGCCCTGGCTGAGAAGGTACCTGGTTCTAGGTACCGAGTAAGCTTTGCACCTTGACTGGACTGATGATTTGTCGGAGTCTTTCTCTGAACTGAACTGAACCGAACTGAACTGTACTGACACATGCTGCACACACCCCCACCCCCTGTGGCCATCCATGAGTCGCACACCGGCAGCACCAACTCGCAAGCTTGGTTGCGTTTATCGCCTCCTCGGATACCTGCGACTCGGTGGCCGCTTTTAACCTCATCAACCCACCGCGCTGAGCCGCCTCGCACACGACCTTGCATAAGTAAGCAGCGACCCCGCCTACCGCACTGACCAGCCCCGCTTGACCGTCTTAGACGGCCGTGGTCCGGTTGGAAACTGACTCCAGAATCCCCCGTGCGTCTGCGAAACGGAACTCGTCGAGCGTTTCCTCCCACAGCTGATCCGAGACGGCCTTCATCTCGGGTTTGTATGTTATCGTCGCGAGCCTGTTGCGGTTGTATCGTTAGCCGTGTATCCAGACTAGGCGGCGGATGCCCTCTGAGCGAGCTGACTTACGGATGGATCTTACAGAGCACAATAAAACAACCGTGCGATTCCCTTCCCTTCACTGCCACGGCGTCAATGTACGTCAAAGCCCCTTCCTCGACGGGCCGAGCCGACGCCGACTTGAGCAGGTCGAGCACCGCACCCGTCACCCCGTGGAGGTTGCGGAAGAGCCCCGTGCCTTTCACCAGCCCGGGCTCGACCATGTTGATGACGACGTCCTCGGGCGCGACGCGGTCCGCCAGTCGACTGAGAAACAGCTGCCCGAGCAGCTTGCTGACGTTGTAGCGCTCCGACGGATCCCAGGGCGTGACCTTGGTGTCGTCGAACGACCCCAGCAGCGGCCTCTGATCCCGGTTGGCGAACTTGGTGAACGTCGACATCATCGAGTTCACAACCGTGATCCGAGCCGAAGCCCCGGCCGATGCCTTGGCTTTGAGGACGGGGAGGAGGAGTATCACGAGCAGCACCGTACTTAGGTAGTTGACCTGCATCGTCTTCTCGTGCCCCGTAGACGCAGCCAGGCAAAAGTCCGCCTCGGCCACGCCCGCGTTCAACACGGCTATGTCGATCCGCGCGAGCTCCGTCGCGCACCTCTGTGCAAACGCCTGCACGGACTGATACGACTCCATCTCCAGGGGCCACACGTCGATCCTGGCGCTCGGGTTCGCGGCTCGCAGCTGGGCGGCGGCTGCTTTGCCGCGCTCCGGCGACCGCACGGCGATGATGAGGTACGAGAGGCCGAGGGCGAGCATCTGTCTGGCACTCTCAAGGCCGAGGCCGCTGCTGGCGCCGGTGACGAGGGCCGTCTGCCCGCGCAGCTGCGTCTCCGCCGGGGTGCGCGGCAGCTTGGAGAAGAATTGGTTTTTGAAGAACATGGAGAGATAGCCCGCCGTCACGGGCGGCATGTCCTTGGATGAAGTCATCCTTGACTGCGGTTGCGGCTGGGGTGAATTGGGTAGGGTGGATGAATGAGACGAAAAGAAGCCTTGGGGAGATCAAACGTGAATGAATATGTGTATATATGCTTGTGTGTATGGTTCTCTCTGTTCTTGTCCAATATCCTCTCTCATTTCTTGGCCTGGACAACGATCCTTTATAAGTCTCCCGTCTTGACCACCGCGAGCAAGGCAACGACAGAAGCCGTATGCCAAGCAAACCTCACAACCCATTTTGGGAATAGCTAGACTGTGATCACCTAGCTACCCCAGCTAGAACAGAAAACCCAGTAGTATGATTATGTCTCCTTGGCTATAGCTTGAGCATGTTACATGATAGGTCATCCCGATGACATCCTGCGGCGATCAGCCCTCGCTGCTGTCGGTGGATGGCCGGGCGGAGAAGTGGGACAGCTCGCCGGGATGGGTCCATCGAGCGGTCGCTAGTCTCAGACAGGCAAATGCAAAAGTCTTGGCATCCTTCGTCTCGCGCACCTAGACTACAACTCTCGGTGACTCCAAAAGATTCAGTCGAGAGGCCGTGTACACAATATTTCTCGTCACTACTCCGTCCACTCTCACTCCTCTTGGTCGTTACTACATGCAAGTCTCGCTGATGGAATCAATCAAGGAGTCAGGCAGTGCCCCTTCGATACTCCACCAAGAAGCTGGCGAGCCAGGCCCCGGATTCAAGTTCATCGTCACCACACCGTCGCAGCGCCGCAGCCGAGACAACCAGCGCCTTGTCCGGAGCCATGCTACCCGCGCGAGACCCAGGCGCAAGGGTTGCCATCCGCTGCCGTCCTGGATCAACCAGGGCGCAGACGATGACCAGGGGTCGCAGGCCAAGCAACACGCCGGCAGTTACCCAGTTCCAAGCCAAAGCCAGATGAAATTTCCGAGTCCAAGCCGCGTAGGATCCGAACTGGCCTGGATCCAGTTTCCGGAATTTATCAAGCCGTACATGCTCGAGGGTATTATTCGATGTTCGTCCACCCACTCACTGTATACAGTGTCACCGTGTAGCTAATTGCATCGCTGCTAGTTCTGACAGTCGTCAGGAACGGGCTGTATCCTGCTGGGTTGTGTTTCGAGGTCGAGTCGTTCGACAGCGGGTGGGTCGGATGCCTCATGAGCGACCCCGTCTACCTCCATTCCATGCTGTTCTCGAGCGAGGCGTACGTGGATGACTGCTTAGGCCGGGATCACAGTCCAGTGACGCAGTTTCATTTTCTCAAGACCCTTAGGCTACTCCAAGAGAGGATAGCCGTCCCCGATGACCCCCTCGCCATCGCTGACCAGACCATCATGACCGTCGTAACCCTGGCGCTGGCAGCACAAGTCTTCGGCGATCGAGCCACTGTTGAGAACCATGTGCGGGGCCTCGAGAAGATGGTCAGCCTCCGAGGTGGTTTGGGATTATTGAAAACATCAACACATGAGCTGCCTGCCAAAATATGCAGGTGCGTCCAAGAACCGTTATTCGTGGCCTTGTCGGTAACGGAACTGATTTACTACAGGGTCGACCTTGGGTTTGCTCTCACATTTGGCCATCGCCCTGCTTTCTTTCGCCAGGCAATATCTTGGGATCGTTACGTCGTGGATCACAGAAAAAGTCGACCTGCCCATCTCGACTGCGAGGATGACACATCGGCGTTCATCCAGGCCCTAGATTGGAGACTGGCCAACGTCTGGAAGGACCTGCAGCGGTTCTCCGACATATGCAACCTGGCTTGTCAGACAGGGCACAGGCTAACCCACACGAGCTTCAGCGAGATCATGATATCAGTGCTGTACCGGCTCCTTCACATTTCTCTCGGGGACTGCCCGCTGGCCGAATGTCTACGCGTCGGCATGCTAGCCTTTGCCGCGACGATATTCATGCAATGGCAGTACTTCAAGCTAGGACAGGGGTCCCTCGCAGAGATGTTTAGCGCTGCCTTGCTCAGACTGCAGATTTCTTCTGTTGATGTTCCGCCCGCTGTGTTATTTTGGCTACTAACGGTGATGAACACGTCGTTTTCCAATGATGCGGAGGCCCAGCACGTGGGCTGGCTTGAAGAGGTGATCGGGCTTGTCCGCTTGGCTTCGTGGGACGAAGCACGAAAGGTGCTGAAGTCAATGGTATGGATTGACTCTCTGAATGACTCAAAAGGGAAAGCGGCGTTTGTCAGGGCAAAGTCGAACATTGATTGGATACCAAAATACGGAGAGATGCAAGGATAATTCGCCAGGCTCGCAATGATAAGCTGTCATTGCCGACTACTTTGGGCGTCATCGAAATTGAAACATTGAAACACCTACCCTGCTCACATTCAAAATGGTGGGCTTCCGTCAAAACGGTGCACAGGCTCCGTTTTCTCCGTCTGTGATTCACCCTCGTTATCGTCACACCTTCATCGCATAATCCCCTGGTCAGTCATCTGACGGAGTACAATGGTACATGGCAGCGGGGTGGTGAGCAGGTGTTACAGCGGCGGCGGCGCTAAGCCCGATCCGCCCTGCGCCACAGGGTCAATGGTCAAACCTCTTTCGCCCTATCACCTGGAGGGTACTTTGCCCGCAGGAGGCGGAACTATGGCGACGCTGTGCTACAGCCACCGGCTGGGTAGGTACCTGGATCGCCCGCCCTCCCGCCGGCCAGCCCCTCCCAGCCTGGCCCCAGTTGGTCGCCGGCCAGTGGTCCATCAGTGCCGAAGGCAGCCAGGTTCCCCGTCAGCTGGCACACGCGAGTCCGCCGGCCGCCTCCCCAGGCGCTGCGATAGCGTTCCGTGCCCACTGCCCAGACGTGCCCCAGCGGGTGCCTACAGGTAGGTAGGTGTGCACCTTTTGGCTTTCCAGCACCTGGGCGGCTCGGCGACAGAGCTTCTTCTTCTTCTACTACTTCTTCTCCCACCACCAACCCTTCCTCCCTCCCAACTTCTCCCTTCCATCATCTCATTCGACCTCTCCCCCAACTTCATCTTCTTCCACCTCACATCGTGTTTTCTCCATCACTCATCTACCGCCCGCACTCGCCTCTTGGCCTCCATCGTTGACGGGCGACGGCCGTCTTGCACCGTTGAATCCTTATCTCGCCGCGATAACAGCACTTCGTCACCGCCCCAAGTAGGCAGGTAAGGCTCCACCATCACCATCGTCATTCCTGAATCCCGAATCATCATCCCTTATACCTTCCATCGAGGGATCCGGGCTTGACTTCTTCTTCTTCTCCTCCTCCAGAACCCCCCGCTGATCGACCCAGTCATCATCGCAACCATGGCTTCAGCCGCGCCCTCCGCCGGGCTCGACACGATGATCACCGTCAAGCTCCAGATTGACGGCATCACTCGCCGTACCAAGATGCCACTCCGAGACATGGTCCCCAAGACCCTCGAGAGCAACGTACGTGTTCCATTTACCGTCCCCCTTCAATTCCCCCGAGACCAACAGCATTTTCTCCTGCTCTTCCTCACGCTCCTTGGTCCGTTTGCGGACACAAACATAAAACCATCATCCATGACGATAGTATTAACTTTGCCATAGATCCGAACCTTCCTACACACTCCACCGGAGATCGATCTCGTCTTGGACCGGTACTCTGACTCTGCTGCGTCGTACGTCCAGCTTGAGCGCGATAACGTCTCCATTTATAAGCAGCTTTATCGAGCAGCCAAGGCCAAGTCTAAGCTCAAGATCCGCGTCACCCCTCGAGCTTCGCCCCAGAAGCCCACCCCCAAGCCCGTCACTATTGAGGATGAGCCCGAGGCTTCTTCTTCCACGGCCATCGAGAGCCCCCAGGAGAGTCAGGTTAACATTAGCCCTGCCCCGACACCAACTGCCGATGCTCCCGCCCCAACCCTTTCCACACTTGATGCCATCTCGGCCGCTGCATCCCTTTCGGCAATTACCCTTCCATTCCGGACCTGCCCTGACTACCAGCCACCCGTCACCGCTGATGGTAAGCCCATTGGCCGGGGTATTAGCACTCGCGAAGATTTCGAGACCAGACTTGCCAACTTGTTTGAGCACCAGTCCGGCCTCGCTAGTCGCCTGGCTACCCAACAGGCTGAGCACCGCGCTCGCCGTGCTCAGCAGGCCTCTGGCTGCTGCGGCAGACCTGCCGTTGCTCAACCCACCATCTCTCGAGATTCGGCCCCCCCTTCTGCCTCCCCTGCCAGTGCTGCCTTTGCCATCTGTTGCAACCACTGCGAGAAGACGATTCCCGATGTCCACTACCATTGCTCCACTTGCGACGATGGTGACTTTGATCTTTGCCAGGCTTGCGTAGAGCAGGGCATCACTTGCCACGGCAAGGATCATTGGTTGATTAAGCGTACGACCGTTGATGGACGACTCGTCCGAAGCATCACTGAGACCATTGCCCCCAAGCCCAAGGCCAAGGAGCAGCTAGAGCAGCCCAAGGTCGAAGAGCAGGCGGAGAAGCCCAAGCCTGTTGTCACGGTTGAGACTAAGATCGAGACCAAGAGTGAGCCCAAGATCGAGCCCAAGGACGAGGCTCCTTCTCTGCCCAAGCCCGAATTTGAGCCGCTGATTGCTCGGTGGGCCTCCCTGGGTGTTATGCGGACTTGCAACTGCTGCGTTCAAGGTACGTTATCCACATTCAAAGCTAACATGTGCGCATGGATACTAACGTGTAAAGCAGAACTTCCCGAGGTCGAGTTCCTCCACTGCAACACTTGCGAGGACTACGACTTGTGCCAGCCATGCGTCGTCAAGAACGCCCATGGGCATCACCCCCAGCACGGCTTCGTTCCCGCTGTCAAGGGTACCGAGATGCCTCACCACGTCAAGGTGAAGATGGTCCCTGGCCGCAACCAGATGCACCATGCCATCTGCGACGGCTGCGATAAGTACATCGCTGGTGTTCGCCACAAGTGCCTTGACTGCCCAGACTGGGACTATTGTGCCAACTGCATCAAGCACAGCAAGCTCGCTCACCCAAACCATCGGTTCGTCCCCATCTACGAGCACCTGGCCGATGTTCGTGTCCGATCACCCACTCCCGTTCACATCGGCATCTGCTGCGACGGGCCTCTCTGCGCTGGAAACGAGGCTTACCCTGCTTACGTTCGCGGCACTCGCTACAAGTGTGCCGTCTGCAATGACACCGATTTCTGTGCCAACTGCGAGGCTAGCCCTAGCAACACACACAACAAGACTCATCCCATGATCATGTTCAAGACTCCCGTTCGCCACGTCAGTGTTACCACCACCGGCGAGCATCAGGGTGGCCACCGGATGCCTACCATGGGCGATCGTGTTGCCACTAACTCCAAGGCCACTGAGACTGTCGCCCCTGCTGGAGGTAACACAATCAACCCGGTCCAGACTATTGTGGATGTGAAGCCCTCTCAGACTGCCCCCGCCCCATTTGTCAAGAAAGCCGAGGCCAAGAAGTCTGAGATCAAGAAGGCCGAGGTCAAGAAGGCTGAAGTCAAGGAGGAGAAGAAGGAGATTCCCGCTTCCGAGGAACCCTTGGTCGCTGTCTTTGTCAGTGATACCACCGTTGATGGCACTGTTCTCCCTGCCAACCACGTCTTCGAGCAAACTTGGCTCCTCCGCAACGAGGGCAATGTGGCTTGGCCCGCGGGCTGCTCGGTCAAGTTTGTCGGTGGCGACTACATGGGACATGTCGACCCCAACCATCCCGCTGGTATCTCTGAGCTGGTCTCGGCTTCCGAGTCGACCGTCTGCTACCCCCCTCTGGCTCCTGGACAGGAGTTCCCCTTCACGGTACTGCTCCGCACCCCCGCTCGTGCCGGTAAGATCGTCTCGTACTGGCGCCTGACCTCTCCATCTGGCGAAAAGTTCGGCCACCGCCTCTGGTGTGATGTCAACGTCCGAATCATCAAGTCGGAGGTCAAGTCCGAGCCCAAGGCTACGTCCGAGCCCGAGGTTAAGACCGAGACCGTCGAGAAGGCTGATGCCGAAGACAGCCAGGCTTCAAGCCAGATGATTTTCCCCAAGCTTGAGAAGGAGTCTCCTGTGGCTAGCATCCACGAGGCTGCTCAGGCCGATCCCGCTCCCGCCCTTGAGCAGGTCGAGGTCAAGGAATCTGGAGATGAGGACTGGGACCTCTCCGACGACGGCTTCATGACCGACGAGGAGTATGACATTCTGGATGCTTCAGATGAGGAGTATTTGGAAGAGCAAAAGAAGAAGGTTGTTGCGAAGTAAGCATCACGTTCTACCACGGTTAGGTTTGGGATATGGGGTTCCGGAATTTGATCTTTTTGTGCGCTGTTGCCCCCTCCTGCTATCTCGGTATTATTTCCTCTGTCTCTCCTCGCCTGGCCTGATCCAGCCGCGACTGCTCCTTGCGGGCAGTTGCAACTGATCAGAACCCACTTGGCCTGGACCGTGGTTTAGCACTTGCACTCGGGAGGGGAGCTTACGCTCTTTATTTGGACTGGACGATAGGGAAGGAAGCAAATTGAAGTTCTATGTCGGTAGCTCTCAGTAAATGTACTAGGATTCATGTACCTGCCATGTCAAGGATCGTGCCGTGTGTGAGTGTAGCTGCCAAGCGTCGTCGTCCACTAGTGACAGGGCAACATGATTCCAGAAAAGAACTCCATCGTAGAAGGAAGTTCATGCCACGTCGTCCGCCGAGGTCCTCGTATGATTGGTCTAGTAAGATGGCTTGCAGGCACTTTGAGTGCATTTGGCGAATACTCGGGCCATGCTGTGAATGGTGTTTGGTTCCTTGAACTCGACACTGTGGTGCGACTGGGTCACGGGATATGCAGGCTAATACTCTGCAGGCTACTCGGCAAGGCTAGGCTTTCCTTGGGGTTTGAGCCTGAACTTGGTGCCTGAGGACCTAAGGGTGCTGAAAGGCGCAGAAAAAGCGGGCCCGCTATTTTTTTGAAAGTTGAAAGGGTCACCAGCCGCCCAGCCCAGCTGCCAGTGCGTCCGCTCCCACACCAAAACACCATACTCATTTTCGTGTCGTTTCCCAGGGCGACCCGGCCTTGATGCGACTGCGCTGCCATCTCCGTCGCATCGCCTAACGTCGTCTAACGGCATCGTAACTACGTCTTGATCACTCTACTCGACTGGTCGCGGCTGCTTGGCCCTCTTTTTGCCTCTTTGGTCTGCCATTCACTGCCGCAGGTCCTGCTATTTCCCGACGCGCCCTCGAGCCCGTCTTTCTCCTCCCTCACAACACCCTCTGCTTCAACTCCTTCATCAACCACCACTCACCATGGTTACCTTTTCCATCCCCGGCGACAGTGAGTTCGCCGAGTCGGGCAGAAGCACGCCTCGTCCGCGTCCTCCCTTGCCCTTCGCGAAGCGCGCCTACGTCTCGTCTCCATTCAACAGCAAGCGCCTCGGGACACCGCAGAGTGCCCCGGCGCGGAGGCTGCTGATGACCCGCGACGAGATACCCTCGAGCAGCCTCAACAAGACCTCTATTGCTACCGCTCGCAACATCTTCCGGGCGTCCACCATCAGCGACAGCCCTCCCGCGACTTCCTTCTCGCCTAGTCTGCCCCAGAGCACGATGAAGAAGGTCTTCGCCCCCGGTGCCACCCCCGAGCCGAACCGCATGTTTCGAGAATCCACCGCCCAGGTCACTCCTCGGGGTATGGCTGCCAAGGCTACGTCTAAGCAATTGTTCCCCATGCGAATTGAGGACCCCGATCCTGAGCTGTCCGGCGAGGCTCTAACAAAGAAAATACCCAAGGAGTGGAACACGAAGGGCTCCATCTACGCCGATCAGTTCCTCGCACACCTCTGCCCTCCCGACTTCGACGAGGAACAGAAACGACAGTTCTTCTGCATCCTCGATCTCCGACGGCTCAAGTACGCGGCGAATGAGATTTTCATCAAGAAGGACTGGAAGCTGAACGTCATCAACTTCGCCAAGGAATTTGAGAAGAGCCGAAGCATCATTCTTCTACGATACGGCTTGTACGAGTTCCAGAACGTGAAGCCATCAAAGGATGTTCTAAAGAGGTGGCGACGAGAGCACGGTCTGCCTGAGCCTGAGGAGGAGAATACCGAACCAACTCCTACTAAGGTCACTGCTTCAAAGAAGCGCAAGGCCGATGATGACCTCCCCAAGGATAATGGAGTATCGGCTGTCAACAAGAACAAGCGACGAGCTGCTGATAAGGACGATGAAGACCAAACTCAGGAAGCACCAACAGCTACGCCCTCTCTCAACAAGAACAAGAGGAAGGCATCTGTGAGCGGAGAGACTGAGAGTCAGCCCTCCAAGATGCAAAAGTCTACTCCCTCCGCTGCGAAATCTCTCCTTGAAAAGATCACGAACAACTCGGCTACCCCGGCCGGTTCCCCTATGAAGGCCGTAACTAAGCCCGCAGAGGAGGGATCAGCTGCCAAGCCCAATCCCTTTGCTCTCAACAAGGCCAATGGCGGAAGCGCCCTTCGTTCCGTCTTCGAAAACCTCAAACCTTCCCCTGCTCAGGCTGGTGGTAGCAACATCTTTGAACACCTCTCTGATGCCAGCTCTGCCAAGAACAGTGGTGTGGAAGCTGACGCAGAGAGCGAGACCGACTCCGACGCCGAGCAAAGCGATGAGCCAAGCGCGATTGCTAGCGGCGCCGAAACGGCTTCTCAGATCGGTTCAGCCCTCTTCGGCGCCAAGCATGTTCCGACCAGCGCTCCTGTGGCAGACGAATCCAGTGCCCCTGGGACAAGGGAAAGCACACCGGGTCGAAGCTTGTTTGATCGTGTCACCAAGAACAGTGATGGTCAGCCAGTCCGGGCGGACGGCAAGCTTGAGGAAACCACAGCCGAGCCGGCTGTAGCTAAACCAGCACCCAAGCCTGTTGACCAAACCTGGAACCCCAGCACCACCCCAATCAAGTTTGCGCCGGCCACCACTGCCGCCCAGCCCAGCTCCTTGTTCGGCAATGCTTCCACGTCGTCCAGCTCTGTCTTTGCTCCCAAAACCACTGTCCCTACCAACATCTTCGGGTCTACCAAGCAAGACAAGCCTGCAGAGAAGGAGTCTTCGTCAGAGGTAGTTGCCGAACAGAAGGACAAGTCAGGAGGCGAATCTGACAAGGAGAATGACCAGGCACCTAAGAAACCAACCTCTCTCTTCCAACCCAAAGGGCAGGCAGAGACTCTCAAGTTGACTGAGCCTGCGAAGCCCACTCCCTCTTTGTTTGGAGCTCTCAAGTCGGACGATAAGCCAGCAGGTCCTTCTACACCGAACATCTTCGGCAAGCCAGCAGAGTCCTCTACCCCTGCGGCTCCTGTATTGCAATCCTCAACCCTGTTTGGGGCGAAGCTTCCGGAGACTGCAAAGTCCTCAGATGCTCCCAAGACTACTTCTCTGTTTGGTTCCCCTGCCGCAGCCTCAACCAACACTGATACACCCACCGCGAGCAGCCTGTTTGGGGTGAAACCACCTAGCACCACGAGCAACATCTTTGGAGGCGCTTCTCTAACACCACCAACTACTTCGCTATTTGGTGGTAGCAGCTCCGGCAACGTCTCTACTCCCAGGACAGACTCGGCTCCTGCCACTACCGCGTTCAGTTTCGGAGCAGCTTCGACTGGTGGCGTCAAGTCTAACGGGACCTCGGATCCAGCGCCCAAGTCTCTGTTTGGCGTACCCGAGTCACCTTCAGCCTCCGCCCCTCCCTTCGGCGGAAGCCCCATGAAGCAGGATGGCCCCTCTCCCGTGAAGAGAGCTTTCAACGGCGGAGAAGGCGGCATGGCTTCAGCGGCTCCCATCTTCAACTTTGGAAACTTACCAAGCACCCCCGCTGTTTCCAGCTTTGGTGGTGCCTCATTGACGCCGGCCGCGGGTGTGGATAACGCTTCTACCAGCTTTGGTGCAAGCTCCTCCAACTCGGGATCTAGTTTCAGCTTCGGGACTGCTGGGACCTCATTCAACAACCCGTTCACATCCGGAAGCAACGGAGACAATACCGGGTTCGGCACGACCACCGCTCCGGCGCCAGGAGCCGTGTTCAACTTCGGTGGGAACGCTGCTCCGTCGGCCAGTGCCCCCAGCACCTTCCAGTTCGGAGGCGGTGGCACCAGCGCGCCGGCGCCGGTCTTCGGCGGGAGCCAAGCCAGCAACGCCACGTCCTTGTTTGGCGGTGCCTCTGGGGCTGGCGCTGGCGGTGCCCCGGGATTCAACTTCACGGCGGCCTCCCCTCAACCCCCAGCCACTGGCGGCATGTTTGGATCGACGCAGCCAACGCCGGCTTTCGGCAACCTTCAACCGCCAGCTGGTGGGGCCTCTACCACCGGGACAAGTAAGTCTCCTGTTCCGCGCCGGAAAATTCTCCCGCTAAAGGGATCTCGAAAAAAATAGATACACCACTCAGTCTTGGTGGAGGCTCCAGCCTGGCTACGACACCCGCTGGAGGGACCCCGGAACCATCCGCGTCAACCAAGGCGGCTCCCGGTGGCGACGAGGACGAGGGCGAGAAGCATGAACAGATCAACTTGACGGAGGGTCTGGAGGCAGACGAGGAGACGTTGCACGACGTGCGGGCTAAGGTACTGAAGTTTGTGGCGGCCGGAGAGACGTCGGACGACAAGCCAAAGTCAAAGAGCCCGTGGTCGACTCAAGGTGTGGGACCGCTACGACTGTTGAAGCACAAGGAGACGAATGCGTTGCGACTCCTAATGAGGGCGGAACCCCGAGGCAACGTCGCGTTGAACCGTGCTGTTCTGGCCGACATGACTTACACGGCAGAGCAGAAGTACGTCAAGTTGACGACTTCGAATGAGACGGGAGATGGCCTGGAAACTTGGATGGTCCAGGTCAAAACCAAAGACCTAGCAAAGGAGCTGGCCGAGGTACTTGAGAAGCACAAGTCGCTGAACAAGAAGTAATGTGGAGGTCGATTAGGAGTATATTAGAAGCATCGGCCATGTGCTGATATAGAAAGGTAAGGAATAGCAGGGGAGCATTGCGGGCGTTGCAGAGCATTGAGTTTACTGGACTTTTCTACTTTCTTGAGGGTCACTGCAAGTTTCTTGGTGGAGCTTGAACCAGCCGAAATTGTCCGTTCTGAGAATCAAAATAGTTGCGGGGACAGGAGCACGCGTGTGCCGAGTGTTTCTGGTGTTGTAAGATGAGTACTACAAGGTATCCGAAGACGTCGTCACTCTGGAAGGGCAAGGGTGAGATGGGGGGTTCTCTATATACGAACAGGTTACAAAAGGAATTGGAGTTTTCTATGTCTGCACTTGATTTCTAAGTTGCTGCTTGTGTAAGTTGCTGCTTGTCTAACTTGCTACTTGAAATGTGAGGTATGTGATGTAGTCTCCATGGACAGCTTGTTATTGACGTGTGAAGTTGACGTTGGAGTTGAGTTGCGCACAAAACGCTTAAGTGGAACGCGGGGGCGGGAGTCAGCGCGCGTCGCGTCAGGCCCAAATGTTCCATGGTCGCAAAACGCACCCGACTTGTCTTGTACCGCACCCGTACTGCACACCTCTCTTGCACCCAGCACCATAACGCCAAGCCGATCAAAGATGCCCAGGTACCGTCGCCTCTTGAAGAGCCTCTCCGCAAGCCGCCTTGTCTTTCTCTAGCACCTGCTTACCTCTGTGTGCTCGCTCAGGGAAATTATCACGATCCAGGCCGGGCAGTGCGGCAACAGCAGTCAGTTTCCCCCCCACCAGCACCACCACCTCCTCCATCCACACTACCACGCAACCACATACCACCGCGAGAAGCTCCCTGCTTCCTCCCCCCCGAACCGAACCCGTCCCGCGGCCGTTGTCCCCAAAGCGCTAACCCCGTTCTTTGCGTCGCAGTCGGGAGCCAGTTCTGGCAGCAGCTCTGCCAGGAACACGGCATCAGCCAGGATGGCAACCTCGAGGACTTTGCGACCGAGGGCGGTGACCGCAAGGACGTCTTCTACTACCAGAGCGACGACACCCGCTACATCCCACGCGCGATCCTGATTGATCTGGAGCCTAGGGTTTGTTTGCCCTCCCTCCTTCCTCCCTCGAGACAGCCATGCGGTGACTGGCTCGGACGAACGTGGTGCTAAAGGTGGCTTGGGCAGGTCCTCAACGGCATCCAGACGGGGCCCTACAGGAACATATACAACCCCGAGAACTTCTACGTCGGCAAGGATGGCATGGGAGCTGCCAACAACTGGGGCGACGGGTACCAAAGCGGCGAGGCCGTGTACGAGGACATTATGGAGATGATTGACCGGGAGGCCGACGGGAGCGACTCCCTGGAGGTGAGCAACCCCACGAAGATGCAAACGACCGAACGGGGCGTGGCATGCTAACAAAGGACTTGGTGTAACAGGGCTTCATGATGCTGCACTCCATCGCCGGCGGGACCGGCTCGGGTCTGGGCTCCTTTATGCTGGAGAAGCTCAACGACCGCTTCCCCAAGAAGATCATCCAAACCTACTCGGTCTTCCCGGACACGACCAACGCCGGCGACGTCGTGGTCCACCCGTACAACAGCGTCCTCTCCATGCGGCGGCTAACCCAGAACGCCGACTCGGTTGTCGTCCTCGATAACGGCGCCCTCTCCCACATTGCCGCCGACCGGCTTCACGTCCAGGAACCTTCCTTCCAACAGACGAACCAACTGGTGAGTTGATGAGACGCTGCTGTGCTGTGCCGCGCCGGCTCGATGCTAACGCAGCTCGACATAGGTGGCGACGGTCATGTCGGCAAGCACCACGACGCTGCGATACCCCGGCTACATGCACAACGATCTCGTCAGCATCTTGGCTTCTCTGATCCCCACCCCAAGATGCCACTTCCTCATGACGGCTTACACGCCCTTCACCGGCGACCAGGTCGAGCAGGCCAAGACGGTGCGCAAGACGACGGTGCTCGATGTGATGCGGCGGCTGCTTCAGCCCAAGAACCGCATGGTGTCGACGGTGCCCGGAAAGAAGAGCTGCTACATCTCCATCCTCAACGTCATCCAGGGCGAGGTCGATCCCACCGACGTGCACAAGAGTCTGCTCCGGATCCGCGAGCGCCGTCTCGCCACCTTCATCCCATGGGGCCCTGCCAGCATTCAGGTCGCCCTGACGAAGCGAAGCCCCTATATCCCCATGAGCCACCGCGTGAGCGGCTTGATGCTTGCCAACCACACGAGCATCGCGACGGTACGTTTCTCATATACTGGTGTCTTTCTTCCCTTGCGCCGCTGGTTTTCGGTTGACTGACAGCGACGTTTCCACGTGCAGCTCTTCAAGAGGATCCTAAGGCAGTACGACGGCATGCGTAAACGCAACGCCTTCATGGAGGGCTACAAGAAGACAGCACCGTTCGCCGAGAACCTCGACGAGTTCGACGAGGCGCGGCAGGTCGTTGCAGACCTGATCGGCGAGTACGAGGCCGCCGAGGGCGCGGATTACCTGAATCCCAACGCGGGAGAGAAGGCCACGTCGGCAGAGACGGACGGCCGAATGGGGTGAGAGGTTCCGAGGAAGAGTGAGTGAGCTTTTGGCATTTCGGCATTTTGCAGCAGCAGGAGGGTGGACGCGGTTTGTGACTCTTAACGGCGTTTTGGGCGACCAACTCCTTCGAAACTTGATAGATGACTGCGACTGCTGCCCAGGTTAGGTAGGTAGGTAGCTAAGCCCAGATTTAAAAAGGGGTATGACATGTTCATCCACGGACCTCCAGGGCAACTGAAGACTCGTGTTTCTTGCAACATGTTCTGATTTTCATGACGACAGGAACACGACAAGACCAGCCACGCTCTTGGCAAATTGATACACTCTTGGTGGAATTCAGTCAGGGTCCGGTGTTCAATGGCGTCTATCGCACATAGCATTGCAGTATCCCGTACATTACAAACCCTGCACCCAAAAGCAACTCACCACTAACATCCCATCCTCATGGCCGCGCATAGTGCTCCGTTACTGCGAGAACTTCCGCAACCCCCCCCCCCTGCGCTAAACAAAACCATCCGCGGTTTCGGGCTCACTCTCAACGCGCGGGTAGCTGAGAGCTGACATGAACCAAGGGTCCAACGCGAAATCAGGGGTGCTGGGTTTGATACGCGGCGGGTTCGTCGTCTGGGAGTGATGCCTTGCATGAAGACGACTGTGGGAGATGAACTGAACGACGCTTTTTGTCTTTCTCGCCAGGGAGAAGGTGGTTCCGGAGGGTGACGGATGTGTTGGTGTAGACTCCTGTACGACACAGTGGTGCGGGTTTTGGGGGGAGTTGCTGGTTTGCATCTAGATACTGTGTTGCAGCTGCGCGGAGGTTGAGTATCCTATCTCGAATTCTTCCTTTCACTTAATGTCGGCATCTTAGACCAATCTGCAACATTAAGTCACCGCAACACTACATCGTCCAGCATTACCTCCAACATCAGATCGGACACAGCCATATCCTCGCCTTTTACCGCGTCCATTCCTCTAATCCTCCTCTGTAACCCCTCAGGCTAGACAAGTACTTCGTCGCAAATCCGCTACCCTACACCTAAACCTCAACATCGGCTGCATCCCAGCGACTTACAACAAACAACAACCAACAACACACCCATCACCGCGACAAGCCTCTCTAAACGACAAATAATCTAAGCCCTCCCCTAACCCCTCCCAACCCACCGTCAACTCACCGCCAACTCACCCGTCAACATGACACCGTCCTAACTTACTCATCCACCTGCCCTACGCAACGCCAAACAAGCGGCGGCAAAACGCCTCCTACCAACAAAACTCAACTCGACCCAACACAACCCAACCACAAGGGCAAACATTGCAACCCAAAATCCTTGCTAGTCGATTCACCCCCCCCCNCCCCCCCCCCCCCCTCTCCTCATTAAGCAAACAACCAACATCGCCCGCCGGTTGAGTAAAAAAAAAGGATAGAGAGAGACACAGAGGCGGAGACGGAGGGGCGCAAGCGCAGGCGGAAGGGGAGAACTAGCGCTCCAGAGGGCGGGATCGGCGAGACGAACCGATGCGAATCGAGATGAGCGAGTCGAGTGAGGCCCGGCATCTCGAGATTCCCCAGGAGACTTGGCGGTTGATGGTACATGCTATGGATGGAATTATGCTAGTGTGGGGGGGCAGGCGACGGAACTATCGACTTTTCGACGGCGCGTTATTGAACATCTTCACAGGGACGGGATTTAGTCTACGACAACAAGCTTCGGGGCTCCAACAATTCTCCTCCTTTTCCGATTCCGATCCCGCTCAATCCCGCCTGTTGCTGCCCGATGAGCTGTTTGTCTCGGCGTCCGCCCCTTCAGTCGTTCGGACCTTGAGCATTCCGACTCCAAGCGCGCCCCCAAAGAGCTGCGCTGCACCGGCCCATCTGGTGGCTTGTCTTAAGCCTGGCCGCTTAAGCAGGAACGCCTCGATTTGAACGGGCAGAAAGCCAAGGAGTTAGTTCCGTCTCGGAGCCGCGAGGGGGGCCGTGGCGGTACTGTCTCAAACCCATCTCCGCAAGTTCCGCCTGCAAACGGTGAAGCAAGTGAGCACTTTTCCCCGACGGTATAGCATCTCCGTGCCGCGACATCTCGCTTCCCCCCAGAGCGTGACCGCTGGGCCATGCACGCAGCCACCGAACTACTGAAAGGCAGATGATCCGATAGCGCCGGCGTGCGGCGTCAGAAACTAGAGGGTTAGGCAGTTGGAGAGTCATGGCTGCAATCTGGAGTGCGAAGTGCCGCTCTGGAGTCTGGACCGAGTGGGAATAGACGATCGACAAGCATGAAGACGACGAAGGAAATAAAAGACAAAGCTCAGCCCAAAGCCCCGCAAGATCCAGGGTCCTGGGTCTGATCGTCGAGACCGATCTGGCATCAGGCGCCGCGGCGAGATGAAGGATGGATGGATGAATGGATGGAGATGGATGGGCGTCTCACTGGGAAGCAATTAGTATCAAAACAGGTCTTCTGCCGCGGGCCGCGCCAGTAACTGTCAAGGGAACCAGCAAAGCGAATGAATGAATGGATGAATGAATCGCCTCGCTCGGGGTGCTCTGCTAGCATCACCAAGACTAACACCCAACACCATGACCGAGGGACCGGAGATTTGGACGACCCCGATAATGCGTCTATTGCTCGGTCTCAACCCACCCGGACCTCGGGCCGGGCCCGATGATTGGTCGGTTCGTACCACCTAGCCTTACCCATCGGGTCGGGTCTCAAAGGAGAGACATCATGATATGATGCCATTTCCATTTGCCATCGTGCGGTAGATAGAATGCGATAGTTCACCTCTGCACCATGGGTTTTGCTTGTTTGAACCCACACCACCAAAAGCCTTTGCTTGGCATGCAGATGCCGGGACCACATCCTTCCTGTCTGTACATGGCGTGTGCGGATCACAGGTAGAGTGTGTCTTGTCGTCGACACCCTGTCCCACCCGCCCTCCATGCATACATGCATGCTCC
This sequence comes from Neonectria ditissima, assembly GCA_001305505.1. Taxonomy (NCBI): domain Eukaryota; kingdom Fungi; phylum Ascomycota; class Sordariomycetes; order Hypocreales; family Nectriaceae; genus Neonectria; species Neonectria ditissima. The sequence goes on along the minus strand of LDPL01000040.1, from coordinate 2,351,111 downwards.
TGCTATAGACGTCCACGGGCTGTTTGAGCGATTAACAAGATGCTGGAAGCCCCGGGCGAAGCATCCATGGTCCGTTCTTCCCAACCCTCATTTCCCCACCGATGACAGCAGGGGCGGCGTCTGCTGGACTAAGCTAGTTAGTGTAAGGAGGAGTCTTCGACGACGCTGGAATCCTCCTAGCATGCGGATTGCGGAAGCAGTTTGCGGCAGCCCCAAGGGGAAGAAAAAAAAAAGGAAAAAAAAAGCAACTTCTGGCCCGCTCTGGAGCGGCACCCGTGGAACGATTAGGGCGCGAAACGTACGTGAAAAAGAAGGCAGGTAAGCAGGCTAGAAATGCAAGCAAGCGCACTGAAAGGAAACTAGAAACATACCTGGCAGCAGACCTGCGTTATCCGCAGTCTCGCAGCACATCGAAAGGTCCGTCGTGCATCGAGTTGAGGATCTGCGGCAGGGCACCCCCCTGGACACATTGTCACCGTCTCCAGACAACTTCCTCGGGAAACGAGATTGATGAAGCCCGCACATGACCCAAATTCGCTCCGAAATCTCACCCCATTTCCCGGCCAGGTCCGTCCGGGGATGGCAGCGAATGGGAAGAAGCAAATGCGACCAGGCCGATTACGTACTGTCTCATCTAGATTGACTCCAGCGTGGGCGGCTTCTGGAAGCCTTCGTTGACGATGAGTACCGAAAGGACTCAACCCATCTGCTTCGTCTGACTCGTGTCCGTAGGCTGCGTCGGGTTCTTCGTATGAACTAGTCTATAGTCCATTATTAGGCTCTGGCTCCATCGCAGTCATGCCTGCGCATCGATCGCTCACCCGGCTTGGAATGGAATGATGCACTCCCTACGTGCGCGACAACCTTATGCACGAACCTGCAACTCTGGTCGAGCCAGCGTCTCCACGGTGGGGGGCCTAAACGCCCGAGCAGGTGCATGATCGTACTCTGTTGGGGCCGTGGCCTCGCATCTCGATCTGGACGTGCCTCGGCTAGCCCCTCCCATCAGAGACCTCGGGCGGTGCCCCTTCTCTTGTACGTAGTATTCTCATGTAAGTGCGGCTGCGTACTTCGTACATGGTAAACGAGACGACGGCGGTGAAGTGAACCAAAACGATAAACGACAAACGACGCCTGTCAGCTTTCGAGTCAGGGGGGCGCCGTATGGAAAGGCTAGCGGGAGCACGAGCCGCCGGGATGGACCCCCGCTACGATACTGGCGAGATGAGATACGATACGATGAGATGAGATACGATGGCTGACTGTGACGGGCACAAACGGAAAGATAGGATCCAATGTCGGACGATCGCCATGACTCAAAAGTATTCGTACTCTCATTAAGGCCAACGCCAGGAGCGATAGCAAATTCCGGCACCATGTGGCCACGTCCTCCTCCCCTAGTTTACTTCGTAGTGGTCGCCCTGTGGAAAGATCGGGTGCGATCCGGCCGCCAGCCAGCCAGCCAGAGGGGGTGGGAGCAAATGCGGCCAAAACAGGAAGGCTGGGCTCTCCAGAGTTTGGGATATCGTATGATGAATCAGGCCAGCGCCGCGGGCATGATTGGACGTCTGGCGCCTCAGGGGCAGTCGCAGAAGAAGCAAGTAGGCAAGCCTCGGGCTAACAGTACGCAGTCGCTGCAAGTGTACACCGTCGCGGCTAGGCTCTAGCAGTGCTGTTCGGTTGTAAGGCTGAGACGAAGGGTCTGAACTGGGGGCGCACGACCGCGAAATTTAAGAGGCGATTCTGCGTGGTCGCTGGCTCGGTGCAAGCAGCCACCCAGTAGCTAGTTCTAGATCGATGATCCAGACGGCTAATGCTGTTAGTTCGGTGGATAGAGTTCGATTCGCGTCAGGCACTCGGGATTTCTCAGTCCTGGCCTGGCGGGTGCTCGCGCTCGCTCCCCCAGCATCAGCATCAGCATCATCATCTCGATGAGCTAGCACGACTCCTCCCATGTCCGCCGGGGCGCCGCTAGACGCCTGTAGGACGTCGACGTAGACCGTCTCGGTGCTGTGGCGCTTCAAATTCGTAGTGACACTCTAGAATCCACCGGCAGAGTCTGCGCCTCCCTCCCCGGGCGCCGTTGGGCGCATCGATGAACTTTGAATCAACCCCCGGTGTCGCGTGCCGCCCGCATGTGCAAAAATACAAATACTGCCTATTTGATACCTTGGCTGATCATCTTTCTCGTCGGAGCCTGGCCGAAAGGGGTCGTCGCACCAGCGACATCGAGACGTTGACTCGAGAAATCGAGATTCGCAACCTTCGGCACTCAATAAACGGCCTCCCACTCAGCCTCATTCCGAGTCTTCCTGCCACCCCCCTCCCCCGAGGCTGAACAGCTGAGACGGTAGGGTCCCAGGACCGGGCGTGTAGTTAAATGACTCGGTTGGGCATGTGAGGAGTAGGATGCCGCCGACGCAGACGCCCCGGCCATGATATTCCGCAACATCAGGCCACTTGAAGGTGCCAAGGAGCGGATCCAAGCCGCTGAATCGTTGACCGGCGTCGTGTGGCTTGCGCTTGTATCCCGCATGTTGACCGACAATTCCCCGTTTGAGAATTGCATGCTGGCGAAGGGCAAGGATGCTGCGCTCTGCGACTCCCGTCGACTTTCCCGTGCTACGAGGCGAGGGGAAGGGGGGAAGGGGTCCCGTATTTGGCGGAATATTCAACTGCGGATGTTGAATTACCGTTCGAGTCCATCTCCCGCTGCGGCATTGCTCGAGGTTCGCCGAAGGTTTGGCGATCAGCAAGCAACCCATGAACCAATCTAGGTTTGGCCCTGCCGTTGCTGTCACTCGGGAAGGGACGTGCTGTCGCCTTCATTCAGTCAATCAATTCGTCCTCCACCGCAGGGTGCAACATGAATGCCTGGTTTGCCCATGGCGGACGGCGAAGACGGCGGACCGCTAACTGAGACAGGAAGCTCTGTAAGGCTAGTTGGATGGAGGGTCCTCCCTGTTGCATGAGCTGGACAGTGACAGGCAGCTACATCATCGCGATCGATTCATCTGCAAGCCTGAGATCGAGACCACTGCAAAGGATGGCCTCAATTTCATCCAATGCCAACTTTTGCCGCCGGGTCCAACGTCAGCAGCACCCAGCGCGAATGGGGGAGGGTGGTTTGGGTGGTATCCGTCGTCACTGGACAATTATCCGTTTGAACGCTACGGAGGATTGGCCAGCAGGGAGACGTCTAGAACGAGAAGCATCCGGGGTCGATGCGTGCCTTGGCCATGTATCCGTACTTGCCAGTGACCAGCGGCCATCGATCGCGGTACGTATCGTCGTACCCCGGTACGTGCTCGCGAATTTGCCAGTCCCAGGGGTGAGGGAGGGGGCGTGTGAGGTAAGCTTAGGTGGTGTGTGAAGCGCGTGAGGGTTGCTGTTTGGTAGAATGGTGGTGTGTTCGCGGGACGGGCAGGATCTAGCTAGTGGGCGCCGTCCTGGGATCAGGCGATCGTCCTGTCGAGGCCGCCCCACCGCAGCCAGATCCCAGGGTTCCGCCCTTTTATGACCCTGGTTCTCACAACGGCGTCCTTTGGGTAATTGGGGAAGTGTGTGCGGCCGGTGCTGATCCAGTGCGTGCTGGTCCAAGTGCTGGTCCGGTCCAGTTCTTGGCCAGCCGGCTCTTCTTCAGGTCGAACACACACATGCCGAGGTTGGCCAAGGCAACCAAATTTGCCCACATCTCTGTTGGCGCCAGCTCAGATCGGAGCGCAGCGCCAGCCCCTAGTAGCTCTTGGACGTCCTCACCGAGCCACACTAAACGATGGCGTCAAAATGAGCTAAGTGAGTCCCGTCCCGGGGATCCTCACCGATCGCCTCGGGCGTAACCCTCCCTAGTTGGTGGGCGAGATGGGGGGAACGACCTGACAGGATTCGTCAGCGTCAGAGCCAGATGCAATCTGTATCTTGGCGAGCGCCTCGGTATTGTTTCTTGAAGTCAAGGACCTGATCCTGCATGTGGTGCAGGTGACCCAGGGGTCGGGTAGGATCTGGGGGGCGCAACCGGAGCGTCAATGAAGCACGACCACGTCATAGTATCGTGTCCCGATCGGCTGGCTGGCTCTGGCTGGCTTCCTGGCTTTGGGGGCCATGCCGGCTAGACGTTGCTTTCACACGAATCTCGGCTGCAGTCCCTCTGCGATCTAGGACCAGGATACCCCCTCCAGGAGAATTCCTGGACAGCCTATAGCGTCTAGATTATGTGCCAGGGGGATAAGGCAGATAATCCACTCTGGGAATCTCCATCACCTGACAAATGGGTCTTGAATGCAACCGTCTTTACAAAAGCGACTAGACACATGACCAAAGAAGATGGATGGCTTGTTGATCGAGTCAGAAAAGGAGATGGCGAGCAAGGGCCTCCACACTCCCAACAGACGACGGGGCGGACTGCGGCAGTTGGAACGATTAAAACGATCATCGGTGATGCCAACTTTCCAGCCTGGCGGGTGGTGGTATCCAGACCAGGCTTGACTGAGCAGCAGGTAAGGATCGGTACAAAGTCTGGGGGCAGTTTCCAATGTTTCAGTCTGGGGTGAGACTCAAAGTACGTGGACAAGCCACAAACAGCTCACTGCTGTGGTGAGGCGCTCCTTGATAGGGGGCATCGGGTTTGTGGCGCCTGCAGAGTATGCTTCGTAGGGTATCCGAACTGTCTCGGAACGGTGCCCCCCGAGTTCCCGTGGATGAGGTTCGGGCCTCAGAAAATCGTTAGTGCTTGGACAAGCAAGACCAAACACTTGTCACCATGGATGGATGGGTGACCATCGGTCACATTAGTGTGAGGACTAGAGGAGGCGCAAGATCCGACAGCGCCATCGCCAAGACTGTCTTTCTCGGCTCGTTGCATTGCCCGGACCGTTGAGAATTGCCAGACTGCAGGGGAGATCTGATACATTGGAGCGGGCAACCTGGATGCCAAAGTAGAAAAGATGTGCAATCCAACGAGAGTTCTGTCAGATCTCGCATCGGAACCCCGGTGCCGCAGTGAAATTGGTGAATCTCGCTTCGACATGCCGTTGGCTGTCATTATGAGCAAATGTGTGAAGAGGACCAGGCGCTGATATTGTGGTTGAGATGTGCAAGAAACTCTCTCTCTTTGGTTAGTCATATGTTTGATCCGTCATGAGAATGCGGCCTAAGCTGATCCGTTTGGCCGTGCTTGGAGGGTGAGTTAAGACTACTGTACGTACTCCGTATTCGTAGTGATTAGACCATCGGAACGATTCATTCACACGGCCGATTTGCAAACGAAGATCCAGGGGGGGTTGAAAACTGGGGTTCCCAGGAGTAAGGGAATTGAGTGGATGTACATAACCCGAGGGGTGGCCCCGGCGTTAGCCCGAGAGGTGGTGCAGCTAGCAGGGTTTAAAGTGGGTCTATGACATATCAACCTGAGAGGTGCATTATACGTTTTTATTAGCGTAATCCTATTTAAAGTAGAGCACCCTACACCTTAGGTTTTCATCGACAGTTAGATAGGCTCATAAGTAAACTACAACTTGTATTTATCTTTACTAGCCTAGTAATACATTAATAATGTATAATCAGTTATAGATAGATCCTCCTTTAAGTATTCCTACCTAGGGAATATATCCTTCCTCCTCTATTAAATAATCTACTTTCTAACTAAGATAACCTACTATATAGCTAGTTAGTTATTAAGGATTATCTATAGATTATTAATGTATTACTTATTAAACCCTAGGTCGAAGAGCTATAGGACCCTTTAGGACTTAATAAACCTATTCTCTTTTCATTAGCCCCTAGAAGGTCTAGTTATTATATAGTTCGAGAGAATACTACATTTATATCCGAGCTAAACTTTGTTCCTACTATCCTAGAATAGCTAAAGACATTAGAAGCTAGTACTAGCTATATTATCTTTACTGAGGGTTTAGTAGAGAACTAGAGATCTACTCCTTAGAAGACTATAGGTTTTAATATTAATCTATAGATAATATATTAATAATATATTATAGATATAATACTATACCTAATAGTCTTAACCTACTATCTAGATAAGCTCCTCCTTCCTAGAGTCAGTAATATCTATATATTATTGTTATAAGTGTACTAGGGTTAAGGTCTATTAGCACCTAGACCTACAGATATAAGGTGTAGCTTATACGGAGGTACTAGAGGATTACTAGACCCTTTAGAAAGAGAAGAGTAAGTAGTTAAGTAGGGTAAGTACAGAAAGGGATACTATTATATAAGTAATTAATAATATATTATCGATATATTCAATAATCTAACTAGGTTAGGTAGGCTTATATAATCCATATAGACTATAACTATAGTCTAGCCTATAAGAAGGCAAATAGTAGTTATTCTACGTTATACTAGCCTAGGATTCAACAGTCTAGAGAGTAGGTATATAAGATAGTTATCCTAGGGAATGTATTATTAATCTATTATCAGGGACTAACTGGCTTAGCTTAGGCATTTATCTAATGCTATACTTAGCAAAGGGACAATGGTTATTATTGTACTATTTTACTAATACGATTTAAAGCCTTTATCTATCATATTGAACATGTTCTATCAAATGGAATAATCCCCTCTTAGTAACCTATAGACTACTGTATTACAGTTGATCGAACAAATTGAGGTAGAGCAATTTGTAGTATATAAGTAATAATCTATTGTTAATATATTACTAATACTTTCTCCTTAGACTATACCTATATTCCCTCTAGTCCTAGACATATTATCTTAGTCCCTTACTCTATTTCCTTCAAATTCTTTATCCCTAAGGATCCCTTTGTTCCTTATATCTTAATGTTATTACATAGTATTTATAACCATCTACTACTACTACTAAGCTAAATACCAATAAGTATTCTTACCTAACTATAAGACACTCTCTTAAGGGAGAGATATATACTAAATACCCTAAGTAAGACTTTATAATGGATTAATAATATATTACTAATTATTAATAGATGTTTAGTTATACTCCCTAGCAATTCACTAGCTATATTATAGCTTTAATATTAAAGCTCTCTCTGAGATCTACCTAAGTCTTACAAATAATAGCAGACTTTAGTATATCTTAGAAAAGTATTAAGCCCTCTATTTTCCTCTTAGGATATCTCAACTTAGGGTAATATATGAGTATCTTGCCTATTATTAGCATAATAGTAACTAGGTATATTATATGGTTAAAAGTATAATAATACATTACTAATACTTTATAGTATATCTAAATCTTTAAGGATATAGGAGATAACCTTCTTATTGCTATATTTTACTATGAGTAAGTTAAGCTTCTTACCTACCTAAACTTTATATCCTTTTAAGTAGATATAAATTTTAAGCATATTACAAGTAAGACTAAACATAAGGTTATTTAGGGAGCCTATAACTATAAGGCCTAGATTAGTAAGAGATCTTTAAATTATTAATAATATATTACTAATTCTTAAATAGTAATACCCCTTATCCAAGCTATTATTAACTCTCAATCTACTAAAGCTTATAAAGCAATGTTTACATATATCTTTACCTATATTAGAGAAAGATTCAGGATTTCTCTAAACTGGTACTATATCTATAGTCATAGGATTTAAGGTATAACACTAGATTAAGACTAAGCTTATATTAAGGGTAAGTGATTAATAATGTATTATGGATTCTTTCTTATACTTTCTAGGTCTTAGTACCTATATTAGTAAGGAGGTTAATCTAGAGTATAGAGACTATAATACTTATGCTATATAGTGTATATAATTCTACTATATATACTATAAGTATAAGGTTAGTATGTTAATTTTAAAATTATTAATGGATTATTACTAATTTAACTAGATAAGATATATAGAGATCTTTAGGACTTTAAGAGAGGTAAAGGTTCTATATTTAATATAATACTATTACTTTATAATATAGAGTCATAGGATACCTACTACCAGATTTATAATTTACTTAAGCAAGGTAAGCTATATACCTTAAAGTTAGGAATGTATTATTAATCTATTATCCTTAGCTTATCCTACCCTAAACACCTAGGTTAAACATAAGTATAATCTAGTTATTACTTTAGGACTATACTTTACTTACTTACTAATAAGCTTTAAACAGTAGAATAGCTATTAAACCTCTACTAATCATATTGAATAACTTTATAATACTTCTTATTAAGCAAGTAGCTACTATAGTAGCCTTCTTAAGGTTATTAAAGTATAAGTAATCTTTAATTATTTATTAATATTTTACCTAATTTCCCTAGGAATAAGCTCTTTGATTAAGATAAAGTTAGTTATCAGAAAGTAAGTATAATAATAGGTATCTGTTTATCCTACTAGGATACTTTAGTTGAAGGGTACTTCTACTGAGATAATCAACGGTAGTATAGGTACTACTACCCTATAGAGTTAATCCATTATTAATGTATAGTAGGGTCAAGTTCTCATAATAGTAGGTATAGCCTTCGATAAGACTAACGACAAAGTAACTCCCTATGATAATAATCAAGAGGGAGAAGTTAATAGGCTATACTAAATATCCCCTCTTCTCTATTAAACCTAGCTATTATATAGTATAGCTAATCTATATAATCAATATTATTATCTAGAGTACTATAGTATATTTTCTAAGTTTAATAATAGATTAATAATAGCTTATATATCTTAAGTAGTTATTAAGATATAGTAAGTCTAACTCCTAGTCTACTACTAGCTATATAACCTATAGTATAGTAATAACTTGAGTTACTATAGGTATAACAGGAGATTATAGAATTAAATGTTAGACAGTAGGAGCTAAAGGTATAGAGACTTAATTTGCAATTAAGACTTAGAGAGCTATAATCGATTAACTATATATTATCGATTTTCATACTAAAATTTTTTTTAATCTAGCTATAAATTTTCAGACCTTATCTTTAACCTTATTAGCTTTAGCCTTATCCTTATCTATAATAATAGCCTCTAGCTTATTAATATAGTATACCTAGATAGTATAATTACAGGTAGCCTTAGGGGGAGGGCAGACTATAATGCTTTATCAATAGATTGTTATATATATATAGAAATCTTATATATACTAATCTTAGTACTACTATACTTATTATAGGTATAATAGTTTGACTTAGTATTAATACTAGCTGCCTCCTTTATTTTTTTAGGCTAAGGCTAATAAAGCATTAATAATCTATAGTTAACTATAAACTAAAAAACTTACATTACCTTTTTTATACCCCTTACTACTAGTACAGTAGACTAGGACATTAAGATCTATAATATTATAAATAGTAATAGTTAGGATAGTAGTAGTAGAGAGCTACTCTAATATTAATAAATAAATAATAATATATAAATAATCTATTACCTCTAATGCCTTATATAGAGTCTTAGCCTTCTACTTATTACTATTACCCTTTAGGTAAATAAGATACTTAACCTAGTACTCTAGAGAAAAAAAATTAGTATATATATATAATAATAAATTAATAATACTTTACTAGTTACCTCTATAATTTTAGCTATTATACTTATACCCTTATATATTCTAATAAGGTTTACCTTATAGACTAATATAAAATAAACTTTAAGGTTAGATAAGTATATAAATAAAGTATTCTAGATCCCATAAGATTAGTAATACTTTATTAAATTATAATTAAAGACATATACTATGATAAAGACCCTTACTAGTAGTTAGTATATAATAAAAAACTTCACCCAGTAGAACAATTATAGTACCTATATCCTATGAAATATTAGAAGATTAATAATATATAATCAATAGATTATAGTACTTATAGTACAGTAGTATAATACCTTATGCTCCTATTGTTACTTAGTACTAATGCCTTTCTCATTAGGCTAACTAGCGTAGTACTCTAGGTACTACATATAGTTATTCAGAGAAAATCCTAGGTAGTAAGGTATAATGGATTATCAAACTATTATCAGGGGAAAAAATCAAGGGGTAATAATACTTTATTAGCGTTAAGGGAAAAAAAAGATTTTATATGATAATACTTTATCGTTATAAAGTTATATATAAGCTGAAGAGAAGGAAGAAAAAAGTCATATATTGATTAAGTATAGACGAGAGGTGGGCCCACTTAAATATTTTCCAGCCAATCACTGCAAATAACGCACATCACAGGTTGATTCGAATTCTCCCCACCCATATCCTTACTAGCGTCACCACCTCTCAGGTCAACGCCGGGGCCACCCCTCGGGTTATGTACATCCACGGGAATTGAAACTGACGAGTCGGGAGCCGTAGACGATGGCATGAGATCGGTCGGGTAAGGACCAGAAAAAAAGACGATTTTTTTCTTTGTGAACTTGGCCGCCGACGTCCCCACTATCGCTTCCGATCCTGGTAGTGTCCGCTGACGCTGGCGCTGACCCGACGCCATCCTAGACAGACGGATATCGCGCAAAACGGTTTGGAATTCTACACCGTTGCGGGGGTCCGGGATGGCCACGCGATGGGCGGAGGTGAGCCGGCACCTGGGCGCGAGGGCCAAGGCATCAGTCAGCCAAGTGCAACTTATGCTTGTCGGGTGCTCACCGTTGGTGATGAAACGGTGGGGGGAGGGAGACACGCGGGGGGGGGCAGAAGAGGGTGTGTCCAGGTCGTCTTTCAGGTTGGTCGTGGTCGTTGTATTCATACGGGACCAACAGTCCGAGAATGACTGGCAAACGGGGTGTCATCTGCTATGCACGTACGGAGCTGTAGATGGCGCTCAAGGGGTCGCAATCGTCGATGGATCGATGCCGAGCTTGGAGCGAAGGGGCGCAGTCAACACCAAGGGCGTGGGACCTGGAGACGTGTGGGCGAGCGAGGCGGTCAGGGATGGCGGATTGATTGCATGGCACTCTGCAATAACGGACAATGGAATCGTATCCGCATTGTGCCTTTTGTTCTGCAGGCGCACACCCGCATCCGCATCCACATCCACAACCTTGACCGTGACCGTGGATCGTGGTTGTGGCCGAGGATGCCAGCGATGATGGCACGAGAAGGATGGAGGATGAACCGTTGAATCCATGACGCCGGTCGCAGAGTCGAGTCCATCCCGCCGTGGACGGGCACCACCACCGCTAGCCTTCCATCGCACCTGCCCTGTCCTGCTCTCAGTGTCCCCCCATCCATGTCCTGCCTCGCTCTTGCCCTGTCCTAACGCAGAACCTGTCAATGATGCCAGTCCTTCCTTGCCTGCCCCCAGCTTGGTGCAAAAAAAAAAAAACGAGCGTGTTGCCGCTGGCTCGGTTTGGGCCTGGCGTGACNGGGGGGGGGGGGGGGGGGGGGGGGGAAGGAGGAGGAGGAGAAGAAGGAGGAGTGGAAACGGACCCGCTTGCCGTTCCGAAAACGGGCTCATGGGAGTTACCGAGAGTTTATTGTCCGTCCTCATTCGCGACAACCTCACTAGAGGTTGAACTTGAACTCGAACTTGAACATTGTCCCAACCCAAACCAACTCCCCTCTCCTCCCCTCTCGGCGCTTATGCGCACGGTGTGCTGGCGGCTTGGCCTGGTGTGGGTCATGGCCGAGGCAATTGAATCTCGCGCGCAGCACCTTCAACATAGATGGCCGAGGCTTGTATGCCTAGGGGGGCATGGGACGGCGGGTTACAGCAGGATGGGATGGGATGTGATCAGATGGAGGAGCAGATAATTGGGGCCGATCGCTATCAAACGCCGGCAAGGGACTGCCATGATCAATCATCTGTGCGCGTCCCCGAGCACTGGCACCCTAGGTTGGGTCTACGCAGTAGGGAATTGCCAGATTACGTACGGATAGTTACAACCATAACCGCCTTTCTTATGCCACGCTGCGCAGTATCGAGGGCATCTCCATCTCCCGGGGCCTTCCCTGGAGCCGCCAGCCCCTGGGCTTTCTCTCTGTTCCTCTCTCTCTGTCTCTCTCTCACCGGATCCCAGCACACCCCGCGAGGGCCTGTCCGAAACGGGTATGGGGATCGGGCACTGGTGGGATTCGAGATGCAGTTCGTCCGCCGCCCTGCATCCTGAGCCCACCCACGTGTGGACTTGCGCGCCTTGGGCTTAGGGGGCTCGGCACAGGGAGAGTTAGTTTCGTGGAGAATCTAGATGGCGGGCAACAAATCGTTGGCTGGCCCGGTTCTCTGCTTCACCACTGCTTCCACTACCACCACCACCACCACCATCCTTTCATAGACCACCACAGGGAATATGGGGGAGGGGAGGGAGGAAGGGCTAGTGAGCCAGTAGGAGAAAAAACAAAGACATCCATAACTACTACGCAAAGCTTGATCCACGCCACCGGCAAAGCCCGAACAGGAAAGGTCGGCAAGTGGAAGAAATACCCTTTAGCCGGCTCAATGACGTACCGCGCCTAGAATCGGGGCCAGGGAAAATTCTCCAGTAAAACCGTTCGATCAAGTTTCTTTTGATGGTCTGAGGCTCTCAGCCGGCTCGGCCTGCTGCGTCCGGTAGTGCAGATCGGGGGGAGGGGGTGTGCGTGCTTGGTGGTGGTGGTGGTGGTGGCTCCGTACGCCTTGGATGCATATCCATACCGGGCGAGCAAAGGCTTCTTCTTTCCTCCAGTCACCCCCCGACGTACGTCTTCGGAGCCTTTTTGCGGAGGGTGCTGTACGTTACGGGGCCAAAGACGAGATACCCCGGATGGAAAAAAAAAAACTGCATCGTGCGTGGTACTACTTTGTACGTACATGAAAACTGGCTCCCCGCCATACTGCTTCCCTTTTGTGACCGTGGTGGTGTAACAGCGGCCGGCGGTTGCTTAGAGAGCATGCAGCGCTAGAACGAACAATGTGCGCGTGCGGATAAAATTAGCAGCAGATCGGAGCAGCGTAGACAGACGTGTCTCCCGTGTCTCTGACGTTGTGTCGTGGAGGCCAAATTACATTGCATTGTATTGGGCAACGGGCAACCAGCCGTGTGCTTTAGACGCCCCCCTCCCACCGGAACCGTAGCAGCAACGCGGTAAGACTCAGGTATAAGCAGTCGGTGTTGGCAGTCTGCGTCTGCGTCTGCGAATAGGCGTCCCATTCCAGGACGCGCAGTGGCGCAAAGAAGGGAACGCACCCCTCTTGTCTTTCCCATCGAGGTGGGTTATTGTTGATTGGCGTCGTTGGCAAATGGAGCAAGCAAGTAAACTACATGGCTAGACGCCGTGGTTGCTCAGGATGTTGCTGAGTTGGCCGTGTCACCAGCGTCACGGAGCCGATGATCCAACTCTCCCCTCAAGGCTCCTCGCATATCCCATCACACACACGCACACACACACGCACACACATGCACACGTACACGCAGGTGCACACTCGCTCACGGAACTTCTTCTCCCTCCACGCCCACGCCCTTCCGCGCCCCACCCTCCGCCGCCTCCCTCCGCCTCATGGATCTCTCACTGCGGGCTTGTGGCCCGTAACCCTCCGGTGTCGTCCCGGCGCCCCCTCCCTCCTTCAAAGAGAAAGGGCCACAAGTAAGCATTGCACAAGGAATTGCATCACATACCTGCTGGGCAGAGAACCACGGCTGCCGAAGGTGTAACCGGGCTAGAATGGTGAGCTGGTCTGACCCCAGCCGGGAGGGCTCGTTGTCGTGTTAGTGGCTGTGGATGATGATGGTGACGATGGTCGATGATCATGGTTGCTGTCTTTCCTCGCGTCCTGGTGTCACTGCGGCCCTCAACTCAGGCCGGGCGTTGCCGGGGGCCAGGTGACACGCGCATTACTCACTTGCTTCTGCAACGCTCGCTGCAGAGGCAGCAAAAACCTCAAGCTCCCGCCCGTACCAAGCGCAACCAGGCTTGCGCCCATAGCACTCAGCAAGCGCAAGCCAATTCCCTCTCTCCCCGCCACAGCCCTCCGCGAGTAAGTTGCACGAGGCGATCGACATCAGACCACCTCGCAAGCCCGTGCTGCAGGCAGGGAAGCGCCGTCTGGCCTAGTCCTCCAGCGCCTGCGGCCTGCGGCCTGCCCTGCATGTTCCAGGACCTCCGTCGTGGGAGAAGAACTTGGGCCTTCCAAATCGGCTGGCGCCCCACGACGACGAGGGACGGCGGCCATCTCCACCGTGGCCATCTCCATCTTGGAGAGGTGCACCCACACCGCGGCACCGTGTTCCCTGTCCTGTGCATTGAGGTGACAGCTTCTGTGCGTGCCTCGGACGCGCCGCTGCACTGTGGCCCGGGGAAGAGTCCCCAGTGGCCCATGGAAGTTTTGCAGCCCTCCAACCGTGCACCGACGCCGCATCGTCGAGATCTCATGATCTCGTCCGCCTTAACCCTCGGCGCTGCTGCTGGGAAGATCTTGCAACGGCCTGACCGGAATGGGATCGGGACATTGACGGGATTGGGTCGTCCTGGCGTCTGGTGCAATGGACCATGCGCCGTGGGTCGGCGTCCATTACCGTGGGTACGGTCATTACCGACATCTTCATCCTGCGCATCCGTAGTTTTGATGACCAACGGCCAGCTGCTTGTTCGTTGCTGGCTGGTCTGTCTCAATCCCCGCTCCAACGTGGCTTTGTCCACAGCGCCCTGTGTTGGCATAGTTGATCCATACGTAGTACTTCGTAGGCACCATCAATATCTCCTGCAAGGCATGGGGTTCGTTCAAAGCAAGGGAGCATTCGCGGCAATGCATGGTACTGGTGGCCTCGATGGGCCACAGGCATGTCGTCGCACAGGGTGCAATCTTAGGGCACATGGAGTGCTGCTGACACGCAGCGCCCAGCATGCGTCCCAGACACACAGTAGTTTGCCTGGACGGTGGATGAGCTCCTGACTCGCCCGTTGAACATGCCGACCACTAGAGGATCCATCCATCTCAACCTCCAGAAGGGGGACTTGGGTATGTACCGTTGACGTCGACTCTCTTAGACGGCATGGATGATGAGAGACCCGCCGACGAACCAGCGCTTGGGGAGGCAGCCCTGCCATGGCAGTTTTTTCTTCTTCCATTCCTCCCATCAAACGACTCGACTTACCGCAACAAGACATCGTGTGCGCATTTTCACGGGCGAGAGAGGCTGGACGTTGACCCCAAGACCCCGTTCATACCCTGTCTATTCCCGAGAGTTACATCCCTGACTCGATTCCGCCGAGGGGGACCCTCAAGAAGCAACGTTGATGGCGTGGTTGCTGTCGGCCAAAAGTGAGCAAGTACCGAGGCATGTCGAGCGACGATGTGATCTGTCTGTCTGTCTGTCTGTCTGTCTGCACCCGGGCGCGTCCATCTGGGGGAGAAACGCAAGCCGGGTATTCTGACCATTTGACGACCATGCATGAAACAGAATCAGGAGCTTTGTGCATTCTGCACGGAATGACGGGGAGGGACGTGCCGGGATGACATCTGGGCGGGAGAAAGCATGGGTCGACGAAAACGGGAGAGGCCCGCGGACCCGTCAAAAGGGAAGAAGGGGGTGTGCGGGCCGAGGGGAAAAGCCGTTGATGACAGCTGCTACGTAGGTAGGGACAGCATCGCACAGTAGAGGGTGTGTGACACATATACTACGGTGCAGCACATGGAACATAGAGCAGTACATTGTAGCTCAAGCACAGCTCAGCACGGCACGGCACGGTACGACTTAGAAGATTGAGTGCGCAGGGCCGGAGGGCCGCTCGTCATGGCCCAGTGGCTCGGCCGGGTGCGTCAATGACATGCAGCCGAGTATTTCTCGTATTAGCTGAGGTTGGATCAAAGTCGCGCTGTCCCAAGCCCGACCGGCAGCTGTTTCACGCCTGCCGAGGGTTTCTGGGCCTTCCTCATCTGCAGCCGAGACGGAAAGGCTGTCTTTGCTTTTCCTTTCCTTTCTTTTCTTTCTTCTTTCTCACCTCCGAGGCAAGGCCTGGAGGCGGTTGAGCAAGCGTTGCTTGCGGGAACATGGCGGCTATTGGCACCGGATCCCGAGTGGGTCGCCCCCGTTGAAGAACTTCGCTCGGGATGGGTCCGGCTGGACTTGGGCGATAAAAACGTATGACACGGATTGGCGATGAGGGCACACATGACAGACACATGGACTGGGCAGGCCGGCTCCGAGGAGGGGCTACGGGGCCATGTGCGTTGCCGAATTCTTCAACGCGGGCCGGACTGAAGAAAAAGCAAGGACAGACTCCGGGTTTGCATGGCTTATGGCTCCTTAAACATGCATTCTTGACGGAGAAGCTTCACCACCGACGGGGCATCAAAGTAACGGTTGTAAAAGGCGGAGAGGGAATGTGGAAAGCTGCGGTCAACGGGCATCGTCCCCCGCCAGCCACGCTCGAGACCAGCGGGTGGGTGGCGGGGAGCACAAAAGCCCAGGGGAGATGAAAGGAAGTACTTGTCATAGGTGAGAAGTGAGAGGTGAGAGGTGATCGGGTTGGTCGCATGAATATGCCCATGTATCGGAGGCTCGGGCGGGGATGCGATGCTCCATTTCACAAGCACAAGATTTGAGCTGGCAGAATTCTCCGAGCTGTACCAGGACACCGTGAGTGACATGACCGCGACCGGGTAAAAAGGGCCCTGGGCACTTGTACAGACCGGCATGGCGGTCAGTTTCATGCCGGAATTGCATCGATGGGCTGGGATGTAGTTGCCACCCATTGAGGCTCGGGCGATGCAGAACCTCGGGCATAAAAAGGATGAATGATCAGATTAGGGGACCGAGCCATGACCGAGAGAGCGAGATCTGGAGGCGATTTAGCGGGCCCTCAGCGAGCACTTAGCATCCAACCGCTATCTTGTCATTTTGAGCAGTCCCAACACCGCCCAGTGATAGTCGAATCGTCTCGGAGCTGTCAGCAGGGACGTGACCGCCTGCTGGGTGATAGATCGAGGCTAATTAGCTGTGGTGGGGTTCAGTCCGCTCGCAAGTCGCACTCACACGGACCCTTTGCGAACACATGCTATTGCGTGGTACACAGAGACTTGTGGTTTCATCAAAGAGAGAACGTTCTGAATGTTGTGCGGCGGAGGTAGTGGGAGATTAGAGACGGTGCAATAAAGCCTCCGGCGCTGTTGACACTTGCACGCAAAAAATCGGACAAAAATGTAGTGCTCTCGTACTGGCGAGGAGCAGACCGAGGTCACATGGCGTTGTTGCAGCTAGCCAGCGATGGACCGACCAGGGCTACAGCTAGTAGCCTCGACCCCAACAAAGTACAAAGTACGTCTGGTTCCCAAGCGATTGGAAAATGGTCGTGGATGACGCGGAACGGCGGCAGCGACCTCGCTAGCAGGGAATCCTTGCCTTCTGGAGCAGCGCGTCTCCATGGTGCATGGCCTGTCCCAAACGACAGGACCCTTGGGATAGAATTCCGAAACCTCAAGACCAACGAGGACCGGCAGGGAACATCGGGGGTTTTCTGAGCACGACGCTCGGTCCGACGCGCTGCGTAATCTTGCCGCTCGCTGGGTGGGTGTGACGCAAAACGCCAAGCCAGCTCGACCTGGTCTGCAACATGACGTTGAGAGTGACAATGAGAATGAGAATGACAGCCGGGGTAGATGCTACTCCACACTCGCCGTGAAAGATCAGAGACTCACTCTTCGGAGGTGAAAGGTTTGGCTAGGGACAAAGCTAGCATTGGGCGCCGCACGAATTCGCTTCATCGCAAACACGCGGCTAGCGAAGGATAAGTCTGTAAGGTTAGCAGGCTAGTAGCAAGTCAGTGTGGCCTTACGGGACGATGCCGTCAAGGGTACATCGGGACATTACGTTCTGGAAGCCGCCCAGTGGGATGGTTTTGGCCACGGAGATTGGTACGGGCGATGGCGCTGGGGTCAACCTTGGACCCGTCCGCGGGGCGGCCAGGCTTCTCGAGAGCGGCAATGTGATGGCTCACTTTTCCCGTGCGGCCCCCGGGGCTGAGGCTGCAGTTTACTGTTTCTGCCTCCTATTCCATCAGGGCGCGTCGTACGGACGGCGTACCGGCTGCTTTGCGAAGAAAAGGCGGGAGTGGGGCAAACCCTTCTCACCGTTCAATGGGCACATGAGTGCAGACTTGACAGAAGACGGGCAACGGGCTGACAAGGTTTGATGCTCGGCGTCGAGGAAGTTTGGGGGGAGGTGTGGGATGTGGGATGCGCGCATGGGCATCAGGTGCTTGCCGGGATGTTGCCCGTCCAGAGGGGAAGGTCGATGGAAGCCATCACCAGATGATCGTGCACTACCACGAGTTCAATTCCGACCGGGCTCGCTACCGACTATTACCTGCCACTGGCAACAGGGTTTGAGATGGATGGTTGAGATAGTTAGCCTGTGGCAAAGTGTGCATTGCATCTCATCTCGGAAGCCCATCTACGATCGAAGGTAATGGAAAGAGGCGGCGGCGGCAGCGGATGTTGAAGATGATGGTTGATGATGAGGATATGAGCGCCTCGGGCTGCCTTGTCGACAGGCCAGCGGGCAGGTACTCAGGTGTTGACAACCACAAAGCCGCATGTACGCAGTACATCCGTCGTACGGATCCTCAGCACGAACACCCAGTAAACAGTACGGCGTTGATCGCTGGCGGAAAATTCCGTCCAGTGCACAAAGCACCGCGCCACGGGGGAGGGTTTGCTCGTTTCGGGCTAGATCAGTCCCCTTGAAGCTCGTCGTCTCCTCGATGGAAGGGGCACGGGCGACGCACTAATCAAGGGAGTGTCTGATCTGGGCGAGATTAGGTCGACGGGCCATCTGGGCAAAGGGCACCCGCCAGCCCGGCGCCGTCGACGACTTCGCGTGGTGGCGGATGGGCCGCCTGCGATCCCTGCCACTCCGGGGCGTGGCGTGTGGGAACGATACCCATGGGAACGCCAGGATGTCCCTTCGAGACCTGGAACCTCTCCAGGCAGACTGCATGTTCTTTGCATGGCCGTGGATGTCCCTTGGTACCTGCCCACCGACACGCCGCGACCTGCCCTCGGGGAACGATCCTAGCTCGCTGACGTACTTGGCAGCGGTATCGTCCACCCGCTTGGGTTGCCCCCAATCTAGCGCCCATCTCGCTCATCGCCCATCGCCCATCGGTGTGTTATGTCGACGCCCAGCCCTGGGAGATGGGAGAGGCAGGCAGAGTTTAGTGGCTGGTGAGAGGGCTGGTTCCCCCGTCGCCCGTTGCTCGTTGCCCGTCGTCCGTTGCCCTCCCGCTTGGCCTCCTCGTCAACTAACGGTCTGTCCACTTCCACTTCCCAGTGCCCACTGTCCACTCCTCACCGTCCCATGTTCCATGTCGCCTATTGACTCCCCAAGGTGATATTGATGTCGTCTGTCCATATCTTGCATGCCTGTGCCATGAGCAACGCCCCTTGATGTTCCTTCGCCCTCTGCCACACCCCTAGGGCTCGAGTCCTG
This sequence comes from Neonectria ditissima, assembly GCA_001305505.1. Taxonomy (NCBI): domain Eukaryota; kingdom Fungi; phylum Ascomycota; class Sordariomycetes; order Hypocreales; family Nectriaceae; genus Neonectria; species Neonectria ditissima. The sequence goes on along the minus strand of LDPL01000040.1, from coordinate 2,331,807 downwards.
GGTCTTGGTTGAACGGGTGGCCTGGCAACTGGGTAAACTTGAGGCCGGGAGGGTGTGAGCGCCGCCGTTGTGCTGGATCGAGGTGTGATGTGTCGACAGGAGAGCCTGGGGGCCAACCGACCCAGCCCCCCCGCGACAGACTGCCGGCGGAATGGTGTCCTGGCGAACCATTAGAGAGGTCAAGCAGCAGCGCCAAAAGCAACAACTGTGCATGCGGTTGGCCAAGCGCTGCAGCAGTTGCTTGTTGAGCTGACGGCTCTCCTGTCCATCCCATCCCCTCCCATTTCACCCCGCTTGTAACTGACCAAGTTGGACCTCATCCGAGTCAACAATCTCCAAGCCTCTCTCGCAAACGAAGCTATCAGCCCCGAGAAGCGCCTCCAAAGCCCATGCCACCCCGGCCAGAGGAGAAATCCAATGCGCTGCCGGTTCCCAGATGAGTGGCATTGGGGGTGGTCTGGGGGATGCTCGTGGTTCGCTGTGCGCCTAGCAGCCAGACCGCCGCCGCCCCCAGAGGTAAGCCCCCCCCCTGTAGAGTCGTACCATTTTCCGGTGCTCGAGATTGGAGATCTCCAAAGCCCAGGCGCTACTGCACGAAGCTATCGTCACGGCCCTGTCTGTCGGTGCAGAACTGTCGCGGTTGTGTGAATGGCAATGTTGAACAGTCCACCAAATGTCTCGCCTTTCTCTTCGGAGGCGCCTGCTGAGCGGCCGACTTCAGCCCCCTTTCTCGCAATGTCTTTGGCTGGGTGGATGAGAGACGTGGGAGGTAAACCGAGACCGAGAAATGACACCGCCCTAGATGTGTGCCGCGTGCGAGACGGTGCAAAGTGAAAAGCCCTCCTTCGCAGCATGGGTATTTCTTCACCACCTTCATGGCTCACAATCGAGCACCAGCGACCGTCTCCCTAGCCCGCTCATCCTTGATCGGTTCCTTGGCTCCCCGACTCCATTCATTCATCGTGCTCTCCCTCCTCTTCCCTCCGCCGTTACCGTCCTGTTGTAACCGTCTCTGCACCCCAGCACCCCTCCCAGATTCCTCTGGAAGCGAACTTCACGCCCCCTGTCCCCTAGCAGGGTACAGAGTACTGCCAGCCGCAACCTCCAGGTAAACCACCCACCCGTAGAAACAAGCACAGCGCAGCTCTGTCGCTGCAACACGCCCTCCCCCAGCGCTTTGCATATCCCGTTTCCCACCCCTTCTGTCACATCTGCGGCCTTCCACCTTGGAGAGCGTTGGAGGCGTTGGAGGCGTTGGAGTACCAGTACGCACCCGTACCTATTAGATCCGACTGATCCATGCTCCAAGCCCTCCGAATTGAACTGGCAAGAAGTCGAATCGTAAACCCTGGCCGGGGCTGGCTGGGCTAGCCTGGGTCGCAGAGGTGCTGTGCTGCTGGTTCAAGAGTCAAGGCTCAGGGCACAAGGCACAAGGCACAACCGGGCATGGATGCGAGTCTGATTGTCCGCTGTGTGAGTGTGTCTCTCTCCCGGGGCGCTCGCTGGCTTGCTGGTTCCTCGTTCCTCGCAGGCTCAGGTAGTTTTCGTAATTGCTGTCCATCCGCATCCCAGGTCTGGATGGATGGATGGATGGATGGATGGACGACTGCTGATCTCATATTTGGTTTCGTACCGCGCTGCACCACATTTTCTGCTGGGTTTTCCTCCGCTCCCCTTGCCCTTCTTCCGATCCTTCTCCTGCTCTTCCCCCTTCTGCTCTTTCCTCCTCCGCTTTCCTCCTCCGCCTTCCGCCTTCCGCCTTCTTCCTTCCTTCCCTTCCACTTCGCTCCGCCTTCCGTCCTACGACCTCTCTTACTTACGTCCCCTCCACTTGCCTGGTACCGTTGTCGCCCTGTGAGAGCCAACATCACCAACCTCAACTCCACAACAACATCCGCCTCTCTGCTCCCCACTCAGCAACCCGCCACCCCTTCCTGCTTGCTCTCTCACACACCGCCGGTCTCTCACCTTCGGTACCTGGTTCTCCCGCCGAGTCAATCGTGCTCCAACAAGGCACTACCAGACGCCGGCGCCTTGTTCGCAGCAGCAAGGAATCCTCTTTCTTGCCCGCCATTCTAGTGGCGCTGTGCTGCCCCGGCTCCCGTGTCAGTGTCGGGTCGTTGCTCAAACACCCAGTCGCAACCAAGGGCAGGCCACAAGAAGCCAAAAAACACGACCACAACGCCAAGACAAGGTTCAGTGCCATCAACTGGTGCATTCCAATACGAGGCTTCTGCCCCCCGGCCCACGCCGCCTGACGCCGTTGCCCACGTTGTAGTGGGAATCCGCCCGTCGTCGCCAGGAGCCAAAAGCCAAAAGGCGTTCGCTAGCCCCGACCCGTCTGTCTCGTCAACTCTCACTCCCACTCCCACTCCCACTCCTACTCGCAGCCACGGAAGCTCGAGAGTCAGAGACAAGTGCAATCCAGTGCCGTGGTTTCTGGCTCCACCCGCCCATCTCGCTGTCTTGGACGAGACCTGAAAGCTACGTCCCCAGACCCCGGCCATTGGGCCAGCTCCGCGACAGGCGGCCGCTGGGTTGAGTTTGCGCTACGCTCTCATCCCTCCTAGTCCCAGGGCACTTCAGTGGACCAGTGCACACTCCTCCCCAGTTCAGTCTCCGACCGAGACCCCAAAATCCCAAGTCCCACGTCCCAAGCAAGACCCAGGCGTCCCTTGCCATCGTCCCGCCCCAGCGCCACCACGAGGGTCCCTTCGCCATCGCGCGTCAGATCTACCCACTCCTCGTGGCTTGTCCGGTATTATTTTGTTTCTCTTCTTCTGCGCCTCTTATTTCGCTCCTCGGCCCCTCCCTACCCCCCGATCCTCACCTGAGAGTCCGCCGTCACATCTAGTCCTGGTCCCGTGTCTCGACCCCATTCCTGGCTCCTCCACCACGGAACTTCTTCCTGCATCTCTCACACACCCCTTCCCATCCATCGCCTCTGCCACCAGACCCCCCAGCCGGATCTAGTCAGGCCAGATGTATCTACGGCCTTAAATTGCGCCAAATCATCATTGGTAATTGCCAGACCCGCTATGGAAGCGGCAGACCCTGGAGCCAGGCAAAGGTCTGTCTGAATTCCTTAAACGAGACCCAGCGTCCTCATATTTCCTCCCGCCTGCCCCTCGCATATTAACATATCCTCTCGCTCTTACAGCCGTCATTCTGCTCCCAACGCTGAACACCTTCACAACCAACACCTCCACCAACCACAGCACCTCTACCAACATCATCGCCAACACTCTTCCTTCTCGCGGGATCCCCTCGACAGGTCGTATCGGGAACCACCCGTCATGGCTACGGCAACTCTCATCACACCGACCGCCCACTACCAACCTCAACCGTCCTCCTTCTCGCCCTATTCCCATTCGCATTCGACGGTGGCCAGCATCTCCAACATGATCTCTTCCGTGGAACCCCGAAAGTCGCTCGACGATAACGAGCCCTCGAACCGCCAGTCCCTGCCCTCTCTTTCCGAGGTCATCCAAGGAGCGAAGCCGGGTCCCTATCCACCACCTTCTAGCATGCAGCCTGGTTCCAGTCTGCCCTCGCCGTTCTCATCGGGTCCTCGATCCTTTTCCGAGACCGAGAAGCACTCACCTCCACAGCCCATGCACCCCACGTCATTCCCTCCACGACAGGATACGTTGCCCTCCTTCTCCGACTCCCCTCGGCCACCCTTTAGCAGTAGACCATCACTACCCCCGGTCAATGATCGCCGCCCGAGCCCGACGCTGAAGCCTGACCACGCGCCTCAACATCACCACTCTGAGCATCAAAAGGGCCCCGAGCCTCATCACCCACTCAACGGAATCTATGCTCACCCGCCACCACCTCCACCTATTCCGGCCTCCTACCAACCCGGACAACTGCCCCCTGGCCAAATGCCACTACCCGCATACCCCATCTCCCCAAGACATGCTGTTCCGCCTCATATCCCAGGACCGTACGATGCCAGAGCGCCTCAACATTCGGACGAGGCCGAATATTCTTCTCGGGCCAGGTACGACGCTACGGTGAACCGGCACTTCGAGAGCTGGAGCTACCAGGATTCATTAAGTCGGGTGAGTAAAAAGATAATTTAATCAAAACAAATGCGTTTTCTGACTTGATACCAGATCGGGTCCTCTTCCCGAACAATCTTCAACTTTGCGGAAGCTTACAGCCGAATCGCTCAAGAGCAACATGGCGCACACCCCATTCCCGAGAGACTACCGACAGAACGGGAGGTCAGCGACATGCTCGCGAATATGGAACTCATCAAGCGCTCGCTAGAGCAAGTGAGGGACCTAGTCCAGACGTCGATCCAAAACGAACGAGCTCGCGAGGGAGCCAAAATGAAGGGCCCATATGAAGATGAGCACGACGTGACGATGTACGGAGATGGAATGAAGCCCCAGTATGGAATCACGGAGGTCAAGAAACGACGAGGTGTAAGTTTGCGCCCAAGTTGGGACGGAACGCAAAGCTCACATTGTATCCAGCGCGCAGCACCACCTGGCAGATGTCACAGTTGCAATAGGATTGATACCCCCGAATGGAGACGAGGGCCCGACGGTGCCCGAACACTGTGCAATGCCTGTGGGCTTCATTACGCCAAACTGGAGAGGAAACGACAGCTGGAAGCGAGAACGATTCGCCCAACACCCGAAGAGGGACTTCGACCATGAGACCCACTACCAGCCTCTACTGTTCTCATTTGACACGCCTTGCGGCCTTTGGATGAGTCGCCTATCGACACGACCGGGTTCCGATTCCCGATAAATCAAGCTTCAGACGGAGATCCGCACGATGTCCGAGCGACGAAACAACACCACAGATGACGCACGATGGAGGCAACACAACCTTCGACGTCTATTTCCCGATTTTATGAACGACACACCAAGTCGTTGCTTTTTTTTTGTTTTGTATATATGTTTTTACACCAAGGATACCTCGGTTCAGGTGGATGGGTCCACATCATTGCAGGCGTTTATTTCGAAACGGTTCGTCGGTTCGGGACTGTAGTTTTTCGATCTGGGGCGTGGACAGTAGGATGTTTGGATTCCTAGACAAAAGAGATCCCTGGATCGCACAACAGTGGAGAGTCACCAGGGATGACGGAGCAATGGGTAGCAATTACGGCAGATGACCAACGAGGTTTTGACCCGGATACGTTTGGAGCGTCCATTCACATGCGCCGTTGTGGAGTGACAGGGCAATTGGATCGCATCGAGTGAGATGTGGATGCGGGAATGTTTCAATTGCTCCCTAGGGCACGGAGCGAGGCAGGATTGTCCATGGCATCTGTGGCAGGCCTCTCACGACAAGGGGCAGATTTAGTGTATGGTTGAGGGAGGACGACTGGGGAGTACCGAGTGAACACACACGGCTGTGACAGACGCCTAGCTACCCGAGGCGCATAGGATTGTGCAGCGGGCATCAGCAGGAAAGAAGCAGCGTCGTACTCGGGTACCATGTGCGGTTTATTTTCATGTTTCGGAAGCGTGAACAGGGTGGCGACTTGGCGAGGCGTGTTGGAGGTACTTGATACGGCACGGGGCCAAGTGTTTGAGCTAGAGAGCGAAGTCTAGGTCCAGCAATCCACGATGGAATTGAAGCAACATCGGCCTATACTATGGATGCAGTGCGGTGTGATGTGATGTAGAGTCTAGGCTCTGTGCTACGTGTTATGGCGTGTGCGGTATTCGTATACACCAAGGTATGTTGGTATCCAGGTGAACAAACTAGTTGTACACAAGAGCTAATACGCAGGTAGTTAACCGTATCTAAGTTTGAACTCGAGAGTTAACGTTACACCCCAAGGCGGTTGACTTCAGTCGACCTGATTGCACCCGCCTCGCCATGGAGCAGATCTCCCGATGGAACAGACTGGCGAGGACAGAAGGGTAGAACAAGCGACGCCACATCAGACCATGGACGTGGCCGATGAAGCAGAACCTGTCTGTCTGTGAGTGAACCTGGCCGGGTCTGACAACGGCCGGGAGCCAGCTGGTCCAGCAGGCGGAGAGGCAGGCAGGCAGGCAGGCAGGCAGGCAGGCAGGCAGGCTTGTTGGTGCGCCCATCCAATACTGTGATATCTGATATCTCTCTCCCTGCCTAATCACACACGTCTTCCATCAGTCAAGTCTCACCCTTGCTTGATTCTGCACGTTTTCTATCAGTCGCTTGCCCCCCCCCCTGTTGGATAGTCTTCACCGGCCCCGCATTGGAGTAGTGAGAAACGACTTGTCGATATTTACCGTTGAAGCCAGTGGCGGGAAGAGGGAGACTAGCAGAAGGAGCAGCTAGGGAAGCAGGGCATGGCAGAAAAGGGAAGAAAGCAAAAAAGCAAAACGCGCGAATAGTCAAGAGAGAAGACGAAATGCCCAGAGGATGCAAACACCCACCCGCCTCCCATCTCGTCGCCCCTCGCCCCCTCGTGGACGGACCCGGAAGCAGACACGAGCGGAGACTATTTGCCGGAAGAACAGCACGGGTTGTCAGGGAGCTTGGAGGGTGAAGCGCGAAGCGCGAGTCGGCCCACACACAGTTCTCCAGTTACACGGACGGGGGGTGACACGCAGGAGCGGGACGAGTGACGAGGGTTCAGAGCCACCAGAAGGCATCTCCCTGGGGTGCCTTGGGAAGCACAGGCCCGGAGTTGGGGGAGATCTGACGAACGGGTAGCATGCTTCAGCTGATCGGACACGGGAACGTGCGTTGCGCAGGTGGGTGTGGTTACCTCGCGGTATCTGCGGTACTCCCTAGGTGGTCTCCTTTTCCCTGATATGTTGTGCTGCGTGTCTGGGGTGAGAAATGGCGAGACTGAGATAAAGAGAGAGAGAGAGAAAGGCGGACAGACGGCGCGTAGGACAAGCCTTGGAGGGGGGGGGTTAGGGTAGGGTAGGACGGGTGTGCGAATACAGCTGTGGGTTTGTATAGTAGCTACGAAGCAGACTGACTACGTGAAGGGGAACGAGGGGCGGGTTTGGGGCTGGCTGGCAGGCAGGCAGGCATGTTGTTGGTTTCGGTTTCGGGTTTCTTTGTCGGCTTGGATTCGTATACATTTACTCTCTCTCTGTCTCTGTCTAGGTAGCCAGATACTCTCAGCTAAGTGATGTACTCTGTGCTACGATGGGGGTATGTGCGTGTGAGTTGGTTATCTGGGGCAGTGGTCGTGAGAGAGCTTCACAAAATGCCGGGGTGGAGGAGAATGCGGAAGAGGAACATGACGACGAAGATCGAGGCGAACATGAAAAGTTGTCTAGGTGCAATTAGTCAGTCGCTGCTGGTCTATCGGAGGGTTCAGTGAGCACAGCAGATGGGCAGTGAAGCCGTCCGGCTGTCTTGATGCCTGAGCTACACACACTCGCATGTCGTGCGCCTGTCGTACACAGTACGAACACGCCGCACTGTACCAACCCACAACCAACCCACAGTGGAATTGCTCCATCCTCTAGGCTCTCCATCTTCTTGGTCATGTTCATCTTCCCACATCCCCAGCTTCATCCACCCCACGTTTGACAGAAGCACACCTTTTCTCAGGGAAACGACTTACAGCCACTTACAGGATAAACACCCAGCCTAGCACAGCGCTAGCCCGCCTCCTACCTGAACGGATGCACGACACTTCACACACCTCGTATGCGCCGTGTCCCATGCGCTGAGGGTGTGCCACGCCATCAGAGACCGGCTCTGCAAGCACGCGGATCTGCCGCCCCTTTCGAGATCTTCTGTCTTACCCTGAAAGAAAGAAAGAGAGAGGGAGGGAGGAGGCGGGCGTCTGTCCGTGTCACGGTGCCACCAGCAAAGGCGGCTGCCGTGGCTGCCGTGGCTGCTTGGTGCCGCGTGTCTGCGAGTGCTTGGCTCATCTAGTCATACCCGTGCGCTGCGTTGCGTTGCGCTGCATGCCTGCCATGTATTCGTTGTGTCCCGCCATGCTCTGGTGCGTTGGTGTTGAGTCGCTGGTTCGTTCGCCTTTGGTTCGCCAATGGGAGGGTTGGCATCCAGAACGCAAGGAGGAAGTTGGTGTTGCTCGTCTCGTCTCGAGACTTTGAATGCCAATGGCAATCTATGGGCCAGCTACACGCCGGCGCCAACACCTCGAGCTCTTGACCGAGGTAGCTGCCAAAGACGAGGCAGGCTAAACAGCCCGAGGAGCCTAGACGAACCGGCATCCGAGAGCCAAGGCCAATGGACCCTTCCGTGTTTGAGTCAAGGGCCCTTCTCGTCATATCTCGCTTTCTGTCCGCGTTCCCACGTCCACCGCCACCTCCACGTTGCTCTCTGCCGACCCGTCTCCATCATAGACGTCATCTATCGGACTAGAAGCCCAGCCCCCTCGCTCTATCCTTCAAGACACAAACCAAACTCGGACTCCTCACAGAACGCATCGGGGCCCTCGTGCTCGTTGAGGGCAAACATCCGCTGTCTCAGCCACCAGCTATTGCCCTCATATCTGGATGTGACAAACCCGAGGCGGCCCACATCTCATGCCGCGCCGGCCACGTGGGTGGGGAGGCCTTTCGAGGACGAGAGGGCTTTGACCCTCGCCCCCCAACCTCCCTTGGGCTCGAGGGGACGCTTGTCAGTTCCTCACAGTGCCATGCGGCGCCCCGGGCGTCTGAGCGCGTACTTACACGCCGCATCCCATGCGTGAGGGGTGAGAGCGATGGGCATGGACAATATGTAGGGGGCGAGATAGCGTCACCGCAACGCAAAAGCAAAGACGGCGGGGCGCATTTTAGGAATGTGACGGCCGGCCTCGTGGGAGGGAGCAGGGATGGGCCCTTTGACGGGCAGCGGCCGTTGCTACGTGCTGCGTGCTACTGTCCCTTGCGTTGAGTATGAGCAAAGTTATCCACTTGTGGTTTTGCAAAGGGTCCAAAGGGATAGAGACCAACATGGCAAACTAACACTTCATACGGACTTGGACTCGGAACACCACGGGCCATGGGGCATGTGGTGGTTGTCCCTGGAAGCTCTCAGCTTCCCGTTTGGCCATCGGCGCTTCTCCTCACCAAGAACAACAGTGAAACAATCAAGTAGATAAAACTATCGCGCCTCAGAAGCTTAAAGGCTTCCGATCGTACAGGCAGCCAACACCATTCCGCAGATGAAGGCTGACCTCGTTCCAAGATGCAAGACACCGATGCTCGGCCCAGCGGTCTGCTGCGGTCTAAACCTCCGAGACCATGCAACCACAACGGTGAACCGACGCCGCAAGGGAAAATGCAAAGAGCCGGAAGTCGTGTGGGGGCGTGTGCGCCTAGGCTAGAAACGCTCCGTTTCAGCTCATCCACGCAGCAAAGGCACGGAAGCGTGGTTTGCCGTGTGTCGTTTGGCTTAGCCTCCTGTCTATTGTTCCAAACACGGAATACCCTTGCGTGAGACTGTAAAGGCCGTCGTTGGAACAGAGCGGAGGGCAGCTGTGGAGAAGGCCGGTCTGGGCCCGAGGAATCGGCGGCGGGGCGTGCCGGATCGGGGAACGTGGCGGGCCGGAAGGGACCCTCCCCTACGCGGCACGAGCCACGCGGTCCCCGTCTGTGCGCGGGTGATGACCGGATCATGTCGAGGAATTCGATGATGGAAGGTTGATGGTCACGACCCGTCACGCATTGGATTGCGTGGAGGTAGGCATCGAGATTTCGAAGGAATGAGGCGCTTTTGAGGCCCGATGTCTCGGACTAGACGCAGAGGGAATTACCTTTTCGGGACAGAAGGGGAGCCTTCTCCACCACCACCACGCTTTTGAAATGGGCTGCTCTAACGCCTCCGTCTAAGACAGGACAGCACAGCAAAAGCAAACAAAAAAACCAGCCCCTCCCCCGTCATCTCAGACACGGAGGGCGCAACCCTTCCCGGATCTCGCAAAGAAATCTTCTCTCGGGGAGCCACCTTTTCGTTAGGTGAGTTCTGTTCGCCTCCGTCACATGACCGCGACCTAGTCCACCCCCCCGCGCAGCCTCGGTCGGGGGTAGACTTACGACTGACTGCAAGGTGAGACAGAGGCGGCTGGCTTTGCAATGCCGCCACGTTCCAACGGGCCTGTCCCGAATCCGTGCTATTCAGTCGTGGAAAGGGAATGGTGTCTGGGAACCCCCCGCTTCTACTTTTGTTATTTTTATCCCGCAATCTCGATCGCAGTCGCTCTAGGTGATGAGTTGCATGTGAATGGCCCGAGGACTATCTCAGGACAGCCTCGGGCATATCCTATCACTTGTCGCCTGTGACACAGTCCTCGTCTAAGACATGTAGGGTTGGATCGCTCTCAACTAGACGAGTGTCCGTTTGGCTACGTGGACCAAGCACGCACGCCCTGGGACAAAACCCCACTTGAAGTGTTTTCCTCTCTCTCTCTCACTTTCTTTCTTTCTCTCTCTCACCCCTTCAAACAAAACACAGGCAAACTTGTTTTTCAGACCCTGTACTAAACAGTTTAGTCCCAGGTAAGCAAGATGACCCAGTAATTCCTCATCTCCCTTTGATCGTCCGGATCTTTTGTCAGTTGCCGGCTGTGGTCCCGCTCGTCGGCCCGGAGTGGATCACGGTGGACCATCCGAATCACCTCGTTTTGTCTCTTCCCCCCTCTTAATTTGCACACAGCAGACATGTCACAAGTAAGAATTTTGCCCATGCCCGCCGCAATTTTTTTTCCCATGTCAAATGCCGCATCTCAAATCTGGCATCTTGCATCTCGCATCTCGATCCGGCCCCGCCGATCGCTGCCCTGTTCGGCCGGCTGCGCAATGTACTTCTTTCTTTTTTCCTTTTGCCCAACGCTCCGTCGAATAGTCTAGTCTTAGTACTTTGGATTTGCTCCATATCGACCTGGTAAAGCACTCCTTTTTGGACGGGACGACTTGTTGGCTCATTCGGCTCCTCACGCTTCCTTTCCCCCCCGTTGCTATTCAGAAGAGGCCCCGCTGTTCCACTTTCCCATGTATCGTGACGTCGCCATGCGCCTTGACAGGCTGTGCGTGGAAATGGATGCGAGACATGCATCTATCTAGCCCAGCTTTGCCGCCTTGACTCCACGCTATGGAATCTGCATGAGGCCCTCTCCCTCGCAGGAGGAGAAAGAAGAAAAAAAAAGCAAAAGGCAGAGCGAGAGACAGAAACTGCAGCTGCCCCCTAGTTTTATCCACTTCAAAAGTCTATCAGATCATGGCAAAGCGAGCATCGGAGAGAGAGAGAGGAAGATGGGGGAAACTTTTCAAAGGGGGGGTGTAACAAGAGGAAAAAAGTCCCCCCATCTTTTCAGCTGCGTCTCTCTCTCTCGCCACACCGGTCAACGCCAAGTTCTGACCGGTGAGCCTTCTCGATGCGCCCCCCCACACACTTGCAAACCAACTACTCTGTTCCCGCAAAAGACCCTGCCTGCATCGCCAAGTCCCCTTTCCTCTACCGCGCACGCGCCTTCTTCTTCTGCTTCTTCTACTCGGAGGAGGCGTTCAAAACGTCCAGCGTGGAATGGGCGGGCAACGGAGGGGGAAGAGACGATCTGGGCCTTGGGGGTTGTCTCGGTTGTGAAACCAGGACGTCTCTAATTCACGAGCCGGGACACGAAAACAACCGTCTCTTTGTTGTCCCTTTTTTTCCCCTTCCCTTTCTCTCTCTCTGGCTTTTGTGTGTCTAGGAATATGACATGTGTCTCGCAGAAAAATGACGACTTGTCCGAAAGGTCCACGGTGTGTTTCCCCCTTCTCGGCCACCGAAACATGCATTTCTACCTAGTCGGGCTGAACATGCCTCGCGTGAGGTCTTTTTTTTTTCTTCCCTTCTTTTCTTTTGGCACAGCACTTGTAAGCGTGGTGGGCTGAGGTTGAGATGCCCTCTCGTAAACGGAAAAGCACGCCCAACAAGAACAGTAAAGGAGGGGACCGGGCGTGGATGGATTCATCGATCGCGGCCCCCCCCCCCGGAGCCAAACGTCCGGGGAAAAGAGAATAGGTAAGTGCTCTTGCAGACATGGGGAGAGGAGAGCAAAAGGGTGTGTGTGTTGTGTTTGGTGGCGTGGCAAGTGGCTGGGGTTGTGTCTCAATCTACGAATGTATTCGGCGGCCCGCGGAAGAGACGCCCGGCAGTGACAGGTCGTTTTATTGAGTTCTGACAGAAGTTTCCTTCTTTTCTGACAGATACAGAGAACAAGTGACAGAGCCCTAGCTTGGCCCTTGATGCTGTGTCCGACCAACGCACACCAATCGTTCACCCCGGCCGTCGCTCTCATCCCGCTTCTGCTTCCGCCTCTGCTTCCGCTTCCGCATGTCAAAGCGCAGCGACTCGCTCGCCCGCCCGCCCAAGGCTGGCTACCCGCCTTGTATGTATGTTATGTACGTGCTGTATGTAAATGATTGCCAAGGCCGTGCGTGACTCACGGCTTCTGTGCCGGCTCCGTCGTTTCGATCCAATCGCTCTTCCGCTTGAGGGACCCGTTCCCGTTCCCCGCTCCGTTCGGCGTCCTGTCGTCTCCGCCGCAGCCTCCGCGAAATCCGTTGAGCAGCCGGTCCAGCCCGTGAATGTCCAGCCCGGCGAAGCCCTGCCCGGCGCCCTCGCGCTCGCCGATGGCGATGACGGCGCCGATGAGGTCGTGGTTCAGCTCCTCGTCCACCACGCTGTCGTGCTTGTACCGCGGGTGCGTGTCCACAAAGTTGCGGATCCACCGCGCTGCCGTGTCCAGGTCGCCGCGCGCGCGCTTGCCGATCAGGTCCAGGTACGTGGCGAGCTGGCACCGTGTCGAGACGTCGACGTTGACGCTGTCCAGGTAGCTCTCGACGATGGGGATGAGCCCGGGGAAGTCCCCGTTCGCCGATCCGTTGATGATGTCGTCGATGGTCATCTCGTCGTACTCGTCCTCCACAGGGCCTCCGGGCGTCGGAGGCCGGCTGGGGTGTGCTGATCCAGGCCGGCTGTCGTCGCCCGCGACCGTGTTGGCCCGCGACGGCCGACTGGGGAACGGGTTCCTGCGGAAGTAAAACTTCTCCTTGAGAACGCTGTCTACCGCGTGCGCCCGCTCCATGTTCTCGTCGACCTTCTTAATAGGGATGTAAAAGTTCAGGTCAAAGGACAGAATGGCCCGCGTGACCAGGACCATGAAGACGGAGAAGGCGGCGTTTTCAAAGTCGGTGATCTGGATCTCCATGGACCGGAACTCGACTCGCCAGCCGATGCTGTTGTCTGCGGGCGGGGGCTTGAAGCGCATGTGCTGCCAGTTGGTCGACTGGATGTTCTCGAAGTGATCCGTCTTATTCAAATCCAGCTCCTGCAGGTCCTCCTCGAAGACGACGATGGGGTCGCGGATGAACAAGTGGGCAAAGTGAGTGGCGAGACGGTCATCCATGCCGCCATCAAGGAGTTGCTGCTTGATATTGAGGTCCACGACCAGGTCGGGGTCAAGGTACTCCTTCCGCAACCGTGAGTCAGTCGAGATGTAGGTCGAGTTGGAAGCGTAGCGCGACTTGGGTATCCTCCGAGCACCATTCGTCAGGGGCTGCGATTCTGTTAGTACCCCTGAAGTACTGGAGAGGATAGTAAGCTTACCTTTTCGCCCAGCTCTTCTGGAGTTCTGCAGTCTACCGCGCGACTGATCTGGTTCCATCGCACGTCCGTGTTGGCGAGGAAGCCCTTGTACACGGGCGTCGCCGCCGTCAGAGCCAGCATGATGGGACCAAGGGGGCTCAGCTGGTCATACAGCTGTCTACCCTCGATGATGTTCTTGGCCTGGAAAGTGATTTGCAAACAGCAGCTGCCCATACCAAAGGCCATGGCATCCATGTGGATGAAATTGTCGGGCGCGGCTCCATTGCGCACGTCGTCGTCCTCGGGCCAGTTGTGCAGGTCATAGTTGACCGTGGGGTCTTTCCAGGGGTTCGGGGTGTTCTTGTCGTGGAAGACGGGCACGTTGACCTGGACCTTGCGGCCGCGGCGTGACCGGATGTTAGCCGCCAGCGTCGGGAATCTGATGTGAGGGTTGGCGATCTCGTCCGGGACGAACTGGGACCGAAGCCGGGAGCCCGAAGTCGGATAGTACGGGTCGGTAAACTGGTCTGGGGATCCGATGCGCGGGAACGTCGTCAGCGTGATAGGGTACTCTGTGGACAGCATGTGCTCCTTGGCAATCTTCCTCCGCAGCTTCATGTCTGGCTCGACTTCGAGAAGCTCCCTGAACCCGATTCCCCATGGCTTCCCCGGAGTCGTCTCGAGCATGAAACGACCAAACTCGGGATGGAAAACCGGAATGGGGTGAGAGCTGATTTTCGGTCAGTAACTGGGCGTGATGGGGGGGAGAAGAAGGGCAAAGAGCTCATCCATACTCGTCGGCCAAGGGTGCAGGCGTTTCGCCATCTTTAAGATCAGGGACGCATCCGCCCTTCTTTTTGAGCTCCTTGTCCTCGGCCAGCGCCTCGAGGATCTCGGCTTGTCTTAGAGAGAGGAGAACCTTGGGGTCATCCTCGGCGTACGTTACGACCAGGTACTCGACCTGGTGGGAATTAGCAATGGGCGTGTAAGTCGTGCTACCGGGGAGGGCTGACCTCATCACCCCACAGCATGGCATCACGCTCCTTGCCCTTGGCCTTGTTCCAGATCTCCAGGAGTTGCTTTTTCGCGTCATAATGTCAGTGCCTCGTATCATGATGGCGTGGGGAGACGCTCGAGCTGGTGATGGCCAGCCTCGGGCGAGAGACGTTACCTTGATGCCCCATTCCCTAACCTGCGGCGCGCGTTTTTTGGCCTCGGGCCAATCGAGGGCAGTTCCCAAAGCTCTAGATACAGGCTCCTGGTTAGCGCGCGATGCATCGACAGAGTTTTGGGGTTTTGCATGTGACGGCGGGCGCGACTTACAAGAGACCCATGGCGGCTGGTGAGCGATGACAGATGAGAGTCGAGGTTCCACAGCAGATAGACGGGACGAGACGCCTAAACCGGTGGAGTTTGGCGCAAGGTCGACGAGGGAAAAGGCCGCGATCTACAATCTGCAGCGACTCGGCGACTCGGCGACAATGCAGCAGCGCAGTGAGAGGCGGAGCGGAGCGGTACGGTGCGGATATGCGAGAGAAACCCACACCAGGGAAATGCCGCGCCTGCGCCTGTATATCTGGTGGGCACGGCGATGTCCCTGTTTTTTTCTTTCTTTTCTGGTGATACTGCAAATAGGTCGGAGTTGGGGGAAACGAGGTCACTCCGGATCTCGGCTAATAACCTCTGTCAGTCCGTCTTTTTTTTTTTCTTCTCTTCTCAGGCCAGCGCGAGGCTCCGGTTGTCGCTGCGGTTCGCGAGGGGCGAAGACGAGGCGGAGATGTGGGCGACGACCCGACGTCGGCGGTTGCGCCTTAGCACGTGAGCCGAAGCGGAACTTCGGGTTTTGGCGGGGGGGAGTTGAATAGCCTGGAAGAGCAAAAGGCCTTGCAGGTCTCTCTCTTCGACTTTTCGCAAAAACAAGCAAGGGGAAAAGGGGAGGATGAACCAGGCGGAACAGGAACCAAAGTGAAAACGCTTATTAACGCGCCGTCGTTCAGAGGACCGAGACTGCGCGGGTGCGTGGGTCGAAGTATCGAAAGGTCATGGTCGTGGTGGATCCCGGCCTTTGCTGCTCCATCGGACAAAGGCAAGAATAAACTAATAAACGCGATGTTTTGCCCCCGTTTGGTGAGCGGGCTGGTCTGATTGATTTCCCAGGGTTGGTTCGTTCTGGTTTGGGGGCGCGGCCTTTCTTTTTTTTTCTTTTTTCCCTTGCTGTTTGCTGCTTAGAAATCGCCCGCAGGCATTGCATCATCGGCATCTCCTCCCCGATACGGCAGTTTTTCAAGAGCCCAGCCTGTGTGTTGGATCAGGTCGCACGCTAGTTCTAACGGGGAGGCTGGGCGCTTGTCGGGAAGGCCGTTGGAGAGCGAACGTTGAAGAGGCGATAGTGATGACTGTGGCGAGTCTATAGGTGCTGGAGTTGAGTGTATGTATGTAAGCCCGTCATCCATCTATTGCTGTAGTCTATAGCAGCCTCGAAACCAGCCAACTTCATCACCGTCCAGCCACCACCAGCAACAAGAGTCGACAGCCAAAGTGTCCCCCACAGAAGCCGAGATGCCCCCGCAGGTGGAGGACCCACGCGCATATTGTGTCCACTGTGATATTGACTAAGACGCTGTGAATAAGCAACTCGGCCCACGTACGTACGGCATTCGGGTTGACATGGGTGTAATCACAAAAGCCGTTTCGAGAACTCGAAAGACGTCGGTCGGTCTGACTATCCGTCAGCAGATTGACTGCAGTGCGATGGTTTCAAACAGAGACAACCCGACAATGTCGCCGCTTACAAATCACTTGACGGGACATGGCGGTTGTTTCAAGCGAACAAACAGTCCATGTACATATCTCTTGGCTTAATAGTCTTCCTATCGGTCAATGCGATAGACTCGGAGAAAAGTCCCATGAACTGACCTATTTTCTTGCTAACAAACAGCAACACAACTTGAGCCGTGACGGCTGTCATCAGTGAGATTTCAAGAGTGCCAGCTCCTTCCTAACAAAAGCCAAGACATACACTCGAACAAAGACCATCTAAAAGAGAAGAGAGGAAACAAATCCTCAACGCGCAATGCTCGTCTCGCTAGCTCGGTAAGTCGGCATGGGGGCACCGTACAGTAAGCATGCAGCCGACATGATGCAGAGCGCACAGCCGAAGCCGAAGCCGGACTCGCGCTGCTGCACGCCTTTTCCGATACGTGGGGGTTGTTTGCAGAACGTAGGCTGAGAGCAAAGCTGGGGAGGCTGTATTGGCTTCTTTATGGCGGCGTGGTATTCCCACCGCCGATCTAATGCCCAGAGATCAGAGATGCAAATACCATGCCACCAACCCACAGCAATCAACTTCACATGCTGTCCTATTACCTAGCTTCGACAAAAATCTTCCTCGAATAGAGAGCGGGTGGCATTGAGTCCTGGGAACGGGGCCGACACAACTCACGCGAGTAAGGCGACCAAGAGCTAGCCAGTCTAGCTCCTAGCTTCTATCTTCTAGCTTTTCGCATGGCATGTGCAGTGCTACCGAATGGCTCCGCAACGGCAAGTCTAAAATAGCCATTGGTCAATCTCGGAGGGGTTAGAGGGCTGAACTCGGGAAGGTCTCGGTCGTCCGGGGGCTTCAGCTACGATCGAGGGACGTCTCGTGGTGTAACTTACATGGAAATGTCTAGGGCACGGCTCTCACGGAACGGCACGACAACGTAAACAGTTTGTTCACAGAGCTCGAGCATTCATCATAGAGAAGATGGATACCTCTGGAAAGACCAACGACCAGCGAATCAAACCAGCCCCGAAAGCCCTCCTCAAGACACATCCATCCACAAGCCCGTAGAAGCACCCGGCACGGTAGCCACCTCGTCAACACACAGTCTACACCTTCGCACAGGAATCGACAAAGCCGTCCTCGCTACCCGACCGCTGCATTCATGTCGCTGGCGGCTGCGGGGTGCATGATCGCGCGCGCACGCGGCGAACTCTATCGCCGGGGGTGGGTGTCAGCGTGGCCCGGCGAGCCAGACATCCAAACCCAACCCCGGGAGCGCTCGTATCTTGTTTTCTCAAGCCTTGATCGAGCTTAAGGCATCGGCGGGGTTCGTGTCTTTGATAGATAGATATCGGCGGCAGTGCGGCAGTGGGATAAGACAAGGAGCATGACGAGGACGTGAGAGCAACGCAGAAAAAGCAATACGTAGAGATGGCATGGGTGGCAAACGATAGGGTCGCCGTCTGTGAATGGCGGATGGGCATGGAATCTACGAGGAATGTCACTTCAGCCAGCATACGTACGCAGTAGCAAGTGGGTGGTGGTGAGTTGCGTGTCCATGGTGGTGCTGGGCGCTGCCGTCTCGTTCGTGGTTGACAACGCCAGAAGCTTACCGTGTGAGCCAATATAAGCACTGATCTCATGTCATTAACGAGGCACCTACACGGACGGTCCCCTTCAATCTCGATATCCACTTATCCCGGTTTCTTCATCGCCCTTCCGAAGTGCCGGGTGAAAGTCGACACCATGTCATCGCAGCCGGGTAACCGTGAGGGAGAAGCTCCTCGCCCCATTGACCGATGCTATCGTCATAGCTCCTCGCTCACGGACTCTCGCGTGCCCAACAAAAACCCAAGCAAACGCCCCGTCTGGGTCCCGGATGCCTAAAGTGGCTCCTCCGGCCTTGGGTCCCGGCGCGGCGCGCAAGCAGCCGAGGCGAGCGGGAAGCAGAGACAAGACAAGACATCCAGGTCCGATCGCAGCTCGACTACGTAGCAAATTGTACCTCTCCCAAGTAAAAGCCAAAGTACATAGTAAGCTGCAAGAAACACGGTGATTGACCCATGCGAAAAGAAAAAAGAAAAAGAAGAAAAAAAACACCCCCATGCGTCCTGTTGCCATGGCCCTGGGACGTCAGCCCAACCGTGACAGGGACTAGGAGGACGTGCCACCGGGTGCCACGGGGACTGAGGACAGCCCAACCGAGGATTTCTAGCTCGTTGGTGTTCACAAACGGGTGTATTCTTCATGCGTGAAAGCTGTTGCGGGTGGGATTGGCACGTTCGAGTTGCTGGGACGGTCGCACGGTGCATCATCAAGTGCGTTGGGCGAAGGGGGGGGACATATCAGACTGTGATATACGGTGCAATCTAGGCACCAGAATATAATCCAAGAAACCAGCAATGCAAAGCGGATCCTAGAGATAAACACGGGGGCATTGGCCTGTACTATGTAGACAATGCAACAACGCAGCGGTGGATATAGAGGTGGACGTAGATATATATCAGCCGCCCGCCCTCTGCTCTCTGCCGCAGCCACCTTATCCCAACAACGCCTTCGCTGCCTCCCTCTCGCACGCCCACGACACTGAAGACACAAGCAGCGTCATACAGTAAAGCAAGGACATGCGTACGGCGCACCTTGTAATATACGAAAATCGACCCACCGTCCTTCAACAGCTCGCACCAAACGCCGGCACGCACAGCTCGACTGGCTCCTCCTCCTCCCTCGGTTCCCCTGTCCGGTGACTTCACAGCCCCGACACAGCGATCGCCCCCCCCTATAAATCGCTAGAGTTACATCACACGCACCCAGCCAGCCTGAAAGCCCAATCAGGCACAAGTCCCCCCCACCTAACTTAGCGCACTACCTACCTACGGCCCCTCCCTTTGGCTCTGGCTTCTCCTCCAAAATTCCCCAGTTTATCGAAGCGGCGTCCTTCCAACCTCATCCCTCAGACGATTCCTAAACTCCCCCTCCACCGCTGAACGACGGAACCCTTCATCCAACGAGCTCGAAAACTCGCCCGTTTCTTCGCGCCTGCTCGCATTCACCCATCGCCTAGCCCACCTCTCTCGACTCTCGTCCCGCACTCGCAGCCATGAACCCTCACCAGAAGAACAAGGTCGACGTCAAGGTAAGCGCCTGAGCCCAACACCGCGTTGGGAAAACCACCTCAGCCAGCTACCCCTCCTCCCTCCCTGCTTCCATCTCGAACCCGACCCGCGACGGCCAGACGCGACCGCCGCACCAGAGACGCACCCTCCCTATTCCCGGATACACATCATGTCTACTTCGGGCCCTTCCCTCCACCACCTCTCTCCCTCGAGAAAACGCTGACGTCTTCCTCCCCCGCTCGCTAGTCACTCACCCCCGAGGAACAACGCCTCTTCCGCCTCTACGGCAAGCTGCCCTCCCGCTCCGACCACTTCGCCAAGCACCTCAAGGACCGCAAGTACTTCGACTCGGGCGACTACGCCATGTCCAAGGCCGGCAAGGGCGACGGCGTCGACGCCGGCGCTGTCGGCTCCCAGCACCCCGTCCCCGAGAACATCCCCCACCTTTCCTCGCCCAACGGCGCCAGCAACGGCCCCAAGCACGCCCACCACGTCTCCATCCCCGGTGTCCAGGCCGGCAGCCCCATTAAGGAGAGCAGCTTCCTCAAGAGCGAGACCAGCGCCGACGACGCCCAGCTGGACAACCCCCAGGACGCCAGCAAGGACGCCCCGGACGTTCCCTCGGTTCCAGCCGCCATCGGCGAGGCCATCCCCATCCGAAGGTGAGGTGCCCCCCTGTGCATCTATACGGAAAGCCGTTGCGGGTGGTGGACGGTCCGGTTTGTACGAAGCCAGGAGGATGGAGAGATGTCTGTGTTTTGCAGGATTCGCTTTTGATGACTCACGAGGATCGAAGTGTTGGCGTTTGGGAAGGACAAACAATCTGGTTCGCACGCACGGAGGGACATGTTTCGATCCGAAATCTCGGATGGGTTGCTTTCTACTGGAGACGATAACAATGTCGTCTTTGCCCGTGGATTATCATCATGTATTTGGTCGTTTAGCTGCCAGCTTCGGTCCCTGAAGCACCCTTCTATCGTTCTTTTCTTTTTGTCCCTTTTAGTTTTCCACCATTCGTCATCCCCAGCCGTGATGTCCCATGTGCTTGCATATACTATACGAGTCGGGTTGTCGTTTGCGTCTTCATCTACACCTAAGCCAAAGCCTTGACGGCCATCTCCTTGGCACCCTCAAACGTCTTGTTGCCGCCAATGAAGCCGGCGGCGTGGACGAAGACGCAGCCGGGGATGGAGCTGATGCCGTCCAGCTCCTCATCCCGGAAGCCCCTCCACGCCTCGGGCAGGGGCTTGCGGCTGACGAACGAGTCCCCGCTCTCGGGCACGCACTGGATGCGCCACTTGGCTCCGGGCTGGGGGCTCTCGGGGTACAGCACGTACACGACGGCGGGGGTGCCGTCCTCGAGGGCGTACAGGTGGTCCTTCCACGGCACCGACTGGCCCTCGAGGACGAGGATGCGGCCCTGGTCGTCGTACTGCGAGCGCTTCGCGAAGGCGTCCTGCACAATGGTGCGCGCGGGCAGCCAGGAGGCGGCGTAGGCTTCGAGCTCGCTGTCAAACTCCTCGCCGATGCGGGCGCTCGCCCGGAGGAACCGGGCGTCCTCGGCGGCCTGGGCCTCGGCGCGGTCGGCGGGGGCGGGGTCGTTCCACTTGGGGTTCAGGCGGCCGACGACGGCGCCGAGGGTGAAGCCGCCAGCGCTGAAGTTCTTCTCGAGCCCGGCGGCGGCGACGGCGGCGGGGTCGTAGACGGAGATGCCGTTGTCGTGGGCGTCGAGGGCCTCGACGAAGTTCTCGTACAGGCGGCGGTAGAGCAGGTCGACGTCGGGGCTGTCCTCGGGAACGCCCAGGCGCTGGGCGACGATGGCGCGGCCGAAGTGCATGAAGACGAGCCCCGCGCTGGACAGCTTGGTCGGGCGGCCGGGGAAGCTGGTGGCGAAGCCGCGCTGGTGGTGGTCGAAGCGGCGGCGGGCGGCGTCGTACTCGCCGCCGACGTCGACGACGGTGTGGCAGGTGTCGAGGGCGGCCGGGTCGCGGGTGCGGACGAGGCCCGAGTCGGCGTAGGCGGGCAGCAGGCGGAGCATGTGGACGGCGAGGGCCTCGTCGGCATGGAAGTGGCCGCTGTGGGTGCCGATGAGCGGGCCCGAGGTCTTGAGGCGTTTGGGAGCGGATTCGGCCATGGCTGCGAGGAGGCGGCGGAACATGTACGGGTGGGTTGGTGTTGGGAGAGGAAGGGAAGGTGGTGCGAGGGAGGCTTTGATGGAGCTGAATGAGCTTGCGAGCAGAACTTTTGGTGGTGAGAAGGATTGGTCAGGCCAATCAGCCGTGGTGGATTACCGTCGCTGGCCCCGCTCGGTACGTCAATTGCCCTGTTATCTCAGTGCTGCGAGCAACTGCCGTGCAAGTCATCGTGCTGCTTCATCGACACTGAATAACTGCGCATCGACTATTCCTGTCGTATCAAACATAGAAGAGAAAAAAGCCCCCGAACCGGAAATTCAGCATCACTCTTCAAGCGAACCCCGGATGTGGCGCCCACAATTCCCAGTGCAACTCCCAACGCCACAGGACCCTTCCTTTCAACGTCGCAGAAGTAGTACCTCACCTGAAGCCCGCAGTCTACTTCCAACCAACACCGCTCCAAGCATCTCGTCCACCTGGACGCATTGCGAGATGGAGACAAGTCTGACTCGAGCATAGCCTCATTCGACTCACGACAATGACTGCGCAGAAACTCTCATGACCCTGCTTCATCTGCGTAGATAGCATGCCCCGTCCCTGGTCAACGCCCACGGCGGGACTCCCTCGACCAACAGCATCGGAAGGGCTCCTAATTAAAAACAACAACAAAGTATCCCCTCCGCTCTGTTCTTTCTCTTCAGCAACCTTGTAAGACCCCCGGTCTCCAACCAACGGCTTGGTCCGAGCAAATCGCCAGTTTATCAGCACGCGCGCAACCCGCGTGGGCTCTGCTCTGCGGCTTGCATCATGCATGAACACACAGACGCCCGGGGTTGCTCCCCGTTTCCGTGGTCCGTGGCCGGCGGATGCAAGCCACCCGCTCCGTCGCGACGACCAACAAGGGGGAAACGCAGGGATATATCCCCCCATTGCATTGCTGCACTTCACACCTCAACCACTGCTTCAGACACGCGTGATACTTTTCAGTTCTCAATTTTCGTCTTAGATGCTCATTCGACATGGTAGACGTCCCGCCCCTACTCATATTTGGCAGGGCTTCGAAAACAGACAAAACACCCAGGTATCATGCGAAAATCCAGTGAGCCACTCTATGTCTCCTTGCTTCCCCTTCCCCCCCAGATTCGTCTCGTCTTTAGGATTCCAGCCGCTCTTCCGGTCCTGTCCATCAAGTCTTGCCCGTCTCAGGAGTCGTCTCCCGTGAAAGGTTCCTCGTCATTCTCCAATCGCAAGCCGACACGCGCCTCGCCGTAATCCTGTAACCGGCAGAGGGTATATATAAGATGTTTAAAAGTCTTCAGCTGGTCTAGCCCAGCCGTCGCTCCGGAATCGTACATATACAGTAAAAGGACCGCCTGCCATCTCGTACCATGGTGCGTGTGGCGTATTTTGCTCCAGTGAAATCAAGGGGCCGTGCCTTTAGTAGAAGTGAATGCCGTTTGGCTCAGACAGAGGTGGTCAGCCTCTCGATTATGCTTCGGAAAGTCGAAATTGGTGGTTAAATGCGTCGAGTTTGTTTGTGTGCGCAAGCGAGCACACGCCAAGGTAGTCCGCATACGCTGGTAACTGCCTTATAGTATCAATTGCTTGAGATTGCGCTGGATGATCATGTCTTGGACGGAGGCCATGGTAATCTTCAAGAGGTTCGTGTCGGTTGCGTTGGTAAAGTGTCCGTAGATCTCCTTGTCGGTGTTGCGGTTCAGAGCACGGAACTTATCCAGAAAGTATTTGCTAGCGGACTTGTAGTCGTCCTTGGGGCCGTGATAGTCGGTAAATCCGTGGTTGCTGATGGGGCTCTTGGGCAATTTCTCCTTGAACAGATCCATCTTATTCAGGAACAGGATGAGCGCAGACTTGATGAACCAGTGCGAGTTGGCGATTGACTCCCACAGCATCAGCGCCTCGTTCATTTGGTTCTGCAAAGCAATGTTAGCTTCATCGGTTCGACTAGACAGGTCGAGTTCAGGAGCTTACCCCGTCCTTGTCCTCGACAAGACACTGGTCATAGCCGCTGATGGCCACAAGGAACAACAGGCAGTTGACGTTCTCGAAACAGTGAATCCACTTCTTTCGCTCGGAACGCTGGCCACCAACGTCGAACATGCGGTAGGTCAATTGGCCCAAATCGAAGATGGTCTCGGTGATACCCGTCGTCCTTAGTCGAGACCGAAGCAAATCCTGGTCGTTTGGTACGTAGTCCTCGTCCCAAATTCTGTCGACGTCATCGACGAAACTTCAGTCTGGTTAGCTCGGCTCCGCCAAGTTGGCATGGCTAAGCACTTACTATGAGAGGTTGTCGTGCAGGGCATACTCATTGCCCTTAGAAATGGCAGTCCTGACACCGCTGTCGGCCCACAGCGACTTGACGGGATCCAGATAGTCAACGGGAAGTCGTTCCTGGGGGCTAATCTCGTGCTCGACAAGGATGTGCGCCATGTGTTTCTGCAGCGCCGGTTAGCAAACCTGAGTGTCTCACACATTCGCAATGCTTTGGTACAGCTCCACCGCGTCTGTGCGACGAAAGACCAAGGCGAGTACGGGGTTGCTTACCTCATTGTCTGGGTTCTCGAAGGGAATATGCAGCTCCTCCATGGCCTCGAAGATGACCTTGAAGGACTGCACAATGTTGTTAAAGACAACCGGTTTCCACTCGAGCTTCTCATTCCTGCTGAAGCCCTGGGAGTAGATGAGCTTCATCTGCTTCAGCACGGTTGATTTTCCAGACTCTCCTGCACCTGTCGGGCGCAAATGGCATGTCAGTACCAGTCACGGCGCAATTGATTCTTCCTCCCAACGTACCCAGCAAGAGGAGCTTGACCTCCTTGGAAAGTCGCTTCTCATCGGCGCGGATCTGGCGGTCGAGCTCGCGGGACCGGTTGGTGCCCTTATCGCCGTCCTTGTTCCGGCCGCCGAAACACATGTTGGCGGACAGATTGTCCGATGATCGGGGTGTCAAGGCCTACGAGGCGGGAGGGGCGCGCGGTGGCTGGTTGACGTGTGGTTCGGCGCGAGAAAAGCGAAGGTGTTTGGCGATTGAGATTGCGAAGTCGTTCGTTGCGGAGGGAAAAAGGTCGGGGTCACAGAGGTCTGGTCGGTTGGCGAGAGGTCCAGGTCGAGACGGGTTCAGGGATGGATGGGTGGCGGCGCGTGGAGGCGTGGAGGCGAGGAGGAAAAGGAGTCGAGTCAGAGAGTACCGAGTTTGACGAAAGGTCGGAGGAGGGCAGTCGACGGTAGGAAGCACAACGGCAAGAGTCAAGAATTGGGAGCGAGCGATGGCGCAACAGAGCATTCCCGTTCGCAAAAGGGCCACCCCCATACGGCACGGGCGAGTAGGCCCTTTATTACTTACTAGGTAGGCTATGGACCTGACGGGTTTATCCTTTTGGTTGCGGCGGGCGGCGCCAGCTCCAGCATCGGTTGCAGGTTGCAGTGGAGGTTCCAGGGGCGGGTTGGCGTTGGCGTGAGCGTGGGGCCCTGGGCTGGTAGCGTGCAGCGTGGTAGGCCCGTAGCGTGGGAGCCAGGGAAGCCAGGGATGGAAGCCAGGGAAGAAGCTAGGTACCTACGGGGGATGTGGTAGTGTAGGTAGGTACCCAGGCAAGCATGAAGTACGGATCAAGTACTCTGGCAATGCGCAAGGGCAAGGGCATTGAATACCTAGGTAGGTACGCACCTCACAATGTCCCGGGCAGTCAGTTATACAGCTGGTGTACCCGGATTCCAGTGGACCTTGGCCGCAATCCTCCATGCCCGAGGCTGCCAGCTGCTTCCATCGTCCCCGGCGCTGCGTCATGTCATGTACTTCGTCCTGCGTAGTAGCTCCGGCGTCACTGCTCTGGCCATCACCCCCGGATCAGGTACGCACTTGAGACCTCGGGCGCCGGGCACTTACAGGTTACCCGTGGAGCCTGGTGGATGCCCCCAAGGAACCCCCCAAGGGGCGCTAATTGTCAAATGGCCCCTTAAAACACAACCCTTCCCAGCAGACCCTTCCAGTCCTCCACTCTATTGCTCAGCCCGCGAGCTACGGCCGACCAAGAACCAGCGGACCGGAGCTACTACGAACCACAATCCTGGAAGTGCTCGACCTAGCCCGCGGGAGGGAGGGCGGCTCGTCCTTGGTAGAGCCGTGGGCTACCGGGGAGGACATGCTGTAGCTGTATCCGTACATCCATGCGGGTTGGCACTTGGTATGCTCGTCCGCCGCCGTCAACACTCAGCGAGCCCGTCTCGGGTCCTGCCACTGTCACTGCCGCCGTCGTCGTCGGCACATCTTGGCCATGTGGATTGCGGATTGTGGACTACGGACGTGTCAAGCTGTGCTTGTCAGTGTTAGTCAAGCCCAGCCGGCTTGGTAGCGTCCCGCAATGCTTCGATGCGTGACAGCCGCCACGCTCTCGACGCGACGACGCCCAACCGTGGCGAACCTAAATCCCACAAACACTCCTTTCCTCGGCCTGGTCGGTATCTCTCCCAGGCGGCCTGGCCTGGCCTCCTGAGGGGGGCCACAGATGCCTGCACCAACCCGCAGAACCGCTGTTAGTTGAGCGGAGGAGTTTGTGCGCCCTTGTGCTGTCCGCGGTGGGGTGCATCCATCCGCCTGCAGAAGATTCATGGCTAAGCTGAATCCGTCAGGCTTGAAGGAGGTTGACGCACCTGGTACGCCACTGGAGACATGACGACTCACAATCCAGCTTTTTTTCTCGGCCTCGAATACGATAGTTGTCCCTCTCGATAACTGCGAGGTGCCGCTCTCGTTTCTAGCTCGTCGTTCCAGGGTCTCTGTGTCTCTCGGCTCTGGACCCTCTGAACCATCTGAACCCTCTTTTGCGTCCAAACTTTGGACACACAATCAGGGACGGGCTTGACCCGTATCATCTGGAAGCCTTCCATGTTCCCACCGGGCTGGAGTGACGCAACGGTTGAGGCGAGAAATTCCCCGGCGATGCTTCGTACACACGTACTTCGTACAACGGACGGTAGTACGGCCTCCAAGGTTCGGCACCACCAATCGACTACGTAAAGGCTCCGAGCTACTGACGGTTGAAGACCATACCCTACCCAGATGCTACGTCTACGGCTATTTCGGGACTTGGCGGGTTGCATCGTTGATGTTTTGCTCAATTTCGGCAAATTGCCCACAAGTCGACGTGTTATCCAACTGTCTGAGTGGATTTCTGCTTGAGCATAATCGATAAGTGAGCAGCAGCCAATGCCTCTGAAAACCAGATTGCGCTAAAACATTGAAGCTCGGAAATGGCGTCTACCGACATGGTCCAGCACCACCTAGAATCATCGGGTAAGAATTATCGATCGTGTGCACGAGATCCTCTGTGGTTCAGCCACACCACTCAGTTTTCGTCGCATACTGATTACGAAGTAGTGCATCAAGCGCGATACCGGCGAGCTCAGGAGGGCCCTGGATGCATTTCGTGGTCCTTCAATGATAACCCGGTGACGGCGTTTCTTGACTGTGACCAGACATCCAAACAAACGGAACTCAGACAACCCAAGAGACCGACCCTGGTAAAGGTCGCCCAACTTGTCATTTTGCGCGGACGTATCCGCGCTGCGTACTCCAAAGTCCTTTCGCCGGCGCTATCTCTCAGAGAAATGAGGAGACACCGGGGAAGTGCAGCGCATGGCCGTCGCGCCTCACCAGATGCTAATGCAGGCAATGAGCAGCGGTCGGTGCATCGGTCCATGGCTCCATGTGGTCAGGGGGATTGACGAGCCATCCTCGCTATCCCGCCCCAGAATGCAACTGTCATCGGGGATCGTCGCGGGACATGGGTGGCTAATTGGCGAATGCAGGTACCGACAAAGGGAAGCCGGGGGCCTGGGAGAACAACAACGAGAAAGCGGTATTGCAGAGTAGGAATGACAGGAGCACAAGGCAGACGATACCTGAACAACAGCCTCGAATCTGTACACAGAGCATCCGTACCCGGAGAGCGTCGATCCCTTCGCACTCAGGCCGGATGCATGTGGCAGCGTTTCCGACCAGACTACCCAGGTATATCCCTGTGCGCTGGGATGGGAAATCCTGCTGTAGCATAGGCCCGGATTCCGCCCACAGTACTACCTTGCGCTTAGTGGCCGCGCTGGTTTCAAGTGAAGCCAAGGCGACAGCACTACCCAGGATCCCAGGGCCACGAGGAACCATCCAAGCAACTCTATCCTTCATTCCTTTGCAACAGCTAAGGCAGGTTAGATGTACGTGTCCACTTTTTTAATCACTATAATAGGTCAGTACTAAGAGTACCTAGCTTTCCACCTGAATTGTAAAAGAATAGATGTACCGCGCTTATCCACAGATACTAATCGCAACACTGCACTTACAGCACAGACGCTCTATAAGCAGCTACTAGAGGTACCGCATAGGTCGCTGCGATACAGACTCTAGCAGGGGTTTAAAAAGTGGATAGGTACATCCAACCTGCCTTAGCTGTTGCAAAGGGATAGAAGGTCTTCGAGATGGTGGATCATATGCCACCCGGAGATGGAACGAGAGCGATCGGCCGGCGTCTCCATGATCTCCTGATGTCCAACAGGACACGCGGTGGTAGGGTAGCTGTTGTTGATCTCTGCCTGGGTACCTCGTACCGTCAGTATTTCGCACTGCTAGCCTCTGTGCGGCTGGGTTTATAAACTCCAAAGGCGGATAGCGTAGGTGAAATATATTTTCTTTTTTTTCATGCATGGTCGAGGGGAGTTTTAATCAATCTTTAGCCTGCAGCAAGCATGGTGCGAAAGGAAGGAGAAACAAAGCAAGTTCCCCAGGCGACGGGCCACGTTTCGACTCCGCAACGCGCACCCGAAGTGAACAGACGAGTGGGAAAGTGGGATGATGAAGAAAACCGGGATGCTCGTAGACATGGATAAGGAAAAAAGCACAAGAAGAACGGTCATCAACTAAACTTCAAGGGTTGTCAGGCATTCGTCTATCACTCGCCTCTGGTGCCTTGGTTGGACCTAAATGCCTTGGTGCCTCCCTCCCCGGTAACTTACCTAATTCACCGATCCGGTTCCAACCCGGCAGAGATGCCATCCGGCTTTCATCCGCTGCCGGCCTTGTTGCCCCACGCCACGATGGGCATCATTCGAGTTTGCCTGCAATTCTTGGTGGCCAGTGCGACTGGGAGGCCGCGCAGTGGCCGGAGCCGATGGACCAGCAGAATGAAGGTTGCGCTGTGGTAGGGTTCCTCTTCCAGGTCTATTTACGACCTGCCCGGTGGGAGGCACGTGAAAAACCAAGGCATCGTCAAGCCCATTCCTCGACTTACACACTTTGTACGGGGGGAAGACCTTTAGCAGGAGAATCGGTGCCCAATTGGATCGTTTTCTTCAGCGTTGTCCCCTGTCCCGGCTCGAGTCCCAGACCGCGAGGAGTCGACAAGACCGACAGACCGACCCTAACAATAAAACGTGAAAGTGCTTGCTTGCTTTGAGTATAAGGACCCTGAAAATTCGATGATGGAGTTTACCCGCCTTCTGGTATACTACCATACCGTCAACTTGGCGTTTCCGTCACCTCAGTAATAAAAATCTGGGAACGACCGGGAATAGACGAGTCGGTAAAAGAAGAGATCCCCAAGCTTCGGCAGCAGTCCAGTTTGACCAGAATAGCTTTACTATTAGCATAACAATCGACACATCCACAGAGCGGTCTGGGTTTTGCAATTGTCTTAGCAATGCGCGTTCCCAGCTTTTCCGTCATGATCCGCATCCTCCGCGTTCCACCACCCCACGCCCCAAGCTCTGGAGTGACGTCCACATTACCGAGAAGGGAAAAACCCAGAGAAGAAGCCAAGCTCTAGTTAGCCGCGGGCGAGCAGCACAGCAGCGCGGCACCTCAGTCAACAGAGCACGAGCATCGCACCAGCGCCCACCGGTTTGCTTCGCTGTCAGTGGTGCCAGGTCAAGGTCTAGGTCTACAGGATCAGCCAGGGCACCGCTGCGGCAAGCAGCCGGGACTGTGTGAGGATGTGTGAGGATAAATAGTGCATGCATCACTGTCGCTGTCGCTGCCCGACCAGAGCTGATGGCCACATCACAAGTTTTTGCGGCTCCTGCCCGGCGGTGGGTGTCGAAAATTTTCACCCCACCTTGCAGCTTCGCCCGCGAAGCTAATAAGAGACGCCGCTTCCCTCCTCCATCGCCGTTGCATTCGCCCTCGCCTCTACTGTTCTCTCGATTCGACCCGTCGCCCCGTCTTCATTCCCGAACAATCAAGCCCTCTCCCGTCCACTCACGCTCCGTCGTAACCTCCGCCAAAATGTCCAACGAGATCACCCACGAGACCATCAAGGGTATGTGTAGTCTGGGGACAACCCCGCGCATCCCACTGTCGCTGCCCCTCCTCCATGATAAGCCATCGTCACCCCGCGACATCGCGAGCGCCGGACTCCCGCCGACGGCCCGTAAACCACTACCAATGCAACTGTCCTGAGATTGTTCTTGGGTTCTGCTTTTGCGGTTCACCCGAGACGGGATCGGGCAGTCCCTGGGCTGCCTTTGCCCCTGCAATAGTTGGGCGCACACCCAACGCCAAGCGCTGAGAATTTTCACCCTTGACTGACAATCGCATCGCATATCCTCCTCCATAACACCAATATGCTTCCTTGGTTCGCTACTCTCCTGTAGCATTTCCAAGAACAATTTCACAATCCTTCTCCGACGCAATTGCTAACCTATCGACCTTGTAGATGGCTGGTTCCGAGAGATCTCGGAGATGTGGCCCGGTAAGCTCCCCCGTCCTCAGTGGTTCCCAATTGCCTCCTCTCATACATACACACAGGCCAGGCCATGACCCTTCGCGTTGAGAAGGTTCTCCACCACGAGAAGAGCAAGTACCAGGATGTCCTCATCTTCAAGTCCACCGACTACGGTAACGTTCTGGTCCTGGACAACGTCGTCCAGTGCACCGAGCGCGACGAGTTCTCCTACCAGGAGATGATCTGCCACTTGGCCATGAACTCCCACCCCAACCCCAAGAAGGTCCTCGTCATTGGTGGCGGTGATGGTGGTGTTCTCCGAGAGATTGTCAAGCACGACTGTGTCGAGTCGGCCATCCTCTGCGACATAGATGAGGTATGCATTTTGATCCTCGATCCAAGCTGCAAACTGCCCAATGCTAACGTGTCCCACCAAGGCCGTCATCCGCCTCTCCAAGGAGTACCTCCCCACCATGTCTGCTGGCTTCAACCACCCCAAGGTCACTGTCCACGTTGGCGACGGCTTCAAGTTCCTCGACGACTACAAGAACGAGTTCGATGTCATCATCACTGACTCCTCCGACCCCGAGGGTCCCGCCCAGGCCCTCTTCGAGAAGTCGTACTTTGCCCTTCTCAGCGGCGCCCTCCGCGAGGGCGGCGTCATTTCTACCCAAGGTTGTATGTTCCCTATTTTTCTTGAGGAAAGGAATGGAGTCCCTAGGAACGGCGGTGTCGGGTAACCCCATCAAATCATGGGCTCGATTGGTACCATGGTACCCTTCCCTCCTAGGGATTACCAGAAGCAAGTGCTACTTTCCCAGCGTTGCTTCCGGTAGTCCCGCGTCGCATGATTTTCGTTGTTTGATGGTTACCATCCGCGTTCTGCTGTTCCGCTCCTTACCTGCGTGTTGTCGTGTGCTTCTGAGTCGTTGCTAACTTCGTCATCCTGCCAACAGCTGAGAACCAGTGGCTTCACCTGCCCCTCATCACCCAGCTCAAGAAGGACTGCAAGGAGATCTTCCCTGTCGCCGAGTACGCCTACACCACCATTCCCACCTACCCCTCCGGCCAGATCGGCTTCATGATCTGCTGCAAGGACGCCAGCCGCGACGTCAAGATCCCCCTCCGAACCTGGACCGAGGAGGAGGAGATGGAGAAGTGCCGATACTACTCTGCCGAGATCCACAAGGCCAGCTTCATCCTTCCCAACTTCGCCAAGAAGGCTCTTCAATAAGTGCAATCGCGGAGGCGAGCACGATTGGGACACGGTGGCATTGCTTTGAGTTAAAAATCGGAAAACAAACAGAAAGACCATGGGTGGTCACATAGAATTCTTATGAGCGCTTGGAGCGCATGAAAGTTTAAACATGAATGAAAAGACTATGCCTTACTGCAGAGTAAGGCCTTGTCACGTCGTTTTACGAAAGATAAAACTCGCGCGTTGTTCCATTGTGACTTTTGTTAGCTTTAGTTCCAGTGCGAGGGGCGGAGTAATTGGACCTCAAGTCTACATATTCCACAATGTTGTCATGTCCATTATATGTATCGTACATGGGTTTTTACGTTAAGTTTGCATGCTATGTACATGTATCAAGGCTTCTCAAATTCAATTTCGCCCTTGCTTACATCGGGATACACGTCGAACCTCCGTTGCGTGTTTAGAGGGATGTTCCTCCTCGTCTCGGCAATCTTGTCGTTCTCCAGCTCCCACTCAACAATGGTCTCGTTCTCGTCAGCTTCGACGAGAACCTTTGCCATGGGGTCAACGACAAGACTGTGGCCCCACGCAGGGTAATCGCAATTGACGTCTCGAGCAGGGCTGCAAAGGGCAACATAGATCTGGTTGTCGACGGCGCGGGCCTGGCCGAGCAGGCGCCAGTGAAGGTCGCCGGTGGTAGTGTTGAAAGCGCCCGGGTAGATGAGGGCAAAGGCACCATGGCGAGCGGCGATGGTGGCCAGTTCGGGGAAGCGCAGGTCGTAGCAGATGGCGACGGCGATCTTGCCGTACTCGGGCAGGTCGACGATGGTCACCTTGTTTCCCGGGCTGAGAACGTCGGACTCACGGAAGGTGACCTTGCCGGGAATGTCGATGTCGAACAGGTGCACCTTGCGGTGGCTGGCCAACAGGGCGCCGTCGGGTCCAAAGATGAGGTTGGTGTTGTAGTGCTTCTTGGTGTCGGGGTTGAACTCGGGGATGGACCCGCCGACGAGGTAGACCTTGTTGTCGACGGCCATCTTGGCGAGGGCGTGGAACGACGGCGCCTGGGCGGCGGGCGGCGGAGAGGGTAGCAGCGTCTCGGCGTACTGAGGAAAGTACTTTGTGCCGTAGGGCGAGTTGAAGCACTCGGGCAGGACGACGATCTTGTTGCCCTGGGCGGCGGCCTGCGCGACGTGCTCGGCCGCGCGCTTCAGGTTGGCCTGCTTGTCGGTGCCCGAGGCGAGCTGGATGCACGCCAGCTTGACGGGCTGCTTGAGGACGGGGCCGGCGGACGACGACATGGTGCTGGAGAAGAAGAAGGCGCTTCGGAGGAGGGGAGAGACGGCGGCGCAGCGAGGGCGAGCGAGGGATATGGATGCGCGGGCGAAGGTGCGTAGCGAAGTTCGCATGGTTCGGGGGAGGAGGAGGAGGGACGCGGTTTATGACGGAGGTGGTTGAGGCCGGAGGGTGCTTGTGTGGGTTCGGGGTCCGGTGGCGGAGGTTGACGTAGAAGTGGGGGCGGGGCTGCCGTGTTTGGGGTGGAGGGGACGGACGGACAGGCTTCGGATGGAGCTGTGTGTTGTAATTGGAATTTCACAGGCGTTGAGTGGATTCCCCGTGAGGTAATTGATGCCGTTGAAGGTGTGTTAAGGGGGGTTTGTCCGGCTCTAAGCGGGCTGGAGATGACATCTGTAAGCCGAGGTGGTAGTTGTCGGAGTAGAATCCCGAAGCGTATCGGACTTGGAAGGCCGATGTTGAAGGCGGGTCAGTGGTTCTCAGATGGTGACACGTGAGGATATGTAGGCCAGTTTAAATGTGACCATAAGGCGTGTGCTAAAGCGAAGTATAGGACTATTATTCTTGTATTATTAAGAGTTCTTCTATGGACATATTTATCATGACTAGGTTTGCAAACGGTGTAGGGTATTTCGCGCGAGTGGGAGGTGGGGTGAAAGCTGTAAAAGCAAGACAGAGATTCCCACGGTAAAGGGCTTACCCGGAAATGAAATACTAGGAGCTTTTTTAGTTAATCCTACCTTAATGACCTCTTTTGGTATCCCTTTGACTGTGGTAAGACTACACTTAGGCTAGTGACAGGGATTTAAACCAACAAAATGGTAAGAAAGCCGAGGTACATAAGATCCCACCTATTTTGTATAGTGCTAGAAGTCACAGCTTCTGGGGATCTACATCATAGTACATCACACTTCCCTACTATTATATGGCTTTTGAAGTCACATTGCGTACCGTTGATCTCCCGGGCCTTTGTGGGGACTATGGGTCAAGTGTAGTCTTACCACAGTCAAAGGGATAAACCGTTAGACTTATGTGGCGGTATCCGTCTATTCAAACTTGTTGCCCGTGTGACTTTCATGTACAGGGATCCTACTTTAGGTAGACGCATCTCTCCCGAGTCCTGAATGGCTGCAACCCAGCTTATCAGCGTCGATGCTCCCGTGACCGCAATGCCGATGCAAAAGATCGCAAGTGGTGTGAGCGGGATCAACCGTCGCTGGCCAAAGGGCCACGACAACACCGGGTTTTCCGGTCCAGATCAGGGCCGAGCATGGGCTTGATTTGATCCAAATCGCTGCCTGGAGAGTGGGCGGACAACTCGTCTAAGTCGGATCTTGCTCCTTTGGGCAGCCCGAAAGCCACGCCCAAGTAACTGCCACCTTGCTTCTCCGTCGCACCAGCCACACCGGGCCCGCACCACACAAAGAGGGTCAAGGCACGACACCGCAGGCAGACAAGGCATCGACATTTACTTGTGTCCCATCTCCTCCCACCAACCCTCACGACCGGGCCCCGTCTGTGTTTGCAAGCCGTCCCGCTCCCATCGCATCGCCGCCATGACACGCGTCTCCGTCTACACATCGGCCCTGGTGGCCTTTGCCGCTGGTATGTGTCCCCTCCAGCCACACGTCCGCAATGACGTCGTGGAGAGCGCCCCCCCTCCGACGACGATGGCGGGGAGAGAGCCAGAGCGTGGCAGCGGCTAACGTGCCACAGCGACCGTCATGATCGTGGTGTCCATCTGGATCCCCAACTGGGTCTCCTACTCGGTCACGACGACGACGGGCGAGACGGTCGAGAAGCACATTGGCCTCCACAGGAGCTGTTCCAACCTCTCCGACCCGCCCTGCCGAAGCTTTCCCTACGAAGAGCTTTGCCAGGATGGGGAGCGATACTTTTGCGACATGTGGAGGACTGTCGGCTTCATGGCCTCGTTTGCCACCATATTGTGTCTGGCTGGCCTGGTCTCGTTCGCCGTCATCATGTCCGGCGGCAAGTACAAGCGCGAGACTGGGTGGCCTTTTGTCGGAGCCATGTTGACTCTGGTTTCCGTCGTCGAGTTCGCCACCATTTCCATTGTGGTAAGTACTCGCCTGCTCGTGGCCGCGCGCTAATGGGATGCCCTGAGCCGTCATCGCTGACTTCCTCACCAGGCCTACCTGTACGAGAACGATGACCAGTTTACGATTCCTGGATGGAATCTTGACGTCTCGTTTTACCTCAGCACCACTAGCGCGTCCATATCTATCCTGACCGCCGCCGGGCTCGTCCTGTCGGCTTACCTGCTCCCTCCCGAAGAGGGCTACGACTTCCTGGAGGATCCTCTCGATGCCTAGGAAGGCTTTTTCGACTTCACCACCGGATCTCGTGTTTATCTCACTCATAATTCTTAGCTGGGCCTCTATATAATTGCGTTGCATCAGAAGGGAGAGGCGTTTTTGGTTGGATTTGTCATTTTTTGGGTAGGGGATGTAAACAGTTGGCAGCGTTCGAGGGCGGGTACACGATACAGATCGCAGAGAAGATCAACACTGTGCAGAGAAATACGCAGTTGCAGTAATGAAGGCTTGTTATTTTGACATGAAAAGAGGTATCTATTAGAGGATGAAGCCGGATCCCGTCTGAGTTGTCTAATTGGGCTGCCTTGAAATATTGGTCGTCCGTGAAACGAACCCTCACATCATGCTTCCTCGTTAGTTTCGGACCGCCGGGTGAAACTTGTTAGCAATTTGAGGCGACCAACATGTCAACGGCAGTCTCCGGTTTCCGTGATTACGACGTCGCCAGTCAACGATAACGTAGGCGGGGAATTAAGCCAAATCCCCACCTTGTCCCACCTTCAACTCCAACGTCTAGTCCAACGTCAACTTCAACATCACTTGAACCTCAACCCGGCGCATTGCTAACTCCAGCAGTCAACAACCAATCGCGAAGCTCAGTTGATTTGGGATCTTAAAGCCTGGTTGACAAGTGTCCATCAAAGCCACCACCACCACCTTAACCCCGATCCCGTCAACGCACACATGGCCGCGGACGCTTCGTCGGCCGGGCTTACACCGGAGCAGCTCGCCGCCTTCAACCGCGACGGCTACCTCGTCATCCCCCAGGCGCTTACGCCGACGACGGTCGCGTCGCTCCTCGCCGAGACCAACCACCTGCTGGAGTCCTTCTCGCTCGACGACCACCCGCTGACGCGCTTCTCCACGGGCCAGAAGTCGGACCACGTCGGCGACGACTACTTCCTCACGTCGGGCGACAAGGTGCGCTTCTTCTTCGAGGAGGACGCCTTCGACGACGCCGGCTCGCTGGCCAAGCCCAAGGCCCGCGCCGTCAACAAGATCGGCCACTACCTGCACGCGCTGTCGCCGCCCTTTGCCCGCCTCATCGACGACGCCGCTGACACGGGCCCCGTCAGCCCCGCCGCCGTCGCCCGCTCCCTCGGCTTCGCCGACCCGCGCTGCCTGCAGAGCATGGTCATCTGCAAGCAGCCCGAGATTGGCGGCGCCGTGCCGCCGCACCAGGACTCGACCTTTCTGTATACCGACCCACCCTCGGCCGTCGGCTTCTGGTACGCCGTCGAGGACGCCACCCTCGAAAACGGCTGCTTGAGCTTCCTGCCCGGCTCGCACCGTTGGGCCCCCGTCGGGCAGCGCCTGGTGCGGAAGCCCGGAGACGTTGGCACCGAGATGGTCGATAACGAGGGTCCGCGTTTTCCAGACGGCGCCGAGTATGGGGGTTCGCCCCAGGAGGGTGACTATGTCCCTGGTGAGGTCAAAGCCGGTGATCTTGTGTTGATTCACGGCAACTTGCTGCACAAGAGCGAGAAGAATACGAGCCAGAAAGGCAGGATCATTTATACGTTTCACATCATCGAGGGAGAGGGCCGGGTCTACGACGAGAGGAACTGGCTCCAACCGCCCAAGGAGGGTTTCACAAAGCTGTTCGCCTAGGGCATGTATAATGCAAGTATTGTGATGAGCATCGATCCATGAGTGTTCTCTAGTG
The DNA here is from genome assembly GCA_001305505.1 of Neonectria ditissima. Taxonomy (NCBI): domain Eukaryota; kingdom Fungi; phylum Ascomycota; class Sordariomycetes; order Hypocreales; family Nectriaceae; genus Neonectria; species Neonectria ditissima. The sequence goes on along the minus strand of LDPL01000040.1, from coordinate 2,295,058 downwards.
TGTCCAAGTGATAGTTGTCTATATCCCATTGCCATCTAACCAAAACTGTAGCCTGTCAAGTAGAGCGACAATAGGCTTCGCGGGTATCTAACATGCAGCTGGTATTCAAACATAGGTGTTACAATGTGTCCATCTCGCAGCCCTTAAACACTGTCCCTCATGATCGTATCGTCCTCGTCTCGGCATTACCGCGCTCTTAATCCGAATCCTCGTCACTGCTATCATCCGAGTCTGCCTCGTCGGAGGAAGACGAAGAGCTGCTTGACGTCTCATCATCGTCTCTCTGGTTCTGGGTATCGTCATCATCATCGTCGGACGAGTCGCCCGAGGAAGAGGAGGAGCTCCCGCTGGAGCTCGTATCAGAGTCACTGTCAGAGTCCGACTCCGACTCGGAGCTGCTGCTGCTGTCGCTGTCGTCCAAGTTCACTCGGAGCTTGCGCCTTCGCTTGCCGGTACCGTCGTTGAGCTTCATCCTCTTATCGGCATTGGCAGCCGTCGTGGGATTGTCATCGCTGGCAGCGATGGTCCTGGATGACGACGACGAAGTCGTGCTCATATCAGTGTCTCCGCCGTCGGAGAGCTCGTCGAGGACTAGCTCGGCCCGCATACGTTTGACGAGGCGCTGGATGATGATCTCGTCTTCCGAGTCTGAGTCTGACAGGTACTCGGCTTCCGTAAACGCCTTCCTCTTGGCGCCTACTTGCTGGGACTGTAGGAATTTGGCGAGGATGGTCTCGTATCGCTCCTGGGTAGCATTGATATCGGCGGTCCCCTCAGGAAACGCTTCCCCGCCCTGGGACCGATCCTTGGTCCTAATCTCTAGTGCTGTTTCTCGTAATCTCATTCTGACGAGTCCCTTCAGGTCTCTGATGTAGTCGTAAAAGGCGTCGATGTCGGCGGCGGGAATTCTGTCGGCATCGAAGACGTGCTTAATAAGAACGGATTGATGATTCTTGTTGAACTTCCAGCTGGCCCGGGCCGTCTGCCATAGCCGCAGGTACTCCAAAGCCGGCTTGAGGTCCGCCGGAGCGGGGGTTCGGACCTTTTTCGCGGGGCCCTTGCTCTTCCTCTGGGTCGCGGCCGTGTCAGAAGATTTGGTGTTGGTGGTGGTGTTGGGGTCGTTCTTGGAGTCGTTCTTGGAGTTCTTGGGGGCTGCATCAGCAAATGTGACTGATTTCCTCTTCTTTAATTGTCCATTCCGGTCGCCAGTGGTGTCGTCTTTGCGTGGTCGCTTAGCAACGTGGGAGGAATTCGATGGTGGCGGGGCGTGGGCGTCGAGTTTTCTCTTGCTTGGTGTGCCCTCATGCGTGGTGCTTGGGTGCCCAACGGTTGGGCTAGATGCAGCAGCCGATTGCTGGTGCTTCAGACCCGACTTCTTCCAGCCCGAGCCCTGCTGCGCTGGCGCGTTTCCTTTGGACGAAAACATGGCGAGCGGGAGAGAGGCGTCTCCGGGTGAGTCAGGTACGTAGTAGCGAGTGGTGGTTTCTCGAGCACCCGCGTCTGCGTCTGGCCTTGTGATTTTTTTCTCTTCCTTTCCCGCTTGCGCTTTCCGCTTGCGCTTCTGCTGTCTGGGGCGACGGGGTCTGGATTTTCTGGGCTCCCGCAACGGCGATGGTCGCTGGCCTATCGGAGCCAATGACGGCTGCACAGGTCAGGTCAGGGTATTGCAAACCTGCAGCTTCTTAGCGGAGCAAGGCAAGGTCGATGCTGCGCGTTTGCTGGCAAGTGGTAGATGGGGCGCACGCGGACCGGAATTCGTCGATGTTGGCCGCAACTTTTTTTCTGGGTCTCGAGGATTATCGTGGTAGCGCAGGGATGCCCGCCGCTTGGGGCCGATAAGCCGATAAGCCGATAAGATGGGGTGACATAATTCCTGCGACGGCATTTGCAGAGCTGTAGTCTTCTCAGAGAGCCAGGCTTGGATAGAATATGTGTGTAATGTGCTCACAGAGTAATCCTGTGATCAAGGATATTGTCTTATTTGTTTTGAAATAAGAAGACCACGGATGCGGCCGCGATGGATCGGTCATGCCCGTTGATGCAGTGTTCGGCTATTTGTGCCACCCAGCCTACACCTGGTTCGTGCCTCAGGCTTAGATAATCCCCGTGAGGCACCAACTCAGCCTTCCCATTGAGCTTCCGTTGCCTCGTGTGCTCTAGGCAAGCTTGTGCTAACGCGTCGACGTCTCCATACTACAGCTACCCTCAACCGCCACAACCTCGATTCCTGCTCTGGAAAACCCCCAACTGAAACTCCAAGAGCTGTACTTGAGCTACCGCCCCTCTATTCCACCAGCACCTCACTCCTCAGAATCGCCAGACCTTCAAGATGTCGGGTACGTCAGGCTTCCTTCGACCTCCAACAGCGACTTATTCGCAGCTTGAGCTAACCCTTGACCTCCGCAGCCGGCGCCTACGACCGACACATTACCATCTTCGCCGACAATGGCCGGTTGTACCAAGTTGGTATGCTTCTTCCCGGACCCTCCCACCGCACGGCCGACGACGATGCACCGTCCCCGATGACGTTGAGCGGATGACGGCGAACCGTCCCCATGGCTCCCACAATGGCTAACCTACCCGGACAGAGTATGCCTTCAAGGCAATCACCGCAGCCAACATCATGTCTGTCGGTGTGAGGGGCAAGGACTGTGCAGTTGTCCTGTCCCAGAAGAAGGTCCCGGTAGGTCATGATGGTCTTTGGTGGGAAAGGAAGAACCGTCGGGCAGGCGCTGATACTTGCAACGTAGGATAAACTCATCGACCCTGCCTCCGTGTCCCACATCTTTCAGATCTCCCCCTCGGTCGGCTGTGTCATCACGGGATCGATCGCGGACGCCAGAGCATTCGCCCAACGAGCCCAGGGCGAGGCAGCTGAATTCCGATACAAGTTTGGATATGAGATGCCAGCTGATGCTCTAGCGAAGCGTCTCGCCAATATCAGCCAGGTTTACACTCAGCGGGTAAGCAATTTCAGCTGTGATGATGAAGGTGATGACGGAGGGGGTAACGTGCTGACATCATCCCTAGGCTTACATGCGGCCATACGGCGTTGCCACCACCCTGATCGCCCTCGATTCGGAATTCGGGCCCCAGCTGTTCAAATGCGACCCTGCAGGATACTACATTGGCTACAAGGGCACTGCGGCCGGCCCGAAGCAGCAGGAGGCGCTGAACCACCTGGAGAAGAAGTTGCGGAACAAGGATCATGCCGAGGGCTCGTGGGAGGAGGTTGTTGAGCTGGCTATCACGACGCTGAGCACCGTCCTCAGCATGGATTTCAAGAAGGGGGAGATCGAGATCGGTATCGTTGGTGGTCCTCGAGCGGATGGCGAAGAGGGAACCAACCCGGGTTTCAGAACTTTAACCGAAGAGGAGATCGATGATCGATTACAAGCTATTGCGGAGAAGGACTGAGCGGAGATATGGAAGCAACACTGACGGTGGACGAAGGGTCGGTGCGTTTTGTTGCGAGCCCGTAGAGCATTGATTCGCGGGCCTTGAGAGACGGGCTACTCCCAATAACGTGGTCCATGCAGGGGGGACTTGGGAACTGAAGCCTGAGGTCTGGCCGTGGGTCCCGTTCTATGTCTCACTAGTCATCCTGACCATGTGCAATAGATTCCATCAGAACTTTTGGGGAATGAATTGAAGCCTCTGACGCGCCTGGTGGGCCAATCGTGATGAAGTGGAAAGTATGCCTTGTGGCCCGAGTGGGAAAGCCCAGATCCGGGTCCGGGTGGGTCCGGCGTGGAAGATGGCTTGCGTGGTCTGCACCGGGGATGGCGCGGAGGGCGGAGGCCAAAGTGCCTGCTGGAGTCTTGGAGGCCCTGAAAATGGCTTCCAGTCGATCGGATCTTGCTGCAGGGGCTGATGATCCTGGTAGGGCGTGTTTGGCTCACTCCGGTAAGCGCCGACTTGAGCCTCCAGCGCCGCCATGGAGGTTTGACATGATGGTGAATACGGGGGTGTGGGAGACGGGGCAGATGCTGCAGGTTTCCAATGCGACTGGCTAATGAATGTCTACTTCGCTCACTAAGAGCGCTGCGAGTCGGATTGTCTAAGAGAGGGCGGGCATCAACTGTAAAGCGGGAGGTCGGGCGACCGTTGATGGGACTAACAGCGGAAGAAAAAAAAAACAGGCTACGTAGTAGGGCGACGGTGGACGGCCAGAATCAGCAAGTAGCAACGCAGTCCGGCCACAGACTATCGGCCCTGCGCCGTTGGGAGAAGACGTTGAGCGGTCTCGAACGCTATGCAAGAAACGGTATGACGTGCGCCGCACCAGACAGACCAAAGATAGCGCCTTCTGTCAAGCAAACACAAACGCAAACGAGAGAGAGCCTTGCTAGGTTTCGGTTTTGGGCTGGCTGGAGGGACCTGGCCAAGCTGGAGACGGGGGGCTGGCTGGCGGGTGGGCGGGGAGGGAAGTATGTCAGCCGGGTCGGAGGATTGATTGATTGATCTGTTTGATCGACGTCTGACGGAGATGGACATGGTTCTGGTCTGGTGTGGTCTCGGAGAGAGTGACGATGGCTTTTCTTTGGCGGTGGGTTGAGGGTGGGCGAGCGATAGAGAGGGTGTCGAGGTGTGGAACGGGGGGCGTTTTTACATGGGTGAGGGCTTCGGACAAGGCTTCGGTGCAAGACTCGGCTTGGACTGGGTTCGTGCCACTGCAGAGGCTAACGAACGAATAGACGAGGAGGCTGGCCAATCGCAGAGCGTCGGCATCGGCGTCGTCTATGTTTTGGGAGACAGTCTCTGGCTCTCCGAGACTGATGGATGAGTCGAGCCATTGGGATTGGGGGGTTGAGGGATTGGGGCATTGGGGCATTGGAACCTCCGAGACTGCTGGAATTGTCTAGGAACTCTATCATTTGCAAACCCTCTCTGTCCGCCTTTTCGTCTCCCCGTCAGGTTCGTTCATCCTTGGCAGGCAGGCTGGTCTTGACCAGATGCAGCGACGAGACCGCAGCCCTCCAATCTGGATGCAGAAGACGCTGGTCCTCAGCTCGCCCCAAACCGTTGCTCTTGACCACATCCGCGCGCCTATTGGCCTCGCCGCGCCGACAATCCCGCATGCCGACCCCGGGCCTTGCCGCTTTGGGACCGGACTAGTGGTTTGCCCATCCCTAGCTGAGCAGAGCGCCACACACGTCTTCCCCACCCCGCGGGGCTTGTCCTCTGCATGTACCGACTACGCGTCTACTCGACTCTCCACGCTCTTTATCTGCGGCCCCGGCTGGGTTCGAGCGACTTGGACATCACCTGCTCTGGGTGCTGACGGATAAGGGGCGACGGCCGAAGGGGAGGAGGAGGGGAGAAGGTGGAGGGCTTGTCTTGCTTTCTCGCAGATGGCCGACCCCACGCGGCTCAGACAAAGGGCACCACCGCGGCTGGGCGCCTCTGCGAGTCCGCAGGTCGGTCTGCATCGACGGGCCGGGGGGTGGGAGACCACTGGGAGGCCGAGGAGCATTCTTCTCGCTGGCCTACCGGCATATGTGGCTCCCAGGGGGTGGGAAAAGAGCCCTAAGGGGGGAGCCTCAGCAAGGGGCAAGCCAGAGAAAAGAAAACAAGAGGCCCAGGGACGATGTGCCATGACGTGCCGCTGCTGCAAGCCCACGGCTAGGGGATAGGGCTGAGGGCAAGGCTCTGGATGTCGGTTCGACGCCGGTGCTTTTTTTCCCCCTTCGCCACAGCTGGCCCGGGGTAGGTAGTCTCAGTAATACTGCGACTTGCGCAGTGAGCTTTTCCAGCTTGGAAAGGGTCTTGGCTCGAGTGGAGGCTTGCCCGGCGCCGGCTCTCGTTGGTCGCCCAGCCCAACGTCTGTCGCAGTTGTCCGGAGCCTTGCGGGCCTCTCGTTGCAATTGCCGGCCGTGTGGGTGGGCGCCCAGCCGTCCTCGTCCACCACCCCCCCCTAGACTCTAGCAGCCGTTCGCTCCCGCCGGTGGGGATTCCTCTGGCACATTTGGGAGAGGCTAGGAGACTTCTGTCCCCTTTCCTGGCTTTGATAGGGTTGGGACGGGGCTTGGGCTGGGGAATGGGGGATACGGAGTTCGATGGTTCCTACGGATCGGGAGGCCTTCGAGCACCATCGCGAAATCCCACGATATACAAAAAGGTTGCTGGGTCGCGGGTGGTTGAGTGGCGGCATCACATCAGTTATCGAGAGACAGGCTTCTCTGGTGATCTTTACAGTTCTCGACTAATCCAACCCGTCTTCTTTTGCCATATCAATCTCCTTTCTCCGTTCGCTTTTGCAGACATATATCCGCCCGCCTCTCCATCTGTCGCCTCGCCCACGAACGACTTTGCATTACCAACGACTGCCGTTACCAACAACAACTGTTACCACGTTTAGCAACAAAGAACGATCCCGCCGTATTCTTTTTCTTCTTCCATCTTCCCACCAGTAGCAATGGACGGTTGTATGTACTCCTCACCACACACACACGCACACACACACTCTCTCTCTCACACACACACACACCTATCCTACGCATCGACCAGGCCCCCCCCTGGAGACCAATTGGCCCTTCATCATGGCCGAATCGCCCCGCTGGGAACCCCCAATGACTAATGCATCTGCCGTTCCCCCCTCCTTAGACAACGAGTATCGCACAGCACGGGTTGCTGAGGTTCTCTCCGACTTCCGAACACTGCAGTACTACATCGCCGCGGCTCCCGTCGACCCCCAGGACACGGCGGACTACTACACCGAGGGCTGGGCCGCCCTGCGCCAATGTTCACTGGATGGACAGCACATTCTGGAGTGTGCGGCAGACACGAGCGTGCCCAGCGCCGCCGGCGGCGAGGAAGAGCAGCACAAGGCTGAGCTCAAGCAGTATGTTCTTTTCCCGCCCCCTCTTTCGGCTTGGACCATCGTGGGTGAACGGATGGCTAACCACGACGCAAAAGGGTTCTTTTGGACGCCTACGCAAGACGGCACGAGGGACAGAAGATTTACCTCCGCCAGGCCGCGGCTCAGCGATGGGTTGCTTACCGCCAGCAAACTCTGGCCGCCGGCCGATCGGCCTCCAAGACCGAGTCTCAGCTGCGGGCGTGCGACGCCCAGCTGCGGATGGTACGGACAACCCAGCGCCTTTTGTCGAATCTCGAAGAAGCGCCCCCGTTATGGAGAAAGGTCCCAAGCTAACAGCCGTAATAGGAGCTGGCCGCCATCACCGACGAAGTCATCTACAACGAGCTTCAGACATCGGACATCAACATGGGCCGCTGGACGGCCGAAGACCCAAGCCTCCGGTACGTGCTGCGCTGGCTGCGAGCACGTATGTAAAGGAAAACAACGAGGACAAGGACGAAGCAAAGAGAGGACGGCGAGTACGAAACAAACAACAACAACACCACCATCACCAACACCACCACCACCAACAACAACGACGACTACACCTCGCAGTATTAGCTGGACGAGACGAGGAAGCGAGCGAAGCGAACAACGGCACTTTATTCTCCAGCGACTTTGACGTCTACGAATCGACATGAAGCCCACGGCCGCAAACAATGAATGGGACGGAGCTGGGAAAACAAAGCCCCCCAGCGGAACGGCAACGATACATGCAAGGATATCCTCTTCTTTTCTTCTCAACCTTTTCGGGACTTTTTTTTATGCTTCAGTTTTTGTGTGTACGACTAAGTGGCATTTTTATTCCCCCTGGCCCCCTTGGACGGTTTCTGGCATGGGCCCTGGCATGGGCATCATACATAGAGGAGAATTTGCCCCCTGGCGTTTTATCTTGGGATGGGGCTGGTGAATTTGTGAGCTTGGAGCTGGAATCCATATAATACAAATCTGCCTGGCGCAGAATATTTCCGAACAATCATCATTGCCTGACTCTCTGGATGTGAAGATCATGAGTGACACGGTTGGTTGGCGTTAGATCCAGCCGTCAGAAGTGGAGTCCTTAAGCGTCTCTGGGAGAGAACCAATCCGAGAGACGCGAGTTAACATTTGATGCACATCATCTAGTTACTATGGATTTACATGGATGTGGCAAGCCACTCTATCAAGCCTTACTCTGAACACACAAGGCGATACCCGCCAACATCAGACCCATACCAATGCCGGTGTCTGCGTGGGGGGTTAGTTTGAGAAGGAGAGCCACATTCGAGCTGGATGGAGTCTGACTTACCTCTGCTGATGACCTTGCCCTCGACGTACCACTCGCCAATGACGGTGAAGAGGAAAGCCATGGTGTTGACGATGGGGACCGTCAAGCTTAGTTCTGCGGAGGTCAGCACAACTTAGAGCAAGCCATTGGAAAGCACTGCAACCTCGTATTGGCTCCTGGGGACAATTGGACGCTCAAAGACTCAGCAGCTAAAGAGAACAGACGGACTCACCGGCTTGTCCAATGAGCAGGAAGAACCAGACGCTGCCGGATAGGTTGAGGACCAAGGGGATGGCGTACCGCGGGTTCCTCAGCAGGTCGATGACGGCGAACCAGGCGCCGTAGAGCCTGGCCCGGAGCCAACTGGCCTTGACGGCGGGGCTGTCGAGCACCGGGTGGGCGGGCGGGTTGTGCAACCGGGCGGCCCGGCTGATGAAGGGGGTGGTGAAGCCCCACGCGAGCCCGACGAGGACGAAGCTCAGGACGTAGTTGAAGACGGGGGGCTTGGTGTCGTCGGCGGTCATTGTTGCGAGAGTGGGTGTGAACTGGCGGCTCGTGCGGAACTCCCCTCTTCCCCTTCCCCTTCCCCGGTCTGGTCAGGTCTTGATCAGCCCTGCAGGGCTGTGGCAGAGCAGACGAGTTCCTTGCGCGATGCGAAGCGCGGGCGTGTGAGTGGGCGTGAGCAGAGTTGGCGGATGACGATTCGGAATGCTGCGATGGATGCTTGCGGTTAGGGAGGAACCGACGCCATGGGCTCAGTGCCTCGTCGCGTGCTATTATTGGAGGTTGAGGCGCAGATGGTGGCTGGGCCGCCGGCGGTTGGCAGGTGCACAGCCTCAGCCGCCATCTACAGGGGGGTCCTTGGGCCCGTCCTTAACTGCTTAGGGGGCTCCAGTAGCGGGACACTGGCCAGCGGCGGGCCCAAGCCCCCTGGAAAAACGCCCCGAGGAACCCTGCCAGAGCCTTGCCCGAGCACCGTGGCGCCTCCGGCTCCCACACGCCGCGTGGTAATTGAGGTCGCGCGTGTACCATGGTAGCCGCATCTCGCTCTGTGCCCCACCCGCCTCGAGGCTATTCTTCCATCACCTCCAACACATCGTAGTCCTCCTTTTTCACTCCTCACCGTCGCCTGTGTCATGTCGAGACTTTTTTCTTTCTAATCGACGGCACCCCCTTCTCAGCTGGACATGGGTTGTGACGGTTTTGGCTTTTACTCCTGCGTTCCCGATCTTGGCGTTGATGTCATTCAGTTCGACCGCCAGCCGCCAACCGCCAACCAACTGGCTTCGTCTCCACGGTTGGCCTCTGTTGGCGTTGGACGGAGGATGCTTTCTTTTTTTTTTTTTTTTTTTTTTTTTTTTTTTGGAGTCTTGAGTCATGATTTGTTTGGCTGGAAGTAAGATGTATTGCCAAGAGCCTGGAACAAAAGATAGACTCTGAGACTTGATTGCTGGAATTGGGTTCCCCCACCGACGCACGACTCAAGTGGGATGGTCACAACTCGGATTTTGGCTCTTTTCTTTGTTTGCTCGTCTGACCGAGACTCCAGCTAGCCTCTTGATGGCTCTCTGGCTCAACTCTGTGCCCGGAACTGGGCGGCCGGAGGATGAGACCGTGAGAAGCTGAGTGTAACATACGATGGCCTGATGCTTGCTTGCTCTCCATTCACCCCGTCCTGCCAGCGACATCTCAACACCCGGAGACGACTGACACGAAGCATGTTTGGACAAGCTGGCAAAGATGGCTTCGCTCTAGTCTCCTGTAGGCATTCAAGGTAGCTTGCCTGCCTGCAGACTGTTTGGCTTACGTCCATCACTTCCCCACTGGGACTTGTACAACCGTTCTTCTTTCCCTTCTTTCTCCTCTTCATATTCACCCTGAATACCTCTATCCTTCACAAAAACTTGCTCCTTGTAGCATCGTTCTTTTTCCTTTGTTTTTCTCCGGTGTCAATTCACGCGACTACCTCACCGCCCAGAGGCTTATGCAGCCACCTCCCATGCCTTGATGTCATAGACTTATAGATCTGCGACGCGGGATAAGCCGCCATCACGGCATTCTCCCTTTGCTCGCTGTCTCAGTGGTGGAAGCCTGGCTATTTTCACGCTGGACTGCTTATGGATCGACGAGCATAAGTATTTCAGTATTGTCTCATGTGAAGTGGGAAATGCGTCATAGCCGTACCATTACGGGGTGACACGATGGCAGACTCACCCGGAAAGTCACCCCCAGCACAGCACAGACTGATTTATTCACGGTTGATTGACAGAGTGCAATCGCGGCTTCCTTACTTTATGTAGGAACCAGCGGCGTCCCCGCCTACCGTTTGCCACGACCTGGCCTACTTCGCCACCGCAATTATCTGATCAGTGCACAAGATCTGCAGCCCGGATCTCAAATGCCTGGTGCCCCTTGCCCGATTTGGCCCATCTAACCCAAGGTACCAGATCGTAGCCTGTAGCTCCTTCCCCCTGGCGGGCGGGCGGGTGGGATTGGATGCCTGGCTTCCTCACGGGTGCGGGCATGCCCGGTGATGACGACAGGCTTAGTACCTGGAGTTTTCACTCCGGAAAGGTAAAAACGTGAAGAATGCGGGGAAGTGCACCCTGTCAGCTACTTCCATTGTCTCAAGTGATCAGTCACTGTTGGTACATAGACGCGGTCATCGATTGCGTCAATGACGTTGGGATGTGAAGTGCTTGCCGGCCGTTTGTTGGACCATGCGCGGGAATGTGCATGATGGAACGTCTATAAGAAGAAGCCCATCTTCCTCCCTTTGCACTGCTCATCACTCGCAACTCTCGCAATCTCAAGCATCATCCTTCAACTTCCAACAACAACTTCCCAAACCTCACTTCCACCAAAACCATCATCATGACCGACGCTCAGGTTGCCGGAGGCCACAAGGCCAACCTCAAGAACCCCAACACTTCTGAGGAGTCGAAGCAGCACTCCAAGGAGGTCCTCGAGAACGAGTTCGAGACTCGTGATAGTACGTTCCCCTCCATCACACACTGCGTTCCAATCTAACAGGTAACTCAGCCGAGTCCAACGACACCGAGGGCAAGAACCCTGGCAACGTTGCTGGTGGTCTCAAGGCGTAAGTGCCAGCTCGCTCCCTCTTTACTTCTCCCTGGGTTGTGCTAATATCTGATAGGGCTATCAAGAACCCCAACGTCTCGGAGGAGGCCAAGGAGTCTGCTAAGGAACGTCTGGACAAGCTGGAGTCGTAATCATAGAATAATGCCGTGATCCGCGCTAGTGCAACAAACATCACACTCTATTGATAACTCAATTGAACAGTCTTCGTACGCAAATCTGAACCTTGAAAGTGAAGTCTGATTTATAGCTGAAACGGTATATACATCCTTACCATCCGTGAGCCGATATCGACACACTGCATGCTCAATCCCGAAAGCAGTTGATCCAACAAACGCCACGCCACTAATGTTCACCATTGACCCAAATCCCCCACTGTATGTATAGCCAGGCTACTTGGGAACCGTCTCCTCTACATTACCGTGTTTCTGAATAATCATTGAGCGCTACACAGACAGCTCCTCGATGGTGTCCGTTGTATTGTCTGATAATCTGCTGGCTGTGCAGCTCCCACAGTCGCGCGTAGTGATCCGAGCAGGCAGTGACCAGGTACGCTGAGTCGGCACTGAAAGCGCAGTCCCAGACCCAGCGCTGGTGGCCAGTCAAGGTTGCCTCGAGGGGATATGGCCGGGGCTCCTGGTCAGGAGAGGGCTCGACGTTCTTGACCTCCCAGATCTTGGCCGTGTGGTCGGCGCTACATGTCGCTAGCTTTTTGACGTCGGGAGAGAGCAGGATTCGCGTGATGTACTCCTTGTGCGCGCTGAAGTGTGTCACGGGCACGAGCTGAGTGCGATCAAAGCTTTGGATGAGGTTCCACACAAACACATTACCCTAGTCAAGTTAGCTTGCGAGCAAGATTGTCGGCGAAAACATCACGTACGGCATTGTTCGCTGCGCAGAGCAAAGACCCATCGCTCGCCACTGTCACGCTGGACACGGAGACGTCCTCTTCGGGGATGAGCTCGTGCGAGCAGTTGTTCTCGGCCAGATCCCACACCCTGACACTGCCTGAGCGGTCACAGCTGATGATCTCGCCCTGGTTGGGGTGAATTACGACATCGTTCGCAGGGCAGCCGTGGTTGTAGCTGCGCTGGATGGTCCCGGAGCGCGTCTCCCAGATCTTGACGGTGCCGTCCTCGGAGCTCGTGACCATCCACTTGCCCTCGCAGTGGAAGGCGACGCCGGTGATGTTGCCCGTGTGGCCCTCGAACGTCAGCAGCGGGTTCGGGTTCGTCGACTTGATGTCGTAGAGCTTGACGGTGTGGTGCCCCGCCGCGGCGAGATAGCGCTTGTCGGGGGAGATGCACAGGCGGTTGACCTGGGAATCCGGGTGCTGGATGGTGCGCGAGCAGATCCCGGACAGGGCCTCCCAGAACCTGCGAGACCGAGGATGTTAGCAACGAGGCCTCAGCTCGGTGGGCGCGTCGCATCGAACCTGATTGTATGGTCGTATCCAGCTGCCGACGAGGGTTAGTCTGGGAGGAAGCGAGCAGGTGCTGGGGGTCGTCGCAATTTACCTGTGCAGAGAATGACAGACATGGTGAAGATGGGAATTCAGTCACTGGGGACTCAGCTCATGGTAGAGTGCAGAGGGACGTAGAGGGAGTCAAGGAGCTTGTCGCGAAGTCCTCTAGGGACCTGGTAGTCGGCAAGTCTGATGCGGTTGTTGTAGCTCCAATTCCTAAATTCGATCCCTACAAGCCAGTACCGGGTATCTTAATAGGCGGTTTATGCTAGAATACGGAGACCAAGCTGTCGAAGTGGGGCATGCCTCGTCCAACCACTCTACTTCGTCCGGGGAAGCACACTTCATCCATTTCCTGTGTATGAAACCAAATTCAACGTCAAATCATCGGGGAGAAGTTTTCTGATTTGGGGTTCCCAGGCGAGCTGATACATCGCGAGGCTCGATTCTGGTGGCTTGCATTGGACCCACACGCCTATATACCGCACGGCAAAGTGATGCTCAAACGGCATCAACAAATTCGCGTCGGCGGCGTCGCATCGTGTGGCTGACCATCTCCCCGTTTCTACCCAAGGCAGGAACCCGAGACTGAAACTAGCGAGTGATGGCGAACTGCTCACCAGTGTGATCCGCCCGCTTGCCTTAACGGAAGTCTTGGACGACGCAGTGGAGTGGAAACGAGGGACAGCTCCTGGGAGAGATCCGACACCTACGACTTGGCTCTAGGCACGCATCAAGAATACAGAAGATTGCTCGCAGAGACCCGCAGTGTCCTTTCCCTGCCCAACTGTGGATGATGCGATATGTGCTTTAGGTCGCAGTCTACCAAGAACAAGCGCTATGGAGCTGACCCCTTTGTACGACCAAGGCAACCGATCTTACCTGCAATGTCTTTCCTAGCCATGCTATTTGCTTCGTTTTGTCATCTGAGCATGCGATCTGCCGCGGAATAATCAGCCCCCTGCACGGTCAGACTGGGAGCCAACCACCATCGCCCTGGACTGACACAAACGCACCTAGCAATGCGGGAACATCCTAATGGACCTGGTAGCGATTGGCCGACGCAGGAGACTTGCGGCACGAGAGCGGCTGCCCGCGTCTCTGCGCTGAATCACGGAACCGTGCACCACCGCTGGTGTGGGCACTTTTGGAAGAAGGCGATGCCATTCGACCGTGCGTTTAGTAACCTCCAACAATGCAACTACGGATGCCAGCCTAGGCCCTGTGACACCGCCTTTATTCGGTCATCATATTCGAACCCGAAGAGTTTCGGGGATGCTCGAAAACGCCCCATTGCTGTGTGAGGGTATCGGCCCTCGTATGCGCCTACCCTTCAGATTGACCCATTCGGGAGGACGAACAAAGCCCCGCCGAGGCATGTTATTCAAGTCCTACCAGACTCTCTATGTGCTAGGCTTGCCTCTGTGAGAACATGGACATGGCTTGCAAGACCTGTTGTTGCTATGGCTATTGCTTACTTAAAAGCAACTTCACAAACATGCGGGAATCTTTCACAGAACGATTTGGGGCATATCATCGAATATTGTGGTAGAACGAATGACTATCAGAAGAAATAGAAATCATGCACCGATTCTGGCCTGGATGTAACGGGTGGCTCTTGCGAGTCACCTTCGCGGCTGTTCCGTTCGATATGTTCTGCACGGGAGCTGCATCAACCACGACATCCGCCTTCTTCATCGAACGAGAAACTGAAATGAAACCATCGAACAAGACTTTCGGTGTCTAGGGCTGCAGACTTGTAGCCACGGATGGCTAATCCTTCTTGAGCATGTACTGAGGAACACATTTACACAATTCTGGTCAAACTGATGGCAGCCGGTCAAGAACCACGGTTATGGACCCCGTGCCCGCTGGACGGTCCATGGCCATGGTCACGGTTGTTGCTTCTTCGAGACACTGACGAATTGCCCGAGCGAGGCTGTTGCGGAGGGGCTGTTGCCCTGACGAGGTAGTCGTAGGATACCAAGCGAAGCTTGGTACCCTTGCAGAGAGAGCATCTTGGACTGGAAATTTCGTTCTCAACACGCTGCCGGGCAAAAGATGGTTCATCTTGAGTGAGAACTTACGACTTCCGTTGAAAGGATCCGCTGCATAAATCACAGGTGATCCAGGTCATGTTGTCATCGTCGAATTGATAAGAAGATATTGGGGTACTCATTGCTGCCGAGTAGATTGCAAGGATGATCGAGGTACAAGGTGAACCTTGGGAGATGATGTCTGGATAAGATTATCTGGGATGGCACGGTGTTGCATTCGGGAATCTTCTATTGTGTCCAAAACAACAAGATGCCTGGGTACACTGACTTATATAGTTCGAACTGGACCACATCACTCCGGCCAGACGAGTATGACAACCGAGAGACGGGGCTGTCGTCAGATTCACAACCGACAACCTCACCGCCTGACGCGGTTAATCTGAACAAACATTACAAGCGTGCAGGCATCATCGACCATGAGCTAGACGCCTTTCTGGCATCAGCTGTACTCTGGTACTGTGCTGGCAACCACGGTGCAACGGTCTCCGGTTATCCCTTTTGGGCTTATGCTGAAGCACGCTGACGGTGAAGTCATTCCAACCCAACCTAGCTGTGCCAAGAAGAATCCCTCGGCTTCAATTGCTCTACCGTACAGCTTCATTTTTGGTTCTAGAATGACCGAGAACCTCGCCCACTCTTCGGGACGCTGCGTCCACGCCCCAACGTCAGTAAGCCAACAGCCAGGCGTCCACCACTCAGAAGCACCCCTCCGCCGATCTTTCTCTGCCCCGGGCTGTTGTTTCACCGGCCGCAAAGCTGCATGTCCTCAGCTCGAGTGTTTCCAGTGTGTCTTTAACGAGGTTGACGCATTGCTGATGCCACGGCCCTCGCGTGCCATGGCCGTGCGGGAGCGGACAGGCGGTCGACCGATCATGCAGCATCCTGCCGCGGGCTTGTGCAGTTCTCGCTCTCATTTGTCCGCCCCCGCCGCAACCGGTCAGAGCCTCGGCGGACGTGCCCCCCGGCAGAGCACCGACGACGTGGTCCGCGAGGCGCACTCTGTGCAGACCGAGAGGGACGCTGCAGGATGCGAGAGGAGCATGAGAAACAACTCTTGTTGTCATATCGTCATCATTGCACACCCGGCGCCGTGCACCGAGATGCGACTTTCATGCGGCCCTGGGAGCCCAGTCGGGAAGCACGAGATAGAATGGGAGACTCTGCGGGGAGTTGACTTTAGCCTTGCACGAGTGTGCCTGTGCCTGGTGCAGTACGAGTGAGCCAGTCTTGCATCTTTGGTTCTAGCGTCTAGGGCCATTTCTGAGATCTGATAATATCGGAGTGGCATATCCCATATAGGAGATGCTGTCGCGGCTCTCGTATTGTACATCTCTTTTCGAAAGCATGCAGGCTACACCGCGTATCATCCCGACGAGAGCTCTTCCGAGGCCATTTTCGCGCAGAGCAGACTGACCTATTCCCATTCCTCGTCATGCGTCCCATCCATCAATCTCCGAGACCACACCCTCTCTTCAGCTTTCGTCCCGGTGAGGAGCCATCAAGCTGGAACCAACAGCATGTAAGCGACGCGACCCCAAAGGCCCGGACTCCGATGCATCCCACCAACCGCCAATATATCGACCGGTTAGGCGCTGGATGTCGCCGCCTATCCCCCCTTTCCGCCGGGAATATCCTCTAGAGGAGGTCAGCAACGGCGGGCGTTGTACTTTCCTCATCGTCGTTACACGACCTGCGGCCCAGGTCACGCGCCGCGCCGCCTGCCTCTCCGGCATTTCGCTTCGGAGCTAGCCCGAGAGCGTACGCCTCACCGGTCAGCGCTCTGCTCGGCCCATTGCCCTCCACCCGCCGCCCTCCGTCTCGGCGTTTGCGGGGGAGGCAGGCTATTCGCGGGCCAGAAGCGTCTTGACCGGTTTCGCTTCAGACCGTTAGGGTGGTGGTGGTGGTGTGTCTGTACATCCCGGGCGAAGCTGTCTAGGGTCGGCATGTTGGGGTGTTCTGACCTGGTTCCTGGTGGTTGTCAAGGACAAGGCTGGTTCTGGGGCCCGGTGTACAGCTGTTTGATTGATAAGCTTCAAAACTTGGGATGACTCAAGACTTCCATTGCAGCTTGCCATCATCATTGTTGTCCAGCCGTCAGATGCCTCATTGGCGTTCCAATGCCAACGCGATGAACGACACCATCAGGCGGCCTGACGAGACCGGTCAACAGAGAACAAGGTTACCCATATCTCCCAAAATCTAGTCCGGCCTAGCCTTCGAGGCTCCGTTTGCCTTAGAGGCAGATCTCTTCCATCGCGTATCGCGGCTTCGCCCTCTTATCACCCCACGGATGAGGCCTTTATTGATATCAAGCATAGCAGGGATACGTGGTTGTGATCGCTTATCTCTCTATGAAATCACTTCGTAATACGTAAGGGCGAGGCTCGTTATCCCAAGGCTAAGGCTATACATTTCGTATCGTTCATCAATTCCTAAGATTCCTAATCGACGAAATACAGTCCACCGAGCAACCAGTAACCAACAAAAAGAGACAGACAGGAGAGACGAGGAGTAAGAAGCAGACTAAACTATGCTCACCGTCCTATTAGCTACCCCTCCGAGAACGAGACAGATGAGCTCCTATCCTTGGCCTTGAACGAAAGTTGCCTTGTGTGCGCAGCCACTTGGTCATGGACCGGCGCGTGGCCGTGCCCCCATGATGACCGTGGTTGCGCATGTGTGAAATGCAGACTAGCACCACAGTGAATGCCCCCCTCCGCAAACTCATTCCAGTGCCGAAAATTCCAAAATCCTGTGAACTCCTTTACCGAACCATGATGTTGGTCAACCAAGGGAGAAAAGTATCACCACACGGGTTTACCCACAATGCGGTCCACCCCATTGGCGGTGCTCCATTTGTAGCTCTTAACGATTGCCGTGACAAAATAACTTGTTTGCTTAGAGCGTGGGAGCAGTTGCGATCAGCGCTGACATGACAGCCACTCCACCAAGGGCTGCGATGCCAAAAACCTCTGCCACACGGCGGAGGCGCTTGGCTGGTGGAGGAGTGGACGAATCCGGGGTCGCCGAGGCACCCATATGTGCAACCGGAGCGTTGTATTTCCGCAGACGATATCGCCTCGAAGCGGCCAGCGAGCGGATTCGCTTCTGGATCGTTGGTGAGGTTTCTTCCACTCCACGCTCCTCTGGCCCCAGCTCGGAAATATCCTCCGCCTTTCTCTTGGCTGAGCGAGGAGTTGACTGTTCATTGGGAGTCTCAATTGACGCTTCGAGAATATCGCTGATCTCCATGTGAGTTCGCTTGGTAGACGGGGCCTGGGCTTCGACGGCCGGAGCTTCTGGGGTAAGACTGGTGGTCACGGCCTTTTTGCTGAGTTCGTATTGATAAGCTGAAGTTTCATCCAGCACAGGAGCTTCACCCTGGGGTGGCTCTTGCGTCTCTTCGATGGGTGAATTCAAGAAGTGGACCCCGGATGCGGCCCATTCTGAAGGCGCAAGGCGACCAGACGGAGCAGCCTGGCCTGGTACGGCTTCAGCAGCAGTCGGCTTCAACTGCTCGGGAGCCACTGGTTCAGCCGTGCGGACCTGCTGAGGCATGACACTAGGAGCGATGGGACAGCCAGGGGATTCGGTCTGAGTGGCCGGGGAATTACTGATGCTTTCAGCTAAGCCACAAGGAAGAGCATTGTTCTTGTTCTCGGCCCTGGCGGCGAAGTACTCGAACTTTCCTGTCTTGGCTCCCATCACCTCGGCCGTAGTTGTGGTGCTTGCATTTTGGCTTGGCGGATAGGGAGGCATAGCCTCCGAGATTGACGGCAGCCTTAGCGGTTGGACGAAGGATGGCCGGACCCAAGGTGGCAAAGCTACCTTTGGCTGCTCAATAGGCGGAAGTTGAGGGTTCAACATGTAGCCCACGGCAATCATAGGGCTGTTGTCGCTCTCCAGCGTGTCTTGAGCCTCAGCCTCTGAGGCAGTGGCTCCCACACTGCTGATCCCAGTGCTAACCTCGGTGTCTTCGTGAATGTTGTTGACGAGGCTGGAAATCCCGTCCCCAACATCTCCCGATACCTCAGGTGGAGGGAATTGTTCAAGAATCTCATCGTGTTCTCCGCTGGTTGGCTCTTCTACTCGGTCAGAGCCATCTGTGGAAGTTAGAGAACTGATAGAAATACCAATGCTCTCGAGAAACCTACACTCGCCGTCTTCGAATTCGTCTTGCTCAGCAAAGTCATCCTCTTCCATGTCCAGATCATCTCGTTGGACATCCTCATTGGGAATGTCGCTGGCACAAGATGAGAGAACTGGGCACTGGCTGAGGGAGCCATCTTCTTGGGAACTGTCTGTATCCATGTCGGTGGAGTCGGAAAGATTGATGTCACCGTCTTCATCACCTTCGAGTCCCCAATCGGCTCTTGGTGAAATGGGGGAGAACCCCTCATATTCTGTCACCTGTTCTGGGGGAGGAGAGGACAGATCAACGTATGCGATCTGCGGAATAGGCTTTGCTGTAGTGGGGATAGGTTGGAGAGCATTGGTGTTGTAGTCATCAGCCCCTCTCACGTTGGACAGAGGGTATTGATCGCCGACGGTCAAATCGATGGGTGACTGACCAGGCGAAGAGGAAGGGAAAGCAGCCGGTCGGATTTTGGTGTTGCGCAGAATGTCCGAGCTGTTGCGGATGCTGTGATCATCATCGCTGCTCGATTCTTCGACATCCGAGTCGTCGGGGACTCTGAAAACCTTGGGGCGGTCTTCGGGACTGATGATCAGGTTAGCAATTGGCAAAAAAATGGCCCGAGGGCAGACAGATCTTACTTGGTTGTTCCGAACGTGAGGCGGGCTTCCATTGTGCAAGGTGGGTATTTGTCCGAACCTCTCTCGATGGCTATGCCAAACCGAATAATATCGCCGGTCTCCATGGGGTATCGAGCGTTTCGGGCAATGCGAAGCTCGTTTTTGAAAGTGCCGTGGAGGGAGCCAATGTCCTTGATATATACTTTCTAGAGGGTTGGTCAGCAGGGTGCGCAGACAAAGAAGTTAGACCAGCAAGGAGAAAGCATACTCGGTTCTCGACATCGAGCAAGAACTGGGCGTGGTCGCGGGACATGACGGGCGAGTCAAACCAAGCATTATTCTTAGCCGCTTCGAAGGAAGAGTTTCGTTTGCTCGTGCGGCCGATGCTCATAGAAGGCTTCTCCTTTGTCAAAAAGAACCGACGGTCGGGGATCGAAAAGGAGGAGGGAGCGTCGAAGCTGGTGAGAGTGACGAGAACTGAACCAGCGTTAGCGGGCGATGACTACGGCTGCGATGACGACTAAGACGGGAAACTTACCCTCATCACGATACTGAGCCACGGCCATTTTGCTTTTGGATAACGAGGCCGCGCGGAGTAAATGCGTCACTTCAAACGATCGGTGCTCTCAGGGTACTCGACGAGGTGAGGGGTCGTACGGCGTAGGTAGCCGTCTCACATACACCCTCTGGACCCGGCGGTGCTCGGCGTCAGCCAGAGAAGGCTGTCAAGGGGACGTGGTAATGGGAGTCGCTGTTGGGTCGAGCGATGCGCAAATCTTTCGAAGAGGATGTTGGGACGAGAGAAAGATCAATAGCGGAGGAAAAGGGAAGTCGTAAAAGGCAAAGAAGGAGAGGCAAGGCAAAGAGGGAGAGATGGAAGTGCGAATGGTGAGGTGCTGGGAGCCCCGGAAGGTGAAGGCGAGGTGGGGCAACCGTGAATGAGGTCGCTGCCGTATCAGGCAGACAGCAGGCAGCGATAAGCCGCTTATCGGACGTTGGCGGGGGCCGTTAGTTGGCTCTGGGCGGTAGGCCGCTAAGGATTAGTGGGGGCAAGCCTGGACGTCAGTCGGAGGGAGGGGGATGGATGGATGGATAGATGCCGAACGACGGCGTTGCCTTTTTCTGTTTTTCTTGGAAAAGAAAACCCTAAGATGGAGATGAAAAAGGATATGGAAGAGGTACGAAAGCCACGGGGGCGAAGAGCGATGATTCACTCGCGTCACTGAAAGGTTTCGGCTGGGACGTACGTAGGCTCTTACAGTGCCAAAGTGCCGACCTACACTGCAGTTCGGCGAGCTTGGGCTGCTGGAGGTCCCACTCCGTACGGCGCCCCATCCATTCACACTTGGTCTCGACCCCTCAAACCCCATAGTAGATATAGAGGTGCGTATCTGGTGACGATGCGACAGGGAGTCGGTCTTTCCAATAAAGCGGCCAAGAAAAGCCCACCCGAACAGTGCACTGGCAAAGCAAACAACGGCAGGCGAAATCTGACGGGCGGAGGCCGGATCAGGAACGGAATATTGATGGATGGATGGGACGGAGCGGATGGAGATACGCCGCAGAAGAGGGGGGAGGCAGGGCGGCCACTAACTCACGAAGAGCATAAAGTCACATCGTTTACGCTGGAACTTGCGACATGATAACCGCTCTGGCCTGCGGCTGGTATCTTGTCTCACGTTTCTCGCGCCACCTGTACCTCGCTCCAGGTGATTCAGTATCGGGCTGAGCCGAAGAGTGCAGTCCCTCCCGTAACTGAATTGATGGCGCTTTGCCCGGGATCGGCTTGGGGTTCTGGACCTGGTTCGCAATCGCCCGGCCATGGTGGTCCGCCATCTTATCCCTTTGAGTGCGGTAAGGCAACACTTCGCTTGCTTACAGGGGGGTCCAGCCAACGAGAGTAAAGCAAATGAAAGGTACTTCTGCCCCCACCTATTTTATATGGTGATAGAAGTCCCAGCAATTCCCTGATCTACAAAGAGCTACATTGCACTCCTCATACCGATACCGCGATTTCCGTACAGCTCGGCGGCTGTTGCCGCTGGCTGCTTGCAACGGCTGCCGCGGCCGACCCTCGCCTAGCCGTACGTTCCTACAAGCTTGACATGCCGACGGATTCTTATTTCGGACCCAATTGTACTGTAAGACAGGCGTAAATTCGTCTCTAGTCTGAAACCTCTGATGTGACTGACTTTCTACTGCGTATACCGTAATGAGGTCATTGACAAGGTGTTGCTGCCAACTGCCTTATGATACCTCTGGCTTCCACTGTAGCTGCCCTTGTTGCTGTAAAATAAAGCTATTAATAAGGGCTATTTCCAATAGGAAGTCCTAAGCAAGGGCCTTCCAGCTGCCTCTATGCATATGGCGGTTAGGGCCCCAATAAGACCGTAGCTGGTCGCTGCGGTCTACTGCATTCATCTCAAGGTTGTAAGCAGCAGCGATAGACAGGATAGAAATCAGCTTAACAAGGTTATTACTGAAAAAACGCTATATCAGCTGTGACTGCATTTGGTCCCCTGTTAGTCTCTTCCTCTTATAGTCACTCCTTTCATTGCCTGTAAATACGGTTAATAGGAATAAGACGAGGGTATTGTCTTTCCATATGATCTGATTAACCTAATAGAAGATAAGTTAGTAAGGGAAATATAGTATAACTATGTCCTTGTGACTGACCTTATTATCTACTGTAGGGATAGCTTTGAGAGTGTTGAATTCGAGGCTGCTGGCAGCTGTATTATCTGCAGCTTTGAGCTTGACGAGGGATGTGTAAAGACCATAGTTACGGCGGGCTGTGCCTGTGGCCCCGTGACCTAGCTGACGGAGCCGGCGAAAGAGGTTATTGGAAGAGAATAGGTTATTGAGAAATACGTGGTATGTGGAATCTGGTAGTAGATTTACTAGGGTAATAACCACGGCTTGGGTTGGGTTCAGATAGATCGTCTTCCTCTCTTGTATCCGCTGTTGGGCCTGCTGTAGCTATGATGATATATACCGGCGGCGAGCTGGCTGGACCCCTACGGGCCTGAACTTGCGCCCCGGCCTGTGCCAAATCCACTGTAGTAAATAGCCTTGTTGGGCCATAGCCTACACTTTGAAGCCCGTTGGTATTGGTTTGTTAGGGATGGTTGTTGTATCATTGGACTGGCCGAGGAAGCGGACCATGTACTCATCTATAGTGATAGATGTGCCTGGGATGAGGAAAACAGTAGATGTATACTGTATGTGGTTAGACTAGGTGTTGACCCGGCTGTAGGTCTGGCCGTAGAAGGTTAGGTTAGGGTTCTGATTGATAGTTGTAAAGTCAAAGAGATAAAGATGCTGAGATAGTAGTTGGAATTGGTCATAAGGTATCTAATTAGTCACTAGATGGAAGGGGCGGATCCTTTAGCTAGGAAACCTTCCAATAGTCCTTAATCCTTGGTTCCTTATGAATTTGCATATATATCAAGATCGTAAGCCATGTGTAGATTTCAGTAATAGAGGTTGGCTTCTAATCTAACAGCTGTGACCATGGCTTCAATCTGCAGCTGCCAGCTTCATGCTGCTGCAATAGGTGACTGACCTAGCTATTGGTATAGTCAACCTAGCTTTCTACTAGGGAAATAGGTAGGAATTCCTAGAATAGCAATAGTAGCTGCTGGGGCAAAGCTGCTATTGTAAGGGCTCGGCTGCCTACGGCGGCTGCTGTAGTTAACACGGATGAAGCTATTGTCATTATACGCGTTGATCGCTTGGCTGGGGGGTAGTTGGGAATCCATGGGAATATAAAGAATGCATTATATGAGGAATTAGGCTGTGTTATTTCTGAACGCACTTTGGGTTACTCTATGTACCTCGGCTAAGCAGGGGGGGGGGTGTGGGGCGGAGCATCGAGGTGTTGCCTTACCGCACTCAAAGGGATAGGCCGTCCGCTGCACCGTTCGGCATCCGAAACCCCACGTATCGGCTGCTCATTTGCGCAGTCTTGTGACGGATGCTGCAATCAAACTGACAGATCAGCTATGCACGCAGATGCGTACTTGACATGCCTCCAGCCCGCGCTTTCGGCCAGAGGGGATGGCGGACAGGGCGGCCACTCAGGCGCTGAAATGCACTTTCGCATGCCGACCTGAGAGCTTCGTCTTGGGAATATCACACACTCTGCCGCGAACACTGCCAAGCCCCTCTGCGGCACAGTCACACTTTGTGCACGTGCGAGGTGTCGGGTCTCAAGGGTGGTGCCTACAGATAAGTTCGCGCCTTGGGTATCTGTGGTTTCGGATCACTGCCTCATTCATGCCTCGCCAATCCAATCTCCCACGCCGCACCATCCATGCTTTGGAGCTCTTGACTGGTGTTCTCTACCAACATCCTTCCGAGCCTTGTGCCGAAAAGGCGACGCTCGGCCGTCTTCGGGTCGTGTACGGATGGTTTGCCAACGCACCCGAGGGCTTCATGGGATACTCCCCAGAAAGGGATGGGCGATGAGGAGCGAGTGACGTCCAGCTGACCCAAGACGAGAAGTGGGATCGGAAGACACAGTGCCTGGATACGGTGCGTAGTGACGTTTAGACTGTGTGCTTCATGACAAATGTGAACTCTGAGAGCCGACGATGCCCTCCTGCAGAGACAAGCTTTGCAACCCAGTCCTTCACTCGCAACCTGGGTGATGAAGCTAACTCTTTTGTCGTGCCAAAGACGACCCGATGATGCGCAGGAACGACGCTGCCAACCGCCCATCATATCGTCAGTGACCAGGGAGCCAGAGAGCAATGTGGGACGCGTAAAGTGATCTATGACGCTCACCTGGACAAGGATTCATCGTGGATAGCGTCGAGCTGTGGGACGAGACAGCGGGGGACTGGGGAGGGCATCTTGGTTAGCGCCCGATGGGGGTTGCCCTAGCACGATCGGCCACCCGACTTGTCTGGCCTTCATCCCTAACATAAGGTACATGCGGTTTGTAGGCTGTAGGGGTAAATGGCGTGTGCGTTAGATATTCCCACTGCAAACCACTTCATCAGCTGTTCACTCCGTAGCCCGACTTGCACCAGCTGCGGACCGGTTAGCACTGTTTCAGCGGCCTGGTCAGTTGCGAGAGTGACCTGTTTGCCACTGAAGCTTCGGTGGTGTCCGCTGGCCCCCAAAATCCAGGCCCGTTACGGCCCACCGTCCCTGATGATATGATCGCCAGCAGCTGACCCCTGGGCTCTGCTACCTCAAGGGAGTGTACCAAGTGTTCCGCAGGTTCCAGCGTCCCACTGATCAGTGCAGGCCTGTCGATCCGGTCACCCACGCACAAAAAAAGGGTTCGCCTTACAACAGCTCCAGGTTCTATACCACGCCACGCCACAACCCAGTCCAGGTTGGTTTATTATTCATCCCCACGTCCTCTCCTCCTTCTCTCTCTGTTCCCCAACCTTTGCTCCCCTGTTAGGCTTTCCAAAACACAGCATTGTCTTATTCACCCGTCCATCGCCTTCTGTTCAGAACAGACTTCACCTATCTCCGATATCTCCCATGGATTTTACGCCCTGCTACGACTATAAAACCACAGACATCGCCGCCTGCTCGTCTCGTCTCAGTCGTCCCAGACACAAAATCATACCAGCCTGACCAATCCTCCCACACGACGAGGACCGCCTGCCAGACACGATTTCGGTCTTCCTCGTCCTACCCGATCTTTAATCTACAACTAGAACTCTACCGCTCCAAAATACACCGCGAACACCACAAACAGCTCCACCATCTCCTCAATCAGACTTCGCAAACCCACCTAGCGACTATCACCTCCGTCAATCAAAATGAATCACGTACGAGCTCTGAGATCCGAGGGCAAGACCACCTCCAGAAAGGCACAGAGGTCTGCCCAATCCTCGCTGAGCCACACTCCACGAGATTCACCCATGGCCTCGCTTATAACGACGCCTGCCCACTCAGCAGGCAACAGCCGGGCGGGCTCTGACGTCACCGACGATGACGATGATTTCGAGACCATGTCCGTCAGCTCTGCGACATCCTCATTAATTGAATATGGCGGCGAAGATGGAATCAGTTCCTTTGACGCAAGGGGACTCATCGACGAGCTCCAAGATCGAAAGCACAACAATGGCGACACCCGAGAACATCTGTTGGAGCTTTACATCAAAGTTTTGCGCAATCTCTACACAGCTCAGACCCACGATTGGCTTGATGACGCCGCCACCGAACTCGCGGAGCTCTTCCTCCGACAGGCCAACCGAGGCATGACACCCCGAGAGCGCATCCTCAGTCTTCAAGCATTCATTTTGACCTTGAGCACCTCTGAGGATGCCGACATCTATGAGCAAGCTGACAAGGCTATGCGACAAATCGTACACGACGATGATGACGAGGATTGTGAGGTCTGGGCAATTTACTCCCTCTGCTTCGCAGTTCTGTACGGCGGCGGCTCCGAGGACGCTGCGCAAGAAACCCTCGATTACCTCCTCGACATTGTGCAGACCGACGGAGAGAGCATCGAGGCTCACGACAGCGGTCTCATTGTCGCCGCTGCTCTCCAAGCGTGGGCCTTTGTCGCCAGCCACGTAGACGACCTTTCGGCCACGGCTGATTTGGCCCTCGACGCCTTTGTTGATCAACTCGACAGCAGCAACGTGCAGGTCCAATCCCATGCCGCCGCATGCATTGCGCTCATTTTCGAAGCGTCGAGAAACCACGAGGCCGAGACGGGCGAAACCTTTCAGCTTCCGTACGACCCACAGCGATTGATTGGGCGTATGAAGGAGTTGACGAAGCAATGCTCGAAGCATGTCTCCAAGAAGAACCGCAAGAGCCTGCGGGATACATTCAACAGCGTCACCACTTCTCTTGAGCGAGGAGTTGGCCCCGGCTACTCCGAGGCTGGGTTTGCCCCCGACAAGAGGAACAGGCTCTCTGCTGCCGACGTCAACGAGGACGGCGTGGTGGAATTCGGCTATCGTCTGAAGCTTCGCCTCGGCTGCAACACCGCCACCATCGAGACTTGGTCTCTATCCTCGCGAGTGGACATGCTGAAGCTGATCTTTGGCGGCCACCTGCAGAGGCACATGTTTGTGAACCCTGTTGTTTCCGAGTGTCTAAGTGACGCCGACTTCACCAAGGACAGCGCCGGCACTAAGAAGCCCCCAAAGCGCTCCGTCCCTAGAGACAGCAAGCGATAAATCCTTGGGCAGGTAGAGTTTTAAGATGTTTCTTTGTTTTGTTTGGGTCTGGAGCATTCATGGGCGGGCAAACACTGTAGCCCTTGTGTGATTTGTACCGAGTATTCTGTTTCCTGTAGGCATCAACAATGTCTCTCATTTCTTATGCTTAGACTTGAGAAAACGGTCCCGACGAGACAATCGGGCGCATTCATTACTCTGTATAGATAGATCGGCTATGAATTTTTGAATACCCATTTGCAATTTCCAATATTTGCCGTCCCGCTCTCATCTCCCTTCGCCACGTCCCCTTCCATTGTTTGACGGGGCGCCGGACGCTAGCATCCAGGCTTTATCTCCGTCACGGAGCGGTTAGCGGGTCTAAGCCCGATCTCCGCCGGGGCACGGCACCGCCGGATTGGAAACCGCTCCGGCCAAATTTTGTAGGGCTGCAGTATGAAAGAGAAATACTGTTGAGTATAGCCAACTTCGCGAGCCACACGGCCCAAATTAGAACTTGAATTGTAGGTTAGGGGGAAATCAACGACACGGTCAAAAAGTTCTGTTGCTTGCAGACTGGTTATGTCTCTATACGTCAAGCTTCAAGTTGATGCTTCAGCAAATGTAATTCTCGTGAATGGATATCTACTGTCACTGCTGCATTAATGCAATTCAGTCCACGGTACAGATACTCCAGCCCATCACCCGTCGTCTCTAATAACTTCCTCATACGATAACCCACCAACGGCGAGCCCATAGCATTCTGGCCCAAAGCAAAAGAATCGCGCCAAGCAGCATTACTGAGCCGGCGAAGATGTGAACCTCGACCCAGCTGTTTAGCTTAGCTCGCAGCATCCCTGCAATGGGATTCGCCGTGAGCGCGCCTGGGGAGCATAGCGCCATCATGACGCCGATGCGAAGACCGAGATGGCCCATGTCGACGGTCGTTTGGGCAACGCATGCTGATCCAAGGGGCACGAGACCCCCGGAGCAAAATCCATAGAGGAGGGCAAATGTTACCTGGCCCGCCAGGGTTTTGAGTCCGATCCATGAATATATTAGCGTGCTCGTCGCAACTGTCAAGGCCAAAAGCACGTTGAATCTTCGCACGTAGTTAGCGCTGATCCTGGTTCCAATAACGAAGTCATTGTTATACCTGCCGAACCTGTCGCCTATCCAACCTGTCATAATTCGCCCAACTACGGATCCTCCGTAGCAAATAGACAGAAGATCGTTCCCCATCATCGGGGACAGACCGTTTGCCAAGGCGTAGAGACCGACGTAGTTGAAAGGTATGAGCATCCCCATGAAGACGAAGAAGAGTGCGGAACTGAGGACGAGAAATTGGTGTTGGAAGACCTCCTTAGAGAGACGCGGTGGGGATGTCAATTTGCGGCCGTGGATGTCGTGGCCTCCGGTGCCTCTACGCTCTTGAACGAGGGTGCAAGCGATACCGAGAAGTGGAATCGAAGCAAAGGCGAGGATACGGTTTGTCCAGGCAAAGCCCACCGAGTTCAGAAGTCGTCCAATTACGATCGGCCAGATAATGCCGCCCACGGACGAACCAGAGATGGCCAAGCCGAGAGCGAGGCCTCGGCGTTTGTCGAACCATTCAGCGATTGCACCGGCCGTTGGATAGTACCTTTTCGTATAATCAGCAGAATGCTTTAGTCCCTAATCGCGATGGCAACTGACAACATGGCATTTCTAATACCAAAGAGAAAGCCCTGAGATAGAAGAATCAGGTGATACTTGCGAGCGAAGCTGGTCATGATGTAAGATACGAGACAGATGATGGCGCCGGGGGCCATGATGGGTCGCGCTCCGAACCGGTCGTATGCAGGGCCAACGAATAGGCCACCGATGAACATCAAAAAAAGCTATATGAGTGGTTAGAATTGTCATTTCTCGGGTGTACGTGAAGATTGGTGACGGAGTATACTTGAACACTGCCTATCTAAGCCACTGTCGAAACAGCCTTGTGGCTCAGAATTTCCTCTGTATAGTAACCTTGGAAAACGCCAAAGGAATTCATGATGCCTACAGAGTGAGAAAATGGTCTTCTCAGTGGCAAAAACAAATAAGAACTAGGAGACACACCGAATGATGTGGTAAAGTTCAAGAACCCACCAAAAACAACAAGCCAAGCGCGCGATCCTCCACCAGGCACAGCAACGTCGCCAACGAAGGGTTTGTCTTTCTCTTCGAGCTCTTCTTCTTCTTTGGGCTTGTCGAGAGTGTTGGAGGCGGACGTCGCAGGACTCAGGGTTTCCGATATTACGGGTTTCGGAACTGGGTGGGGAGGGGTTTTGGGTGGAAAGCCGGTTCTCTTCGATGGCGATTTGGATCGGCGACGTCTTGAACGTTGTGGTGAAGAGGAATGCGAAGACGGCGGCGGCGGCGCGAGCATTGCGTTGGAGGCGCACTCGGAGGTTTGCCCAGAGGTTGATGACTCTCGATAGTCGGGTTTATTGTATTAGGGCTTTGGTCGGGGAGGAGAAGCGCAAGTTGGAGTGCGTCGTCAGAGAGAAAAACGAAAGTCGGGGTGGTTTAGCAATGCAACGAGATGGTTGAGAGAGAAAGTCTGCCGGTCACTGAGCGTAGTTTCGATGAGCAGCACCGAGTTGGCGATCTCTTGATCCATCATAAATTAAGAAACGGGCAGTAGCAAACTGAACAGAACTGGCCTTGGGTGTAAAAGTCCCCGAAGCGAGCAAGAAGGATCTACTATAGATGTTCGGGCAACCGCAAGTCCCCGACTGAGATGACGACTACAGGTCATCTTGAGTTGAGGCTAACTAAGAAAAAGAATACTAGTAAATTAATAACAGACACCATAGTTTACCAACGAGCACAAGCATCCGTCTCGTTGCTTAATCCATAGCTCAATCTCTGACGATGTGGTTGCGGCATTCGCATAGCTGCACCGTGGACTAAGCTAGAAGACGCACTGAACACGGCATCGAGATCGAATATCAAGCTCAGGCCTATTTTAATCATCATTTAATTTTATCGATTTATGCACTCAAAACGTACCACTTCTCTCTTCAGTAAACTTCAAAAACAGCGCCGCCCAACTTTCAAACCTCCGGCCTGCGCGTTGGTGATTTTTTCCGTCTCCGGAGCTTCCATTTTTCGCATTCCTGCAGCATCTATCGTATTATTAGTAACACAGACAAGTCGGGATACGATCAGAGTCACACAGCTGAAATGTGTCTTGGCATGCACCGTCAGCTCAGGCTTACCTTTGATGCCAAGGACGGCTTTGCAGGGCTTTTTTTACGGAAATTCACAATCAGCCTGTAGGAAGCAAGTAATTTACGATGAAAGTGCCAAGATTGATGCCTGCGGGGTGTTGAGATTGTAAGACATCGATGCCCGTGTGCTGATTTTCTCGACCCGGAGTCGTTCCGGATTGCAACGGAACCTCCGCCACAGCCACACGTGGAGAGCGGATACGAGACTTTCTCCCAGAGCACTCACGTCTTGGCAAGTAGGATAATCTGCCTATAGCATCTTGTGAGCGGGATTTTGTTGGCTTTGTGCTACAGGGATCTCCCATCGAGGATTATGGCGGTAAGCTTAAGTCTTGATACATAATCAGCCAGGAGCCCTACGATACCGAGCTATACTGAGAGGAGATCGCACAACTAGCTGCTTCTAGTTTTCACAGTCACACTCGCTCCGTGCTTAGCTTGCTTTTTGTTTTTCACCGGCTGTTGCGACTCGGCTGGCATACCATCATGTTGCTCCTTCAGTCCGCCGTACTGCTGGTGGGCGTCCTCATCTTCTACATCGCAAGCCCATGGCAGAAAAAGGTCCCCTCGTACAAAGGCGACGGTACGTTTTCGTTTCTCAGCGACGCTATCGACTACGGCACGAGGCCTGTTGACCTCATCGGGAAGGCCACGGCTCAGTGCGGCAACATTTTCAGCCTACAGGTCCTGACAGTCTACATTGTATGGCTTCGAGGCAATGCTCTCAATAAGATATATCTTGAAACGAAAGAAGATGTCTGGTCATTTCCCGGGGGAATGGTGATTTAACTGCCCTCATTCCAGCATGCACATTCACTAATAAAGTGACAGGGGATATTTCTCAACAAGATTATTGACCCCGGTTATTGGAACCATTACAAGACCCTTCTTTCCTCACTCAGCAGATATGTCAACCGGAGCGCTGCCCAAGAGTATACAAGAACCGTCGCAGTTGAGGAAACCGAGAAGGCAGCCTCGGAATGGCAGACGCAGGGAGATATTTCCCTTTTCGGATCCGTTTCCTTCCTGGTTCACAAGATTATCGTGAGAGCCCTCATGGGCCAAGACTTTTACGAACATAATGTCCGGGAGCTGGTAGACCTCTTGCACGCCATGGAAAACGACATTGGAAGCCTCTTCTCGTTTGTATTACCGGACTGGGTCCCTCATCCACCCGCTCGGCGGTTGAAGCAGGCGCGCCAGCGAGTCAAAGACATCTTCTTCGAACGCTTGCACCAGAGAGAGGTCACTGGCGTCGAGTCGTCGAGATTGCTGCCGGATTATATCGCATTTACGATGCATGACAAGTCGACTGCTCCGCTCAGTGATCTGATGCCGAGCCATCACACCCTGCTCATGTTTGCTGCTCACACGAGTACTGCTGCCAGTATTAGCTGGTCTCTCATTTCGGTAAGTCAGTCCCCATCCGTCACAGTCCAGTTCGAAGTTGATGTATTGTAGTTGTTGCGGCATCCGGAGGTGTTGAGGCGCGTCACTGTCGAGCTACGGGCTCATCCTGACGAAGACTCTACCCTCCTTCAGGCATGTATCAGGGAGAGCTCGCGTCTCTACTCGGGGTTCCAGATGCTGCGACTTGCTAAAAAGGAGGTTGTAATCCCCACAACAGATATCTCGGTCCCCAAGGGTGCAGTCGTCTCCATCAGTCCCTACTCTACCCATCACGACCCATCCAACTTTCCAAATCCCGAGGACTGGACCCCGGAGCGTTGGATCACAGATTCAGGGGACCTCCTACAGATCGACAACCGATCCAGAACAGGCGCAAAGTTCGTCCCATTCGGAGCCGGCAGTCACCGCTGTGTTGGAGAGAAGATGGCCAACATCATGGTGTCAAAGACGGTCGCTTCGTTGTTGAGGAACTACAACTTGGAGTGGGCAAACTCGGACGTTCCACACGTCACAGACTTTTCGGCTCTTGATTTTGGGAAGATTGGTTCGCCTTGGCTGAAGGGGGATGTGGGGATCAAGATCACGAAGGTGTGAAGTGTACATGAGGGCATCTTTTTTATTACTTCTGTCCTGACAGGAGAGCGGGAAGGGAAAAATCATTTCTTACCGACTTTTGAGTGCCACCGCTGGGCTATTTTCAATGCTATCATTTACATGCGTTTCTCAAAATTGTTAGATACTAGATCACCACCCTCGATTGTGTGAACACGATACCATAGCATCGCACTTCACATAGACTCTCGAGAAGACGCTAAAATATATTGTCACTCCCTTTCAAACACCTTTTTTCGCGTGACTACTAACGACCATGCAGTCTAGGGGTAGACGGAACTTCTGGGCTTGCCGTGATGGTCCGCAACAAACCGTGAACAATCGGAGTGCCAAGGTCGTTCTACGCCATAGTGGCGATTTGGGTGGCTGCACAAATCTACCGTTGAGCACTTCATGCCAGTTCAGTCATGCAGTCATCCTCTTTTCTAAACTTAAAACCCAGGACTCCGTTGGAGTGGGTGGTCATCTCATTCGCATGGGGAGGCATGCAAGCGGGTGAGAGAAAGCACCGCACACTAAAAAGAAGCTATCTTCTATTTAGGCCTAAAGGATATACAATAAAATATTATTATAATAGCTAATTTCTTTCTCTTAGCCCTAGTGATCTTAGTATTAAGGGAATACTAAGTCTAAGAAAAGAGCTACTTGGAGAGTGTAGCTGCCTTGGTGTGCGGTGATTTGTTTTACCCGCTTGCCATGCTACCCTATGCTTCCAGTTATGCAGGCCTCCATGCAGTAGCAGCACCATCCACGTATGTTGTACTCCGTAATGCCATCGGATTTCATTACGCCGATTAATGACGACGTATAGTGCATAAATATGTCCTTCTAGTGCATGTGTAAAAATAGTCCATGTTCGAGGTCACGCGACCGTCAGGTGAGTGACCGTAGCCATCCTAAGAAATGCAACAACAAAACAAAAGGGCTCGCTGAGCTCTGCTCGGCCGCTTCAAAGGAGAGATTGAGGATACCCAACTCACTAAAATAAGAAAAACATGCTAATCCGCCAATCCAATCACCCCAGCTTTTCCAGTCCTGCCCGAAGGATCATGCTCAACTCCCCCACATGCTGTGGCTCAAATGCACCGTCATGCTCTCCACTGAAGGGAACCGTTTCAAAGCTCCGAAATCGAGAGGAATCCCACCGCATGCTGCTCTCCCGCATAATCGACCAAACAAATTCGGCCCCGCTGAGGTTGTGGTGACGTCGGTAGACCTCCAGCGGCTCGGGACGGCATTTGATGAGCAGGACGTCGAAGCCGGACTTGGTTCCCGGCTGGAAGAGGTCGCTAGGTGCAACGCCGGCAATGAGACCCAGCCCTTGGTGAACGTGAAGACTGATGTTGTGCAAAAGGTCTTTGAGCTGGGCCATCTCGTAATGCTCCTCAAAGTCATCCCAATAATCCTCGTCGACGTCCAGGTCGCTCTCTTCGTCCGAACAAAAAGCGGACGATCCTTCGCTGCTACAAGGCGGAGACACGGGTGATCCCGGCCTCGAGCTCGGGGTGTTAAAGTCGAAAACACTCGAGGCACGAGAGCTAACGTTGCCGCTGCCGCTGGTGTCTATTGTACCCCAGTGATCTTGAGGAGCTGTCGGGTAGTCAATCGCCCGACTTTGGGAATCTGGCGGTGCTGCAGGGGCAGAGCCGTCGAAGTTATTGACATCGAGCTGTTGACTGATCTTGGAGTACGTGGCGTTGGTGAATGCCTTGTGCTCCTCGGTGTCGCGGAAGTTGGGGAATACTTCTGGGTTGGCCGAGTCGATCATGATGACTTTGAGGACCTCTTCGTCCCGAGATTCGAGGATCTGTGCCATGAACATGGCTATCATGCCGCCCATTGACCACCCTCCCAATATGTAGGGTCCAT
The DNA here is from genome assembly GCA_001305505.1 of Neonectria ditissima. Classification (NCBI taxonomy): domain Eukaryota; kingdom Fungi; phylum Ascomycota; class Sordariomycetes; order Hypocreales; family Nectriaceae; genus Neonectria; species Neonectria ditissima. Next base: position 2,261,263 of record LDPL01000040.1, on the reverse strand, counting down.
GGGGCTGCACCTTTTGGACGTCTCTAAGGTATCGTTTAGCAAGGTCGGCGAGACTAGAAGGATACTCTAGATGCTCATTGCCGGGACAATGGATGTGGTTCGTGATGCCGTAGACTGGACGATCATCTTCCCCTAGGGCATCTAGACGGAGAAATGGGAGCGCAATGCCAGAGATTGCGTGGACCATGAAGAAAGGTGTAAGACTGGACTCTTCATTGCCTTGGATGAGGGTGATGACCTCCATGAAGAACGTTCGATGAGTTTCGCAACCCACCAGGGAATGAACAAGGGGTATTCCTGATGGCTATCAATACTGTTCTCCGTCATCAAATATGACGATAAGTTGGTTTGGGTGGGATGGAGATACTTTAAGCAAACGCCGTGTTTCTATGTCCGATTCAATGCTGGATCGGAACCGTATAGACGCTTAGGAACGAAAGTCTACCCGTTTCAAAAGCGAAAAGTCGCTTGAACGAAGTACCGAAGATTTGATCAAAGCAAAATTGACATCAGCCAAGCACAAAGAAGGAAAAGGAAGCCAACACCCAGTATTGGACCTTGAAGCTGGAGCGTGGTAGATTAGTCGTTGACAAAAAGGCTGAAGATATTGGAGCATATGAAGTATCTAGCACCAAAGGTAAGAACGCATTTCTCCAAAGCATTCCAGCTGAGAGGTCCGTTTGAAACTCAGGCTCCGTCTCCTTTCCCGCGTCCAAGTGCGGTGTTCTGAGGCACGATTGTTTACATCGGGACCTCTGGTCTTTGCTACGGAGGTCCTCCTTAGTCTACGGGATAGCCACAGAAGTGAGGCGGAGGCAATATTTCTTGGCCACATGGTGAAACTGCCACTCCTTTTCTTGGTCGCGGTGTGTGCTACAGACAGTGATACCAAGAGGAGTCGTACGCAGTATGCTGTGTCGGGTTCTAGAAATTTGCTTACGGAAAGCCACAAGTGATGTCAGACCAAAGTTGTCGGATAGATACCGAAATAGGTGCGGCTGTGCTTGCGATGGTCAACCTCAGCTCGGTTCCGGTCCTCCGTGAGGTCGCGGAGACGGAGGTGATTTCGGGGGCTGCGGCGACGACTTGGAAGTTCGAATCCGGAGACGGAGAATGATACAAGAAGGGACGCGTATGTCCTTTGATACTTCAATTCAGCAATTGGACATTGTAAGCTTATTCTTTTTGTACGGAATTGTGGCAAGTTCATTTCTGTCCTACGACTCCAGGATCGGTATAACCACACAACTATGCAAGTGACCTATGATGAAGCCGGTTCAATCTCACAAAACTGTGCTAACATCATCTACTAGATTACCATGCTACCTCTTACTACATTCGCTTTTGCACTGATGCTTGGCATCGCTCGTGCTGGGCCAGGTCTTGTTCCCCGCCACAATGGGTCCAAGATCAGCAAGGCGGGAAGATACGACATGATGCTTACCACAGGCCCTGGCGGATTCTTGTCTACCATAGAGGTCGGGACTCCAAGCGTGCAGCTTCCAGTCTTTGTCGACTGGACGTGGATCAGTCAGTTTGTCGTGTCTCCCAAGTGTTTCGGGGCGTACGACCCCGAGTCCTGCCTGCATCCCGACCAGACATTCTGGGACCCGCGAGACTCGAGCACGTTCAAGAATCTCACTGCCAAGTACAAGGACCGGATCTGGAAGCCTAATTACTTCTTCCTCGAGGACCCCCTCCATGCTGAGTACGGCGCTGACCGTGTCACGATCGGCCCGGTTACTACCGAGGTAACGCTACAAGTATCGGACATGGACTTTAATATATCGGCGTACGGATACGCCTTTCCGTTTGCTGGCGTGTTCGGCCTTTCTCCAGTATACAAGGGAGACGGCAGTAAGTACCACGCCGAGTTTCAGAGTAGTCGAGACTGACATTTCTGCAGAGGATTATCAGTCGCCATTCTATCAGCAGTGGAGCAAAGATCTCTGGAAGAGCCCGATGGTTGGGTTCGTGTACTGTTATGACAAGTCCAATAAGCACGTGTGCGACGGCCATGATGGAGTCCAGTCGCTTGGAGGTATTCGGCATGACCTGATCAAGCACAACAAGATCTGGTGGTACAAGCACACGTTGTTCCCGGACGTCAACAACCTCGACTTTGTCTACGACCCCCCAATTTACAACTACTGGGGAGTCGAGCTCGAGAGCCTGAAGATTGGCGACGAGGTTCAGACCATCAAGCGTACCTCCAAGAAGTCGGGCAAGGCGGCCATCTTTGACCACGCAAGCTCTGGCCGCGGAACGCCGCTGACTGAGAACGCCTACGATCGCCTGGTCGATCTGGCGCACGGAGTTCCAGTCGACTTGAAGACTCCGCCCAATAACGGAAAGCAGGGGTTTTACTCTGTCAATTGCACGGAGATTTCCACACTTCCGACCATCAAGTACACGTTCCGGGGGCACAGGAAGGAGTGGGCTGTTACGCCTGAAAGTTACGTCGAGAAGATTGACAACAATACGTGTGTTTTGAATGTCCGCACATTGGCCAAGGATGATGAGTTGTGAGTGACCTAGGTTATCAAACAAACCATCGCTAACCAGAACGAAACGCAGTATTGGTAATTTTGGCGAGACTTTTGCCAAGGACAAGTACATTACGTTTGACTTTCAGAAGATGCGGGTTGGAATTAGTGACATTAAGTGGTGAGCCTGGCCATGACTGGTTTCAGAGGATAGATCAAGGGTAGAGACGGGGGATTATGGCGTCAATGTTGGGCTAGCTGCAGTGGTTCCGGAGATTGGTGAATACCTACATGTACGTGGTGTTTAGTAAGGGATGTAGATGGCGACCCAATCGGAGGAGTTTTGAATGCCAGATACGGCAACTCATCTTGCCTAGAGTTAATGGGGGTACTTCCAACACAGCTTCATTACCAACACTTGATGATAATGCGGTGATTGTAACTAAAATGCTCTATTTGCTGGTCTGATTGGCAGTTTCTGTATCGTAATTTAGAAACCTTTGGCCAGTGAAATTAATTAAACGTCGTACTTGCAAGCGAACATAGTGATTTCACGAAGCGCAGCCGTGCAGCCGTTTTCGCTACCTTGCTGTCGATGCTGACTTGATACAGTGGCTTAGAAATGCTGCGGCTACCTGTAATCGGCCGTCCCGCAGGAACACGGTGAGACCCGAATCTCAGAAAATATGCAGGCAACCAATTTCCTATTCCAGAAGGACCAACTCGTACGTGCGTGTCTTGCATCTCAATCCACATTCCAAGGCTGTAGGGCGGAAGCCACGTTAGCACCGTCTATCAGCGCATTCACCTGTCTATGCCACGTTTGCCCATTGGATGCTTATTTACAAGTAACGTGCGCCTAATAAATAATATAGGCCGGAATTGTAGCTTCGCCGCTACCCAGCTTTCCTTCTCCGTAAGGAGCGTCGGTGCGGACGACTCCGAGCCGCTTATCACGGAATCACCTCCGTCAATCCGTTCCTTTTCGGATTTGTTGCGGCTGGAATAACACGAACAGGCTGACAGGACTTCCTTAAAAGGCTTGACTGACCATGTCCAAATACTTAGCGGACCACTTATCAGAACACATGCCATCAGTTTGAGACAATACAGACTCTTTGATACCATTACCTCAGTTACACCTTTATCATTTACAGCCAGCCACTCGCCAAAGTCAGCCATGCATTCGCTAGATGCTCAGGTCATCATCGTCGGAGCCGGCATCGGCGGCCTGACGCTCGCGGCAATTTGCAAGCAGCTGGACATCTCCTGCAAGGTCCTGGAGCGCACCGAGGTGCTTCAGCCGGTGGGGGCGGGAATCTCGCTCGCCCCCAACGCGCTGAAGCTCCTCGACCAGTTGGGCATCTACGACCAGCTTCTGGAGTCGGGCCAGAAGCTAAAGAAGATCCAGATTTGGCGCAACAGCCAGCAATGGAACACTTTGGATCTGGCCAACTTTGAGAGCACCTTCAACTATCCTCTCATGTCAGTCGAGCGTCACCACTTCCACCGCCTGCTGTATGATGCCGCGGGGGCGGAAGAGACGGTGGTCCTTGATTGCAAAGTCACGGAGGTCACTGACTCCCCCGGTGAGCCGGTCTGTGTGGTCCTCGAGGACGGCCGGAAGTTCCGCGGAAACGTCGTCGTTGGCGCCGACGGCATCAGATCCGCGGTTAGACGCTCCCTCGCCCGACAGGCGGGTATGAAGGATGCAAACACGATCCAGTTCACTGGCCGGGTGCATTTCTCCGGGATGACAGCGCCTCTCGAGCACTGTGGACCCAAGGAGCTAGGCGTCGCCAACTGGATGCTCTACGACCAAGCCATTCTGACGACCTGGCCGTGCCGAGACAACCGCCAGTGGTATATCGGGGTTAAGGTTGGCACTGCCACTCCACTGAGCACCTCATCTTGCCGTTGCTGACCCCGTCATAGAAAGCAGACGGCGACGTGGACAAGAACCGATCCGTGTGGGGGTCGACCACGCCCGGTGACATCAAAAAGGTCTACGGAAAGGCCTACCACCCGTTTGCTGAGAATGGCGAGTTTGGTCAGAGTGCGTCTATGCTGACTCTTGAACACAAATGGCGGAGCTTAAGCTGACATGTGGCGGTTAGTAATCGACAAGTCGGAGCGGGTCATCGCCAGCAACGTCTTCCAGGAAGTCGAGTTCCCGTCGATGGTCCAGGGAAGAGTTGCCCTCCTCGGTGACGGTAAGTGTGCTCTCACAGGACTTGAGTGAAACGGGCTAACTCGGTCCGATTCTTAGCTGCTCACAGCATGACGAGCTTTTTTGGACAGTAAGTAAACACACAAACACAGCCCCTCCGTTTTGATAGGGAGCTTACCATATGCAAGGGGTGGTTGTCAAGCCATTGAGGACGCAGCGGTGCTGGGAAACCTGTTTGCCGCGAACTCGCGGGATCTCGAGGACCCAGCCCGTATCCTCGCCGCCTATGCCACGGCGAGAGAGGGTCGAGTCCAGAGGCTGTCCAGGTTCAGCGACAACTTTGCCATGCTGCACACTGCCCGCATGCCGTACGGCCTGGGCCCGTTTTTGCGCTGGCTGCTCTACACGCTGGTGCCGACGTGGTTCTGGATTAGCTATCTGAAGTGGCTGTATGGCTACCAGCCCTTTATCGAGGCTGGGGCCATTGTGAAGCGGAAGGGGGAGAAGAGTTTGAGCCTGTGATGCATTAGACTGGATTTTTGTGCTTTTTTTCTTCTTTTTTTTTTCTTTTTCTTGTGGCGGCCGTGTATCATGTTTTTCGTTTTCTTAGACACGCAGACAGCATAGCATGTATCTCCTAATTCGATTGTGGCGGCTTGCATCAAAAACAGACAGACTTGCTTGAGATAGTTCCGATAGTTTTCAAAGTCCTAGGTATTACTGGGTAGTGCGAATAAGATCCGATAGTACCGTTCCGTAGGCAAAAGTCCCCCTAAGTAATTTAGCCAGCTTACTCATTGTGATACTGTGATACTCGGCTCACTTACATGGTATCGCGGGGGCTGTACTTCGTAATTATGGATGCAATTCGCGACTCCAAAGCGGGCAAAATAGACGAGCGTCGTGGGATTCCTGCCGAGTCGTTGGCCGGTGACAGTGTCGTGATGCGTGCATTGCCTCAGCCCAGAATGGCGATTCGATCTCTCCGTGTTGTTCTCCGCATTGTTCTCCGTATCGTTCTCCGTGTCATTATCCATGCCGAAACGGCCCCGCGCATCCACGAATCCGAGAGATCTACCAACGCGAATGCCTGCGCCGTCCTCGAAATATCTCCCGTCCCATCTCCGACAGTGCGGCACAGCCTCGCGGCACGTAGATGACCACCCTGGCCCAACTGCCTCCCGGCGCTTGATGCGACCCTGCTCGACCAGGCCAGACGCGCGCCTGAGGCATGGATGGCGCGGGATCCTACCTGCACGCCTGCGCTGCGGCCTCAGGACGCCAGCGGGGAGTGACTTCCGAGACCCTCCCCCATCTTTTCACGGAGTACCGGGTACCGTCCTCCACGACGCCCTCCACAACACCTTACAGGCACGCAATGGACACCTCCAACATACCTGCAGCACGCCTCCAGCACGCCTGGCACGCCTCCAACACATGTCCAACACACCTCCCTTGGATGGAACACACCTCCCAGCACCGCCACTCTCCCGCTCCTCAGCCCTAACCTGGCTACCGGGCACTCCCAGCCAGTTCCACCAAGCAGCGCCCGTGAGCGGGTTCTGCGGGCTCTGCGGGCTTGGGCGGCGTCTCTGTCGATTCTAAGATTATAGCCCAGTAAAATGACCTGCGCGACTCCCAACGCCCAAAACCGCCTGCAGCCAGCCCAGTACAGTGTGCAGCCTGTCAGCCGTCCTCATGGCTACATCTACTCCCGCCTCCCACCATGCAAGGCAACAAGAATGTCCTATTCTCCAGCACGCAGTCCTCGAGAAGCCAATCCACCGGTTCGCCTTGATGAAAGCCACATCTTTCTTTTTTACTTCTTTCGTTTGACTTATAACCGCTGGTTCCTGGCTCTCCTGTCACTGGCTCTGCTTGCCGTCTCTCGTTATCATCCACCTACATCTTCACGCTTACCCACCCGACCTGACTGACCGACGCCATGACATCCAAGCATCCCTTGAGGCGGTCTTGTGCCTTTTGCCGCGCGAGGAAGATCAAATGCTCCAACGAGACCATCTGCGAGGCGTGCCGCAGGCAAGGTGCCGACTGCATCTACGACTTCGAACCCTTGCGCCCCAAGACAAGGAATCTCAGCCAGGACAGCACCAAGTCGACCTTGTCGGTCTTTCGCACTGGAGATGCGCCCATGGGACATACTCGTCAGCGGTCCATCTCCATCGGCTCTCCCAATTCCACTCCGCCGAGCACCGTCATGGAGGAGGTCGGACCTGTTCAGGGTGAGAGTGGTGAGAGTGTTGCCATTGCTCTTGAGCAGCGATTCTTTGAGAACTTTTCCCAGGACAACGATGGGCCGCGGAGTAGTCCGTGGCAGGAACGGATCGCCGCATACCACCGAACCCTTCAGACCAGTCTCCGTGACCGACCCGAAAGCGCCGCCACCAAGTTCAGCCCCAAGAATGTCAGGTACACTGGAATCCTCTCTCTTTTGACCCATGACCTTGTTGGTCTCGTCACAGATCAGTTTGGATCCCTGGGCTGCCACCACGTCGAGGAAGGCGGTGCTCGATTCTTCCTGTCCGGCCTGGCCAGCGACGATACGCAAACCATGTTTGACAACCCTCCTCTTGGGAGCAATCCCCTTACAGAGTATGGCCAGCGACAGCAAACGCAGCTAATTGATGTCTGGTACTCGGTGCATCCTCTGTCCTTCATCGTCTCCAAGACACTACTTCTGCGGGAGCTCCGCGATGGCACTCATGACGAGATCTTGTTGGCCACTATGCTAGCCGATGCCAACTTTAGCATCGGGGACGAAGTTTCCATTGCCCGAGGTCACATCCTTCTCCGATGGGCCATCGCCCAACTTCACACGAGGCCTCTTCGACCAACACAGAACTCTTCCACCGGTAGCAATATGACGTCGGGGATATCCACAAGAATATTCAGTGGCATTTCCACGGCGCAGGCTCTCATGCTGCTGGCATGGAATGCGCTTTGTTCTTTTCAACTGCGAAGGGCGATCTGTTACATTGGGCTTGCTGGGAGGATGGCTTCAGAAATCAAGGACCACATCTCAAACACATCTGCTCCTATGACGTCTAGCCGTATCAACGGCATCGACGTGTTTGATGTTGAAAAGGAAATCATCGCCTACCTCTACTGGACAACATATTCGCTTAGCCTGTGGGCCTTCATTCAGATGGGCAACGGGCACTTTTCGGCGTTACTGCCTACCGCTTTGACGTCGATATTCCTCCCCGTGACAGAGGCTTCGTCTGTCATGATTCAGCTGGATCTCGTCTCGGAAAACTTTAGCACCCTGCAGAAACAGAAGAGCGTGATCAGGGAGATGTGGCCCCTGGCGCACATTGCTAGTGTCGTCGCCTACATATTCGCTCTTTACCCCCAAGACTCGGACACTTCCGAATCGCCCACAACCGGCTTCTGGCAGGAAGCTCCGCTGCTTGCCCTGCAGCGAATACAGCAAGGAAAGCCCTCCAAGGATATTTCGAGTGTCTGCAGAGAAATTAACCGGGTTTTGACGGAGAGCATTCACATTCTCAATCGCCAAGTCACAGAGGCTTCTTCGCGGAACTTGGTCCTTGTTGTCTATCATTCTATGGCGATACACTTTTTATTCCCGGAGCCCCAGCCTATGCAGCTTGAAGACCCTATGACAGCTGATGTCGTTGAGCGATTCTGCTCTTCGTCAGAGGACATCGTTCGGCTCTTTGCAGCTACTTCGGAGCAGCCGCAGGATCTTTTTGGCCTCACGCCTTCACTCCGTGGATCGTTCCCCGATGTATTTTGTATGTCTATAGACACCTGTGCCAGGGCCTTGATCTCTATTCACAGGAGGTTCAGCCCCAGTGACACGTCCTTGATTCAGGCATATGAAGGCAGGCTTCAGGTTCTCGCTCGACGCCTTTACGAAATGAGCAAAAACGACTTCCTGAACCAGGGGGCTTCCATTCGCCTAGTTCGAAAGAATTTGAAGATTGGCGTGCGGATGTTCTGTCCCTCGTCAGCCTCCAATTCTTCTGGAGCGTCTTCGCCAGACGCTAGAATAGCGTCCATATCTGATTCGCCCCAGCGAAGCCCTCGTGGCTTACCTGTCTCTGGTCCAGATCGCCCGTCCGCAATACCCCGAATTGCCATCGATTCATCATCGCCATACGCCCGCGTGGGGGAGAACTCCACCATGGCCTCGTCTATGCCATCTGCGTCAAGGTCCTCATCTACAGCCTCCACCAATACTTCATTCACTCCGTTTGAGGAAATCAGCAAGCCTGAGTGGCAGCCCTCCGACGTGCTCTTCCACGACGTCCTGGATCCCAATGCCCTCGGCCCTTCAACGGGAGAACATATGAGTATTGCCGACTTGGTGGATTTGCAGAGTGCATGGTGTCCTCAGATGCCCACAATGATGGACTTTGATATGGCTGGTCCCATGCCTGTCCAATGTCAGTGGGACTGGGCAGATCCGCATGCCGAAACGGGGCCTGAGATGGATTCGGTCTATTACTACTTTGACCGGGGAAACGGCAAGCGAGTTTAGGGACTAACGAGCGACATTGATACCCACAAAGACGCGAAGGATATTTTTGGCATTCATCGGCAACGGGGTTTGAATACTGGCATCTGATCGGCATTGCTTGGGGCTTTTTGGTTATCGAGGCGGATTACGGGCGCTCGTAGAGCAGGCAACACCCAGACCGACGTCAGATATGTATACGGTGTGACGAGGCACTGTACAGCAAGGTGCTCGAAGGCGCCTTGGCTGACTCTCTGTGCCTGGCTGGTGTTTGGTTGGCGGCATCTAGAGGACTCATGTGCCTAGTGCCGACGCATCACTGTCCTTACAATATGTCATCCTTTTCAACGTGGCGCCCTAGTTTGTTCCTCGGCTTGTGACAGGGCAAGAAGCAAGTCCAGCTCGGGGTATTTTAAGAGGCGGAGCGCGATTGGGCCTGGTGGTAGTTTTGCTGTCAGGCTGAGCAGTGTCTTGCTTGATTGCTAGAATTAGATGACGAATCACGATTCACGAGTGCCATCCTCCCGCGTGTCCAAAGCTCAGCTGAAACCCGCCAGACTGGGCGCTGTCCATCGACTTTGCAGATTAGAGAAGCTGGTAGAGAGTAGTCTTGCGTACTCGCGCATAACGGGGTCGGCTTTGAATCAATTCAGGGCGGATCGCTGACTCCTTGGTGATGAAAGGCTGGGATTGTCGACTTGAGCGGGCAGTGAATGGAAATGGGTCAGTCGCACGCACACAGGTCTACAAGGTACGGACAGTAAACATCTCGACCAACTCTCAGGATAGCGCCGGGAGATGCCGAAACATAAAAAAACAATGAGGCGAAGCGTACCGCCTTGGTGTCGTAGATATTCTGGTCTGGCCTCGACCCCTCATTTGCGGCTGGGTGAGAGACAGAGATGTCGGTCTGCAACACGGCGAGCACGAAGGAAGGAGGAACAAGTAAGCAAATGGCATTCGCGGGCTAATAATTATGCGACGGCCCAATCATCCTTATGGCACGCGAGACCTGCGTAGGGTTGAGTTGGCGTGATTGGGCGACGCAAGGAGTAATAAGACTGTTGATAATGCATCTGAAGGCGGCACTGATAGCAAGACGTCACCGAAGGGGGTGTGTCATGCTTGAATCAACGATTTTGCGGGATCTGACGACCTTGACTCGCCATGGAGCATTTCCACCACACAACCTGACTTTTATTCTTTTTCCCTTTGGACATCGAGGTCCACTTGCCGCGGCGCATGCATCCGTAGGGAACTGGGGAGCAAGCAGAGCGAAGCCCGGAGGAATTTCGAGATTCGAGTCTGAAGGCCAGTCGAGGAGGAGCAATGGCGGAGGTGTGGGGGCAGGGGGGGTGTCAGCAGGGGGCGGGCGACAGGGGTGCGGCTTGCAGATCTGCACCAAGAGCCGATGCAAGGCAGCCAAGGTGCCGGGTTCATCCATGGTGAGTCTCTGTACTCGGCATTTCTGTTCTAGGACGGGAAAGTCGACTGTACTCACTTGTCCGTTGGGGGGGGAGGGAGAAGAGACAGCGAGAGAGACGCTCCTCTGGAATAGGCGTCACTCGCCGCTGGCCTCAGCTGACAAGAGCTGCCAAGTAACACGGAATAGCTTCAACTCAACGCCAAGAGCGCGTTGATCCTGTGGCCGTTAGCCCGCATTGGGACCACGTACCCCGTACAAGCTTCGCCGTAGCACGCCGTCACATCGCCCTCCCCCCCACGGAGCCGTCTCCTGCATTCCCGCGGATGCGCTGTCGGGCATGGCGCATCAGCCACAGACGCAGGCTTCTGCCGTTTCTTTTTCATCCACCACCCCCGGCCGCAAGATGGGAGCAGGGGTCTGGTGAGCTTGTGGAGATAAACCCCCGGCTGGCAGTCTGATTGCACTGCAGCTTGAGTCGTGACGTTGTGTTTTTGGCGGCGTCTGAAGCGCCGTCGCCGAGAATTCGCGGCAGACGGACGGTGCACGGCGAGGCACAGCCGCGATTTGACGCCGTTTGTGTTGCTTTTGAGGCTGCTGCGCGAGGTATTCGCTTCGAGATGGGAGATAAGGGCGCGGCAAGGGTGGTTCTTTGGCGCGAATTTAGGCTGGGGGCTGGAACCTGTGGTGTAAGGGAGGCGAAAGTCCTAGACTGAGGGATCTCGGGCCGTGTTCTTTCTTGGTGAGCGTCATATCTATAGCAAATTGTGTGCTGTTGATATTCTAGGGGAACTCATTGCCCTCAAACTGCCTACTGAAGACTTTCTGGCTTGTTGAATTTGGCGATGGTGTTGTTTTGTTCCCATGTTACGTTTTATTATAGATTACCAGTTGAATTATCATGGCAAGGACCATGTATCATATCAACGGCATCTTCTCTTTCTCAATCAAGCACTCCAGGGTAACTCACTTACCTAATGCCATCTAGCCGCAAGCTCTAAATCGCCAACAGGGTATATCCCCAGATTGTGGCGTCGCGGTCGACACGCCTTGTCGGCCCACTTGAAATCCGCACAGGCCGGAGCGGGAGATGAGGTCCATCAAAGACTCGTGCTCGTGGCTATGCCTGGTTCCTGATTCTGAAGCAACGGCCAGCCCGCATGAGCTGTCCAACCGACTGTTCAGGAAATCCTTCCGCTCTCGTGCGGGCACGACTCGTCCAGGTTGGAACGCTCGCCCAAGGCAAAGCACTCGAAAAGCGCCTTGCCAAGAGCTAGCTTCCTGCACGGAAGGCCGAGACGCTCTGCCGGCAACCTATTGGGTGTTTTATTTTTGGAACCAAGTGCGTTTATCTCGCAGTGTGAACCGAACTCAACAGTAATAGTCAGGAACGATAAACAGCATTGATTTTCCTGCTGCGGTTCCGGGCGTGAGAGCCGACCTTGCCGTGACGGAATCTTTGTCTCATCGATGAGCTAAAGGTCTGAATAGCTTCGGCTGCGGCACGTCTGTTGACGAAAGCGAAGTTTTTGTTTTGCGCAACGAAGGCGGCTTTTGTTTCATCGCTAGTGGATCGAAGAATCATAGAAAACCCAAAGCCCCACATTACATTACCCATCTCTTATCTTCACCCCCCCTCTTCCGTCCCGCTCCTCAACTTGGACTTAGCCCTGCTCACTGCATCGTCAGGCATGTAACATGCCCAAGCACCTGTGCCACAGTTATCTAGCTTAAGTCCTCGATGCTGCTAATCTCGAACTCGGAAGAGTGGATCCCGCGGCGGAGAATTCACCTGATCTGGGTGCGTGCGTGCTGTGTAAGCTGGGATAGGGACGAGAGGGACACAGGCAACTTGCTGTTAGCACCAACAGCATATGCCCAAAACCAAGTATACGAAATCCCAAAGACTCGCCAATTCTATTATGCATTACACGTTGGCCCCAGGCTCTGCAGTTCATCCAGCCTATCGGCAAAAACCATCCACTACCCCGGCCAGCCTCGTGTAGGACAAGACGAGCTGCTTACCAGCCATGTTCGCCCGACGGCCGCTCTGTGTACGCTGACTTCCAGCCATTGAGCAACATTGGCGAACGGCCCTGACCGCGAACGAGCAATGTTACATGCGGGCTGCGGCCAGAGATAGGCGGCAACCCCCCCGAGAGAGAGAGTGGTGCCTTAGTAAGACCCAGATCGTATTGTAAGATCTACGGCTTCCCGCTTACTTTCTCCTCTGTCGATCCCGCGCGGAGGAGGCTATGGGCCTTTCCGTCTCTCTGGGCCAACACCACGTAAGCTCGCTCGCTGGGCCTATCGGCGGCGCATCGCATCCGCCGTCCCAAGCACGCGGGTGCTGGTGTCCACTGCGAGGTAGAGGTACGCGATCAAGATGCAGATCTCTTGAGACCAAGTACCGTTCGTCGCCTGCGTCCCCGTCGTTGCATCTCAGGGGGCGCTTCACCTATGAAGAGCGCGTCTGTCTGCGTCTGCGCCCTGGGGGCTGGGGGCGGAGTCGTCTTTTCGCATCCCACCCCTTCTGGCTGCTGGCTTCTCCGGCGGCTGCTCCAAGATAAGATTGAATTGTGATCCAAGCCTCGAAATTGCCTCTGTGTTGGATGACCGGCTTCTAGGCCGGAGCTTCCTATGTTTGTACGGCCAACGGTTGCCGGTTTAGCCGTGGATGTGGCTCCGACGCCGTTCGGCCACGGCTAGCAGTGCCTTTCCGTGGTACGTCGGAGCTGCTCTCACCCTGCGACAGAGCATAGGAGAAGGTCTATTGTGGGAAACTGAATGGCTTCATGTTAGGCTGGTCGGATTGTCGAGTCAAATAAAAGCCTTTGTCTCCGAGAAATGAACATCTTCGCCCACCTCACATCTTTCTTTGCTCTCTCATCTCAGCTTCTTAGCTTCTCAGCTTCTCAGATCTCCTAGCTGTCTCAGGTCTCAGTTCTCAGCCCTCAGTTCCCCCAGTTTCCTCAGTTTCTCTCATCTCAACTCTTTCGTCTCAGCATTCTCAGCTCTCTCAGTTGCATAGAACCCCAAGAATACCCATCCTCATAACTCGACTTCATCTTTCGAAAATTAGCAACCTCGGAACCGAACAACTCGTTTAAGTACAGAGTACAGAACACACACCAAACTGACATAATCGCTTTACCTCACGCCTCAACAATTCGTTGAAGAAACTCACTCACTATCTTGATCTTGAACACCCCCAGAGCACATCAATCATCAAAATGACTTCTCGGGTTGATCAAGTTCAAGACCCCAGCGTCATCGTCGGCCTGGCTTGCCGCGTTCCAGGCGCTACGACCCCCAGCAAGCTTTGGCAGAACATTGCCGAACAGCGCGATGTTCAGCGAAAGATGCCAGAGGATCGGTTGAAGATTGACAGCTTCTTCCATCCCGAGTCTTCTCACAAAGGAACTGTAAGTCATTGCTTCTGGAGTAACAGACGCATGCTAATCAACCCCTAGACCAACGCTCGTTATGGGTACTTCCTTGACCAAGATATTGGCAACTTCGACGCCAGCTTCTTTGGCATCTCCGGTAAGGAGGCCGAGGCTATGGATCCTCAGCAGCGCCTTCTCCTTGAGGTTGTCTACGAGGCGTTGGAAAACGCCGGCATCACCCTCGACGAGGTCAGCGGGTCAGGAGCCTCTGTCTTTTGCGGTAGTTTCACCAACGACTACAACGCAATGTTGACCAAGGACTTGGAGTACTACCCCAAGTACACTGTAAGTCTTATCAGGACGTGTCTAAGCCGAGACAAGATACTAACATCTACAGGTTACTGGAACTGGTGATGCGATTCTCAGCAACCGAATCTCATACTTTTACAACCTCCACGGAACCAGCGTGACAATCGACACTGCTTGCTCTTCGTCGCTCGTTTGCTTCCATCTGGGAAACCAGACGCTGCAGAACCGGGAGTCTGAGATTTCCATCATCGTCGGCTCCGCACTTCACTACGACAGCAACGTGTTCGTCACCATGACCGACCTTGGAATGCTCTCCACCAACGGCCGTTGCGCTGCCTTTGATGCTTCTGGCAGCGGTTACGTCCGCGGCGAGGGCATCACTTGCGCCATCCTCAAGCGCAAGAGTGATGCCCTGGCCCACGGCGATAACATCCGAGCCGTCGTTCGCGCGACTGGTTCCAACCATGACGGCCGGAAGAACGGAATCACTCTTCCCAACTCCGTTGCCCAGGAGGATCTGATCCGGACCACCTACAAGAACGCCGGCCTTGACCCCCGGGACACGCAATACTTTGAGGCCCACGGCACTGGAACCGCTGCTGGAGATCCCATCGAGACTCGCGCCATCGGGGCTGTCTTTGCTCCCGGCCGCGAAGATGCTCTCTACGTGGGGTCAGTCAAGACGAACATCGGACATCTTGAAGGTGCTTCTGGGTTGGCGGGCATTATCAAGACTACCATGGCGCTTGAGAACGGAATGATTCCCCCGAACATGCACTTCAAGATCCCCAACCCCAACATCGACTTTGAGAACTGGAAGATTGCTGTTCCGACGGGCCTCATCGACTGGAAGGTCCCCGAGGGAGTCGCTAGACGTGCGAGCATCAACTCGTTCGGCTACGGAGGCACCAACGCGCACATCATCCTCGAGGAGTTTTCGCAAGCTACGCAGACTGTCAAGGCCGCTCAGCCAATTGCCAACGGAGTCCACTCGAGGCCCTACCTCGTTCCATTGACTTCCCACTCAGCCAAGGCCGGAGAGCTTTCCGAAGAGACTCTTGCAGCCTATCTCAACGATGGAAATGGGTCCGACATCCAAAATTTGGCCTACAGCCTGTCCACAAGGCGCACAATGCATCAGCAGCGCTCGTTTGTCGTGGCCCAAGACTCTGCTGCTCTGCTTGAGCAGCTCTCGACGCCTCGTCCTGCTGCTCCTTGGACTCCTACTCAGAAATCCACTCCCAGACTTGGCTTCATCTTCACCGGCCAGGGAGCGCAGTGGCATGCTATGGGCCGACAACTCATCGAAGAGTGTCCTCATTTTAGACAGAGTATCCAGCGATGCGACTCCATCTTGAAGGCTCTTCCCGACGCCCCGGACTGGTCCATCTTTGCCGAGCTGATGAAAACCAAGGAGACGAGTCTCTTGGGCGAGACGCTGTACTCTCAGACCATTTGCACGGTTCTTCAGCTTGCGATTATTGATCTGCTCGAGTGCTGGGGAATCAAGCCTAGCGCTGTCGTCGGCCATTCATCCGGCGAGATGGGTGCGTCTTACGCAGCTGGCATCTTGTCCTTTGAGAACGCCCTCATTGCGGCCTACTACCGCGGCCGGTACATGTCCGAGAGCAACGAAGACGGTGTTCCCGGAGGTATGATGGCGGTTGGCCTCCCCGAGAACGAGTGCCTCGAGGAACTGAAGCCATACGTCGGGCGGTTGAACATTGCGGCCGTGAACAGCCCTTCCACCATGACCGTCTCTGGCGACGAGGACGCCATCCTCGAGCTCAAGGACAAGTTGACCGAGAGGAAGGTCTTTGTCCGCCAACTCATCGTCAAGCAAGCCTTCCACTCGCACCACATGTTCCCCTTGGCTCCGGCTTACGAGAATGCGCTCAAGGCCAACAAGGGCTTCAAGACCCAGGAGCCCAAGTGCAGGATGTTCTCGAGCGTCACCGCACGGCTTGCAGACCATGAGAACATGAGTGCTTCCTACTGGGCTTCGAACATGGTGCAGGCTGTTCGATTCTCGGATGCTCTCACGGGAATTCTCTTGGACGAGCACGATGATCAGAACGTGGATATCTTGGTTGAGATTGGTCCTCACCCGGCTTTGAAGGGACCGTCTCGACAGACCACAAAGGCGCTGAAGCTCGATCTGCCCTACGTTGCTTCTCTGACCCGCGGCGTCCCTGATTTCGAATGCCTCTTGAACATGGCGGGAACTCTCTTCAGCCTGGGATATCCTGTTGACCTCGTCGCGGCCAACCAGAACCTCAGCCGAGGCGTCGACGACTCGCTCATTGCTACATCAACCGGATCCAAGCTGAGCGAGCTTCCGACGTACTCCTGGGACCACCGACGATACTGGTCCGAGACTCGCGTCATCAAAGACCACCGCCAGCGTCCGTTCCGACACTCGGTCCTCGGTCACAGAGTCCCTGGTTCTGTCTCCAAGCATCCGCTCTTCCGCAACTACCTCCGCATCAGCGAGCTACCGTGGCTCAACGAGCACGTCGTGGAGGGCAAGATTGTCTTTCCGGGCGCAGGCTACATCACCATGGCTATCGAAGCGGTGTACAGGACGGACGAAATCGAGGCCATCAAGACCATCCAGCTGAACGACATTGTTGTCAAGAATGCGCTTCTGATCCCAAGCACCGACGAGGGCGTCGAGGTGCTCCTCGAACTCAAGCCCGTGACGCTTTCTGCCAAGAGCCACTCCGAGACCTGGTACGAGTTTAACGTGTTTTCATACGACGAGAACAGCAACTGCACTAGCCACTGCCACGGTACCATCAGCTTGGAGAGGGGAGCCGCCGGGCCGCTTGAATACTCGGCTTCTTCAAGCACACAATCTTCCCTTTCCGGGCTCCGCACCAAGACGAACCGGTCCATGCCAGCTGGGACTTTCTACAAGAACATGGCGGATCTTGGCCTGGGATACGGAGAGAAGTTCCGTCTGCTCAAGGGTAACATCGAAAGCGGCCCTGACTTTTCCGTCTCGGATCTTGTTTTCGATCCCTCGGCTCTTCCATCGGCTCCTGGCGACGAGACCATTATGCATCCTACGCTCTTGGACTCGTTTTTCCATGTCATCTTCCATGCTGTCGAGCAGCGGCTTGGTCGCCCTCTCGACGAGCCCTACGTCCCGACTTTTCTGAAGACGTTGAGGATCTCGGGCAGCTTTGTTGACTGGCGCACGTCCACCGAAGCCAAGGACTTTTTGGTGGCTTCCTTTACCAAGCTTCCCTCGCCCCGCGTCGCCATCAACGACTTGCTCATGAGGAACACGGCTGGAGAGCTCATGATGGAGATTAACGGGCTGGAGGTTACGGCTCTCGGTCGAGAGGCTCCCGATGGGCAGGGCCCGCGCACGCTCTTCTACCGTCAGCGATGGCAGCCATGCTTTGAGATGCTCTCCAACGTAGAGAGCAAGGGAATCTCGGAGATGATTGACATTTTTGCCCACCAGTTCCCTGATACCAGGATCCTCCACTTGACTGCGGACATTGAGCGAACAGCCCAGGTGCTCCAGACTCTCGGAGCTGCAAAGGGCCAGCGCCGTCGCTGCCGCCAGCTCGACATCTGGTCCCCGAGTGGCAGCATCTCGGAGGAGGACCACATCGCACTAGTCACCTCCAACGGTCTGGTCAGGTATCAGGAGCCTGAACTGAATGCCTACGATCTCGTCATTGTCAGCGAGCTCGGAAGCGACGCATCTTCTTACTTGAAGGATAATGGCCGCATTCTATTTGACGGAAAGAAAGAGCTGGTGCCCGCTGATATGGAGGAAATCTTTTCTTCGCCGAGTTTTAGTGCATTCCGCCGAGTTTCCGGTCCATCCACCGCAGTTGACGAGCTTTCCGTCATCTTGCCGACTTTCAAGCCTTCGTCCCGAACCCTCGCCATCCTGGGCGCCTTGAAATCGGTGATTGGCAGTAAGATGAACCTGAACATGACCACGTTTGCTGAGATTGCAGAGGCCGGTGCTTCTCTGCTATCCGACAACGTTGTTGTTCTTTCCGGGCTTGATGAGTCCATCTCGGATGAAATCACCTTCAAGGGAACGCGGAGCCTACTCATTTCACAGGAAAAGAACATCATCTGGCTCACAGAGGGAGCCACGCTCGAGGCCGCGCGGCCAGACTTGGCCATGTTCATCGGACTCGTGCGAGCAGCCCGTTCCGAAAACGACACCATCCGAGCCGTCACCTTTGACTTTGGCTGCGACTCGGCTGCCGATCTTGTCGCCTCGCATGTTGTTGGCTTTCTCAACCAGTCCGTCGAAGAGGATGAGCTGACGGAACGCGACGGCGTCATCTACATCCCCCGTGTCGAGGCAGACGACGACCGCAACTGCAAGCTCAGAAACGGGCCTAACCAGGAGCCTCACCTCGAGGCCTTTGGAGAGCTCGGCAAGAGGTCGCCTTTAGCACTGAGAATTGGAAAGGTAGGTCTGCTGGAGACTTTGTACTTTGGCGAGGACGAGGAGATTCTGGATACGGATCTGAAGGAGCACGAAGTCGAGGTCGAGACGAAGGCTTCGTCGATCAACTTTCGTAAGTATACTGACCACGTTGTATAATCCATGGTTAACCACCCCCTAGGAGATGTTGCTGCTAGCATGGGCATCATTGAGGACTTTAAGCTCGGAGACGAGTGTGCCGGCATCGTCACCAACGTAGGATCTGCTGTCACCGGCTTCAAGATTGGTGACAGGATCGTTGCCCTTCGTCCTGGACAAGGCGCTCACCGTACCTTGGTGCGGAACCCTGCGTCTTGGTGCTACAAGCTCCCTGATAGCATGTCCTTTTCCGACGCCGCCGCTATGCCCCTGATCCTCGGCACTGCGTGGTACGCTCTATCTGACATTGCGCGGATTCGCAAGGGCGAGAGCGTCCTCATCCACGCCGCCGCTGGTGGTGTCGGCCAGATGGCTGTTCAGATTGCACAGCGAGCCGGAGCGCGTGTCCTCGCCACTGTCGGTTCACCCGCCAAGCGACAGCTTCTCAAGGAGCAGTACGGCCTTTCTGAAGACGACATGTTTTCTTCCCGTGATGGGTCGTTCGCCAAGGGCGTCATGGCCGCCACCGACGGAAAGGGAGTCGATATTGTCCTGAATAGCTTGGCTGGTCCTCTTCTTCACGCTTCTTGGAGCTGCGTCGCACCTTTTGGTCGATTCCTGGAGATTGGAAAGCGCGACATTCACGAGAACAGTAAGATCGGGATGGATCCATTCCGCCGAAACGTTCTCTTCGCCTCTATCGACCTTGTTGTAAGTAAGCCAACATGCTCGTCGACAACTATACTGACATTTGCATAGACAATGTTCGAGAAGAACGAAGCCCTGGGAGAGCGTCTATTTAAGGAGTGTTTCTCGCTCATTGCGAATGGCGAGATCCGAGTCCCGGCGACTGTCAAGGAAGTATCTTACGCCGACGTTGTCAAAGGCTTCCGGCTTTTGCAAATGGGCAAGCACACTGGCAAGGTAATCACCGATCTGATTCCCAGCTCGGACTTTTCTGACCATTTTAGATTGTCCTTGTCCCTCACGCGGACGACATGGTCCCTGTGATGCGCAGCGGATACCGCAACACCAAGCTCTTCAGCCCGTCCAAGACGTATCTTCTTGTCGGAGGTCTTGGAGGCCTAGGCCGGACTCTATCTCAGTGGATGGTGCGAAAGGGCGCCATGAAGTTGGCGTTTCTGTCTCGTTCCGGAGCCGACAAGCCTGAAGCCAAGGCGACTGTTGAGTGGCTCGAGAAGCGCGGAGTCGACACTCAGGTCTACCGGGGCGACGTCTCCAAGTGCTCGGACGTCAAGACATGCATCGACAGCATCGGCGCCTCGCTTGGTGGTCTCTTCCAAGCCGCCATGGTTCTCCAGGACGTGCCTCTCGAGACGATGAGCTTCAATCAGTGGCAGAGATGCTGTCAGCCCAAGG
This sequence comes from Neonectria ditissima, assembly GCA_001305505.1. Taxonomy (NCBI): domain Eukaryota; kingdom Fungi; phylum Ascomycota; class Sordariomycetes; order Hypocreales; family Nectriaceae; genus Neonectria; species Neonectria ditissima. The sequence continues at coordinate 2,241,038 of LDPL01000040.1, read as the reverse complement.
TCCAGGGCGCCAAGAACCTCCACGAGGCCACCGCCGACTTGGACCTGGACTTTTTTGTCTGCTTCTCGTCCGTCGCCGCCATTGTGGGCTCCAAGGCCCAGGCCAACTACTCGGCCGCCAATTGCTTCCTCGATGCTCTCATGCGGAAACGCCGCGAGATGGGCCTCAGCGGCGCGACCATGAACGTGGGAGCCGTCACCGGCGTCGGTGTTGTGGCCGAGAACGAAGACCTTCAGAAGATTATGCTTAGGATGGGCATGGATACCATCAACGAGGAGGAGCTGCTGTACCAGCTAGAGGAGGCTATCCTAGTCGATAAAGCCACGGCGTCCATGTCTCTTCGCGGCTGCACGACTCATCAGATCATCAGCGGTGTTGGCCTCATCAAGCCGGACGTGTACTGGGCAAGCAAGCCGATCATGAGGAACCTGTACTCCAACCACGACTTTGAGGCTGGCAGTGGCGACCAGCAGGCCAAGAACATCCTCGCCGCGTTGCGAGAGGAGCAGGACATTGAAAAGAGGACACAGATCCTCCTCGACGGCTTCTTGGAGAAGATTGCCAATGTCCTGGCAACGCCGCTCGAGTCCATCCTCCCCAGCAACCCCCTTTCGGCTTACGGTCTCGACTCCATCGTTGCAGTCGAGTTCCGCAAGTGGTTCAGGAAGGAGATCCAAGTTGACATTGCTCTGTTTGACATACTCGGCGCAGCCTCCATCATGGCCTTGGTTGTCAAGACTGCCAAGATGGTCACCTCCAACGCCACCAAGAAGGCCGATACCGAAAAGACGGCAAAGAAGGCCGACGACGAGGTCGAGAAGACCAAGAGCGACGGTCAGTCCTCAATCATGGCTTCGGGCCAGCTGGTCAAGTCTGAGCCTACCGGGCTTGTCCCTCTGTCGACCTTTCAGTCTCGTCTCTGGTTTGTGCACAGCTTCCTCGAAGACAAGTCGTTCCTCAACCTCCCCATCATCCTCCGCATCAAGGGGAAGCCCGACTTTGCGGCCATGCAGAAGACTATCCAGGAGATGGCGGTTCGGAACCCCGCTCTGCGCACCGCATACTTTGAGGGCGACGACTTTGCAGTCCAGCAGCCTCTGGAGGACTTTGATCTCAGCCTCGACTACCGTGACCTGAGCTCCGAGGCCGACTCGGAGAAGTCGCTCAACGAGCTCATCAAGTACAACCGCAACATGGAGATGAACGTCGAAGAGGGCGAGGTGGCCACGTACTCCTTGGCCAAGCTGGGAGAGGAAGACTGGGCTCTCGTCGGCATGACGCACCACATCTCCATCGACCGCGCCAGTCTCTTCCCCATGATGTCCCAGTTCACCGGCCTTTACGATGCCTTTAGCACCAACAAGGATCTCAGCACCGTCTCAGCCCCCGAGTTTGACTATGTCGACTTTACTCTCTGGCACAACGCCCGTCTTTCCTCGGACCTGATGAAGCCCGAGCTGGACTGGTGGCGATCGACGCTCAAGGAGCTGCCTACCTGCAGTAAGGTGCTTCCCTTTGCCAAGTGCGAGCGGCCGGCGAGGAGCGATCCCCGTCGAGAAAAGGTCACGGCCAACCTCGATCCCAAACTGTTTGGCCGCATGAAGCGAGTTGCGGCCCAGGCGAATGGAACTCCTTTCCACTTTATCCTGGCTGCCTTCCGGGCCTTTATCTACCGGTACACCGAAGAGAAGGACGTGGTTCTTCTCATGGTGGACGGTAACCGACCTCATCCTGATACTGATGCTCTCATGGGTTTCTTTGTCAACCTTGCTCCAGTGCGCTGCAACGGTAAGCAGTTGTCAACCCACCGCCTTTAGCTGTACTGACTTTTCTAGATGATTGCGAGGTTTCGTTTGACCAGCTCTTCCAGTCGACCAAGGCCCGGGCTTTGGACGCCATGGCCCACAGTGGCGTGCCCTTTGACACCATCGTGGATATCATGAACGTCAAGAAAACCAGTCGCCACATGCCTGTCGGCCAGATTGCGGTCAACTACCAGATCCACGGCCCTGTCCCTACTTACCAGACGTCCGATTTTGTCGTGGAGAGCATCGAGTCGGATGACATTCCCACCGCCGCCGACATGCAGCTCGAGGCGCTCGAAACGTCGGAGCACAGCCTCGACCTCAAGATCGAATACTCGACCGCGCTGTACAACCGGCCGGACATGGACCGCTTCATCGAGAACTTCCTCACCTTCCTCGCCAGCTGCATCAAGGACCACCGCCAGCCCGTGGAGGAGATTGAGATGTGCGGGCCGCTGGAGCTTGAGGCTCTCGAGTCGTACTGGAATACCGAGACCAAGGAGAACCACTGGCAGGGACAGGGCGTGCTGGACAGAGTTGCTCACATGGCAAGCCAACACCCCCAAGCGCTGGCGATTAAAACCTCTGACTGCCAAAGCATCAGCTACCGACAGCTCGTCGACAACTCGGAGAGCGTCGCCGCGGTTCTTCTTAGTTCCGGCGTGAAGCCGCGCGATCGCATCGCCCTGCTCGCGCTCCCCGGCATCGAGGCCGTCACCGGCATGCTCGGCGCCTTGAAGACGGGGTCTTGCTACGTCGCGCTGGACACCGATTTCGCGCCCGACCGGCTCTCCTTTATGATTTCAGACTCATCCGCCAGAGTCATCCTCGCCGGTCCGGGCCAGTACTCTCTCGCCTCTGACTTGGCTGCTAGAGCCATCAGTCCGCCGAGGGTCATCATGATTGAAGATGCTGCTGCCGCCGGGAGGGCCATTACCCAGCCACGGATACGGCAAATGGACGACCCCTTTTACATGATCTACACTTCTGTAAGTCGAATCTAGTCCTTCCGAGCCATCTCTTACAAGTTCCAGGGCAGTACCGGCACCCCCAAGGGCGTCGTCCTGACCGAGTCCAACACGCAAGCCATGCTCAGCACGCTGCACAAGGACTACGCCTTTACCTCGCGCGACAACTTCCTCCACCAGTCTTCCATGTCCTTTGATCTTTCCATTGTCCAGATCTTCTCTGCCCTCACCGCCGGGGCCACCGTTTCCATTGCATCGTGGGAGACTCGCAAGGACCCCGCCGAGCTGGCCACCTTTATGATGAACGAGGGCGTCTCGGTCACGTACTTTACCCCGACGCAGTTCTCGCTGCTCATGGAGCTCAACACCGAGGCGCTGAAGAAGTGCAACAACTACCGAGTCGCATACTCTGCGGGCGAGCGTCTTCCCGTCCGGGTTGCCAAGGCGTTTTATGATCTCGGAACGCCAGCCACGCTCTACAACACCTGGTCTCCCTCCGAGCTCGTGGTCCAGACTTCGATTAGCAAGATTGAGTCTCCTGATGACAGCACCATCAGCCTTCCAATTGGTTACCCCATGGACAACTGCCGCCACTACCTGCTTGACTCCAAGGGTCACCCCGTTCCCGCCGGCATGATCGGCGAGCTGGTGGTTGGAGGAGCTCAAGTCGGTGTTGGTTACCGCAACCGGCCCGACGCCAACGCCCAGTCTTTTGTCGAAAACCCCTTTGCTTCCGAGGAAGACCGCAAGAGAGGATGGACGAGGATGTTCAAAACTGGAGACCGGGGCCGCTTCCGCCCTGACGGCCAGCTCGAGTTCCACGGCCGAATCGCCGGCGACAAGCAGATCAAGCTGCGGGGATTCCGCCTGGACCTCGGAGAAGTCGAGCAGGCCATCTTCAAGGAGTCTCAGTCGCTGAGGAAAGGCTGGGGTCTAGTCGACATTGCCGTCGTGGCCCGCACCGTGGACTCTGATGAGCAGAAACTCGTCGCGTATCTGGTTCCCAAGACCCGAGTCAGCCGCGACGACAAGGCTACCATCGCGTCGCAGCTTCACCGCAGGGTCAAGGCGTTTCTCAACGACTACATGCTTCCCAGCGGCTACGAGTTCCTCGACAAGCTCCCCGTCACCATCGGCGGAAAAGTCGACCGTCGCAACTTGCTCAGCCGCTCTTTGGATCTCTTCCACCCAGGCTCATCGGCGCTCGCAAAGGCCCCCAAAGCCCCTGCAAACGGAGACGAGCTCGAGACTTCTATCCTTGCCCTGTTCCGCTCTACTCTTGGATCCGCCATCGGCCTCGACGACTCGTTCTTCGAAAAGGGCGGCAACAGCATCCTCCTCGTGAGGCTCCAGGCCAAGATCAAGAAGCAGTTCAAGATTGCTCCTCCTCTGCCTGCTCTGATCCGCGAGCCCACCGCGGCCGCCGTCTGTGCCTTTATCCGTCGCGCCAAGGGTGGAAGTTCCGGCAAGAAGCGCGGATTCGAGAATGTCCTCAGCTGGAACGTGGAGACGAACCTGCCCAACACCAGCCAGTACATCCCTCGCTACGGAATCCCCCGCGTTGATCGCGACGAGCTGCAGACCTTTCTTCTAACTGGAGGCGATTCTTTCATCGGCTTGCACCTGTTATCCGAAATCCTCCTCTCAAAGCCCGAGGCAGTCGTCTACGTGCTCGGCTCGATGGAGCAACTCGAGATTTCCCTTATCGTCGACCTCCTTGAGAAATACGGCCTCTTCAACAACAAGCTGTCCGAGTCTATGGTCCATTCTCGCGTCCACTGTGTCCCAGGAACACTCAGCCAGACCAACTTTGGCCTGTCCAAGTCGGCGTTCCGGGAGCTGGGCGAGAAGGTCCAGGCCATCTACCACCTCGGCGGCCACGTCTCGCTCCTGAAGACGTACACCTCCTTGAAGCCCGTCAACGTAACGCCAATCTTTGACATCATCCGCCTCTCCGGGATCGGATCGCACCTTTCCGACATCCACTACCTCTCCACCTGGTCCGTCGCTCACCTGCAAACCTGGTCCGCCTCGAAGCGAAGCCGACAGGACTACGTTACCGCCGAAGAAGACAGCCGGCACTTTTCTCCCCCGACCGAAGACGAGGCAGGTTACTTCAAGACGCGATGGGTCGCCGAGAGTATCCTTTGCAAGGCAGCCGAGCGCGGATTCCCCGTGTCCATCACGCGAGCTTCGGCACTGACTGCAGCGTCTCGGGGCAATGGCACGCTCGACCCTGGCGATGAGTTTACGATGCGCGTCATCCTCAGCATGATTGAGTCCGGCGTGGTTCCTCAAATCGGCACACCTGAACAGCCCAGCTTTGCCGTCGACGTGATCCCGGTCGACTGGCTCGCATCCAACTTCTTCACCCTGACATCAGAAAAGGCGGCCCTCTCGGCAATCAGCGCACCAGAGCTGTACACGAAGCCTCAGATCTATCACATCACCAACCCTCGCCCGCTCAAGCTCAAGGATCTCCCGCAAGTCATTGCGGACATTCGATCCGACCATCAGCGAGCCGAGATTGTCTCCCTCGAGCAGTGGATGAAGGGCATGGAGTCGGCCGGCGGGGAGGATGCTGCTGCGGAGACTGTCAAGAACGAGGTCCTGAAGCAGTACCTCACCACTGGATATGTCATGTTCAGTCTGGACAACCGGAAGACCATGGATCTGCTGGAGACTTTGAGCCCCAGTGTTGAGGAGAAGTGTCCAGCAGTGGATGCGAACTTTTTGGGTGACTTGTGGAGGAGGATGAAGCAGGAATGAGTGGAAATTATGACTACACAGCACCAGTGTTGGAATATGAGGTGACTGTCAGTTGTTTCTTTTGTCTGGTTCGGCCTTTGGATTCGTTGGAATGTTTGCTGTTTTTTTTGTCTTTCCTTTGAGAACAAATTGCGTATAGAGAGATCCTTAATGATAAACATGAGCTGAGATCCAAGTCCCATTCCGATCAGTGATGCCGTCTACAATGCCACCTATAATGAGAGCCATTCAACCCTCTCCTTCTGCTGGGAACACACTATTCAGCCAGTCTTCTTTCACTTTCGTGACGTTCGTACACTGACTGGATTGTTGACTTTTTTTATGCAATTTTGTTAGCAACGATACTCAACTTTTACAGGATGGCCTTTCTGTGACGCTCACGAACAATTCTATCGGCTTTTTGAGGCACAGGACGTCTAACTCAAGTATAAATAGACGCCTCTGTTTCTCTAGCTTTTATATTCGCCTTGGGAGCCACTTCGGTCAGGTCAGCGCTGTTCGCTGTGGTACAAGGTTTATCACCTTCTTTAATACTCAGTCTTACCCTAACTACTTAGATAATTAGGTTATTTAGTAAAGTCTTTATATAAGGCTTTATTAAGTACTTAGCTAAGGTCTTAGCTAGGTACTTAGTTAATATTATTATATATATTATACTAAGGGCTAAGATATTTAGTAATATAATTACTAGTTTTACTCTTAGTAAAATATAAAAGAGAAGAAAATTCCTTAATGTTAATATTAAAGCTTATATTTTGCAGATAGATCCTAAAGAAGAACCAGGCTTTTAATCAGAATCACCAGTTAGCTATATCCTCAAAAGTGACTTTTGAGAAAATCTTCTCAGCATCTTAGCTCATACTCACCGTCTATTGTACCGCGCTACTAGGTATCTAAATCAGATAACCGAGAGTATTAGATGTGACGCACGCTTTATTTTCGCATCAGAGCGCTATTCACTGCCCATGATACCACGATCTTCGACTACTTCTAAGGGTTTCGTCTACTTATGTGCAAATTATAAAGCAGTCGCTGGCGAAACAAGTACTCAAGAAAAATGGGAGCTTTTAGGTGACATGGATGGTCAAGGCCTGCATTCCAACTTCTCAACGAAGGCGATGCGAGGAGAGGGAGGCATGAAGCAAACAGTGGCACGATGTTTGCGTTCGAGCGGCCCTCGCCTCAGCTTGTCTTGGGGTTGAGCGGCTTAAGACACCTCTTTCCACACGCGGATTAGGCAAACATTCCGTGCAGATACAGGAAAACTATGTGATATCAACAAGTGCCACAAGCATTGCGTTGGTGACCTAACAATCCGAAGGCTCTCTTGCTTTTGGCGGGGCGAGGCGGCATATCAATGTTTGTCATTTTCAATTTCCAAGTAGTTCCAGGGAAACTAATGACAAGGTACATACAACCGACCCGTCGCAAGTAGGCAGGACTTACTCATGAAACTTAATTTATGAGGAGTCAGCGATTATGTTCAATTGCTATCTCTTTAAACCAAAGCATGGGACCAGGTGATTAATCCAATTGCACTGAACATGAGCCTCAACTGCCAAAGTGGGCGGGGAAAGCAACGGCTTCAGAACGTCCTCGTGGCCAGCGCTGGCCTTAATGAACGATTGAGTATTATTGTTTTTTGGAGTGTCGTTGGAAGTCCCGAGCTGGAAGGTGAAAATAGCGTATTTTATCGCTGGACGAGGCGCGAAGAATAATTCTCACAAAACTAGAGAAGCTCCAAAGTTCAGGTTGCCTCGTGGATTTGGCGAGTTCTCAATCTTCTTTTGACACGACGGTCAAGTGCAGCGTGTTGGACCATGTGTATATCGGCGTAGGCGACACGACTTGAGGAGGCCGTCGCGCAGCAAAGCCGGGTCGAGACACAATTGCCTATTTAGGTAATTTCTCGTTACGGTTGCCGGGGTGGACCACCCCGGCCGGAAGAGTGGGTCTCGTCCGGACGACACGACCAGATCGATCAGACAGTCACAGGGAGACAAGACTCGTAGGTTGAAATCGATAATTAGTTCGTCATAACTCAGTGATTGTGTTAATTACTAGATCTCATCGAGCCAGTGTCATGCTATCTATGAAATAGACGTATCCCATACCCTCACGCCGGAACCCATGTGAACGAAGCCGTCAGGATTGACTGGATCTTCAACAAAACGCTTAAGCCAAAGAGAACTGGAGAACAGCCTTGGTAACCCGGTAAGGGTCGGCGTTGGAGGCGGGTCGTCGATCCTCAAAGTAACCGGATCCCTTGGCGGCGCACTCTCGGGGAATGCGGATGCTGGAACCACGGTTGGCGACACCCCAGGTGAACTGGTCGATGGAACCAGTCTCGTGTCGGCCAGTGAGACGAAGCTCATTGTCCTCGCCGTACTCGGCAATGCACTCGATGTGGTGAGGCTCCAACTTCTTGATGGCCGCCTCGATATGCTTCATGCCTCCCTCTTCTCGCATCGCCTTCGTTGAGAAGTTGGAATGCAGGCCTTGACCATTCCAGTCTCCCTGAATAGGCTTAGGGTGCAAAGAAACCTTTGCACCGAATTCCTCTGCGATGCGGGCGAGGAAGAAGCGTGCAACCCAGAGATGATCTCCCACTGTTGACAATTAGCATGGTGTTGTCGGGTAAATTGCGGGGCTAAACTTCGGCTGAACCGCGGGGGAAATTGGACCCACTTTCAATGCCCAGGCACGGGCCAACCTGGTACTCCCATTGGGCGGGCATGACCTCGGCATTGGTACCGGAGATCTTGACGCCAGCGTACAAGCAAGCCTTGTAATGCGCCTCAACGATATCACGCTGGACGACCTTGCCGGTACCGACACCGCAGTAGTACTCGCCCTGGGGAGCAGGGAAGCCACCGTTGGGCCAGCCGTAAGGGCGACCGTCAGAGCCAAGCAGAGTATACTCTTGCTCGAGACCGAACCAGGGCTCGGTCTCAGCCCAGGTATCCATCACCTTGACGCAGTCATGGCGGTAGTTGTACTTGTTGGGGGTGCCATCGGCGTTCCAGCACTCAGCGAGAACGATGATGTTGGGGGAGCCGCGGAAAGGGTCGGGGAAGACAGCGCAGGGACGGAGGTAGACGTCCGAGTTGTCACCGGGGGCTTGGTTGGTGGAGGAGCCATCGAAGTTCCAGACGGGGAGATCCTCGGGGGTGTACTCCTTCTCGGGGAGAGTCTAGAACGGCATGGTCAGTCTGGGCATTCAGGTTTGTGAATAGTGCGGCTGAGGCCGCCAAGCGGCCACAGTGCACCCGCTTCAGCTCCGGGCCAGTTCGGGCACCGCCGGCTCTGCCAGTCCGAGGAATCGGAGCCCCACCCGCATTCCACACGTGGTGGAGAGCCGGAACGGCTATTTTTGGATTTCATTGGCCGGAAGGGGACAACGCGACACCGGAGCCGGCGACGGCGACTCAGCCTTTGGGGACCCTGGCGCGATGACGCTGGAGTCGGGCGGTGGCAATGACTCGGAAGGGGATGAAGGGAAATGGAGAACAGAGAGACTTACGCGTGACTTTGATCGAGTGTCACCGTCGGCATCAACCCAGACGTACTCGGCCATAATCTGACCCTTCTGGTCCAGGGAGAGATACTTTTTGAGCTGTATGCAGAGTCAGCATCGCATGAAAGAGCAACATCTTCCCGCGGGGGTATAGAATGGCCGCGGGAAAGGGCATGGGGTCGCGTACGGTCTCAGTCCTCGAGGTGATGGGAGTAGCCTGCGATAACGTGTTAGTGGGCTGCCGATAAAGATGGAGGGGGATGGAGGGGCACTCAGAGGGGACCCCTATGTGCAGCGCATGCATGAAGACTCACCATTTTGTGAAGTTTGGGGGGGTTGTTTGTGGGAGAAGGGGGAGGAGAGAAACAAGACGAGGATGAATGTGAATTGATTAAGACGATCAAACGATCAGACGGGAATGTGCAGGATGACCAAAGAAGAGCGATTGCAAGCCCGGGGCGGATGAGGGTTTTATGTTGTCGGCTTCGAGCCGTCTCAAAGGTAGCCAGTCTCGCGCCCACCAAGGACAAGAGATAAGACTCTGTGACCGGATGCAGGGGTGTGGCTGCTACCGGCTTCGATTCTGGTGGGAGGCAGTGGGGTACAGCCCAGCGAGGCGTGCGATTGGCGTTGGGGGGAGGCTAATTGGGGGGGGGGCGTTGATTGAGTCCCTTGGTACTTTGTACAGAAAGTACAAGGTCTACAAGGTCTGCAAGGTCTACGAATACGCATGCTCTGTAGCCATGTACTTCGTACTCACTCCCGTACCTCGCCCATCTCACATCTCACTCCAAGGGCTTTGTCCGGCCGCTCTCGCCACGCAGGGGCGGCCGAACCCACACGTAACTGGCCTCATGGCCGTCCCTTCGCTGCCCTGAGAGGAAAGCCGGTCCAGCGGGGTTCAAAGGCCCGGTCAGAGCCGTTACTATCAATATCGATTCCGACCAAGGCAGTGCCGCCTCGTGATGCCCGAGGGGTTGGGCAAGGGGGTATGACATAACGGGCGGCGGAGCCGTGTGGCTCACGGGGGGTGTGTGCGTGCGTGGGAAGGCGAGCGCCGGCTTTGTTTCGACACACACACTGTACCAAAAGCCGCGGCCCTCCACCTCTCTCGATCCCTCTCTGAAGGTATGTACCTGATTCCCACCTCCGTACCGTGCTCCGTAGACGCACAGCCGCTCGCTCGGCGGAGATGGGCCCCGCGGCGTCTGACGCTCGTTGCCGTCTTGCGGTGCCAGCCACCACCGGGCCGGGTTGGCTGAGCGACGTGATTTTACGAGAGAGCTCTGAAGCTCCAGGAAGCTCTCCTGAGAGCTCCTCGGCGCAACTCCCCGGACGTCTTTGCGCCGAGTCTGTCAACCTGGGAAACACTCTGCAGGGCCGCCAGCGCAATCACGAACCGCCCCATTCGGAGCTCCCAAGACCACGGTCCTTATCAGCATGTGTGCGCCGCGAGTGCCCCAAGAGGGAAAGCAAGGTGGGGTGAAGAAAATCGAAAGAGAGAGAGAGATGGACCAAAAAAAAAGAGTCTTCCCGTTCGACTGGCGCAGTCCGCCGGCCACTCGGCGTGTACCAATTACTGTTCCTCCAGACCGAGGGCCTCGTCGGCGCGTCGCGGAGGGCTTGACAGGTTGCGATTACACTTTCCTCGAGTCAGTAGATAGACCCAGCACCCGGTTGAAGCTGGGTAATCTTTTTTAACCCCCCGTTCCCCCGTCTTCCCCCCATCCATCCCCCCAAACCATCCATCCCACCGGCGTCGAGGCTATCCAGCGGTGCCCGCTTTGAGTCCGTGGTGAGCAATTCCGGGGCTTAGTGTTACATAGTATTCCCTTGCTAGCTGTGCATCAGATCAGAGGGGCAAAACGCCCAAGCGACGCGCGTGAAAGGAAAGCTGCTGGAAGAAGCCATTCGTACTACTTGTACGTACGCACATGCTTGCTTCGTACATACATACCTACATACACACACATGATACAGCTGTGACCCAGAGTGGATGCCGTGTGATGTTCCGGTCCTGGATCCCCCCGGAGACCCTGTATTGTGCATGTACTGCCCCATGTACTGTACTCAAGAATGTCAAGCGGGTGAAATAAAACACCGCACACTAAAAAGAAGCTACCTAATATCTAAATATTTAAGATAAATAATAAAATATTTTTATAAATACTAATTATTTATATAATATTATAAAACTTTAGATTATTCCCATTAGGTATAATGATATTAGTATTAAGAGAAACCTAAGTATAAAGAGAAGAGCTAATAAAAGGATTAGCTAAGTAATAAACCTGGGTTATTTTGTCGCCTACCTTGATTGTGTCCCCGCATGCTGAAATCCAGTAGACAGACAGGGCCAGACAGGGCCAGCCAGCGAACCGTCCGCCCATGCATCCAGAACGGATGGATCGCCCACCCCCAAGACCTTGAAAATTTGCTTGCAGCCGGACCTGCGGGCAGCGAGCGGTAACAGCTATTTCCAGCACACCTCCTGTTCCGTTCCAGGCCTGTGACTCTTCTTCCCTTGAACAACCTCTCTCCCACGGGGGCTCCGGCTTGTTCCCTGAGCTGTTACGTACTGCCATCAACGCCGTAAACTCGTTCGGGTAAGAGGACCCTCTCGCTCTGTTTTGGACCTGCGCTGCAAGCAGGGCCATTCAGGGCGAAGCTTTCAGCCTTCAGGGCATTTCGCTTCCAGAAGTAATGGTACATGGCGCTGTACATGGCGCATTGTACCTGTCCATCGGACCTTGGCATCCGCAGCACCGCGACCGCAACCGCACCGCCCGCCGCCGTGGATGGACGCATGTCGGGGTGTCGCCAAATTGCCCATTGGGCACATCTCTAGAGGGGAATCTTATCGTTGGCCCGTCATTGGCTGCGCGCGATGTTCTGCATAATGCTGTTTATCTCACCGTGGAGCTCCAAGCCGCCAGAGCCAGTCTCGAGCCGTTGCGACAAGAGGAGAACGACGCCCCTGGATATTAGGTAAAATCGCTCAGGCGATGCCGACGAGTTGAGTTTTTGTTGATGAAAACTCGCTACTGGCTGCCTTTTTTCCCCAGACCGACTTTGAAAGTCCCTGGAATTTATCAGACAATTCGTCCGTTGACGGTTTACTGGGTACTCCCAACAAAACATTTGCTAGTTGTTTGTCTGTCTGTCGTGCCCGTCCCCCGCGCCGACCTGCTGTTTTTCCGCTTTCCCGAGGCTGGCAGTTACTCCCGAAACATCTCAGACTAACGGTTCATCTGGCTTCAGAATGTGGGCGCAGGCACACGACCAACCTTTTTCTTATTACTCGCCCTCCCCTGCTGAGCAAGGGGGCGTGTGTGTACTTCCCGTCCAGTGACTTTCAACTTGTGGTTCTGCATATGCTTCCTCTGTGCGTGACGCAATGGGTTCTGGGCAGAGATAAGAGAGAGAGAGAAAAGTCAGCCGACGTTTTAAGTACAAAATCCGCCGAGCGCCCCCTCTCCCAAACAGCTTCATGTTGCACTCCGGGCTTCCCATCACCATTGCTCGTTCAACTTCGCGCGTAGACAAGACATCTCGATGACTCGGCCACAAAGCACGGAGCACTGGAGCAGCAAGGTTCCTCGTCGCGGGCACCAGGGCGATCTGCGGCTCCCCGCAATCTGGTCCAACCCTCGCTAGACTCTGGAGTGGTTGAGCGGTTTTGAGTGGCCCCCAAAAATGTTGTCCCAAGCCGTGACACTGCGAAATGATCAATGGAAACTCCCTTCTACCCCGGATTTGCTGCTGATATCTTTTCCCTATCTTCTCCTTTGCCTCGCAGCTGACCGCGATCACTAAATGACGCCCCGGCTATTGGCCCTCCCCGGCAAGACGAAAACCACACCCAATCTTCAACGAGAGACAGACTGCCGAGCCGACTGCGGAGGAGGGAATGCCCGTGCGCCTGGGGGAGAAAAGATGGCCTGGTCTGCCCCGGAATCCGGCGCGCGAATGAGCTCGGGGCAGTTTTCGGCGTCTGTCGCCGTGGCTTGGAAATGTCAATCCGCTGGCGGCGCATTGGACCCTGTTTCCGAGCCCTTATCGACAAACGCCGTGATACGTAGCGCTAACATGGACACAACTTACCTACTCCGTACTTGGTGCTTGGAAAAGACGTGTTGGAGATTGGCCTGCTCGTCCGGCTAACTTGCACCGCATCGGGCTGATCTTCCCGACCAACCTGCGGCTCTCGCCCGAACCTCGCATGTCGCTCCATCCAGACCGGGAGTCCACCGAGCCCCCGGAGTGGCGATGGGGGTGGTCGCTAGTTTTGGCCACTTCGACAAAAGTCACCCTTGCAAACCACTTCATGAATGACCCCACTCGCCAAGCGCGAGTGACTAAGATATGCACGATAGCATCATATCAAGTCTTTATTTTCCTTGGTTCTAAACGCCCATGACGCTCTCGACCGGAACTCCCCAGTACCAGCTTGCTATACCCATGCCGCCCACGCTCATCGTGACCGCCATCAGGAAGTTGACATCATTGTTGTCGAGCAGATCCCATCCGCTCTCCACCACCCGCGATGGGCGCGCATCCCCGAAGCTGGACTTGCGATGCTTGTCCTCGGGATCGTAGACCTTTGCAGCCGCTTCACCGTCGTCATCGTCGGCGATCGCAGAGCCGTCCATCTTCTCAACCGCCTTGTCCCCTTCGCCACGCAGGATGGCCGTCTTGATAGCTGTTCGCTTCTTCAAGGCCACCGCATCCTCATCCGACCCCCCTACCAGGACACGGTTGCCTCCTTCGCCTTCCACAATCTTGCCCGACCGGACGTCCTTCACTGACCTCTGAAACAGTCCGCCGAGGAAGCTATCAAGCAAGCTGCCCATCGCGCCCCAAATGACCATGAATCCCATAAACTGGCGGCGCTCCAGAGTCGTCCATGGCAGACCACCCCCGACTCGCGTCGCTGTGTCGGCGGTGCAAGACGGTAGGAACACCATAGACGCAGTGACGATGATCATCGAGCCCAACAGTCCCGCGCCCAGGCCCATGAGCGTGACTCCTCCGTTCGTCCCGCGGGGCACCTTGCGGAGCGTCAGAGATGTGATGAGACGAGGATCGCTCTTGGAGAGGATTCCAAGCTCTGAGCTGAAAGTGTCAGCCGCCACAGCAGCATAGTTTGCAATTATTCCCACGACAAGGAGGTCGCCGCCCCATGAAAAGCAAAGTGTGCCCTTGGGGTCGGGAACGTCGGGATTCGAGAGGGCGGCGGCTCGAGCACGGAGTTGATACGCGTGAAGGATCGTGAGGATGGAGGCCATGAGGGAGTTTGCAAGAACTAGCCAGCGTTAGCCACGTATCTCCCATACTTTCGTAGATGCACACCTTGGACATGCGATCTGGGCCCTTCTCCTCCAGACGACCCCTTAGACGCAACCGTCAAATGCGCCTTGACATCCTCCTTGATCTGGGGCGTGTCAGCACTTCTCAAAGCTCGCAGCGGGCGCAAAAACTGACATGTGTCACACGAGTGCCCGCCAGGAAAAAGACACATAGCAGCGCAAACGGGAGGTTCCAGGGGTGGTAGGCGTGCGCAATTGCTGTCAAGGTCGCAACGACGATGCCGGCGGGGGTCAGCGAGTTCTTGCTCCAAGCTCGGAAGACGAGGGCGCAGGTCGCGGGGACGGCGATGAGCAGCCTCATGGTGAGATTTGCAGCGTGCGACGGGTTGAGGCGGTTCTTGGACGGCGCGAAGAGGCTTTCGTGTCAGCGCGAGAGAGGGTATGAGTTAATGAAGGCGCAGCAAGTTGTTGCTGGACTAACCACCCCCAGCAGCCAATTTTGGCGTTGAGTTTTGAAATATCAGCTGACGTCAGCGGTTGGACACCCCGCCACGTGCTTTCACTCACTTCGACATACCACTGTGAAATGAGATGGTACGTCAAGCGATGGGTGTTTAAAGGTAGGTAGCCTGTTATGGATCACTACGTGTATATCGATATCATCTTTGTGCTATAATGCATCAGACAGGTGGCGGGGAAGAGCTCGCTCGGCTAGGAGGCGCCGCTTCAGCCAGCTTCCAAGCGGGGAAGTCTTGTACCAAACCTTTGATAAGTACACTTTCTCAACGGCATGTCATTCACACTTTTTCAAGATAACTTTAGACTCTCAGGAAGACCAGATTATTATTGTTCCTATGTTTAACTTCCGGCGCCTGTTCAAAGCCGGGAAGCAAAACGGTTAAACAAAACCACCTCGCTCAAGCCACGCATTGCAGTTCCTCAGAGCCAAGTACCACGGACTGATAGAGACCAAACAAACCTATGAACATAAGCACAATCTGGATCAGTGAGGAATGTAGATATTTGCGTGGATCAAGAACACCATTAACGAGCTCCGAATCCATGTAAGACAACAAGCCCTGTTGGCTCAGTAGTAAAGCGCGTCACTAGTAATTCGAAATGATGAGATCACTGGTTCGATTCCAGTACAGGGCATCCTGCAAGAGCTTTCGAGCTCGCCTTTTTGTCTGTTCTGTATGTGACTGTTTTGTCGAATGGGTCGCCAGTTGGCCGTTCTGTTCACAGTGTGTGTGTTGGTTGTTTTATCACGAGGACATTTTTCTTGCGCTTCCCTTGATAAAACTGTTTCTTTTTCAAGAAAGTGAACAGGTAAATGACTAAATAACATATGATCTATCTACGTACTCAGTGAACGTCGAAGTGCGTTGCCTCAATCGAGACAGACCTACCCTACATCATATCACAACCCCACATTGTACTATTCATTGCAATTGCTTCCCACGTTAAGTAACACATACCCTATTCGTTTGACTGCAATCATCTCATCGTTACTAGACTCGAATATTCATACTTTTCACACCCAAGGTGTTCGACTTATATTACAAAAATTTCGCGATGCACCAACGTGCCAACGCTGAGAGAAACACCAACTTGATCATAACACTCATGAGGATTAGGTAAACTCGTACCTAACGTTCGTAGACCTTACTGCCGGCCTCTCCAGTAACCCCCAAAACACCAGAATCATCTGCTCGCTGTACATGCAAGCTTCCCATCCAATATCTACAACAAGTCGCCCCCATCATGAATCCAAGTCATTACTGTACGTTGCCTGCCATCAAACTCTCGAGCTCCCACGGGCTCAGTGTACTCCTTCGCCGCGACGCTGTTTTGCTCGTCCGGTCGCGCCGCCTCTTTTCCGGCTTCAGTTGGCCGTCCTCTGTCACGCCACTCCTGTCACGCTTGATGGGGTCGACATTCACTACCGCCGGGCTCTTGGTGTCCTTCTCCTGCGCTGCGGGCTGAGGCTGGGACTCGGGCGGCGACGCGGCGATGGTGGGCTTCTTGACGCCGCGAGAGCCCCGGGCTGCACGGAGTTTCGCCCGAACTCGGGCGGCGTCTGCTTCCCTCTCGGACGCTGCTAGCTTGGCAGCAATGGTAACCATGGTGAGAGGACTTTGCTGGGGTGCCGGGTCGGCATTGCGAGGCAGAGGGAGGCGTGAGGCGTTGTTGCGGCGCGGAGACCGGTTGGGAGATGGCGGTCCTGAGCGTCGGCCGGAGTCACCAGCACTGCGCTCGGGGCTTTGTGGCTGGCGGCGGCATGATGGTTTAGGAGATCGGCTCTCGAACTGAATTGCTGGTTCTAATGGTGACTTGACCAGCAGGATTTCGTCAAGAGACGACGTCGACGGTGTGCGTTCTCGTCCGACGATGTGGTCCATGGTTGCGTTGGCCACTTGCTTGCCAGCAACCACGGCAAGGTCCCAGGTATTTTCCTCGACAATCGTTGTGGAGTCCCCCGGTCTCCTCAGGGGCTTGCCCATCCGCAGAGACCCTCGGTTGCCCGCCGATGCGGAATCTTTTAGAGGGCTCAGTTTTGGTGGCTCTGGTAATGGTGACGAGCCCAGCATGGATTGGAATAGTGGCGCCGCGGTAGACTGTTGCAGAATCTGGACATTGGGCTCATCCACGTCGTACTCCTCCACTGGTACATGTTCGTCAAAGTCGGATTCTGCGTCGCTCTCGTCTTGGTCAAAGTCCTCTACCATTCGCAGGCTGGGTGAGGGATGAACTGAGGGGCATGGCGATGATTGCAATTGCTCAAGGTCTTCCTCAAGCTCCTCTGCCACGGCGGACAATCGCGGTGCAGGGGCTTGTCTTGTCTCGTCCACGTTCTTGACGCGCACGGGACTGAGTCGCAATCCCATCTGCAGTTCTTCGTCGCAGACTGGCCGTCCGCTGGCAGCCATGCGCTTGCGCCAACCGTCGATGAGGTGAACGGCCTCGGTCCAGCGGCTTTCCATCTTGACCCAGCCATCCTTTAGGTGGGCAATCTCCTCCTCGCGGACCACAACCTCCTCGATTGGCACGAAGGATGGGTTCGTCAAGATCGTTCGCATGTGGTCGAGCACTGAGTCTAGCTCCGATGCCATGTCCTCCCAGCCATCTTGTCTGGTCGCCAGACAGTGGTCGTTGTCGTTGTTCCAGCCACTCATCTCTCGTAGTTGTTTCATCGTCCGGCGCATCACATTTAGGATGGCCGTGTTCTCCTCGCTGAGATTCTGAGCCAGGTTGGCCAGAAACGCGTTCGTCTCGCTTCGTAATTCGTAGTCGTCCGCCACGGTGTTTCCTCCCCGGCTAGAAGAGCTAGTTGCTCCGCCGACATCTCCAGTAACGGTGATGGACATGACGGCCGAGCTGCCTCGAGATCCACGCGCGCGACCAGCCTCTCCAAGCTGCTTCTTGAGCGTGTCAATCTGGCGGTCACGCCGGCGCACATCGTTCGCACATGCCGCACGAGCCTGTGCGACCAGTCCCTTTGTGCGGGCGACCTCTTCCTTCAGGCCGCGAATTGCGGCGTCGGCTGACTTCATCTGGGTTTTGAGTGCAGACTCAGAGGCTTCTGCAATGTCGAGTTTTCTTCTGGAATCGGTGTGTTTTTCGGATAATCGCGCAATGTCGTTGGCGTGCTTCAGGTTCTCGGCTCGCAAGCTGCGCATGGTCGCGGAGAGCGACTCGCGGTGTTCGGCATCGCGCTGGAGGGATTAGCTGGGGTCGCTGCGACGGCGGAAACAAAGGTCAGACTTACGTCGCGTCGGAGAATCAGGTCGTTGAGGACGGCGACGATGCGCCCCATGGTAGCGGCATCCTCGCCGTCGTTCATGGCCGGGCTGGCGAAATCAATGCTCTGGCCATCGCGCAAAAGGCCGCGCGAGAGCAGCTGGTTGTTGATGTACAGCGACGCTGTGCGGAGGTTTTCGGTGTCAATCATGCTGAGCTTACGGAATCAGAACCCAACGAAAGCAAGAGCATTCTTGTCATCCAGAGCACGCGGTTGAGGATTTGGAAGAGCTGGCCGATGGTGGTTGTTGGATGCGCATATAGCTGGCCGGCGTTGATACTTTGTTTGGGCCCGTTGCTACGTGGGGGGAAAGTAAACAAATCCGACATGGGGGATTGGGGGGGATGACTAAGGTACGTACCCTTAAAGTGGCCGGCCGGCTGCCCACCGCCTGCTGCCAGTGAGCATGGCCCCATGCCTAAGGCGCGCACTCAACAAGGGCGAAAGCGGGCGACCAGCATTGCGTCGACAAGACACGTCTCGACAACTGGCACTGCAGCAGAAACGCATCATCCGACGGTCCCTCCAAGGGCCCCCTTTGGGATGCAGGACCACATGGCTGTACGAGAAGCAAACACTGAGTGGCCGCCTTTTGGGCCGTCGCCTGGGTTGACAGGTCGACAGCTACAGAGGTGCATATACTCCGCACCATAGCCCGGCGCGACTCAACGGCAGCGTCCCGTCGGGACCGCGGTATTTAGCGGCTGGCTAGGCCATGTGAAGTTAATTGATCCATACCGTTGCGGATTTTGCTGCAAATTCTGCAGTCTCAGGAGTCGGACCTGGGCCGGATGACACACAACTACCCAGGTATCGAGGCGTGTTGAGGGTGAGACCCTCAGAGCCTCCACCCCGGTCTTTGAACTTCTTACTTCTTCTGGACGCGCAACCCAGCTTCTAGGGCATCCCGTTGAGCCGAAGAGGAGAAGAAAGAAAAATTCTGCTGCAGGTGCTTCTTGCCCCAGAGCAATTGCTGGGCAACCTCAATCACCTGGACGCTGGAGCCGCCACACAAGTCCCAGACCGCAATGGATAATCAACATCACGAGCAGACAGGGACTAGGTCTGTCATCACAGGCTCTGCAATCCGACAGATCATAAAGACAATGTTGAATCCCCTGTCGGCCGTGATCCCGACTTCTTATAAAGGTCGGAAACTGAGACTTGCGCACAGTCCTGGCAATTATGTTTTATTCATCGTAGCAAGTCATGACTGGGATCTGGGTATAAATGCTTAGAATATGTTCATGAAAACGTCAATTCTATTTGCCAGCAATGGAAATGTCTTCCACGTGTGAGCGCCAATGTGGGACATCGGGTCCTCATCATCGACGTCCAAAAAGATCGGAAACACCTCGTGGGGAACCTGGGTGATCCCGGTCTACCATCCCCAGAACCCAGGGCTGACGCGGCTAGATATATTCACCCGAGGCACCCCAGCATCCTGTCAACTGCCATCTATGCGGAAATCGATAGTGCGACTGCATGTTCCAGACTTCCATCCAGTGCCGACGTATGCCATCTGGTCCATCCTGTTTCAACTCTCGGAGCCATTGCCTCGCACGAGTCGCCTCCACGGCTGACGCCATTGTGGAGGGTCGGACATTTTGCAATATCTTTGACTTTGGGAACCGCGCGTCCTGAATGGCGAGTTGAAACCAAGGTTGCTTCTTTCATGGCTCGGCACCTGTGTTTTCGTGGTCAGCATCTACTCCACCCGTATCGTAGCATCAAGGTTGATTTAAAGTAAATATTCAGACATGGTTGAGAAGATTTTGGTAAAGCGGTTGTTTTCGGCACTCAGCCAGGGAGACCCAAGTAGACTCGGGCATCCCACGGTGTTTCGATGGCCCCGCGACGTCATCATGAAGGAGAAATGGAGAAAGCATCGGAACTTACAGCAATGTTTGCTTTTCAACCGAGATTGACTTCATGTCTCTGGCCTGAATTTCCCCCGCTTCTGGCGCATTGCGTTGACCTTCCGCCTGTCCTCCTCGAAGCTCCTCAGCAGTGCAGCCTGCTCCGCCTTCCGCCTCTCTCTGAGCTGGAACCTGTAGAAGTCCTGAGTCTCGGATTTCTTCTTTGTGTCCCTGTCAATCATCTTGCGCTTCGCCTCCTCGGCCTCGTCCCGGCTGGCAGGCGCCACTCTTCCTCCGCGCACCACCGTCACGAAGCCGTCATCGTCGGGCTCGTTTCGGAGTCGCTTGGAAAGCTCCGCAGCTTCCTTCTCCTTGCGGTTGAATGCGTTGAAGAAGGCGTGCACAGCCTTCTGGGTGGCTTGCTTATCGACGCGCGACATCTGCAAGTGTGAGGCAACCCAGGACGATCCCAGAGCCGGGACCTCGTCGGCGAGATTGCTACCCCACGAGGGATATTTCTTGGTTTTGTGAACCTTGGCAATGGCTTTGAGAACCTGCTGCACACTCTTCTCGTCGGCGAGTAACACGATGGCGGTGCTGCTGCTTCTCTGTAGTCGTCGTGACCAGATCTGCGGCAGCTGCACAGCCTCTTCTTCTCGCGCCCGCTCCTCTGCCTCCACCTCTTCGCGCTTTCTTTTCCGTGCGAGTGCATTGAGTTTCGTGGCGTGTGCGGGATCAATGGGTAGCGAAGACTTGTTCTGGTCCTCGAAGGTAATGCTCTCGAACCGTCCAGCCCCAACGAGCTCGGTGAATACGGCGCGAAAGTGAGGTTCGGTGCAATCTGCGGGGATATTCTTCAAGAACAAGCTTCGGGAATCGCTTGCGCTGGGGATCTTGGGCGCATTCCGGCGTACGCGAACTTCATGGATGGCGGTCTCTGGGTATGACGACGTCCCAGGGATTTTGATCGGGAGGACTGCGAACTGATCGCTAGTGTCTTCGACGGGCGCCATGGTGAGTTGCCCTCGACGGCCTTGAAGTGAAGCGGGTGGTTGGGATGGTGCAGGGAGGAAGCGGAGGATGTCGAGTTGATCGTGGACTGGGAAAAAGATTCGAAGGTCCGGCGATAACAGAAAAAATGGCGAGCCCCACATGAACTGTACTGTGTTATCGGCACTGTATGAACACGGTGTGCCTACGTGTGGTGATGCTTCCTCTCACTTGGCCAGCCATGCAATTCGGAGGAGACACCAACCTTCTGAAGTACTTATGGTTAAGAAGTTAATGGAATTACGTGCTTCGTGGTTCATGCAATTAGGAACATTAATTTACCCAAACTCACCTTCTATGCTCTTTGATTCGAGACACCAGCATTGACTTTTCACTCTCGCCTGCAACTGCCACCTGCTGCAGGCATGACGTTCAAGAGATATTCTCAAGGCGTAACGAATGTCCATTTCACCGCATCTTGGCAAGTACAAGTAAAGTGCCATGTCTGTGTCTGATGCTCAACCAAATCCAGGCTGACACTCAACCGTTCATTGTCAGCTCCTTCCATACCCTTCCTCCTTCTTGACCCTTCTTCCTTCTTAACCCTTCTTCCTTAACCCTTCTTCTTCTTCTCTTCCTTCTCCCCTCATCTTCTCCCTCATATCTTCCCCCATCTTCTTCCTCATATCTTACCTCATCTTCTTCCTCATTTCCTCCCTCATTTCCTCCCTCATTTGTCCGACAACATAGAATGGAAAGTGTAGTGCTCAATACATCATCCCCCCATTTACAATGTCGAACCAAAACCAGTCATCTACCCGAGCCGCATTGCTGTCGTTGAAACGATTTTTTCTCGGCTACAGCAAAGATGAACCGCTTGGAAGTACGCCTCATCTTTTGGCATGGAGGTCTTGGAAGTGGTTCATAATAGCCACAGTGGTCCTAGGAATCTACGTCGACATCTTCCTCTACGGCAGTACTGTCGTTGTTCTCCCGTTCCTCCTCGAGAACCAGGCCGGTGTCAGCCATGACGATATTGGCAAATGGACCGGCTACTCGATGCTCACATACAGCCTTGCCTCCTTAATCAGCAGCCCTATCGCAGGGTTCGTCGCCGACAAGGCTCCCAACCGTCGATTACCTCTCCTTGTGGGCCTTTTGTTCCTCTGCGTCGGCTGTTTCTGCCTTTGGTTCGCGAGGAACATCACGACACTCCTTATGGGCCGGTTCCTCCAGGGCGTGAGCGCTGGCTTCGTCTGGAGCATCGGTCTTGCATTGATCGCTGATACGGTCGGAGTCCATGAGGTCGGTGAATTACTGAGTTATGCCGACATCTCGCTGTGTTTTGGTCTCGCCTCGGCCCCTCCCATTTCTGGACTTGTCCTGAAGGCGTGCGGCAAGAATGCCGTGTATGGTCTGGTCATGGGATTAATTGTCTTGGACATTGTTATGCGACTCTTCTTAATTGAGCGCCAAGCCGCAGAACGATTTCAATCTACCTCCGTCGACGAAGAGACTGGTATCAACGACCAGAAAGATTCAACAGATGGACAGGATCTCAGTTCCCAAGCGACCAGCGACATGGGCAAGGATTCCAGTTATATGGAACACGTCGCTATCCCTCTAAAGTCTTTGAGGGTATTCGGAGCGCTGGTTGGTACCTGGGCGGTGGCTCATATCCTGTAAGTCATCTTTCTGGAATCCCATGACAGCTGTTAACAATATTCAGAATTTCCATCGACGTTCTGGTTCCCATTTACTGTGAGGAACAGTACGGATGGGGCCCTCTCCAGGTTGGCTTATTACTTTTGGTCTTCTACGGCCCATCACTCCTCTGCATCTTGACGGGAAGACTTGCGGACCGTGAGCACGACGGCAAATGGCTGGCCATTGGCGGGTTCTTAGGCTGCATCCCATCCTTCCTGGGCCTGGCGGCGATTCACTCGATTTCCGAAACTGAAGCTTCGCTGACCATGTGGTTTTTGATGGCCTGCGCGGGCATTTCCTTGTCTTTCGCAAACACCCCAGTCATGGCAGAGGTTGTCTACGCCCTGATGGACAAACAGGATCGGTACCCTTCGCTTCGTCGGAACGCGGGTGGTTATGGGATGGCGTACGGCATGTTCATGACAGTGTTTTCACTGGGGTCTGCGACGGCGAGCGCGGGCTCTCCTCACTTTCTCGAGCTCGGGGGAAATGCATGGGCTGCTGCCATGTATTCATTAGCGGCATCCTGTTTGTTTGCGGTCGTCCCGGTGGCTATGTTTACCGGTCCGAAGCCAAGCTGCGGTCGTCCCTTCGCTCGAAGGAGACCGCTCCTTGCGCCAGAGACTATAAGCATGGACCAGATTAAGGGTGGCGAAGTGTTGGTCATGTCGGAGGAAGTTGTATCAAGAACAGTGTAGAACATAAAGGGGTACCATTAGCCTGAGTTTTTATTGTACATCAGGGAGAAATATGCCGGGGTTAGAATTGGTCGATGACAATGAAGCCGGAGTAGACCAAACAGATGCCTAAGGACCGCAGCTGGCAGGCTTGAATATGATATTGTAGACAACGAACATTGCTTTTATTACAATCTCTATCTCTTTGCGAAGGAACATAATGTGTAAATAATACCGTGTCACGGATCATCGCTTTGTCTTCAACCTTGCTGGTTCCCCTGAACCCACCTAGCTTTTTCTTCCATCCTAGCTTTTTCTTCCATCCTAGCTTTTTCTTCCATCCTAGCTTTTCCGAACCTCCCCATTTTCCCCTCAACCACATTGTGCTGCTCTATCTAGCCATTCGCACCAGCTCGACGCACCTCAGCAGCTCCACGAACCAGATGTCGTACATTGGGTGATTCAGGCGTTCGAGGAAGCGTTTCTCAGCCTCGGCGACTTGATCCGACCTATCTTTGACTGTGACTGTGCCGTATGACCCGGGGTCCAACTTGTTGGCGAAATCTCTTAGAAGCTCTCTTTCCCTGGCGATAGAGGCCAGGTCATTGGCCTCGGTTGCTGTGTCCTCAATGAGCAAATCACAGCCGAAGACGGCTAGATGCACCTTCGCGATGGTACTGATTGGGGCGGCTCGGGTGGACTTGAAGCTGCTGAGCTTGTCTAGTCCGGCTCTTTGGAGCTTCTTCTTGTACATGGCGGGCTTGATCTCCCTGTCTGATGGTGCTGATTGGGGCAGCTCGGGTGGACGAGAAGCTGCTGAGCTTGTCAAGTCTGGCTCTTCGGAGCTTCTTCTTGTACATGGTGGGCTTGATCTCCCTGTCGAGGTCGTGGCGATACCCGTGGATGTACGCCATACGGCTCGATGTCTTGTCTCCTTTCTGTAGGATGAAGCGGGTGACTGAGCATTGAATTGTGACTGTCGCAGTTGGTAGTGCGGCTTGCATCGTGTCTGTTGTAGTTGGTGCTGCGGCTTGATTCTTTGCCTCATTTCTGTAGGACGAAGCGGGTGAATGAGGCTTGTATTGTGGCTGTTGCAGTTGGTGCTGTGGCTTGCATCATGTCTGTTGTAGTTGGCGGCCGTATTGACGTTTCCGATCTTGAAGGCCTCGCAGCCTAGGAGGGCCAGATTGACCGCGTCGAGATGGCCAAGCCAGGCCAACTGGGCCTTCATTTCCGAGGCATTATTCATCGTCTGGACGGCGGCAAGTTGTTCCAAGAGAGGCTCTTGTTGTATGAGGAGGTAGAGTTGGGAGGCTGCTGGGGCCATCCGATCGCCGTTGGCATAGGTCCCGTTGGTCAAGCCTTCGCCGATGATGGTATGATTGAAAGACATGTTGGTGATTAAATGATAGTGTGGTGATTGAATGACATTGTAGTGGTTGTCGAGGGAGGTTGGATGGAGAGAAAGGAATCAGGGCCCCGGCTCTTTATAGCATCAAATTCCAAGCTTTTCCAACTTCGAAAGCCAGAAAAGCTAGATATTAGGCAGCCGTGAAAGCATTAGGTTTGCAAGATGAAAAGAATCGGAGTTTTTTTGAACTTGTGATCGTAGCAACCGCGCCCCAGAGCCAGCCGCCGACCAGAAGACGGTTGCGGTCGGTGCTATGGCTCGATTGCTTGCCTCTCTTCTGTAGGACGAAGCGGGTGACTGAGGTTTGCAGTGTGACTGTTGCGGTTGGTGCTGCGACTGGTGTTGTACTGTGTTGAGATAGAAAGGAAACCGGATTGACGATTGAGGCAGGCTAGGCCTCTTATATAAGCTGCCCAGGAGATTTTTTCCCCCATGAATCGGAGACATAGAGGCTCGAAAAAAAAGGCCTGGATGGGTTGCTGGCAAACACTAAAGGCATAATGTTAATGTGTACCATCTTGCCGGGAAAGTCTAGGGTTTAAAGTTACTGGGCTCTCTAGGAATATGTATTCTGAGTTCGCCATCGGCACAGTAGTGTTGTCCGGCGTTGTGGATGCGAAGGGGGTTTTCCTCCAACCGTTCTCCAGTGCCACCTTGGATAGCAACGCAGGAGGAGCAGTCGAGAGCAGTGGGACTTGGTGTCACCGATTGGGTCGACTGATTGCATTGGCAAGCAGCTCACGGTAGTTTGGCTGACGATGGCGACGTTGCCACGGTCGCTAAGCGCCCTCCACAGGTTTCTTCAGCCGCCGTTGGATGTCGCGGGCAAGTCATCAAGGTTGTCATGACGTTCCATCACCCTCGCGGAGACTCGTCAGGTGAGTGTTGCCTAATGACAGGATAGCAAGGGAAAAGAAAACCCTGAGAATAAAATTTAAATATCTCATCCCTTGGTTTAGTCTTGTATCTCTCTACCTGGGTCGCTGCGCACCTTGAGCCATTACCCATTCAAAGCATATGACCGTGGCATCCTACCCTGGTAGAGTCAATCCGCTGACTGGACTAGGGTTCATTGTAACACGTACATTTACACACCAAGAGTATTGCATATGTCGTGGATATTCTTTCTACTTGTCCCCAGGAGATCCAAGAGAATCCCAGGATCAATTACCTCGCCTCCCAAGCACATGCGGCCTTAGAGAGTGGCCAACAACACTCCAGAAGACTTCATCAATAAAGAGCTCGGGATCTGAGCCACAACAGCCCAGACGAATCGACTCAGGGTGCTCCTGTATTTCATCGTATCTGATTATCTAGTTCAGTCGTCCTTCCCTTGGTGAGTCTCCGCTCTAGCTACCCCCATTGACTCCTTCCGCGCCCAGCTCCTACTCCTTGATGTAATCAAAGCAGAACTCCAGATTTCTTGTCGACTCCCTGTACTCTTTTCCTGCATCAAACATCCCGAGCTAACGTCCTCCTATCCCCAAACCAATCAAGGCAAAGCTCCAAATTTTCTATGTATTGCCTTCACCTTAAACTGCTGCCAAGACACTTATGAACATCTCTACCGATGGTGTCCTCAATGCTGAGTCGATTGCCCCGATGCCTGTGTTAGAGCTGCTCGTCGACTTGCCGCAAGACAATCGCCGCCACCCTTCCCACTCCTGGTTCTTGCTAAAGAAGTAATTGTTCGTACAGGAAGAAAAGAAATAAAGACCTAGATATCGAGGCGTGGTTTCATTCCGTTCTTGGGCTCTATCTTGTAGAACCTGGGCGACACGTTGTGGGTTGTAAGATGTGGGATGTTGGTTGTGAGTAGGTCGCAGGTTACAGGAGTACAATGGAGGGCAGGACAGTCAACGATGGAGACATATCACGAGTTCATCAAGCACCAAAAACAATCGTTGTCATTATAAAGCAGGCCAAAAAAAAAAAAAAAGGAAAAGGAAAAAACTGGCCCAGTGCGAGCCCCCTTCCCTTTTGACAACGAAAACTTTTTAATCCTCGTTGCCGGTGGCGGCAGCGGCAGCAGCGCGGGCTTCGGCGGCGGTGGCAGCGGCTTCGGCGGCAGCGGCTTCGGCGTCGGCTTCGGCGGCGACAGCGGCGGCAGCGGCGGCGTCAAAGTTTCTGGTCCAGGCGACCAGCTCCTGGACCACCCCCTCGAGACGGTCCAGCCGTCCCTCGAAACGGTCCAGCCGTCCTTCGAGACGGTCCAGCCGCCCCTCAACTTGGCCAACACGGCCCGACACCTCCTCGGCTTGCTAGAGGTAATGTTAGTATAGGTCAGGTACCGAGAAGAGCAAAGTCAACTTACAGGCATGGCCATATTCTGGCCCAACTTGTGGCAATGGTAGCACCGCACATCGTGGCGGGCCTTCTTGCCAGGGTTGCCCTCTGGCTTCTTCTAAATGAGTGAGTCAGTATAAGCTATTATGAAGAGAGAACATAATATAGGGGACTTACGGGGGGGTCTCCCCCACGACGTTTGCCCGAAGGGGCCGCAAACGCCGACGCGAGGAGCTGGTCGATCGACTGCATGGTGGCGGCGGAGGGAAGGGGGGGCAGGGAGCAGGGACCGGGGCCGTACGAGACGAGACGAGACGAGACGAGACGAGACGAGACGGGACGGGACGGGACGGGACGGGTGAGGCGAGGCGAGGCGAAGCAAGCCAAGGTGAGGTGAGGTGAGGTGAGGCCAGACAAGGCGAGGCGAGGCAGGGCGCGAGGCAAGGGGCAGCGGGCAGCGAGAGACGGGAGACAGGAGACGGGAGACGAGACAAACCAGCCAGGCTGGTTGAAAAAGAAAATTGGGAAATCGGAGAGGGGGAGGGGGGGCGCCGCGTCTTCTCTTCGAGGCTGAAAAGAAAGAAAGAAAGAAAGGAATCCCAAGGTGGGAGAAGAAGATTTATGTATTGTGTGGGTAGGGTTACTGATCCTGACGGGAAGACTTTTAGGCCATTCAGCAAGCAGATAAATCCTGTGCTGGTCATGGAATAGTTTGACGAATGGAAAAATTGAACAGGCAGCCCGCGGCCAATACCGCAAGCACAGTCAATAACCTCAACCCTTAGTGGTTAGGAAATGATACGCTTAGCTTAAGGATAAAATCTAACGACTAAGAACCCGAGCCCTCAAGACTAACGAATAATAATTAACCAGACCCTGAAGACTAACAAATAAAAAGAATAGGCAATATCGCCTTACCCTACCTGTGGACAAAGCCCTAATACACGGGCTGTATGTTTAGTCTACTTGAGGAGGGGTTCATCGCATTAAGAGGTCTTTGCACGCTGTGTTGAATCAACGCGGAAGTAAAGCAGACAGGTATTAGATGCCTAGGACCTATACCTGCGTCCTTAGCTACAAAGGTGGTGGACATTTTCCAGCGTTGATACACACTCTCCCACTGTACATAGAACCCGAACCGCTCAAATGGTTTCAGAATACCGGAATCCCTTGAGAATCGTCTTTGTTGATGTTTGATCGCTCATGGAAAGCTCTCTGCTTCGTTATTGTGATCGCCTTTGCGAGATGTCGTTGGATTCTCCAGGCCCACCCTCAGGGATTCTCCAGCGGCTCTGCACGAACGGGTCGCCCGCCAAGCTGCAGCTGCAGTGGGGCCGAGTGCGGGATCGTTATCTCCGTCCAATCACAATTGTTAACAAGTGATGTGTCGGACCCTGTGGTCCGTGTCCCACGCTTTTGTACCGTGCCCTCGGACTTGAATTACGGTGCCAACAAAAACAATTAATTTCAACTAATACTATAACCCCGTTTTGGTTGCGTACTTGACGTACTATAAAACTCCGGGGGGAAAAGGACGAAGGCCAGTCCCCACAAAAAATGACTCAGTTCATGGTCATGTCGGCGTCGTCGTCCTCGTTGTTGTTGCTGTTGTTGTTGTTGTTGTTGTTGTTGTTGTTGTTGTTGTTGTTGTTGTTGTCGTTGTCGTTGTTGCCACTAGTATCGTCGTCCTTGTCGTCGGGGGAGGGGGATCTTGGCAGCGGCAGCGAGGTTGGACTTGGCGGCGACGTTGGCGGCAGCGCGAGCAGCAGCCCTGAGGGCGTCGGCGTCGGCGGCATCGGGGAGAGGGCGGCGACAGGAACGGGGGCGGCGATGCCAGCAGCAGTAGAAGAAGCAAAAGATCTCTCCCCGCGTTTCACCCAGGCCGTCACGCTCCGATGCATCCATCCCCTTGTAGCGGTCTGGGCAGGCTGCCAACACTTCCTCCAGTTGCTCGGCTTCACTTGACGTTCTTCATCGTGTGAAAGGGTTCGTGGTATCTTTTACTAACATCCATTAGAACCTTGCAAGACGAAAGCAAAAATCAGGATACTAACGAGTAGGGACGGTTTAAATGTGCATGTTACTCACGGAGGCGATGGTGATGATGATGATGAGGTTGTTGTTGATGATGGTGTTAAAGATGTCATGGTACCTTGGTTAGGATCAAGAGGTAGAAGTGGAAGTGGGATTTATAGTACCTGTTACTGTGTTTTGTACCTGCCTGGTATGTAAATACGTAAGGTCAGCAATTGAGTAGATAGGTAGGTAGGCACAAAGTAATGCAGTAGTCACCAGACGGACGTTCATTGAGAGAAGGCAGTGCGACAGACACCCTCCTGCAGTGTAGGAAGGGATCTCTGGGTAAGACTAGAGTAGCTCCATCCCTTGCCGATATCATGTAACATTGTAACGATATAGCCTTGTTCCTATATCAATACATTAGTTAGTAGAGCCTGCCGAATCTTCTGTCACGGGGACCCATCGCCAACAAAGGCAAGACTGCCCCAATAGCTCCCAAGACTGCCAAGCGGACACGACGACGAAGAGTATGGAGAAGGTCCTCAGGTGCGAGGCGGGCAACAACAGGACCTAGAAAACATTGCTCGTGTGCGACTCAGCTCTCGGAAGAGATGGAAATTGCCAAGTTGTCGTGTGTCAGCTGTGGCGTTGGGCGGATTGCTGTTGTGATCTTAGTGATTGGCTTGATGGTGTGTACCTGGCTAGCGTCACATACGAGTCGGGTCATGTGCAGGAGGCCATCCAGCTGTCATGCCAAGGATTGAGTGAAGGTGGTGTGCACTAGTATGGACAAGTGAATACCGTAGTTCTCGTTGTGGCAGGCGGGTGAAATGAAACACTGCATACTAAAACATTTAGAATAAGTAATAATATATCTTTATAAATACTAATAATATTTATTATCTTAACACTTAATATATCTTAGCCCTAATACTCTTAGTATAAAAACCCCTAAGTATAAAGAAAAAAACTAATGAAAGAGTATAGCTAGGTTATTTTATCACTTACCTAACCTGGTGTGCGGTGTTTTGTTCCATGGTTCTCACATTGACTCCAGCTACTACGGCAAACAGGGGAACGTCTCTTCTCCAGTCCCTACTTAGTCTCTGGCGGTGACAAGGAATACGTATATACTAACCCTGGCCTGATGAGTATTGACATGGACATCAGTACAAGAAACCTTGAGTGAAACCAAGACTACTATGTTGTAACACTGTCACAACCTGTGTTTCAAAAAACCAAGGAATAAGTCTCGGTGACAATGGAGTGTTCGTGAGGGTACAGGTGGTCGACTGGAGCGATGCAGAGCCATCTCGATCCGGACAAACGCCACAAAATGCAAGCTGCCCACTCTTGGTCAAAAGCGGCAGAATCTGACTACACCCATGAGTAGCGTAGGCTGTGACATGAGGCTCTGCAAGACGTGAGGGTGTGAGGATCGGTGTGAGAATCGATGCCGAGCGGGGAGAACACGAGATGGATGGAGGTGGAGGTGGAACCACAGGAGGTTTGCGCTGGAGGGGTATTAAGGTGAGCCGAGGGTGTCGGAGTAATGTAAATCAGGGGCATGGATAAGTGTCGTGATGTGAACAAGTGTATGAATGTGCATAGGGGCCAATATTTTCCCTAGCTTGGGCTGACCTGACCTGAGTACAATATCAACCCCAACCGACCTGAGAACCAACCCGGAGATTTTCCTGGATTTAAATGTTTATTTGAAAGCGGGTGAACTC
Source organism: Neonectria ditissima (assembly GCA_001305505.1). Classification (NCBI taxonomy): domain Eukaryota; kingdom Fungi; phylum Ascomycota; class Sordariomycetes; order Hypocreales; family Nectriaceae; genus Neonectria; species Neonectria ditissima. Next base: position 2,210,186 of record LDPL01000040.1, on the reverse strand, counting down.
AAGTTGCATTTGTTGCTTGCGATACGGCGTGATCTACCAGGCATTGATGAGTGATGTGGTCAGTGCGCCCGGGCGACTTTGCGTGGCGGAGAAAATATAATTGCTCTCTGAGTTGAGCCGCGCGGATAAACAGGACGCCTCCAAATCCCATGCCCACGTTGTCCAATCACGACCCCCGACAGCACAAAGTTGCGACTTGCGACACTACCATGCAGTGTGAGGCTCTTTCAGCATCATCAGCTGCACTCAGATCCAAGCGTGTGGGCGCCTGCATACTGAGTGGGCTGGCTACTCCCGCGTGGTTGCGCTGGTTATGACCCAACCACGCCCCGATCTGCACCCGCACGCCGACAAGGGCCTCGTAAGCGGGATGAGGCTCATTGAGTGAGTGCCTCGTCTGGGATCCTCAAAAGAGAGCAGAATCTGCATTCCGCTCCTATTGGCTCGCCACTTTGGGGGGCGTTCGCATGCGACGTCGGCCATCGAAGCCGATGGCGAGGCAGCCCGGCGGATGTGCCAACGATCAATATGCAGCTTGTGCAATGGTATGTGCATTAGTCCGTACCAATATTGTACTACGCTAGTCGTTTCCCATGACGCTCCTCGCGACGCTGGTGGTGAATCCCAGTATTGTCCTCGACTCGTGCGCTGTACTGCAGACTTCCCCTCACGATACTCGTCGCTGCCGAGCCTCGCCTCGCCGAGAAAATCCAGCCTGATCTTGGTCATGGAAAACCCACTGGTATGGAGATTCGCACTTGCGGGCGTCGTAAGGGCACCCGAATTCCAGCCGGCCCAAACCGCGTGTCACAGCCGCAAGTGTTCGATGGCCTCGACCGCGCGAGATGTTCCACGTCGATGCGGCTCTGCTTCAGACCTCGGCGAACAAGCCTGCTAGGTCTGCCCCTTGCACAATGGCCCTGAGACCTGCGAGCTACACGAGGCTGCGGTCGAGCCTAAACTCCGGACGTGAATTGGCAGCTCCGAGCCTCAAATCACCTCACTCTACGCTCCATTATAATACCATCGCCGGCCTTCCTCGGCCAGGTGTCGCCTCTCCTCCAGAATTGCAACTCATGCCTTGTCATCGTCACTTCGTCCTAGGACGCCCCCTGCACGGCGCCGCCAGAGTCTTCGGGGCGTCATCCCAATAGCAGCACCATGAGCCTTCTCAAGCTCCCCATTGAGATCATCACCCTCATCTGCGAGCGCCTTCACATCGACCACCTGTTCAACTTTGGCCACACCTGCCACCACCTCCGCTACATCCTGCACAACGAAAACATATGTCGCAGGGCGCTCAAGGTGAGCCGTTGCCCCGATCCCCGCGGATGGCCCCGCTGACGGCCTTCTTACAGGCGCTCAGCTTCTCCGCTGAGGCCGTCGAGGCTCAGACCTGCCACGCTTACGCGAGGGGGCTGCGGAGGCTCGTCAAGAGGCGGAACGCGGTTCGGGGTGCCGAGCCGTACCTGGTCGCCGTCGTGGCCATGGCCGAGACCTTCATCTACACCAATGGGGTTCTGTGCTACACCGTTGACCGCGAGAACCTGCACGTGCTCGACGTGCACCGGTCCGCCACGGAAGAGCTGGTTGTCAAGGTCCCCTGGATGCTGCGCCCTGTGATCCCCGGGTTCCAGCGTTCGGACCTGTACTCATTCCGCCCGCTGTACTGTTCCGACGGCATCCTCTCGTGCCTGTACAGCCACAGGGACTGCGATGGCGCGACGACGAGCTGGTTGGTCATCCTGCGCACCAAGGACGTAAAGCTGCTCGCCCTGCGGCGGCTGCATTCCACGCAGAAGCTGTTTGTGCGCAACAACAGCGCCTACCTCGTCTACGGCACCAAGTCCCACCCGGGGTTCGACGGCTTCAAGCGCTGGGTCCTGCAGCGGCTCGACCTGCGCAGCGTCAAGTGGGCGGCGTCGGACCTGGTGCTGTGGAACTTTGCGGGATCCAAGCTGGGCCAGAACATCTGCTTCGAAATCTTCGACGACCGCTTCTACTGCCTATCCAACAAGAACAAGCTGCAGCCCGAGCACGGCAAGTGGAACTCGTACTACCACGTCGTGCGCTTCCCCCTGAGCGAAGCCACCCGCGAGAGCTGCGAGTCACCGCCGATGCGCAACCTCTGGCGGCGGCACGCGGCCGAGGGCCCCGTCGACCAGCGCTGGGACTCGCTGCAGCTGGCCAGGGACAACGGCTCCGGGAAGCTCTTCATCGTCGAGTCGAGGCGCGAGTGGCTGCCGACCAACGCCCAGAGCCAGCGCAGCTGCTACAGAAAGGAGGTCCGGTTCGGCCAGGAGGACTGCGGCCAGGCGCGCCACCCGCTGTCCGACATCCTCAGGGACACGCTCCCCATACAGGAACCGTCGTCGGACGACGAGGCCCAGGGGCCCAACGCGTGGGACAGCGAGACGCACGTCGAAACGCGCCCGCCGGAGAACGTCCACGTGGGCGACAACGGGGCCGCGGGGACCATGTTCACGATAGGCGAGTGCTTCGTGCGGTTCTACAACGCGTCCTGCGATGCCTTCGTCGACCTCGTCAACGAGTCCCAGCGGCTGCGACTGCGCGTGCGGCCCAAGGTGGATGGAGATGCGACGAAACCGGAGACGCATCACGGGGTGACGTTTTGGCCACCGGACCAGACATCACCACCCAACCCCCGGCTAGCCCAGCTCCACGACATCCTGTACCCCCAGATCCCTCTGGGCGAGGTCGAATGGGCCATGGACGACCGCTCGCTGGTGTACGCCCCGGGGCACGCAGCCCAAGGCCGGCCGAGGCCGCTGGTGCTCATGTCGTTTGACGCCGCGATCCGCCTCCCGGCGTTCCCAAAGCTGCGACTCGAGCGCGCAGACGTCACCTCGCCGCCCGATGAATCCCACCCTGCAGCGGACCGCGTCCTTCTATCAGAAATCTCGGCGGGTTCCGTGTCCACTCACAGCCAGGCCGAGGGCCCTCCCGAGACCTGTCCCCAGAATCCCTCAAACGAGGCGTCCAATGTAACGCACACCGGCGCGCCCTGGGCCAAGACCTGCCGGGCTCTTTACCTGAGGATGCCCAAGACGCAGGCCTCTCCCTGCGGTTTCGACCTGTCCTACTGAACAACATAACCCACTGGAAAGTCGAGGCCCTCCCTCCGTAAACACGTGGACATCCCGACTTCTAAGCCGCCAGCTGACCCGGCTGATGACATGGCAGTGCAGCGGAGGAACGGGAAGAATCGGCCTCGTCTGTTTTCCCAATAAGCGGGGGGGACTTTGTCAAATACCAAACGGCATGTCTGGTGGTTCGCCATCTAGGAAAAAGGCAACTTTAGCTGACGCGCTAGACGAGATACTACAAAGAGCAACATTTCCATAGAAAATCACTACAGCGCCGAGGCTGTGTCCACTGCGCATGTACGTCTAGTTTAGTAAAAAAGATGATCCCATCTGCAATTACAACTGGCCTCCATCCTCCATCAGGAAACGACCGCGACGCTAGAACGACAAGACAACTGCACCTCGCAAGGTCCACCGCGACGGGGAGAGAAGTGATAACCCGGCAAGATACACTTTTACAAACCTGCAGGTTCCCCCTCATCGCTCGGCCTAGAACCTGGCATGGTTTTGACAGCGCATCGTACATGGCATCGCCTTCATGCACTTCTTCAAATGCCATGGGCCGCATCAAAGAAACCGCAATCCAAGAAGAGTATGCCGGAAAGAATGGCATACGAAGTATGGCAAGCCGAGGCCAAGTCCTTGCCCGCCTGATCTACACATGCAGCTGAACACATGATTCCTTTCCAAAAGACTCTGGTATTATGTCTCGAGTCTACCACAACGCCAGGTATGCCCTGCTCCGGCCATACAGGCCTCTCCGAAAATGATGTTAACTCCCGTCCATCATCCGTGTCCACGCTCTATCTCCAAGTATCCATTAGACGGTGCGTTTCGTTCGGTTGCCGAGCATCTATCGATGAATATTGCTGGTTCGTCAAGCTAGGCGTTCCTCTCGCAAATTCGTTCATCAGCTGCTCAGCTGCACATAATTTCCTGACAACGTTAGTATTCATATCTCACATTCATCAACCTTACATACCTGGAAACTGGCCCTGCCTGCCTTGCAGCTTTCCTTGCCACCACTCATTCTCGTTCTGCGTTCTCGTCACAATCTCAATCACGTCGCCCGCTCGGAAGCTCAAGTCGCCCTCGGCCTGCGCCGCATAGTCGTACAGGGCCGTGACCATCTCGGGCGCCGGGACCGCGCTGAAGCGGGTCGGCTTCGGCTTCGGCTTGGGTGGCGGGGGCTTCTTCTTGGCAGCGATGGCGGCGAGGCCAACTTTCCCTCCGGTCGGAGAATAAGGCGGAGGAGGATTCGTCTCGGCTACCGGTGACTGGGCCTGGTAGGCGCTCGCTTTGGCGCTGGGGGCAGCGATACTGTGGGTAACACTCGCCTTCTCTTCGCCTTGGGTGAGTAGTGCTTGGGTCTTGGGGCCTTCCAAAGCAGGGCGAGGGACGTATTTGACCGGTCTCCGTTGGCCTGTGGTTTTGAATCGGACGATTGACAAAGCCTCTGTGGTTTCTTGGATCTCGCCACGCTTCTGGGTGAAGGCTTCCTCAATGTCTAGCGTCAGGTCGAAATAGCCAATATCGCAGTGCTGCATCTTCTCGTGCAGTGTGTAGAAGATGTTGAGCTGCATATAGTAGAAGGACTGGAAGAGGGGCTGGATAAACTGGCGCTCCAGCTCAAACAGCTTGGGTAGCTCATCCTTCAGCAAGTCGTTGAAGTAGTTGAAGTCCTGGGTGGCCTGCTCGACCTCACCCTCGGCCTTCCACATGGCCTTTTCGTCCTTGGCACTGCGCTCCTTCTTATCCTGCAGCCTTTTGAGGTTGGCGCGGTGGCGATCGTAGTCGATCTTCTTGTGTTCTCGCTTAAGCGACGTTTTGCGTATCACCTTGATAACGTCGAGGAGCTCAGTGGCGGGGCGGATGATCCTAGTTTCTATCATTTCCAGCTCTGGAGCCAGTGTTTCCTGCAGTTCCTTGACGACGGCCTCATATTCCTCGCATGCGCGGATGCCTTCGGGGTTGCCCTGGACCTCGATCGAGTCTGGGTCGGACACGCGGCCGGAGATGGGCTTGTAGATTTCGGTCATGGCCTTGCTGAACTCGATCTGATGAGAGAGCATGCCATTGATGGCCTCAAAGTACTTTTTCGATTCATCGTGGAGTTTCTTTGTTTCCGTCTCCAGTTCCTGGAAGCGACGCTCGGAATCGATGTAGACGGCATCTTTGGTTTGTTCACCAATATTGAATTTCTGTTTGATCGATTGCGGTGCCTAGAGAGTGCGTCAGTAGGTGCGTTGATCAGTCTGGAACTCGTCGCTGGCGCAAAGCGACGGAGCGGTTTTGCGCGCTGCACCAGGTGAGGGGCACGGCTTACCCGGATGACGGTCTTCTGAAAGCCCTTGAAGCTCATGATGGGCAAAGGGGAATAAATACAGAGAGGGAAAGCGCGTTAGTGTGCGCAGCTTGGTGTTGAGGAAGTCGATACACTGAGTGCGAGTGAGATGGAAGAGTCGCCGGGGATCTCAAGTCGCGAGGCCGCCAAGTTGGACGAGGGCATCAACCTTAAGGCATGTATCGACCGGTGACGACTTGGCCGTGGCTGTGCTCCCCACAGTGCACTTCAGCTCCAAGCTGCTGCCCAACCCGTGAATGGCGCCGTAGTTGTGGCGCAGGCCCTATTTTTTTACGCGGGCTCAGGTGGAATCCGGAGAGGACGGAGAGCCAAGACAGCCAAACATCGACAATGCGTCACTACAGGGAGCGCCACAGGGTCGGGTTGCGTCACTACTCACTGCGGCAAGGCCTAGGATTCGCTGTAGGGATGTGAGGCTGGGGAACCTGCTGGTCTGGGCTTAGGGCACGGTACGTACCGCAGCGCCTGAATCGCGGCACTAGGCTTCGCCGTGTCAGTTGAGGACCGGAACAGGCAACGAAAAGGACAGGGAAATGGATCTAGAAATGGTACCTAATTACATATCGAGATTACCTGCTGCCTGTTGCGTACGACTGCAGCTGGAGAGCGTACCAACCGGAGTCAACTGGGAGTCGTGTCTGGGCCGTTGCTGCAGCATGTCTGCATCTAGTCACCAGCAGAAAGGGAATCTTCGGAGATGCTGCATCCCAAATCACACCCTACCGCTATTACCGAATATCTGACATTCAACAGGTCGCTGAATTAATTCCCCGATCCTTCGCGCTTTTCGCCTCTCTGCTCTCTATGACGCCCCTCCTCAGTGATATGTGCCGGTGCCGAGCCTTCCAGCCAATAGGCGTGCCGGATCTGCCGGGTCTTATCCCCGATGACCGAGCCGACGGTCAATGACAAATTCTTGACATGGACCTCAACTACGTCCAAACCCCCCTCACTCCGCCTCCCGCTGGTTTGTCCATGTAACCATCAGCTTCTGCACCACCATGGCCAGCAGTATCGCATCGTGCGCCTTGAGGACGGCAGGCCGTCTGGGCTCCGGCCCGCGAGCCACCGCCGCTTCCCTGCGAGGACTATCCCGCGCCCTCGTCGCTCGTCAGCATGCCCGCCGCGGATATGTGTCCGAGTCCAAGAGGGACAACGCCCAGGTCGAGACGGCCATCAAGCTGGACAAGAAGGACTTTATGGACATGCCCGCTCATTCCATGGAGGCTCCCGGCGGCGCCAACATCAAGGTCAGCCCAATGGCTGGTGAGTGAACCCACGCCTGCGCCGGTATCGAGGATGCATACTAACCCACGCGCAGAGGTATTGAAGCAGGCCGCCGTCATGGAGGAGGGCCAACGGCCAATCTACCTCGACATGCAGGCCACCACTCCCGTCGATCCACGAGTCCTCGATTCCATGATGCCGTTCTACGTCAGCATCTACGGCAACCCCCATTCCCGGACGCACTCCTACGGCTGGGAGAGTGAGAAGGCCGTCGAAGAGGCTCGCGAGCACATCGCCGCCCTCATCGGCGCGGATCCCAAGGAAATCATATTCACCAGTGGCGCAACCGAGAGCAACAACATGAGCATCAAGGGCGTCGCCCGTTTCTTCGGCCGAGGCGGCAAGAAGAAGCACATCATCACCACCCAGACCGAGCACAAGTGCGTCCTCGACAGTTGTCGCCACCTCCAGGACGAGGGCTTCGATGTCACCTATCTCCCCGTTCAGACCAACGGTCTCATCCGTATGGAGGACCTCGAGGCAGCTATCCGACCCGAGACAGCTCTCGTCAGTGTCATGGCCGTCAACAATGAGATTGGTGTCATCCAGCCCATCTCCGAGATTGGCAAGCTTTGTCGCAAGCACAAAATCTTCTTCCATACCGACGCTGCTCAGGCCGTGGGTAAGATTCCCTTGGATGTCAATGAAATGAACATTGACCTCATGTCGATTTCATCACACAAGATTTACGGCCCCAAGGGCATTGGCGCCTGTTATGTTCGAAGACGGCCCAGAGTCAGACTCGACCCTCTCATCACCGGCGGAGGTCAGGAGCGAGGTCTCCGAAGCGGAACTCTCGCTCCTCCGTTGGTTGCCGGCTTTGGCGAGGCTTGCCGCATCGCCAAGCAGGAGATGGCGGTATGCATGAATTCCTAATCTGTGAAACATCTCTCTAACAACGTATAGTATGACACGAAGCGCATCAAGTACCTCTCGGACCGCCTTCTCAACGGCCTCCTCGCCATGGAGCACACTACTCAGAACGGTGCTGCCAACTCGTTCTACCCCGGCTGCGTCAACGTATCGTTTGCCTACGTAGAAGGCGAGTCCCTCCTCATGGCTCTCAAGGACATTGCCCTGTCTTCTGGCAGCGCCTGTACCTCTGCCTCGCTGGAGCCCAGCTACGTCCTACGAGCACTCGGAAACAGTGATGAAAGCGCCCACAGCAGTATCCGATTCGGCATTGGCCGCTTCACCACCGAGGCCGAGATTGATTACGTCCTCAAGGCAGTGCAGGAACGTGTCACCTTCCTCCGAGAGCTCAGCCCCTTGTGGGAGCTGGTCCAGGAAGGCGTCGACCTGAACACGATCCAGTGGAGCCAGCATTAGGCAAACTATCTGATCCGTCCATGTTCGGACGCCTTGGATTCGATGACTTGGGAGATGGAGTTGGGGATTTTCAGCGGAGGAACAACCGACTGTGGGGGCGCCCAGTCGAGCTGTATAGCACTGTAATATCAAGATACCACTTTCTCTTGGGCTGTGAAGATGAGGTGGGAGTCATGATCAATGGAGACTCATTGGATGAAGACGGCTCAAGGCAGAGTCACAGGGTCTTCGTATCTTTGCAGCTAGCACTTGGGCTTTGTTCATTCATTAAGCGTGGACAAAAACCGGGTAATGTCCACTATGGACGGCACAGAATGAGACATGACCGTTATTCTGTGGCATTTGGCCACATGAGGCAAGTGATTTATGGTGTCTTTTAAGTGACGTTGGTGTGATTGAAAGTAGTGAGCAGGTTCACCATGCACCCATTTCATAGCAGACACGCCAAAGCAAAAACTCTTGATATTACGTGATGCTGCGTGACTATTGTTTCATTTCTTCGACCCGATTGCGCAACCCAGCTGTCAAGTGGGCTCGCAGAATTGCATCACGATGGCAACCTAGGACCCTCGGTATCTGCTCATCCGCACATCTGCAGCGTTGAATCAAGGCAGTTGGATCCCATTACGTTGCCTCCCCCGCCGCAAAATCATCTCGCCGGCATCTTGATCCGACTAGCACATGAATTTTACGCCTGAAACCGTGCGCCTGGTGAGCTGTTTGAGGCTGGCCTTTACCCGCTGCGGGAGCGCGCAGGAAACATGTTGACGTCATCGAGCTCGTCGGACGCCACACACACACACCCCCACTACCCACGCAAAGTCTCAGACTTCCTCCCGGCGGGGAGCTTCTCGATGGGCCTCGTGGGACAGATATGACATCATTGGGTCTTTCGTCATGGTTCCAGAAGTCTGGTTGCGGCTGCATCTGCGCGAGCCTGCCTTGTAAGGCATGTCTCGTCAATGGGTATAAAGTTGACGCTCCCACTTCCTACCTATAGATTCTCATTCCAACACACAACAACCATCTCAATCACCTTCACCTCAAAGCAACACCTAAGACCACCTACTTCACCAACCCAAAAACATTCATCATGTCTGCCAACAACGACTCCACCCTCAAGTCCTACGTCGACTCTGCCTCCGGCACCCTCCAGAGCGCCCTCGGCAGCATCACTGGCAGCACCGGCGACAAGGCTCACGGCGAGCTCAAGAAGGACAAGGCTGACGCCGAGCACGATGCCTCCCACGCCGCTGCCAAGGTGCCCGGCGGTGCCATCTCCTCCTCTGGCGTCGCCAAGGATGACCCCAAGCGCACTGAGGGATCATGGAACCAGACTGCTGGCTCCGCCAAGGAGACTCTCGGTGGCCTCATCGGCAACGAGGTAAGCTTGCTTCTTTCACCTCACACAGAATTACATGCTAACTAACATCAACAGTCGCTGAAGAGCGCCGGTCGCCAGCAGAACCTCGATGGCCAGGAGCAAGAGGCCCGCGGACAGCTTAGCGACCTCGGCACTGGCCTTGGTGACCGCGTCCAGGGCAGTGTCGGTAGCGCCGTCGCTGGCCTCACCGGTAACAAGACCGACCAGACCCGTTACAACGACCTCCACGACGAGGGCAAGACGAGGCAGCGTGGTGTTGAGGTCGATCTTCAGAACAAGGCCGAGGCTGAGCGCCGCACTTAGATGTTCTCCTGAGAACGGACGGCGAAGAAGCTTGCGATGCCAAGGATGGTGACAATAATGTCGATTTGATACCCTAAAACATGGAACGGAAGTGGCAGATCAAGACTGCAATCAGATAGTTTATTCAAGTACATTGTGCTGTGCCTGAGTCTTGTATTGCTATTCGTGACTGAAGTCTGAAGTGATCAACACCGCGAGACGTAACAGGTGGGGAACATTTCATGAGTACAAACTATTAAGTCATCGCATTAATAACTGGACTTGGATTCGAGTTTTGTGTCGAACGGGAGATGATATATGCCTGGCACAGTTGCGTAAATTCATCGTCACTGTACCACCGTGTCTAGTTCATGAAACCGTGCGCATAGCAGAGAATTGCAACCGTCACCAGTACAAGTCTTCCAGCCCTCAATCCTCCATCTCTCTCTTCCGTCGTCCCAGAGCATACTTCCTCCTCTTGTTCAACAGCCACGCCAGGCCCAGCGCAAGGGGCACGCCCACTCCCAATCCCACGCCGGCCCCTACAGCCACTCTTTGCGCATCGCGTCCGTCGCCGCCACCCTCTTCATCGCGGTGGCTCGACGACTGCTCTCCGCCCGTCTCGGACAACTCGTCGCCCGTCTCAAATATCCCGTCGTCCGTCTCGTTTAAACCGCCTTCGACCACGCGAAACAACCCCTCGTAGCCCACCCGCGGTCCGCTGGCCCCCTCGGGCACCAGCACCAGCTCATACCGCGCGCCGGGGACGTGGTCCAGCGGCGCCGGCACGTCCTGCCACTCGAAGCGGTCGTCCGTCAGTCCGCCTGCGCGGGGGGGGGGGCAAATCCCCCACTCGTCAGCCAAAAAAAAAGTTTGCCAAGTTATATCGTTCAAATCTTGAGGCTTCGCTTACTCGCGATGGTGGTCCGGATGGAAAAGATGCCGTCGTCGGTGTCGTTGAAGAAGCGCGCCTGCAGCGCCAGCGGGTAGTGCTCGGCCGAGACGCCCGGCCAGCGCAGGTGGATCGTGTCGCCGCGCCTGAGGCGGCTGCTCTCCAGGCTGAGCGTCGCCGTCGCCGTCGCCGTTGCGGCCGAGGCCAGTGCGGCCGCTGCGAACTTCATTGTGCGGCGAGGGGGAGCTTTGCGGCGGCGACGACGGCCCAGGAATTGCCGCACATATTATTTATTTATTTTTTCCCGTCTTCTCTGTAGTATCGCTGACCACCTGCCCAGTTGGCTCTGCTAGCCTTCCTCCTAGGCTTGGCGATGCTGACCCGGCCTGGTTCTGGACGGATGCTGCCGGGGTTGATGTCCGATTTGGTCGCTTCTAGCCGTTGGTTGCCAGGGGTTGTCGACTCCTCTTTTCCCTCTACCGGATCGCGGTCTGCATGCATCTAAATTTAGTTCGTGAGCGACATGCACTCCCCAGTCCGTGGGAAAGACACCGCTTCAGCACCAACAGGATCCAAGACACTCGAGTTCAGTCATCAAATACACTATCTTTTCCACCAAAAACACTCCCTTCATCCGCCCGTAGCCAGAATATGCGCGACGTCGGTCGCCCTCACGCTGCCGATATTTGCTCTAAATTCTCTCTTCTCTCTTTCTCTCACTCCTCTCCTTTTGACTGCTCCTTTGTAAACGCTACATCCACCATCCTCTCAAGACCCCATATGATCCCATTCAAGCAATGAACAAAGCAAAATAATGAAAACCCAATGGTTGTGTAGATATGAAAGCCTCTCGTGGGCATGTCGGCAACCCGGGCCGGCGGTATCGAAATACAACAAGCGGCAGTCCAACGAACTGTCTAAGAAAAAGATGGAGGGAGGGTCATGGTCAAGTACCCCTTGACCCAGGCCATGACTAGAATATCTGCAGTTGGAAAACGAATTATTAAGTACATGAGCTCGTAGGCGGAATAGATCGTCGTCGAAGTGGCCGCTGACATGTCTGCCTGCAGTGCTAGATCGGGTCGTAAACATGAGCTTTTAAGCCATTGAGGGCTTCTTTCGGCGGCTAAACATCTTGGATAGAGTGCTTGGTTCTTCTTGCCGAGGCGGCGGCGCAACGGGCTCCGGGGGAGGCTCCGAGTTACGAAGGAAGGCAGCCAGGTCCGATGTGCGGCTAACGTCCGACACAGCCTCACGGGGTTCGAACCGCTTCATCGGGACACGACCCATTGAACCACCCATGGCAGGGACGGAAGGTCGACCAGCAGGTTTTTCAATCTGCCCGTACTTGTCGTAGCCGGACGGGACATTGACGTTGATCGGAATATGGCCCTTAGCTCCGTTTCGGCTGTTCAGAGACCTCGCTGAACCCATGAGGGGCGATTGAGGGGTGCTGCTGGAGTTGGAGTTGCTACTGCTGCGCGTGAACCTACCCATGAGACTAGGCGCGCTGGCCTTTTTCTTGGGCATCTTGTGCATGATGGGCTGGGTAACGGGCTCCGGGGGCGGATCGTAATTTTTCAAAAACTCAGCCAGGCTCTCCTCCTTCTTGACCGGGGGTTTAGGGGTCGTGATGAAGTCGTCGTCGTCATCCTCATCGCTAAAGTCGATCGCGTAAGGATCCTTTACACGCCTCGTCTTACGCTTGGGCATCATTTCCTCATCGTCAAACATCTTGCTGGCCGGCGCAGGTCCGCCCTTGTTCTTCAGGAGAGCCGTATGCGAGTTGACCGAGGAGTGAATGGAGGGCATGGATGTGTCGGTGGCATGCGTGGAAGCTTGGCTGTATCGGATATCGGGAATGTTGGCATCAACAGCCTTTCCGCCGACAGCCCCAGACATCTCATCCGAGTCCAGTGTATCCCGGAAGGGGGCGACGGTACGCGGGATGCGGTTGTTCGAGGGACCGGGAGGGCCCTGTCGGATAAAATCAATCAGATCCGAGTTGCCCGTTCGGCCCTCTGCGACGGCCTCGCGCGGCATATAGCGATTCCGGTTGCTAGTAGAAGACACGCGACGGCCATCGAGGACGGGGCTGGCGTTGGAGTGGGCTGGCGATGATGCGCCAGGCGGGTTACTTCGAAGAGGCGAAGGTCGGTTCTGTCCTCCTGCGGGACCCGTTGACTTGATGAAATCTGCAAAATCTGCCGTAGAGTCACTAGGAACCCGTGCTTCTCGGGCTCCAGTAAGGCTGCGTGCCGACTTCACCGAAGAAGTAAGAGGGGAGTGTAAACCTCCCTTGGACTTGTCGTCCGGGCCAGTAGCACGATGGTACGACTTGACCTCGGTAGCGGCCGACGAGGAGCGAGAGCGGTTGTGGTTTCGGGCATCATCGTTCTTCCAAGACCCCTTCGAGGCGAGAGGCTGATCGAGAGATCGCTTATGCTAGGTAGGTTAGCACGATGCTTGGCAGGTGAACGTTTACTAAACTTACATCCATGTCGCGCATGTTCTCGGGCGTCAGCGTATAAGTAATGGTCTGGTTGCTCTGGATCAACTCCTCAAAGTTACGGGCAACATTCTCCGACCGCGAAGCATTCTCCTCAGACGTCCGAACAGCCTTGAGGCGGCTCGTGCCTGAAGAAGCAGAAGAGCCAGAGGTGTGGATGGGCCGGGGAGCAGACGAGCTCGCGCCGGCCTCCTCCTCGTCATCCTTCGTCTTCGATCGTTCAATAGAGACCATTCCGATACTGTGGGTAGGGGAGGTTGGGGTCTTGTCGCGGGATCCTTGCCAGCCGTTGCTACTCGTCTTTCGTGAAATCTCCGCCGGTCTGTCTTCAGGCAGAGGTGACGGCGCACTCGGTGCCCGCAGAATCGTCACCTTTGTCCCAGATGAGGTTTTACGATGGGGCGACGGGCGAGGCTGCGCTGGCAGTCCGACAAGGGGTTGTGGCCTCTTGCGCTGAGCGGGAGGGCTCTCCGGGATAGAATGCGTAAGGGGGGAGGACTGGAACGTAGCATTCTTTCCTGTGTTCTGGTCCCGAGGGAAATCGCGTTCAGTTTCTTCATCCGACTCGGAGATGGTAGCAGCGTTAGATATGGATCCCCTCATCCTGTCAACTGGGGATCGGCTCTTAGATCCTGTGACCACTGGACGGGGAAGGGTCCCCCAGGATTTGGGCATCGGAGGCTCCTCCGGGCTAGATTTGTACGATTGGTTGCTGCTGTGGGCAGAGAGGGCGACGCTAACAGGGCGAACTCGATCAGAATTATCCGCGGATGGCGAGCGAGATCCGCTAGGACTCTTGGGCCCGGTGACGTCGATGATGCGAGGGGAGTGCACGCTGTTGGACCTCTTCATCGAGAATGGGCCGGCGGAGTCTGAGAGCGCGGGAGACGCACTCCCAGAGACTGAGACTCTGGCCGATGTAAGGATTTCAGCCTTCTCATATCCCATCTTTCCATCGCCTTCCTCGCCAGTTCCACGCCGGGATCGGCTGCGGAAAGCTGCCGCCGCCGACGGATCTGTGACAATCTTGGACAATCTCTTCGCTGCAGAACTCTTCGCTGTCGGCTCCTCCACTGGCGTTGATTGCTCAACAGGCTTGGTCTCGTTGACTGCCGAGTCTTGCGTCTCAGTCACCGCGCTGGTCTCCGCCGTGGCTGAGTCTTTGGATCGTTTGATTGCTGGGCGATATGGTGATGTGCCAGGGGTAGGGAGAGAGTTGGATCTCTTGCGGCCCGCAAAATCGGGCGTGACTGGCTGCGATAGAATCGGGGTCGGGAGGCCATTGGTGGTTCCAAAGGGGAGAATCAATAAGCTCTTAGGTCGATTCCCGGTTGTAGTGTCCTCCTCCTCCTCTCCTTCATCCTCATCGTCACTGTAACTTGCGAGGCCAGGGACCTCAATCTCATCCACGTCGTTGTTACCCATGGGCAGCGCAATCTCTGAGGGGCCGACATCCTTGATAACGGCTTCTTTTTCGCCCTTCTTAGCTTCCTTCTCGCCGTCGCTATACATAGGGGTCCGGTTCAGTTCGGTGAGACTGCTATCGCGCCTCAAATGACCCATGGATGACCTCGAAAAGGGCCGGCCACTCAGATCAAAGGTTGGAGAGCGAATCCTCTTCTTCCAGCCCCTCCATAGTCGTCCGAGGGTTCGGTCGAGAGCCACTCTCTCCATGTCCTGGTCTTCAACGACGATGCGCTCGGAAATGTCTGTGGGACTCTTGGAGCCGTCCTTGATCTCCTTCTGGAACTTGGTTCGCAATCTGTGGTACGCAGCTTGTCCCGCGACGGTGAGGGTAAGCTCGCCCATGTATTCCAGAACCGATGTCAAGAAAATGGCCACGGCAGGGGAGATGAGGGCTGACGTCTGCTCGTCGGCGCCGATCTCAAGGTTCTCATGCTCCATATGTAAGTCCTCGTCCTCCTCTTCCATGTCTCCCAGAGACGAGTAAACCATGCATCGCAATCGCGTGCGTTTCCAAACAAGCTCCAAGTCCCAGTCGCGGGAAGGATCGCCGCCTTGAGGTTGAACAAAGTCATCCTCGTCGCCCTCACCGAGGTACTCGCGGAGTTCCTCGTCGGCATTATTGACAGCGTCCTTGGCAAGCTTGGGCTTGAGGACTTCAGCGACAGCCGGTCGCAAGGCGGAGAGCGTCGTGGCTCGGGAAATCGAGAGAAAGTTGAAAAGAAGTTGGTCAAGGAAGTTGTTTACGAGTAGCAAGGCTTCTTGCGATACCAAGGCGGTTTCGCCAGCAGGCTCGATGCCATGCTGATCGTACCAGGTCTCGGCATGGCTGTCGTGGTCGTTGGTGACAATTTGTGAGGCAGCAGAGGCGGCAATAAAGGCCGCCTCGGGTGACACTGACAATGGCGGCGACATGAGGCTGAGGGCGATTGTTGAAGGTCTGTCGCTGGACATGCTCTGGGTCCTTGACCTTATGCCGCGAGGGGGGAGGGCGGCACCGGACAAAGGTTGCGACATGGTCAACTCGGGGATTGGGGTCGTCATGGTGGCTTTCTATACGGGGGTGGACCTCCGCAGGTCTCCCAGTACGATATGTAGGACAGGACCGATCGCTGGCGAGTAATTCTATTTTGTCGGCTGGTACGAGGCGAGCCGGTGGAGGATGGACGGACAGGCGCAGGAGGCGCAGACGCGGGTTCGGGGGTGTCGAGGGGTCTCTGGGTATTGGCGAATGTGGGGAGGGCGATTTGCAGGGTGGCTGCGCGACAGGGCAATGGCGAACTGGTGACTGCTGGTTTCTATTAGTGGACAAGGCCAGGAGAGTGAGTGTAAAGGCTGAAACGGCAGATCAGGATCGCATGGCTCGGGATTCTGGCTGGGTGTCTGGCGTGCGTGTGGAAGCTGGGCGGGAGCCAGGAGCGGAGCGAAGCTCATGCGTAACCACAACTCGCAGAAGATGGTGCGACCATTGGGACACAGCAGCTGCTGGACCACGCGAGCTCCAGACGTCACCGAGATGTCCGGGGCGTGCCAATCACACGAGTGTCTCGCACGAGGGGATTGCTAGGCCGACAGCAAGGTGCGTCTCGAATGCACGTTCGCATGCGTGTACAAAGGATGTTCCGCGCTGGCGACGGCGTATGCGTGTGCGTTGCGACGGCCACCAGCGAGCACAAAGCCAGAGCAGGGCCAGAGCAGAGCCAGAGAGCAAGGCACAAAGCACACGAGGCGCCAGAAACCTTGGGATGAGGGATGCTGGGCCAGGGGACGACGGGGAATAGGGATGGCCAATGGATGGTGTACGCACCGATTACAGAGGAGGCGCAAAGAAGCAGCGCCGCCTGGATCTCGTCGATGCACCGCAAAAGCAAACAAGCACACCAGGAAGCCGGCAGGGTGAAGACGAGAGGTTGGATGGATGAGGCAAAGAACGGCTCGCTGGTCGGTCTCGTGGAGGAGCAGGCCGGACAGTCTGTACCTTCGGAGACGGTTGACGGTAGACCTCGTTTCGGTCGCCCCTGGCCGGTCTGGTTTGGTCAGGTCGTCGACTGGCGAGAGGACGGTGGAGATGGTGGGATTGGGATTAGCAGGATTGGATCTTCATCCACCCCGTGGCCCGTGGACCGTGGTGGGCGGCCGTATGCGTCCCTAGTCCCCTAGTCCCCTAGTCTCCAAGGCAGGTCGGTCCCTAGGCTCTGGGTCCCTAGGTGCTGGGCTCCCCGGGTCTGAGCTGTCTGGGCTAGGCTGGCTGTCTGTCGGCCGTCGGAGCAGAGCGTGTCTTGTCTCTCTTGTCGTGGAGCGTGGAGTCTGCGTGGGTTCCCGCTGGCTGGTCAATGGATGCGGTTGTGGTTGCAGGGCCCCCGGTTGCAGTGGGCGAGGGGCTAGGGCGAGTAGGGTCTCAGGGAGCGTGGGAGCCCTGCACTCGCTGGAGCAGAAAGGTTTGGGCGCCCAGAAGAGGTCTAGCCGGCTACGGGGATAATCGAAGTGCACCATGGTGGATGAATGGGATGTTTCCTCTCTGCAAGACTGCAACTGGCGGCCCCTGTGCCATCAGCGGGTCCGCCGTGTCTCCGTTCCTGGACAAGGGCTGGGCGGCCGGCCGGGCCTCGAGTCAGGGCAGTCGCTGATAGTGTTGTTTGACTCGTTTCCAACGGGGCGCGCACCTTGACGGAACTCGAATCAGGAGTTTCGCTGGTGTTGTGCCTTGATTGCGATGCGATGCGATCCAGCCGCAGCAGCGTGGGGATCGTCAGCGTCTGGAAGCCAGCAGTGGAATACCGACGGAAAAGCACTGCGGCCAGTAGGCAAATTACCGTGCAGGAGCGTCCAGCCTATGTCCGCACTGTACACTCGCATACAGACTGAGGTGCAGGCTGCGCATCACTGTGCCTTGCAGCACCGTCCACCACAGTGCATCGCAATGCACATCATCATCTCGTCTTTTCGCGCGCCGTTGTCCATCTTCCATTTTGTGTTTCGTACACTATCGTGCGCACCGTCCAAGTGCCAACTGCCAGCTGCCAACTAAACCAACTTAACCCTCTGCAAGCCCCGATCGTTCTCTGCGGCGTGCTGCATCCTTTGTATGCCTTAGTCTAACGTTGGCACTTGTCGCAGTCGGAGCTTTGAGCTTGATAGATACAGTGTGGCTTTGTCTGCCCCACACAGTCAGCCTCCTGAGTTGCTTCGAAATCTGTGCAGCCACGATTCGTTCGTCCACCCGCGTACTGAACACTTTGCACCTCATGTCGCCGCCCATCTTGGTATCTTGGTATCAGATTATCCCTGACAGACGCACGCGGGTCCCATTGCTGAAGCAGGCTTGCGAAAAAGATGTGGGGGCTCCTTTTTTTTTTTCCCGCTCATGCTTGCGTTTTTTGCTTCTTCGAGCCTTTTTTTCACCACCTGCAAACATGCGATTCCATATTCATCAGCCCAGGCCCTGGCTTGTTCTCTACGCGACCCGGTCGCGCTGAGACGATATGTGAATCCAACGATGCTCCGTTCCAAGGGCACGGTTACATCGCGGGGATTTCTCCCCTGGCTAGGGTTCGTCAACTCCACATGGCCACGGCCGCGGCAGGAATCATCTGCATCCCCTCCGGTCCTCTCCTCCGGATGCACAGTATCTATCTACATGGCATCGCGGATGCTCTGTAGTCTGTGTGCCACCAGCGCCTGGGCTTATTTGTCGGCTGGCCGGTTGGTTGGCTGGTTGTTTGATTGATGCCTCGCACAGACTCGCGCCGTCGAGCGCCCAACACTGTCCAGCTCTCACATCGGCGGACCAAGACATACGGCGTGGCATGGCTCGCAACCGGCCGACGGTCTCATCCTAGCTCTCGAGCGCAGTCCATGGTGGCTCCATAAGCCACGCGGATCAATGGAATGCTGGTCGCCACGGTCCAACTCAACGCAGATGCGGGCAAGCTCAGGAGAGCTGCGGAGGTAGAAGGCTGGCAGAGACGGGAAGCGGATATGAGCAGTCAGAGCACACAGCCTGGGCTCATTGCGGACGCTTGCGCTGGTGCGCTTGCGACTTGGAGTCCTACAGCCTGCGAATCTGTAATACCTCGTTGCCGGGGACGCAAGAATGAGTCGCCCGGTCCTCTGCAGAACGGAATGGAGGCGACCGGAATCCTACCTTACCAACGGCACTTGTGCGGCACGGTGCCATGGAGACCTGCGAGAACAAGGGATTCGACATCCATGGGCCTCAACGTTTCTCAAACAAGAGGCGAACCGACCTGCATCGAATGCACGTACCAGGATCCTACCCAGCTGCCCGCAGCAAGGCAATAGCACCGGACCAGTCCAGCAAATCCAGGGGCTTGCTTGGATTCAGTCACGACTTCGGACGAACGACTACATGCGTCGTTAGGACTTGTCGATTACAGCGGCTAGGTTATCCGTTTCGGCGACAAACAAGCTGCCATCCAGCTGTCTTTCGGGCATCGCACTTGCATAACGTCCAGCCGTCGTTCGGCCGGCCCTTCCTGTCTGTGGCGCTATCCTGACGGGACACAGACAACGGACCGAGGTGATCCGCCGCGTGTGGTGGCTACGGCCTAGTGTAGTCTAGACGGTGCAACACAGCACAACCATCTCCACAGCTGACACAGCTCCCGTCCAGTCGGGATGGCCATTTCATCGACAAGTCGCAGCTATCCTCGTGGGTTGACACGTCGCTGGTTCCGGTTCCCCTTAATAGGCTAAAGGAAGGACCTTTACCTCCAGATATTAGGTGGCGGCGATGCCAAAGTCAAATCCGTCATGGCCCAATTGACGCACTCGCAGCACCAGGCTTCCGGTCCATAGAAGCGAGTGATTGGGGTCAACCGGACCGTCTTTGCGTTGCTCAATCTACGATCCTGCACTCCTGGTCACAAGTCGGATATTTCCCACTGCCGGGGAACGGAGTCGCTTCCCTCGTACTTCGTACATGACGGCGCCCGGCTCCGCGGGTCAGACTTCAGAGTCCCACTGCGCGATACGCTGTCGCGCGGGTGTGATCATCATTGAGCCGTGTCTCAGACACGATGCCATGTCTGAAGATCGCATCTGGAACCGGCTGGCCAGCCCGCCGCAACTGAGAAGCGGTGCTCCGTGGTTGGCTGTCAGCTGGCACCGTTTCGTCACCGATCGTCGCTCAGCCCTCCACCATCTGCTCCCGTAATTCCCCTCCAGCTTGTAAGTTGTCACTTCTCGCAGCACACACTACCGGCGTCTCCTTCTGGAACAGTGGACACGCCTTCTCGTAAATCACCCGCGACCAGTCGCTGTTCTGAATCGGGTCGAGCTAGTGGAGAGAGGTGATGCCAGCACACTAGTTGGCGGGACTGATGCAAGGTCCTTATCCAAACGCCAGGGTCACCCCAACCTCACGTTGCCAAACGCTGCGCTGACGTGCCTATCAAGTGTCGAAGTAGATGTAGTACAGCTCCTGGAATATTAGAGTTGTCACAACCAAGTGGAATGCTTCAATGAGCCGATGCAGTCAGGTCTATCTATCTGTCAAACGGCAAAACAATAATGTGTCTGTTTCCAGACCTGCCTGGTATTGCACTCTCCCTTCGAATCTAGGATGCTCCGGCTCTTCACAACCCTCTTCCATGATGCTGCACCTACCACTGAGGTGAAGTCTGGGTAGCGGAACGATGCATTGCTTCAAGCCCAAGGAAACCCATTCAATGTGCAGACAGTACCGCTCTATTACGTCCAATGTTGGATGATCAGTGCGACCAACTACAGTCCTTCAATCGGGAGTCTGCAGGATCTGTGAGAAGCCGATGCATCAATCTTACGTGATGCACAGCCCTGCGGCTAGTCGCATAAACAACCGTACACTTTCTGCAAGCCATACCGAGTTCTTACCATTGCCCTGTGTTTTTTTAATATGGCTTGTGGCGCAAGCAAATGCGGACATTGTGATGATCCTCGCATGTGCTTACAAGCTCATGTAATATCGCCAACGCCCCCACCCTATATTGAATGTGCAGTTTGCTCCAGTCAGCCAATATTTGGCCCGACTCGGCGTTCCTGTTTTAAAAATAGATATGATCGAGATTTGGAGATTTTGGGCCTGACTGCCGTTTTTTCGGTTCTCACATTGGACAAGCCTTGTATTTGATGTTAGCAATGTTATTCCTGGTTTGTGTTGTTGATGTGAATAAAACTGTGACTATGCGTAATCTGTCACTCAAGCACAGCCTCATATTTACGTTTAGTTTTGACTCACTGGACTCTGCAATCTATAATTCTTACGGGCGAAAGATAAAACGCGTTAAAAAAGACAAAACGGGAAGGTCATACAAACACTCGGGTCTACTTGTTACTATTGAGGTAGTTGTGTGCATCTATTATCAAAGGCATTGTTATCAGTCACAGAGAGAACAAAGGAGGTCAATAATTTCCGAGAAAATCAACGCATGGCTTAATTGACAATCTCTACTACTAAAACTTTCACTCAACCGCTAAATGACAATTCGCTAAGGTGCAATGTAATCCGCAAGAATGCTCCCATCTGCATGCTCAATAAAACATCGCTTTTCCAATCCATCTATTTTCGTTTCTCTCTTGGCTTTTTCCTTCAGTAGACGTCAAGCTCCAACGTCTCTTCTCAAGTTGTGCTCAATCACTCGTGCTGGAGCAAGTGTGCGGTTGGGGACATTGAGGAATGCCCCAATCTTGAGGAACCATGCGATCACCGCATGAATTTTGGTCGTCGAACAGGTCGTTAATCTTTATCTTTCAACAGTAGCCTGCTATAGAGTACTACCAGACCCCCATCGGAGAGATGAGGCTTGAGAAGAAGGCCTACTATGAGGCACACTGCTTGGCATAACAATTGAGCCTATTTCTTGAGCCCGGTTGCACTCAAAGCATGAAAAGCCAGCTGGAGCTTTATTTACACCTTGAGGTTTGGTTCCGGGACATGGCTGGTTTTGGGAGGATCTTCCGCACAACACAACGGGAACCAGTTTAATGTGCTTACCCCCCGGACACTGAAGATTGGTAACCTCACACATGTTGATTCCACTGGACTGGTTGGAAGGTATATATGTTGAAGTGCTTGCAGTGTTGTTGTTGGTAGGTTTGGTGGTACTGGTAGTGTTGATTGTTGGGATCCTTGTGGTGATGTTGGTAGTGCTGTGAGTGGCGATTGCTGAAAATGCGCCCAATATGGTGGTTGCCGCAAAGTGTTGATTGATACAGGTCGTAACAGAAGTTGAATTGGGTCGAGTGAGAGTGATCTAGAGATGAATAAACATAATGGAACAAGATACTACATTTGTAGTCTACAAAAAGAGGCATAGAATTACTGTTCATGGAACTAAGATGAGCATCACCCACCCTCCTGGCCTGAACAGCACTCTTGAACAAGCAAGTATCAGGTTTACCATACTCTGTAACACTAGGAAGCCTAAAAAAGGCCACCAATTGCAAATATAGTCTTAGTGAATACAGGAACAGAGCCTCGGTCTGTTTGAAGAAGGCCCAAATACCTCCTGAAAGCTTTTAGAACGACCTAGACGTTGACCTGGACCCTATGTTCTTTGTTAGAAAAAGCGGCCTTCCCTGAGCAACGTGGCGCACTGCAGAATAAAGGCGTAAGACTAAACCACAGTAGCAGGGATTGAAGCTTGGGGTAGATCTCAGGGAGAGACAATGAGAAGTGACAGAATCCTGAAATAGAAATGTGGCTAAGTTTTCCATGGTAAGCGCGCTCATGAGGCTGGGAAATGAGGGCACTACCAATTCTGCTCAGGTTTGCTAAGCTTGTTACAGCTTTGAGCATTGAAGGAGGATTTTAATTGAAGGTGCTTTTGGGTCACAGAAGTTGCCTTCTAGAACGGGGTTGAATTGCACAAGGTGGCAGGCAAACCATCTAGACCAAGTACACTTCCGACTTGATACAATTCGGTGAAAAGGGTCACGATAAAACAAGTGCTAAGCTTATTTAGCCTTTGGGATCTATCTTATTCGCGCTGGAAACGAGTAGCTGGCAGTTAGAACCCTACAGGCTCAATAGAGTGATGGCCTACTGGCAACAGCTGCGAAGGTATTGAGGAACGCCTCCCGCCGTTCAATTACCACCAGTCGTCAATCACCGCCGCAGCTGCGAGCTTCGACCACAAACCCCCGAGCTTTATTTATTCTTTGCGCAGCCGGCTCTGCGGAATCTCTTCCCGTGCTTTATCCTCCCGCACGAACATCTCGAGCAACCCGCCTCGGCTCAGCACACCAAACCACCTCGAACCTGCGCTCTTTGTCCTCGCGACCCCGAACAATGATGTTCCGCTCGGTGACCGTCCCGCGAGGATATCTCCTCCAGTTCCTCGCTGCCGCTCTCTTCGTCATCCAGCTGGGGCTTTCCATGAGCGACCTTCCGTCCGTCAGGCTGATGCAGGACATCGTCTGCAAGCACCACTTCAACGTGACGACTGGTGAGCTTCTCTCCGAGGAGCAGTGTCGCATCGAGCCGGTGCAGCAGGAACTGAACCTCATTTCTATGGGGATTCTTGTCTCGGCTACTATCGGAGGCAAGAAATACAGCACCTGTTGGAGAATACTGGAGGATGGAAATCTGACTGCTTATAGGTGCCCTCGTCTCGTTCCCCTTGGGCGTTCTCGCAGATAGAATGGGCCGCGTCCCCGTCCTCGCCCTCAGCATCCTCAGCATTTGCCTTTCCCAGGCCTACGCCATGTACATCTGCTGGCAGTGGAAATCTGTGCCTCTGAAAGCAATCTGGGGCATCGGGGCTCCGCTGCTGCTCGGAGGCGGCCGAAGCGTCGCAGAGGCCATGGTTTTCACTATTCTCTCAGACGTGGTGCCAGCTGCCAAGAGGTCAGTCCCGACAAAATCCCCAGTTGAAAACATCATCTAATGAGATGTGTCTTGTAGGGCTACCTGGTTTCAGTGGATTGTCGCTTCTGTCCTCTCTGCACAGTTGCTGGGTCCAGTCCTAGCAGGGAGGTTCATACAGTCGTCGATATGGATGCCGTTGTTCCTCTCGCTAGGGCTTCTGTTTACCGGAGGAGTATTTCTCGCCATGTTCACGCCAGAGACGTTGCCTCCGAAGTGGGACAGAAATCCTTACGACATGGGAGTTTCGAAACCGACCGCCTCTATCCTTCAAACACTCAAGCATCTGTTCTCGGCCCCTGCTTTGTGGCTTCTCCCTGGTGCCGTCTTGACGATACCGCTCGCCACCACGCAATCCGAACTCCTTCTACGCCTTATGCCTGTTCAGTTCGATTGGCCCCTCGACCAGTCTGTGCTTCTCATATCACTGAGGAGCCTAACGACACTCATCACGTTGTGCGTCGTTCTTCCCGGAATCACCATCCTCTGGACCAAGTTTGCAAACCGTCCATCACACCGCCTCGACTACCTTCTCGCGCGCGGGAGCGTCCTTCTCTTCATGGCCGGGTCCCTGTGTCTGATGATGATCACCAGTGAGTCGTTGATCATCGCCGGTATCATCATCTCAGCACTGGGATCTGGTCTGCCCACACTTTGCAGGGCGATGTTGGTAGGCTTATCGGGAGGCGAGAGGACCGGGTCGCTCTTCGGCATGTTGGCCGTGGGAGAGGTCATTGGGTTTCTGGCTTTGGAGCTGGGCATGGGGGCTCTGTTTGGGGTTGGTCTCCGGACGTGGATGGGGTCGCCGTTTTGTCTCGGGATTGTTGTCGCGATGGGGATCGGGCTAGCGACTTGGATGGTTCCAGTTCCACAGACGAACACCATGGAGAGTTAGAAGTCAGAAGGTGTTGCAATCTCTTACGCTTTCTAAGTAGTGCTGTTCGGGGTTGATGCCGTGAAGTGGGCGCAGCGAGCCATATGGCCTACGAACATCATGTTGGAGATTGAATTACTCGAATCCATGAGTGAGCTTAAGCTCTATAGAGACTACAAGTTACAGTAGTACGAATTCTTTCACCAGGAACTATTTTTGCGTCTTCGTGGTGGAGTCAGACAACGCGTGAAGTGCGACTGTGCTACAAACACAACTTCTTTGTTCACCCACGAGCTGCAGAAACAAGGTTAGTACGAATTATCTGTCAGACGGCAGATGAGCGGTCTAGATATCAGTCACTTTGAGAACACCCGGCCCAGAAGGACGGATAGTTGGCATGGCTGTGTCCCGCGTATTGATCGACAGAAGCGGTGTCCGGACATGTATGTATGTCTTACAACATTAGGCAAAGTCCCAAAATACCCATCCCGCCGTGCCAATAGCCATCAAATAGGCGCAGCCGCTGTTCACTGCGTGCATCACAGACATTGCGGCATTATCGCTGCAATCAAAGTTCTATTCCGCAGTCGGGTCGTCTTGTCTCACGTCGGGGCGGTGGAACGAATAATCGACCCCAGGCGATGATGCAAGATGATATCTCGCTTTTGTTATGCACCTACCGAATTTCCGACCCTTGCAGAATTCGCTTCTCTCAACACCTCTGGAAACACCGTCAGGCCTCGAGCTGTACTGGGATAAAAACGCTGGCGGGTTTGCTCGATAAGCACATGTAAACATCTCTCGATAAGCTTCTCTTGGTTTTGTTCGTACATTGTAAGTTTCACAGGTGCCCTTTCTGTCCATGTCGGCCACTCACCCATCGCCTGGCAGTTAGGGCTTATCTTTGACCAGGATCCAACTTTTCAACAGCCATAAATCCGACTTTCGCGATAACTGCACTCACTCTACTCCACAATGGCGCTCATCAGGGCTCAAGCGGAGGAGGACCTTCTCCGCATCATCAAGACAACGCCCATCATCGACCATCACGCCCATCCGCTCCTCAATTCGAGCTCCATTGCCAAGTATCCGCTCCTGTCAATCTCTACCGAGGCTCACGGCGATGCCATCAACGACACCTGCACCAGCCTGGCGCACATTCGCGCCGTCAAGCAGCTGTCCGCTATTCTCGGCTGCGAAGCCTCGTGGGACGCAGTCAAATCAGCCGTGGAAGCCCGGCAGGCAGGGGGCTACGCCCAGTGGGTGGGGAGATGTCTTTCTGGGATCCAAGCCGTTCTTGTAGACGACGGTTTGGATGGTTCTGCAGAGACTGAGCCGTACGACTTCTTCGACAAGTTCACAAGAAGCCCCAGTAAACGCATCGTCCGCATTGAGCACGTCGCCGCCGAAATCATCAACGAGGTATGCTCCCCGTCTCAGAGTGCCGACGACACCTTCAAAGCTGTCATGAAAGCCTTCGACGCGGCCATCACGGACAGCATTGGGGACGAGGAAGTTGTTGGCTTCAAGTCGGTCATCTGCTACCGGACTGGTCTGGCCATACCGCGAACGATGCAGATAGAACCGGCCATCGAGGCATTCAGGTCACTCTTTGAGCAAAGCGAAGCCAGCGGCTTCAGCAAATTCACCAGGGTCGACCATGTCGGCCTCAACGAGTACCTCGTCCACCGTTTGGCAACCTTGATTCGAGACAGCCAAGGCCCAAAGAAATCTATTCAATTCCATACTGGACTTGGGGACAACGACATCACCCTGACCAAGTCATCGCCCGCGCACCTGCAGGATTTCATTCGAGAGTACCCGACCGTTCCTATTGTTCTCTTGCACGCCAGTTACCCGTATACGCGCGAGGCGGGTTACCTGGCAACGGTCTATGCCAATGTCTACGCCGATATTGGTGAAGTCTTCCCCTTCGTTAGCCGCGACGGCCAGGAAGCCGTGATTCGACAGATCCTCGAGCTCTGTCCTTCTTCCAAGATCCTGTGGAGTACCGATGGGCATTGGTTCCCAGAGACATACCTCTTAGCTGTGGAGCAGGTGCGAGAGGTCTTGCACACGGTTCTGTGCGACTACGTTCACAAACAAGACTTGACATGGGCCCAGGCAGCCGAGGTCGTGGCGGACATCTTTTTCAACAACGCGAATGAACTATACTATCTTGGCCTGAACCTCGAGCCCCTTACTACTAAGGATGAGAGCGCTGCGGTTTCTAAATTCGGAGACCTCCAGCTTTTGACCAAGTTCCTTGAAAACAAAGAGGCCCCACGCTTTTTGCAGGTGTACTGGAACGACATGACGGCGATGCCGCGGATGAGAGCTGTTCCCATACGGCGGGTATGGTCGATGCTGCAGAGTGGCGAGGAGTTCTCCTTTGGAGTGACCAAGGCCAGTCTTGGGCTGCTCCAGAACGATACGACTGCACCTGGCGTTTCGCCGTCTGGCGAGTACAAGCTGCATCCAGACCTGCAGACCCTCCGGTTTGGCCCGCGACAGGGATACATCAACGCGAGAGGTGATTTCAAGGAGAGCGATGGATCGGCCGCGACCTTGTGCCCACGAGCTACCCTGAAAAAGACACTGGAGAAGGCGGCTCAACATGGGCTGGCATTTATTCTTGGGTTCGAAATTGAGCTGCTCCTGGTGCGCCGAGTGAATGCATACAACAATTACGAGTCCCTAGATGCAGATGGACACGCGTGGTCCGTTGCGAGGGCGATGGAGCATGATGGAGCAGCCGCGGTTCTCGAAGATGCTATTGAGCAACTCGACGAGGCGGGCGTCTACGTGGAAATGGTACACCCTGAAAGCGCAAACGGGCAATACGAAGTCGTCCTCCCCGGGGCACCGGCGCTAGAGGCAGTGGACACACTTCTCTACGCGAGGGACATCCTCAGCAACTGCGCTGCGGCAAAGGGATTCAGGATGACACTCCACCCGAAGCCATTCACAATGGCGGCTGGCACGGCGGCTCATGTTCACATGTCAATTTCGACGCCAAACGGGTCCGATCAGAATGTGTACGAGCCATTTTACGCAGGAATCCTCAAGCACCTCCCTGCCATCGCAGCGTTCACCTACAGCAGCCTGACGAGCTACGAGCGCGTGGTAGACGGGTGCTGGGCGGGAGGGACCTGGGTTACATGGGGCACCCAGAACCGCGAGACGCCACTGCGGAAGATCAAGGGAAGCCACTGGGAGCTGAAATGCATGGACGGCATGGCCAATCCGTATTTAGCGCTCTCGGCGGTGCTGTCGGCGGGCGTCCAGGGCGTCACCAGCAAGGAGCCACTGGCATGGGCAGATTGTAATGACGACCCGGCCAAGCTGTCACAGGAGGAACGTGAGCGGCTTAACGTGAGGACGCAACTGCCGGGAAGCATTGATGAGGCGCTGGAGGCGCTACAGGAGGACTCGGAGCTGACGGAGCTTCTGGGCCGGGAACTCGTGGAGCGGTATGTCGCTGTCAAAGAGGCTGAGACGAAGATGCTCGAGGCGATGGAAGCCGAGAATCGTAGGCAATGGGTCATGGCGCGATACTGAAAGGGGTGACAGTACAGATGCCCTAGTAAACAATGAGAGGAAAGGGGCAGAATAGATGAGAGAGTCGAGGTTGATGGCGTTTGGCCCGCCACGTGGCGTTTCATCGCAGGTGACGTAAAGGAAGAAGTGAGACGTGAGCAAATGGAAGCCATCTGCGAATTAGACTAGGTACAGCCTACACGAAGTATCAGCAGTTTGAAGCATGTTCGTAGCACAAGATCGAGCGAACGGGCTGATCGGGCTGATCGATTCTAAGACAGCGTCAGCACTGGCATCGGTCATTGGCTGAGCACCATTGTCATGGCTTGAGCCCCTGCCCAAGGCAACAATACGAATAAGCTTAGGGCGTTAGTAGTGAGGCTTTGGAAATTGGCGAGCGGCAGTGTTTCTGTTGTGAGGACATGGCCCGATACGCCTCCGAGCCGGTTGCTCGAGAGGTATAGTAGCAATCCAAGACGATAAGAGCGTCAGTTTTCCATCGGGATACTTGTTCTGCAGGCAAAATGGAAACCACGAATCAGAGTGCAGACTTGTCGTTCTTGTGGTGATACAAGATGCCCCGATGATGGGTTGTCTCAATGGGAAAAGTGAGTTTTGGAAAGGCGTGGCTTGCTCAGCTGAAGCGAGCGCTGCAGGCCCGAAGATTTCGTTTCTTTTGCTCTGCCGCTCATTCCTTTTGGCATCCCGTGTTGCGTCTTGAGGCGTCAGTACCAAAGCTTGTCTCGTTGCTTTGCTCGGGGGCTGAAGCATCCGGCTCCTGGACAACGGGAAAACCGCCAGCAATTAAGCCGCGACCTTCCTGTTAGGGGCTCGGATGCATGCTAGGACATTTCCAGACGACGGGGGGAGGGGGGCATTTCTGGTGTTTGGCACATGGGAAATGCATGTTGCAGCATCCAGAAGGCCAGGGAAATGCCCGTCTTTTGGCGGCCCTCGACGGCTCTTGGTGGCTTGCAGGGTTGGATTGAAAGCTGGTGGCGCCCCGCACAACTCGCAACTCGACGCCGACGGTTCAGAGCCCGTCGTTTCGAGACTGGCGCAGGGCCTAGAACGGCCGATGGTGAAGCAGATATCCACCAGGTTCCACTGCAACAGTCCTGGGGCCCGTCTTTAAAATCATGGATGAATGGTCCTCGACCTTGGACCTGGGACAGTGGGAAAAGGCGGATGGAGAGCATAAAGAAAAATTTCCCATGGCCAGCGAGAGCGCCACCAGCGCCAGTAGTGACTGCGGAGCCCATGATGAGCTGCGTAATCCCACAGAACCCACCGCGCTGAAGCAATTCGGGATGCGCGCTGGGATTGGGCGGATGGACTGCGGATGGACTGCGGATGGACTGTTAGTTCCGCATGCCAAGCCAGCCCTGTGGATGCTGCTCCTTCGCAAGACGCCGTCCGACTCGACAGGTCGACGCTCCATCTCAACCGTTCTTGCCGACGATCGCTGTCAGCTGGTGGCGAGGAAGACGCGGGTGAAATCCCGGGGCGACCGATGCGAATCTTTCCATGCTGGTGCTGCTGAAATGGATTCACCAGGAGGGCACTGCTGGATGAGGTGATCTTGGCAAGGTAAATTAGAGCTTTGACAGATCTGGAGAGAGAAAGGCAGAAAAAAACAAGGTATTTTGACCTCAGGCAGCACGAGCTAGCTAGCAGGTCTCATCTCCAGGAGCATTGACGCCGCGATGCCCATGGAGTGGACCTCTCGTCTAAGACGGACCACCGCGACTGCCACCCAAACAACGGCAAATGGAACACACGAAAAGGTCATGAAGGCGTGCAAGTTACTCGGCGAATACAGCCCTTGGATCAGCCCGGATAGCCCATTCATGATACTCTCACCAAGTCTACCCCAGCCTTTTGGAGAGACAGCCCGCGGCCCAAGAGCCGCTGAGGGAGCATCCGTCTGCACCCCGTGTTTTTGTCCCTCTTCGGAGCCCCCCCGGCTGCCCCAGCGCACCTCATCAGTCCCTATCGGCATGTACCCGCGGACGTACTTCTACTTGCGGTTGTAGGTACCGCCCATTCGTTTCCCAGCAGGGGGTGCTAACCTAGGCCAAGCTTTTTTGCTGACACAGCTCGGGTCCCACGCCGCGCCAACCTGAGCCGGCATCGATCTACAGCACGCATCCAAATCCAATCCCTCCTCGCACAGTTGTTCGCTGGCCTTCCCGTCGCGTGAATCCTCCGTCTCCCCGTCGGGAACCCTTGCTGCTCGTACTCCAGTACGTCCAGTGCCGGGCAGTCGCTACTTGCCACGGTACTTGCTACACAGAATAAGAACGCCTGGCAACTCGGAGTCGGAGAGAATCACAGCGGCAGCGCAGCGCAGGCAGAACAGAACCAATCCCAAGACCGAACCCGTCCCTCGCCACCAAGTCTCTTCCAACATTCCCTACTGCTTCGTCCAGCTCACCACCCCCCGGGCTTTCCGTTCCCTCTTCCCCATTCATTCCCCATCCACTCCCCGTTGACCCATTCCCTCCCCGGCGCGCGTGGACGGGTGGACCGCCGACCCCGGCATCTTCCAGCTGCGCCTGCGCCTTGAGGCCTTCTCTCTCCCCTTCACCTCCCTGCACGTTGCTTGGCGCTCTTTTGCAGATCGCCGATCCCATCGTCGCCCCCATCCGAGTTTCAACACCACCATCTGCGTCCAAAACGTCCTCGTCCCACCATCATCACGACTCTGCCAGACGCGACACGAACGGCTACGAGACAGGCCGGACGCCTTCTCTCGGCTTGGACCCTCCTTACATCGTTCGGTTCTCGATTCTCG
The DNA here is from genome assembly GCA_001305505.1 of Neonectria ditissima. Lineage (NCBI taxonomy): Eukaryota > Fungi > Ascomycota > Sordariomycetes > Hypocreales > Nectriaceae > Neonectria > Neonectria ditissima. The sequence continues at coordinate 2,179,490 of LDPL01000040.1, read as the reverse complement.
GCCCTCGACCCGAACCCTCCGACCCGATTCCCTCCTTTTTCCCCTACTCACCATTCGACGGCCCGTTCGACCATCCGAACGAACCTCCGAACCCCCAAACCTCCAACGAGGTAACCATGCCGCGTCGTCGCACTCGGCCCTCAGTCCCTACTCTCTAAGCTGCCTACCATGAGGATCGCCATCCGCGAGCAGCTCGCCATCCTCGTTCTCGCCGCCGTCCTCGTCGCCCTCGCCGTCGTCTCGATCCCTACCTGGATCTATGTTAACCGCTTCGTCGTCGACGTCGAGCGCCAGGGCTTGATGCTCACGGCCTCCCTCAAGGCCTCACGCATCTCCGCCGAGCTCGACCTTGTCCAAACCAGCTGCTACACCATAACCTCTCGCATTCTCGTGCAGAAGGCTCTGACATCCTTTTACGATACCGGCGTCCGCGACTGGACCGAGGCTTCTGTAGACGTCGGAAGTGCCTTGACTATTAGTACAGACACGGCTCTGCTGCAGGCCAGGCTCTATTCGAGGAACAAGACTGGCGCATCTCGTGGTGGCTTTTTCAATGTCACCTCTGCCAACATTCCCGACATCGCCCTGCCTTACACAAATACGTCTGGTGATGCCGTGAAGCTTGGCGATAGCGGCATGGGTTACCCCCCATTCCTCTATCCAAACATTACCTACGTTAGTCTTGGTCATGCGAACCCCATCCGAAATTCGACGCCTGCTGTTGCCGCCGAGGCATTCCCTGGTGTCCGCATCTACCGCGATGGCGGGCTCCTTCTCGGTCCTCTGGTTCTCAACGAGTCGGCCTCTTTGTTTTCCATAACCGTCCCCATCAGAGACAACAATGACACATTCATCTTGGGTTACATGACGGTGGTGGCTCTGGCTTCCTCCCTCACCGAGGTCCAGCAGTCTCGGGAAGGACTGGGAAAGTCCGGCTCAGTTCTAATTATTGGTCCTACTGAAGCCTCCAATCGTTTCAGTTCATCCAACCCGGCAAGCAACAGCACATACACCCCGGACCGAGATACCTTTGGTAACAGTTCGGTCAAGTTTGTCCTTCCCCCGCAAACCCCCGCCTCACACAAAGACCGTCACAAGAAGTACCAGTTCTCCAGCCAATCTGATAACAAAGCCTTTCCCGTCGACTTGTATCCGGCGGCCTTCGACTCATTTACTAAGCATTACGACACCGTCAACAACGCCAGCTCCTTGCTAAACACACATAACGAGGAAGGCGTCAAGGTGGCGGTTGGATTCGCCCGCACCCAGACGCCCCTGGTGAATTGGACTGTTGTCGTGGAAAAGTCTAGATCGGAGGCATACGAACCCATCAATACTCTGCGAAACATCCTCCTTGGCACCGTCTTCGGCACCGTCGGCTTCATCATGCTGTTGCTGCTTCCCTGCGCTCATTTCAGTGTCATGCCGATTCGCAAGCTCAAATCCGCGACAGAAAAGAGTGTGAATCCTCCGGGATACGAGGAGTCATTTATCGACTCCGATGTTGACGATGATGAGATACTAAGCTCGGGAGGCATTTCTCAGAAATTCAAGAAGGGAATCGTCGCCAGCATGGTTCGCTGGGCCAAGGGCAAACCCAAGAAGCCGACTTCAGCTCGTGATGCCACTCGCCGCATGTTCAAGATCCCCGGCAAAGTTGACCACCGGAAACATTTCATAACCGATGAACTGACCGAGCTTACGGGAACCTTCAACGACATGAGTGACGAGTTGGTCAAGCAATACATGTCGCTCGAGGTGAAAGTGGCGCAGCGAACGAGGGAGCTGGAAGAGAGCAAGAAAGCTGCCGAAGCAGCAAATGAGAGCAAAACTCTCTTCATTGCAAACATTTCGCACGAACTGAAGACGCCGCTGAACGGAATCCTTGGCATGTGTGCCGTGTGCATGGAAGAGACCGATGTTCTCAGAATCAGACAATCTTTGAAGACATTATACAAGTCAGGAGACTTGTTGCTACATCTCCTCGAGGATCTTCTAAGCTTCTCCAAAAACCAAATCGGCAATCAACTCAGCCTCGAACTGAAAGAGTTCCGTTTGGCCGACATCAGGTCTCAGATTCAAAGCATCTTTGACAAGCAAGTGCGCGAAGGGAAAATCAACTTCTCGGTCCAGTTCATCGGTTCAGAAAACATCGAGATTGGCACGACTCAAGACGAATCGGGAATGGAAACGAGGCTTCCGGCACTCGGCCCGCACGGCACGGGACGCCTAAAGGACATGTGTCTTTGGGGTGATCAGCACCGTATTCTACAGGTCATCATCAACCTCGTTAGCAACAGCTTGAAATTTACGCCACCGAATGGGAAGGTCGAGGTTCGCATCAAGTGTCTAGGTGAGATGGATTCAACAACCGAAGACGAAAGTCGCACATCGTCCTTCTCGAGGAACTCTAGAAGCAACTCTCGTACGGGCCGCACTCGCAATCGGGGTGGAGCCGCAAGCCCGGCGCTGTCGAACAACTCGGGGCCTATTGGGAAGGATGGCCGCTTCAACGGAAACGGCACTGCCCTGTCTATAAACCCGATGGACCCTAAAGCGACGCAGCATGTTCGGATTCGCGAGAGGTCGCCTACTCCACCGCCGCCAGGAGCCAAATCCTATGTGTTTGAGTTTGAGGTCGAGGACACAGGACCAGGAATCGCGGAGCACATGCAGCAGAAGGTGTTTGAGCCGTTCGTTCAAGGAGACCTCGGTCTGAGCAAGAAGTTTGGTGGTACGGGACTAGGACTGAGTATCTGCCACCAACTGGCCAACCTAATGGGTGGTTCAATAACGCTGAAGAGCACGCCCGGAGTTGGCACGACATTCACGATGCAGATTCCTCTTAAATATGTTAAGGACAGGTAAGTTTCAACTCCACTCACGTGCAGATACGATGCTGACATTCGGATCCAGGGCATCTAGTACTGCCTCGAGCAGTGTGAAATCCCGACCACAGAGCGTAGATGCCTCCGACGTCGAAACGCATCGCACTTCGAACACTCCCAAAGCCGCCGCCGAGACTAAGACAGCCAGTGTTCTCAATCCGCAGCCTCGACTAGTTGGCTTGAGCCTGCCGTTCTTCGCCGCGGAATCCACGGTGCCAAGGAGCACGGAACAGAAAATGGCCGCCATCGACCGTGCCATGGCAAATAAGACCAGCCAGGGCAAGCTACGCGTCCTCGTTGCCGATGACAACTCGACGAATATCGAGGTTGTTAGCAGGATGCTTAAGCTCGAGTCAGTCTATGACGTGACCATTGCCAAGGATGGCCAGGAGGCCTACGACCTAGTCAAGGCGACTATGGAGAAGAACCAGTCTTTCGACGTCATCTTCATGGATGTCCAGATGCCCAACCTTGACGGCCTTCAAAGTACCCGCCTAATCCGCGAAATGGGCTACACATCCCCCATCGTCGCCCTAACAGCCTTCTCCGAGGAGAGCAATGTCAAGGAGTGCATGGACTCCGGCATGGACGAGTTCCTCTCCAAACCCATCCGGCGGCCTGCACTCAAGCAGGTGCTCAAGAAGTTTGCCACCATTCTTGAGGAGCCTGAGACGCAGGGCACTACCAACAACAAGACCGAGTTGAGCGAGAAGCCTGTCGAGAACGAAAAACCCATGAATGGGGATGCCCACCCCCCGCAGAAGCCTTCACACGAAAGTTCAAACGGTGTACCGAAGGAAGGCTGAAACTCGTCTGGATTCATCTACCGGACGATGTCATAACGCTTTTGGAAGAGACGATCGACTCTACACTGCATACAACTCGCTAAGTATCTGTCGGTGCCTATTCCTGGCCGACATGACAGTTCCTCTTTCACTACGGAGAACCCTTGCTCTTAACTACACGCGCCAATTCTGACGATGGCGGCAAAATGGCAATGCACACACACAACGCATTCACACGACGCACGGCGCACGCCTTTAGCGTAACGTACACATCCCTCCCGCATAGCGCTCTCAACCACCCTTCTTCTTTTTCGCACATTCCCAACTATAAATTTTTTTAACGTAAAAGTCTTCCAGCGGAGTGGGATATCCGTCTGTTTTCAGGGCCGGCTTGTTTGTTTTTCAGGGCCACGGCGTCATGGGGTCTCACACAGTACCTTGGGGGTCTTGGACTTGTGGTGATGCAATTTTTATTATACTATCCATTCTTTTACCGTTTCTCATCCTATTCCTTTTCTTTGGTCATCTGGAGGCTTTGGTACATACGCAAACATGGAGCTCGCATGCATATACATGTCCGTACACGGGAGGGACAAACAGGACTGCCTCGCAGAAAAGAGAATCGGCGAGGGGGGTGCCACGTGTTGGAAGACAAAGACAAGAGTGAGGAGATGAGAAAAGACATCTGGTGGGGGGGCGTGTTTACACATATACATAAATACATGTAATCGGATGTAGGCGCATAATTACGAAACAAGATGGATGTTGATCCCATATACACTACCTATATTTCCATCATGACGCTTCATCACTTGGCTGAATATAGCTCCCAAGCCAGTAAAGTCAGCTTGTTGACCTCCAGAGCATCGATATTGCACGAACTTGTCAAAAACACGCAAGAATAGCAACAAGCCGAGGCAATAGTCAAGTTATGATCATCATTCAGTACCAAAACCAGTGTCACAGCAAGCAGCCCCAGCCTGGCCAACCCATGAAACCTCCGTCGCCGTTCCCAGGGTCGTTTCGATTCCACCCAGTAGCTCCTCTGCTAATCATGGGTTGATGTATCCCGTCCCAACCATCCCACCCTCATACCCGCCTGGGCAACCCCAATCCAGGCATAAGCCAAAAAATAACGTAAAACCAAAATACAAAACGACGGGTGCGAAAGCGACTCGAGCTAGGATTCGCGTGAAGAAGCCAAGTAGATAGATAAGAAACTCCAAAGTCAAGTAAACACGAATCGTGAAAGGCCACAGCATTGTCTCATGCAGCCCCAAAAAACGCCACTTTGGCGGAATACCAGCCGCTCTCACCGACCAGAAGGCATCCCAGGCGCCGCGCGTTCAAAATCAAAAGAATCCAAGGAAACGATATTGTTAAAACAACAGAAAGGTCGTAGGGTGGGAAGTCGTGTGCAGCATGGCCTCCATTCAGTCCGTACTAGGCAAAGCGCTCCAACTTGGGAGATGGCTGCCCGTTCCCATGACCTCTTTGTACTCGCGGCTGAGATTAGAACTGCGAGTGTGTTGAAATAGTGTGCAGAAAAGCAAGTAAAAGAAATGCACCCGTGCGGTGGAATTGAACATGTAGGACCCGCCAAAGCAGTCGAGACTCTCAAAACAAGGGACCGGTCATGGTCGCCATCATGGGAGGAGACTAGATTTCCATAAGGCCCGCAATGTCCTCGCTCATGCGCCTACCAGAAGGCTTATCGAGCATATCGAAGTCATCAAGTTCATCGTCTTCAAGGTAATCGTCGTCGGAAAAGGCAACGGTGAGGTCGCCGTCTTCTCCGCGGTTCCAGAAGAGGCCGTCATCATTAATGCCGTCGTCTTCATCGAACGGCACCAGCTCGGCATCCCTATCGCCAAGCCAGTAATTGGCGCGCTTTTGAGCACCCGCAGACGCAAGATCTCGTTGCTCATGGTTGTGCGCCAGGTTCATCGGCCTCAGTGTGGGGCTGTGCGATGATATGACGGGAACCACGCGGACGTAGAGGTAGGCGACACGTTTTAGAGCTCGGTTGAAGAAGAAGTAATGCGCAGCCCAGATAGCGCTCTCATCTTCTTCAAAAGGGTCCATGTCAGGATGATAGCTGATGATGGAACACTCGTTTAGGTGCATCTCTTTGTCGATCAATGACCAGCATTGGGGGCCCCAGATAGAACTCGTTTCACTCCCGTTAGATGAACCTAGCGACTTGGGCTCAAATCCTGGTCGTACGTTTTGAAGGATGGAGTCGAGGTTTATCATGACGCGGCGCAAATTTCGCTCACGCTTAAAATCACCAGGTCGCAAAACGTGCGAAAAGTCGTAGTGTGGGTGGCTCGCGTTTAGTGTCGCAATCAGGTAGGCAAACGTCCGGCGACTTGACAGCTCTGATAAGGGGCCGAAGGCGCTGGAGTGGGAAAACAGCTGCATACTCGGTGAGGTCGCCAGCATGTGCTCGCGCTCAGGTGGTGATAGGCTTGCGCCGAGCTTGAGGAGCGCTTCATGCTGTGAGTTGAGGTCCTTGTCGATGTTCTTGTACAGCTTCTTGTCGGACCCGGTCGATTTCGTTGTGTAGAGATCGCATCCGCCAGTAACGTTGCAGTCGGGGGTGTTGAAGTTGAGTGCGCCCGTGACGGCTTCGAAATCTTGCACTGGTAAATACTGGCAATGCAGATGTCAGCATGGGGTGGATGGGCTTGTGGTGCGGCTTGTCGCCGTCGCATACCTTCATCTTGTCTGGAAGTGAACGATGTGGCTCAAATAGCGCGGTATCGCGACTGTGATTGCGCTTCCGGTGGTGGATTGCAGCAGGTGAAGCGGAGTTGAATGGACGCCGGAAGGGCGCGGATTGCGTCAGCGTGGAGTCGAGGGTGGGCCGCAATCAGCAGGGCAAGTCGAGTGGTGACGAGACGTGTCGCGATGCGATGCGATGCGCAAGGGAAGAGCGGACGGCGCAGCGGTGGACGAGGTTGCGGATTGTCGGATTCAAGCTGGTCGCGGGCGCACGGAAGGCCACGATGGTGGAAAGCTGGTGTTTGGGGGGGATTGAGTTGGATTGGATGGGAGGGATTGATTATCGGAGAGATGATCGCCGGAGCCTAGCCGGGTCGCGGGGGCGTATCGGAGAGACGGTGCAGGAACCTTGAAACTGGATTGATGACGAGAGCTAAACACGGGGGTAGCGTAGCATGCTCGGGAGGCGGTAGGCGGCAGGCGGTGCGTTGAATCAGGTTTGATGGGAGGGACGATGATCAATGCGAGGATGATTGAAGGTGACAGGTGATGGTGACGACGGGTGCGAGATGCGGAGAAAGGGCTGTATTTGTTGGTAAGGCAAGGGAAGCACGGAAAGGGAAGGGACGAGGAGGGGTCGCCGGCGGGAAGCGAGGATGATGAATGGACGGATTGGAATTGAGGGATTGAGGGATGGATCGATCGATGGGAAGCACCGGCTGCGTAACTGTCCAGCAAAGGTCAGCGAACGAGCGGGTTTGGCTTTGTCGAACAACGTGTGAGTGAACTGATCTGGCCCGGCGGCAGTGGCACGGGGTGCATCGACGAGCCACCAAGGCCACCAACAGAGGGCCGCCGAGACGCAGCCGGCCGGCTTGGCCGCTATCGCTGTGGTTGGCGTTGCGCTGTCGACTGCGCCTGGCTTCGGGATTCGGGTGGGAATGGAATGGGCGGGCGGGAGACAGACTGCCACCCTTGTCCTCTCTGGTGCCGATGCCAGATGCCAGGTGGTAAATGGCTGATCTTCCACTCGCCGACCCCTTGGCCCTAGCACCAGCTCCTCCCGCCGCGCCCCCAGTCGAATCCGATTGCTCCAAGCTGGGGCCAAAGCTGAAAGGGGCGACTTTCGGCTTAGGGACACCGCTTCATGAAGCTCCAGCGACGAATTGACAACGAATAGGACGGGACCGTGCCGCCACGAGCCGCCCGGTTACACGTTCGCATCATCCATCAACAGACCGTCGTGCATCATCCGGTTTGTGCTCTTGGCGGGCCTGCCCGTCCTCTCGTTCTCTCGTCGTAGACTCCGTGCACTAGAAAGTTTAGTCATGGCCCAATATCCGTTGGCAAAACACATGGGTAGTAAGAATGGTGTCTCTTGTTCTCTTCTCAGTTGTCTTCTGCGGGCGGAGCACCCCCAGCGGCTTGGGCCAGGTTGGTTGAGCGTGCGCGGGAGGCCAACGTGCCTCCTTCGGGTGCCTCAGTGGCATGGGCTGGAGCGGAGTGGATGCGGTGGAACAGGATGGGGTGTCATCGTCCATTATCACTTCTCTCTTGCCCGCGGGTCGTCGTGGCCAATCTGATGCGTGCCAGCCCATCCAAGTGCCCGACGCTTCCCTCGCGTCGCTCGCTCACGGGTCTTTCGCAGCCCTCAAGCCTCATCTCTTGACATAAAAGAGGGTGGTTTTCCACCGTCCAAGATCTACAAACAAGGCCACATTGGCCCAAAAACTCCCAAACACCGCTTGCGCCGGTTCCCACCATGTAATCATGCGTGTCCTCTCTTCTCATCGAAGAGATTGCTCAGCCGCCTGAGACTTGCCCATTATAACAACCCCAAATCCTTGAGCGACTCCTTGATTTCGTCCTCGACCTGTTGTATCCATTGTCAACCCTCAGTCAACACGTACACGCGAGACAAGCCTCATTCTGCGCCGGCCTTTGGGGCATCGCTCGGTCGGTTCGTTACCCCTGTTGGATCGGGCCAGGCAGCCATCTCGGATTGTCGGGCTTCTACATGAGCTTGGTGACTTCGTCCTCGACCTTTGTTGGGGGTTGGCGTCAGCATGCACGATGGAATTGTTGTCGGTTCGAGGGACGAAACACGTCGCTAGGTAGGAAACAATCCATCGTTACTCACCTCCATGTCTTCAAGCGAGTCTTGCTGTCCGATGCACCGTAGCACGTTCTTCTTGCTGCTTTCCTGAAGTTCACCCGCAAGCAGCAACTCGTCCAGGATGTAGTATGCCTTGGTGAAGGAGAAGATGATATCCAACTCGCACACGTTGCCATAGTACTTGTCCATCTGCTCGACGTATCGGTGGATGATTTCGAGGGTGATCAGTTCGTTGTCCTCCGAGGAGCAGCCGGCGATGAAGAAGAGGGACGCATAGCGGCGGTAGACAATCTTGGTGTCTGTTGTCGAGTTGTCAGCGCATCACCCAACCGGTAAAGGAGTTATTTGTCGAGCGAGGAGTCAACCAACCCTTGTATTCGAGGAAATTGCACATGCGCGTTCGCCGGGCGAGGACAAGCTGGGAGACGTCCTTGACGATCTTGGCTTTGTCCTTGGGAGATAGGGTCGTGAACCATTTGGCCAGACGCTGCATTCCGAGTCAGTCAAAGCCCAGGTCGGTTGCTGCGAGAGGTGGACGGCGCACCACTTTGCCCTGGCGGGACAGGAGAATGAGATAACTGGGGGCTTCAGCGTCAGTGGCCGGAACGGGCGAGCAGCCGTGGAGGAGCGTACTGGATCGCCATTGTGATGGTTGTTCACGTCACCGAGCCGGCTTGGAGACGTGCAGCAGAAGTGCGGGAGGAGAGGGAGTCGCGTTGGTGGACGGGTGGACGACGAGATGGAGATGCAATTCGGGACACGGAGCAATTTTGGCTGGTTGGTGACGAGCGGGCCAAGAAATCCATCTCACTCGGCGGCAGCTGGCAAGGCAGGCAGACAGCTTTCCCGCCCGCCAGGTTTCCCATGTGGGCCCATGGAATCATCGGGTCCGGGCATCAGCTCAGCGACTAGGGTCCTTCCACTCGGTACCTAACGCCGCCTCAGGATATAGTCCTCTGGCCTTTGGGCAGTGAGTAATAAATGCCGACCTCTCGGGAATTTAACGCAGACAGCGAGCCTTCTATTCTTTTCATAGTGACCTATCCTACAGTACCCTGGTTTGCCAAACCTCCAGTCCCCGACAGTCAGGGATAGCTTCAGTGACATATCGGAAGTAGACATCCCATGGATGATAGACTCCAGAATCCTGGTCCGCCAGTCTTGATCCTACCATTGCCAGGCCGGAACTCACCAATGGAATCATTACATACCGTAGTAGGTCCGGGACTCCAGGGCTGGGCATCCATCGCCAGAAGGTGTTACCCCGCCTGGATATAGCATCACCACCTTTACCTCCACCACGCGCCTCGACGACTCCCTATCAGACGGCCTCTTCTCTTACCCGTCACTTTCCACTCCACCCGGCACCTCAATCCTGCTCCATCGCCGACGCCCTGCATCGTCACGCCAGCCAGACAGAAACAATCTCTCCGCGGCAACTGCTCCTTTATGTGATGACATGACTGCTTCCTTTGAGCAATAGCAATCCGCTGCATTAGTAATTCCCTCTCGCCGCTCCCCCACGTTCCCGGCCTCGCTCCGACTGACGGGAACCACCAGAAGCGTGGGAGCTAGTTCTCTGGCCCGCTGGTCGCTTCCCTGATAAAGAAAGACTATTGCGGCGGTTGCCGCATGCATCTCCCAGTGTGTGCGCCTCGAAGGACGGACGCCGAAATTTTTCCTTACCCTCACTACCACTACTACTCCCTGCGGTCTATATTTTCTCTTCCTCATCTCCTTTCTTCTATAGTTCTTCCATCCTTCTAGAACATCTGGTACCGTGTATCGTGTATTCGCATTCGCCATGTCTAAACTCATTCTATCGACGGGGTGTGTATATTAATGCTCGTCTGTGCGTTTCGCATTCGGCCTGGTGCTGACAAACTCCATCGCGCAGCAATGTCATGTCCGCAGGCCCCTCCATCATTCGCAAACCCGGTGCCGCCACCCGATCCAACCTCGAACTCGTCAACTCGCTCCGCGAAAATTTCGCCGAGGCCCAGCGTGACTACGCGACGCTCGCTCCCGCTGCGAATGGCCTCGTGAACGGCTCCAGGCATGCCGGCGCCGCCGTCGATGTCTGGACGGACCGCCAGGACCGGACCCTGTACATCCCCCGCATCAACTGGCAAGCCGCGGGGCTGCGTGAGGAGGCAAGCCAGTATGAGATCACGCTCAAACTGTTTTTCCTCCCTGGGTGCCCAATCTCCGAGCGCGAGCAGTACGCGACGGAGGCGCTGGAGCTGGTCCAAAAAGAACTGGGCATCGAGACGGTCGATCTCCTGGTCGTGTCTTTCCCCGGCATGTCCTTTGAAGGCAACTGTGAATGGGAGGCGGACAAGACCAACGCCCAGCAGGGCAACCTGCAAGAGCAAATCATCACGTGGGAGGTATTTGAGAAGCTCCACAAGCAGGGCCTAGTCAAGCGATTAGGTGTTGCTGAATTTGGCAGCGAAAGGTTGGGCGCCTTCGTCAAGCGGACCACCATCCCTCCCGTCATCGACCAAATCAACTTGCGCAACTGCTGCGATGTTCCCCCGCCGCTCAAGAAGCTGGCTGAGGAGCAAAACATCGAGCTTAATGTCCACAGCGACTGCACCGATATCCTGCCCCGTGGGACCCTACGAGAGCTGCTCAGCCATGGACCTCAAGGAGCGGGCGTGCTCGCCGATGCCGCCCACAAGGGCAAGGGTCTCTCTGGCGAAATCTACCCGCAGTGGGTAGTGAGGTACACCGCATTTATCAAGGATCGAGGCATCATTGAAAACAAGGGGTACTTTGCGGGCGCCCAGCTGATATAGTCATGAGATCGGCACGGGCGTGGGGGGGTTTGAGAGCCAGAGTTAGGGTTAGGGTCAAGAGTGAGGATATCCAGGCGAGCATCTCCGATACCAGTTGTTAGGCGGTGGAAGAATATTTTGCCCATTTGTTTCCAAATAGCGAGCATCAGACACACGGAGTTTTAGACAGAATGGCAAGGAAAGTGGCTGCAAGACGGCTTCTTCTATCCTTTTAACCCAACATGCTTCGTTTCCGTCCTCTCATCCGGACATCTTCTAGCTTCTTGAGGACTATGGGGGCTTGCTTGAAAGTCTGCCGGTAGGCATCTAAGAGCTCGGGGAAGAGGCACTCTGCTCGAGGATGTGTGCTGCCAAACGCCCTCTCCAGCACGTAGAGATCGACAGCCCGGTCTTCATCTGAGATACTACCACTCGCCAGGCCCAGGTCGATAATGACGACTTCTCCTCCCAAGAGCTTCTGGACGTCCGATCCCCCATCTGCCGGTGAAGGATTCAGCATCAGGTTGCTGGTGGTCAGGTCGCCGTGGACGATGCCAACCTGGTGCAACTTCCCCACGGCCGTTCCCATGCGCCGCATCAAATCCTTCAGCTCTGCATCGTCCTCGATGCCCTCGGTCCGCTTGCCCAAGCGCTCGTTTATACTAGCCCGGACCGGACCGCCGTGTATCCATTCCAGCATCAGCCAGCCCGCGTTCTCGTCGACGCCGTAGACGGCAGGCACCCTCACACCATCGCGTCGGCACTTGGCCAAGATGCGTGCCTCTGAGAGGATGCGGTGCTTCGTTAGTCGCTGATCGAGGGTCGGGTGTCGCCAGGGCTTGGGCGGGCGGTATTTGAGGGCGCAGGGGAGATCGGGCAGCAAGTAGGTGCTCCTGTAGAGGCGGCCCTCGGCGCCTTGGGTGACGAGGGTTGGCGGGGTCGAGGCGGGGTATTCGAGGATCTTGGGGAGGGGGAACTGGTGCGTCTGCGCCGCGCCGGCGGGTTCAGTGGACGCCGTGGCCATGGTTCGCGAGCGAGCGAGCGAGCGTGCGTGCGTGCGTGCGTGCGAGAGTCTGGCCCTGCGGTCGCTAGGAGAGAAAGGGTTCGATGGGAAGAGATGGGTTCTGGCGGTGAAACGGAGCACAAGACCTGGTGATTTGGGGAATCTGCAGGGCAAGCGCAGGTACCGTGGAATGGATGGAGAGGTGAAGGGGGCGACGATGATTGGGACCACGCGGCGGGCTGCGGTACGGCCAGGCCCTGCGCGATGAGCCTGACCACCAGCTGGGTACCTACCCACCTAGGTAGGTAGGTAGGTATCGGAACTTAGATGGAAAGTTGGAACCTGGAAACCTACTGGAACCCAATCCCCCGGCCCAGGCCGCTGGCAGAGTCCACCGCAATGCAGCCGGGACGTAGTGCAGCAGTCACAGTGCAGGAGACGGGCCGGGAGCCAACCGACGGGGCGTCTTCTTGGGGAACAACGGAGGGGAATTCTGCCAGCAGCGGGCGAACTGTGGGTTGCGCAATGCCTGTCAATCCGGGACTAAAAATCACCCTTCCGTCACCTCACCTTGACGGTATCCTAGGTACCCAAGGCCTAATGGAACTCTCAAGCAACCATGGCATCATAGCACCGTCGCGAACTGATAGACTCTCGTGCGAATGTCGCGACTCTACTTCTCCCCTCTTCTCTTCCCCCTCTTCATCCCCCCTTTCTATCTCACCCCCCGGTCCTTCCGCTTCCGCAATGGCGCGCCCCTCCATACTACTGAGGCTGTCCCGGTCGCCAACCTCTCGCTTTGCTTTAGCCCTGGATAAATACTGCAATTATGTACTTGCTACCATCTTGCCGCCATGTGACACTGGGCCTCTAGCTGCAGCTACCAGGGGCCCGGCCCCAGCCATCTCGCCATCCCAGTGGCCGACCATCGCTGCCCGCGACGAATGTGGCAGTCGTCCTGCACGAGACGGCCTATGGCGGACCGGACCTAACGGCGCACACAAATGGAACGCCATTGCGCTTTCGCCTTCGCCGCCGCTTCGTCACTACTTGCCTCTTGGTGGTCCGCTGTCGATCCTCCTTCTCCCTCCTCTCCCAAACGACCAGACCATGCATGAGAGCCTCACCCTCCGCCTCGACTTGCCATCCAGACGCTCCGCTCCATCATGGCCGAGTCCGACTCCCTCCAGTGGACCGTCATACTCGTCCTGACCGCTATTTTGCTGTCCGCCGTCGTCCTCGGCCAGATCGCATCCGTTTACGCCGCCGCGTACTTGGCCGCCCCTCATGAGATTCCCACCTTCATCGACACAGCCGACTTCTCCGTCCAGGAGAACGAGAGCTACGATCGCGATCTCGCCAAGGTCCAGCGCCTGGAGGACAAGATCCGCCTGAGCCAACTACTGCGCGAAATCCAAAAGGCCGGCGACGAGCTGCGGGAGGACCTCAACGCCATACTGATTGACGAGGGCGCCACCACGCTCAAGTTCGGCGCGCGGCTGCTATGGGCCTCGAAGCGATCGCAGCTGGCAGATCGAGTGCGGAGGCTTGACTTGCTGCGCATGCGCTTCCTCGTTGTGTACATGGGCGTCATTGCTTCCAACTCCGATAGACCACCGCCCTCTGCGCCCAGGGATCCCGAGAAGCCAGTCGCCTTCAGGATGGCGCCGACCCGACCAAGTCTTCCCCAGGGCCTGGCAGAGCACATCCTCAATCGCCCTCCGCTTCGTAGATTGACCACCCAAGCGGTCGGCCATAACGAGCACGTCACCAGACCCCAGAAGAATGGCTGGGCCGGTGTTGTCCAGGAGCTTCAGACTTCTCCCCGGATGCACAAACGCCATGCCTCCATCGAGCGCGCCATGTCATCAAGGGCAACTAAGACGCCTTGACCAGAAAGGTTTTAAAAGTCCCGATTTTGTGCACGATTATTTTTCTTTTTGGTTGCATCCGGTTTCTGGTACAGCATCATTTCAAACGGCTTGCTTTGGTTTTGTGCGACAAGCACACCAGCACTTGGCATTGTGTGGCGTTCGGGCACGGCAGACTGCCCAGCATCATTTACGAACAGAACAACTCGAGACAGACTACAGATGATTTATTACGACGGTGGACCCGAGTGGGCTTGGGTTCTTTACGAGGGATGGTTATGAAGACCGAGCATGGTGATGGTCCTCAGGAGTTAGGGTTTTGTGCTTCACTTCACATAGATGGGATACCCTTGCTGCGCGGCCTTAAGCCCCAGTCTTGCTCCTCTTTTTCTTTTCTTTTTTTTTCTCTTCTTTTATATAGTGGATGGTCTCTTTTATTCCTGGGATTTCGGCTTCAGGCTGATGTCGCATCTTTCATAGGTCTTCTTTCTCCGTTCTTCACATACCCATTTCCTTCATGTTCACTTTTCTGTTTCGGTAGACTTAGAGGGAGCCGCCTCGCCATCAATGAGACGCCACGTCGGGGCCGGTCGCGTTCCTCTCCCCAACTGTATAAATTTTAGGAACAGTTCATGTGAATATGACTTGTATGGTTCAGACTCACCATCGAGTGCCACGAGAAAGCGACTCACACAGTTATAGCAGGCAATCTAAAAGAGACGGTTAGCTTAGACACGGCTAGTGTGAATTATGTTCGCTTACAGTTGCCGTCAGCTCGACAATTTCTTGCTCGTTAAAGAATTCTCGAAGGCTGTCGAACGTTTCGTCCTTGACCTGCACGTTCCTCGTCATCTCTTCGGTGTACAACACCACAGCCCATAGCTTCTCAGTCAGCTCGGCCGGCCGGTCTCCGAGAGTCTCTTGCTTAATAGCCTCCATGCCAGCTTCCGGAACCCCTCCCTTGACAGCCAGTGGGGCGTGATGTGTCCACTCATACCAAGCCTTGTTGCAGACAGCGATTCTCGAGATGGCAAGTTCTCGTACGTCTTCCGGGAGCGAATTCTTGGTGCGCACTGCGCCGAGGAACGAGTTCCAACCATCCGCAATCGAAGGCGCATGCAGCAGAGTGAGATCGAGGGGCTGAAGGGGGCGAGGCTCTCTGCGTGCTTTAATGCGCTCGACAATCGCAGCTTCGTCCTCGTTCTTGGTAGGGACAGGGTCGGTGACGTAGGGGACTCTCATCTTGAGCGACGGTGTAGGGTAGTATTGGGATATCTTTCTCTTGGCACCGCTTGGAAGGTAAGATGGCGAGTAGCAGACAGACGAGATATGTGCGCTTAAGAAGTGAAAGCGCAGGAATGAGGTTCCTCTAGATATGAGATTCTGGCTGATTCGAGGCATCGTTTCTGGTTATATATTCTCCCGGCGTGCGCGGGGTCGGCTTCAAATGCAACTACCGTCTCCACTTCCCGAAGACCGGACCCGGGGCCGAATGAAATCAGTGGGTCACGGAATGCATCACTCGTCCAGTTAGTCGAGGATATTCCGATGCTTCTACGGAGGAGATTTGATTATAATTAGACCTGCGAATCAGTAGAAGCATCGGAAGCGGACGCACTAATCGGCTTACCTATGGTACAGGTTCAGGGTGCTTCGGAGTTGCCAGCTTACTCCAGGTACTGGGCTTTGAGTGGGATTAATGGAACAAGAGAGAGCAATGCTTAGTTGTATCTGCTCCCGAGTTGAACAAGGCCTGGGACTAAGATCCGGGAATTCATACTGTATGTTTGGCCCTGTAAAAGTGCAGCTCCGGAGCAAGCCTGTTTGGTGTGCAGAATGGGATATAGTAATCCGAAACGGGGGTGCTGCCTAAATCGCATCGACCTTGGGGAAACTCACGCACCTAAAACAAACTTACGATTTTCTTCGAGGAAAAGAAGGAAACACAACTCTTCAAAGAATTCGTGCATCTTGATTGAGCAAAACTTGCCTGTTTGCGCAGGACTCCTCGCAAACCTGCGACTGCACTAATTGCCGTGCACCTTCAATCTTGGCGCATCCAAAGCTTGGATCGCATAACGCGTTGCGCCCAATCACGTGATACGGAGCTCCAACTTGGATCATTAACGCGACATCACTTTTTTTCGCGTCGTCACGAACGCAACAAGCTCCTCACCCCTTCTCACTCCGTCGCTTTCGTTCGTGCGCTCATCAGTCGCGATGGCGGAGATCAAAATTGACAGCAAGCTCTTCCAGGAGCGCGTCTCGCACTTCGTGACCGCCTGGAAGAATGACCTCCGAACCAAGGATGGGCTGTTCGGCGGCGCCTCGTCCATGGTCGTCATGATGGGCAAGGTCGAGGAGATTCCCGAGTTCCACAAGAACAACGCCATTCATGTATGCGCGCCCTCTAGCAGCTTCAGAAACGACTGGGTGACTCGAGATGCTAATGGGAGATGATAGTTCTGGCTTCTCGGATATGAGTTCCCGACGACGTTGATGCTGTTCACTTTGGACACGTTGTACATCCTCACGACATCCAAGAAAGGTACGATTACGGCTGCCTTGTCAGTGTGATCCAATTGGCGCTAACCATTTTGCAGCCAAACATCTCGACCAGCTGAAGGGCGGCCGGTTCCCGATCGAAGTGCTCGTACGAGGAAAGGATGCGGCAGAGAACGAGAAACTGTTCGTGAAAGTTATCGACAAGATCAAGGAAGCTGGAGTACGTGGTTCCACTTCGCGCCACAGTCGAATTTTCTAACATTTACCTCCAGAACAAAGTCGGCACGATCGCTAGAGATACCTCGAGAGGACCCTTTGTCGAAGAGTGGAAGAAGCTGTTCGCCGACAAGTGCAAGGATGTGGAGCAAGTTGACGTCTCAGCGGCGCTCTCAACCCACGCTTTTGCTGTCAAGGACGAGAGCGAACTCCGAGCGATGCGAACCGCCTCCAAGGCCTGCGTGGCCCTGATGACCCCCTATTTCCTCGATGAAATGTCTAATATCCTCGACGCCGAAAAGAAGGTCAAGCATTCCGCGCTTGCCGAGAAAGTCGACAAGAAGCTGGATGACGACAAGTTTTGGCAGACGGTGCAGCTTCCCAGCAAATCAAAGCTGCCTTCCGATCTTGACCCGAGTCAGCTGGACTGGATCTTGGGCCCATCTATTCAGAGCGGCGGAAAGTACGATCTGAGATTCTCGAACGAGGCCAACGATGAAAACCTGCACGCCGGCATCATCATCGCTGCCATGGGACTTCGATACAAGTCGTACTGCTCTACCATCGCACGTACGTACTTGGTGGATCCGAACAAGTCACAAGAGAGCAACTACAAGCTCCTCACTCTCATTCACAATACGATCATCAAAGATATCCGAGACGGAATGCAAGCCAAGGAGGTGTACGCCAAGGCTATTGGTATCATCAAGAGCAAGAAGCCGGACATGGAGAAGCATTTCCTGAAGAATGTTGGCTGGGGTATTGGCCTAGAGAACAAGGACCCGACTCTTGTTCTGAACGCCAAGAACCAGAGGATGCTGAAGGATGGAATGACCCTGATCATCAACACTGGATTCCACGACATCGAAAACCCTCAGCCCCAAGACAAGAGCAGCAAAGTCTACGCTCTTGTGCTTACCGACACCATTCGAGTGACCTCCGCCGAGCCCGTGGTCTTCACAGCGGAGGCGCCCACAAGCGCCGACGCCAACTCGTTCTTCTTCAAGGATGACGAGGAGGCCGAACCCGCCCCTAAGAAGGAGAAGAAGGACTCCCGCGTTGGCGCAGTCGCCACCAAGAACATCACATCTACTAGACTCCGATCAGAGCGCACAACGGCAGTCAACGATGACTCGGATAAGAGACGTCGTGAGCATCAAAAGGAGCTAGCCACAAAGAAACAAAAGGAAGGAATGGCCAGATTCGCCGAATCTACAAACGACCAAAATGGAGGCGAGGTCAAGAAGTTCAAGCGGTTCGAGTCCTACAAGAGAGACAACCAGTTTCCCTTGCGGAGTAAGAATCTTGAAATTCTCGTGGATCTCAAGAACAGCACGATCGTTCTTCCCATCATGGGTCGCCCAGTCCCTTTCCACATCAACACCATCAAGAACGCCAGCAAAAGCGATGAGAATGACTTCTCTTTCTTGCGCATCAACTTTCTGTCCCCCGGCCAGGGTGTGGGAAGGAAGGATGATCAACCATTCGAGGATGCCTCTGCTCACTTCGTTCGAAGCTTGACGTTTCGGTCCTCGGATGGTGACCGATACAACGAGATTGCGACCCAAATCTCAAACATGAAGCGTGACGTAGTCAAGAAGGAGCAAGAGAAGAAGGATATGGAGGACGTTGTGGAGCAGGACAAGCTCACGGAGATTAGAAGTAAGTTCTCGTTTCATCCCCAATTTCTCCAGTAGTACTAACGATTCGCTAGATCGCCGACCTGCTGTGTTGGATAACGTTTACATCAGACCTGCCATGGAAGGAAAGCGAGTTCCCGGCAAGGTGGAGATTCACCAGAATGGTATTCGATACCAATCTCCCCTCAATGCCCAGCATCGCGTGGACATCCTCTTCTCAAACGTCAAGCACCTTTTCTTCCAACCCTGTCAGCACGAGTTGATTGTCATTATCCACATTCACCTCAAGGATCCCATTATCGTGGGTAACAAGAAGAAGACGAAGGACGTGCAGTTCTACCGAGAAGCAACCGACATCCAGTTCGATGAAACTGGTAACCGGAAGCGGAAGTATCGTTACGGCGACGAGGACGAGTTCGAGGCGGAGCAAGAAGAACGACGCCGGAGAGCTGACTTGGACCGGCTGTTCCAAGGCTTCGCCCAGAAGATTGCCGAGGCTGGCCGAAACGAAGGCATCGAGGTTGACATGCCCATTCGCGACCTTGGTTTCCATGGTGTGCCGTTCCGAAGCAACGTCTTCGTTCAGCCAAGTACAGACTGCCTTATCCAGGTTGTGGAGCCTCCTTTCATGGTAATTACAATCGAGGAAGTGGAAGTTGCGCATTTGGAACGTGTTCAGTTTGGCTTGAAGAACTTCGATATGGTTTTTGTTTTCAAAGACTTTACTCGAGCTCCTTACCATATCAACACGATACCTGTCGAGTTCTTGGACCAGGTCAAGGACTACCTTGACTCCTCTGATATTGCCTTCACCGAGGGTCCCCTGAACCTCAACTGGCCTACCATCATGAAGACTGTGACGGCCGATACACATCAGTTCTTCGTCGATGGAGGTTGGTCCTTCTTGCAAGCTGACTCAGACGATGAAGGGGACGTCGAGTCGGAGCAGGAGTCGGCCTTTGAGATGGATGACGAAGAGCTTGACGAGGTATCCGAGTCCAGCGAAGAGGATTCCGACTTTGGCAGCAACGCTAGTGACGATGATGACGAGGATGACGAACTCGATACCGATGAGGAGGGTGAGGATTGGGATGAGTTGGAGCGCAAGGCCAAGAAGCGAGACCGTGAAAGCGCCATGGAGGAGGTTGAAGACCGCAGCGCTGGCAAGAAGAAGCGCAAGCGGTAAATACTGGACAAACAATCTCGTGTCTCCATCGGACAGAGAGATCTAATGGCGTGAAGTGGGCGCACGGCTTTCTTTTTTCCTCTTCTACCTTGTACTAAACAAATGAAATGTAGTTTGCGTCCATGATTGACTTCTCCTTGCTTGTTTCCTTTTGCGCTTGCAACCTTTTCTTTGACGGCGGCATAGTAAGGGCAATCGATGAACGGTTGCTTTTAGGGGTTTCTCGGTTATGACCGCTTCCCTGTAATCTTTTTTGTCTGGTAGTATTTGGCGACGCGGTGGTATGGATGGGAGGGACGCAGATTGAGGCCGTCAAAAACTAGCTAATTGAATATCCGTTTCTCGTGTTACTACCAACTCTTGACCTAGATACGAGTGTGTCACTGCTCACAGCCATAGCCCCCTCCATCTTACTCAACACCAGTCACGCTTACACGGCAAGAGAAGGAGAAACACTAGGCCATGTAGTTCTATTCGCACTTCCTATTGGCTAACACGCCCAAACGCCTGCCCGGTAAAAGATACTCGGGAACATTACACACACTTCTCCCCGAATCCACCTCCGTTTTCAGTCTGCGCAAAACAGGTAGGCGGGAGAGCACAAACTCGCGGGCGTGGAAAGCAGATGACGTCGCGACCAGTATTCCCAGAAACCGCCTCTTGGAGGAAAAAAATAGCAGGTAAGAAAGTTGCTGCCCAGAATGGTCGTACAAAAATAGCAAGCGAGCCATGCCACGATAGCGAAAAACGAAAATCCAATGCCAAATATTCCTCGGGATCCACTCGTTCGCTGAGCCCAGAGTTTTGCCCGCTTACCTCAGATCGCAAGTACCGCCACGCCAGGAATCCAATGCGAGAGGAGTGGCGGGATGCACCATTACAGCACTGCTGGGAGTGCTCGAATAGCGGGCAGAGGACACAAATGACGGGTTCGTTGTATCGGTGGTAGTGGTGACTCGGAGGAGCGCTCTGGAACCTTCACGAGCCGCCTAGGCCTCGCCAGGACGAAGCTCACGACCAGAGGCCACAGCCGTACTGGGTCCAGTCTTGGCTCCCGGAGCGTTGTTCCACGAAAGGTATGTGTGGTCACCGAGCTTTCTGCGAGTGCGTTAGCGACAATGAATAGAGACGAGGATCAACGGGCGCAACATACCGTGGGCGAACGAGGTGAGTGACAGTGAACAGGGTGCCAAGCAGGATGCAGACACCACCGACAACGACATACGCGATGCCGAGGAAGGGGTTACGACCGCCCATAACGGTCCTGGTAGTGAGAATGATGGACTTGGTGCCCTCGTACTTCTCAGCTGGGAAATCTGTACAGAGTCAGCGAGGTTGAACGTAAATGCAGGGTCAGGCGCCTTACAGTCGTTGACTACGAGTTCGTAGCGCCCTCCAATCATGGCATCGCTGTTGTTGCGCTGGTACAGCTTGCTGAAGACAGGCAGACCAGCGGTTCGCATCCACACGTGGAATGCCTCCCACTCCTTCAGGTTCGGTATCGGGTTCTCCTTGGTGTATCCGTCGGGGTAGCGTTCATGCCAGTTGGGCGGAGGGATAACATCCTCGTTGGAATAGCCCGTCTCGCCGTACAGGTCCTTGTCACTGTTCCAGGCAATGTCGCTGCTGTTTGACATTAGGTACTCCTGGGTCTCGTTGCCCCTAGCATTGGGAGGGTTCTGCAGCACAGGGTTGGAGAAGGTGTCGTTGAACATGGAGTTCGCGATGAGACCACAAGGGTAGTAAGGCTTCTTCTGCTTCTTGTCGCCGTACAATGGGGTACAGTCCGAATCCTCAATCTGGTCGTACGAGCGCGTCTTGCCCTTGAGCTGATCTGTGTCAAACGAGAGGACGTAGCGGCGGTGGTTCTGATAGAAGTTTGTGAGGTGGTAGTAGAAAAGAACGGGCGGTCCCATGTTCTCGGGAATATCAAAGCGCAGGTAGCAGCGAGTGGTGTTGACTCGTGCGCCGCTGATCGAGTCGGTGACGTTGACATCAGTCTCTTTGGCCCACTCGGCATCGACCCCTCCGGTGTTGTTCTTGAACGCGGTGGTGACAGCACTATCAGGCATACTCTTGAAGCCCCTGCCGCCTCTGGTGTAGTTCGGAGCATCCGTCTTGCAATGCGTGTAATCGAGACGAATCTCTTGAACCTGTTCCGCCGTTAGAGCCGGGAAGTCTGGAAGGGACGGCGCGGAACGGTACCTGAGCGCTCGCATAGAGGAGGAGGCCACCGATCGGTGCAAAAATGATGCCAATGATGAAGAACAAGGGCAGAACGGTCTTGGGCGTCAGGATGGGCCTGTCGCCGTTAGCATCGCATCCGGGGAGCTCGGGGCGTCCTCTACATACTGCCACGCCTTCAAGCGTTGTTGCCGAAATGCGGTATCTATCGCGAGAACATCAGCTACGGTCCTCCACGGGCGGCGCACTGCTTCCGGTGCTTCCAGAGCACTCACTCGCTGGTCGGCGGCTCTTCTTCTTGTCCGGCTGCTTCGGATTTCCATCGTTGGAGTCGATCGAGTCGGTGTGGTCCATGCCATGGGGTGAGTCGGCCATTGTGCACGGAGTCGTCGATCGAAGGGCGCTGCGCGGTGATGCCGTCGGATTGGCGAGACTGTGTAGAAGTTGCGATATTCTTATCCCAGGGGTTGTCGAAGGCGGATGCTATGGAACGTCGCGATGTGGCTCGTGGAGCGTTACGTGTTGGGCTGTCAGCGGAGTGGCTGTGCACCGTGCATTAATGGGGGGCTGTGTCAGGTCCCCGGCTATTCTTTTGTCCGCATGATTGAATTGACCTTGGAATATCGATCGTCGTCGCTCCTCCGACAGGAAATAGTTTCCCTCTATGCTAGCCAGCTCTAAATACGAATTGCATTGGGACTGACTAGAGTTGCAATGGTATGTTGATGTTGCCTTAGCACATGTATATTAGCACATTGCCTCTTCACTACTTGGTTAATGGCGCGAAACGTTGTGGGAATGTCTAAGTGGAAAATACCACGTTGGCCTGCTTAATCTTAAGTCAACCATTGGCTACCATGTCGATTCAAGGAATGTGATAGAATCCGACCTGATTACATCGCAGTGAACCATAGGATGATATTTTAGTACCAGAAGTGTCTGGAGAAAAGAAACATTGATGTGTTGCGTAGCGTAGATGTTCTCTTTCATAATGAACGTTGGGAGGCTCTCAAGCACGATGAAATATAATTAGTGTCGCCTCTAAATGCTGTAGGGCGGCAAAAGTAAAGCAATATTAATGAATACGCTCAGAGCGACCAAAAAGAAGTTGTAGCGACGCAGGCCTGATTTGAACAGACGCCTCCGAAGAGATATGATTTCTAGTCATACGCATTAGACCACTCTGCCACTGCGCCTTGTTTGCTGATGTAATGGAGGCCTCATAATGTGGACTACACAGCCCTTGCGTTGATTTGCAGACTATGGCGGGACCATCGCAGGCCTGTGTGAGGTCCCCCTTGTAGTTGAAAGGAACTCGTCTTCGGTTCGAGGCCTATGGTAGTAGGACATCATCAGTTACAACTGAGACACCACCTTTTGTCAGAAAGTCAAAATTGATTAACCTCAGCGATACAGCGAGCAACACAGCGGAGCACAAGAAAGTCCACTATTATGCCGTATGAACTGAACCAAGGCAATACCAATGCTTGCTTGACAAGGCGTTTTTCCGTTGCTGGTTAAGGTGCTAGTAGGTGGTTGCGAGCGGCGCTATTCAAGGAATTACGTTGTCGATCAGGCTTAGACGTGATGTGTTTCGGGCGATCCAGCAACTCTAATGTGGAGGGTGGAGGAAAGCGACAGACCAGGGCGAATGGTTGTGGAGCCTGCTGTATGCTCTGGAATTGCAGATTCGCAGATGGAAGGCGGGAAGTTGACCCGCACACCCGAACATAGCAGGTTGATACCAGCTTTTGGTGTTTCCAAAAACAAGACTCTAGCTTGCCACTCACGAAGTGTTTGATGACGTTGGGTTGCGCGTTCGGCTAAAGTTCAGTCAAGGCAGACCCTTACCCGGAATAGTCAGTTTTCACGCAAACAGGATAGCAGGTGGACGATCGAAATACAACACCAACCATGGCCCAATACTGGCTTGTGTTACTTGTTTGTTGATCTTGATGCCACGTCCAACTTGTGGGCCTACGTTTGCCAACTCAGAGTATCAAACTCTCCGCCACGCGTCTCACGTCGAACATTCAGTAGTATACCAGCCGAGTGTTTCAACACTGCAGACTGACGCATGCATCTAAGCCTCGATAGAAGCAAGAGATGCATTTGTCGACGCTATCATCCTTCACCGCCCATGCAGCCAAGAGCGGGTTTTGGATGACCTTAACTTACCTGCCAATTGCGTGGAGCAGCCTGCTCAACACGGTCTTGTCCATAAAACACGTGTATACAGGTGTTTTTCAGGGTATCCAAACGATCCGCAAGTAGTCATATATTTGGCGAATCTCCGGTAAATGGTTAGAGATGAGAAGTAAAGACCGTTGGGACCCGGGAGCTAGGGGTGGAAATGAAGGAGACCAGGACGAAATTTAGAGGGGCATCTCTACTCTAAATGCCACGGAAATTTGGACGGCTGCAATCTTCCACCGCGATCAGCTGTGACGGTCGGGTAGTCACTAGCACCGACGGTCCGGTAATCCAGGGGTAATATGAAGCAGTGAGAACTTGGTGTGATAATGATGGACTTCTTTGATCGACGGAAAGTTGACACGCCGGCGTGGTGATGAGCGCGGCGAGCAGAGGACGTGCACGTGATCGGCCGGCGATATGGGTCTCCCTTCCCCATTCTTCATCGGCGACACCGCCCGTCCGTGATCCCCGCTGTTTGCGAGCGAGCTTCCGGCGCTTGGGTGATGGATGGTGGATGGTGGATGGTGGAGGGTGGTGAGAAGAACATGCCGTTCCCGAATAATACGACAGCACCAAGTAAAACGCCGCCCCGGGCTTGCCGTCCAGCCGTCCAGCCGCCCATAAGCACGACGAATCCCCCGCCCAGATGCAGGTAGTTTGTGCCCCTCAGCCAAGGCATCAACCGAATCGAGCAACGGGAGCCAGCAAATGTCGGCCTCGGCAGTGGATTCCCGGCGGGGAGAGGAGGGCCACGGGCTGGGCAGGTCAGGTCACATTCAAGACCTGAGAGCTTGGCCCGCCACTAACACTCTCGTCTGCGAGACATTGGCGCTGCGCGCCCAGGCGCTGTCGTCATGTGCCCGGGGGGCTGGCGGGAAATGATCATCACGTCGGGCGCTGCTGGGCGCTGCATCTTGGCTGAAGGTTGCCCACTGGAACATGTCTGGGGCCTTCTGTGGCCTGCTCCGGGGGCCTTCTGCTGGTCAGGTTGTCGTCCACGGTTCAACCAGCATAAACTAATTACTGCACCTTTCCCAGATTGTTGGGGAACAGCTTTCGTCTGGCTGCCCGGATGCGAACTGCGAAAGTCGTCGCCAAGTACTATAAATGGCAGAATCCACCCCCGGACCAGGCAGAATCGCTTTGGGATTCTTTATTGTTTTGATGACGTTGCCCTCGTCTGAACTTTGAAGCCTATTCGCATTTGGCTGAAGCCTATTTGGCTCGTCCGCACGCCTCTCAGCTCGGTCGACGAGGCGCAGAAGCACTTCGCTTCGCTGTCTCGTCGCTGTCGCGGTTTCGCGCTCGCGCCATCGGCCGCCCAACAAACCAGTCGCCAAGCGAGGAGAGGCCCCCAAAAGTCCACCCCCCAAGCTGACGACGCCAGGGAGCCCTTTGTCCCGGCGCCGAGCCTCATCAGCCACTGGGCCTCGAACAGGGCTAACCCCCGGACGGCCGCCCAGCGTCCTAAAATTCCATCCGAGCGCCTGAGCGAAGATTACCGTTGACTGCTAAATTACTTTTCAACCCCAGGTCCGGCGGGAGCTTACACTTGCACTCTGCTTGCCCAAGAGCCGGGGCATTTTCCAGGCCTGTCCCTCCCTGATCGTTCTAAGCCTGTGCTAGCCTGCTACATGCCCGGTTAGGTGAGTTTCTGCCTCATTCTCGTCGCCGTGGGCCAAGACTCCCCAGTTCTTGGGTCCAAGAGAACTGGACTCCACCTCGTCATACCCTCTCCCATCCTTGTTGATTGGCACCGAGACTACGAATACGCACTTGGCCTTCTCGAACCGCTCGGGCTGCGGCACGAAGGCCACGCAGACCGCAGGCGTCCCGCGTTTGACTTCTTGGCTCCTGTGCCGGATGGCGAGAGCCAAGCCCCGCCGAGTGGCCATAATCACCAGTCGTCTACGCTTGCATCCTCACCCATCGCATCGCCCCAAGCCGAAGATCCGACCGCCGCATCGGGGCTTTGCCAAGTTGGCCCAGCGGCTTAACGTTAGGTCTCTTCTCAGCCAGAGGAAAAATACATGACCCTGCTGATCGCATCGCTGCAACTCATCGTTCATAATAAACCCTTCCCCTACCCCGGCGCTGACACCCGTCTGCTTTCGCCTCCCACCCCTCGCGCATCCATCCCCCTAACGACTGTAATTTCTCCGAAGCAAAGAACCAAACTTCAAAACCTTGTGCAGCCTTTTCTCTTGCCAACATCAAATCTTCCCTTCATCGTCGAGTCTCCGGGCGTCTCTCTTCTGTTCTCCATCGCCTTTCCTCACTCCGAGACATTTCTGCAGTCATTGTGGCCCTAGTACTTTGGCGACCAAAGTGGCATCGCGCTTACACCCAGCCCGCAGCACTTGTACTTGCCCCATTCGGCCAGTTGAGAGCAGCAATTCAGTGCTATAGTGCACTCACCTCATCTCGCTGCCTTCGTCAACCGACCGTTTCCTCCTTCATTTTCCCTCATCCACCGAAAAAAAACAATATACACCAACTCAATGGCCGACGAACCGAAAGCCGTACCTCAAATTCAAGTCATGTCGCCGAGCCCTACTGCCAAGTCACCACGGCGGGAGCCACGCGACACGGGCTTCCCCGAGCCCTTCAACGACGGTTCGTTTCCTTGCTGGCCTCGGCATGACGGATCCATACTGACCTGCTTTCTAGTTCGCAACACCACACTTCCTCACCCCGACGCAGACCTGTCACCAAACGCTTGCATCAGCCAAGAAGACATCAGTCCTGAGAGGGCGCTTAGCCGAAGTCGACGCTCGTTTCTAAAGAAGAAGCGGCTCACCACCAACCATGGCCGAATCACACCGCAATCCGAGGCCCTCTACAGCGTCCTATCCCTGGTCAACACCGACGTCACCGATTCAGAAAGCATCAAGGCTGTCAGTCCATCCATGTCGAGCGTGCGCTTCTCCAAGGACGAAACCGATAGCATCGTTTCACAGAGGGACGAAGAGACGCCGCCCACCTCGCCCGACGTTGCATCGCATCGCTCTAAGAAGGGCTTGTTGAGGAGGTTGCGGAAGCATTGAAATCGGGACAGCGGCTTGATTAACTCGACTTTATGACGACACGGTGGACACCATCATGGCAAACGACCTGAACGACTGCATCATTACACAGAATCACTTCATTCTCTCTTTCATTTGTCTTGGAAAGCGTGGAGTTTTCTTTTTAGGGTCATGGGGAAAGGATAACGGAATGGGAAACGGGACCTCAAGTTGGATTTCCCTGACACTAGGGACAAAAACACGGAAAACACCATCCCTCTGGAAGGGAGGTGGCTGGTCATGGACATGCCTGGTTAGGAGGCTAGGTAATGGCCGAGTAGGAAATTCTTTGATGAAATGCAACCATCGTCGCTGTTGTCATAACAAGCGTCTTTCTGAGTAAATACCACGATTAACCGTCGCATATTGTAATTCCTCGTGGGTCGGAGCTCGTCCTGACTCGGTTCGTCCCTCAACTCATAACTCAAAGCTCTCCGTTATCCAGACCTTGGATGCCTAACTGCCACGATACGTGGTGTAGCTGTAAGGGCTCAGCAGCAGCGGCACATGGTAGGACTGGCCCTGTTCGACCCGGAAGGTGACGGTGACCTCGGGAAAGAAGGTGTTGTCCTCGCCAAAGTAGGAGGCGGTGTCAAAGCGCAGGGTCCAGCGGGAGGCGCCGGCGCCGCTGGCCTCACCGAGGACATCGTCGAGGGTGTAAATGGGGACTTCGCCGGCGGAATGATCGGAGCTGTAGGGCAGCCAGGCGAGGATGCGGCCGTCGTCGTCGGTGGTGGACTCGAACGTCTTGGGCTGCGAAGACGCGGCGCCGCTCTCGAGGCGCACGCGGATGCCCTTTGCGGGGCGGCCGGCCGTGGTGTCGAGAACGTGGCAGGTGATGGGGTCTTTGTCGGAGGAGGAGGCCATGGTTGCGGCTACAATCGTGGTTGTTTTCAAGTTGGCAGGTGGGAGCGCCGGTGCGACGTGGGTGACGTTAAAGGTGGGGGGGAAGGAGGGAGATGGTACGGGAGGTGGGAGCTCCAACGAGAGAAAGTGCAGGCTGTTGTCGCCAGCCTTGCAGTTGTTTTTGTCTTGTTGCGTCTGGGAAGATGGAAAGAGAAGAGGAAAATGTATTCAGAGGAGGCCCGCGTGGGATGTATGTAGTAAAGTAAGGTCAGGGAAGATCAGGTAAGGTCTAGTAAATAAGGCAGAGCCCAGCCAGCCAGTCCTACGCACGCAGCCCGACAACAGCAGGAGCAGCCCACAAGTTGGCAAACTGGCCCGGCGATCCAATCTTCAAGTCAGGCGCAGCCGCGGTGCCCAGCTGTTGCCAGTTCAGCTCTGCTCAGCCCAGCCGCAAACCAAGCCCAATCTAGCAGACTCTCTTCAAAGCTTGCTCGCTCACGCACTCAAACAGCAAACCTAGCCGACGACGTTCGCTGCACGCCGCCTGCCGCCCCCGCCAAACACGCGCTCCCGTGGACGGGGCCGGCCTGGAGCCTAGAGCGGGCCCGCTGTCCGGAGGGAGGGACTCTAGGACTGTGAGGGACTACGACAACTGCCAAGACGGAGGGGGAACGCGAGAGAGAAAGGGTCGAGGAGGTCCTATTCTATCTACCGAGGGGGGACCTGCAGGACCTAGACCGGTTTGCTTTCGGGGCATCTTGCAGCGTCTTACAGCATCGTTGGGGTCCGTCCCTATTCGCAGAGTCCTACACTTGCTTGGAAGAACCTTGACGTTTTGGTCCCTGCGGTGGCGGATGCGTTGTCGATGGCGGGGGTGCGCTGACAAAAGTAGCTGGTCAGAGTTCTTGGAAGCCTGTACGGGCATATGACCTGGTATTTGTGACTACTGGTTGGAGGGGTACGCCCTGTGCTAAGCTACGTCGTGGATATCCGCTTTTTGCCAACTCCACCAAGAACTGTGAGCTTCTAGAACATACTGAGCTGCATTCGGGACGACAACCTCACTCCCAGCCAGCAACCGCCCAATCTTCGTTCTTCGTCCGACCCAGTTGAGCCTCTCTGTGTTCCGCCTCCTCCTCCTCCGCCTCACCGCGCTCGACCTCCTCCTACCACCGAGTCGAACAGCCATCATGTCCACCGCCGTCATCTCCGCCGAGGACGCCCTCGAGCCATCGCTCCAGTCGCTTCTCGACCAGCGCAGCCTCCGCTGGATCTTCGTCGGCGGCAAGGGAGGCGTCGGCAAGACGACGACCTCGTGCTCCCTCGCCATCCAGCTCGCCCGCGTCCGCCGCTCCGTCCTCCTCATCTCCACCGACCCCGCCCACAACCTCTCGGATGCCTTTGCCCAGAAGTTCGGCAAGGAGGCCCGCCTCATCAACGGCTTCGACAACCTCAGCGCCATGGAGATTGACCCCAACGGCAGCATGCAGGATCTCCTCGCTGGCCAGGGCGAGGCCGATGACGTCAATGCTGCTGGCGGCGGGCTCGGCGGCATGGTCCAGGACCTTGCCTTTGCGGTTCGTTTTAGTCCTTCTTTCTATGATTCAGTCGATTTTCCTCTGATTGAAGCTCTTGCTGACTTTGTTCATTTTAGATCCCCGGTATCGATGAGGCTATGTCCTTTGCCGAAGTCCTCAAGCAGGTCAAGTCCCTCTCCTACGAGACCATCATCTTCGACACCGCTCCCACCGGCCACACTCTGCGCTTCCTCCAGTTCCCCTCCGTCCTCGAAAAAGCCCTCGCCAAGATTTCTCAGCTATCTTCACAGTACGGCCCACTCCTCAACGGCTTCCTCGGCAGCAATGGCGCCCTCCCCAACGGCCAGAGCCTCGGCGAGATGACGGAGAAGCTCGAGTCCCTGCGCGAGACCATCTCCGAGGTCAACACCCAGTTCAAGGACGCCGATCTCACCACCTTCGTCTGTGTCTGCATCGCAGAGTTCCTCAGCCTCTACGAGACGGAGCGCATGATCCAGGAGCTCGCCGGCTACGGCATTGACACCCATACCATCGTCGTCAACCAGCTTCTTTTCCCTAGGAAGGAGAGTGACTGTGAGCAGTGCGGCGCGCGTCGCAAAATGCAGCGCAAGTACCTCGATCAATACGAGGAGCTCTACGCTGAGGATTTCAATGTCGTTAAGATGCCCCTGCTGGTCGAGGAGGTCCGCGGCAAGGATAAGCTAGAGAAGTTCAGCGAGATGCTCGTCACGCCCTACGTTCCCCCGGAGTAAATAAGGAAGAGACACTTTTAAGATAAATTCGGTGGCGAGACTAGGTTCGGAACTGTCAGAAGGTGGGATGATAAAGTCACTGTACAGGAAGGGAGCTGGCATGGCGGCGTGGAGTTGATAATGAGGATTGATCATTTTTACGACACATATTACATACTTGAAAGTCACAAGAGAGGAAATACCCAACTTTGTCACGTAACGTTAATCGGTTCTTGATTTGCCTAGCTGTTTGAATCTCAACTAGTATGCGAGTCTCTCGGACTACCTGGCAAGCAATTCTGCGCCTCCCAATGAGAGTGTGAACCTTTGAAGCAGCCCCCTATTCCAGAACCCAGGTGATGAGAAATAACAATAGCAGCTGACAACCCATGGAGGACCTCCCTCCCCTCAACGCCCCCTCCGCCCGGCCTGGCGGGAATCAGCAAGTAAAAAAAAGAAAAAGAGGCAAAACATTCCTCAAATCCCGATCCAGAAAATGTGCACCCTGTAAAATGCCGGAAGGGTGGCTTCCACGTAAGCATTGGACGGCTTGTGGAAGATGTACCGTAAGCAAGTGAAGCGCTGTGAAGAAATCAAAATCACACGGGGCCATGGCCAGCTCTTGGCTCATAGCTCGCGGTAGTCGCTGGGTCGTACTCTTCGCTGCTTGTTCTGGTGGCGATGGGGGTTCACGGGCTTGCGAAAGTATGCGTCATCGTCGTTGCCGTTGCCGCCTTGTGAGAAGTTGCCGTTCTGGTAGCCATTCATGCCACCATTCATGCCCGGGTTCATGCCTGGATTCATGCCTCCTCCGTTCATGCCTCCGTTCATGCCTCCGTTCATGCCCCCATTCATCCCGCCGTTCATGCCTCCGTTCATACCTCCCATGTTGGCATTCATCCCCATCCCCCACCCGTTCATCCCCCCAAATCCCCCATTCATCCCCTGGAAATCGGGCATACCCATCATTCCAGGCATGCCCATCATAGGCATTCCCATACCCATGCCCATGTTCCCCATGTTGGGCATGCCCATCATGTTTGGCATCATCGGCATGCCGTTGAACATCATGTTATTCATGCCCATGTTCATGCCGGGCATGCCGTTCATCATGTTGGGCATCATGTTCTGCGGCTGCTGGTTCTGCATTGCCTTGGGACCCTTGGGGATTCTTGGGTTGTCGAGTATGCTTTCAGCGGGCCGCTTCTTAGAATTCGCGTCCTCAGGTTTGGTGCCATTTGCTTGGCTTTCATCTGCGTTTTGAGTCGCAATGAGGCTCTTGGGACCTGTCGGTGGAGACTTCACTGTGGCCGCTTGCGAGGTAGGTGATTTGGCGCTGTCTTTGCCTGGAGAATCACTTGGCTTCTCTGCTGCATCTCCTTCAGATTTGTCATCCACCTTGACTTCCGAGGGTTCGGCAGCCTTCTCCTCTAGCTTCTCGTCCGCCTTTCCTTCTCCTGATGCTTTGGGTGATGCTGGTGGAGGAGTCTTATTGGCTTCCTTCTCCTTCAGGTATTCCTGAATCTTCTTCGATATTTCCTCATCCGGCTGCAGGTCATCAATCAGCACGCCTTCTGTCTGGCAAGCAGGGCAGACAAAGTCGCTTTCGATGAGAGCATTGGTGATGCAATCATTACAAAAGGTCTTCTGGCAGCACGGAGTCTTCATTGGTTCTATGAACATCTTCTTGTCAATTGAGCACACCAAGCCCAACTCTTGAACCACTTTGTCTTCAGCCAAGGGTGCCTTGACGGCAGAGGAAGTCTTGGCCTTGGCTTGGAACTGCTCCCAAGACGCCTTGTCTGGTTCAGCGATGACGAAGTCACCTTCAGCGTTGACCATGATACCAGAAGGGCGTTTCGATTCATCTCCCTCAGTCTGGGCCAGGACAACAGACTTGTCCACCTTCTGCAGGAAGGAACGAGGGATACCAGTGGTTCGCTTGACACGGGGTCGATTGTCAAACTCGGGGTCGTCATTGGTGGGACACAACTGGATCCAGTGACCCTTGTTACCGCATCGATAGCAGATATAGCCGTTTGGGGGGTCGTGATCGGGAACGTTGGCTGGTCTCTTTTGACCGGCCTTGAAAACGGGTGTTTGACTAAAATGTGGTTAGTAGTTTCTCAAGTCTATGTCCGGATATGCAACATACTGTGACATCTCCTCCTGTTGAGCAGACCATTGCTCAGTCTGTGCCGCGAACATAGCTGCCATCTTCTCCTCCTCCGTCATGGCGTTGTTCATTTGGCTGATCGCATTGTTGCTGGCGGCTTTCGATGCAGACGCTTTCGCTGCCTGTTCCTTACGCCCAGCATTCTTAGCCGTCACGGGCATCTTTCCGGTGACATACCGGGCAGCGCGTCCTGCACCGGACTTGAGGGCAGGTTGCCGTCGAGCTATTACTGTTGTCGATCTGGGAATAATGGTTGTATCGTCATCGTATTCTAAGGAAGGGTTAGTATTTCCCCCCCCCAACTCTTTAGGTTGAGAACTGCCTTACCTTCGCTGTTATCGTCGGTGTATATAAACAGGTCGAAGTCGGTGCCGTCACCTAGTCCACTCTTGGTGATGATTTCCCGCTTGAGCTCGAAGACGGAGATGCCTGTGCCGTCGAACTCAACGCGGGTTGGCTCTCTCTGAGACTTGAACTTGAAGAAGACGGAGGACGTCATTGTGATCGAAGTGTGCCAACTGCTTCCTACGAGGTACGCGGACAGCACAACGAAGCGGGAGTAGTAAGATGTCGAGAATCAGAACACTGCAAGCCGCGATGATGAGAAAGATGTAGTGATGTCGCAGCGACTCGTCCGTACGAAGCACTAAGTAAGTAATGATGGTTTGTTTTGTGTTTTGTAAAAGGGGGCTCTTTGTTTGCTTTCGTTTTCTTCTTGCACTAGCGTGCCTCTCTCAACTCTCAAGATGAACGGAAATAATCAATTCTGATTGTACTTGGAGGGAACAATAGGGTCAAAGGGCGCAACGAATAAGGAGTACAGCTGGCCAAAGCCAAAAGGAAAGACAACCCAAAGCTCCACCTCACTTTCCAGTCACCACGATTTGATAACCACTGGACCCGCAACCTCGGAGTTAGTTAGTAGTCCTATTGACCACACTCTTTTATGAGCAGGCAGTCGACGCGCGCAGGATGCGAGGTTTGGAAGCAATCGTTCGGTGTGAGGCTAATGGGCGGAGAAATCGCTCGTGATCGAGGAGAACGGAGAGCGCGGATAGCGAGCTGTCGTACCTGGCCCAGAAGCAGGACGGTTTGCCGCGAATAAAAGCGCAGGAAGCACAGCCAAAAAGCTGCCGTTGATGGCGATGTCGAGTTGGCGATGGCGGAGGAGCGGCGACGATGTATGGGTAAGAAAGGAGATGGGCAGAAGAAGAGCCTTCAAGGGGCGGAACAGCAACCTCTAGGCCGGTGACTAATCCTCCAGGTGGCTGTCACGGTGTCCGCGGTGCCTGGCTGTGGAGAAGGCTGGCCCGGAGGCGTGATTAAGTATTTTCCGCATGCCAGCATTGACACATTGAATGCCTCAGGTTACCACGGTGAAGCATGTGACAAAATTGAGCTACCAAACTCTCGCCCAAACGGACTGTTGCTGGTTCCAGTGACTAATCATCGCGCGGGTTTGCTTTATTGGTTGCCGTCGATAGCCGTCCGCTTTGCACTTTGCGTTGCTCTGCCGTCTTGCTTGCCCAAGCTGCCCGGGCCCCGCCATAAGGTGAGACCAGAGCTGTGTTGCCTCACTCGCCAAATAGAGCAGGTCCGACGTAATGCCCCGCACCTTCCTTCTCCAAAGGGCAGCTGTCTGTTGTCCTCGAGCAAACACTTCATTCCTCCGAAGGCCACTTATATCACCAAGCTTCACCCGTATTCGAAGCCAGCCATCATTCATCCCCTCTCGATCATATCTCACAGACTCGATCCGTTCTCATCAGTCAAAAAAGATGGCTCCCCAACTTGACGGCTTCTTCAAGCAGGTCGATAGCTCTGCCGGTGACTTCATCGAGCGTCTGCGAAAGGCCGTTGCCATCCCTTCCATCTCCGCCGAAGATGCTCGTCGCCCAGATGTCGTCCGCATGGGAGAGTGGCTAGGAGAGGAGTTAACCAGTCTCGGTGCGTCGGTTGAGCTTCGACCACTGGGCAAGCAGCCCGGCAAGGAGCACCTCGACCTCCCTCCCGTTGTGCTCGCTAGATACGGCAGCGACAAGAACAAGCGAACAATTTTGGTCTACGGCCACTACGATGTGCAGCCCGCTGACAAGAGCGACGGCTGGGCTACCGAACCCTTCGATCTTGTCGTCGACGAGAAGGACCGCATGTTTGGCCGTGGATCCACCGATGATAAGGGTCCTGTTCTAGGCTGGCTCAACGCCATCGAGGCTCATCAGAAGGCGGGTGTTGACTTCCCTGTCAACCTGTTGATGTGCTTCGAGGGCATGGAAGAGTACGGCTCTGAGGGTCTTGACGACCTCATCAAGGAAGAGGCCAAGAAGTTCTTTGCCGACGCCGAAGCCGTCTGCATCTCAGACAACTACTGGCTGGGCACTGAGAAGCCTTGCCTAACATACGGCCTGCGGGGCTGCAACTACTACTCGGTAGAGGTGTCCGGCCCCGGTGCCGATCTTCACAGTGGTGTCTTTGGCGGCACTGCCCAGGAGCCCATGACTGATCTTGTCAGGGTACTCGGGTCGCTGGTCGATACCGATGGAAAGATTCAGATCCCCGGTATCATGGAGCAGGTTGCTGCCGTTACCGCGGAAGAGGAAGGCCTTTACGACGGCATTTCCTTCACCATGGAGACCCTGCACGAGTCGCTTGGTAGCAAGACAACCATCTTTGAGGACAAGAAGCAAACCCTCATGGCCCGTTGGCGATACCCCTCTCTGTCCCTACACGGCATCGAGGGTGCCTTCTCTGCCCCTGGCGCGAAGACTGTCATTCCCGCCAAGGTCATTGGAAAGTTCTCTATCCGAACTGTCCCTGATATGGATATTGACACGACCAACGAGTGCGTCTACAAGTTCGTCAACGAGCAGTTTGCCAAGTTGAAGAGCAAGAACACTATGAAGGTGTACGCCCAGCACACTGGCAAATGGTGGGTGGCCTCGCCAAAGCACTGGAACTTCAGCGCCGCGGCCAAGGCGGTCGAGCGCGTGTGGGGCGTTGAGCCCGACTTCACTCGAGAGGGTGGAAGGTAAGCCGGCCGATCCCTCCGAAAACTGCCATCCGCATGTATGCTAACTCGCTCGCTAGCATCCCCGTCACCCTCACCTTCGAGGAGGCCACTGGCAAGAACGTGCTGCTGCTGCCCATGGGAAGCTCTACGGACGGCGCACACTCCATTAACGAGAAGCTGGACAAGCGCAACTACATTGAGGGTATCAAGCTGCTAGGAGCGTACCTCCACTACGTTGCGGAGGAGCCCAAGCTGTAATCGAGCATGTTCCAAGAACGAACCAGATTGTAAAATACACACATGAATGGATGCCACGCTTGGCCATTTGTCATGAACTTGTGACTCTCGTCACAGAAAGTGCTAAAGGCTATTAATATGGTCATCCTATGGTGATCCAACTAGGAGCGTTGTCGGATACGACGGTGACCCTTCACTGAGCTGATGCCCGTAACCCCGCCACAAGTGACAACAAAGGTGCCAAACCCCGACCGTTTGACTGGGCTCCATTTGGCTTGACCCCACCCCCTGACCCCTCCACCGCCCTCTATCGATTGCGACTGCAAGGTCCGGTGATCGCTGCCCGGCTGGGCCGCCGACGTGACCAAGTGACCGATGCCCTTAGTTATCAACCGGGAGTTGACGGGACATCCGCCAGGCCGACTCCTTTTAGGGACGATTCTTACCCTCTATTGTTCTTGCGTTCCTGTACCGCCTTGCTCTGCCCTGTGCTTGAACCCTGACTTCTGAGGAGTGCGCATTTCGGAGACAGGCAACGGTTAGGTTTCTCCCGATCGGCGGGAACCTCTCTGTCCCAACGTTATCAGCATCCGGCGACCCACTCCTGCGAATAAGACGTGCGAATAAGACGTACGAAGAACCCGCCCTTCGTAGACAAAACCCCAGAGCACACAAGGGCATTTGATATCGACCACCAAGATGGTTCGCGAGAGCGGAATCTCGGCTACCAAGCCCATCTTCCCAAGCTATCTTCTCCCGACTTTCAAGCTCCCCTTCTCCCGCGGCCACTCGGCCTCGTCCTCGTCCTCGTCCTCTGCCGACTCGACTCCGTCTTCCGCGGCGACTACTCCAGCGAGCTCGCCCCCCAATCATACTCCGTTAACGAAGCATGTCGGCACCCGGCTGTCTCGGACCGCGCCAAACACACTCCGCTGTTCAACCTGCTCGGCCGACCTGGCTTTCGCCTCCCAGATCATTTCCAAGGGTTTCACCGGGCGCTATGGCAGGGCGTTTCTTGTCGCGCCCCCGGCGCCCCCAGCCTCGCAGACGCTTCTGAACATCCGCATTGGCAGGAGCGAGAACCGTCAGCTTGTAACGGGGTGGCACGTTGTGGCCGACATCAACTGCTCGTCGTGCGCCACCAAGTTGGGATGGAAGTACGTGGATGCCAAAGAACAAGGGCAAAAGTACAAGGTGGGCAAGTTCATCTTGGAGACGGAGAGGGTGGTGACTCAACGGATCTGGGAGGATGTTCCGGTGGACCAGAGAGGAGATACCAGCGTGGTAGGCGAGCAGGACGATGGCGAGATTGTCTTTGACTCGGATGACGACGACGAGTGCGAGGATGTTTTTGCTGGGGTTTGGGATGCTGAAGCCGTGGGCAGAAGGAGGAGCGTCATGATCTCGCGCCGGAGCCAGTCGTAAGGGACTCAGGCATCTATGGACCTTACCGTCGATCCGCCTTTGGCATATCAAGCGCGGGGATCATGGATGGACTGGTTGTTTGTCATGGCACACGGTTGGCGTTTGAGGGTGACTTGGGTGACATTGATTTGATTCGGACTACAGAAATACCCGGACGAGAGGCATACGGTACACGACGCACTTGGCATACTTATTCAACCATGCCGAACCGGCTGGACTTAGACTTTCTTTACTATACCCTAGGGAATCAATACACTGATCTCGTGTTTGCGGTCGAGTCTGCACATGGCGTAGTTGAGCTCGAGACAGGGCAAGGGATCAAGGCGATTAACTGACCTCGCCGTGCTGGGAGCCGGAGTTTCCTAATTAGGTGGTATATGAGCATATGACCCGAAACTCATGTCCTTCTGTATTGCTGTGCTAGTTTTGTCTTGAAGTTAAGATGAAATGCTCCGGAAATCTGATCACGTTGACGACACGTGCTTCAGTGTGGATAATTGTCAGGAGATGCAGGGGATTTCACCGGCGTCGGCGTCGAGCCATGGCACAAGTGCCGGCAGCTATCGGAGCGGGACCTTGCCCGTGGTTTTCTTCCGCAGACTGCTGTCTTTGACCATGGTCTTAAATAGGTAAAACGTGGCTTGAGAATAGCCATCTCATCATAAGTGAATTACGAGAGGCTGCTAGTTTGCATTCACATGTATTCGTGCATGGTAAATCTATCGTGGGACTTGCTTGGAGACGCCGAGCAAAGGGACCCTGAGACCCTGGCATGTGCAGCAAACGCCGGCTCAGGGGCGTTCGGTTCCATGGGAGACTAGAATCGCATCTCGGTATGTATGGCAGTGTGCTGCATGCAAGCAGGCACCGGAAATCTTGATTCCCAAGCATCGAATGATGAATCGGCTGAATATCCCAGCACGTTGGGTGGAGGGTCCAAACCGTCCAGGCCAGGCCAGGGCAGCTTCTGGGCGCGGGATGTCATAGTGGGGTGCGAGTGGGAGGTGTAGTGGGCCTACAGTGGAGGGCAGCCCAGAGGCACGGGCAGCCACAGCGGGTGGTCAGCGCTCTCAGTGGACGAGGTGCCCCCGACCAGCAGGGCTTCTAGTGGGGGCGGCTGCCCCTCCCCGCGGCAGACAGAGTGGGAGGTGGTGGGCTTGTGGAGTCCCTTGGATGGCAAATCGTCACGCCCACTCGCTAAGGGCAATGCCATGAACTGCACCAAGTACGTAGCATGCATCTGGCGGGCAGGGAGGGGAATGATGAATATTACGCCGTCAACCAGACAAACCGCAGCCAGCCTGCATTTTTTCCTCATCCTCGCACGAACATCCTGCCTCACCGAACCAATCCGCCCCGTCCCAATTGGTCCATCCGCCCCCACGTTCGTCATTCTCCATTCTCGCTGCTCACCGTGTTCTGCCTGCTCAACTGTCGCATTGCGAAGTCGGTCGGCCAGGGCAGTCACTCAGGGCAGTCAGGACAGTCTGGTCTCTCTGATCACTCGCTGCCAGGTCCCCGTAATCATCTCCTGGCTCCATTCCAGACAGAGGCCCAAGCTCTCTCCGCCACTTCCCACTTCCCACCTTTCCTCCTCCTCCCTCTGGCCCTCCTCACCTCTCTGTCTCGTCTCTCCCCCCGCCATTATCCATTACCTTTATTTTCCTATCCGCCGTCCCCCGTACGATCGCTTGCCTGCGTCCCCAGTGTCTCCTGCAGCCCTTGTCTCACTTTTCGACCCTCGTGACTCTATTGTTTTTGCGTCTGGACCAGACGGTGTCCTTTGCGTGCTACAGCCTGCATCCATCCGAAGCAGAGCACAACTTGGAAACGCCATAATACGAGACACCAGAGCCCTCGCTCCCTCGTTGCCTCGTCCTCTTCTCCTCGCCACCTGTCCACTCATCTTTTGTTGGAACCAAATTGCCTTTCGCCTACCTTCTTCAACTACCCGCTCGACAATCTACTCCAGGCCGATATCGCCATGAGCACCCCTTCCAACCACCGCTCTCGCGGTTCTGATGAGCACGGCGTCTTCGATGACGCCAAAACATACTACGCCGAGGAGCGTCACAGCCGTAATTTTGGCGCTCGCACGAGAACATATTCCCAGGTGAATAAACCCGGCACCCTCTGGTATAAGACCAATCTGACTCAGTCGATATAGAACAGCTTGATGAAGCAGTTTGAAAGAATTGGTTTACGAGAGCCCTTTCGAAGAGGAAGCCACGGTATGGAACTCCAATCAGAACACCGTATTCTGTTCCAATTCTGACATTTCGAACTCCAGATGAAAACACCCAACAGAGCCGCCGCTTTCTCATCCAAGTAGAGCCTACCCTAGAAAGCCTCCAAGCCCAGGAGGACACCGATGGAAATATGCAAATCACGATCGAAGACAACGGCCCCAAGGTCATTTCCCTGCGGACTGCTGGCTCGGAGGGTTACAATCGCTTCGATGTTCGCGGAACATACATGCTGTCAAACCTCCTCCAGGAGCTGACACTGGCCAAAGAATACGGAAGAAAGCAAATCGTTCTGGACGAGGGTCGACTCAACGAGAATCCCGTTGATCGACTGTCTCGTCTGATCAAAGACCACTTCTGGGAGGGCTTGACAAGACGCATTGATGCTTCCAGCATTGAGGTCGCTGCCCGCGATCCCAAGGATTGGACGGATGACCCAAGACCACGAATCTATGTGCCTATTGGAGCCCCTCGCCAGTATGAATTCTACAAGCGCGTAGCTGAGGAGAGACCCGAGATGCGCTTGGACGTCCAGCTGCTGCCAGAGGTAATCACACCTGAGCTTGTCCGGGACATGAACCAGAAGCCAGGTCTTTTGGCCGTCGAGGTCGAGGAGTATGATGATCCCAAGAGCAGCACAGGCACGTCACTCAGAGGCTTGCCATTTGTCGTTCCCGGTGGTCGGTTCAACGAGCTCTACGGATGGGATAGCTACATGGAGTCCTTGGGACTTCTAGTCAACGATCGCGTCGATTTGGCCAAGTCCATGGTGCTCAACTTCTGCTTCTGCATCCAACACTATGGCAAGATCCTGAACGCCACCCGATCATACTACCTCTGCCGATCGCAGCCGCCCTTCCTCACTGATATGGCGCTGCGAGTGTACGAGAAAATTAAGCATGAGCCTGACTCGAAGGAGTTCCTCAGACGAGCAATCCTTGCTGCAATCAAAGAGTATCACAGTGTCTGGACGTCGGAGCCTCGGTTGGATCCTGTCACAGGTTTGTCGAGATACCGACCGGAAGGACTAGGAGTCCCCCCGGAGACCGAAGCTAGCCACTTCGTGCATATCCTCGAGCCCTATTACAAGAAGCACAACATGTCGTTTGAGGAGTTCGTGCAAGCCTACAACCATGGTGAGGTGAAGGAGCCGGAGCTTGACGATTACTTTATGCATGATCGAGCGGTTAGAGAGTCGGGTCACGACACCTCGTACAGACTTGAGGGTGTCTGTGCCAGCCTGGCCACCATCGATCTTAACTCGCTGCTGTTCAAGTATGAGACTGACATCGCGCGAACCATCCGGAACGTGTTCAACGATAAGCTGGAAATCCCCGCCGAGTTCAGCAAGGGAACACCCTACAAGCCCGGAGAATTTCTCGCGTCAGCTGCTTGGGATCGTCGGGCCAAGCGACGCAAGCTGACAATGGACAAGTTGATGTGGAACGAGGAGGAGGGCATGTTCTTCGACTACGACACGGCTGCGCAGAAGCGATGCACGTACGAAACATGTACCACGTTCTGGGCACTCTGGGCCGGAATCGCAACGCCCAAGCAAGCAGCGGATATGGTTCGAAAGGGACTTCCCAAGTTCGAGGCGTACGGCGGTCTCTTGTCCGGCACTAAGGAGTCGCGGGGAGAGATTGGACTGATGCGGCCTAACCGACAATGGGACTTCCCGTATGGCTGGGCGCCGCAGCAGATGTTAGCGTGGACGGGACTGCTTCGTTACAGCTTCACGGAGGAGGCGGAGCGACTGGCCTACAAGTGGCTGTTCATGATCACCAAGGCGTTCGTGGATTTCAACGGCGTGGTGGTGGAAAAGTACGACGTGACTCGACCGGTTGACCCGCATCGAGTGGATGCCGAGTACGGTAACCAAGGTCTTGACTTCAAGGGCGTTGCCAAAGAAGGGTATGTTGTATCCCATGTGTCTCTGACCCCGAATCATACTGCAACGAAGAGCTAACACCGACGACAGGTTCGGCTGGGTCAATGCCAGTTACGTGTACGGCCTGCAGATTGTCAACGCGCACATGCGACGTGCCCTGGGGACGCTGACACCATACCCGACGTTGATCAAGGCGATTGAGCAGAACAACGAGAAGGCGTTGGCTGGTTTGATGGGCCCTTAGGAGGGTGTCGCGTTGAGCGGATGGTGGGGTCGATGAGCGGAGGAATCTGTGAGCATCAAAGGCACGTGTGAAAGGTTCATGTCAAGACCGACGGTTTCGGTCGCGTGTGCATAGGTTCTCATGATCCGGCCCTCGGTAGAGATGACAACGATGACTATGAGTGGAAAACGGATTGTATCTGGGGGAATGGAGGGGGAGGGCCAGAGAGGACCGGATAAGGATTTCGACTGCGAGGGTGGCCGTAAGCGACGCGGGTGTGGACACGGGCTGGATGCAGTCATGATGCGGACATGGACATGCGGCGGGACAGGGGATGCCAGGATGCTGGAGTCGCAATGCCGATGCTATGACAATGGCAACGGCATCTGGGCTGCATGAGCCGAGGGCCAGGACGGTGGGGCAGTTGATCCCTGATCTGCTATACAGTATCATAGCAGCAAACCGAGTATGTGGGCAGAGACAGAGACCTGGTTTACGAATGGGGAATTGCATTGTTTTGGGTGCGTGCATTGTCAATGGCACATGTCAAATTCTCTGATGCTGGTGAAGACGACAAAATGCCATGTTGATGCTGTAGCACGTGATATGTCTGGATGTGGACTTGAGACGAAGCGATGTAGGCAAGCAAGTTGGCCGTGGGTATATCAGATGCATGTGGGTAAATGGCAAACCGGGCGATGGCGATAGCTACGTATGCCTAGTGGGTATGGAACGAGCTCGGGAAGTGACCGAACCAAAGGGGGCGAGGCAGAGAGCGAGAGACGTCGGTAGAGCTCAATGACATTTTCGGCATTGGCGTGGACAATGGCCGAGGTAAGCTGGACAGAGAAGCAGTGGCTGATTATGCCAAAAGACAGGGCATTGCGTCCATAACTACGTGAGTGTTATGGAGGTATAAGCTGGTATGCATATTACCGAACGCCACGATGTCGGAGGTGAGCTCTGTCGTAGTGCAGTCCAAAGCGTGACGGTGAGAACAGTCTTCTCTGCATCGTAGAGCCATTGAGATACAGATTAGGTACGGCAGCGGTCTGGACCATACCTGAGCTCGGACAAAACCAAGCTGGGTTCGTTGGTGGCCGGGGCCGACGCTCGGAGGGCCGAAGAGGATGAAAGGACTTGCTTGGGAGCAAGTATGAGCACGCGAGCATGTCACTGAGTGGAAGATCTGAGGTCGGTAGCACACCGAGAAACGCACAGAGAGAGATAGAGGGAGAGCAGCTGCAGGTGTAGATTTTGGAGTGGATTCACATGCCAGCGACCTCCGCTGCCCCGGACAGGGCGGGACTCGGGCAAGTTCCGGTTCCCGGGGGCGGGTACGGGGCATGGTGGGGAATGGCGTCTTTTTGGGGGTCAACGGAGGTAGGCCGAGACATTCTGGACATTCATTATCTACCACTGCGAGAGAGGTGTGCAGAGGTGAATTGTTTGTTGTGCGGTGCAGTAAGCTCGAGG
Source organism: Neonectria ditissima (assembly GCA_001305505.1). NCBI lineage: Eukaryota > Fungi > Ascomycota > Sordariomycetes > Hypocreales > Nectriaceae > Neonectria > Neonectria ditissima. The sequence goes on along the minus strand of LDPL01000040.1, from coordinate 2,136,529 downwards.
TGGAGGTTTAGAGTCGTTAGGGATGATGCAATAACTAGGGAGGGGGGGCTTGTAGGAAGACGAGGCCAGTGGTGGTAGTTTTGTTTGGTCACTGATCAAATAAACTAAAAAAGACACAGCTCTGTTAAAAGAAACAAGCAATGACCTCAGGATTAGACAAGGTGAAGAGACGAGGTGAGCGAAGGTGAACGACGTCAAGGGATCTGGCAGACCCGAGCATAATGCAGGGGTGTAAATCTAGATGCAGTGCATGCATATTCGTAGATAGATAGATACAAGACAATGACACCCTGTGCTACGCCCGTAGGCATCTCCAACTCGGCCGGCTGCAGCCCGGAGAGGTTTCGGAGATGCGGGGGAGGGAGGGAGACAACTGACTACCCGCCACCTTGCCAAAAATACAAACCATGTTGGGATCACGGAGTACGTAGGTGTCTATTGAAGGTCTGAGCCGCAAATCAATAAATCCTGTGACGGCGCGAGGTGAGCAAAGTCCGGCACCTCGGCCTTGGCTGACTGGGTGGAACGGGGCTGCAGGTGGGTCCCCTTTGAGCCGAAAGAGGAACGAACGACGACGTCATGTGTCATCCGTCTCGGTCCTCCAACGCAACACTGACAGCTGCAACAGCAACACAGCAACAGTCCAGGCTGGCAACCAAGAAAAGAAGAAGAAAAAAGACAAAACAGCAATGCCGATAAGAGGGGGGGGGGGGNGGGGGGGGGGGGGCACAGGGTGAGAAAGGGAGCCCGGGAATGCAGGAGCCCCCTTCGGCGAGTGTCCGGAGTGTAGGTACGTACTCGCAGCTAACGGACCTTGGCCGGGCGGGTGGGCTTGTGACTAAACCTCCGCGGCTGACTGCCCTGGGGATCTGGGAATCTTGGAATCTGGGCTACTTCCGAGGTGGGAAGCTACCCCAGGAACACGGTGTTTTGGGCTTGCTCGGGGTGGTTCCGAGCCGGCTGGCTTGAACTGCGGGCTGTCTCATACGCAGTTGCTGCAACCAGCTTCGACTGAGGACGGATGAGGAGGATGGACGATGAGGGATGTCGTCTCTGCTCCTTGTCCGAGGCACCTGCTCACTCAACTACTCCGAAACCAGCCAAAAGTGAAGAGCCAAAAGCACAACAATAACAAAAAAAAAACCCCAAAGGAATCTACCTATTCCAACTCGCATTATTCTCCACTCCCACGAGCCGCGGCCGGTCGGTGCGGCGGCCCCCCCCTGCCCCACCTCGTGGGTGGCGGGTCCGGGTCTTCAAGTCATGGGGAACGAAACGAAGGAGAAGAAGAAGAAAAAAAAAGGTGGGGGAAGGAGAGGTAAGTCAGGTAGCGTCGGTTCCAGAGAAGTCAAAAAAGAGAAGCCCGGATTGGGCGCTCTGATTGGACGAGGACTGCTCATCCGGGGCACGGAGGGACGGAGCGGGCTTGCTTGTGATGGGATGGGTGGATGGATGGATGGATGGATGGATGGACGGCGGGTGACTTGAGACTTGGGAGTTCCCGGGCTGGCTCGTACTTATTATCAGCCTCGCCCGCCCTCGATTCTTAAGAACTGGATCTTTTCTTGAGAAGTTGTCACTCCCAATCACCCATCTCTCCCTCTCTCTCTTCCCTCCCTCTCCTCGAAGAAGAAAGGCATTCCCACTTACACGCTCACCACTTACACCCAAAACACCACCACCAACCAACCACATCGCCCATCATGGCCGCCAGCAACATGGTGCCCGCCGCCGTCAACCTCGACGTCGAGGAAGACCTCTTTCAGAAGGAGGTCGAGCAGGTCAATGCCTGGTGGAGCGACTCGCGATGGCGCCACACCAAGCGGCCCTTCACGGCCGAGCAGATCGTCTCCAAGCGCGGCTACCTGCCCGTCAACTACGCCAGCAACGCCCAGGCCAAGAAGCTGTGGAAGATCCTCGAGCACCGCTTCGAGTCCCGCGACGCCAGCTACACCTACGGCTGCCTGGAGCCCACCATGGTCACCCAGATGGCCAAGTACCTCGACACCGTCTACGTCTCGGGCTGGCAGTCTTCGTCGACGGCCTCGGCGTCGGACGAGCCGGGTCCGGATCTGGCTGACTACCCTTATGTGAGTTTCTACACCACCACCACCACCACCACCACCATCATGATTATGACACTCTTGCTGACAACGTAACTCTTCCAGACCACCGTCCCCAACAAGGTCGGCCACCTCTTCATGGCCCAGCTCTTCCACGACCGCAAGCAGCGCCAGGAGCGCCTCAGCCACCCCAAGGCCGACCGCGCCAACCTCGCCAGCGTCGACTACCTGCGACCCATCGTCGCCGACGCCGACACGGGCCACGGCGGCCTCACGGCCGTCATGAAGCTCACCAAGCTGTTCATCGAGAAGGGCGCCGCCGGCATCCACATCGAGGACCAGGCCCCCGGCACCAAGAAGTGCGGCCACATGGCCGGTAAGGTGCTGGTGCCCATCAGCGAGCACATCAACCGTCTAGTGGCCATCCGCGCCCAGGCCGATATCATGGGTGAGTTTCTTCGTCTTATTCTTCTTCCCTTCTCCCAACGTGACATCTAACACTATACACAGGCTCCGACCTCCTCGCCATCGCCCGCACCGACGCCGAAGCCGCCACCCTCATCACCACCACCATCGACCCCCGCGACCACGCCTTCATCATCGGCAGCACCAACCCCAGCCTGCAGCCGCTCAACGACCTCATGATCGCCGCCGAGCGCGAGGGCAAGACCGGCCCGCAGCTGCAGCAGATCGAGGACGACTGGCTGGTGGCCGCCAACCTCCAGCGCTTCGACGACGCCGTCGCCGCCGCCATCGACGCCGGCTCCGCCTCGGACAAGGCCGCCCTCAAGACCAAGTACAAGTCCGCCGCCAAGGGCCTCAGCAACACCGAGGCCCGCGCCCTCGCCCGCAAGCTGCTCGGCAAGGACGTCTACTTCGACTGGGACGCGCCCCGCACCCGCGAGGGCTTCTTCCGCCTCAAGGGCGGCTGCGACTGCGCCGTCAACCGCGCCATCGCCTACGCGCCCTACGCCGACGCCATCTGGATGGAGAGCAAGCTGCCCGACTTTGCCCAGGCCAAGGAGTTTGCCGACGGCGTCCACGCCGTGTGGCCCGAGAAGAAGTGAGTTTCCGAAATACCTTTGTCCCTGTATAACCCCGTACGAATCCCCAAACTAACATCTCAAAAAGGCTCGCCTACAACCTCTCCCCCTCCTTCAACTGGAAGACGGCCATGCCCCGCGACGAGCAGGAGACGTACATCCGCCGCCTCGCCACCCTCGGCTACTGCTGGCAGTTCATCACCCTCGCCGGCCTGCACACCACCGCCCTCATCAGCGACCAGTTCGCCCGCGCGTACAGCACCGTCGGCATGCGCGCCTACGGCGAGCTCGTCCAGGAGCCCGAGATGGAGGATAAGGTCGACGTCGTCAAGCACCAGAAGTGGAGCGGCGCCACCTACGTCGACGAGCTGCAGAAGATGGTCACCGGCGGCATCAGCTCTACCGCCGCCATGGGCAAGGGCGTCACCGAGGACCAGTTCCATTAGACCAAACAAGGTGTGGACAAGACCAAACAAAAAAGAAGTGAACGGCCTTTTTTTCTCTTTATTTTTTCTCCTCCTTCTTTGCGTCGGGCGGGCATAAACGTGCGATAAAGCACCATTCTATTGTTTTATTTTATTGTTTTGGACATTGCAGCATCATATCCGGAATGGTGTCTCTGGTTTTGTTTTCAATTTCCTATCACATCTTCATACCATGACATATACACTGGACGGCATTGCATCTCCTGCCTTGATCAGTTCAAGAATAAAAAACCGCATCGTTTGAATAGAACTTATGAATCAAATCACATTTCAAGTGCTGGAGATGGTATTGGTGCTCGCTGGTAGAAAATACATCTGCTCGTCAGACTTACACCCTGATTCTGTACAACTCTGGATATATATGCCATATCCTGCGCCCTCGCCTGAATAAAAGTAAAATCCCACGCATCTCTTCATAACAAGTCATACTATACCAAGGTGTTGTGGCATGGCCTGCAGCCTCAAGCCGCCCAATAACCCTCATCACGCCATGCCGAAAGCCAGAGTTGAGATACTGTCCCGGATTTGTTCCTCCGAAATTACCTTCCGTTGCGGACCCGACTGCATCCCAAGACCCGCCTTATCAGTCTGTCCGTCCGCCCGGGATGCAGATACACTCTTCGCTTCGCTCCTTGACCTGGAGCTACGTAAGCCCTTCGCTCCACGCTCCACTCTTGAAAACGGCCACATCTCGGTACGGTTCCATGCATTTCGGAGGTTGTCCGGCGACAGCGAGCACGCGATTGTGCACGCAGTGCAAGACGCAGGCGGGGGGATTCAAGTGTGTGCGTAAATGCAAAGATTTGTGTGCCGGCGACCCTGGCCGTTTCTCTAGTCCGCTTCCGCCAACTGCATTATCAATTTGGCAGCCATGTCCAAGAACGGAAACGGACTGGTCACATCCTTCTCTTCAAGCAGCCGACCTTGAGCATTCTCATATCCAGAGCACTTAAAGTCAACCAAGTAGACACCGTGCTCCATCTCGTAGATTTGAATGTCGAGATGAAGGGCGGCAAACGGCCGGGCTTCATCCTGTATAGGATAGTGGCCATGGCTCGCGACCTCTGAGGGGTTCATTGCCTTCTTCTTGAGAGCTACAGCAACTGTCAGTCTCATGTGCACAAGGGTTACACGTAAAAGAATGAATGCTTACTTGCGGTATCCCAGCGAACTTTGATGTGCCATGGGTCGGCCGGCAGCTTGTATCGTTTCATAGGGTCGATGCTACTGCTCGAGCCTCGCCCACCGTCATACGGCTCGACGAAACTGGCGTCGCGTGACCTCTCGTCACGCTCCTCGGCGTGTCTAGACTCGTATTCTTCATCGGGAATGTACGTGGCGCCTAGCTTGTGAAGCGCCTTGTGAATACACAGCAACGCCTCCCACGGAGAATTTCTCGATCGGATTCCAAACTGCCAGCGAACTGGTTTGTTTTTCTTGGGTGGGTGGATGGGAGTCATGCCCTGGGGTCGTTTATTGGCTTCGTCGAGTCGAAGCTGGCTCCTTGAGTGTGGCTTCAGGCGGCGTGCGGTTTCCTCCTTCTCGGCATCCGTGCGATCCATCGAAGGCTCATCAGCACCGAACGCTTTCGGTGGCGAGTTCTTGAAAGTGCCGGCCTTTTCCCTCTCAATATAATCCTTGTGGTAAGCTGGTAAGCTCGAAGGCAAGATGCCAACCTTGCTAACATATGGCCGCGGAATTGTGGTGGCCTGTGAAATCCCAGAGCGGGCTGAAGACATGCTCAGCATTGGGCTTGAGCCTTCCGGCTCCAGCAGTGAGTCCGGATTTTCTACGTGAGGGTTAGGACGGCGTATCCCGGCGTTTGATGGCGAATGCGACTTACGGTTGACCAGCATCATCTTGTTCTCCCTCACAATCATGTACGCATCCTTGATGGCTGACGGCTCAGAAGCCTGCAGCGCCTCCTCAACATCAGTCTTGCCATATCCCATGGTTTTGCTAATCTTCTCGGTAACCTCATTGTGCAGCCTCTCTTGCACCTTTTCGGTGGCGCCAGGGGCAATATCGCTCTTCTCAATGGCCTTGTTCGGGTCTACGCCGGTGTTGTAGAATTCCTCAACTGGGGGCTGCAGGTAGGGCGGCAGTTCGTTCACGAACCAGGGGTCTTGTCGGATCTCCTCAATCGTGGCTCGCTGCACAGGGTTGACCACCAACATCCTCTTAATCAGATTGGCGGCGCCGGCAGGCATCCATTGGGGAATGCTGTAGGTACCCTTGGCGATCTTAGCGAAGAGGCTGGGGATGTGCTCGTCGTCGAAAGGAAGACGTCCGACCAGAAGGACATAGAGGATTACACCACAACTCCATACGTCAACTTCTGGGCCAGCGTACAGCTTTCCGCCAATGACTTCAGGTGCGGCATAGTTGGGACTTCCGCAGCTCGTCTTAAGAAAGTTGCCATCCGTCATGATGTTGCTAAGACCAAAATCGGCAATCTTCACATTGAGGTTCTCGTCGAGTAGGAGGTTCTCTGGTTTGAGATCGCGATGAACAATCTTGTGGCGATGGCAATACTCGACAGCGCATAGCATCTGCTGGAAGAAGCGGCGAGCTTCGGGCTCCTTCATGCGGCCGTGCTGGACAATGTAGTCGAAGAGTTCGCCTCCAGCATATTCGAGGACCATGATAATCTCGTTGGGAGTCTTGATAACGGTAAAGCTAGGGAAATGTTTAGACCAGCCCTGGGCACTTCTTAATTCCACTTCGATCGAGGAAAAGACTTACAGTTTGATGATGTGAGGATGGCGCAGCAGTTGCAAGTACTCAATCTCGCGCTCAACGCGGCCGGCCATGTCGCGACTGATGAGCTTCTTCCTCGCGATAATCTTGAGAGCGACTTGCTGACCGGTGCCATTGTGGATGGCAAGCTTGACCTTGCCAAAAGAGCCCTCGCCGAGTGTTCGGAGCACCTTGTAGGCACCTATGCGCTGCTCCGTCTTGATCCTGTCCTTGAGAGGCGGCTCCCCGGGTCGCTGGCCACGAGCGTCATCGGGACGTCCATGAAGCTGTGGCTGTGGGGGTTGGGGCTGCTGGGGTCGTCCGCGGATGTGGGACGAAGAGAGGGACATGGTGAGGTCCTCATCCTCGAAGCCTCGTGGAGCCATGATTCGGAAGAAGGGAAGAGAGAGCGCGCGGAGAGAAGCGCCGGGCAGAGAGCAGCGCAGCGGAGGGGAGTGGCGTGGAGAAGCCTAGGCCGAGGCCAGGGAACGGAGGAGGGGGGGGGGGTTTTCGATAGGCGACGACGGAGACGGGGAGGGGTGACGCCAGACGAGACAAGGACGAGACGAGGGTTGGTTGAAGCGGTCGGTCGGTCGGTCGGTCGGTTGGTTGGCTGGGTCGTTGGTTGGTGGAGATGGGCGAGAGAGAATGTGGAGGTGGAGGCGGAAAGAGAAGGATGGCGGGCAGGCGAGTGGTGATGAATAGTGACGCCTTGCGAGAGAGCTTGATAGAGGAGACGAGGCGGATGTGCAAAAAAAGAAGTGACGGGATGAATAATAAATCCAGTTGGGGGCACTGTCGATGACTGTCGAGTGCCTGGCCGAGGTTTGTAGAGCGTGCAGACGGGAGCTTCCAACTGTCACTCGGTGTTGATTGCTGGCTGGATCGGTGGGGGACGCCCGCATGACGGAGGAGGTGGGTTGTTCCTGGTGGAGGGGTATTTGCGCTGAACTGTCGCTAAAGACTCAGGACTCGAGGCCTAATAAACGCGACAGCGCCATGCCTACTTTAAGTCCGCTAAGCAGCTTGCCCAACCCCCACTAACAATGCCTGATGTCTCTGAGCGAAAGAATGCACTTCCTCGTTGAGACACGCTGCGAGACGTCATCTCTCCACGCCCAACGACGCCAATTCCTCCGACGGGAAGCCCCCATCTGCCCATCGCAGACTCGAGGCGGTGCACATTATTTTGTTGGGCTCGTCGTCGCCTCGTCAAATCAGCATATCAGTGACCTTCATCGGCCCATTCAGCAGTGCGCAGTCTGCTTTCTCGGCCTCACTCATTTCTCCGGGCTGAGGAGTTGGGGACCACGGCGTCGACCACCTCACCGCCCGTGGCTCACCAACAAGGCCGCGTAACTCGCAGACTACGAGCTGAGACACTCTGGCTTCATCGTTGTCGGTCTGTAGTTCATTCTGCGCCTTTCTGCGTCGCCACATTGGCCGTGGGGTTTGTTTTGCCCGACCTCGCCTCCAACACTCAGCTTGATGATCGCATTCGCATTCGGAAACACTGCGGAGACGTCATTGCTCTCCTGGCTTGTGGCTTGCGGCTTGCTAATAAGGCATGTTACATCAGCCGTATTTAGACACGTTTAATAATATCAAGCTTCCACTTGGTCATATGCCTCAAAATATAGATGGAAACTGTAACTCTATGGCGTGCACTTCATACTTGGGCAACGTCTGTAGGGTCGACTACGCTCCGTCCATCGTAGTGGTCATGCGGTTAGGGATTTACTCAAGGACCGAGTGCGAAACGGATAAATGCAATCCCTCCAGATTCTCCTCGTCATTGGGCATTACTCTTCTACTCGTACAAATTCTCGTTGGTATGATATGCTTCATCCAAAACACCCGGTTTTCACCACCACCATGTAAACGCCACTAGTCCCACTTACAACGAGTTTTCCCATCCCATCTCATCACAACCTCGCGAGCATGACAACACGGGCATCCTGTTGCCTCGATCACGAGCTCAACTCTTGCGGCCTTTGTCCTTGGTTTCCTCCTGCCTCAACCTCTCAACCAGCTTCCCCTGTAGAAACGGGCTCAGTCCCAAACTAGAAGATACGTCAGCAAGCCATCCTCGTCGCCTCCCTCTCGTGACAACTCACATCCCCGCGTTCGTCAAGATGCGGTACGTCCCGCTGGGCTGCACCTTGCCGATGATCATGCCTGTGCCGTCCACTTCTACGCTTCCCAAAATATCCTCCGGCCACGCTATCCGTCCAAAGTCTGGAGGGTTCCGGCGATCGCTGAGATGCACATATCCTCCCCGTCCTGCACCGCCGGCTCCGCCCTGCGCACTCGCGCCGCCCGCCCCGCCGCTGCCGCCTTGTCGCTGGGAACGGCTCCGGTTCGGACGCTTCGCAGGGAAGAAGACTCCGCCTGAACCAAGGTTGAAACCCCCGGGCCCGGCAAACGCTCGCGCCTGGCTGATCAGGTCCTCGTCCTCGTGGCCGTACTCTGTCACTACCTCGTTGAGGATTGTAACGAACTCGGGGTTCTCGGTGAAGGACTGAGGAGTAGGTGGGTTTGCCCCCGTGATACCAATTGCAAGGCGTTCGGTTGGGGGCTCGGTTTCGAGGTAGCTGAGGACGTGGGTAAACGGAGAGTTGGGATTGTTCAAGACTTTCTTTCAGTACAGTTAGCTAGGCGCAAGCTATCCTCGAAATGTCACAAACTGACAATAGACGGGTTGCTTGAGAGACTGGACAGTGCCCGGAAGGACACCATCCTATTTCGGCTAGCAAGACGAAAAGTCGAGGCCAACATGATGAAGGCAATCGCAGATCTCAAGAATTGGTTGTGTCTTCTTCGGTTCGTCGATCCGAAGCTCGAAGCTTCTAAAAGCTGCCCCACGGTGGATGAGGTCACTCGTCCCCAGAAGTGACGCGAGATATGTACCTATCGAGGCTTTGCAATAATACGAAATCAATTAAGACACGTCGACGCGGTGCAGGCCAAAGCGATCTCTAGACAATTGCGGGACCGCCACCAGCTCGATCCCTGAATCGTCGAGACATCGTTGACAACGCCCGTTCCCTGCTGGCTAATGGAAATGTCACGAAGAATCGATGATCATAAGCCGCAACAATGAACCAGACGCCCGCCCCCATATTCCGCCGACAGCGCCCTCCCATCCCATCCTCGTCGGCGATTCCCTCCTCCTCTCCGGCCTTCGGCACCCCCGTCCACCCTCTCCGGCCCTTCGCCGTCAACGCCCCGAAAGCCGCCATCCTCCCCATCATCCTCCCTCCTGCGACGCTCCGACCCCTCGCGTTCCGAACATTCACCAAGAAGCACTCTCTCACAATCACCTCGTCCGCCCTGCAGGAGCTTGCCGCCTTCATCGGCCGGCACTGCGGGTCCGGATGGCGCGAGGAAGGCTTGGCGGAGCGGGTGCTGGAAGAGATCGCCCGGAGCTGGAAGAGTCGCAATGGCGGCGTCATTGTTGAGGGTAGCAGCAAGGAGCTGCAGGAGATCCTCAAGACGTTAGAGGGAAACATGAGCGGCGGCAAAATCACTGGCCCTGGAAGAGGACTGCCTCGGGGAGACAGCATGCTCGACATAAAAGACGGCGACGTCCTGAATACAAGGCTAGGGCTGCGACCCAACGTCCTCGCGAGAGAGGACAGCAATACCAGCTTTGGCATGTCTTCGTTGGGTGTTCACGAGGAAACTGAGGAAGAGGAAAAACACAACGATCCCAGGGCCTGGCTCAAGGTCGTTGACGCATACGACCAGCCAAGACTGATCTACAACGTGGATAAGAAGCACTTCGAGAGGTGAGACCTGTAACCACGACATGAACTCCACACGAAAGAACTGACCATGGACCAGAGACACATCGGCCCCTTCATTACTACCCCCCGCGTCACATAAAACCACCGTCTTTCGCAACCGCTACAACGTCATCCACCAGCGCCTCCTCCGTAACGAATCCTTCCAAACCTCATCCGTCTCCTCCTCCCGCAAGCGAGCCGCAGATCGCTCCCTCTCCGGCCAACAATCACTCAAGCTCACTCCCATATCCAACCTCCTGGGCCGCCATGGCAGCAACCACATGCTGCTCGGCCAGCTCGTCCTACTCCCCACCGGCGACCTCGCCATCAGCGACATGTCGGGCACCATTGCCCTCGACCTCGCCCAGGCCGTCGCCATCCCCGAAGACTCCGCCTGGTTCTGCCCCGGCATGATAGTCCTGGTGGACGGTGTGTACGAGGAAGAGGACGAGTCCGTGGGCAAGGGACTGAGCGGCAGCAGCGGTGTCGGTGGCACACTCGGCGGTCGCTTTCAGGGCTTCTTCATAGGCCAGCCGCCGTGTGAGAAGCGCAAGGAGACGCTCGGTATCAGCGGCGCCGAGGGCGGGCATGATCAAACTATCGGCGGCGGCTTCGGCTGGATCGACTTCCTCGGTGTCGGCAGCGAGCGCGCCGTTGGCGCCAAGATGCGAAGACTCGAGCAACGCCTCCTCCCAACCCCATCGCAGGAGGACGACACTCCCTCCCGCAACCGCATCGTCATTCTCGGCGAGGTCAACCTCGACCAACCACGCACCATCCAAGCCCTCCGCAAGATCCTGTCCTTGTATGCCGCCGAGCCCGAAGGCTCCTCTCCGCTCACGTTCGTACTAACGGGCAACTTCACCCAGCAGGCCGTCATGGGCCGCGGTGGCAGCGGCGGCAGCATCGAGTACAAAGAATACTTTGACGCCCTGGCGTCCACCCTCGGCGACTTCCCAACCCTCCTCCAGTCGTCCACCTTCGTCTTCGTTCCCGGCGACAACGACGGTTGGGTCTCCGCCTTCACCACCGGCGCCTCCGTCCCGCTGCCCCGCAAGCCCGTCCCGGACATGTTCACGTCCCGCATCCGCCGCGCCTTTGCCACCGCCAACGCCGAGACCGGGGGCAATTCCAACGGCGCGGCCGTCTGGACCTCCAACCCCGGCAGGCTCACGCTCTTCGGCCCCAACCACGAGCTCGTTCTGTTCAGGGACGACGTCTCGGCACGTCTCCGGCGCACCTCGGTCCACCTAAAACCCAAAGCCACCAACCCCGAAGCCACACCCACCCAAGAATCCAACCCTCCGATGTTTGAGCCTCCCGGGCCCGAACCCATGGATCTCGATGCCGCCGCCCCCGATGAGCCCATCGTCTCCTCCGCCACTCCCGCCCACGACGTCCACGCCGCCCAGAAGCTGGTCAAGACGCTCCTAGACCAGGGCTACCTCGCGCCCTTCCGCCAGGCCATCCGCCCCGTTCACTGGGACTATTCGTCAGCTCTGCACCTGTACCCGCTGCCCACGGCCATGGTGCTTGTCGACACGACGGCGCCGCCGTTCTGCGTCACCTACGAGGGCTGTCACGTCATGAATCCCGGTAGCGTGCTTGTTCCAGGGCGGAAGGCCGCCGGGCGCTGGGTTGAGTACGAGGTCGGCGGCTTGGGCAGGTTGAGGGAGTGCGCGTTCTAGTCTCCAGGCGTGAATAGACCAGCCGGCTAAAAGGTTACAAGGAGCGTGAGGTAGAATCCTAGGTAATGACAGACATGAGATGAAGATTTAGTTATAGGGCCCAAGAGCCACAGCGTATATTGGTGTATATCATGGACAGAAACGCATTACCACTAATCTCTAGCCCGATACCTTCTGTGTCCTCATTGTTCACATGCATGTGTCAATCTCTGACCTTCCACAGCTTCGACCAAACTCCGTTCTGAACCGAAAATAAATAGATAAAACTCCAACCCAGCAGTGACTTCCATTTCTTTACTGTAGCAACAGAGACTCCTCGTGTAGAACACCAAACAATCCCTCAATCTCGAAGCGCACCTTGTTCAGCTCCGCCGCAACCTGGAGGGTGACAAGGGTGTATGCATAAAGCAGTGCATAGTCCTTCTCTTCGACAGCGACGACGCGGCCGGTTGCCAGGAGCTCTGCCCCCATGTGTTCCTTTCGGAACTGGTAGATTTTCCCCAGAAGGCGATCCTTATTGTTTTCGACGGTGGGAATCGCGTCGGTCAGTGGGTACTCGAGCATGATGCACGATGCAAGCACTTGGAAAACGTGACTGATACGCTCACAGAGTCGCATCCTCTCGGAGGAAGTGAACTCAAGCAATGCTCGCTCGCCCTCAGAAAGGGTGCCGCGTTTCTGCGTGATCAGACGCATAGCGTAGAAGCCGTCGAGAATGTGCTTCGTAGAACGCATGATGCGATTGTAAGATGCATCAGGAAAGGGTCCGCGAAGTTCAAACTCAGACTTTGCAGACGCCCGGAGGCTATCAAGCTTGAAAGCTATTGGTCAAGTTAGCATGTTTCTTATCGAGGCACGAAGAAGCAGACTTACCATAACGCTGCAGGGCGGCTTGTTCGCCTTCCCGCATGTAATCCATGGTGTTGTTGCTATGAAGGGATACTGTGAGAGGTCCTCGTTTCCAGATAAGACCCATCTGCAGATACAAGACGGCGAGACCTTCTCGGAACTTACGCCGCCCTGAAATAGGCCACAAAATTCTGCAAAATATCACACCCCACAAGATGCCCAGCGTGACTGAGACAACTCGATGGAAGACAATGTCAAAGATCAAAGGATTCGCGCCACCCTCATCGTCGTCATCGTCATCGACTGACTGAGACAAGCTGTAGGCGTACAACGTGCTCACGTTGTATGCCAGCAGTGCAATTCGACCGAGGGGCGCATTCTTAATTACCAGAATCCAGTAGAAGTTGCATAGCGCGACGATGCCACCCAAGAAGATGAGGGCAATCGGGTTTCCCTGGCTAAGAAGCCACGACGTGACAGCACAGGCGGCGCCGACCAGGGTTCCTTGAAACCTGGCTGTTCCTGTCGTGTTTGCTGCTCCGGTTGTCATACCGGCAACAATCATGAAGGACAAAAGACCCCACTCGCCTCTCCATGTTTGGTAAATGGGCCTTGTAGAGGGGATGAAGGCAAGCATAGCCCAGAGTAGAGCACCGATTCCGACTTTTATTCCGAACAAGATATCGTCCCGAACCAAGAACCTTGAAGCATTCAACACCTTTTCAGAGAACGACCGCTTGAATCTGCTTGACTGAGGCGCTGCGTCCCAACTGAACGTGTCCCTTCGCTTAACCATTGTGTCGGGAATACCCTTGGGGACCTGGGACTTGCGCAGCCTTTGAACAGTTGGCTTCGGGAGCAGGGTTTCTGTCTCTGGGTCGTCTAACGAGTGCTTCTTGGCCGTCCTGAATGATGGTAGGTGTTTCCAAAACTTCAGCCAGCTCCAGGATCGCGAGCCGGTCTCTGTCGTATACTTCAAATCTTCCAGCACATCAAGGTAGGCATCAGTCTCCTCGGCAACTGCCTGCATGCTGAATGAAAAGTGGCCACAAGCAGCCGCTACTTCCTCGATATCAGCCTGAATCTTTTCCGATCTCGCCCGTCCCATTTCGATGATGTGGTACAGTTCCTGTAACGAATCGGCTCTAGCACCGTTGTAAAGGCCCAGAGCATCTCGAAGACTCTCTCGCAACTGCTCGTTAACCGTAATGTCGGCATTGGGGTCTTGGCCAAAAGCAGGCTCTCGGAGGATCTCCGACAAGGTATGAGCAAGCGACTTGATAGAAGGTCCCAAAAGGTCAATGAAGACGGCAAAAATGTCTGACGGTGATTGAAACACAGGTTCGACGTGCAAGGTAGGATCGGACTTGCTTCTCGAGTTCATCTGACGTTCTTCTTCGCTCTCGCCCGATTCCTCGATGACAGCTAGTCTGTTCGAAGTGTCGTCGAAAAATGAAGAGCTGGCACGGTTCAGGCTAGGGGAAATCAAGGAGGATGAGGAAGAGAGCAAACCCAGATGATCGTTGAAGGTTGGGACTTCTCGGAGGAGGGTGAACTGGGTCTCGAGGGAACTTCGCAAACCGCCAATAGCTTGCGACAGTGCTTCGGTAGATCTAACAAGGCGCCTATCAAGTCGATATATCGACTCTCGGCCAAAGAAGTAATGCTCGAATTTCGCTTCTCGTAGGACTCGGTTCATCGTGGCATATGCGCCGTTGTACCGCGTGGACACCCGTGAGTATTCAGAGGACCAGAGTTCGTCCTCGCTTCCAGACAGAAACCCTTTTGTGATAGACGAGAGTTTGTCTCCCAAAGATGTCGCAGCCGTCATGATGGATTTCCGCAACACATGTCTTGCCGATATTCGCCAGACGAGCACGTTGACTGCGACGGTAAAGGAGATTCCAATGACAAGCATCTTGAGCACCTGTACAATCTTGTCGTCGGAAAAGTAACCGCCATGAACACCCTCTTCTCTGGTGATAACGGAGATGATAGCAATGGAGCACAGGGTAGTACCGACGTTGACCAAGGGGTTGTTAAGCTTCTGCTTGACCCAACCGACGAAACCAAGTCCCGCGCCAATGCAAACGAAGAGAACGAGGGCGTGGGCGGCAGCAGTGGTGCCGAGATGGGCTTGAAATACAATGGAAATGCCCATGGAGAGAAGCGACACCAGCTCGGCATAGACTACTGCGACACTGGCAATAACAATGGCCTCGAGCATTGACCCGACTGTCCGAGCGGGATGGAAGTAGACTGTCAAGGTCGCGGTAACGTGCTTGCCATCTCTGTTACCCAGGAAGTTGGAGAGCGGCGGGAAGAAAGTTCCCATGCTACCCAGGACATAGGCCAAGGTGCACTTGAGGACGCCGTGGCCCTCCTCAGTCTGCAGCCATGCCCAGGCCAAAACGACGGCAACCTTGACGTTATGCGCAATGATTTGCAATCGTTCTTTGTGTGTGTCGGCGAGGTCGAGCGATCGGTAGTGGGAAGAGGGTGTGTTTGTGGCGAAGTTGGTCGAGGTGCGCAAAGCGAACTCCTGTTGCGACCGTTCGCCCGTTCTGGGAATGATGAAGGTTCCATTTCTAAGTTTCTACTCCAGTGCATCAGTGTCAGGCTCCCGAGGGGACGTGTATATTCGCATTGCTCGGTGCGTACCGTTCGCTGTGACGGCCGCTTGTGAGGCCAGACGGCCGTGGAGGAGCTTCCATTGGAGCTCATGGCTGGTTCGCGTCGACTTCCGCGCCGGTGGAGTCGTAGGTTGCAGCGTGCTTCATTCTCCGCGTCTCAGAGCTCCATGAAGAGAAATCAGCCGTCGTTGCTGGTGTCTCTACAGATGTCGAGAGTATTTGAGTGGTTGGAAGAAGGAGATTTATTGGCGCTGCGTCCGCGATGACGGTGTTGGATAGTAAAGGCAAGATGTCTCGCTGGCTGTGGTAGGTGCAAAGGCCGATGCTTTGTTTCGGTGAGGACGTTGGTGAGCAGCGGTTGCGAAGCTCAGGTGGAGACAGCGGAGGACCAGTGCAGCTACTACGTAGTAAATAAGCCCTGTGGATGAGCCCTGCCAGGTGACGACGGCCCGTTGCGTGGGTTGGGCGCTGAATTCTAGGTCGGTCATTGGTGCCCACATCTCGACTCTCCCAGCTGCGACCAATACGCCCTTCATCCTCCATGCAAGAGAGGGTAAGCCGTAGTCCGCTTTGCTTGTACTAGTTATCTATTCCTTATCGATGCGGTAACCGTCTTCACACATGCTGTGATGACACCAGTTATCTTTTGGTGCTTGCTCTCCAAAAGGAGGCTGGTCTATTCCATCGTACAACCTATCTCTCGGTGCCGGTCAGTACCATGTTAGACGCCTCTAGTCCCATGTCCAGGGTCCTGGGCCTTGTCCCTCGCTTCCATCCCCGAGTGTGGCTGTCCGCCACGAAGCACTTGGTGCAAAAGACGTCATTCTGTGATCCATGTGCAATCACCAAGTGGCCTATCTAGGGTGCGTCGGGTTAGGCGCAAAGCAAAGGTCACATGCGGCAGTCCAACGCGAAGCACTGCAACATCACATCAGGTCCTCCGGGTGATAATCTCTTCAATATTCGATCAATTTAACCTTCCTAGGAAATGCGGCCATGCTAAGTTTCTAGGCAGAAAACTAAGTCAAGAGACTTACTATGTATCACCGCCTATGGGTGCTGCTGGGTTAAGAGAAACCTACTACCCTGTTGGGCCGCCTACTAGGAGTGCACAGTTGCTCCAAGATCCGACTTACAAGAAAGGACGATCTCCGGATCAAACCGTAGAGTTGGCTCAGTAACAATCTACAAATTCAAGTAATCGCCCTTTTCGCACGTAGCCTCCTGGGGAGTACAGAGTGCCGTTAAATCACATGCCTAACTGGGTATGTAACTGTGACACCAAACTCGCACGGGACAGTGCCGCCGTTGAAGCCGTCCAGACTCTTCCACGTTGTGCCGGAGCATCAGGTATCTCCCTGTTGGCTGCTTAGTTTAGGTTGAAATGATAGAAGTCGATACCACCGAAATTCCGTACTGCAATGAGTAGTCTCCGGAAACCGTTGCTACGTAGTGGTGAGTGAACAAGTAGGGTCGGCTTGGCCCGAGTCTCAGCGGTAGCGGTCCCACTCTCAACACCAAAGCGTTAAGTTTGGTTGACGCAATTCACTTGGCAATCTGACATATCTCTCTCAGCAACCGAGGAAATCGCAAGACTTCCCCATCAAGCAGGACGCAGTAGTCCACGGTATAACGCTCTGTATGCGGCAGTTGGAATATCGGAGACTGACATTGTACGCAGGATTTTATTCCTCTTTCCCACCGTTTGGTTCCTGATGCGCCGGCTCCTCTCCACAATGGCCTCCTCTCCGAAACGATTTGTGCCGCTGAAACAGGGGACTCATGATTTGCCGGCTGCAGTCCCCAAACTCAGAGGCGTAGTGTTTGATATGGACGGTACACTTTGGTAAGACTTCAATTCCCATGGCGATAGTTCATCATCTTCGGTTGCTCTGAGTCACCTGGCTATCAAAGTTGGCTACCCTATATCCGATACCGGATGAAGCTATCGTGAGGTTTGCAGTAATGAACTCATCAGTTAACTGTTGATACTGATGCCACCGAGTTAAATGCCGATGACCTACACTCTTTTCCTCTGAAATAATCCTGACAGTGCATAGTGAGCCTCAAAACTACATGTTCGGTGAGATGAGGGCCGCACTCGGCATCTCAAAACCGACAGACATCCTCGAACATATCGACACTTTGCCGGACCACGAGCAACCCAACGCCATCGAATCCATCCGCGCCATCGAGCGCGAAGCCATGAAGTCCCAGAAGGCCCAACCAGGCCTCATGCATCTCATGTCCTACCTCGACTCCAAGGGCATCCCCAAGGCCATCTGCACGCGCAACTTCGACGTCCCCGTCCAGAACCTGCTGACCAAGTTCCTCGAGGGCTCTCACTTCCACCCCGTCGTCACGCGCGAGTTTCGCCCGCCGAAGCCCTCACCCGCCGGTATCCTGCACATCGCCAAGGACTGGGGCCTCCAGGACGAAGCTGGCTCTGTGGATGCCTCTGGCCTCATCATGGTGGGGGACTCTATCGACGATATGACGGCGGGAAGGCAAGCGGGCGCTGCAACGGTGCTGTTGGTCAATGACGTGAATCGTGAGTTGGCGGATCATGCGCATACGGATTTGGTGATTCGGTCGCTGGACGAGCTGGTTGACCATTTGGAACATGGCTTCTTAGGTCGAGACATTAAAGATGAGTGAGCCAGACTGAATTCCAAGTACTTTTCCTGTGGTATACACAGTGGCGCAGATTCATGGACTAGAAACAACGACTTCCCGTGAAACGTAACCCAAATTGAATAATGATCGGGACTCGATACAAATCCATTACTTGAAAACACATTGATCTCATCTACCTTTCCGATATCGACCCAGCTGTTATCTGAGGCCATATCCTACAGGGCTAAACACAAGTTCCAGAAGGGCGACTGGAGCAGACCACTGCCTCTCAGAGTGTCAGTGGTGAGTCCGAGCCAAGTCGTACGCAAAGAACAGATGTGTAGTGATTCGAACCCGATGATCTCCGTGAGGATCACGCTAAACAACGTCAAACATTGCGCCGAGATATGCTAAACGAACATCAGAGAATCAAGCCGCCAGTTCAATGTGTGCGGTAACACGCCAAAGAGGGTAACAACTTTTCAAGATTACTTTGATGCTGAGATGATGGACAACTTTATACGCCGTAGCCTGGGTTTGGCGGCAACCCAAAGGTAGCCTGTCTCCGGTTCTCCCTTCGCAGCTCGTCCGGTGTCTCCTTACGAGGAGGTGGAGGGGGGAGACCTCCGCCCTGGGGAGCGGGGCGCACGGGTAGACTGAAGGTAGCAGCATTCGCACTGACAGGGCCACCGCTCTCGGAGTAGCCAGACATTTTGGGTATCGAGTTTGTGGTGATGACTCTAGCTCCGAGCCCAGGGTGTGCAGAAGCTGGCGTACGGATAGAGCCAATGCCGTTACGGGTAGGAGAGCGATTCTGGTTAGAGCCGTATTGGTCTCGAGGGGAGATAATCCCAGCGCCGGCAATGGGAATCTCGCCTGACGTGGGTGTGTGGACGGCTCGGTCCTCAGCCTGAGCCTGGAAGGTTGGGGAATCGCTAGATCGGAGAAGGTCCTGGGTCGATGGCGAGAGCTGTGGTGCAAGGTGTGACTTCCGATTATCCCGTTCTAGCATGCTGACAGCCCACTCTCTAAGATCGACTGGCGTTCTCTTTGCTGCTTGGACGAATGGATCTCGGTCCTAGTTCTGTTAGCTTGGCTCTGAGGTATTGTAGATGTGCTCATTGCTTACGAAAAGTTCTTGCGGAGTTGGTCGACGCTCGGGCTCCTTGAAAAGACACTTCTGGATCATGTCTTCTAGAATGCTGGGGAAGGCATCACTCTTGGGCAAGCTAGGAGCCGGTTCATGAACAATCTGCTGCAAAAGATCCAAAATGCCGGCCGGGGCACATTCTCCGTCTGAAAGCTGCTCACTTGCGTTGAACGGGAACTTTCCAATAGCCATCTCCATGATACTGAGACCGAAACTCCAGACATCCGACTTGACAGTGTACCTTTCTCCCTGGATTCTCTCGGGAGCCATATAGGTAGACGTGCCAACGAATGTGTCGGCGATGGAGTTGATGAGTTCACCAGAGACGCCAAAATCGCAGAGCTTGATGTGGCCTCTGGAGTTGACCAGAATGTTCGAAGGCTTGATATCTCGGTGCATGATGTGATGCTTCGTGTAAAGGTATGTCAACCCTCCGAGAGTCGCCTCTGCGATTTTGCCCAGGACATCGACACGGACAGGGCCGAAGACTCTTGAGACCCGATCAAGAGAGCTGTTTCAAGTCAGATCAATGCCATGCCATGTATTTAAGCGCCGTGTTGAGAAGACTTACCCAACATCCATGTACTCCATGCACATAATAACATCGTTGTTGGGATTCAAAAATGCACCGTAGAAAGTCACAATATAGTCTGAGTGACATCCGTGCATGATCTGAAGTTCTCGAACGATTCGCTTTCGCATCTCTTTCTTGGCTTCGACATGGATCACCTAATCATTTGTCAATATCAGAGGAGTCGAGTAACGCGAGAGCAATACGTACCTTGCGAGCCATGACGGTCCCCGTCGCAAGGTGTTTGACCTTGCTGACCGTGCCTCCATTGCCTGAACCCAGCTCCTTGAGAATCTCAAGATCCTCAGGCTTTAGGTCCAGCTTGTACTCGATTCCGATCTCTAGCTGGCCGTCCTTTCCGCCATCGTCTCTACCCCCATCATCGTCGTGGTAGCTATTCTCGGCAGTTGGTGGGGGCTTCGGGGCGGCGGCCTTGAGGGCAAGACCCTTGACGTTCTTGCGCTTCATCGAGCGCGGGGCAAAGGGATCGGCCATGACGGGCAACGGACGAGACGACGCTCGGTTTGTGAGTTGGAACGAAGCAGGCAACTAGGCTTTGTAATGCCTGAGTTTGGTTCAGGGTCAGGCCAACCAGGGGTGGTGGGGGGCGTTCCCCGCGGTGAGGAACGGGCGGCGATGAGCGAGATGGACGAGAGAAGACGGGCAGCTCTGAGGAGCCTGGAAGAAGGCGCTGTGATGCACAGAAGGCTGGTCGGCTTCGAGGGCCGGTGGGACTGTGGCCGGGACGATCGGGGCGAGTGGTTGGGTTGAGATTCCTGGTCGGAAGCTGCAGGCGGAGGACGCGGTTATAGCACGAGGCGGGCTGCAGCGATGGTCGGGGCAGCGCTGAGGTCTGAGGTTGGGTTGCAGCGGGGATGGGCCAGGCTCAGAGGCTGCCGGTGGAGAATCTTGGATGCGAGACAGAGCCTAGAGGGGCTAGGGATTCTGCGCTGAGGCCTGTGGGCTGTGGGCTGTACGAGGGAGGCCAGGTCGGTCAGTTCCGTTGCAGTCGGAGGCGATGTTAGGTCGGAGCAGAGTGTTCGTTGGTGTCCGCTGAGGAGTGAGCGCACAGCAACTGTCCTGTCGTCTAACGTATCGCTGATTGTGGCCAGGGCGGGGTTCCCGTTTGCTGCGATAACGTGATGGGAGTGGCTAGAGCCGCTGTACCGTCAGGTACTGAAGTGGCGGCTTGGGGTTTGAGGCGTAGCGCGGTGCAGTGGAGGGCAATGCAACGGCGCAACAAAGAACGAGCCTGAGAAAAAGGAGGGCTCGTGAGGCGGCTTTAAAAGGAAACCTCAGTGTCCAAGAGAGCAAGTAACTGGATCGGTTGACATCGTGTGGGCCTTGTGTCTGGGGCCGTCTGGGGGTTTTCACCAAAGCACCTGGGTCTACTCCGTACGAGGTAAGCAAGACTCGACGCAGAATCGCGTCGAGTTGAGGCCCAAGGAGATGATCGAGGCCCTGGTCGCGACTCACTTGGTACATGTGCGGCGGCGATGGCGGTCGCTCGGCGCTGGGTGGCGGGCCACTCGGACGCGACCGTCTCAGGTCGGCAGGGCTCCGAATTTTGATTGTTGATATGAGACCCGAAGCTCAATCCCTTGCTCTCCCGCAATCCCGCCAACAACGACGAAGGGCCGTAATTATACAGGGCTCTAAGTGCAGAGTGCAAGGCCCGGCATGTCTCTTGGGATGTCTGACTGTGTGGGCCAGACACACCACTCAGGCACCGCGGGTGCTGCATCTCGTTCAAGCGTCATGTCGCCTCTGCCTTGGTGATGTCCTGATTGTCTCAGAGCACCATGGTGCCCCTGATTGGTTAAGGGCCTTGGCCTATCGACGCAGCACGGATGCCCAAAGCACGAATGCGCCTCCAGGGCGTCAGGGACGGTCATGGAGCCTCCCCAAGCGATGCCCCTTGTTTCTACTCTGCTACGTTGACTGCTATCTAGGCGCTTACACAGGTTCCAACCATGCGTCAGGTAGATGATGAAGGATGAGGAGGGAGGCTGAAATACTCTAGAGTACGAAGCACACCCTTACAGAATTCGGCGCGAAGAGAGAGATGGCATGATTGCTTTGGTTAGTGCTAAGCATGGTAGACGGTAGTCGAGTCAGAAGCTGGGTAGGTTCTCTTGACACAGGCCGTCCTTCAAGGGACTTTTCTAGTTGGATTTTTGGCAGGCTCACATCGCAAACAACTAGACCGGATGGAATAGGTGCCTTTGGCAGGACGGGAGAGTCGATCATGCATGAAATTCCAATGACAGGAGGTCCCTGGGCCGCCGTTACATGCATGGAACAACTGCAACTTGCATGGATGACATGTGGCATAACAAGAAACAAAAGATTTCCCATGCCGCTTCTAATTGTATTACCTAATCACGGACCTTTTTCTTTTGAAATGTCTTGCTGGGCGTGTGCATTGAGTCAATCCCCAGCCAAGACAAGACGGTTGACGCCGTACAGCTCTGTTTGCCTAGAGTTATTGAGCCTGAGGCCACAATAAGCGTCCAAGACGCCAGGCTCCCGTCAAAGCGCAAGTTGATTACTCATCCTCATCGGAGACGGAAGATTAATTGTTCCACACACCCCTGCCAGTCGCGACGAGGCTGAACGTGTGTCTCTTGAGCTGCGCTCGTCCAAAAATTCCGTGAGAGTAGGAGGTCCCTGAAAAGTCCTTCTCCAACGCCCCTTTTCTTATTTTGCCTTCTTCTTTCTTTCAATAGCTTCTGCTTGCTGGAAGAAGCTCTTTTCGGCGACCTTGTCGCGAACAGCCATTGGAAATCGACCCATCTAGCCGACAAATAAAGTGTTGTTTGCTGCGCGGCAGCATTCACGAATCGCCAAGATGAGCAATAGCATGCGCGACCTGATTTCTGGCGAAGCCGAGCTGGACGATGAGGAGGAGGACGAGTCTTTTGATGAGGGAACTGGCGAAGAACGCGGTAGACGCAAGCCTAGCCGCATCGAAGACTCGAGCGAGGAGGAGGAAGATGACGACGACGAAGAGGAAGCGCGCAAGGTTTGTTGCTGAGTTGTGGCTTACCGAGCTCTGCATTTGAAGCTGACGTGTTTCCCTGCAGATTCGCGAAGGTTTCATCGTTGACGAGGACGAGGACGAAGAGGAGGAAGAAGGCGGCGACTCCGACGGCGATGTTCGTCACGTAGTCAAGAGGAAGCGCGAGCACCGTGATCGAGGACAAGAAGAAGCCCTCGACGAAGATGATTTGGAACTCATCGGCGAACAATTCGGCGAGCGCCCAAAGCCCCAAACCCAGGTTAGCACTGATTGTGACATATGCCTTTTCTCCGGTAGTACTGACATGCGCCATCAAGTCCAAGTTCAAGCGCCTCAAGCGCGGCCATCGCGACGAGGACGACCGCGGAAACGAACGCCGAGGCCTCGAAGAAATATTCTCAGACGACGACGAGGAAGTACCCGAGCAGCGACCATACGGGCGACGAGCACAGGCCGACGAGTTTGAAGACTTCATCGAGGAGGATTTCCCCGAAGATGAAGATGAGCGCATGCGTCAACTTGAGGATGCCGAAGTCGCCCGACCAAGAGATCGAGGTGTCGGAGGCGTCGTCGATACCACTGGTCTCGACAAGGATGCTCTTGACGACATGGAAGCTATCTTCGGCAATGGCGAAGACTACGACTGGGCCTTGTTGATGGAGGAGGAGGAAGAGGACCGTGAACGCGAGGAGCAAGCCATTGAGCTCAAGGACGTGTTCGAGCCATCGCAGCTGAAGGAGAAGCTATTGACCGACGAGGACAACGAAATTCGCTTCACCGACGAACCCGAACGATTCCAACTCGACCGTAAGCCCTTTAAGAACCTGCAACTGTCAGCCGAGCAGTTCAGAGAGGAAGCTCGGTGGATCACCAACCAACTGTGGCCCAAGAAAGGTCTGGCACAAGACCTGCAGACACCTTTCGGCAAGGCAGTTGGCAAGGTTCTTGAGTTCTTCATTGTCGATGAAGTGGAGGTTCCCTACGTGTTTCAACATCGCAAGGACTACCTTCTTCACACCCGCAAGACGCGGAACACAAACCGCGACGACCCCGATGCCCCAGAATATGTCATTAGTGCCGAAAAGCTTTTGAACCAGGACGACCTCTGGAAGATTTTGGAGCTCGACATAAAATTCCGATCTTTCGTGGACAAGAGGAACTCTCTTGAGAAGACTTACGATAACCTAAAGTCCCTCAACATTCAGGATTCCATCATAGAAGAGATGATTCCCGAGGCAACGACCATGGAGGAACTACAAGATTTGCAGGACTACTTGCAATTCCAGTATGGACCTCAGTTGAAGGACCTGGCCGCTATCTCGGGCAACGTGTCGCAAACCAAGCGCCCTGGATCCAAGTCAACGCTGCTTGAACGAGTCCGCCAGGGTAAAGCTTACACCTTTGTCCGGGCTTATGGTATCACCGCCGACCAGCTCGCTAAAAACGCCCTGCGCCAAGGAAAGAAGGTTTCACCGGACGATGACACCCAATATCCCATGGACCTTGCTGATACTCTGCTTGATTCCAACTTCAGCACGGGTGACCAGGTCATCAGTGCAGCGCGCCAGATGTATTCAGAGGAGCTCTTTGCTAGTCCGCGCATGCGCAAGCACTTCAGAAACTCGTACTATCAAGCAGCGGAGATCAGCTGTCGCCGAACTGACAAAGGATTGCGCCGGATCGACGACACCCACCCGTACTACGAGATCAAATATTTACAAAACCAGGCAATCGCAGACCTGGTACACCAGCCCGAACTTTTCCTGAAGATGATGAAGGCGGAGGAGGAAGGTCTTGTCGAGATCAAGCTGGACATGCCACTTCGATACGACTTCCGGCGACAACTCTACCAAGAGTTCGAGTCTGAAAATTTCAGTGACCGCGCCGAACAATGGCGAGAGGAGCGGAAAAAGGTCCTGGACGTCGCGTATCCCAAGTTGGAGAAGATTATTGCCAAGAATGTCAAAGAGGTTATCCGAACCTTCTGCCAGGACGAGGTGCTGAAGACCTGCCGAGAAGAGTATGCCAAGCGACTTGATCAGGCTCCTTATAAGCCCAAGGGCATGGTTCTTGGGACCACCCCTCGAGTGCTTGTGCTCTCCAATGGCATGGGTGACGCTGCACGCGAACCTATTTGCTGGGCCTGGGTTGAGGAGGATGGCCGAATGGTCGAGCAAGGCAAGTTCGGAAACCTGGCACGCGATGAGAGACAGAGAGAGGACTTTGTGGAACTTGTCCAGCGCCGTGAACCCGATGTGATTGCTGTCAGCGGTTGGTCTGCCGATACAAACAAACTGGTTCGAGACCTGGAGACGCTGGTGAGCGAGAAAGGCCTCACGGGGTTGGGATTCAAGGACCCCGATACCCGTGATTATCGGAGAGAAGCACTGGAGGTGGTTGTGGTCAACGACGAAGTTGCCCGCCTGTACAAGGACAGCCCCCGAGCCCATGCCGAACACCCTTCCCTCAACCCAGTTACGAGGTACTGTATTGCTCTGGCTCGGTACATGCAGAACCCCATGAAAGAGTACGCTGCGCTTGGCAAGGATGTGGTATCCCTCTCCTACCATCCCTGCCAAAATCTTCTTCCTGCGGACAAGCTTGCCAAATACCTAGACTCTGCTATGGTTGACATGGTCAACCTCTGTGGTGTTGACATCAACGAAGCCATGACCGACACATATACCGCCAACCTCCTTCCCTTCGTGTCTGGTCTCGGCCGAAGAAAGGCTACAAGCGTCATCAAGGCAATCAATGCCAACGGTGGCGCCGTCAACACCCGAGACGAATTGGTGGGCGATCCTGATAGTGGGAAGCTCCCTGTTGTTGGCCCAAGGGTTTGGAACAACTGCGCCAGTTTCCTGTTCATCGAATACGAGGGAACCAACCCATCCTCGGACCCTCTGGACAATACCCGTGTTCATCCTGAAGATTATGAACTTGGTCGCAAGATGGCAGCAGACGCCCTGGAGCTTGACGAAGAAGACGTGAAAGCCGAGACTGATGAAAACGGTCCTGGCGCCATCGTCCGAAAGCTTTTCAAGCAGGAGGAGCAGGACAAGGTGAACGAGCTCGTGCTGGAGGAGTATGCTGAGCAGCTTTTGAGAAACTACAGCCAGCGCAAGCGAGCGACTTTGGAGACAATCCGGGCTGAGTTGCAGGCTCCTTACGAGGAGCTACGAAGGAACTTTGGCATACTATCGGCTTCCGAGATCTTTACCATTTTCACAGGAGAGACCAAGGATACCCTCTGTGATGGCATGATTGTCCCTGTCAACGTGCGCATGGTCAAGGACGACTTTGCCATTGTGAAGCTCGATTGTGGCATAGAAGGCCGAATCGATGCTCACGAAGTCAATCAACGTGGGTCCATCAAGGAGGTACTAAGCCAGGGGCAAACAGTACAAGCCAAGATCTTGGATATCAACTACAAAGACTTGATGGCCAAGATGTCGATTCGAGAGGACACTATTCGGGTCCCGTACAAGCGACCGATCAACTATGGCCGAGATGATTGGGATTATGCTCTGGAGACGTCGGACAAAGAGGAGCTGCGGGAGAAAGACAAGACCACGGGACGGACGCAACGTGTGGTCAAGCACCCCAACTTCAAACCCTTCAACTCAACACAGGCCGAGGAGTTCTTGGGATCCCAAGCCCTGGGTGAGGTGATTATTCGACCGTCCTCCAAGGGCAACGACCATCTCGCCGTCACGTGGAAGGTTGCGGATGGCGTGTACCAACACATCGATGTGCTGGAGATGCAGAAGGAAACAGAGTTCTCTGTGGGCAAGCTGCTACGAGTGGGCGGCAAGTACACGTACAGCGATTTGGACGAATTGATTGTAGAGCACGTCAAGGCTATGGTTCGCAAGGTGGAGGAGTTGATGCGACACGACAAGTACCAAAACCGGTCCCGGGGCGAGACAGGTAAGAACCACGTTCGAACGGTTGATTAGGCTGAGGCGAGTTGCTAACGAAGGATACAGAAAAATGGCTGACGACGTACATTGACGCCAACCCCAACCGATCGGCGTATGCCTTCTGCGTCGACCCCAAGCACCCAGGTTACTTCTGGTTGTGCTTCAAGGCGAGCCGGACGGCCAGGGTCATTGCACTGCCTGTGCGAGCCATCCCGCAAGGCTTCGAGCTCAAGGGCTATCAGTACCCTGACATGCGAGCGCTTTGCAACGGCTTCAAGCTGCGATACCAGAACGAGTTCTCCAAGATGGGTCAACGATGAGAGGGCCCCGTAGGCTTGGACACTTGCCGTCGAATGCGAAAAGGACACCCTGGGACGCGCAAGGTTGATGTGTTTGAGTAGACAGTTAGGAATCCTTGGGATGGGAGGGATGCGTGTACATAATTTCGGCGCAGGATTGAGTTATTCCAACAAGAGGGAGGGTGCCACGTGGGGGCAGAGGCATAGAGGCACAACGAAGAGAAAGTGAACCAAAATGGCCAAATATCATTGAGATGTAATTGTTGCGCAACGGTCTTGTGGGTGCGCAGAAGAGTTCAGTTTTGACTAGTTGCGGCTTTGCAAGTGCGCGAAGCACTGGAGCACCGAGGCAGAAGGCATAATTGTAACGTTCCTGTTTATCCCATCACTAAGAGGGACACCTGCGATCCCGGGATACGCAGTTCCTCTCGCCTAAGTCCGACACAGGAAGTGATGGATCTCTCATATTTCGGAAGTCTAACTCGCTATGGTGAGATCTGGTAGCATATCTCCCTCTCCGGCGGATTCTCGTTTGGCTACCTTGCGCCATCGACTGGCATAATATCGCAACTTGATATTTTAAAGCCTTCCGACTGTCTTATCACAGATGGGAATAGGCTGCAACCACTTGCGGACAGTCTGCACCAGGCACACCCTCGGAGGGGATACTTGCAACTACGATTATTGGTTGGTTCTTGACAGCTGAGAGTATCGACGGAGCCGCCTGATGGACCGCTCGCCCCGCTGAAGATGAGGCAGCCATGATACGCGGCTGGACGCAATTGCCATGGAACTGAAGAGAGGTGAACACTTGTCAACTTCTCAATTAGGCGACGAAAGACGGGATGTAGAGTCATAGGATCTGGTGATGGCGATGGGCAGCAAGTGGAGTTCCGGTGATCATAGGATCAAGGGATCAAGTGTCGCAGCTTCTAGAACGAAGCAGATCCGTACTTGACTTACAAGATCTGTTGGGAGCTGCACCCTGGCCGGTACGTACCTCTGCACCGCTTAGGAGGTACGGGCTTTCTTACTAGTAGTCCTGGCGCTGTGCCAACTACAGCTCAGTGGCAGGGGAGTGCTTCCACAGGCATCGGGGGAATTGATGCGACGGTGCCTGAGCCGAAAACCCAAGACCCAATTCTAGGTCATGATTGGACAATTGACTCTGGTACCTCTTTTTTTCTTTTTCTTTCTCTTGCACTTGCTCCGGCGAGAGCTTCCCACGCGAGAGACAAAAATGAGGGGGTGTCTTGCTTTGCTTTGCTTGCTTGCACTTCTGCCGACGCTATCGTGTGTTGATGGGGCGATGAGGTCATGCGCCGCGGTAGGGTGCTGAGTTAGTCGTGGGCCCGCCGGACGACACCACACCACCCGGAGCGGGCGGCGGCGAGCGGCATCGGAAGGGGGCGAGAACTGAAGCAGATGCATCATCCAGGTTCCGATGTCGTGCAGGGAGTCATGTTTTCGACATTGGCTGGTCAATCTATCTTTGACCCAGGTTCCCAGGGTCTAGTTTCGTTATCCTCGCGTGGAATTGATGAGCGAGGAGTCGTTTTGGCCTTACTAGAGGAGGATGAGCTTCATCGGTTGGTTCACAGGCCAATTCAGCTGAGACCTCGCTCTTACGTGGTTGGCATCAGAAGCGAGCACCTGCCGCAGCCGTATCTAGATCATATGATGTAGACCAGGCAGGGGAAGACAATATGAGCTGAGCAGACAGCCTGCCCTTGCCCAGAGTCCATTGATTAGATAGCTGCCCCGTCTTCATCATGACAGAGTGCCCGTTCCCTGGGATGAAGCTGGTGGTGACTGGTAACTACTACGACGGGGGGAGCTTCGTTGGCGTGACGCCGGTACCTGCGTACCCCGGACCCCGCAATTGAGGCGTGCCGCTTGTGTGTCTTTAGGTAGGCGGGCGGTCGTGGGAAGGTCGGACAGCGGAGTGGACTACGTCAGTAGTCCGCAGTTTATCGCGTCGCAGGGTCACCTGCTCGCCCGCCCGCTTGCTTGTGCATGCACGCACGCACGCACTGCAAGAACGGGGGACTGAGAACGAACTGGCGATGATGTTCATGATGGGACAGCAACTCATCAGCCCAAGGAGCCAGATTTGGAGCCAAGCTTGGTAGGGCCGGAGCTGCGTACGGTCAAGGATGGGGAGGTCGGCTGGGGGCGGAATGGCTTGCTTGTCAAGGGGTGGCGCTGTTTCTCGGCGAGGTCGGTGAACATTTCAGCCTGCAGTACAGTATCTACTCCGCGGTTCCGTACAGAGTAGGTAGTGTAGTCCGTACAGAGTACTGTACTATCCGTGTGTTCCGCAAGGTGAGGTGGGACAGAGACCGAGGATCCCCCCCTTGCCAGCATGCCAGGGGAACCGAGATTCAATCGAGCCCCATGACGGACAGCTCTGAGCTGACGCCGACACTTGCCAAAGGGCGGTGGATGAGGACAGCAATTGCACCGATTGACTGATGGATGGCACAATGGCAGCTCAGTCCGACCTAGCGACCGTTGACAGCTGCTGTGGCCGAAAGAAGCACGCGACCAGGTACGGTTTCTGCCTCATCAGCATTGCTCGACTCTTTGATTCTTTTGCTGAGCATCCTAGAAACCTTGTGCCTGCCTAGGTACCAAGGCGTACTGTAGAGTTCTGGCGGAGGGGGATGCTTGCGTCAGGTCACGCGATGGACGGGCGGGATGGGACATGTAGAGTGGAGCGGAGTGGAGCCGTGCAACCCCCGCCCCGCCGACCGAGACCCGGGCCATGGCGCCCCACCCTGCCACTAGAAACTGTAGCGGGCCTGTAGGCTTTCGTACCGCCGTGTGTTACTTGGATGGAGTTGGACAAGATGGCGTGGAGAGATGGCGTGGAGAGACGTGAGAGAGGGAGGGGGAGAGACGTCGATGAAGCCTGCACGTTGAGATTGAAGCCTGGATGGGGCTGGATGAAAGCTGGACGAGCTCGGAGCTTTGGAGCTTGGGAGAGCAGCTCATGCGCAATCCAATCGGACTGGGCTGGATCCATTCAGTTGCATCGCCCCGGTGACTGACTGACTGACTGACTGACTGACAGTGTCCGTATTCGCAGGCGCTGCTGGGTCGTTCCTTCCGCCTCCGGGGTCCGGCACTCGACGGGATGGGTAAAGGTACATACTGTACGTCGCTGGTTGGGGGAGCTCATGAGCTGATTGGACACAAGGTGATGCCATCCTCCGGCAACCCTCGCGTGACCTGTGGCATATAAAGATCCCCCTTCCTTCGGGACAATTGATCTTCATCTCTGGCATTCCATCTTCACTCCTCACAAGTCACAAACGCTCGTCGTGATTCACCAACACCTCAACGCACCACCGCACCAGCTCGACGTCATCCAGGCATTGGCTTGATCCCAACCCACGAACAGCCAAGACCAAGCACGATTCTCTACCTTACACACATCGTCTCCCCACCTCGATCCATCGCCAAAGTACCGCACAACTACTCCCCAGCTACCTACCTTACCGTACTACTACCGCACTACCTTATCACCAACACACCACCACTCTACACTACACTCTCAGAAAAAGCACCCCTCCATCCAAAAGTAAGTTTTGCTTCTGCTGCTCGCTCCCACCCTCTGCCCATTTCCAGTGGAGGTACTCGTCGTCACGCCTTTGCCCGAGACCTTGCCCCGCACGCACCGCTCGCTCCCTCGTTCCTTGGGCGTTACCGTCCAGTGACGTTTGATCCGCCTTTATTTAAAAGGCCGATCGGCTCTCAGCATCTCAAGCCATTTCCTTCTTTCCCCCAAATTACCTCCCTTTATCATCGTCTCGGTTCCATCAATTCCATCATCACTCTCATCAACCAACCTGCCTCTACATCCACGTCCACACAATCTCAGCCAGTCAGATGAACACCCATCGCTTGACCCAATGAACCCGTTGCTGACATTTCCCCCTCACAGTGACTCGCTCCCACAAGGCCAACGATCGTGACCACAAGGGTCTTGCTGAGGGCACTGCCAGCCCTACAGAGCATCTCCCTCGCTTCTTTGCCAAGAACGGCCACGCCGACGTGGACCCCAAGAAGATCAAGAAGGACGGATCTGGCCGAGGAAACTGGTATGTTCTCATTGCCTTGGGTGACATAAGGCCCGGATGGCTAATATGATATAAGGGGATCCTTTGGCGATGACGTCGCGGACGATGAGTTCCGCTTCACCAACGCTCGCCGCCGCTCCAACAGCAGCAACGTCTCCCACCACATCACCGACTTTAAGACCAAGTTTGAGGTCAACGAGCAGGAGCCCGTCTTTGAGGAGGCGGTCCACGGCCCCGAAGAAGAGGACAACGAGCTCGTCAAGACTGATTCGTCTGAGAGCGGCCGCTCGTCGACCTAAATGGCTTGATTTGAATCGTCATGACGAGATCGGCAGTCATACCTGCTCATTGCCACAACCCGGCAATTGCACACCAGGGGGTCCAAATGTACTAAGGGTTTGTTTTGTTTGATTGCTCGGCGGCGGCGGAGGAGTTTACTTTTGATGCTACGAAACGACTGGAATGATGAAATGGGAAATAACACAAACAACAAAACACAACACCGCCCTTGAAGGGATATGGGGGGATTCGGGGCCAGTCTACGGGGCATCGGATGGGATTTCGGGCGGAGTTGACGGACCCTCATGACTATTTGCAAATCTCAAAGTGGATGACGGTTTATCACCACTCCCGCAGGCCATGGACTCTGGAGCCATGTTGTCCTAGCGGGGAAAGATGTATTACTGTATCAACAACATAGCTTTTAACTGGCTGACGGAGGATGAGGTAGGGAACGACTGAAAGCTCCCGGAGACGGGATTGAGTAGGCCTGGATCAATATTATTCATCCATCCATCACGCACTCGCATTGGCTCTGGTTTCCCAGTGCCTGACTATCAGTGACGAAGTAAAATTGGCGGGGAACTCGGTACCAAAAAAGACGGGACTGTCTTGCCCAGTAAACCAGTATTGATACTGCTGACGTAGAACTGGCTCACCACTGATGGCGATGGCGATGGCGATGGCGATGGCGAGAAGAAGTCAGCATCGGACATGCCAACAACCCCCAACAAGGCTCCCGGAAGACGGGGTCGCAAATCGCGCATCTCGATCCAATGGCCCAGCTTGTACTCGACGTAATGAAGCAGCCCATCCCTTACACCTGCATACCTGCACTCCAATGGAGGGGGGGAGTCCAACCCTTCCAGACGAGGGATGCCCCGCTCCCAAGCCTGCATCGCTACGGGGTGTCGATCGCTCCCTTGGTCAATTGGCCTTGGCTCGGAGTAGCTTAGATGGGCCGCTCGGCGCTGTGAGTAGGCATGCTGACTTGCAGCACGGAACAGGCGGCCGTGGGTGACACGTCGGGTAGGTAGGTAGTTGAGAGAGAGGAACCTCCGCGGGCGCCCGCCGTCGCTTCCCGCTGTGCTGGATTGAGCGGTCTGTCTGTGCTAGATCAACGCTTTGCATCTCTTCTCACATGGATGGGCGCAGACGGATCGAAACCGAGATAGTTGGCGCTGGCTGGTAGACTATGTAAAACGCCTCTTCATCCTCGTCACTTACACACCCCGTTTCCATGGTCCGTCGTCCGCGCTCAAATTCCCATCTTATCGCTATCTACTATCGCAGCAAGGTGGAACCTCTACTCCATCCCCTCCGTCTCCGCTTCCCGGGGTAAAGTAGGTAGGTGTGTCCTGCAGCGGCCGGCGTGGGCTTTAAGACAGGGGGGGCTGGCAGGCTGAAGAAGGCTGCGGCCCTGGTCCGTGCGCCGTCTGGTAAAATATCCCCTGCGAAGCCAGTGTGGAACGAAATGTACGAGATTCGTCGTGTTACAAACAAAAACTACAAAAACTCAACCCGACCAACCGACGAGCAGAGGATTACTTGCGGACAGTGCTCTGACGCGACGACATATCCTGCACGACTCTTTCTCCAAGATTGACCACTTTGCACCTCGCGAAATCGACCTGAACGAACAGCGTCACGACTCAGGAACCGCAACCGCCAAACCACCACCGCCCGCCATCACGAGTACCACAGCCGCAGCCATGGCCGTCCAGCCAGCCTACCACGAATCCCTCCCTTGTACGCCCTTCCTCCTCCTCCTCCTCCTCCTCCTCGTCGTCTCCCCCAGCCTTCCCCTTCCCTCCCGCTAACCCCCGTCGCGAAAACAGACATCGACCCCGAACCAACCCCCGACGCCCTCTCCGCTGCTCGCGCCCTCATCGCCGCCGAAGCATCCTCCACCCAGCAGCAACCGCCGCCAGCCTCTTCAGAACCCCCCTTCTCCCCAGCCATCCAAGCCGAGCTGTCCCGCATCGCCGCCTCGACGCCCCAGCAGCCCCTCGACCTCGCCCGCTACGAGGCGCCCTCCTCCGAGGCGCCCCCCGCGACCGCCCTCCCCGCCGCCGCCGTCGCCCACAGCTACCTCGACGCCCGCCTCGCCAACCTCGCCCTGCTCGACCGCTGGGGCAAGAACGCCTGGCTGCTCGGCAACCACGCCCTCGAGGCCGAGCTGCAGAGCCTCGAGCGCGACCTCGCCGCCGCCAAGCGCGACGTCGACCTCGTCAACATCGACCGCCGCGCTCGCCAGGACGCCGTCGCCGCCGAGGTCAGGGCCCTCGATGACACCTGGCGCGCCGGCGTCGGCCGCGTTCTCGAGACCGAGGTGGCCGTCGAGGAGCTGCATGGTCGCATCCGCGAGGAGCTGGCGCGGAGGGCGGCTCAGGGCGTCCAGCCGCTGGGGCAATGAAGACGCCATGAGGATGTTGAGCCAGGTTTTGCCGTACGGTAGCAGACGAATCAGGGGTGAGATTGGTAGATATAAAAGCGCATTCGGAACGAGATGTCGTTTTTGTGGGATTGGCGCATTGATACCGCAGAGGTTTATTTTGTCTTCGCGCGTTTGCAACTAGACAAGACGCTGGAACATGTAATGCAATCCAAGACCGAAAGCACCAGTGTCCAGCCCCTTGATATCTCCACAACATTTACTTCATCATTCGATCTTGTCAACAGAGCACCTTCTAGGAATCACTGTGGTAGCTGCGGAACCAGCAACAAAAAGACAACAGCAAGGATAAGCAACGTCTTCACGAATGACAATATCAACCATGGTTTTAATCACTAGCCATGTTCTCATAGGAAGCGAGGGTGGGAGTTAAACCTCTTAAACGCCGACACGAGTCTTTCCTCCAGTCATTGCCGGGCTTGACCAACACAAAAAAGACTTTGACACTCATCAACACGGGATCACCGACACGGCTCATCCGTTCATCCTACACCCATTACCCGCCATGACCATATTGTTGTCCTAAGCCACCTTTCCCGAGTTTATCCAACTAACCAGTGTGCAGGGGATCCATCTCCTCAACTCCTGCATCGGCATTTTGGTACTCGGTTCGCCGCATGATCCCCTCGACGGGACCGAGCAGTCGCTGGAAGGCATTCTTGCCCAGGCTAGCCACCTTGACGTCCGTCGTGGCCACGACACTAGCGGCTCGAGGGGCGTCGTTGAGCAGTGCCAACTCTCCAAAGTAGTCTCCCTTGTCGTAGTCGAGTACCTTGTTCGAGGGGTCGCCCTTGTAGGCCGCCGCCTGTCCGTTCTCCAAGAGGTAGAATGCGTGGCCCGGGTCACCCTCCTTGATGATTATCTCTCCCGACGGGAATTTCTTCGTCTCCAAAGCGTCGGCAATCTTGGAGCGCTCGTATGGGGTAAGGGTGGAGAGAATAGGAACCTCCTTGAGGAAGCTCTCGTATATCCGTCGCCGAGCGAACGTCGATTCCATGAGGATGCGCCGGAACGTCACACGATCGAGGGCCCAAACTGTGCACCCGCTCTCGGCCGAGACGACCGTGGCGGCTCGTGGGGCATTATACATGAGTGCGAGCTCGCCAAACGATCCCCCGGCTTGGATGTTGCCAACCTTGTCTCCCATACCATCGAGGCCTGGTTGGAGGCTTCCGGTTGGGTTGACATGAACGTCGAATGAGCCCTTCTCAACGACATAAAAGTAGTCACCAGCGTCGCCCTGACTAATTACCTAAAGACCCCTGTTAGTACCACTTACAAAACCACTGCTAGGGCTGAATGAGCAACGTACCTTAATTCCCTTGGCAGGGATTGGCTTCTCAACCAAGGCGCCCAAAATTTGGGCACTCTGTTCGTCTTCGAGGTGACTGAATAAAAAATTCCCTTCAATGGCGCGCTGGAGCCTATCCAGCTGCTCGGCCGTCTTCTCGTGGTAAGGAGGGGTCCAGTTGTCGTATGTGTCGGCACTGGGTTTGAGGGACTCTGCCGACACTGAAGTCCGACGAGCAAAATTGTACTGAGCTGGGTAACTATCCGGATTCGGAGGACTCCTTGCGGTGGGAGGCTGGTCGTCCGATGCATCACCGCCACCAAAAGTACCCGAGAACAAGCTCGAAGAGCCGGCACCAAAGCTTCTGTTGGTGGGGGAAGTGATGGTATCGTTCTCTTCCTCCTCAATAACCCGCTGCATCATATTGTTTCCCGGAGCGCTGCCTCCAAAGGGATTGTTGTTGTCCCCAAAGGGGCTTTGGAATGTGTTGGCCATGTCGTGTTGGCTGGGATAGTTCGAACGGGTGGTATATAGGTAGGTGTCGCCGGCTTTGGCATGAGACGCCGCCCGTTGATTCACAAGTCGCTTTGTGAAGTAGTCGGCGCAGAACTGAAGGATGTCGGAGGGACGGGCTTGAAGGACTTGTAGGTTAAGCGCCTGGATCTCGACTTGGTAAGCCTCAGGTAAAACAGCCATGGTTGATGGTTGTTATGGGGAAAGGATGTGGAGGAGGTCTTGAGAATACGCAGGCGGGGTGGGTTTGTTGGTCGGAGGGGGATGGACGAGGGGAAAAGACGGGGGACACGGAGGTGTAAATGTAGATGGAGATGATGCAAGGTTGACTAACCTACAGCTGCCTGGGGCGCTTCTAATGCGGAGCTTGGAACCGGTGAGCTGTAATCAAGTCAGAAATGACGGTAATTAGAGGCGCGTGTGTAGATCCAAGGCAATTGAGGGAGACAAAGGAGGTATCAAACGTGCAGAGGAGCTGTGGAGGTGCCTGGCCCAAGCTGGACCGGGGGCATGCGCTGGCCGCAACAAAGTGAAGCGGGAAACGGGCTGCAATCCGCGCTTGGGCGTGATGTGGCGTGGGCGGGGCCCCGTAAGATGGACAAGGAATAGAGGTATTGAGGCAGGCAGTGAAAGACGGGAAACGACATTTAGATAGGGAGAGACGGAGCATGGGAGGTGGTAGATTGAAATAAGCGGGAGAGCGAGGCTGTAGTGGCTTGTGGCATCCTAGACAAAGACAAGCAGGCAGGCAGGCAGCCGCAGAGCTATCGAAGCCGAGAGCGGCTTCTTCAGCCTGGCTGATCTGAGAAGGGGGCCTCTAGAGGACTCCGTCTCCAGCTTGTGTACTCTCCGTCTCCTGGGTCTTTCGGGGAAGGGGGAGGAGGAGGACGTCGTGAAAGTGACAAAATGGGAAGCTGTAGCACAGCACAGGGCAGCTGCGGACAGGGTTTGACTCACTCGGATCCTAGCAAACGAGACCCTGCGATTCGGATTGACCGATGACGGTATTCCCGGCTGGGTCTTAGAAAGCAGTAGCGCGGACACGGGTCCAGATAGTCAGGCCAGGGCTAAGAGAGCGAGAGTCAAGGACGACCAGGGGGAAGCTGGGCCGGCGAAAGGTGGGAGGGAGACGAGGGAGACCAGCTGAAGAACGAGGCGGAGATGGAGGGGGACCGCGGTCCTGGAAGGAGGGGGGAGGAGGGGGAGGGGAGCAGCGCAGAGCGGACGACGGACGGGGTTGGCCTCGGGAGCTCTATCTATGCGAAGAAGAGTAAGAGGAAAAGCCAGGATGAGTCCGGGGGCCTGCAGAGGGTAGAGATGGGAAGACAGTAGAAGAAGAGGAGGAAGAAGAGAAGGAGATTGATCAAGGCCTGAAAGACGCGGGCGGCACGAGGAGACGAGGGACGGAATGGGAGAGTGGGGGAAGAGGAGAGGAGAGGTGAAAGAGTTCCAGAGGTGCCGCTGGGGAAGCTTTCTAGAACGCCGCGCACGGGCCAGCCGCCGACCAGTGCGTTTCTTCCAGACGCACTTCCGCACTGCAGCGAAGATGCGGTGCAGGCCCCCGGGCGATT
The DNA here is from genome assembly GCA_001305505.1 of Neonectria ditissima. Taxonomy (NCBI): domain Eukaryota; kingdom Fungi; phylum Ascomycota; class Sordariomycetes; order Hypocreales; family Nectriaceae; genus Neonectria; species Neonectria ditissima. The sequence continues at coordinate 2,099,466 of LDPL01000040.1, read as the reverse complement.
GGACTTTTACCGTCCTGACTCTTTGATGAGTGTGCGTCAGAGGTTGTGCTTGGGCTACGAGACAGGCAATTTCGCCTGGATATGGACGACGTCCCCATTCTTCCCCCGGAACAAGACAAGCCAAAGGCATCCAGAGCGACGGCTACAGTTAGACCAGGCCAAGACCATTAAGGTATGTGCTGTCCCTCGTTAGTTAGCCCCGTCGCCACCTTTTTTTCCCGATCCTCAAGGCGGCCGTGCTGGCACCCAGGCCACATCGCGATCAGTGCGTCCCGCCGTCTTCTTCCACCCTCCTTTGGGAACAGCGCCGACCAGATCTTGGGTGCCATTTCAAGGGCTTCTGAGGGAGCTTGCTGTTCTTGGTCGTTCTGTGTGGAATTCATTGCTGTGTCATATTTTTCTTTCTTTTTTCGGCCGCTGAGCTTGCATCCGTCCCGTCGTCTGCCGCTGTCAGGCTGCTGGAGTGTCAGGGTTTCGACCGTCTCGCCGCTATTGGATCAGAGCTCCATCCCAGCTTGCTTCTGGACCGCCAGCCCAGTGACGATGACGTCGAGTGGCGTTGCCTCCAGCAAGAACGCGCCAAAGCATCCACCAACCTCATTGACATGCGCATGCTTTTGATGCTGTCCATGTTTCACCCGGCAACCACAGTCCTGCAGCTAGCTACACTAGCCATCTCTGCTACCTACCTATCCTAGGCAAACCTGTCTTTCACCTGCAGTTACCCGCCCCTTGGATTCTACATCTGTCATTATGCGTGCCTTAGGTAGCCAAGCCCAGCCTGCAGTGGTGTTACACAGCAGCGTCACACATACAGCATCACGCTCCTTGTCACCCTGCCAGACACCCGATTCGTTTGCGACAATAATTATTCACGTACCTAGTCCCTCCCCTTGCCTACGGCTTCCACCTACGGTTGTACGGAGCGGCTCCTTACGAGCCTCTGGGGTATCGTTCCTGGCATGATAAAGTACACAAAGCATCGACGCTTCAATCCTCCAGTCCTCCAGTCCTGCAGCTGTTTCTTCCTCTCCTTCATCCAAGACGCCGCCAAGACCTCTTCTCGCGATATAGAGTACAACAAGACATAGACCAAATCAACCAGAAACCTGAACTGAGAACCAAAAATACAACCGAACCCCTTGCGCCAGAATGATGCTTGCCGATGCAAATGCATTCGATCGATCCCCGAAATTCAACGCAAGCAACATGGCCTGTGTGCCTCTCAAACGCCGACTCCGCTCACTCCTTTCCTCATCCTTTGTCTTCCGCATCTGCCTCTCGCTTGGTTACTGTTCGTGATGTGGCGAGATGACAGTCTCTCATCGGCTTCCCCTAGGCCCCGACCGTGAAGCACGAGTCTAGGACGCCATCCAGCATGTCCATGTCCTCGCTCTCTGCGCCCTCCCACCACATCTCGTTGTCAACATCCATGGCATCTACGTGCCCATTGACCATGTCATGGCCTTTGACGCCATTGACTCCAACGGCATGGATCTCCTCCACTCTGCCTTGAGGCTCGTAGTCGTGAACCCACGTGTAGTCGTCCCAGTTCTCCAGCTCGCCTTCCCTGTATCCGTAGAGAACCTGAGTCATGAGAACGGGGAATTGGGCCATTCCACTATCGGCCATCTCCAGAGAAAGCCGGAGATCTGATATCCCCAGAGGCCCGCGCTCGCTCGCGGCCTTGGACTCGACTGGTAGAAACCCGCTCTTATCCCGGGTGATCTCGCCGCGCAAAGCAGCTTCCTCCTCATACTTGAGCTGTTGCTGGTACTTGCTCGTTTGGACCCAAGTAGTTCCAATACCAAAACCTGCACTACCCGAGTCGCCCGGGCCATTACTTCTCGTGCGGCTGAAGACTTGAGTCAAGATCTCCTTGATGAACGTCTCCACGCCCACCGACAAGAACTGCGGGGCTTCTGTCGTATGGCCACCGACCAGTCCCGCCTCATAACAGAACGGGAGCATTCGGCCACTAATCATACCGATGTCGGGAAACTCCCCCGATTCGATAGCTAGTGGTTGGGCAAATCGTTTTCGAATTTCCAAGTCAAAGTCTGTCGATACATTAGAGACCGACCCAAAGCAGGCGCAGGCGCAAGCGACCGCAGCACTTACTCATATTGTTAATTCCTGTCGTAGTACTTGGGGTTGCGTCTGCGACCATCGAAGGCTTGCGGTGCGTCTCCGTGAACACATTTGATACACTCTCCAAAGGATCCCACTTGGTTCTGGGTTAGCATTGACGATACCAGCGAGGAGGAGATGACCAACATCGTTGTGGGCAAGATCCTTAACACGTCTCCGGTCCCGCGCGGGTAGCTGCATGATGTCGCCCTTTAACCTGCGCTCGGCCGCATCACCTGATACTGGCTTGCTCCCCGCGCTCGCCACGGGCTTATCGTTGGCGCTGACCCAGGGCGCCAGGCCCTGGTCTGGCATCTCGCGGGTGACATTTCCGTAGATGGCGGCGATGAGGTTGTTGTGAAGATGCTCCTTGTCCCCGGGCCCGGCGAGGATGGGGTCGATTCGCTCCGAGTACTCGGTCTGGTTCAGGCGCCCTGTCACACAAGTCAGCTAGGCGCAACTCGAGACCCTAGACGCGCGATGCCTACCGATCAAAAACTCGGTGGTCGAGTCCTTGTAGACGACCCATTGCTCAGGGCCGATGGCGGCTTTGAGGACGGCGTAAAGCGGCTCTAGGTCAATTCGAGCAGGGATGATCTGGCTCGACTTGGCGACCTTGGGCGCTCCAGGAGTTGAGCCGGCGAGAGTCTTTGTTGATAGGATAGGGGTCGAGAGGCTGACGGATGAGCGACTCAGTAGAGCCGCGGGGTCGATGTCGGGCATCTTGATACGGGGGTATTCGGCTTCGGCGACGGCGTCGCGTGCGGCAGTGGAGCGCGGCGCGACGCGGAGAAAAGACGCATGAGTTGACTAAAACGAACGGCGGCGGCGATGCGATGACGGATCCGGAGTCAGCCCGATGAAACAGGCATTTTGAGGCAGGTTGGTTGATGGCGAGCTGGTCCGCGGTTGACGTTGTGGTGGAAGTGTCGACAGATGAAGTGTTGTCGGAAATTTTGCCGCGAAGCCTAACGGACACCCGGACAGCGCACGGCCAAGGTAGCCTATACTTTGGGGCGCACCCAAGCCTCGCGGGCCCTCAAGGTTTCGATGACCCTCTCCAAAGCGGCACCACCTCATCCCACCACCACTACCAAGTCCTGTCTGTCGCGTCCGGCGCGTCTCTACCGGGTCGTCTCAGCATCACGAACACCTACGCTCTCGCAAACCACCTCGGCGCCTCGCAGACCTCCGTGATTCAGAGCATCTCTCATCGCTCCATTACGGACTCCTCCCGCGCCGCGCGCCTCGCAATCGCTGGTCGCTTGCGACAATGCTGCCATGGCTCCTGACCGCATCACAAATGCCATCGACAGCCTAATAACCCACATCGTCCCCAGCGACCCCAACGTCAGCGAAGATGCTGCACAAGAGCGCCACGACACGTGCTTTGAGCTTGTCAAGTCCATCATAGACAGGTGAGTCGCTGCTCCGTCGCCATCGCCGCCGTCGCCGCCATCATCACCGCCCGATTCCTTCTGACGAGCCCCAGTCCAGCATCCCCCGCTATTTCGTCCGATGTAAACCACGCCTCCGACCTCATCAAGCGCAAGCTCATCCAGAGCAACCCGAGCCAGGCCCTCCGCTTCTCGAACCTCTACTCGAGACTCCTGTCGCTGCCCGTGCTCGAGCACAAGTGGGCAATCCTCTACCTGCTCTACCAGCTCGCCGACTCGCCCGACCCCAGCGAGCCCCTCCCGCTTAGCCCCGTGAAGCCATCGGCGCCCAACTACCGGGAAGCAATCAGCCGAGACGTCATCAAGCGACAAGGCCGAGAACGGTCGTCGAAAGCAACCAAGTTTGAGGAGGAGCAGTTTAAAGATGCGTTTCAACCAGAAGGCCTCAAGAATCTTCCGCCTCAGCCCAAGGAGGGAAAGCAGACTGAGGAGGACGGGGACCCGCGCCCGGAAGCTCCCAAAAGAGATGTCTCCTTGAAGTCGACGTTGCTGGCAAGCAACTACGCAGAGATCGATCCACCAGAATCAGTCATCCTCCGAGACCTTCCCTTCACCCTTCAGGGACTCTCCTCTACAACGTTACCTTTTGCAAAACAATATACCCTGAAACTTCCTCCCACTCTCCCCTTACCACTTGTGTCAATCCTTCACACCTTGGCAGAACCGTCATTGCTGTTTCGCGGCCTAGACGAGTTCTGCAAAACCAGCGCCAAGGGGCTTCTCGCCCAGAGTTTGCGTGCTGCCATCAGCGCTGAGCTGCGATCATACCTCACCTTGATCGCCACCTTGGAAGGTCAAATACGCAGGGCATTGGCATCACTTGACGAAGATGCGCCACGCGCGGGTATTGGAAAGGCCGGGGTTACCTTGAAGAGATGCGTGGTGTGGACACGGGAGGCGACAATGGGTCTGAGGTTAATGAGCCTCATCGCTGAAGAGTCGGAAAAGAAAAAGGGAGGCCAGCTCGTCTCCTTGATACACAGCTTCTCCTCGTCCCACGGAGATCCCGTCGTAGCTGCTTTTGCCGAACGGCTCCTAGGAAGCTTCACACGACCATTCTACGATATTCTACGACATTGGATCTACGATGGCGAACTCTCGGACCCATACCAGGAATTCTTTGTCAGAGAGAAAGCTCCCAGCGAGGAGTCTTCAAAAGGCAAAGGAACCGGCAACGTCTGGGAAGACAAATACGAAATTGCCAAGGACATGATACCCAGCATCATCACCCACGACTTTGCCCAAAAAGTCTTTCTGATTGGCAAGTCCTTGAACTTTATCCGCCACAGCTGCGGCGACTCGCTCTGGGTCGAAGACTACTCCAAGGCAGCGTCCAAGGAGCTGAGGTATGGCGACACGGCTACACTGGAGGCTTGGATCGACGAGGCGTACAAGACAACCATGAAACGCCTCATCGAGCTGATGGCCAACAAGTTCCACCTTTTCGAGCATCTTCAGGCGTTGAAGAACTACATTCTCCTAGGCCAAGGTGACTTTATAGCTCTGTTGATGGAATCTATGGCCGCCAACCTGGACCGTCCAGCCGGCGCGCAGTACAGACACACCCTGACGGCGCAGCTGGAGCACGCCATCCGAGGCTCTAATGCCCAGTACGATTCCCCAGAGGTTCTACGACGACTTGACGCCCGCATGTTGCAGCTCTCACACGGCGACATCGGCTGGGACTGCTTCACACTCGAGTATAAGATTGATGCCCCAGTGGACGTTGTGGTCACGGAGTGGGGCAACAGGCAGTATCTCAAGGTATTCAACTTCCTATGGCGCATCAAGCGTGTCGAGTTTGTCCTCCTGTCAACTTGGCGCAAGTGCATGACGGGCGCCCGCGGTGTGTTGCAGAATTCAGACCCCGCGGTCGAGCAGACGTGGAAATCGACCCGTGGAGTGCTGGCCGAGATGATCCATTTCGTAGGCCAACTGCAGTATTATATCCTCTTCGAGGTCATTGAGTCATCTTGGGGCGAGCTCCAAAAACGGATCCAAAAGGAGGACTGCACGCTGGACGATCTCATCAAGGCTCACACTCGTTACCTCAACGACATTACGCACAAGGGCCTCCTCGGCGCCAAGCAGGACGACAGAACGTCCTACATGGTCCAGCTCAGCGAAGTCTTGCGCCTGATGCTCAGGTATCGGGAATCGGTTGACGGACTCTATAGCTGGAGCGTGTCGGACTTTACGCGGCGCCAAGAGGCCGATGTCCGCAGCACGACACGGCACGACGATGACGCCGCGATCCCTCCCGTCGACACGGTGGCGTCGGAATTCCCTGTGCTCCAGGAACGGCTACGACAGCTCGGCTCGTGGTTCCGCACGCGACTCCAGATCCTGCTGGGCGACTTGGCGTACCAGCCGGACGTGGACATGCGGTTCTTGGGAGTGGCGATGAACTTCAACGATGTATATCAGCCCACGAGACGGAAGGCCAAGGCCACGCCTTCAGGAGGCGCATCCGCGGCGAATACCTCTAAGGGATGAACAAGGAAGACGAGGAAGTGAGTGTACGCTGGGCGTAGCTCACCAAGCGGCGCGTCTAGATGTTCTGAGTTGCGTAGTTACTATATCTCAGATCCAGATATCAAAGCCCGTTCGGGCCAAATGACGACATGACTGATCGGAATGGCTTCATTCTCCCTCGCCTCTGTCTATCGTTGTATGAGGACCAAGTGTGTCACAAACACGCGAGTCGCACAAAAAGGGCACGTCCCCTCCCTCAGAGTTCGATCTCGGTATAAAAGGCTCGCGTCTTCGTACGTAAATAGTTCCGCAAAGGCCGTTCTTCGGGGTGGAGCAACGAGTCCGGAAGAGGACCCCGGTGGCGCAGCGAGAGAGCTTACACAAGAGCACGCACATATCTAGCATGGCGTTCTATGAAACAATGCAAACAGACTGATCCTGGGCCGCTGATGTCATGTCATGGCTGATTTGTGGAGGAGGAACTGAAGAAACCCCAGAAGATAAGTCTCCCGGCGTGAGCGAAGAGCCGAGCGAGGGACGTGTGGTGTCCGGGCTGCTCTAGAACACACGGACACGGACGCGTGGCATTGATGGGTGCTTATTTGGAAACTGTCCGATAGGAGCTTGCATCGTCTTGCCTAGTCGTTGATACCCATGGGGTGGAGGGAGCATGTGTTGGTGCTCTGGTAGTTGGCGTGATATGAAGGCATGCCGTGCGTCTTCAACGGCGGTCAGCAGATCGGCCTCAGCGGAGTATACCCCGTATGGGAATGCCTTTCCCTAGCAAAATGTGTAGCCAAGGACTTCTATCTCCGAGGCTCTATTCTCTTTCGTCAACAACACATGCACACCGCTCTTGATATCTGCTGGTGAGTCTGAACAATACCACCGGTCACCCGAGCAATAAAATGTGTCAGTAGCCCTGGCGGCAGCATCCCAGCCGAGCCCGCTTGCCTTTTAGTCTGTTGGAAGCGGGTGTTCTGTACGGGGACAAGAGATGGCCATGGGAAGAGACCTGCTCGGGCTGGTGTTAATCCGCGCTTGGTCAGTAGCACTTCGTATCATGCATGAGATGATGAACCCAAGCCCGCGGGCCTCACCTAGCTGTGCCCTTGCTAACCAACGCCAGGGATGGAACGCCGCAAGCTAGTGGATGCAAGTTGCAAGCAGAACGAACATCATCTGCGTTCCGAGTATTGTTGGGTTCCCCACGCGGCACATCGCCTCATCTAGGCCAGTTCAGCTCCGCTTGGCTGGTTCGATATCCAGTGTGCCGCCTTTCGTTAGCCCTGCGTACAGTTGACGAGTGACTCGTCATGCTGCCCCTTGCTTAGTTCGGTATGGGACTCTTTCCCGTCCCCTAGACAATGCCGCGCCTTTCACTTTGCTCTATCTTTCCCCTTGCCGGACTGCTTCCCGACTCTCTGGCCTCAACTAACTCCCGCAGGGCAGGGCGTCCTCGTCCAGGTGCCCAGGCGTTCAGGGGTGTGATCGCCTTCAGTGGAGGCGCATGGTCCGGAATCCAGGAACGCGGACATGGCGTCCACCCCATCCCGTTCTCCGCAAAAACAAAAAGCCAGGAAAATTCCCCACACAAAATCATCTTCCGGGTCCCACTCTGCAGCTCTCCGGTGCTACGCCCGGCAGGGGCCGGCCAAGCTATAAACATGGGCGGCACGATAAAAGGGCCTTGGCGAAGGCGGTAGAAGGAGACCCTGACGCCTATTCGTAGACCCGCAACGCCTCGTCTCTGATCTGGCACCGGGGAAGGACGGCATTGCGCCTAGGGGCAAGGAATGAGTTGGGTCTGAGTGCACAGGACCCAGGTGGCAGAGCATCCAATCCAGAAACAGGGGGGAGACGTCGATGGAAGTTGAAGGAAGAAGAAAAGAAACGGTGAGACAGGCTGCATACCAACCACAGCGGTCCATCCCCTTGCTGTTGATTGCTTCTTCAATGGTCACCGCTCGCTGGTCGCTTTTACCCGGCGTCTAGGTAAGTCGTTTGCTTCCGGAAGATCAGGATAAACGGGAGGAAGATACCTATTGCCGTTAAATGGGCTGAAGCTGAGCCTAGGGCTGGTGGCGATGGATGCTCGGATTGGGTAGACATGTCGCTTTTACGACCACTGCCAGGCACAGGCAGACCGGCGTCAGATATCAGTATCTGACACTTTTCTGCAGAGCTGTTCATTTCGCCCCCAACCAACTGAAACACACCACACCTCCCGTCATGGCTAGCCCTCTTGTCGCAATCAGAAGAACCGATAACCGCCATGGCGCTTGATACGAAGTACGGAGTAAACGTGTACCCGCGGGAGCCAGCCCGTTGTAAGGGCTTTCGATTTCCCTTCATCCACACCACCTACGTAGTGCTCCAGTGGCCCGGCTTCCGGCGGGAGATGGCATACATCCCACACCAACAGTGGTTTGCTGTTGCCTGCTGTTTGTGTTGCTTGTTGCTCACCGGTCAGTGACTGAAGGGATCCTGGGTCCGGGACTGGCTTGGCGCGTTTGCAGAAGATTTCTCTTGGAAATCAATCTTCCGGTCCTTCCAGCTGCCTCTTCCGACATCTTTTCGGAGACACGGGTGGGTAAGCCTGGCGGCAGACCAAGGGTTGGCATCCCGCCCCAGCGTTGATGGGGGCCCCGACATAATTTTGTAGCACCCCTGGCCTCATCTCGCCTTTCTGGAAGAAACCCGCTGGAAACCCGCTGGAAACCCGCTCGCGAACGGACGACTGCACCGAGTCAAGCACAACCTGGTACTTTGGTCTTTCGTACTCTTCGGCACAGCACAAGACTCTGTAGCGTGCCGTTCGGTCAAGCTCCTAGCATCCCGCGGTCCCTAGTCCCCGGCATCAATTTCCCTTCTCCGACGGCATGGGCGCCTCGATCGCCATCTCACTGACTGGCCGCCTCATCTCCCTGATTTGGCAAGAGTAGCCGCTGCTTTGTTTCGTGTACACCATGCACACATTCTTGGGGGCCTCACCACACGTGTGTGCACAATGGAAGCAACTATGCAAGGGGAGATGGCACAGCATACCTGTGGGCTTGTTTTCACTTTCCGTTCTGCTGAGGTGCTGAGGTGCTTGGGTGCCGATGAGAGGTGATGAGGTGGCCAGCAGGCGTTTGCGGTAGCCGACCTGCATGTTACCTCGGTTGTACGTAGCACACAGCAAACCTAGGTGGACCGTCGTGGGTGACGGAATTATCGTTGAGGCGCATCATAGGTCAAGAGCTTAATGAAGGAGTTAGAGTCAGGCTATTGAGGACGCTTAGCTTACATAGCACCCAAATCGTGGCACGCTGGGCGTCGACGCGCGCCCGCCAGAGTCGAGAGAAAAGAAAAACAGCCCGGCTTGACCAAAGGAGCAGGTGGCTGGCTTACAGTCATTCGTACGGGACAACACCGTGGATGTAGACAACCTAAGAGGTGACCCCGGCCCTAACCTGAGGGGTGGTAGCGCTAGCAGGGGTTAAAGTGGTTTTTTTACAAGTTAACCTGTAAGGTGGTCTAACGATCATGATTGGTTAGAATTTGAAAAAGGTGGAGCACCTCTCAGCTAAGCTTAATTAATGCATTACCCCCCCGCCTACCGTACCGCACCTATCGACAATCAATTAACAATTTATTAATCCCCCTGCTATACTGTACCTATCGATAATACATTAATAAAGCATTATGCCTTAACAAACTGGCTATTTACTTAATAACTGCCTATAATACCTTAAGTATTATAATAGTGAACCTACTGAGGACAGCGAAAGTATTATAAGTTGCTGCTAGGCGTGTGAAACTACCTACTATTATACTGTAATATATTAATAATATATTATTAATGCATTAAGTATCTAAGGTTAGATAAATAAAGGTCTATATTATATAGGAAGGAGCTACTATAAAGAGTAAAAGTTAACCTGAGGGGTGCTCTACTTTTTCTAAATTCTGACCAATCACGATCATTGGACTACCTCACAGGTTGACTTGCAAAAAAACCACTTTAACCCCTGCTAGCGCTACCACCCCTCAGGTTAGGGCCGGGGTCACCTCTCAGGTTATGTACATCCACGACAACACCGCAGCGGAGTTAAATTGGCCCAAGAGAGGTCAGAGATAAGAGCCCGAAACCAATGCCGGTGGTATGGTTGGAAAGGAAGAAAGGTCAGCTCCGGTTGGGAATCAGCCCATCCATTCCAAGAGCTTATGCCAACAGGCGACTGCCGAAGCTTAGTTTCCAGGTTTCCAAGGTTTCCTTACTTCTTATCGTCTTGGGACGGGATTGCTTTTAGCGTAACCGGAGCCTAGAAAGCCGGTGATTTTTCGTCTCCCGCCGACGAAGAGCTGGCATTAGACCGGCCGGTAGGCGAGTGGGCAGGATGAATCATGGGCCCTGGCAAAGCTGGTGTTCCAGAAGGAAAGTTGCCATCCATGACCGAGCAACCCATGCTTCATGCCGGCCAATTGCCAGGGTCATCCCCTTACCCTCGTCCCCCCACGCCTTCTGTTCTTTTCCTGGTGTTGCTTGTGCTTGTGCTTGTGCTTGTCTCCTCCTGCGACGTGCGAATTTCACTTATTTGCTGCGTCTCACGGCGACACCTCCCTGGAAGAGATTGCCCTTGCTCCTTCGCCTGTGCTTCTGTCCTTGACTTCTCCCGATGTCCATTATTCGTACCGGCTCTTGTCCACTCTCCAGCTTGGTATCTTGGGGCGTCCCATCTTCGGAGGAACCAGTCCTTATGCCTACGCCCTGCCTTGGCCTCTGGAACCTGGGGCTGGCTAATCGTCCCAGCTCTTTGGCTTAGTCGACTCTCCCCCAGACCACCACAATTCACATTTCCTAAGCCAGCCTGCCAGGGCAGCCAGCACAGGCAATCCAGCTCTACACCCCCTTTCCAATCGGTACCCCCTAGCACACTTCGTCTGCCTAGCCTGAGCTGCCTCTTCCACGACGTGTCAGAGCCCGAGGCTTCCTTCGGGAGCTGGGCTGCGGTGTCCTACTGTGCTCCGTCCAGCTGAATGGCGTCTGCTCGACGTTGTCGATGCATCATGCATCATCAAGCGGCCGGCATGCCTTCCAATTAAGTCGGCTCGGCACCGCCTCGTCAGGATCGCAATATCCAGGAACGGGGAGTTATTGGCCAGGAGCTGATCGGGGCTAGTGTCGGTACCCCAGAAGCGTCTCTGTTGGCCTTGGGATAAACTTGTCTTGGCTGGAGCCACCGTCTCATCCACATACAGCCCTAGGACGACGAGTGAGTGACCGCACTTGCGTACCTGAGCTACCTCCGTCCATCGTCAGGTCGGTAGCTCAAGGCACAAGTACTTGGTACCGGTGCTGTCAAATGCAATACGTGCCTGGCCGGCCTGCCGAGCCGGGCTCCAATGCGGTCCAACAAAACAAGGATAGATGTTTGGCATGGGACGGGGCCACGGAGTCGACGGGTTTGGACGCACAGAATACGGGTGTGTGCGAGTACTTCGTAGATACGTGTCGTACTTCGTACGTGTCTGGCCCAGGCCGGTACCTCCGTCGTTGGTACCAGGAGCAGGGGGCCAAGGCGTGCTTCCCGCTCCGTTCCCCAGGTTTTTTCGTCTCGCCCTGTCGATGGCTTCGGCCTTGGCCTTGTCGTGCGTGGCTGCGTTGGGTGGTTGTCTCCGCTGCCGCCATCGTCGTCGTTTGCCCTGGCCAGACGGGCATGAGTGGCCCTGACTGAGACTGTCACTGCGTGCCTCCTTCCGTCCTTCCTTCCTTCCTTTTTTCCTTCATCTGAATAAATAAGCTATTTCCTCCCCCTTGGTCCCTCCTTCCCTCCTTCCCTTTCCCCGGACTTTCGTCACCTGCTTTTAATCCTACCTCGCGAAGTCAAACCTACTCCCGCCCTCAAAAGACTTGACAAACCTCCGGCCGTGCCGCACGCTGACTCTTCATCATTTCTCGTCTCCCTTCTCTCATTCGCAACTCGTACTTCAACATCAGGCGACTGCCCTGTTCTCTTGAAGCTCCTCCCCGTCCATATTCTCTCTCCCATTTTACTTATACTACATCCCCAACAACTTGGCCGAGACGACCAGACACACCTCGCACACTTTTCTCACTCCTCCCCACCTGCTCGACCTCGCATTTGTGGACAACTACCGTCCCCAACGCTTCATCATCAGGGGCACCGCCACCTGGCTGCGTATTAGTCTCCATTCTTTACCCACAATTTACGCAAGCCTTGGATTTTCTTGTATGTATAATACGATCGTCTATCCAACCTACACCAAGTCTTACAATGGCCAAACGCAGCTCCTCGCTCGCCTCATTCACCATGCCCGCCCCTCACGCAACTTCGCCCTTGGCCATCCCGCCGTCTCCCAGGAACATGAGACTGGTCACCTCGCAAGACCTTTACACCAGCATCAACGCCACCCTCGCCTCTAAGGACAACCGCCCTTCGACTCCGGGGCATCACATCCAGGCAGACGATTACGCTGTCCCCGCGCCCCCACCACCCAGCCCTGTCAGCTTCAGGCCTGAACATTGGCCAACGTCCATTCGCCGCTGAACTGCGAGTCTCTCGAACGAGGTAGCGCGGCGTCAATTATGCCCAGTCTTCCAGCTGCATGCAACCTGCGAGAGGGCTAGGGCTGTATGGGAAGGCGATGCTTGTGCCCATGCTTTGCTTTGTACAGCTGGTGTTTGAACTTGGGGGTCCGTTATGGACCGGTCTGGAGTCTGGGGTAATAATGGAATCGCACGGCTGGCAATGGAGGGAGGAGGGTCTCAACGAAGCACACTGCGACAAAGAACCCAGCCACACATTTGGGAGAGGGCGTATGGTACCGGGAATACAGAAAATAGTCTGGCTGTTTTATTTATTTTACCTTTTTTCTTTTGGGCAAGGTAGCTTCTTGCCGCCGATTCATCAGGAATTGCTTTTCGTCAGATAGGCCATGAATGAACTTTTGTGAGCTTCTTGCAGTCCCGTTTGCTTCTGATCTAGAATACAGCTATCATGAGCTCATGGCATCTGAGGCAGCTCGTCGCGCGAGCTCATCGTTGGACTGCGAGGTACGAAGGACTCGGTTCTAAGGTACACCAAAGGCATTCCCCGCCTACCAACCTAGGTACCCGAGGGCGCCTACGGTTAGAGTTTTGTGTAACCAGCCGACTACGTCGTAGTGAATCAGACCTCCACCATAGTCTGGGTCGCTTGAGATGAATAGGCGGGCCGTGCAATGAGACGACGTCAGGAACGAGATCATATGCCACTGGTTCCCCGGTGCAGAGTAGGTACACAGTAATAAGAACCGAGGTACAGCGTGAACAGGAAGGCTATGGAGCGTCAGTGCCGAGTCGCCCTCGAGATTACGTGTGACCGTAGCCCCGCGACCCTCGCCTCGGTTGGCGCTGGGGCCGTCGTTCGGCGCATTCTCAAGCCGCGGTATGAGAAGAGAGTCACACAGGTTGAGAACAATGAAGACATTGGCTTGATTCAAGAGAGGTACGTACTCTCAACCACATGCTTCAGTTTCCTCCTGGAGAGAATGAAGGAGTCACAAATGGACGAGCATCTGCCGAACTGTCCACTCTGGAGATGCGGCTGCTGTATTAGGAATTTCCCGCGGTGAGCGAAGGACGAGCACGTGTAGATCTGCGAGTCTTGGTTTTGCAAGGGCTGTCTTATGATCCTGTTTAAGATAGAAAGAGACGCTCACTTGCAGAAATGCGAGCAGTGGTGCTGCGGACGCTGTCTCCCATGTGGCTATCGCTATCTGGCGTCAACGAAAAACGAGCACAAGATCGAATATGCCGAAGCACTACCGGCGTATTGCAGCCATTGCGGCAAGCATAGGCCATACGACGATGTTTCCAGGCACGAAGCTAAATGCGACATACGGACTTATCCAGGCTGCACATATCGCCTCAGGGTTGACACCATTCAGGCACATTAGGAGACATGCACAAGGATGACAAACCCTGGCTATACCCTTGTAGTCGACCGCAGCGAACCTCATGATTGCCCGAAACAGCATTGTTCAATATGCCATACATACTTTCCTCGGGGATGCAAGGATGATTATCTGAGACACTCTTCGCTCAGATGAAGAGTTCGGTCGTGCTATCAGATCGATTTTATCGCAGGGGTTCCGATTTCCTCTCTTAGAAGGCTACACCCAAACCCTAAGAATATTTCTAAAGTACCCTCAAAATATATTCATGATCGATTTCAAGTACATCCCCTCAGCTAATAGGCCACTACCCCTTCGAGTAGCTATATTCGACACTTCTGAGCAACAGGTAATTCCTACCATAGTCATTAATCACGGTCTAATGATAGGGGAACTTCAGAATAATATCAGTCTCTCCAAGTTTCACCAAGCTCGCGGCATGTTCTCCCCAGTTGCCACAACTCAAAAGTTCTATCCTGGCTGGTACCAAGACAGGACTATGGGTACGACCTGTCATACGATTGCAGATCTCATAAGAAAGGATTTCGATGTAAGTACAATATTCAACGTTCCACATTGCCTCCTCCTCCCACCTACCTTCGAGTCAGCTAAACTGTCTTCTTTCGCCCGTGAACATGGGCCTCGGGAAACCTGCATCACTTGGGCATCCCATCCGATCGATATCAGATGCTTGAATTACATGCTCGAGGCCGCAGATGCAGAAGATCTGCTCGTTCCAGAATAGAAGTTCAAGGATCAACCACTAGAATGGTATTTCATCGTGCGGCGCCAGACGAAATTCCACGCAAGGACGCTTTCGTTACGACTTGGGGGACATCCTAGGTGAATGCGCCTATTTCTGTCATTGGCACTCATCATGCAATAAAAATTACTCTGTGCAGCCTTGGCCCTTAGTACACTTGTCAATCGTAAGAAAGGTCTGTACGCAGAGGTCGCCGCGGAGGGATAAACAAAGCGGAGAGCCAGTTAGACTCTACCTTCTCATATTCCCTTGAGATGCTTTATGCCTGGCCCATGACTGTGATACCTGTTGCGATGCTTGTTGCAATACCTCTTACGCCACATCCTGCAGTAGGCTATCAAACCCCTAACCCAATATAGCCCTAACTACCTGGATCTGCTCTAGCATACTTAATCGACTGGTAGCACCTTAGGACAATTTTTATATTAATACTCGTTTTATATTCGAATACCTTTGTAATATCTACTATAAACTAAGAATTAATAGCTTATAGTTACTTAAGGGTTAGCTTATCTATTAAGATTTCTAGCTTTTGGTAAGACCTTGGATGTCTTAAGCATAAGAGGCAGCAGCTTCTCGGCGAGGAGCTAATGCGCGAGGTGGTTGACCTGCCAGTGGATCTCATGGTCGTCTTGGGTGAGGGAGAAGGGGACGTCCATGATGCCGGCGTTGTTGACGAGCTTCTAGTATCTATGTCTTTGAGGGGTAGTGTTCGTGACTTACATGCCGGTCGTGCCATGCCACCAGTGACGATGGAGATCTTGCCGGTCAGGTCGGGCAGGTTATCGGGATGGAAAGTTATCGCGGTGGGGGGTCCAGATAGGTAAGGTAGTGATTGCGTTCTTGTCTAGAGTCAAATTGAGAAGTCGAGAGCTGGAAGAATGATTCGATATTGAACTTCACGAGTAAGAAGGATAAGGCGCGTCCTTGACTTGACCTTTATACATGCGGCAGACCTAGCAGAGGGCAGCGTGAACCAAGGGGCACATTCTGGGCGTTAACGCGAATGTGCACTGTTGACTTTCTCCAAGTCGTAGCGACGCTGTCGCCGCAACACCCAATTTAGTACTGTCATCTAGATACGAGTACTTCACCTCTCCCGCAAGCAACCTATCAGAATCAAAAGCGACACCCAGCACTCTGGCTCAGGCTCTGATCACCCTTGATCGCCTTACTCATGTTAAAGCAGCGCCAGCTCAAGTTTCTTACCAAAACCGAATTTGGAGGGACGAGTTGTCGGGTGTGACTATTGAGGTACGTACAGCGGTAAGCAAGCCCCTTACGTGCATTTGAAAGCGCGCTAATAGAAGATGCACGTGACACCTGCAATTGTCGCGTTTCAACGGTTGGCTCTGGCACGTTCCACTGCCGTGTCTTGTCCACTTTACGCGTCGCGAGCACACGCAAAAACGCGCCTGGACGCGTTGCTTGGCCGGCCCGCTCAGGAACTTCACGTTCCCCCAAGCGACGGAGGAGCCCACACTATGCCCAAACCAGGCCCGTGGTTTCCTCCCACTCAACAAAGCGTCATCTCCCATCCCACTTGCCTCTGTCGCACCTCCCGCATTCCATTCACAACCAGCAATCGATTGCGCTCTCTTCGTTTCTCTTCAACTCTGGCAGTCTTAACTCCCGGAAATACGCATTGGCACCTTCTGTCCTCGTTCCTGCAAAAACTCGCATTTCGCCTGTCTCCTTCTTTGTTTAGCGCCATCCCACAGGGAGAAGATTCTCGAGATGGCTCGACCGGCGAAGCGCAACCAAGCTGCCACGGCAGCTGCTAGCCAGCACATTAATGCCTTTGCCCGAGTCTCCAAAAGTCATGTCTTGCCGGATACCGCCGTTAAGAAGATTGCCGTCGAGCCTGCCCGGACCACAACATCGACGACGTCAACGAGAAAGCGAAAGGCGGCGACCATCGAGGACGCCCACCCTCAAGTCACTCCCCGGACCGTCTCTTTCGCTCCCAGTAGTGACGACGATACTGCCTCAACGAAGCGCGCCTGCCGTCGTCAGGAACCGCAGCCTGCACCTCCCTCATCAGTTCGAGCCATCATCAAGGGCAAGCGCACAGCCAAGGCCACGCCATCAAGGGCCAGAACTGCCCATAAACCCAGCGAGGGCACCATCATTTCGAGAACGAAGCGCGAGGGGAAAACGGTTCAGACTAAGCTCGATGGTCTCTTTAAGAAGCTCGGCCAAGCGGGCGGTGATAAAGACAACGGCCTTCCTCCCCATCTGGCCGACCTCGTCGATCTCCACAGGTCTTTTGTTAAGACCATCATGATTCAGTTCGTTCACAACGGTAGCTCAGCGCCTATTGAATTCCGCGAGATTGGCCCTCATATCTCTCGCTCGTGGGGCAAGCGGCAAGTCACAGTAGAGGATATCCGAAGATGCATCGCCATCCAGACATCCACCAAGCACGAATCAACCTCGCCCTTCATTATCTCCGACTATGGTCGAGGGAGGGTATGCATTGAGCTAGACCCTCGGGAGGATATCGCCCATATCAACGAACAGCGTCTTTATCGTCAGTTTGAAGATAACTTGAATGCTCTCTGTGCAGAAAAGGGTGCCGACGAGATGACTGATATCGACCTTCCTCTTGGGAGCCTTTCGCTCAGCGATCTCCCCCAAGCTGCCATCAAAAACATGGCAATCGACAACAAGGTGAACCCTCTATTGTCCAAGGGGCAGCGAGCACTTTCGGAGATCAAGAATGGCATTGCCGCCAAGCAGCAAGAGAAGGAGGCCAAGCAAGCGGCTGCTTCCAGGAACCCTTGCCTGAATCCCGACGGTACGAAAATGAGCCTCCTCGATCGACTTCGCATGAAGCAACTTGCCAAGGCAAACGAGCCCCTTCCCCCCTCGGGCCCTGAGCTTCAACGCCGTGCCGCTCTCAACCGAGTCTCAGATGTGGCAGCGACCATTTCGATGCTTAGTCTGTCAAACCCCATGTCCCTACCGCGTCAGGCCTTCACCATGGCCGTGCTCTTGGAGAAGCTCAAGGACTCGCTTCGAACGCCCATGTCCAACGAGGAGGGCACAAACTGCGTTCGACTCATTGCGAGCGAGGTGGCGCCCGAGTGGTTACGCATTGTAAAGATTGGCGGCAGGGAAAACGTTGTGGTGCAAAGACAATCCCAGCCAGTGGACAGAGTCATCCAAGAGCGGGTGTACAAGCTACTGGCCTGAATAATGGTCATTGTTGAGTTGGAGCGCATGTTATTTTGGATCTAGGAATACCCGTGTCGGAGGGACTTGTGTTTTCATTGGGCGGTGAGCTATCGCTGTATTACGGCACATCATTGCGTTGGGTTTGGGTGCATTTGCAAGGCATTAGGCATGGCGGCGTCGGGGCGTTGAACATACCGCATTTGATAGAGCCCGACTGAAGAGTCACATGTAGGGATAAAATCATAATGGATTCGTAACTCATCAAAGCCTGTTCTATATCACCCCCGGACTCCTAAGTCGGCGTCATGCTAACGGTGAATCGGATGTCGGCAGCGTCCTTACCGGAAGAGACCGAGACGGGCGACCGAAAAAGTGGGACTCGGTCCCGATGCCGAAGCTCCTCGGAAACCTATTTCCAGCCAACCTGCTGTGACTGTTTCGTCAAGCTACGGCCAGGTCGCAGCTTGCACTCATAGGCTTGAGATAAGATGACCGAAGCTCTTGAAGAAGTAATAGATCGACGGGAAGCATCTTATAACCCTCGAGGTCGTTATCCGTCACCGTTCCGAGGTTCCGGTGTCGGGGCATCCACTCAAGGCCGGAGATAGCGCGGAGGCGGGAGGTGCGCATGGTGGATATCCGATGACCAAACGCGCCAATGTGATGAGGGGGATTTCATGAACGGACGGGGGAGGTTAGGAGGCAAAAATCATATGCCGGGGTACGGACGACGGAGTGCGGGAAGTGGTTTGGTCAAAAGAACTTGCATATGCTCTTGTGTGGGGTGGTGAACTTGGTTTCTCTTCCGTATCCATTGAGTCATGATGACTGTCTCTGTTTATGGTTATCTTGCTCTATTAAGTGAGATGTGAAGCCCCTTGATTGCAAACGAACAGCCTTGCACAAAGAGAACTACACGGAAAAGCATTGTATATGCAGAACATGGCTATCAGCATGAAGACGAACAACGAAACACCCTCGGAAGGCCGCCACTCTTCGTCATCCTCGAGCCTGACGGAACCCACCCCAGCTCAGATCCGCCGCACAACAAGCCTGGACGACATCCAGCACGCGACGTCACACATATCCGGCCCGGATGCACTCGAGCCGCCCCCGTCCTCGGCGCCACCGGGCGGAGACGGCGCCTACTACGAGGCGGGAGACGAGATATACGAGCGGCTGTCCCCGGGCCGCAAGGGCGCCGTCGTGGCGGTGCTGTCGTTCATGGCTCTGCTGTCGCCCATCTCGAGCACGTCGGTGCTTGCGGCGACGCCCGAGGTGGCGGCTACTTACAACACGACCGGGAGCGTTGTCAACGTGAGCAATGCTGCGTACATGGTTGTCATGGCTATTTCGCCGGTGGTGTGGGGGCCGATGAGCCAGGTGTTTGGGAGACGACCGGTAAGTTTTGTGATAGAACAAGTTTCTGTGTTTCTTTATAGTACCGTCTGTTTCTTGTTTGCTGGCATTCCATGTGTCTCTGGTTATGGATGGCTTCAGATCATACACGTTCCCACTTCCAGTTAGTATCGCGCATATTATTGGGTTAAAAAGAGCCGTAAGTTGTTCAATGACTCAACGCAGCCTAGCAGCTACAACATGAAGAAAGATAGGGGGTGGGTTCTTATTCGTTGCTGGCTTGGAGTTAACTATAGTCAAGGGGAAAGGACAAAGACATGGCGCTCGGGTTATATGTCAAATGCAATATTGTTAGTGGGTGTAATAAAGGGACGCATTTTATACTAACTGAGCTGATTAGGTAGCCTTAATCACGGCAGCCATGTTCTTCCTTCTGAGCGTTGCGACAGCACTGGCTCCGAATCTTGCATGCTTCATCGTTTTCAGAGCTGCCTCGGCCTTTGGGGGCACAGCTCCTATCCTCATTGGGCCAGCTGTTGTTGGGTAAGTGTTGAATGTCCTGATACTCCTGTCCTCGCTCTTCCCATGTCACTCTTGGTCAAATTGGCTTGCGCGTGGTGATAGGCTTTCCAGCCCAAGTGGACTTGACCGGGCATTCTCGCGAGGGTTCCCCAGCGAGAACCAATCCTTGCTGACTTGGCTCAATCTATGTGAATCTGGTTATCGGACCATTCTCGGCAAGGGTCAAGCTCAGTGAGCGGAACAACTTGTACATTCCAACAGGCACTAACATGAGGGAAGTGACATATATCGACCGACCGAGCGCGGCACAGCCATGGGATGGTTCTTAAGTGGAACACTAGTCGGGCCTGCGTTTGGGCCCTTTCTGGGAGGCATCATTGTCACATACACGTCATGGAGGGCCATCTTCTGGCTCCAGACTGCACTGGTAGGTGTGGGCGCACTGGGCATCTACTTTGTGGTGGTCGAGACGGCGCACCACATGAAGATTACAGAACTGGAAGGGCGCTCCCAGTGGAACAAGACAAAGGCCGTCTTGAGAATGATCAGCCCCGTGCGGGTGCTGCTGCTGTTTCGATACTGGAACATTGTGCTCGTGGCCGGAGGCTCCTCCAGCTTAACGTGGAACATGTACAGCCTGCTCACGCCCATACGATACGTGCTCAACCCGCGATTCCACCTGGACACGCCGCTGCTCTCGGGCCTGTTCTACCTGGCCCCCGGGTTCGGATACCTGCTGGGGACGTTCGTGGGCGGGCGCTGGGCCGACTATACGGTGAAGAAGTGGATCAAGAAGCGCGGCGGGGTGCGGATACCGGAGGACCGGCTGCGGTCGGCGGTGCCGTTCATCGGGCTGGTCATCCCGGGGTGCATGCTCGTCTACGGCTGGGCGGTGGACCAGCGCGTCGGCGGGATCGCGGTGCCCGTCGTCGCCATGTTCGCACAGGGCGTAGCGCAGCTGTTCTGCTTCCCGTCCTACAACACGTACTGCATCGACGTGATGCCGGGCCAGGGCGCCGAGGTGGCGGCGACCAACTTCTTCATGCGGTACCTGATGGGCTGCGTGGCGTCAGCCGTGGTGCTGCCGGCGGTGCAGGCCATCGGCATCGGCTGGTTCACCACCGTCTCGGCCGCGTACCTGATGGTGTCGGCGCTGGGCACCCTGGCCGCCATCCGCTGGGGGAAGGGATGGCGGGAGAGCACGGCGGCGAAGCTGGACGCACGAGAGCGGGCGAAGAAGCGGAACAAGGAGCAGCGGCGGCATGGACGAGAGGGCGAGGTAGCAAGGGCGGATCTGGAAGCAGGAGGCGGGCAGGACGAGGTCAAGGACGAGGGCACGCGAAGGGAGAGAGGCCGGCAAGACACGAAGCAAGACACGAAGCAAGACACGGGGAGCGAGACGGTCTGAGAATGGCATCCAAAGATTCCGCCGGTGACACGCCGACGAAACAGGATTGGTCGAGGCTGGTGTTTAGTGTTTATAGAAGACAAACAGCTTCGACCCCAGCTGGGACAGGCAGCTGGGACAGGGCGCGTTGGAATGGGATTCCCTTGCCTGTTTCGAGTATGTATCGTAACAATTTCGCGTTGATGGCTGTACGTACCGCAGCTGTCGGGGATTAAATTCTCACCACTTTGAGGTTAGACGCATGCGAGTCCTCGAGTCCCTTATTGGAAACTCTGGCACATGGTACGACACGAAGGTACATACGAAGTGCAGGGGAAACTGGAGAGAGAGGATGATGACGAGACGGATCCGAAAGGCGAAACCCCTCCGGCGCTGCTGAGCACTGATCACCTCTGACAGGCGTCATCACCTCTGCCGCTCTACCAGCCCGTCAGCCTCGGATCTCACCTCAGACGACGAGATTCGCTCATGGCGCTCCAGACTCCAGAGCCTCGCAGGACCTGTAGCTGGGTCGGGCCAATGATGAGGGCGATGCTGAGGATAGCGCTGCAGGCGGCGCTTAGGGGCTAAAAAGGACACGAAGTGACGAAGGTGTGTGTGTGTGTGTACGTAGTAGCAGTGGGCAGGAGTTAGGAAGTAGGGAGTCGGCGATGACTGTGCCGGACGTTGCTAATTAAAGACGGCTCATAGTCGCCGACACGACGTTGCGAGAGTTCGTCTCGCCACCGCCGCCGAGAACACGAATGGATTGGGCGTCGACTGTACGGATGGATACCTCTTCGCACAATACGAAGCAGCAAGGTCGGTGGCCGAAGAAACATCGAGGCTGCTTTGTTATTGTTCGGGTTAGTTCCCAGTCTGCTTTCCTGCTTCCAACGGCGGGTCAAGAACAGCACGCAATGGGATAGGATGGCTGGCGTGGGATGGCGACATGGGGTACAGTAGGATTGGAGTGGGATCGCGGGAGCCACGCCGGGAATCTCAAGGCAAAGAGATGAAGATTCCTATACTAGTTGCTACTACGTACTCTGTACACTCAAGGTATATGCACGTAGGAGGCAGGGGAGGACGGGATGCGGCTTGGACCTTGGAAGAAGGAAATGTACTAGTTGGTACTAGAAGCCTCGAGCCTCTGGCTAGTACATGTCTACCGCCAAATATTCGTACTGTACAAGATACTGTTCTCTGGCCCGCGTACAAGTACGAATATGCAGGGCTGGAAAGCAGTTTGTGGTGAATGGTGGAAACGGGCCTTTGGCGTTGCCGCGGGACCCGCTCCGTCAAAATGACGCTGGAGCCGTCCCCAACATGGAGCATTGGAGATTAAGAACCCAGGTTGATGGGCGCCCGCACGTCCGTCTAGCTTTGGTTGGAGCCGGGGCCCTTGGAGACGGAAGGGAAGAGACGATCGGTCAGGAAATGAAGCCCCATCGCGAGGGCCGGCGCGGGAGGCCAAGGTCCAGAAGTCCAAGGTCCAAGGGCCAAGGGTGAAAGGCGGCCAGGGTGCCAAGGCTCGTCAGATAAACACGGGACGGAAAGCTTGTCGACTGGTGGCGGGACGAGTTCGCGCGCAGGTTGATGGCGTTGGAAGGTGAAGAACTGGCATCACGAGCATAACAACGGCGAGTATTGAATCAACACGTCGTGTGCCGAATGAGACCGGCGAGGTGCAGGCAGTGGGCGATGGAGATCTGCGGGAACCAGACGAGAGTTGCGCCAAAGGGACGGGTCCGTCATTGGCCCGGAACACGGGGAGCGCCTGATTGGAGCTGTCGGCCTTCAATCACCTTGTGGCGGTCTGTCCCAGGCAAGATAACTGATTCTGATGCTGGGTCAGGTAATCCAGACTTCATCCAGTGGTGAGTTGATGGACCTGCAGCGCAATCAATCAGCAAGCGTCGCCCCAGCAAGATGGCCGCGTCCCTTCCCCTGTCTAGTTCGTGTCAGCGAGCGAGCGAGCGGTCCCCTGGCAATCTCACAGTACCGGGTCCCATCTGGTGTCGACGACGACGAGCAATGCACGTTTATTGATGTCAAGCTCGCGGGGCCTATCCGTTTCGCCGTCTCTCGTGATGGGCCTCGTCTGGGGTTCGCCGCCGGTGACGTCGATTACGAACAGGTCAAGGTGACAGGCGACAAGGTAGATTCTTGGCGATACGAGCTACAGACGGAACGGTTGCAATCCGAGTCTCTGCTCTAGAGGGCCAGGGGGACCTGGGTTGGAGACTAAAAATCTAGGGGGAAACAAAAAAAACCGATTAGGATGGGCGAGCGTCGACCGATCACTTTGGAGAAAAGGCCGGTAGTTGGATTAGAGCCAACGGCTGAGGCTAGGCGGGAAAAGGCAATAGAGTTCCTGCTTTCTCCAACGCAGTTCAATCACAAAAGGGCAAGGGCAAGGGGAAGCCTCCGGTGAGAGATAGTGGCTAATGGCGACTCTCACTGTCGCGAGATTGCCCGTCAGCCAATTTGCTGCAGAGCGGACGGCATTCGCTGCTCCATAGCTGTGAGTTTGGGACAGACGAGACGAGACGGACGACGCACCGAGAGTGCCAGCACCCGGCATCAATGCTCGGCTCAACGTCAGCGGGCAGTCAGCTCCCAGATCCGAGTCGCAGGACAAGCAACAGGCGGAGGATGAGACGGTGGACGCGTGGCGGGGCCCCTCTGTCCCCTCCGTCTCCCATGCCGAAGCAGGTCCCCCAAATGCCCATGGAGATGGCCGCTGCCCGCCTGTATGTACCTATCCCGAGGGCTTCGTCCACTGTCGGAGCGAGGGCGTGCGTCGACGGGGCTGGCGACGTCTCAGGGGGCGTGTCCAGACTTGAGGGAACGTGGAGGAAGTCCAGTGCGAGTCCCAAAGGGAACGCAGAAGGGGGTCTGGCGCCGAGGCTTCATTGGTCCATCCCAAGGGACGGCTTGAGGTGCAGGGCGTACTCCGTGCTACCTACCGACCACAGTATCATCCGTACTCAATGTTACTGTACGCAGCGCGTCGGTCGGTCGAGTATTCGTACATCGATATCTTTGGAACACGGGACATTCTCGCACAGCGCCACGGAAGCACCACGCCTGTGTCTCGTACTGCCAGCCTCAGGCGAGTTCGCCGCGCCGCCGCCAGGCAGCTGAAAGTGGCGAGCCTGGCCCCCCGCGGCTCCCTCTGTGAAGCTGCTACAGTTCAGCGCACTCGACTCCTGATCTTCAAACCCCATACATAGTAGCACGCCGATCAGGACACGCAAGCCTCCAGTGCCAGGCCACGGTACGGATACGTGTGAGAAGGACGACACTTGATGGAGCCTCTCTGGGCCAAAAAGCCTGACAGAAGGGGGGGACCTGGATCCACGGGCCCACGGACCCCCGACGAGGGCGCCTTTTTCTTCGCCAGGGATGCGGCTAGGATGCGGCTAGGATGCGGCTGGGATATGGCGCAACTGCAGGGGTTGCAAGGCTCGGCCAGCCCCAGCAGCTGAAGAGGACCATTGATTACCCGACTGGCAGTGAGAGACTTCAGGAAAGCCGCCAGAGGCCCGGAAGTCACTGAGCTAGGCGGTTGCGACTACAGCATGTCAGATCAGCTTGCACTAGCCAGGTCTTGGTGGCCGACCAGGCGGGTCCCAATTGAACTCGTTTGGAGTCGAACCCCTTGCTTCCAAAAAGACAAGCCCAGTTCCATGCTGGCGAATCCCAGCAATTCCAGGTGGCAGGCACTCTGAACTTGCTCAGACTCGTCGTCGCTCGTTGGACGCCAGCAGTCCAACGTCCCTAGTACAGTGCACAAGACAGTGCGGGAGCGCCCGGTGGAGCAGTCGTGATTGGCTCCCGAGGACTCCATGCGGCGCCGCCGTCCCATGGCCCGTCTCCAGCTGTCCAGTGGCAGCGAGGGAATCGAGGGAACGATGGCGGGCCAGGGAGGCGCAAAGGGTACGTAGTAGGTCATGTTCAGACTCCAGCCTCCACTATTTGCTCTTCCGTGGTGGCTTTGATTGAGAAAGCCGTGTCAAGTTTTGTGCAGCTGTGCCCAGTGTCCAGAGCCTAGACGCGTGGGCTTCACTCTAAAAAGTCGCCCTCGCCGCGGGCCTCCGAGCCTAAGCCTCAGCCTCTGGCTCGCTGCCGTTGGGGGACCTTCGTGCATCCATACCTCGCCGTTGCCCGCCCTAGACTGTCCCGGGCTGTCAACGGCAGTGGACACCTGAGTAAGCGGCTAAGCACGCTTCCATCCAAGTGTCTGCTGCTGGTGTTCGTCCAAGGCAATCTACTGTGCGGATACGCCAGCACCAAAGTTCCAGCGATAAAATCCGCCCCAAGTCTGCCCGGGCGCTATCCCACTAAGCCAGCCAGCCCACGAGGTACAGGACAGGTCCCAGCCCACGACGCACCTGCGCTGCTGCCGCAACTTTGTTAGCCCGCAAGTGGTCGGGTAAGTTTCTGAGTGCTTCATGGCGCTGAGTGGCTTTGGCGCACTGCGACGCCGCTGCGCGTCTGGGCCGCAAGGCGAGACCGGGCTCTGCAGGGCAAGCAAAGACAACACTCACTCTGCAAGAAAAGGAACGACTAAGACGACGCAGTATTCCTACAGTGCAAACATCGGCCGTCTGCACCGTACAGCACCCCCTAATCGTACACTCCTGGCAATCCCCCCCTACCCCCTTCCCCCTAGGTACTCCCCTACAGTTATTCGCACATACTCCCTCCGTTGGGCGGGCCCCGTTGCGGGGCGCTCCCCCCTATCGCCCACTGCCAGTCCCTGCCCCCCAGGATAGCAATCCCTTGTCCCGTGTCCCTATTCCCCTGCTCCTCGCCCTCTCCTGGCCTCGCCTCTCTTTTTTTTTCCCTTCACATCCTCTCGGTCGCCCTCTTCTTTTCCCCTCCCCTCCTTTTTTCACCCCCCGTCTACGCACCTTCGCTCTTCGGTTTGTTCAACCTCCTCCGCAGCCGTCTTTTCCAGTTCCTGTTGTGAACTGTACTCGACCTAGCATCGCCCTGCTTTTTTGCTTCGCCCTGCCCTGCGTTGCGTTGCCTCACGTAACTTGCCAGCTTCCCTCTACCTGCGTTTGATGACCAGGTAGCAGCCTCAACCCTCCAGTTCCGTCTCCTCGTCGGTTCCTCTTTCGTCGGTTCCCTTTCTAGGTTGTCTCGACGACTGCCAGTCGTTACTTTGATTTGCTTTCGGTCGAATCCGTCCACTCCGTTCTACCACGCGTTGATATACTTCCTCGATGAAGGCCGGCTCCCCCACGACCCTCGCTCTATCCGCCTAGGTTAATTATCACCTGCAAAACATCCAAAACAGCCACCTAGCCTCAACAACACACCTACAAACCACGCACCCGTCAAACCCGGCATTTTGTACAATCCGGCAGAAACGACCTCTGCTCTCCACGGCCTGCCCCATCTAGGATGCAGCGGCGCCATTCAGTCACCATGGCCGCCCGCAATTCAAACTCGCGTGTTCCCATCGGCAGGAAGATCGACCCGTTGCTCCCATACTCAATCATCTCGGAGAAGACAAAGAAACCCCGTCTTCGCATGCGCTCTCTCCTCGGCCACTGCCACTACCGCCGGGTTCTCACCTGGCTTCTCGCTGCTGGCTTTCTCGTTACCTTGGTGTGGGTCAAGTCGAGGAATTCAGGATACGATGTCGGCGGTTACCTGTCTAAGGGCTCCAAGACCCAGGCTCCCATCGCCACTGCCACGGTAGTCAACTCCAATGGGGAGACCGTTGTCATGCTCACTGGCGATATGGATGGTGATGGAAAGCTCGAGACCGTCCCTGAGGACGAGTATGTCACGGACGAACAGAAGAAGGAGGCCCAGGAGCAGCTCCAGAAGATGCCATGGCTTAGATACCCTCAGTTTGTGGCCCATTTGCCTTCCCTTGATGGAACCTCCTTGCTAATCTCGTCAGTCTCGACGGATATTTCCACGGTCTCCGAACCATTGTCAGCAAGGTCAACCTCCAGTCCGAATACCCTAACACCACCGAGAAAGCCCCCCTTCCTTCTCCCGCCATGAGCGATCACGTGCCCAAGCCCCAGAGGTACAGCCCCTACGATGATGCGGCCGAGATCAAGACATGCTATCTCGATGCTAAGAAGACTGTTCCGGCTCCGGATATTTGGGCCTATAACGGCGTTCCTCAGCATATGCCTGACCCAGGCATCGGTTCTTACAAACTACTCGGCATTCGGGACGATGTCTGTTTCGATCGATTTGGCCGATATGGCCCCTATGGCTTGGGCTACAGCAGAGCTCACGGTGGACTGGACACTGGTCTGGATACTGAGAGTGTCGGTAGCGAGACGGTCTGGGCCGACACCGGCAAGATCGACTATACCGAGGTCAACTGGGCTGAGGCCCAAGATGCCTGTCTCCTTGTCAACAAGAACCGCTTCGCTGAGGTCGATCCCCAGACAGGAGAGCTACAAAACCTCCCTGGCAAGAAAGGCCGCATCGCCGTTGTTATCCGTACCTACACCGGATTCAAGTGGACGGAGTTGGCTGTTCTCAACTTCCGCGCCCTCATCAACGAGCTCTCCTTGAAGTCCGGTGGCGAGTATCAGGTTCACTTCCTGATGCAGGTCCGCAACATCGACGAACCCATCTGGTCCGACAAATGGACCGTGCAGCGAATCATCAACGATAATGTTCCCGCCGAGTTCCGCGGCTTGGTCTCGCTGTGGAGCGAGCCCCAGATGAGGCTGATGTACCCCGGCCGGTTCGGCGAGACGATCGAGAACCCCAGTGGCGCCGACATTCACGGTATCTACCGCAGTGCCCACTTCCCCCTCCAGGTCTTCGCGCTGCAGCACCCCGAGTACGAGCACTTCTGGAACTGGGAGATGGACATGCGCTATCTCGGCAGCTATTACGAGTTTTTCGACCGTCTGGGTAAATGGGCGGCCAAGCAGCCCCGAACTCTTCTCTGGGAGCGCAGCGCCCGCTACTACATCCCGGCGTTCCACGGCACCTGGGAGAACTTCACTGAGACCGTCCAGCGAGATACCACTGCGTCTGGTCGTGCCCCCGTCTTTGGCCCCCTCTCCTTTGAGGGTAAGGCACAGCTGCGACACGACGAGTGGGGCCAATCCATGATGCCTCCCTCGTGTGGCGTGGATGCCGATCGATCCAAGTGTGGTGTAGGCGAGGAAGCTGACATTATCACTCTCAACCCTCTCTTCGACACCGAACAGTCTGGCTGGGTCTTTTCTGACGACGCCACGGGCTACAAGACACCTCCCCCTCGTCGCTGCGCCATTATCACAGCTTCACGTCTAAGTCGTCGTTTGTTGATGGCCATGCACGAGGAGGTTTGGCGATTCCACCATACCGCATTCTCGGAGATGTTCCCCCCCACGGTGGCTCTACACCACGGAATGAAGGGCGTGTACGCCCCCCATCCCGTGTTCCTCGACCGTGCCTGGTATCCCTTCAGCGACATCGACGCAGCCTTCAACGCTGGTCGTGACCACTCAACGTCAGGCCCTGGCAGCCCCTTCGACCAGCTGAACGAGCACAACCACAAGGGCACCAGCTGGTACTTCAACAGCGAGTTTGCTGGTCTTCTATGGCGCCGCTGGCTAGGCTACGCGCAGATGGATGGTCGTGGTCGGCACGGTGGGCGTGCCAACGAGGGCCGAGAGCGAGGTGGCAAGACGGAGGAGTTGGATTCGACGAGCAGCGGGCGACTTTGCATGCGTGGAGTGCTGGTGCATCCCATCAAGTTCGAGCACCCCTCAGAGAAGCCCTGAGCGGTCTCCCTATTTCGCCGTTATGAACAAGGCAAGCCACCTCCCTCAACACCCACGACCAACACCACACGCACATATGCATCATACAGGGCATCTGTACAAATATACCCCAACGACGACCGAGCCACGCCACGCATTCAATCGCCATGAGAGGGGGTCGACGCGCATCTATGTATCCATTCATCCACTGGCCAATTGCATTCCGTCACGGACCAGCGGGCTCGACCTAGACCTACCTAGACCCTTTATTACCTCTAACCTCTTATTTTCCTTTCCAAGTTTGGGTACATTCGCCAGCAAGAGGTCGGGACACCATCTTAATCCAGCCCTCCTTAGCAGGGAACCGGGACGTCTGTGTTTTACGACACCTCCACCTTTTTATTTTCTTTTTCTTCATTTGCCAAACCTCCAATTCTGTTGTCTTTTATCTGTGTGGCATGTTGTTTCTGGGTACGAGGCATCCGGGACCAGGAGCGGAAAGGGTTCTCCGCCCATGCTACGGGGCGTTTCTGGGCTGGGGGGATTTTGGGAAGACAAATGTGAACACGGTGCGCTTGTATAGATTCGATCTAGTATTAGAAGAGGTCGTAGGTGTAGGTGTAGGTGTGGAATTGAAACAGCTCGAAACATATGATGTTGCCTATGCTACAAGTGTCCCATGTGCGTACTTGTTTCTTGTACCATGTGTGAGTCGAGGCAGGTTGTGAGGCAAGCTTGCGAGGAGAAGTGGATTTCAACGTGAGGCAAGCTTGCGTGGCCTTGTTGATGGAAGGGCCGGCTCGTTGACGGGGTGTTCATGCAAGGACGTGGAGACGTGGAACAAGCCGCCCCTGCCGCAGCCTCGGGATTTGCTCACCGATTGAGGGGGACAAAACACTCCCACGACAATCTTCGCCATCTTGGAAGTAAACAAACATACCTACCTACTATACCTTTCTTTGGTGGACCCCCGCCGCACCCGCCATACTTAGACGCCTTCCTTATCTCCTTAGGCACAGGACAAGCGTCGACATCTGGCCGGAATCCGAGCGGCGGCTCACCGCCGCAGAGCGACTACTGCATAGGCAAGGTAGTTAGGTTAGCGACAGTCCAGACGAGGCTGGGAGCGGGGAGGTTGGTGTTGGGACCCGGGAAAAGCTAAGGTGTGAGTGAGGTCGGTGATGACGACTTGGAGTTTTGAGTTGCGGGGAGGAGAGACGGCCTAGCTGGCTTTTTTTCTTTTATGTACAATTGGGTTTCAGCAGTGACTGAGGTTATCGGCCATTGGGTTCGAGGGCTGCAGCTGTTGTGGCGGGAAGAGGTAACCTTTGAAGTCGTCGAGACTGTCATACATCATTCGCGCAGCCTAGGTACGAATGAGTCGCTTCCATCGCACTTTTAGCACTTGACAGCCATCGTAGGTAGCAATGGCAACACGAACAAGCTATACAAGCACCAACACCTAGCACAAGAGGAGCAACAAAAAATGCATAAATTCATTTCCAATGTACGAACCCAGCCATCCGCCAATCCTTCCTCCCATCCCTCGTCCTTCATTCACTCATTTCAAGGCGCCTATCCCAGCGGATGTTCTTCCACCGAGTCCCGGTCAAAACACGATAATCTGTGTCCAAAAAGAAAAACCCCCCCAGAAGCAGTCAAAAAGAAAACAAGAGCGGTGACATCAGAATCGTTGCATAACCAAAGAATTTGCCCATCCATTCTCCCAACTCGGTCGGTCTGTTTTACCGACCATCTCGCGGCAGCCTCTCTCAACAAGTTTAGCGCAAGTCGCGACAAGACTCAAGCAGCAAGTCGCCGCAGCCCAAGCACACGACTACGTCGCTCAGTGGTAGCGAAAACCAGCAAGAACCTGGAAGCCCAAGTGGCAGAGTCGAACAAAAATCTCCCGAGGTATCAAAAGCCCACGACGCCGGCCAAACACCCTAAACGCCGCAATGGGCGAGGAAAGGGCCCCCAAAAAAGAAGGATAATCTGTAGAATGCAAGCCGGACACAGACAGGAGACGATTTAACAGTTTTGGTGCGCGTAGTTTTGTGACGTGTGTAGCAAGGACTTTGCTTACCAGGGAAAGGGAGATTGATCAAGTTTCAAAATGCTTTCCCTGGTTGATCTGAGACGTTCGAGTCGACGTAATCGACATTGTTCTATCCCTGTCGGCATAATCGACGTCGAGAATTTACTTCCTTAGCACAGCGTCGTAGATGCTGACGAGACCGGTGATGGCAGTGCCAACCAGAACGCCCTTGTATCCGCCGTACACTGCCGCGTCAAGGCGGCCGATGGTGAACTCGGACAGGAGGCCACCAAAGGTAGCACCCTGGGCGTAGACGACGTACGAGATGAGAGCCTTCACGATGCTAAACGTCAAGGGGTCGACAACGTACTCGGGCGAGTAGTTGTAAGAGCGGCGGCGGTTGGGAGGGCTGGTGTTGGCGCTCAGGTTGAAGAAGTAGCCGAGGAGAGAAGGGATGATGCTGCTGGTGAGGGCCCAGGTCAGGGCCGGTGACCAGAAGCTCGAGGTGAGGAGCAGAAACATGTCAGGGACATAGACAGGGTAGTCGGAAGAGCCGAGAAAGCTGATGGCGGGCACAGTGAAGGCATAGGTATTGGAGAGAATCTCGCAGCGGACATACCACAGCTCAAAGGCAGACACGCAGAAGAGGATGCTGGTGACGGTGCTAAGAGTCTCTCGCGTCGCGTGGCTGACCTCGGTGATGCCGCTCTCCTGGTAGATGGACGAGACGCGCTGGCGCACAGCCTGGGTGGAGCGGTCGACAGCCAAGGCCACGTCGGCGGGCGTCGCAGGCAGGGGAATGCGCGCGGCGACCTGGGAGAGGCTGCGACCAGGTGTATGGACGAGGGCGGTAGTCGATGCGAGAGGCGCGGGAGGCTCATCGCTCCTGTTGGCGCAAACGGGTTCTCGTCAGCTTGGGTGTGGCCTTGTCTCCTCGACGCGTGTCTTGCGCAACGCGTAAAGGGCGAGGGGTCGAGGGCAAACTCACTCGGGGGTGATCTCTTCAGACAGCTTGGTAGTTCTCCGGCGGGCAACCTTGAGGGGCCTGTCATCGTCCCTGCGCGACTCCCGCTTGACGGGGGAGCCCAGGGCCTTGGAGCGGCTGTTGAAGTAGCCCGTCAGCTCCGAGTTGGAGGCGAAGCGCGATTGATTCTCGGCGAGGAAGGCATCGAGCGCGGCTTGGAGCTCGGGCTTGGTGAAGCTCTCGTAGCTGCGTCATCCAGGTCAGCACGGCGCATATCTTTCTCGAGCAGTGAGGAGGGTTGTCGGGGCTTAGGTCGCGGGCGCGAGCTCGGGCGCGTCGCTGGAAGCTCCCGAGGGCATCGTGGACACGGGCGGGGGCGCGGCGCAAAACCGAGAGCAGCACCGGCGGCAGATGCGCTTCACGCCGCCGGTCGCGGGGCTTTGCGCGCGCCAGTCCTCGACGGGGCAGGGGGTTTGGGACGAAGAAGAACGTACTTTTGGAGGCCGACGTTCTCGGCGAGCTCGACGAGGTCGGGCTTGCGCTGGCCGCGCAGCCAGCTGTTGACGGAAGACATGGTGGTGCGGAGGGACGTAGCTGGCGGGGGTCGCGAGGAGCAGGCGGGTTGAAGCAGTGTCAGAAACAGGGCGTTCAATTGACGCAGCGCGAGTGGGCGATGATGCTGGGTGTCTAGGTTGTTCCTTTTTTTGCAGCGGCCAGGCGGCGATGGGGCGATGCTGGTTGATGACGATGATGATGGTCTTGGTGGTGTTTCTCGGTTGGGTGGGTGATGGGCGCGGGAGGGGGGAGAGAAAGGGCCCGTGTTTACCTTATGTTTGTTTTTTGCGAGGGACGTGTTGTGGCCCACTGAAGCTCCAGGGCCGCTGGGCGCCGAGGGCCTGCGAGGTCCTTGGAAAATCTGGGGAGAGCGCATCATCATTGGCAGGTTCCAGCTTCCAACGTAAACAAAGCCCCCCCTCGCCCTTGTTCCCACTTCGACTCGATGCAGGACGGAACTTGGCCACCACGTGCAGCCTTTGTCTCTCGCGCGATGCGAGAATTAGAAAGAGGGCATAAGCCGGCGATGGGAACGCTGCAGTCCAGTCTATGTATATCCAGCCAGCCATCTTACACGCAACAAGCAAGCACGGCAGGGCATTGCACTCGCCGTCGGGTATACCACTCCAACGGGTCAGTCGCGGTGTCAACTTCATTCAGCATCAGAACCAAACATCACATATTCTCAGCCCTCCCGTATACTGTTTTCATCCTCCGGTTCTTCTCATCCAATAAGCCTACATGTTTCCTCTCATCCACGTTCCTCGGCGCCTCGCACGTCTCGCCCCGGAGTAGTCACCATTGTAATTTCACCAACACCGCATCTGGCCCAATCAGGGCTCAAGCTACTCCCTAACACATCACTCCAAAGAAGAACTATCAGTAGTATCCCACACCATCCCGACTGGTCTCTTTCAGCAGGCACTACGTAGCGATCCTCCTTATCCAATACTCCGTGTAGCCTATTGTCAGCCGCAGCAGCATCCTCCGTGTCCTCAAATCATCACTCATCTACACAGTCTGCGAACCTCTCCTCTCCCCTCTTGACCAGCCTCACCGGCACGTGCTCCCCGTCCAGCTTCAGCGTCAGCACCGACACAGCCCTGCGCATCTTCGCCCGGCTGCTGTCTTGTGCCTTCTTGTATAGCTCGGCCCTCTCCTCCTTATTCATCGCCGCCACCTCCTCGTCGCTCGCCCACTCGTCCACCGCGAGTTCCAGGCTGTGGCTCCGGAACACCACCGCCAACGCCGCGATGATCTCGACCTGCGCGATCCGCCGACCCAGGCAAGACCGTGGCCCGTCACTGAAGGGAATGTAGGACCCCCGTTCGGGCCGGAACAGCTGCGCGCTCGTGACCGGACCTCCGTCCCCGCCAAAGTCCTCGGCCTGGTTGTCATCTTCCATCTCCGCCGCTCTGGCAGTGGGATCTTGGCTCTTGCGGAACCACCGCTCCGGCACCCAGTCGTCGATGTCGTCTTTGCCTTCGTAGATCTTGCTGGGGCGTGCTGGCCAATACCGCGGGTTTCGGTGGACGCAGACGGCAACCAAGGAGATCACGGTGCCCTTGGGTAGGACGTGCTTTTCTCCATCCATGCTGATGACCTGGTCGTGGTTGGGTGTTACCTTTTTGGGAATCTCCACGACGGCTGGCATCATCCGCAGCGTTTCGTTCAGACATGCACCTAGCATGCTAGCCATCATCGGTGTGATCAATCTGTCGTAGTCCCACGAGCTCGCTTCCGCATCTCCCAGGATTTCGTCAATGTCCTTCTGGAGTCTCCGCTGAGAGGCCGGATTGGCAGCTAGTTCGATCAGAATAAAGTGCATCGCGTTGGCGGTGGTCTCGTGTCCTGCGACGAGCATGATGAATGCGTTTCCAAGAATGTCGGATCGTGAGAGCGAGCCCTTCTTAGGAACAGCCTCGCCGCCCTTGTGTCCAACCCCGAAACTAGACCTAACCAACTGTCCCATCAGGTCCATTCCCTCGACACGGTCTCCGTGCCCAGCTTGTTCGATCTTTTCGTCGAGCAGCTCTCGCATGTACTTGCTCCAGTCTGCATACGAGTCCGCCGCAAGCTGAGCTGTCTTGTGCGGTACGAGTCCTGCAACGTCGTTTAGCATACGTTTCGTTCATGTAACCAATTCAGGGCGACATACTCAAGAGCCATTGAGGCATCAACAGCAGCATTAAAATATGTTCCAGCAGTATAGCAATCGTATCAACAAAGCTCAGCTTATGACCAGCAGCAGGGTTGAGTGACCCGTATTTGGCCAGCTTTAAGTCGGCGCCTTCGGGTAACGTCTCGCCCGGCCACAACAACGTGAGTCCGAATCCAACGTAAGCAATGATGTTGAGAGCCAGCCTCATGGTGTCGCGATCGAGAGAATGGATAGTCTCGTTCCGCTCGCCCGCCGACCCCGTCCAGGTCTTTAGCATGCCCTGAGCCTGTCGAATGGCCTCTTTGAACACGAGCGCCGCATTCTTCTCGTTAAATGTGGCAGATGTGACTTTGCGGTGCATGCGCCAGACAGCGCCCTCGGACGTGAGTACGTTATCTCCAAACAAACGCAAAATCTCATAAGTTTCTGTGAGTTTGGGAAAGTGCTCTCGTCTCGAGGTGATTTGGCAGATGGCTTCGGCGTTGCAGGCCATGAGGAAGAGCATGCCGGGAGAGACGATGATGAAGAGGTCTCCATGGCGAGCAAATCGTTCATGGCGAGTGCGATACGTGAAGCCAGGAACAATGGGACTGGACGTGTGAGTAATATTCCGTTCCGAGAAGAGAGTACAACGGCACTTACTCAAGCCATTCTTCCCACCATGACTCGGGGAAGCATTTGATGATGGGAAGCCAGAACTTGTGAGTGATTTGCCATGGCATGAAGATAGGCGAACATGCTATTGAAACGCCGGGTCAGCCACTTGCGAGAGTAACGCCTTTTGGCAGCTGAGGGAGAAGCGTACGAGACACAATGTAAGGAAGGCCACTTCTCTTTGCCTCGGCGATGTTGTGTCGCAACTTGGACACGCACGAGTAGGCGACGAAGGCAACGACCAGCCCAACAAAAGCCAGCACGGACTGGGTCTTTGCCATGGTTTTCCGGGGTTTTCTGACAGCGGGATGACGCCAACTGTGAACCTGGAGGCGATCCGTCACCTGCAACGGTGAGTGAAGAGCGCGCTGCACGCTATTTAGAGCGAGGGCGGAAGCGGCTGGACAGGAATGTACAACGCCCGACAAGAGACGGGGGGCTCTTTAGCGACAAGAAAATACGATGGCCGGGTGAGAGTTGGCGTCAGGCTGCGATTACAACAGTCCGGGCAGTACATAAAGGGGTCTGCCAACCAACCGGTCGGCTTACCTACCTGCCACATTATTCGTATCCTCGCCCAACACCTCGCGCTCAAGGCGGGCTTGTGGGAATCGGGATGAGGCGCATCCGGTCAGGGGCCTCGACCGAGTCGGGTTCTGGCTGTTTCAAATGTGGAACAGGCCTGAAGATTGGGACTGCGCATTGGCTTGGAGATGGTCGACTTGGCGCGCCCGCCCTCTGCAAAGGTGCAAGGTTCATCCGGCTGGGCTCTACTCCGTAGTCTAGGACGAGTAGTTTACAGTAGCTTTGCAGCTAAGTACGTCTCCGCTGTTCAAGACGGAAGCCGGGTCTTTTTTTCTTTCTTTTTTCTTTTTAATAACGGCGGGGGATTGACAGATGATGACTTGGCTGTGGTAATGGAGGGACATGTGCAATCCTGCATCTAGTATTGGTGGGCTGGCTTGCACAGTACTCCTTGACCCATTGTCGGGTTCTAACTTAGACTGCGTTTTACCAGTAACATTTACGACCCCGAGACTAAAACACACGCCCAATAATAAGAATAATGATAACTATGCCTGAAAATAAAGATTGCAGAAATTATACAGTGTTCTCGCCACCCGATCGTGGGGCCAATGACCGGGATTCGGGCCTATGCGCGCCTGATCTGCTTCACCGCGGCAGGGTAGCGTTTGGGTATCGCAGTATGGGATAACAGCACGTTCTCTTCCTGAAACATTGAAGATATAGGCTTTACTTTCCTCAAAGCAAACAAAGTCTGTGGGGTAGTGAACAGTTTCTGCATGAACGGCACTCTAGGTCCTCAAATCTAGTGAAGAGAGGTGGTGGGAGGAGTGATGGGATGGAAGGTGATAGATACATGGTGAGGATGATGAGACATGAAAAAAGTGATTGCATGGGATATTTTTGGGGAGAGGAGAAAAGAAGAGGGGAGGAGATAAATTAGTAGGAGTCATGAGAGATAGCAGAAGAGAGCAGAGATATAGGGTATGGGTCCCTTTATGCTCACTCTAGGATGATCTGTCCTGTCATCAGTAAGGTCCGAGAGATGATCCCTCCTTGTCTGACTACTGCAATACAGACATAGTCGGAATAATTCCAGAAACCATTCGTCAGAGGGACAAGAGTGACTTCCATGGACTTTTAGTGAGCGAGGAATTCACAACCTTGCGATGACTCATGTATCACTGGCATAGCAGCGAGAGACCTAGGCGGTGGGTTTAATCAAGCTACTCCACGTTCTGAGGGCTTGTGCTATCGCGGTATCTGTTCAGTTCCCGAATTTCGAAGCTTGTGATGATTGGTGATGTGGGTGTGCCGCGCGATCGCGATAACAAGGTCTCCGAAACTTCTCCGGTGGGAAAGTTTGTTGCAGTCCTATAGTCGTGAAATAAGAGAGATAAGAACGATACATCTAGCAGAGGAGGAGGCCAATCTCTAGTTACGTCGTTGTCCTTTGCCTAGAAAACCCTCCCAGACCCCTTTATCAGAAGGGAAGTATAGACCCACGAGTTCACCTTGGCCACCTGGAAGGTAGAAGTACCACTGTTTGGTTCCGAGGGGGGGGGGAGGGGGGAACAGTCTTTGATGCAAGCTCGGTAGTATGAACCACCCAGAAGCACCGTGCAGTACCAAATCGTGGTCTGGAGACATCGCTACTTGGGGGTAATGCTTGATTCGCCTTTTGCTAGTTCTAGGCAAGGATAATAATGAGCAAACGCCTAGCTAATCCGCTAGCATGTTTGTGTATCGGTCCTCCAGAACGACCGGGCTTCCTCTTTGGATTGTTCAAATAATTTATCGCGTATCCTGTGTACAACGGCAGTACTTGACTTGCATACACACATTTCATATCAAGGCTTAACTACCCATGCTTATACAAATGACGATTTATTTCACTACGAAAGGCAAAGCTAGTATCATTGTTCCCTGTCATATCCTTTCAAGCAAGCTCAACAGGTCGTTCAGGTCGGCTCAAGCTGATAGATCAGGGAGGATCTGGTAAATCCTATCTCTAGTGTTCTGTAACTTCTAGCCAATTCGCCTACCCTATATATGGTTGACTTCTGTATTCTGGAGATTGAGTAGTGTATCTCGGCTCTCTGGTCTGTGTGAGCAGTAATTAAACAAGCAGCATCTACCCTGCTCCCGTAAACCGAGATGTAAGCTTGAACAATTAGTAGTGACGGTCTAAAACATTGCAACTATTGACGTCACCGTAATGTTCACGAGGGCTGTTCAAGGCAACCACCAATACATACTTGAATATAGCCCATAGTGCTCAAACACCTGCACCACAGTGGCTCCGCACATCGTTACCACC
The DNA here is from genome assembly GCA_001305505.1 of Neonectria ditissima. NCBI lineage: Eukaryota > Fungi > Ascomycota > Sordariomycetes > Hypocreales > Nectriaceae > Neonectria > Neonectria ditissima. Next base: position 2,061,284 of record LDPL01000040.1, on the reverse strand, counting down.
TAAACCTCAATATTTGCGAACGCGACCCATCAGCTCTCGCCCCCTGAACCACCAACCTCGGCGATAGAAATACGTTGTTTGTAATGGTGGATCCGGTGGCAGACCTGCTTAATTTAACGTAGCTCGGACACACCGTAATGAGATACGAGCAGAAAGGCAGGTGGAATTACCATGTAGCCGAACGCCGCCAATACCGTGTTTGGGCTTGAGGCCTCTGCCATATATTTGCTGGATGCTCGTGGCTGGACTGTCAGATAGTGCGAGTTCCTGATACTCGCGGCAGAGCACCAATGGCTTGGGTCCGCGGAAGCGTTTCAGACACGGCGAGGCCTGGCGGTTAGGGGGGGCCCACTATGGACGCCAAGCTAAAACCCCAACAACAGGGAGGGCTCCAGTGGTCCCATCCCCTGCAATCAATCAACCCAGCAGGCTCGGGGTGGACCCAAGTCTAATCACCCTGTGAGCCCGCCCCGTCGTTCAGCAGGGTCTCGTCCTTGACAGATTGGATCCATCATCCAGCGTCGCCTCACCACCCGCGGAACAGCTGCACCCTCCGTCCAGCTCCATCCTGCCGAACCTGAGCCGCAAGTGACCGCCTCGAGCGTTTCTGGTCCGACTGTCCATCCTGCAGCTGATCTACAGGGTCTCTTTCCCTCTGGAAACCTTCACTTCGCCGTCATTTGGGCTTTTGCAACACCCCTTGGATCAAAGCGTGGCAGTACCTGCGGAGTGCAGCATACCTAGATATCGACACAAGCTGTTGACGACACCAACGCCGGGTACGAATCTCGATTCCGATTCCTCAACGGCTCCCTCCACACCGACACACAGTTGGCGGACGTGCACCTGCTGCTGCGAACCAAACATCCCCCACATACTTCGAGCCCGTTCAACCATCGACTCGACTCAAAGACAAACCCTTTACCTCCCGTCCTGCTGTGGTTCCAGCATGTTGCGGTTGGAAGACAATTTGTCTAAGCAGATCCTACCCTCCAGTGGCCCTTCGTCCAACACCACCCGAATCTAAATCGCCAACATTTTCCGCCGCGATTGACAACGAGAAGCCACCATGGCCGAAAAGACCAAGGACGAGCTCCTCCCTCCCCAGGACGGAGGTCCGCGGCCTCCCTCCCCTTCGCCATCCAACTCATACTTCCAACTCGCCCCGGCGCCCTCGAAGCGAAATTCCAACACCTTCCTACCACCCGTTGACGTCGAAGCAAAACCCTCCCCGAGCAACCAAGTTTCAGCATCGGATCCCAAAGAGCCCTCGAACGGGGCGCCACCCCTTAAGGTGGCATCGGCAGTACCGTCGCTGAAGCCCAGATCTACCGCCACGTCAACCAAGTCACAACAGCAGCGTGTTGCTGGCGAGGGTGACGCAGGTGACCAAGATGGCCAAGATGGAGGTGCGATCCTCGATAGAAAGAGTGTCCAGTTTGCCCGACCCGACCCCTCCGATTCCCCAGTTGCCCCTACGCGAGATAACTCATGGGAGGAACCTGACACCCCAGGCAAATCCCGAGGATCTTCTTTGATGTCAAAGCTCAAAGCTCTGGCTGGTACCAGTGGTCTCCAGACACCCAAGTCTCCGGGAACAGCTGCCGACCTGGCCTCACGGTCTAACACGAACTCGCCGATCAGTGCGCTGCCCGGTCGTGGTATTCCGGATACACTGACCGAAGAGGACACCGACGCAGATGCCGATGCCGAGGAGACGGCAGACGAGACCAATGTCGCAGAGACGGGCAAGTCCAAGAAGAAGAAGAGGAGGATTCGTCGTCCTAAGAAGGCAATCAATTCCAATCCGCCCACCCCAAGACGTTTTGCCCCCGATACGGATATGCCAGGAACATATGATCGACTCCTCAGACGCCGTGCTAGCATGCCAGACGCATCTAATGCTGATTTTGGGGTTTCCGAAGGCGAGGGCAGAGATCGCTTAGGAATGTCGTATCGAAGGGGTAACTCTTGGATGAACCCAGCCATAAGACCACCGGGCGAAAGTGCCGACGAGGTAGACAGCCAAGCGGTTGTGGGACGGCGAATGGGTCACTTGCGTCGCATTACCGTGTTCGGAGGAGGGGGGGTATCTGATGGTGACGCCATGACACCCAAACGCCCTTTCTTTAATTCTGAGCGAGCCTCGACGTTTGGTGCTCAGAAATGGAAGCAAGTCAAGAACACCCTGAAGCTGCTTCGACAAAAGAAGGAGGACCGGTTCGACTATTTCAAGTCGGCAGAGTTGATGGCCGAGTTGAGAGCCGGCGCCCCCGCCGTTCTGATGCTTGCTAGCATGATTCAGCGAGATGAACACGGGAACAAGAGGATCCCGGTGCTTCTGGAGCAGTTGAAGTTACGCATAACCGACAGCTGCCCGGCTCCAGATGACGATAAAGATCGTCATTGGCTGTTCACTATGGAACTCGAGTACGGCAGTGGACCGAGCAGGATGGGCTGGACAGTCCACCGAACTCTTCGAGACATATACAACCTCCACTTGCGGTACAAGTTCGCCATTGGCAACGAGAAGTACATGCCTGGCCGCCTAGATCTGGGTGGCCGTCCAAAGCAGCCTAAATTCCCCTACTCCGCCTTTCCGTACCTGCGCGGAGCTCGCAAAAAGGGCGACAAGGGCGAGGATAGCGACGAGGAAGAGCCGGCGAGCGGTCGAGGTGAAGATACGGCGGCTGATGCCACAGCTAACGAAGCAACCGAGGGCATTTTGAGTGATCCCGACACGCCGACTATAGCCCCGAGGAAAAAGGGTCGTAGCCTTTTGGGTATGAGGCGGAGATCTACGGGGTTCACAGATCCGGGTGAAATGTCTCAACTCGAGGGCCCAGGCACATCAGTGATGGATTTGGCGACTCGGAGACAACGTTACGTGGAGAAGCAGCGACGCATTTTGGAAAAGTACATTTCCGAGATGATCCGATGGCTCATGTTCAGGGCGGATAGCAATCGACTCTGTCGCTTTCTGGAGCTGTCGGCTCTGGGCGTTCGACTTGCTGCGGAGGGCAGTTATCATGGTAAAGAGGGCTATCTTCACATCCAATCGTCCAAAGGTCTTGACTTTCGTCGGGTCCTTACCCCAGCCAAGGTGATTGCCCGACACAGCCGCAAGTGGTTCCTTGTCCGACAGAGCTACATCGTATGCGTCGAGTCTCCGGAGAACATGAACATCTATGATGTCTACCTCGTCGACTCCAAGTTCAGAATCGTGTCTAAGCGTCACGGAATTCAGGGCATTGGAAGCGAGAAGAAGACTGAAATCGATTTGACGATTGAGCCCCCGCCTGAGAAACACCATACTCTAACGCTGCATACCTCTGAACGAAAGGTTCGCCTCTTCTCGCGCAACCAGTCCGTCATGAAGCAGTTCGAACACTCCATCAACGAGATGCTGAAGCAGACCGCCTGGTATCAGAAGAAGCGATTTGACAGTTTCTCGCCTGTGCGAACTGGCGTATTTGCGCAATGGCTCGTTGATGGCCGTGACTACATGTGGAATGTTTCGCGAGCCATCAACATGGCAAAGGATGTCATTTACATTCATGATTGGTGGCTGAGCCCTGAGCTGTACATGCGAAGACCTGCAGCCATCAGCCAGAAATGGCGTCTGGATCGACTTTTGCAGAAGAAGGCCAGAGAGGGCGTTAAGGTTTTCGTCATCGTCTACCGCAACGTCGAGGCGGCGATTCCGATCGACTCAGAGTACACGAAATTTTCGTTGTTGAACCTTCACCCGAACATCTTCGTTCAGAGATCTCCAAACCAGTTTAAGAAGAATCAGTTCTTCTTTGCCCACCACGAGAAAATTTGCATCGTGGACCACGACGTTGCGTTCGTTGGCGGCATGGATCTCTGTTTTGGGCGCTGGGATTGCCCTCAGCATCCTATCGTTGATGACAAGCCAACCGGATTCGAGGCTTCCGAGGTTCCCAAGGATGCCGAACACTGCCAACTGTTCCCAGGCAAAGACTACTCGAACCCGCGAGTGCAAGACTTTTTCCGACTCAACGAGCCATATGAGGAGATGTACGACCGTAGCAAGGTTCCTCGAATGCCTTGGCACGACATATCGATGCAGGTTGTTGGACAGCCAGCTCGAGATCTCACGCGCCATTTCGTACAGCGCTGGAATTACCTGCGCCGAGGGCGCAAGCCGACGCGCCCTCTCCCGTTTCTGCTCCCGGCCCCTGATGCCAACGTAGAAGAGCTGGAGGCTCTGGGTCTTACTGGTACTTGCGAAGTGCAGATCCTCCGATCAGCGACTACCTGGTCTTTGGGCGTTGAGGAGACAGAGCACAGTATTCAAAACGCCTACATCAAGATGATTGAGGATTCCGAGCATTTCGTCTACATGGAGAATCAGTTCTTCATCACCAGCACCGAGGTGTACAACACGCGAATTACCAATCGCATCGGAGATGCGCTCGTGGAGCGAATCATTCGTGCCCACGAGAACGACGAAGACTGGCGATGTGTTATTGTCATTCCCCTGATGCCCGGTTTCCAGAACACTGTTGATGAGCAGGAGGGCACAAGTGTCCGGCTCATCCTGATGTGCCAGTTCCGCAGCATCTGCAGAGGAGAGCACTCAATCTTCGGGCGACTTCGCGCTGCTGACATTGAACCGGAGGACTACATCAGCTTCTACTCTTTGCGGCAGTGGGGAATCATGAGTACCGACATGCTGGTGACAGAGCAGCTCTACATCCACGCTAAGACGATCATCGTGGATGATCGGGTGGCACTCATCGGATCCGCCAACATCAACGAGCGATCGATGCTGGGTAACCGCGACTCTGAGTGTGCCGCTATCGTACGGGACACGGACATGATTTTGTCTACAATGGCCGGAAAGCCATATCAAGTTGGTCGCTTTGCCCATACTCTCCGCCTTCGATTGATGCGAGAACATCTGGGACTCGACGTGGATGAGATTCTCGAAGAGGAACGCCAGGCAGAGATGGACCGTCAGGACTTCGACCAAGAGATGGAGGACATTTACAACGACGAGCCATCTGGATCAAAGAAGGCCAAGCGACCTGTTTCTCACCACCCGCCAAGTTTCAACCATGATCTTGATTTGGCAGCAGCGCAGCGCATGGACGAGTCAGCCAGCTCTAGCCCTAGCTCTGCCTCGTCTGACGCCCGCGAAACAACTGCCGTTGTTGACGGGAAGAAGAAACAAGAGCTTGACGTGACTGGGTATGGCCCGGATCATTGGAAGAACGCTGAAAAGTCTGGCATGGACGCGGGTCGAGACTCGGTCATCATCAACGGCCGCGAAGTTCTGGTCAACAGCATCGGAAACGAGGGCAAGGGGACGTTGCAGACTCCGAAGGCGCCCCATGTCCCAGTACTCCCTAGGGAGACTAATTATCTGGACCCCAACCAAATTAGAAGCGAGGCCATGCCCCCAATGCCTGCTTTGAACCGACGGACTACAGATCAGTTGGGACTACCCCGAGCTTCGCAATTGCCGACGCTACCAATGGCGGATGACACCGATATCGGTGGCCCTCCAATGCACTTCGACCCTGAGTCTGGGCGACCCACGATGGGCCCTGTTCATCCCATGGCAGCAGACATCCAGCCTGCTCAGATTGATAAAGACTGCATGCGAGATCCTGTCAACCCTAACTTCCTGGACGAAATCTGGAACCGCGCTGCTGTAAACAACACGAAACTGTACCGCAGAGTCTTCCGTTGCATGCCGGACTCTGAGGTCAGCACTTGGGCCGAGTATCAGGAGTACGTAGGCTACGGTGAGCGATTCCGCGCAAGCATGGAAGGTCGATCGCGGCAGGATTCCGAGTCCAAACCCGAGCCCAGTCATCGCGGGTCAACATCTGCTGGAGCTGGCATAGGTGCACCAGGACCGGAGGTGATGGCGAAGGCTGCTGAAAATGAACTCGAGAAAGCTGCCGGAAAGGTGATGGATAGACTCCCCATTCATAAGAAGGACGAGGAGAGAATCAAGATTGTCATTCCCGACGAGGGAAAGAATGGGCTGAGCGAGAAGCAGCCTGTTCATGATGTGGATGGCGACACTGCCTCGACTCAGCCGAACCCTGCGCCGGATGCGGAGAATGGTGGATCTAGCCCACGCCCAATGGAGGCGCCCTCTCCCGTTTATTCGATGGGAGACGTCCCATTCCCTGCCTTTGAGAACAACAGCAAGTTCCTTGAGCCGCAAATGAGTACCAGGGATAGAGAACGACGAACGACCTTTTCGACCCTCGAGAAGCCTTCTTCGAGGGAGACAAATGCTCCGCCTCCTGGGCATATCGGGTCGCTTAAGCGTCGACGCCGGGCCACGACGAAGAATAGCCGGCGCGGATTTACTATTGATGACATGCCTTCACGTGGCCACGCCGAGGACCTGTTGAACATGGTTCAGGGAAATCTGGTGCAGTTTCCCTACGACTGGCTCCTTACGGAGGAGCAGAACGGCAACTGGGGCTATCAAGTGGATGGTGTCGCTCCTTTGGCAATTTAGTAAGTGAAACTGGAAGTCATGCAATTGGGCTCATGCTAACGATTTTCAGCAATTAATATATACCGGTTCTACACGTTGGCTGGAAGCCTCCAGTATGCATCAAGATATATACAAAGCATCGCAACGGCGTTCGTTGGGAGTTTATAATCCAAGAGGGGGAGGAAGCATTCGTGGGCCTGATGTTAACAGATTAAAACGCGCATGGTTTCTAGTTTGGTCTACATGTACATAATTTTCCATCAAGCGAGCCACGCGTATCCTTCTTACATGTATAATACAATCGACCGAGTTGTCGCTTCAAACCTTCTCGCTCACCCAGATGGCTCCACGGCAGCCGGCTCGGATGACCCCGGTAAGTAGCCAGTGCGGCTCGGCCTTTCTGGCGTCGTGCTCTACGGCGTGGTCCAAATGCTCCAGCTCCTCGTCTCGAATCCTCCTCAATGTTTTGATTAGCACTGACAGCTCCTCGCCAACTTCGTATCCCTCAGCTTCCCACTGCGTAACCATTTCGAGTAGACTGCGGATCTGTTCGTTGTAGTGGCCACCAATCTCCGTCTCTACCGCTTCGGTGCAGGCCATAGCGGCTTCGTAGCCCATCATGGCGGTGGACCAGCCGAGGCCGGAAGCCATGACGGACCAGAGCGGGTACATGGCGGTTGGTCGGACGCGGTGCTTGTGAATCATGCTGTTGAAGGTGTTGAAGTGGCCTACCTCCTGGTCGTACATGTGACCCATCAGCTTGCGCAAGTGCGGGCGCTGGCGGAGGAGGACGGGGGTCTGGGCGGCGTAGATGAGGACGGCAGCGAGCTCGCCGGCCTGGTTCACGCGGAGCTGCAACGGGAGGTCAGCAGCGCAAAGGAAGCAATTGCGGCTGGGAACCATACGGCAGAGTCGAGGAACTCGCGCTGCTCCTTGGTGAGCGGCTTGCGCTTCTTGGGCGTTTCGGTAGACCCGGTCGAGACGGAGGCTTGCGCCGTCGTCGTGGTCGCGATGGCGCGGACATATGGCAGGCAGCGAGGGACAATTGGTCTCACGCAGAGCGCGCGCATAGGGCGGACGAGAGCTCGTGTCGGTGCCATGTTCGTGGACTGGCCTACGGCGTTGAGAAGACCGGCTTGCGTCGTCAATTGAGATCGGAAACTAAAGTGGCGCCTTGTACTTCCCGAAATCGAACCACGGCCACGGCGCCGGCGGTCGGTGTCCCGCGTCCCCCGGTGAACTCACCGCGTCATTCATCACCGAGGGGCTCACCTAGATCGGACTAAAGCTTCGCCGCGCACAGATCCACTCTACACGTGGTTTAGGATGACATAGCGTCGGCCAATCACGCGCAGGCTGCAGGACGACGAATTCCGAACAGGTCGGGAGTGAAAGGACACACGCCTTCTCTCTTTACACATACAGATCTTCGTCCATCAATCCCAGTCTCATTTATCTCTCGCCTGCTCCCGCGACTGCCTGCGCAACGCTCCCGCCCCATTCACTACTCCCGAATCTCCAAGACCTCTTCGATTCGACGCGGCAAGAAACGCTCGATAGTTCTGCTAGACTTCGCGTCGCGAGCGCAACCCCTGAGAGGCGAAAAGCCGGAGATTGTGACGAGCGCGAATAACTGCATCCGTCATGGCTGACATTGACGACGAGCTTCTCGCCCTTGCGGGTGGAGATTCCGAGGATGAGGGCTCCGGCAACGAAGGCAGGGACCTGTCAGCGTCGCCGCCGCCCAAGAAGTCCTCGGCGAAGAAGACGAAGCGCAGAGGCGATCGAGACGATGACTCCGAGGAGGAGGGTGAGGCGTAAGTCATTCTTCTCATATTTACTATAGCATCCCCCTTTGCCTGAGGTGTTACGCCAACCCTACATCACCTTTACTTTACCTTGACTTCAGGATCAGGATCGCCCCTGGAGTCGCCACACAAACGGAAGCTTGCTGAGCGACGCTGACGCTTTGTGATTCAGATCATCAACCCCGGGTACACCAAACTCCCTGGAGTCGGCGCCAATGGACGAATCCGACTCTGATGCAGAGCCCCCTCGAGGTCGCGCCACTACCAACGAAGACGACAAGTATCCTGTGGACGGCATGTACAAGGATCATAATGAGAAGGCAGAAATCATGGCGATGCGAGAAGTCGAGCGAGAGCAGATCATAGCCGACCGAATCTCGGAGATTGAGCGCCAGCGACAGAACCGTCTGCTTCGCCAAATGGTCAACAACGTCGAGATTGAGGAGCGCAAGCAGGTGAAGAAGAAGCGGAGTGCCGACACTGCCGAACTAGAATCTGGGAAGCGCAAGGCGTCGCGACCGCGGACTGGCGGCAAGGGCGAGACCGCGATGGACTCTCTGCGACGAGCCAGGGCTGAGAAAGCCAGACGACGGGAGGACCATGAGCGACGGAAGGATGACTACTCCGACCGAGGACGAGACTCCCGGGAGCCTGAGGATAGTGACGATGAATTCGGCCGGCATCGTTCTCGCACCCCCGATGCCGAGGTGCCCAGAGACATTCCACCACCAGAGCTTCGCGACTACGAGCGTGTTCGTCTTGGAAGAAACGAGTTTGCTCAAGTCTGTTTCACCCCTGGGTTTGAGCAATCAATCATCGGCTGCTACATCCGCATTGCACTGGGGCCACATCCAGATACCGGGATCGAACAGTATCGCATGGCTGTCATCAAAGGTATGCATGAGATCTATAAACCACTGGGCAACGCTAACTTTGTTGTCTTCAGGCTTTACGACCGGTCGGCCTTATGCTCTCAGTGGACCCAACGGCTCGTTCGTTACGGACCAGTACGTCAAGGCGGCACATGGAAAGGCTATCAAAGAGTTCCCTTTCATCGCTGCCTCGAGCGGGAAGTTCTTAGATGTGAGTTTGAGCTAAGCCTTCTGGCTCCAGTTGTATACTAATGATGATTGCAGAGCGAGCTGAACCGATACAAGGTCACCTGTCTCAACGAGACTGTGACGCTCCCTACCAAGGACTACCTCTCAACCAAGATTGATGACATCAATTCGTTAATTACCCACAAGTGGACGAGTGAGGAAATCAAAGCCAGACTTAAGCGAAAGAACGATCTGCGACGCCGCTTCGACCCTGCGGAGCGAGTGCGTGTGGCTCGGCTGTTGGAGGAGGCGAGGGAGCGCGGAGACGATACTAAAGTTGAGGAGTTGCAAGAAGAACTCGACAAGCTCGGTTCACAGCGATTAGCCTTCAAGACTAGTCTCGGAGCGTCCAAGAACCTGGACGCTCCAAAGGGCAAGAGCGAGCAAGACCGATTGGCAGAACGCAACCGAGAGAACCGACGTCTCAACGGCGAGGCGGTACGGAAGGCACAGCTCAAGGAGAAGGCCAAGTCCCGCGAGATCGAGGCTGCCCTTAAGCGGGGCGAAGCGTACGAGGGGGACATGTCGCGTCGACTGAGGACAAAGGCCAAGTTTGTGCACAACGTGAACGAGAAGGTGGAGACGAAGCCGGCCGAGGGAAGTGGCGCGAGCACACCGGCGAACGGAACGCCGAAGCCTTCTGCGCCAGGCAAATCGCAGTTGTTGCCGCATCTGGCGAAGCTCCAGGAGGAGAAGTACCTGGAGAAGAAGGGCATCCCGACGATCCACAAGCCGCTGATGGACGACGACGTGATTGGATCGTTGGATCTGGACATTGATATTGAGATTTGAGGCTGTTTGCTATCCCGGCCTTGGCTCTCTGGGAATGAGCACGAATTGAGGAGCAGACGAGGTGTAGGTTCACACATTTTAGTGATAAAAGGCAAGGCGTTGTGTTTATAATTGATCTGCGTCAGCGGTCCGGGAAGGTTGGGAATTGCTTGGTAGAATTGAGACCGCAAACGGGAGGTCTAGAACAGATATACCATTGCACAAAATCCACAGGGTCTCTGGTCCTCGTCACGAGTGAGCCCTTATGCAAAGTGAGTCGAAGAGGCTTGTTTGTTACCATTGGTATTGACTAACTGGCTCTAGTGCATACATAGTCTACGAACATCTGCCCAAACTTTACCCATCCATCCATCGGCATCATCTTGATCAACTGCGCACTGTTGGTCCTCACCAAGCGGAGGTATCGACAGCAACGACCTTGGCGCCCTCGGTCTTGGTTCCGCCCACGGGAGCCGCGAGAGCACCACCGGTGGACACGTACAGAGTGTCCTTGTCGTGCTTGCCGCGTCCAAAGGCAACGGCGGTGGAGCCAGCGACAGTGAGGGCATCGAGGCTTCCGACAGCGGTCTTGGCAGTGCCGGCCTCGAGATCAACGAAGATGACGGAGTTGTCGAGGTTGGTGGTGACGTAGATGTTGCCGTCGGCGTCGAAGATGAAGTCGTCGAGAAAGGTGGCGGTGGCGGACAGGTCGAAGACGAGCTCCGGCTTGGCGCCCTTGACGGGGAGGCCCCTGGCGGTGACAGCGACGCGGTAGATGGCGACGGTGGCCGAGTTGGTCCAGTACAGGAAGCCGTGGCGGATGTGGATGCCGTTGACGCCGACGGGCAACGCGGCGTCCTCGGTCGGAGCCATCTCGGGGAAGACGAAGGCACCGGTGTTGAAGGCGCCGGTGTCGAGGTCCAGGCGGCCGACCAGCCCGGCGGACGAGTCGCTGATGAGGACGGCTGAGGACACGCCGGGGATCTCTGCGACGCCGTTGAGGAAGGCGCTGTGCTTGTCCATGTCGCTGACCTTGCGCACCTTGACGTCGTCACAGCGCAGCTCGACGGCCCAGGCGCTAAAGGTGCCGACGACGGGGTTGGCGAGCGACGTCGAGTTGCCGCCGACGACGACGTACGTCTCGGCGTCGGCGTGGCGGCCGCGCGGCGACGGCACCTGGGCGATGCCGTAGATGTTTTGGATGGCGGGTATGGCGGCGAGCTGCTCGAGGGCGTGCGGGCGTGCGGCGGGCTTCTTGACGGTGTAGATGGACGCCGAGGGGAACAGCTGCGTCACGAGGAGGTCGCCGTTGGGCCGCACGGCGATGTTCTCGAGCCAGGTGCCGAGGCTGAGCTGGTCCAGCGTCTTCTCGGGGAGGGACTTGGCCAGGGAGAGGGCCGCGAGGGCGGTGGTGACGAGGAGGGACGACTTGGCGAACATGGTGGAGGTGGTGGTGATGATGGTTTTGGAGGAGAAGAAACAGGAGGAGACGATGATGATATTCGAGCTGGAGGATAGGCACCAGATCCAAGATGGTAGAGGTCGGGCGTCGCATTTATATCTCCATCTTCCCACGATGCCGTTCGGCGTTAAGCAGACAACCAAACAGAACCAAACCACAAGCTCGCTCATCTCATCTCCTCTGAACGGAGCTACGCATGCAGGCACCCATCGCAGGATTCCTTCCTTCGTCTCTCGGAAAGACCCCAGCTGGGTAGTTTGCGAACTAACCACGCGCTGACCATGGATGACAAACGTAGCTCCGTGGAACGAGGCTATTCACTGCCGCAGCTTCCCAAACAGACGGACGAACCAACGGTCCCTACCACGCATTCCAAAGGGCTTAGCAATATATTTTCAATTCGTTTTCCAACTCTCCCTCGTCTAACAGCGCCATCCCGGCATATGGCCGCTGCAGAAGAGAAGCTGCCGCATCTCTTGCCATGAGCTGATTCGGCAGTTGGCGGGGCGTGGCTGCGATGAGTGAGGCTGACAAAACAGACATGTAAGCCAAAGCAGCAAGGATTCTCCGTGGCCTTTTTTGGAAGGGTTGGACTTTTTTGTGCTTAGTGATGCTAGCTTAAAAACCACGAAGAGATGACTCCCGAACCCCCAATTGGTAAAAAAGACAAAAAACTCCTTTTTCTCCCTACTGCAGGGACGGAGATGTCGGGTCTGCTTACCAGGGGAAGGTAGAAAGGCAACCAATCGAGTCGAGTCCGTTGAAAGGCGACTCCACCGCGAGACAAGGCCCAGCGAAGTCGCAAATGCGAGCTGGTCGGGAATCATCCTGCTCGCCGACTGCGCTTCCTGGCAACTCCGTAGTTACGACGTAGGCCCGCTGAGAAATCACCGGCCGTTTGCGCCGTGGAAGAGTCGTCATTGTCAGCGAGCGAGCGAGCGGGTCCGGGCGCGGCGCGGCGCCGCGGATCTGGGCCGTGGTAGCTCCGGCGCCGGACTTGGTGCATAAATCCGCAAGGCCCGAGTAGCAAATGCCGGCCTAATTATGCCCATGTCCTTTTTCTTCTATAGAGATGTTTGTCTCCCCGGAGCTGACGTGGACTTTGGGTACACAGAGAGGAGCACATGTGCTGGCCTTGTGCTGCACCGACGAAGTGAGGGATCGTGGAGGTCTTTGCGGAGGGGAAACACATTGTCATTAAACCCAATATCCAATGTACATAGCAAAACACAGCATCGTGCCTATGCTTTACAGAAACAACAAGTTTCCGGCTCGCCTACTTTGAAACACAAACCAATGTGAGGTGCTCTAAGCTCTGAAGTCTATACTGTAGACTGTTGCTCACTCCTGGCTGTACCCGTCATATATCCTTAAGTCCATCTCTTCCACGTATGCTCTCAAACCGCATCTACACTTAACGCTCGTCCAAGCTCCGCCGATCCTCTAGATAGTCGAATTTACCCTGTGCCCTCCTCAGGACATGGAAGCCCATCACAATCACCTGGATCATGATGGCCGTGCACGCGGTATTCACCCCGTCCCTCACCCGTTGAACCAGGCCCCTGGCGGGTCTGACTCGGCGCCCATCGAGCTCATCCTCAAACTTCTCACAGACCTCTAGGTACAGCCGCGGGTCATCAGTGATGACTCCGTCGAAAAGGGCCGGGGCCACGTCTGCTTCGCCCTCGAGCTCCTTGGGCGCGTGCCCCTTCCGCGGGCGGCGCAGGTTCTGCCGGATGCACCACTCCATCCACCGCGGCTCGTTGACGGTCCAGGTCAGGAGGAGCTTGTCGGAGCGCTGAATCTCTTTCAGGAACAGCGCCCCCGGGAAACCGATGAGCGACTTCTGGTTGACGTTGAAGCCGAGGTTGGGAATGCGTAGGAAATGGTGCGAGTAGAGCAGGGAGGCGCTGATGTGGGCTAGCGGGTGTGTTGGGAGTAGGCGGCGAGCGGCCTTGAGGAATGAAGCCTGGGCATGTTGTGTTAGAGACAAGGGGTCTTCCAAGTTGTGCGAGGCTCATGTGAGAGAGTGGAAGGCCCATGTGGCAGCCTCTTTGCAATGTCTCATGGAAGGAACCGAGGAAAACGTACGTTCCAACATCCAGCAACGATGCGCTGGTCCCATGGGACAGGGCCGGGCACCTCTTTCAGGGTCCTTGCGATGGCACCGACCAGATCTTCTGCATTATCATCGATCTATACACGCCCCATCACGTCAGTATTGCACCTTCACACCCTCGACTTTCACAGGGCAATTTCGTCGTTGTTCATACCTTGATATCCAGCAAAACCCATATCTTCTCAAGCCGGGGCATGGCCAGCCACTCCAGGAGGTCCTTCAGCCTCGGCATCGGCTCAGCTGGCTGCCTCACGGTCCGGAGCGTTTTGAGGTATTCCCAGTCACAGTCGGCAATCTTCCTGTCCACGCCGTAGCAACGCTTCAGCGTCGGGTCCTGCGAGTTTTCCATGTGAGTGACCCCCCTCTAGAAGTCAAAAGGGTCCCCCCCCCCCNAAAAGGGGCCCCCCCCCCCCTCGCGCTCCGCGGAGCTTGGGGCCGCCGTGCTTACATGTGACAGGACAACCACGCCGTCGGCCGAGAGGTGCACATCCGTCTCGAGAGCGTGCGCTCCGACATCGACGGCGCCGTGAAAAGCGGCCATGGTGTTCTCGGGCCACAAGGCCTTGGCGCCGCGGTGGGCGATGGCCTGCGGGAGGCGCCGGGTTGGATCCCGAGGCGATGAGAGCGCCGCGGCCCACGGAGCTGTTTTTGTCGCTCGTTGTCAGCTCAACGGACGATTGATTCCCCCTTCTTTTTGCGCGCTACGGGGAGGCCGGGTTACCTCGCGGGACGTCGTCGTTCTGGGCCTGCTTCATCAGAGGCATCGTCTCGTCTCGGCTGCTGGCAGGGGCGCGGATGGGCCGGGTGCGGCGGTCAGGAGATCGGGGGGGCATGCGGACGACGGGGCAGGACAACTTGAGCTGAGTAGTAGTCCGTCAGCCGCTGAGAAGGCGGGAGCAAAAAAAAGAGCAACAACGGAACGGAGATCGGTTCTTCACCTGGGAGATGCAAGTCGTGAGGCATCGTCCAAGCTGTCGCGGCTCGAGCCTCGTCGTGACCATGATTCAGCCAACCATGCTTGCAGGTCGTGCCCACGGGCCTGGTCGTTTCGCTTCGCTCAGGCGAGGTGGGTACGGGCGGCACGGAAAGGCAAGGCGTGCTCGGTACCCCGGATCTGCACCAGCCACAGCGGAGCCGGCGGTACGATCCGCCGCCACACGCCATCGGGCAGGGATTCAGCCACAGCGTCCTCGATCCACAGTGCACGTCCGCACTCAATCCCCAGCGAAAAAACACTGTACGTACCGTCCCGTCCCGGTGGTAAGTAGGTTTTTTGACAGCCGGCCATCAGCGGTTGGGAAACGTGGGCGCGGTTATATCAGATCATCGGCAACACGACCTCTCCGTCCTACCACACACCCCCACCCCCCTTCTTTCCGAATCGAAACATCACATGGATCATCTATCTAGGTAGGTACTGTATCTACTGGCTTCAAATCTGCCTGCTCCACTCGGATCATACCCTCCGGGGACCGACAACTTCCTTCGCACCAGCATCTCGAACCCGGTCCAGCCAACACCAGCACCAACACTAACACCAACACCGACAACAATAACAACGCCAGCTGTTTCCTTCCACGCCACCCACACTTTCCCAGACGCCGGTCGTCCCGGCCCTGGCCTCGAACGCGCTCTCTTTTCTCTCTTACTACTTCCTGCTCTCCCCTTTCAACCTCACGCGACACTCTGCATGCAAATCGTCCGCCACCAACTGCTCCCCGGCCACCAATCACCCTTCACGCCGGCCCTTGTCCAACATCTGCATATCCTCCGTCTTCTATAGCGGCAGGATGGGATCCTAAGCGACTCACACTCACACACACAACCCTCTTTTCTTTGCTTTTTGCTCTCTTCCTCAGCCCCAGCCCTCCCCCTGATCCCTGGGTGACCAGGCTGCTAGCCCTTGCCCAGCCGCTGTCTGGGGAAGACGCATGCATGCATGCTACATAGTACGGTCCTGCGAAGGCCCAGATCGATACCACGGCTTGTTGGTTGCGCTGGCCATTCACCGCGTCCCGGACCTGGCCGACCCCAGCCCACACCCCGCAGCTGCCGGGTCCAAAAACTTCGAGACCGGCATCGCCAAGCGTGCGTGACATTGCGCGGCGTCCATTGCGTGGCATGCATACCAGACCATGTCGCTGGGTACGTAGGAGCAAGGTGCAGACGAGACGAGCCAAGGCCAGGCATGTCAAGCATCAAGGTTGTAGAACTGTTCCTTTTTGAGATATGCTGTGCTTATGCTATAACTCTGGATTATATACTTGGCAAGTCGCAGCTAGCCTTTCCGGGAGCTGCTCGGCTGCCTTCGACAATTGCCGTTGTACCGTCTTTCCTGCATTCCATCCATCCCAGATCCATCAAATAACAACCAAAAGCTGTTGGGGAGCCCCCATGTCCGGGCTCCCGGCATCAGATTACATATCAAGTAAGACCAAACAAATCCACTCGCTCCGTCATTGTAACGACAGTTGCCATCCCGTGAAATCAAGGCCCTGTCAGAAGCGTGTCCCATCAAATCAACCATCCCAAACCACCCATAGAATACCCAAGCGCCATGAACATCGCTCGTGTTCAAGAGACAAATCAATCCAAGCAAGCCACCCAAAACCACCAGAGCTTTCCAAAGAACACCCGACCCACCCAAGGTATCAATTTTTTTTTGGTTGCCCTTACATAGGAAACGACGCCTCCATGCGGTCAATAAGGTACCCATCGCCGTTGTGGCAGTTTTGCGGCATCATCTGATTGCGGTAATCAACACTACCCACACTCAGACCAAGCTCCGAGGGGCCAACCTCCTCACCCGAGCTGAGGCTCTCGTCGCTCATGCTGAGAACACTCTGCGGGGGTTCGGGGTTGTTGCCAAACTCATTAATAGTGAAACCGTTGAGCTCCCACGTGTCAGGTGGCCACTCGCCGCAATTGCTGACGGCAATGGTCGACTCGTTGACCAGAGCTTGTCCACCGTAGATGGCATCGTACACATTGTTCAAGCCGCCATCCAGCGAGCCTAGCAGGGTCTCCCACTCGCTGCTCGACACGTTCATCTTGCCACCAACTATGGGCGACTGCACCATGACCGGGTTTCCCTGTGGGGTCTGTCCCTGCTGAGCAGCATGCATGCGCTGCTGCTGCTGCTGCGGCGACGAGGGCTGAGATCCGGATGGCGTGCCGAAAGACATGAAGTCCAAGTTGGGTCGAGATAGCGGCGAGCTCTTGTGGTTGCTGCCGCGGTTGTTGATTTGCGACATGGATAGGCGGTGATCCCTGTTTGCCATAGGGACCTCGGCGTGGAGATTATCGAATGACTGTCGCGACCGAGCTCGGTAGAAGTCTGGTCGCTGGCCCACTTCGCTGGGCATCGTCATGCGCCGCAGCTTCTCCTGCTGCTGCATCAGGTCGCTCTCGCTGGAGGCGGCACCAGGAAGCTGGCCGAGCGGGTAAGGGCCGGCCTTCTTCTTGGGGACGACACCGGCGGGTGGTGAGCCTCGGTTGGATGGGGCCGGCATGGAAGCCTCACGTGAAGAGGCCCTCATTGGCGAGCCCACTGGCTCGTCGATCGTCACGAGCATGCTAGCCACGCGCTTGAAGTCAAGCGAACCAGAGGCCTTGTTGTTGCCAAGGAGCTTAATGACTGAATTAACCAATCGCTCGTCATCGAGCATGAGCTTGCTGTCATGCTTGAGATCGACAGACTGGTAAAGCAGCGTCATGCCACAGACGACCAAGAGATCCGTCTTGTTCAGGCAGAACGAAAATGTCATGCTGCGCTCTTCGAGCAGCTGCACAATCTGCACAATGCGCTTGCTAGAGG
Organism: Neonectria ditissima; assembly: GCA_001305505.1. Lineage (NCBI taxonomy): Eukaryota > Fungi > Ascomycota > Sordariomycetes > Hypocreales > Nectriaceae > Neonectria > Neonectria ditissima. The sequence continues at coordinate 2,043,717 of LDPL01000040.1, read as the reverse complement.
TACCGATGGTGATCAATGCGTGCGCCGCCTTCGGCCCCAGGCTGGAGCCCACTGCGGGGCGGTAAATAAGCGTGCGGATGTAGTAGTAAGCCAGCGCCTGCGATTCGTTAGCACACACAATTCTGAAAATACCTCAAGGCTTGTTTGACATACCAAGAGGGGCGATCGGCTGCCAGTGATGTCTGTGGAAGGCTTGTCCTGCGCAAAGGTGAGTCTCAGATGCGTAGGCAGATTGTCGTACCAAGCGTCAAGCTCGGCGTCGAGGGACGACATCTGCTGCAGTGAGAGCTCATGCGTGGCTGAGGCGGGATAGTTCTTCTCCAAGACCTTGGCAAGGATGCGTGTGCCGCGGAACAAAGCCAAGGCACTGGACAGCCGGGTGTACTCGCCAGGGAGGGTGGGCTGGAAACCCTTCTCGGTGACGTATTCATCATCGGTATCAGCGGGGTACTCAGCCTGAATGTCCTCCTCCCTGAGGAGCTTGGGGAGTCCCAGGATGGCAGCAGAGAAGCTGTTGAATGAGTCAGTATATGAGTTGCCATCAGGCTTAAGAACTCATGGGACTTACCAGTCGAGGGTGTACAGAGTCCAGAAGACCTTCTTTCGCGTCTCGATGGTCAAGGCGCCGAAAGAGAAGCGCTTCTGGCTCTGGTGTAGGCCGAGGCGGTGAGAAAGGCCAATAGCAATGCCCTTGTAGTGCTGTAGACGCTTGTAGTCGGCGCGCATGGTACAGTACAGGAGGGCCAGGGTGAGGCACTGGAGGGTATTCATGGTGTTCTCCATGAGAACAGCGTCAAGGGCATTTTGCCATTGTTGCTCGCAGATGGCAAGCTGTGCGAGATCCGGGGCATCCGATGACAATCCGGCGATGTTGAAGACGAGGTAGAGCTGAGCGAGCTTGTGGTTGCTCTTGACCTTCTCGGGGTCGGCGACAAACTCTTCATAGACGTGAAGAAAGGTGGGTTTGTGGAGGATGGGGAAGAGTGGTGCCCACTCCTGGAAGTAGACGTTGACGCAGCGGTCTGAGAACAGGCGAGGAGGTATCCTCACGGGGTGCTCGGAAGTCCTGGGACCAAGCGACTCACAGCCCTGGATATGCAAAAATGCCTCGGGATTGAAATCCGTTGTGGGCTTGCCAGTCTCCTGGACCTTGCGCTTGAAGGTCTCTGCAAACTCGGTCAGAACGGCGCACGGAAAGAGAACATGTCAAATTCGGAATTTGAAAACTCACCGATGAAAGAGCGGCCACTGGAGGCGCCCATAAAGTATGAGTCTGAGTTTTCGACGCCGAGGAGTAGGGGCGCAGCCTGCACGCGGAAAGTATCTTCCTTTGCAGAGTGGGCTTCGGCCCGGGCCTCCGGGGACACGGGAGCTGGGCTGGAGACCATGGATGGGCGCGTGCGGTTGTTGTGCATCTTGGAAAGCATCTCGATCTTCTCATCCTTCTCGTCTAGTAGGTCCTTGAGCTCTCGGGTCTCGGCCTCGAGTTGGCGCACTCGCTCCTCTAGAGACTCGGTGTAGCCGCGGGGGAAGGCGCGGCGACTGAGCTTGTCGCTGGTCCGGCACTCAAAGCCGACGTTTGAACATTGCGAACAAGTTGGGCGGATTCCGTCACATCGGATCTTCTTGCTCCGGCAGCGGTCACAGGCTTGGGCGATCCGGCTCTGGGAGCTAGTCCCCACCTTGATGACCTTCATGGGTAGGATTCCAGGCATGTTGGGCGGTATTGTGCGTGGTGGTGATGGCGAAAAGAGGAATGTTCGTGAGGGTCGTTGCAAACAGGGAGTCGTTTCCAGGTCCTTTGGGGCCGGATGTCGTCCTTGGTCCACCGGCTATTTCATCCAGTCATACCAGGGCCGCAGAGTCGAGATGTGTTTCTAGGCCGAGGTGTTGTCCAGGTGGTAAGGTTGTATCAGGTGCCGAAGTCCGGGTGAGGGGTCTCAGTAGCACAAGTCAAGAAAAGCAGAAAGTGGTTGGGGGTATCTGGTATATTGAAAAGCGGAAGAGATGGGAAAGATGGGGAAGATATAGATAGATATGATAACAGGAACTGAGAGTGAGAAGAGCAGGGGGGAATCGGGAATCAGAAATCAGGAACAGCGGCAGTTTTTAGTTTTGGAAGATCGGGGGTGGGAAGAAAGAAGAAGAAATGAAGAAACGGGGGGTGAAGCCAAAGGCGCAAGTGTGGAGTACGAATGGGAAAATCCTGGGGCAGTCCCGGGGGTCGGCGCTCGTGCCAACCGAGTCAACCGCTAGCGCCATGGAAGGTACCTAAGTAGATACCTCGGGAGCGGCAGCTGTTTCGGTGGGCTGCCTGAGAGCCTTTCAGGTACCCTCTGCTGTAGAAACCCCGGGGGGAGGCGCCTAGGCCGTTCCAGGGCAGCTTGTCGATGAATGGGGAGGACACCTCAGCACCACGGATACCAGCTACCCGCGCGGTGCATGGCGGCGGCCAGCGAGGTCAGCACGGTACCAAGGTACATACAGTACGAAGACGAAGTGCCCTACGGCCCCCCAAGCCGCACGCTGCAGCAACGCCCACCACCACCTAGCACTAGCGCGAAGTGGGGCCCCAGCGCTGGGTCGGGGGCGCGGTAGGTACCTGAGGTACCTACAGCCGCAGCCGGTGTCAGTGTGGCATGCCCCTAAGCTTGGCCGGGCCGGGGAGTGTGAGTCGTGACTGGACTGGGGACTTGGGGTGTGGCACTGTGGAGGGGCTGCAGCGAGGGGGGGGTGTCTATCTGTCCCAGCTCCAGACTCGCAAATCGATGTCGTGTCCTTGCCTTGCTTGCCCGTGGGGGAGGAGGGGCGTTTCTCTCTTTTTTCTTTTCTTTTTCCTTCTTCTTCGCCGATGACGGTTCCGGGGTATGCCGTTGGTAACGCAGTGGTCGAAGGATGACCCTGGGGAAACCACATGCCTGCCTGACCCTGACATGTCGCTGTGAGAGCGCGGCGCGGCGAGAGATAAAACATGTGCCAGCAGCATATCATATCCATACGACCCAAGTTCACACCACAGAGGCAATCATGAATCGCTCTGCTGTTACCTGAAATGAAGGAACGGCATCACTAGCGCCCCGAACAAAGGCTAAATGGGGAGGGGGTCGGCTGATATCGGGGAGGAGTTTGTCTATCGTCGTGGCCCAGACCAGACTGCACAAGTGCCATGGTGAGATTCCCATCCCATCCTATCCAGTCAAGCTCTCGTCCGCCCGTCGTTGTCCCTTGTCAAGTGCGGGCTGCGCATTGCGCATTGCACATTGCTGCAGAACGAGGGCATATCGCCCCCTTGGGGGTCTCCTCATGCAGCCTTCTCTCGTCTTCTCTCCTTGTCCTTCCAAAACGGGGAAGCCGTTGTGAGACGTCACGCCGTGTATGCCCTCCCCGAGCAAGAAAAGAGAAGCTCTCGGTTGCTCGCAACGGCTTCAGCAGTATACTGCCCATCCTCGTCCTTCTCTCGGCCGTCCACATCGTCGTGAAGATACCCCGGATTGTTCAAGGTCCCCGGATGCGGGGAAGCCCAGGGCGCAACTCACCTCAACCTTGAGTTTCCCGTTGCCCACCGCCCGCTGGCCACCAACTGGTCGGTCTGGTAGCTCAGCCCGGCCCAGTGCAGTCCAATCTCGCACGAGTCCATCCACACTCGCCCAGCGTTCGCGTGCCAGCTCCTCCTCTCGTGCAGCATGGCGCCGTCCGTCGTCTGCTCGCCATCTCGTCACCCTCGCTCCACCTTCTGCCCCTCCGCAGGCCACCTCCTCGTCGCCCACACGCCACCAGCCCTCCCCGCCTCGGACCCCAGGCACTTGATGGCTGTTCAGCACATGGCTCACAGCTCGCTAGCAGGTCAGGCCGTTCCCGTGCGTGCGATCTGGGGGATTGGGTTTTTAGCCGTCTCTTAGTGAGTGCTCGCGACCACGCTACCACTAACACCGTCCACCGCCTGCAGCCGGCCAATCAACGGGTCCGCAGCCTCCTACCCCGGAGCCGCCCCAGACTCTCGCCCGGCCATCGTCCGTAGGCCACCCGTCTCGGCATCATCCAGGTGGTTGTCATCGATGGAACCGTCCCAGTCCCGCCTGGATGGACTCCAGGTTTCCCTGCATCTGCCACGAGCGCCAGCAATAGATCGTACGCGGGGTGATGCCACTGCGGTACGTGCACTGATGGCAGATGGCAGATGCCCCAGAGACAACATCCGAGATCCTCGATTGTCCCATTTAACATGGACCGAGACCCCTTCCTTAAGCCGCCCATTCCCCAGATTATCCTGGGGAGCAGTCTAGGGTCCCAAAGTTCATCCAACCCCGCAGAGTCTGAATCTGGGGAGCGTCCTAGGGTTCAGCATGATCCACGGGGAGGCTATAGCCAGCGCACAACAACGCTTCGAAAGAAGCTGGAGCCAAACCCACACTACCGTCTGAAGTTCGACTCGATTCAGTCATGTCCACCACCTTGGTGGGATTCCAGCTACTTGGAACCGTACAGTATGATACTGTGCAAGCAGGCCCGGCAGCAAGGCGCCCTACGGTGCAGCTAAGGGCTCACCGCGGTGTGACGCTGACACAGGTGACGGACTTATGGTTCAAAGGACTCGAACAAAGGAAAACTTCAAACTCGCCCTAACCTTCATTCACGTAGCAGCGCAGCATCGCAGCAACGATTCACACAAGATTCGCTCACGCGAGCTACTCAGATAGCGCCGGCTTCGCATTGTGCCCGTGTCTCGAACCCGCCTCCGCACGCCGTCCGTGCCATGCTGGAAGCTCTGGCGTAGTCTGGCGCCGTGTCAAGGCTTGTTTGAGTGTCTGGGAACAAGCCATCGAGAACCGGGGGAGCCGCAGCCCCACTTCGGAGCCGCAACAATTGCGGATGCAGATCACTGATCCGCAGCTAGGCTGTCTGCGCTCTAGAATGGGGAATTTCACTGTCTCAAGCCTGGAGCCTCAACTGCCTGAGTCTATCAATTCTGCGATCTGACTCCTATTCTAGCCCCATGATGATGCGCGTAGGGCCTGGCGCATGTCGCATCTGAGCGTGCGTTCCAGGGGCGGCGAACTATCTACCCAACCTCCCGAGTCCCCGTCTGCACCGCGCTGCACAGGACCCCGTGCTGGACATCCACCCAAGGAATGGGGCCGCTGGGGCCGCTCTCTAAATCAGGGAGTCTCTGCTACCATCTAGTCTCTGGTGACCCGGTCTCTGGGAGGTTCGAGGAGTCGAGCTTCACGACTTCCGCCATCGTGGTATGTGTCTCGACTCTTGGTCTCCAACAACGGGCCAAATTACCCCGAGTCGCATCCCAGCAGGTCCGTCGGTCAGCCTCTAGTGCGGCGTCGCAATGGCTACGGCTCCGTCCTGACGCAATCTCTACATGCATCGTCCTTCGTACCTCGTACATGAGTAATGATCCACGACCAACGGCAAGGTCAGTGATCGGCCGGTTCACGGTGGAAATTAGCGCGGTTCGAGTCAACGTTTCCACAATCTCTTCGAGGGTAGCAATGCTATCCCAAAACCTGTCGCAAACCAGGCAACTCTGGATGCGGTTCTGCCTCTCCTGGAAATGATCGGGGGGCGCTGCGACCGAGTTGGTGTTTGCTGAGCGTGGGATGTGTGGGATCCGTGCCGCGCTGGGCGTGCGCTTAGATCTCTTCTCCTCACGAGAAAGGCCCGGGGAAGACGTGCGACCAACGAAACCCCAACAAGATCCCCCGCATGGCACCAAAAAAAACGCATCTCTCCGGCCTCGATCCGGCTTCGTCAACCCTGGACCATGTCTTGATGCAGTTGCTGACGCCTCAGCCCCGGCTCTGGGAGCTATAACCATGACCTTTTTACTTTCCCATTGCGTTGCATCGTTTTAGTCACAATCTGACCGTATCGCATTCACTCTGATGAGGAAAGCTCAGGCGTTAGATGTAACCGGTTCCGCAGACATAGTAAAATGCACAAAGGTCCTTGGTTGACTCGTGGCAGACATGTACAAAGGGACACTTGGCAACGGTTGGCCTGCGTTGTGTAGTCTTCCTGTGCATTTCTTTCGCTGGCGCTGGGAGACCGCGAGCGTGCCAATTTCTGTGTGCGTGCCTGCCCTTGAACTAGGAAAGAGAAGGGCACACCAAATTTCCCTGTCAAATTCCTACTATGGTAGACAAATTTGACCGCCTATGCCGCGTACCGTACTCGGACGGAGCACAGCTTCTCCGCATAAGACACCAACCCAACCGGCGCAAATCGACGCCCTCGAAGGTAACGTCAAAGACAGCGGAACCTGGCCGAAACCACGGCCGCAGCACCGATCTCGGTCCGCTGCCCTTGCCCTTTCTGGTGTTGGATGAACTGGTTGGGAGACGTGGTAGGATACTCTCCAAGAAGACGAGAATGGCCCGGAATATCGGTGCAGAAGTAGCGTCCGTTTTGCTTCCTCCAGTGTGAGACGGTGCATCCAATCCTTCGCGGCAGTTGGTGTGCCACGAAACCAACGGCGACGTAATTCATTGGCGTAAGGGTTGGCGAGGTCAACGGCGACTTGCGACGCTCTCGAACGACCTTGGGCTGCAGCGTGCGTGAGGAGGTGCGTGAGGAGGGTCCGAAGCGTCCAGAGAGGGTTTAGCGAGCCATGCCCCACGTAACCGAGGAAGCGAATTCGACGAGACTGAAGATTGCATTAAGGTGTGCTCGGTCAGCTAAAGTCTTCGTCGTCATTGGCTGCATCGGCTGGCGCTTGTCCGTCCTGGGCTGCTTCCATCGATCCGAGATATGCCACCACGTGGTCGTCCGCGAAAAGGTGGGTCTTCTATACTCGGCAATGGCGCATCTTGTTAGTCGCGATACATCCAACGACATATGAGGCAAAAGCACAGAGCGTGCAAGTTGTCGTCGGTGAAGGTACTGTCTCTTGCCTCCCCGGTTTTTGGCCTTGCCAGACCAGTGGGTCTTCGATGAACGCGGAGGCGTTCGGGAAGTTTGAGGGGTAATGCTGGGGCCGGGAACCTGGGGAAATGGCCAAGCTTCTCATGGGTTGTGGTTGTCCCAGCCATCCCAGAATGGGGAACTCAGCAAGTCGATCTCTGTCCTCAATTGCCATCCTGAGGTCGCCACCTGGTTGATCACTTGATCATGATGACGAAAAAAGAAAATTCTAAAGAGAAGGAATTGATTGAAACCAACTTCACGTACCTGTTCTTCTAGTACTTCGGCAGCTCTCTCCAGAACACTGGCCTCGATCCGCACGAGGACTGTAGCTGCTCCGATGCAGCCCTCTCTCACCTGTCCCACCTGGCGTAACGGCTCTAGTTGATCATGGGGAAAACCGGAGCCGAGGTGCGTCAACTGTGCCGATACAAACTCGTGCAAAACGGCCACCACCCGAAGTTTAAACACCTGCCGGAGCGGGTGTCCCTCGATAAGCGTTTCGAAGTCGTGCTCTCGCCCGGTCACATCCTCCTCTTGCCAGAACAACCTTAGTTGCTGGTCCCCATCGGAATCCTGCAGCACTCGAAATTCAAGGCCGTCTTCCTCGTTGAGGCACATCAAGTAAGCAAATGGGCTTGACCATTCCAGTCCCCCATCTGTCCGAGATAGCTTCAACGATGGTCCTCTATTAAAGATGTGGAGTTTGGCTCTTCCTAGCGGGTCGTCGGGCATGGCATCCAAGGGAAGCACTAGTTCGTGCGCGGCGGAGTCGGGGTCGATGAAGCCGTAACTAAAGAGCATTTCGGCGGCTGACTTTGCTTCACCGTATGTAATGGTCACCTCTTCTCCACCTGTCACCTCCACACCGGGCCGCAGCATTAGCACGACAGCATCCTGATCGTCCTCCTCATAATAAGCCGTTGGGCGGTGTGAGTGGTTGACCATATCAAGCCCAGGAACCATGGCGTCCCCAGCTCGGGGAAGTTCCAGGCATCGGGATCGGTACCAGGCGTCAGCCAAGATCCAGTCCTCCTTAGTTGCAGTCTCCTTCTCCCAAAAGAGCGAGTTCCAAAACGCCAGCCCCGAAGACTTTTCGTGCAACTCATCAAACTCCCTCGTCAGTGTGGATAGCTTAGCCTCCAATGCAGCCTGTGGTCTAGTCAGCGCCCTTTTGTCCATTTCCCCAGAGGATCCCTAGCCCTCATGCCATCCATCGCGGGGAAGTTGCGGTTCCGCAATGAATGAGCCGAATCTAAGGACATTCATAAACTCGGGGTAAAACTGACCTCTAAAGAAGTGCCTTTTAGCAAGGCTCGCTCATTTTCGGTCCACATCGTGGGAACGGGGATGTGGCGCGGCAAGAACTTGATGTACTCGGTCCAAGGCGATGAGGCGCACCCTCTGTGGCCAGCATGGCCACGGCTCGACGTGATGAAATGCGCCATGAGGTACAGCAGGATGTCGTGCCTAGAGGACTTGAGTAGCTGTTAGCGAGCTTGCCGACCAACACCTCGGGGTGCTGTGCCGCCCTGTTGGGTGTGTTGTACCTGGTGGCCGGCACTGTCAAGCAGCTGACGGAAGTTTTGGTCGACATTGGCATATTCCTTCACGGCGGCTGCCGACAGCACTAGGTCGTGAGGGATTCGCAACAGCGTCGTCGGGCTCTCCCCGATGTTTTCGGTTCCCTCTCCACCGGCGGCGGTTGCGGCGGCTGTTTCAGCGGTCGTCGTGGTTGTTGACGTCGTGGTCGTCGTTGTCGTCAGATTCCTTTCCGCCACCAAACCGAAGCCCTTTCCTTCCGTCTCGGCCAGCTGGGTGTTGGTGAACTGCACATCATTGAGGCGCGCCCAAGCAGGAAACGCGTCAATTGGCAATGAGGACGTCGACGACATAGTGGAATCGGAGACTCGAGCAGAGGAAAACGATGAGCGAGGCCTTTTAAAAGAGAACTGTCTCGTCGAGCTCTGGCAGGCCTGGTTGGTACGTAGAGGAAATTGATGTCCGAAAAAGTCATGCAGTTGTGTGACGATGAGGCCTTTTTAGAGGGGCGACTGGGGTAAACGCCTGGGGACTTCGATGTCCGCTGGCGCGCCAGTGGACTGGTCCACTGAAAGATGTTTCTTACAGTGGAGTATTTGGCGGTGCTATTGTCCCGTGTGAGGGCATAGCCGAGGACAAACCGCTCAACGCCCCAGCGCAGACCTGCTTTGGTATAATGAATGAGACATTCGAAGTCTTAGCCGAGGATTTGTCTGGCCATTATGACGGCATTAATGCCAGCAAAGGTTGATGGGCTGGGTGCTACGAGGAAGTCGAAACTCATGTATCATGGTGTGATACCTCGGCCAGGTGGAACGTCACCTAGGATCATTTTAAAGGCCACAGTGGTTATTGTATGTTCCAGTTCAAGCATCTCCTACACGAACCCAACCAGCAGCCGTATTATTCCAGGAATGGCAATGCATCCTTTGCAAAACACACAAGAAAATTACTGAATTCTGTCTCACCACCTGCATGACCGGACCTTTGAATGTTTTCCGGAAGGGCGGCAGCAGTATCTTCCGTGTAAGTCAAAAATCTAAGCCAGGCCGGTGACTGACGGAAAATCCCCGGGGCTATCATGCATCAGGTCCACCCATTGGACTTGCCTCCCGCTGCAGGAGCCTTTTGAAGAGCGATGACGGATGTGGCCCGGCAGGGAATCCTGGGAAGGTCCGACTGAGGATTGCGACCCCACTACCAAAATTGTCTGCCGAGTCTCATCAGAGGCTTCGGTTCGATGGCATCGTCGCTCCAAGGTCTTAGCTGCATCACCAACCTCATCACTACGCTCACCGCAAACGCATGGCCCGCGTCCCTATCCGATAGCCTTATACCATCCGGCATATCGAGCGGCATCAGCTGATCGTGAAGGAGCTTCCAGCTCTCTCGGTACAAGCCACTCAATAGTCTCTAGTTTCCACGCAAAAGGGCAGACAATAACTCATTCACAATGGGTCGCGATCCGCTTATCGGCCTCGTGGGCAAGCCGTCGGCAGGAAAGAGCTCTACGCTCAACAGCTTGACCGATGCCTCCTCCAAAGTTGGTTGGTACAAAGATCCCAGCCGAAGCCGCCACCGTGGACGCTGATCTCAGTTTTCCATAGGCAACTTCCCGTATGCGCCCTCCGTTGCTATACCATCGCGTGCATTTGTCCTTGTTTCATCGGGTGCGGTTGCGAAGCTGACCATTCCTCGCCAGCTTCACTACCATTGATCCCCAGCGTGCGATTGGCTATCTTCAGATCGAATGCGCCTGCGCGAGGCATAACCTCCAAGACCGATGCAAACCCAACTATGGATCATGCGACGGCGGTCGTCGCTCCGTTCCCATCGAGCTCCTCGATGTCGCCGGGTTAGTTCCTGGAGCCCATGAGGGTCGCGGCCTTGGAAATAAGTTCTTGGACGATTTACGACACGCAGACGCGTTGATCCACGTCGTCGATGCTTCGGGGACTGTTGATGCCGAGGGCAAGGAGACGAGAGGCTACGATCCATCCGTGGATATTGCATGGCTGCGGAGCGAGATCGTCGCCTGGATTCTTGGCAATCTAATGCAGCGATGGGGCTCAATTCGTCGACGACACATGGCCATCAAGGCCACTGCGATAGAAACCCTGCGCGGCCAGTTCTCAGGATATGGCGCCACATCCAACGTTATCAACCGCGCAATAGATCGGAGCGGCGTGAAGGAGCCCTTGGAGGACTGGAGCGACGAGACTGTCAAGACCGTGGTCAATGCATTTGTTGACGAGAAGTTCCCAACCGTCATCGCGCTGAATAAGATCGACCACCCAGACGCTGACAAGAACATTTCCAAGATTGCAAAGATGCAAGATCCGAATTTCATAGTACTATGCTCTGCCATCTCGGAGATTTTTCTCCGAAAGATGGCGAAACAGGGTTACATCAAGTATGTTGAGGGCAGCGAGTTCGTCGACACCAAGGAGGACTTGATAGAGCAAGGCGACCCAACTGGTGGTGGTCTAAAAGATCTCGACGAGAAGAATCGGAATCGGATAGAGAACCTCAAGGACATGGTACTCTACCGATTCGGCTCAACAGGCGTCGTCCAGGTGCTTTCAAAAGCAGCCGAGATTCTCGGTCTCGTGCCCGTATTCCCAGTCCGAAACACTTCGACTTTCAGCTCCGGTGCAACAGAATCCAGGATGGTCTTCCGAGACTGCGTACTAGTTAGGAAGGGTTCAACAGTTGCCGAGGTTGCTCGAAAGGTCATGGGCGATGCGCCAATCGCATTTGTGGAGGGCGTCGGAAACATGCGAGTGGCTGAGGATGACCTTGTGTCCGTGGGGAAGAACGACGTAAGTCACCCCGCTACCTGTCCTATTGCTCTGCTGATGAGTTGCAGATATTATCCTTCAAGGTCGGAAGAGGCTAGGTTCCATGTCGAGTGCTTCGTGCATTATTTGGTAGTCTCGCACTTGTCGTTTCGAGATAGTTTGGCCTCCAACCAAGCGTGAGACATGGTGGAAATACACCAGGCCAATGAGCAGCACTAGCCAATGCTTTGATGCCAATTTACGGGGGTATATAGAATCACAATGGTCTGGTTTAGATAAAACGTTGAGCTGCCTAGTCGCAGTTTGTTGATGATGCATGAGCGGAATACAACTAAGGACCTGCTTAGACATGAGATGCCGTAGCAGCCAGTGTAAAGAAACTCATGAATACGAACCGCGCATGCAACTCCTGTATGTATCCTGGAATACGTATCATAACAAAGTCACTCGCCTTGCCGTGCTACCCTTGCTTCTCGATCCACTCTTATCAAGCCGGTAACTAAAAGAAACATAACATCACTCCTCTAGAGGCGCAGGCCATTGGCACTCTCTCTGTCCCCAAACCATTTGCACTCCCGACTTGGCCGCCAACGCCGTGAGCTGGTCTAGCATCACGCCGTGTACCGTGCGTTGATAGATTTTGCGAAGCTTGGTGGCCCTGAGGATGGCCTTGACAAAGGAAGCGAACTCGCCGTCTACATAGAAGCTGGAGTCGAGCTCGATCACCTCAAGATTCGGGAAGCTAGCGAGGAAGTCCGGCAGCATCATGTCGAGGTCGTCGCGAGGGTTGGAGCGGAAGCGAAACTCAAAGAGGCCCAGGTTGCGAATCGAGGACGCACTGCGCAGCCACGCGTAGTCTTGGAGGTGCTGCGAGCTCGCGGCGCCCTCGCGCATGCCGTGATCGTCTAGTGGGAAGACAATGTCCAGCGTGTGAAGTTTGCCAGCTGCGAGAGCGGGGCTGATGATCTCCTGGAGATTCGCCGGAGAGCCCGTGTTCCGGGACAAACGCAGGGATCGAAGGTCTTCATAGTAGTTAATATGAGTGAATTCGTTTGCCGAGTCTTCTGCGGGTTGTTGGTTCGGCATTGTTCTTGGTAACTTGAATTCCAACGGCCCGTATCGATCTAATCTCCAAGTAAAGTCAAGATCGATGTACTGAAGAGTTTTGCCTCGTTGTATCGAGATCAACCGCCGAAAGTTATCTGCAGTCTCCGTGTCAAGACGTCCGTTCTTTTTCACTACCACGGTCTTCAGGTCTCCCCAGGCTGTGTCGATTTGGTCGTGGGAGAGGTCAGTGGAGCCCAGCTGCACATCACTGAGCCATAACTGCTGCAGCTGCGGTGTCTTGGAAACAAATTCGAACTGTGGCGGTCAGGTTTGCTAACGCGGGTACGGCGAGGATCCTTACAAGCTCCAGTCGAAGTGGGTATGGTCTTTCGTGTTCCTCAAGCCGCAGGATTTTGAGCATAGGGAGGGTAGGGAAGTCCAGGCTCGTTCGGCTCCCAAATTGAGGCAGGCCAGCGAGATGAAGAGACTGCAGGCTCTCTGAAACGTTGCGTAATAGAGGCCCTAAGAAGTTGATATGGAGAGCAAGGAACTCCACCATGTGGACATGAGTTAGCTCCGTAAAGACGCCCGGTCGTTCAGGCATTTCAATCTTGGCGTCAGTGCTACCATGCAAGGTCAGGGTCCTCATATGTCTCGATCCTTTCAAAAGGACGATGAACTTTGATTGCGTGAGTCCAAACCGCAGCACATCTTCGATGGCCAAGTCACGAACGTCGTTGCCAGAATATGACACCAACTTTTTCAGACTTTCAGCTCTTGGCGCGGGTCGATTAGAGGGTTGTTGTTTAAAAATTAACGACCGCCAAAGACGCTCGTTTCCGCGGCTGGTAAGATACTGTTTCCAGTCTTTAGAGACACGAAGGCATCGTCTGGTGGTAATGCCGGTTAGCCACGGGGGGTCTGGTTCAGGGTTGCCAGAAACATACACAAGAGTTGCCAAGTCCATAAAGTGAAAAAAACGTTGAACGATTTCCTGGGGATTTTTCAGTGGATCTCGCCGAGAATATCGAAGATGCAAAGGTTGCCTTAGGGTGTGCAAGGCCTGCCAGAAAGTCAGTAAAATAGTCATGGATCGATCGCCCAGTCTACCCGACCTTCATCTTGGCGTTGGTGGGGTTTCCGAGCTGTTGTCCGACTTCAATACCAGCATTGTAGACAGTCCATGCGAACTCATACTTCTTCAGAAGCCTCGCAATCTTGCCTAAGCGGAGATATCCCTAGATATATTAGACGTTTGGTGTGAATCCCTTCCGAGGGTTGCATACATCAAGGAGTCGAGGGGCCAGTTCCAGAATCCACTCGGCATCTTTCTGAGCGCGGCCCAGGTCTGGAATCGCCTCGAACGTTGCGGCGCGGTAATCCAAGGCCTGGACGTGTAGATAGTTGTCGCATTTGTTGAAAGTTTTGCCCACCGAACACTTGCAATTGTACATGGCCTCTTTAAAGATGGAACCGCCCTCTAGAGCGACCTTCTCAAAGTTTTTACAGGTGCATCGCTCCCGCTTTATGCCCCGAGTACAGGGGCAAAGCTTCATCGCCTTGTCGGTGTTAACGACACATCTCAAATAGGGACAAAGCCCATGGACATACCCTGGTGAATTGCTCGAGGGCGGGCCTAAAGCGTTTTTGCACATAGTGCTGGCGACCTTCCTGGATCATAGACTCCATATTTTCCGAGTAGAAAAATGATGCTACTGGGAGGCCTGCGTGAGTCAGATGACCAGACTTGTTGAACTGGAGAACAAGGGACTATGGGGACGCTTACCGGTGAAAGTGTTCGGGCCCTGTTTGGCGTCGGCGCTGCCAGAGTCGCGAAGGTATAGGGTAACTGATCTGTCGATTTAGAAGGGGACACAGGGCGAATCGAGCGGTCACCCTAGTCTCGCTTCCATGGAGCCGCAGAAGGATTGAATATCTAAATACCAGGTGTTCAAACTTTGATGGGCTTCGCAAATTCTGATTGATGACGGCAGTAAGAGCACCTCTGCAGATGGTGAGAGAGGGATGGAAATTGAGATGGGTTTGCACGTCTCATTTCAAGCTCGGCACCGCAAAGAGTTAATCCGAGTGCGTATCAGGGAATCCCGGGGCTGTATGCAAAGTGACCTTCACTATCTGTTATCGAGCCAGAACGCAAGTCTCGACATGAGATTTCGTAGGTACCCAGCTTGATTGTTAAGAGGCGCGTGAGAGCAAGAATAGTACCTATGTAGGTAACAAGGTCGTAGTTGAATAGCTCTAGCGACGCGATTGGGGATGAACCCCGCTTTCGCACATATCACATATCGGTGTCACGGTTATTAGTCCGCGGCCCAATAAGTAAAGCTTCACTATATTTAATGCCTGAGGAAGTGTGTGTGATCTTGCCATCTTGCCTTTCAATCATTCAGTCGTACCTTTAGAATGTCAACTAGCATTCATTGATACAATACTCTTTTCTAGAACTGGGACTGTAATTGATTGATAGCGGGTACGTGTTTCGAAGTAATGATAGCAGCTTATGTATACCTAGTAATCTACACCCGGTAAGTAGGCGGTAGGTAAATAGAGGTCAACTTTCGCAACGTTCTTTTTCCTCCTTTTCACGACAGTCAATGCTACGATTTCGAACGGGTTGATCAGATAATTTTTGAACTTATCATGCGCTGTTTAAAGTAAGTCATCGCGATGTCGGATTTGGTTGAAGAAGCCTGGCTAGGTCACTGGTAGCAAAGTGGCTCCGCCGACGTTAAAGCCGCTGAATTTTCTGGTTCAGACGAGGCCCAGCTGCAGGAGAGTTTATATGTTACGTCTAAATCATTATTGCTTCTCAATTCTGGTGATTTTGGCCATTGAGGCTAATCGTGGCTGATATAAACCCTCTTACTCCATTGCTAATCCAGCATTCTTCCCCGTCAACGAGGGAGTCTGCTTGTACAACTTGTTCCACGGCAAGTCCCCTGGTCACCATACTGTGTCAGCATATCGCTGTAGCTGTCAACCAAACTTCTTACTGACCTTGCTAACGCCCAGCGTCTAGACGTTCCGTCTTGGCCACCACTCCCACTATCCCAACTAAACTTGGTAGCAACCGGTGGCGTAACCCATTGGTCGTTCCTCCAAAAGTAGGGTGTTGTGATGGTCCCTTCCATCACCGATCCGTCATCCCGATTGATGACGAGAGCCTCTTTTAGATCTATAGGAGATATTTTGGCTCGTTCTCGAGCAGAATCATACATGGCTCTTTTTGTGGTCTTGTAGTGAGTATACTCTGACCTCGAGGTCTCGGCGCGATCCACAAGTAAAGTGAACTGATATTCTCTCTTTGGATCACCTTGAACAAGAGAGGAGCCCGGCGGAGGAAGTCGTGTGGGAAGCAAATTTTCCAATGGCAGCTCAGAAGTGTCGAATTTTTGGACCTTGATCTCACCTTCCCGGGAGACAACAATTCGGAGTCGCAAGGGATTCGTTAGGCATGGTCCGACCACGTCTTGGATGAGCCGAGACAAGTTTTGGAGCCCATCGCCACCATCGAGTACATCGACTGCAGGCTGCCATTTCCAATGGGCTGCAGCTTTCAGCATTCGATCCCTGTGAAAGTCGAGCATGTACAGCGACGACTCATTCTCGAAGTTCCAGCCTACGCCAGTGAGACCCTTTCTTGGGACCTCACGAAGACGAGGGTCATGTCTAAGTGAAGTAAACAACGAGAATTCGTCGCTCATGTTGAAACGTTGAGTAACGGAGCTGATTTGAGGGTTGGGAGAAGTGGGGCGGCCAACAGGAAGACAAACGGATTTTGAGATCGGCAATGTTTCCGGCAAGGGCAAGCCGGGCTCGATGTTAGTCATCCCTGCGCGACTGGGGGTCGACAACGAGGACTGACAACGCAGCATCGGCGTGAAAATTGGATAATCAATACGGAATGTGTGACTGTTTTGGGACGAGATGCCTATTGCTGAGGGCATGTCTTGGAGCTAGAATAGAGATTGTTTGCTGGGCTGATGTAATATCAATACCAGGGGGGGTTATGAGAGTCTTCAATCCCCATTCGCCTCGGCGTTTCGTTGAACTTTATGTGGACAAGACAGAAACGTGTGGTAGGTTTGGTGAATGCTGTAGTTCCCAAGCCCGGTACTGTGCATATGCGTCTGGCCGAGCAATTGACCTGTAAGGACACAGAAGAAGGCTCCGAAGCAGACACAGAAATGACCAGGGCGCACCAGCAACCGAGCAACCCAGCAACCCCGCAACAAAGTCACATCATCCCACTTCGAAATCATCAGACCGGCAAAACTCGCTAGGTTCCAACGGCAAGGCCCATAGGCAGAGGGAAACAAAGTGACTTCACTTCAGGCCACACGCAGCACGGCAGACCGCACCTGGGACCGACGAAGCGAGGTGTTGTTTACCGCGTACTCCGCAACCAAGCCAAGTTCCACGTCAGGACAGTGGGCGCGGCCGACGAGTACACCCAATACCCGTCGACGTAGTGGACAAGCAGGCACTGCTTAGGTAGCGGTGCATGCTGGTGGTGCTTGTTAGCGGTGCATCGCGGCATCATCGGAGTGCCTCAGGCATAATCGGAAAAACTTTCAGTGGACCCGGGCTGAGCTGGGCGCGCCAAATTTCGAAGCCGCCCGTTAGCTTTTTTTGCGCGAGCCCAGCTCGTCGCAGCTATAACCGCGCCCCTACATCATCGGCTCTCCGACTACTGCTTCAATCCGCCCCGACGGCCTCGATTCGATCCTCCGCTCCCGCCGGCCCCGATAATCACAATCACACATAGGCTTCGTCATGTCGGCCCCCGTCCCCTCAATGCCCCCGGGCCGGCCCATTGCCATTCCCGTCGATTCGTCATCTGGCCTCTGGGAACGCCTAACGAACTGGGTTTCCGAGAACAAGGCCGCTGCCTACACCATTGCCGGTGCTGCCGTTGTTGTCACAGGCGCTGGCGTCGTCTACTACCTTAACGATCCCGTACGTCCTGTCTCCTCACCTTTATTTGCCGTTTCCTTCCCATTTGTTACTATGGATTTGGCTTCTACATCGAACCATTCCTTATCGCTTGGACCCCGACTAATCCATTTACCCCTCTTAGTCCAAATCCGATTCAACTCCCAAACTGAGCAAGAAGGAGAGGAGAAAGCGAAAAGATGCAGAGCGCAAGGGCCCCGACTCAAGGGAGGCCGCCTCTACCGGTCCTTCGCAGCCCCAATCCGCCTCGGTTCAGAGCGAAGCTGAGCTGCCTGAGATTGATGAGCAGACCGTCACCACTCTGACCCAGCCCCAGCGCGAAGAGTATGCCGCCAAGCTGAAGCAGGCCGGTAACAAGGCCTACGGAGACAAGGCTTACAACCGTGCCATTGAGCTGTATTCCAAGGCCATTCTCTGCAAGCCCGACCCCGTCTTCTACTCCAACCGAGCCGCCTGCCACAGTGCCATGAGCGAATGGGATGAGGTTATTGAGGATACCACCGCCGCCATCAACATGGACCCCGAATACGTCAAGGCCATCAACCGCCGCGCCACTGCCTACGAGCACAAGAAGTACTACTCCGAGGCTCTTCTCGACTTCACCGCCTCCTGCATCATCGACAACTTCAAGAGCGAGTCGACTGCCCAGGCCGTTGAGCGACTTCTCAAGACTTTCGCCGAGCAGAAGGCCAAGGAGATGATGACCAACCGACCACCCAAGCTGCCCAGCCCTATTTTCGTTGGCAACTACCTCCAGAGTTTCAGGTCCAAGGATCGACCGGAAGGCCTCGAAGACGACGAGGAGCTGTCTCCCGACACTGGCAAGGGCCAGATGCAGATCGGTCTCCAGGCTCTAGAGAAGAAGACCGGTGACGGGTACGAGGAGGCGCGACAAGCTTTCGAGCAAGCCCTACAGATGGGCGAT
Organism: Neonectria ditissima; assembly: GCA_001305505.1. Classification (NCBI taxonomy): domain Eukaryota; kingdom Fungi; phylum Ascomycota; class Sordariomycetes; order Hypocreales; family Nectriaceae; genus Neonectria; species Neonectria ditissima. The sequence continues at coordinate 2,025,513 of LDPL01000040.1, read as the reverse complement.
TTGGACGAGTACGAGGCCCTGGCTTATAACATGAGGGGTACTTTCCGTACCCTGCTAGGTAACCACGCCGATGCGACTCAAGACTTTGACAAGAGCATTGAACTCGACCCCTCTATGACACAGAGCTACATCAAGCGTGCCAGCATCAGCCTCGAGCTTGGCGAGCCTGACAAGGCCGAGGACGAGTTCGCCAAGGCTTTGGAGCAGGACAACAACGATCCCGATGTTTACTACCACCGTGCTCAGGCCCACTTCATCAAGGGCGACCTCGCCGACGCCCAGAAGGATTACCAGAAGTCGATTGACCTGGACAAGGACTTCATCTTCTCCCACATCCAGCTCGGTGTGACCCAATACAAGATGGGCTCCATCGCCTCGTCAATGGCCACCTTCCGACGATGCATCAAGAACTTCCCCAAGGTCCCCGACGTTTACAACTATTATGGTGAGCTGTTGCTTGACCAGGGCAACTTCTCTGAGGCTATTGAGAAGTTCGACACCGCGATGGAGATGGAGAAGCAGACGAAGCCCATGTCGATGAATGTTCTGCCTCTGATCAACAAGGCTCTTGCCTTGTTCCAATGGAAGCAGGATTTCAAGGAGGCGGAGAAGCTCTGCCAGAAGGCTCTGATTAGTAAGTTTTCAAACTGACAACCGTACATTTTCCCACTGCTAACTGTCATTTGCAGTTGATCCCGAGTGCGACATTGCTGTCGCTACCATGGCTCAGCTCCTCCTCCAGCAAAACAACGTCCCCGCGGCCCTCAAGTACTTCGAGCGTGCGGCCGAGCTCGCCCGCACCGAGGGTGAGATTGTCAACGCTCTTTCTTACGCCGAAGCGACAAGGACACAAGTGATGGTCACGGAGAAGTACCCCAAGCTGGCTGCCAAGCTGGCCGGTGGTGCTGGTGGTCCCGGGGGCCTGCGCATGGGCCCTTGAACCACTGTAATGAAATAAAGGCGGCGGCGAGAAAACCGAGAGATGAACAAAGCTGGGCGCATGTAAAGTGTACGAATTGGAGAAGGAGGGGTGTCGGTCGGATCTTGGATGGGTTGCGAATTATTGCTCGCCGCCACCCGCCTACGAGCTCATCCGGCGAGGGCCTTGTCTTACAGGGAAGTGAGGAAGGCCTAATGCTTTGGAGTCGGGGAACTTGTAATGCACAATCGACCTGTTGTACCTGTATATAATAGTACTTCCCTCACCTTTGTTGGCAGCATACCATCGGTATCTACGAGCTTGACGCGGCGCTCACTGGAACAATTGGGCGGATAGTGGCTTGGATGGTTAAAAAGAACGGTCGTTTCCCGCAAGTCATTGCCTCGTATGTGCTGCGAACGTGCATCTCGTCGAAACCCCGGCTCGTGGGGACTATTATTTCCTACTACTTCGTACTGGGAGTTCTTCTCCAAGCCATCCAAACCGGTCTGGGTCATCCATAGATACAACTCCTCCAGAACCCGCAGCATTCCCCGTGCCACCACCCAAGCAGAACAAGTATTCCTACATAAGAAGCGAAAAGGATGTTGGGGAAACAAACAATGTACCGATACCAACAAAAAAAGCCTTCATAATCCTTTTTTTTCATGAAATTCTTTGTTCCCCGTCTGTCCGCCTCAAAATAGTGATTCTTCCCCAGCGTTCCGACGCTTCGGGGAAGTGAGAGAATTAAGTAATAGTGCGCATACGGGGGAATCGAACGTATACGCTGGTAAGGTCATAGACCAAGGCGAAATGAGGAGCGAAAACATCATCGAGAATCTATCGGGCGCTGGCGGGCTTACTTTTTGGTCAGAGCAACGCCAAGACCGACACCCAGAGCAATGGCGAGGACGATGAGCAGGACAACGAGAGCGCACCACCACTTGAGCTTGCGGCGGCGGCGAGCGTGGTCATTGGCGACCTTGACCTCCTCATTACCCTTCTCGATGTTCTCGACGGTGTTGACAGCATTGTTTTCGGCAGCGATGATGACGGGCTCGTGCTGCTCGACGGCGGTGGCAAGTTCTTGGTACAGGACGGCGAGCTCGGAGAGGGTCTGCTCGATGCGCTGCAGCTCGCTATGGCGGGCGCGCACATTGCCGAGAACAGAGCTAGCGTGGCCGGTGCGGTTCGTCCGGAGCTTTAAATTCATGTCAGTTGCATATCTTACTATGTTTCTTGGGTCTGGGGAAACTCACAGCCGTTTGGAAAACACCCTCATTCCCCCAATCGGCCTCGGAGGCCTGTTGGACCTCGTCTTCCGAAGCATCCGGGTTCACGATGCGGTACTGGCGGGCAATCTGGTCGCGGTAGCGCTGCCTGTAGTCACGCTCGATGCTCTGGTATTTGTCGAGCTCGGACTTGAAGAAGGTCTTGAGGGACGAAAGCTGGGTGCTCTTTGTGTTGCGGGATGTGTCGGTGGTCTTGACGAGGTCGCGCTCAAGGCTCTTGATGCCGTCCTTGATGGCGGTGTTGCGGATCTGGGTCTGGGCGACGTACTGCTCGAGCTGCTCCTTGGCGGCGCCGTCGGTGCTGCCTAGGGTGCGCTGATGGAGCTGACCGATGAAGTCGATGTCATTGGTAAGGGCCTTGATGTCGTTGCGCAGGTTCTGGACGCGGTTGAGGAAGTCATTCTGAGAGAGGGCGTTGGAAGATGCTGGCTGCTGGGTGTAGTCCTGCATCTCATATTGGTTGTGGCCTGGCTGTTCCTGGGCGTATGGGTTGGCCTGCGGGTTCTGTATCAGCCTCGTGGTCTTCGCTTGCTAGCTTGTGATGGTGGATTGGATGGTTCGCGGTGCAACGGGTGAGAGGGTGTGTTTCGCGAAAAGGAGAAGCTGCTTACCTGACCGTAGCCGGCCTCCTGAGGAGGACCCTCCTGGTAGGGATTCTGGTTGTACTGGCCGTAGGACATGGTGGACGGTACGGCGATGCTGGCGGAAAGCTAGCAATGGGAGTATAGTCCAGGTGGATGAGGTGATGTAAAAGAGGAGGAGCCGGAGGCGGAGGCGGAGGTGGAGGGAAGAGGACGGTAGGACGGGAGGAAGCGCAAAGAAACTGGGCTGTGCCAATTTGGCCGCTAAACCACAATGGCGCGGGTCCTGAGGAAATGTCGGGTGGTTGGCGGGATAAAATGGATCGGACGAGGGCGGGAAGAAGGATTTGGTGGAGAATTGGAGATTGGGACCGGGGTGGCTCTTTTTACGTCACTGTAGACAGACTGACGAGACGAGCAACAGCAGCAAAACTTGGCGTCAGCGGTAGCGTCAGCGTCCGTCAGCGACAGCAGCGTCAGCGACAGCAGTGACAGGCGACAGACACCCGACAGGTCCAACGGCTACAGGCGTCGGTCGCAGTCTAGAGCGCCCAGTTACAGGCGTCGGTGTCGGTGGCGCGCGCGGGATGGCGGAGGGGCACACCCAATCAAAGTTGAAACCGTCTGTGCGTAGGTCTGGAAACGGGGAATTCCCAAACAAAAACAAAAAGGGACCGCGAAATTAATTGTGCGATTGTGACAGCCGACACGGGAGCGCTTGGCAGGGCTGAGACAGGATCTAGACGAGGACAGAGCTGTGCAGGTTGCAAATTGTGGTTTGGAATTGAATCAGAGAAACGGCGGAATGGCGGCCGACGTCTGGGGCTTATGAAGCATCTCGCAAGGCTGCCAACTGCCCCCCGGGGGGAACGCTCGGCAGCCTCGGCCTCGGGTTCGTCCTTGGCTCCAATCCAATGGAAGCTCTCCGTAGTCGCCTCCATGCCGCCGCAGCAGCAGCAGGTCGTACGCAAGTGGCGGGGTGGGAGCCAAAAATAAGCACTGCCTGGTCTGAACCGAACCAAGCCTTTCTGTCCGACGCCAGCGCCCAGGAAATCGGAGAGGGGGGGGGCCTTCTGTCTTTCACAGTCGTCAGCAGTTGAGGCTGTGAAGCTGCGAGAGAGCCTGCGAGCGAAGTTCGCATGTGGATGCGAAGCGCGCCTCCATCGGGAGCTCTGAATCCGAGTGTGGCTGCGACCGCGTCCCTGTCCGCGTAAATGCGTATTTGTCCGTCTTTTCTAGCCATCTTACCAACTGCGGCGATCAATGCGCTGCGCATTTATTACGGGTTGCATTGAGAATAGACGAGCGACTGGACTGTCCGTGGCTCGAGTCAGCCACCCATGCCCGCAATTGTCTACGAGTTTGTTGGATTGCCAGAGCCCAGCAACCCCTTCCTTTATCACTTCTTCCTTCTCTCTTCTAGGTCGCATGACGCGTTGAACCTTGGTGGCTACACCCTCGACCTCGTGTCTTAGGTTCTAGGTCATGCCCGCGCTTCACTCGATGATGGAAGAATTGTTTCTAGGCTCAGCTGTAACCATTGCAGCCAGTCCAGATATTCGATAAATCGATAGGGTGCAAGTTTCACATTCTAGAAGACGTTGGGTTTTCAGTTTCAATTTCGTCCACCTGTTGTTAGTAATACCTGTGAACGACAATCGCTGGTCTGGCAGTGGAGAACCCTGGAATATGCACATCAGCCACCTACCTCGGACTCAAACACACCTCACGACCGTCACTTTTACAAAATAATCTCGAACGACCCAACAGCCATCACCTGAAAGATATATGGATGCCTACAACCATTCCTGTCTCATTGGAACACCGCGGGGTACTGTAATGTTTGGTTGAGCCCGTTGTATATTCATCATCCGGTCTCCGAACTAAAACTAAAGTTGACGTCCTTCGCCACGAGCCAATCGTAGTGCCGCTGTCTGAGATAGTCCTCAGTTACATGCATGGCTTGGCCACCTTCGTCATCTTAGAGCCACCGCCGGGTTCAAATCACAGGCTACAATCCCACGCATCCGAATACTCCGAACTCCAACATCACCACCACGGGTCTTCACGTCATCAGGTGCGGGTCTCTTGCCCAGGCGAGGCCGTAATCCGTTGCATACAAGCAAGCAAAGAGGCATCGCAAAGGTCTCCTCGCGTAGACCTAGCCAGGCACATAACCCCCTCAGCTCGAGTCGTAGCGGCGAGTAGTTGTTGCGTCCAAGATGACCCTCTAAAGTTGCTCTGATTACTGCCACAGACAAGCGACGAAGGACATCGCTCGGGGAAGCTTTTCTCAAAATTACACCTCAGCCTGCTCAAAGATAGTTCTTTTTCTTAGCGGTTCGTGTGTACTGTGTTAAATGCCATTCAACATCGCCGTTTTTGTTTTCCAAGGTACCGCTTCGAATTTCGAACGGTCTCAACGTCATTCGTGGACCCACCTCTGCTAGCTCGACGCTGTCATAACCCGTCCGTACGAAAACGTGGTGCCTCATTTCAATGCTGTCCTCAATGTTCTTGAATGTCACGACTCGGCTGCCGACCTTGTTCTTGGCGGTGATGGCCTCCCTGGGTGGGAAAGCATGCTTCAACACCTTCACAATCCGCTCTCCTAGAGGAGTCGTGAAGCCATCAAAGATGAGGTGAGGATACGACTCGCTCACTGTTCCTCGAACGCTTCCGGGGATATCGTGACGCAGCACAACGTTGTGTAACGAGAATGAAACCGTCGGACCGTGAGGGAAATGCGATAAAGTGAGTGCAGTAGGTGTACCACGATGCTCGTGGAGGAGGACGACGTCAGACAGACCTGCAGACTGAGCGGATCGCACCAGGTCGGGCAGGATAAGGTTTCCACGATTGAGACGGACAGCTGTGGGAAGCAGCAGTCTAATTTCCTTTGCGAAAGCGGCCAATCTAGCGGAAGGATCGCGGGATGTTGTTACGAGGACTCGCGGGTCGACGATGCCGGATAGCTGGGCGTACTCATCATCGAGGTCAAGCTGCTCGTTCGTGGTGAGGTCGGGCCTCGACTCGTCGTACTGGTAGTCCTTGCGTAGAGACTTGTCGTCCGCGATGGTAGGATCCAATGGCTTTCCAGACGCCAGAGACGATCTCAACTTGGCCCTCTTCTCGCTGATCTCGGCGTCCCGCAACAGGAGAGCTCGTCGGTACAGATAGTCGCGCCGTTGGCGCGCTTGTTTTCGCTGCACGCAGTAATGTTAGTTGGCATAGGTCGCGAACTCCGAGATTCCATTCAGGACTCACAATCATGATCAGCGCAAGAAAGATGCCCGCTTCAAGGAACTTGAGGACCTCCGTGGTGGTAGACGGTCTTGAATTTTTCGAGACGCTGCCACCAGAAAAAAGTTACCTTATCGGTTTCGCCGGGGTTCAGTCGTTTATCGATAGCGCGGCTGCCTATCACGTGGGCGCAAAATGTCCCACCAAACTCCGCCAGCAAGAGGGCCCAATTGCTCACCCATCGATATCTCTGGTCACCAGAAAAGCAAATTCTGACTACCAACCTTGGTGCTATACGACCTTGAGGAACCAGTGCCGCTATTCTCTTTGTTTGGTCTTTTCTCGCAGCTTGCCACGCTTTCTTCCCGGCGCATCCTTCTTCGCGATGATGTGACCCTCACCAGCAACTTGCAACCCCAATCTGTTTCCCAATCCGACCCGAGTCGCCACGAGGCTTCACACACGGATCTATTTCGAGAGACCAACAGCTGTAGTGAGTCGCACTCTCATATGACGACCGTTGGGAGGCTTTGGGCGGCTGCCCTCGCCCCCAGCGTCACCGCCAGCTTGGCGCGGGGCACTTGGGTACTAATACTACTTGCAGGAAAACCCTACCAGCCGACGCGAATTTCTATTACTACACCAATATGGAGGGCGCCTTTACCCATGTCGGGAACCACCTGATATCTGATTCTGCCGCCGCCATCAAGGCTGGAGCCGACGACCTATCCGCGATCGACCCCGATGAGAGCCTGCTCTACGGCAAATACCCAGACCGGAGCGGCCGTCGCCGAGCCGATGACGACGACAATCAAACCGAGGCCTACGAAGAGGACGAGAACGATAGCTTGAACAGCGTGCCCGTCGATGGCTTGACTAGGCTGAAGTTGAAGGGGACGGAGGAGGAAAAGGAGCTTCCGGCTCACGCTTGCGCGTAGGTGCCACAGGTCGAAAACCACGCGAATCCCGCTGACGTTTGCCGACAGATACTGTGGAATCCACTCGCCTGGTTGTGTGGTGAAGTGCCTCACCTGCAACAAGTGGTTCTGTAGCGCTCGTGGTAACGGTACCTCAACCCATATCGTAAACCACCTCGTGCGAGCTCGCCACAAGGAGGTCCAGCTTCATCCCGAATCCACCTTGGGCGATACCGTGCTCGAATGCTACAACTGTGGTACGAAGAACGCATTTCTTCTCGGATTTATCCCCGCAAAGTCAGATACTGTGGTTGTACTCCTCTGCCGACAGCCATGTGCCGCTACTACTTCGAACAAAGACATGAATTGGGACACATCGAGGTGGCAGCCACTTATCGAGGAACGAGCCTTTTTGCCTTGGCTCGTTGCCACCCCGTCCGATGCCGAGCAGCTTCGAGCACGTCACTTGACCCCGAACATGATTGCGAAGCTGGAGGAGATGTGGAAGATCGACTCCAAAGCCACCGTGGTTGATCTTGAGAAGGCTTCGAATATCGACGACGACCCTCACCCCGTCCTCCTGAACTACGACGATCCCTACCATTACCAGAATATTTTTGGACCCCTTGTCAAGATGGAGTCCGACTACGACAAGAAACTCAAGGAGGCTCAGTCCGAGGATGGCCTCACTGTGCGATGGGATTATGGTCTCAATAACAAGCATCTCGTCAGCTTCAACCTGCACAAAATCGAATCTGGAGACGTCAAACTTGCTGTTGGCGACGAGATGCGACTCCGATACAAGGGAGAGCTCCGATCGCCCTGGGAGGGTGTTGGATACGTCATCAAGATTCCCAACAACCAGTCCGACGAGGTTACTTTGGAGCTACGCAAGACTGGGAACGAGAAGTTGGTGCCTACCGATCTTTCACACAACTTTTCTGCCGACTATGTCTGGAAGGCCACCTCCTACGACCGTATGCAACTCGCCATGAAGACATTTGCCGTCGACGACATGAGTGTTTCCGGATACATTTTCCACACGCTGCTAGGTCATGAGGTTCACCTTCAGCCAATGAAGACGAGTCTCCCTAAGAAATGGTCCGTCCCTGGCCTCCCTGACCTCAACCCCAGCCAGGTTGGTGCCATCAAGGCAGTCCTCCAGAAGCCCCTGAGTCTTATTCAGGGCCCCCCCGGAACCGGAAAGACTGTGACTTCTGCTACTATCATCTATCACCTTGCCAAGATGAGCAATGGCCAGGTCCTCGTTTGCGCCCCGTCCAACGTCGCTGTTGACCAGCTGTGTGAACGCGTTCATCGCACCGGCCTTAAGGTTGTTCGCCTGACAGCCAAGTCTCGTGAGGATGTCGAGTCTTCGGTAAGCTTTCTGGCTCTCCACGAGCAGGTCCGCATGTCGGAACACAACAGCGAACTGGTGAAGCTCTCCCAACTAAAGACTGAGTTGGGTGAATTGTCTAGCCAGGATGAGAAGAAGTTCAAGCAGCTCACCAAGGCCGCCGAGCGAGATATTCTCAACAACGCCGACGTCGTCTGCTGTACTTGCGTGGGTGCAGGTGACCCGCGTCTGTCCAAGATGAAGTTCCGCAACGTTCTAATCGACGAGTCAACCCAATCCGCCGAGCCAGAGTGCATGATTCCCCTTGTTCTTGGGTGTAAGCAAGTTGTCCTTGTTGGTGATCACAAGCAGCTTGGCCCCGTCATCATGAACAAGAAGGCTGCCAAGGCTGGTCTCAACCAGTCACTCTTTGAGCGCCTGGTCAATCTGAAACTGGCTCCCATTCGACTCAACATTCAGTACCGTATGCACCCCTGCCTCTCTGAATTTCCCTCGAACATGTTCTATGAAGGAACTTTGCAGAACGGCGTCACGCATGAGAACCGTTTGAGGAAGGATGTTGACTTCCCCTGGCCGGTTGCTGAGATGCCCATGATGTTCTGGTCCAATTTGGGACACGAGGAAATCTCAGCTTCAGGAACCTCCTACCTCAACCGAACTGAAGCCTCGAACGTCGAAAAGGCCGTCACTAGGTTTTTCAAGGCTGGAGTGAAGCCGGCCGATATCGGAGTCATCACTCCATACGAGGGTCAGAGGAGCTACATCGTGACTACTATGCAGAACTCGGGAACTTACAAGAAAGAGTTCTACAAGGAGGTCGAGGTTGCCTCAGTTGATGCCTTCCAGGGTCGTGAGAAGGACTTCATCGTCCTTTCTTGTGTCCGATCCAACGACAACCAGGGTATTGGTTTCTTGTCTGACCCCCGTCGTCTCAATGTCGCCCTTACTCGAGCCAAATATGGTCTGGTCATTCTCGGAAACCCCAAGGTGTTGTCCAAGCACGAGCTATGGCACAACTTGCTCGTTCACTTCAAGGATCGCAAGTGCTTTATCGAGGGTCCTTTGACCAACCTACAGGCTTGCTTGTTGCAATTCAGCCGCCCCAAGGTCAGCTTCCGCCAGAAGAATAACCAGCAATCTCAGTTCGGTGCCAGCAACAGCAACAACAACAACAATAGCAACACCACCAACAATAACAACAACTTCTCTAACGGACGCTTCAATGCTCCCCCATCAGGGCGTGACTTTGATCTTGGCTCCATGGTCTCTTACATCCCCGACGACGTGTCCTCGATTCACGGTTCCACTTTTGGAGGCGCTTCTCTCAACAGTGCCTTCCCACCTATGTTCTCGAGCTTCACACCTGATCAGTGGCCCGGACTCCCTGGGGTTACTGCCCCGGGTCGCGGAGGAAAAGGCCGCGGTCGTGGCACAGAGAGTATCGCCGGCGAGAGCGTTGCGAACTCTGAGTTCACCGATGCATCTGCGAGTGTGATCGGTGGCAAGGGTGTTGGACAAGGCGGCGTCAGCCTTGGTGCCGGGCTTCACGATGCAGTGACGGGAATGCGCCCCGTCTCCTACAGCCAGAGTGATCGTCTTAAGCAGTACGTGGAGAGTAGCGGGCGAATCGCTCCCGGGCACGGATACGGACGACGGTACGATGACGACGAGAAGAGTATCAGTACGGCCTTCCACAGCCAGATTGGCGGAGGATATGACTGAATGACGACGTGAGCGCTACGAGTTGGCGATGACACAAATTTTGCATCCCACGGGCTCAGCAACAAAACTTGCTTCCGCCGGATCACCAAGCGCGGCCAGCAGGTAGTCTGTTGCCCCCGAGCGCCTTGTCGTCAAGGCCAACGCGGTCAAGTCAGGACTGAACCACAGCGACAGTCTCGTATCGGATGCCGGACGGCACCTGACTGGATCCATCCGGACAGGGAGACACTGGTGTCGCGTGTCAGCGACCCAAGCCACGACGGCCATCGGGGTCGTATCGGCCCCGCCAGATGCAGATTGTCTTGATATTCACATCATTGTAGTAGCAAGGAGAAGAGGACGAGAAGAGGTAGTTGCGAGGGTCCGAAGACGGGACGGTAAAGGACGATGAGGATCAGGCTTCTTCGAGGAGCTTCGTTCCGGCGCAGTGCTGGCAGAGACACAAAGCATGCGGTTTTGTGGACGCTGGGCTACAGGATCCTCCCTAGCCTTCGGACGGGGGGTGCTTTCAGAGCCGTGATTTTTAGCCCGACCATAGTCACTCATTTGGACGCAGACGAGAACAAACTTAAGACATTCCTTTATGATTACGAAGAAGACCGAGATGCCAAGAGCAGTGGCGTGGTGCATGTATGGCTGGGAGAAAGAAGTGAAGCTGGGGCCGGACTGAGCAGGTGGACTCGGCTCATCGATGATCGACTCGTTGTGTACATCGTCCGCGGGCACTAAATCTCGATGCGAACCTGTGCGTGGGTAGGATTGATCTCCGAACTTACCAACCCGCGTACCGAACCTTGGGGATTAGCTAGAGGTCGGCCACCTGAGCAGCCCACTTACTAACCTTGTAACCTTGTAACCTTGTTGCGCCGCGTGCGCCATTAGCACGGGCCCAGACGGCACAGGCGGAAGTCCCAAATGCGGGACTACAGCCAATCAGCGACGGCCATTTCCCCCGGCATTCCGATGTCCCTCCAAGGAACACTGCTCTTTTTAGGGGACTCGCAGGGGGGGGAAGGGCTCCCACAGGGCTTGGGGCGGGGGGCTTGAACCGTGCCCTGCAAGGGGACTCGTGTGCAAATGATGCATCTGGGCTGAGGAGGAAGGAAAGAGGACGCGTCCCAATGGAGTAACTGCCTTCACGGTCCGGCCGGCATGGCACCCACCCGAGCGGCAGTGGTGGCCAAGACATCGAGGCGTCGAGGGAGGTTGCGCCCACGTTTGGATTTCTGTCATCTTCTTTTCTTGGCTCTCTCCTCTCTTCTTCGCTGTCGTCCACCGTTCTCTGTCGTCCCTCTCCTCGTCCATTCTTAGTCCGCTTGCTCCAGTACTCTGTTTCCTTGGCCTCGCTCTCCGTTCCGACCCGTCCGCTCCGGTCCGATACATACCGAAGACCTAGATCGATCGCAACCCGCTGCATAGCATGCGCCCGTCATGTTGGGCCAATTACAAAGGCGACTGAACCGTCGCTACCTTGCTCTTCTCATCTTCGTCGGCGTCGGTGTCTTCCTCTGGAACAACTTCCGCCCCCAGGACTACTACCGGACCACTCGGGTCGGCGCCGTCAAGTACCTCTCCAGCAGCTATGACTGGAGCAAGAACCCCGTCTTCTATCCCGTCAAGGACATGAAGAGCCCGCCCGCCGCCGAACCCAAGGTGCTTCCTCCGGTTCAATTCATGATGGGCGAGTCCAGCGAGAACCACCGCTCGCTGGCCCGCAAGACGGCTGTCAAGAAGGCCTTTATCAAGAGCTGGGAGGCCTACAAGACGTATGCTTGGACCCAGGATGAGCTCAAGCCCCTCTCTCGCAAGGGCAAACAGAGTTTCTCGGGCTGGTGTGCCCAGCTGGTCGATGCGCTCGACACCCTCTGGCTCCTGGACATGAAGGATGACTTCCAGCTGGCTGTTGAGCAGGTGGCTTTGATCGATTGGTCAAGAACCAGTGACGATTTTCTGAACCTGTTTGAGGTGACGATCCGCCATCTCGGTGGCCTGCTCGCCGCATACGACCTCTCTGGGGAGCATATCCTGCTCGCCAAGGCAGTCGAGCTGGGCGACATGCTGTATGCCACCTTTGATACCCCGAACCGACTACCCTCGCACTGGCTCTACTTCAACAAAGCCAAACAAGGGAAACAGAGGGCCGACGACAGCATGTCCGGCGCTGCCGGCTGTTCCATGGGTCTGGAATTCACTCGCCTATCGCAGATCACGGGCGATCCCAAGTACTACGACGCCACCGAGCGAGTTAAGCAGTTCATCTACCTCAATCAGAACAACACGAAGATACCCGGTCTATGGCCGCACGTCATGAATTACCGCGAGGAAACTGTCGAGACGACCATGTTTACCCTGGGAGCAGGTGCCGACTCACTCTACGAGTATCTGCCCAAGATGCATGCCATGCTCGGTGGCTTAGACCCCGAGTACGTACATATGACCACACTGGCCCTCGACACCGCAAAAAAGCATCTCCTGTACCGGCCAATCAACCCTAAGGATGAGATGATATTAATGGCTGGCAACGCTGTGGCGGGCAAGGGCGAGATCGAGCTTACGACTGAGATGCAGCATCTTACTTGCTTCATTGGCGGCACCTACGCCCTCGCTGGCAAGCTACTGGGCCGAGAGGATTTTGTAGACCTCGGATCCCGCCTGACAGCGGGTTGCGTTTGGGCTTACGACTCCTTCCCGACCAACATCATGCCCGAGATCTCCGAACTCAAAGCCTGTCCCTCCATCGATGGGAAGTGCCACTATGAGGATATCAAATCCTCAACGAGTAAGCTGCCGCCAGGCTTTACTCGTGTCCGCGACCCGCGCTATCTGCTACGACCCGAGGCTATCGAAAGTGTTTTCTACATGTGGCGTGTCACCGGCGAAGAGCTCTGGCGCGATGCGGCGTGGCGCATGTGGGAGGGCATCGTGAAGGAGACGGAAAACGACGTGGCGTTTGCCTCAGTGAGCGACGTGCGTCATGAGGGGAGCGACCAGGATGATTCGATGGAGGTAAGTTTCTTTTTTCCTGCAGTTTTGGCCTTTGGTTTCGTGTTTCTGAGTAGATGCTAATGTGTTTCGCAGACTTTCTGGCTATCAGAGACTTTGAAGTACTTTTGGTTGATCTTTGAGGATCACAACGTACTGAACCTGGACGAATGGGTCTTCAACACGGAAGCGCATCCATTTAAACGTCCTAGATCATGAGGTCGTAACATCATAGAGAGGCGTTAAGCGGGGCCCGGACTATGGAGACAGATACATCGTTTTGGATACCCAGGAACGTGACATTCGTCCGCGAGGACAGGAGTATTGATGATTCAGTATCGTCATGGAAATGAAGGCCTTGTTTGTGTTGGCACGGCATGAATCACTTCTGAGACAACGATTGTTTCCCAGAGACACTCAAGACGAGACAATGAGAACGTGAGATACTTTGGTTACAGGGTGGCTAAACACACGGACAAAGACGAAAGAAACGAAGAAGAACCCAATCCAGTCAGATGCTCTCCCCTAACTAGAATCGCTCAGATAATTATTACTGGATAAAATATGCTATTGGTAGTGGAATAAACTAAATATCCTTCAAGTCGATTCGGTAATCATTGGGTGCTTGGTAGAAGGATTCTTAGTAATTTGATTTGTAGGCCAAGATGAAAGTGATACCAATTTTGCATACCTGATAACGACGACAATAGCATTGCAAGAGAGGTTAGTTGGAAACATGTTGTATTTAGTACCACACGTCATGGTCATGCCTCATGCCTCTTCTTCATGTGTCGTCCCTTGTATCCCGCCTCCGTATACGCATCACCCCGCCCCGCTGCATATCGTTACGCATCAATGGAGTAGTTCATCATCTACGATGAATTACATCACCACCCCTCGAACCCTTGCCTCCCGCTTCCTCCCGAGCAAACTCCATTTCTTTCTCTCCCGCAACCACACGATTCCCTTCCCGTCTTGCGTCCGCAACTTCGTGATGAGGCATGCTGGCGCGTCCCTCTTCCCTCCGCAGCCACTTCCCCCGGCTGCGCGCCCCGGTCGCGGGGCCAATTCTCCCGCCCACCGGAGATGCCGCCGCGGCGCTGCTGCTGCGAGTCCGGTGTCGGGGCCAGGCCCGGCGCGCGTTGCATGACGACGTTGCGCGCAGGAATCACTACGATCGCTTGAATGTCCGGCACGACGCCACGCCTTCCGAGATTAAGAAGTCAGTTGGATCCCTTTTCTCGCTGGGTTGTCTGTCGGAATGCCGAATGCTATCAGCGCAATGCCTGGATTTGGGACCAGGAAAACTGACACGTCAAAAAAAGGTCTTTCTACTCCCTCTCCAAAACCCACCACCCGGACGCGAACCCCTCCGACCCCAAAGCCTCCGACACCTTCTCCCTCCTCTCGGAATCCTACACCATCCTCTCCGACGCCTCCCGCCGCGCCACCTACGACCGCGACGTCCTCCGCCTCCATCACCAGCCTTACGCCCACCACGGAAACCCGCGCGCCTCCTACCACAGCACCAACAACCCGGCCGGCGGCCGTGCCCCCTCCGGCCTGAGCCGCCGCCGCGGCACCTTCCGCGGACCCCCGCCTAGCTTCTATCGGAGCGGCGGCTGGGGCAGCCAGGGCGAGAAGCGCCGCAAGGCCCACGAGGAGTCGACTGGGTCCGCCGGCGCACCGGGCCCGGACGCAGCAAGCCCCGGCGCCAACCGCAGGCCGTGGGCCGACCCTTTTACTTACCAGCACAATCACGCCCATGCCCACTCTCACACTCACACGCACGCGCATCACCCGCGGCACGGCGGCATGGGCCACGGCGAGGATCCCTTTGGGCACCAGGAGGAGGTGCCGCACTTTGATAAGCAGGGCCACACGCGGACGCACTCGCGCGAAGACCAGCGGCGGTGGCAGCGGGAGCGACGGGCCGTGGGCGATGACGACATTGAGTTTGAACCTCAGACGAGCATTGCGGGCCACTTCTTGATAATCTCGGGTATCCTGGCGGCCACCATTCTCGCACCGCTCGTGTACATACAGGTTATGCGATTGGGTCGCAGGAAGAAAGACGAGGACTGATGGTCGTCAGCTGTCTAATAAAGTCTTTCAGGTGAGGGAAATGGAGAACATATGTAGAAGTGGCAAGCGTACAGACGTTCAAAGCACCAGATTAATCACAGATTCAATCATAGGAGCTTTTTCTGGATAGAAACCACGGCATTGATTACATAGCTACAAAGCCGTAGCAACGTGGACAGCAGAAATTACAAGAAAATTTCAGGCGAAGGCAATGCTATCTTCAATATTTTGATTTGGGAGATATAATCTACATCCGAGACCACCGTAATGCAAGACTGTAAGGTACAGGAGCTGTTGTGTGTGGACAGCTCTGGAAGGGGTGAATCTAGCGGGTGATTGAGGCTAGAGGTAGGTGGATAGAAGGAGCTTAACCCTCGAAGGTGAAGCTGGCACCGAGCTTGTGGGTGGCCTGGTCAAGCTTCTGGGTGTCGAAAGAGCCACCAAGGCCCAGGGTAACGCCCTCGCGGAGGAGAACGTTGTAGGCAAGGGCAGCAATGCCGCGGTCGTTGATCTTGACCTATAGTGAACGAGCCGGTTAGAGAGGGGCATATTCGCAACGGGGGAGTAGCTATATAAACGAACCTTGGCGAAAGAGACGGGGTCAATGCGGTACTTGCTGGCAACCTCAAGACCGACAGTGTTGCCGGTCTTGGAGTTCCAGGTGGCCTTGGCACCAGCCTCAACCTGGCTGTTGACCTTGTGGTAGTAGGAAGCAGCGAAGACGCTGAGGTTGTCAGAGGCGGTGATGGCAGCGCTGTACTGGGGAGCAGCGTAACCGACGGCGGCACTGTAGGCGGTCAGGGCAGCCTTGTTGGCATCGTAACCGGCAGAGGCACCGGCGAGGAAACCCTCGTGGCCGACAACGGCATCGACGTTGGCGACGGGGCCCTTGAGGAGGTCGAAGAAGGCACGGCCGTGGAAGCCGGGCTGCTTGAAGTGCAGGTTGAACTTGGCGCCCTTGGCAGCGGTGGCGGGGAGGAAGTTGAAGAGACCCTCAAGCTTGAGGCCCTTGGCGAGGGAGTCGCTGACCTCGAGCTTGGTGTCGAGGGCGTTGGCGGTGTTCCAAGTCTGGGTGAGGGTCAGGCCTGTGCGCGTGTAGAACATTAGCAACTGAGCGTAGCCAGGTTGGAGTACCGTCGCAAAACCGATCGGCCCGCCAGCGCCGGGACCGAGGATTCGCGAAAGACTTAGGGAGGGAAAGTTGGCTTTTCTGCGAGGGGGCTTTTTGGGTTTGGGTCTTGACGACAAGGGTGGTGACTGTGAGGGGGATGACGGCAGTGGTGATGGCGAGGAAGAAGAAGAAGATGGTGATGGTGAGGCCGTACCGGTAGGCTTGTCGTTGTATTTTCCCTCAATCTGCAATGGCGCCAATGCGGCTCAGGTCAGCGCGTGAAGGTAAAGGCGATGCATTGGAACCTGTGCGGGCTCGGGAGGAGCTGGGCTAAGGCTAGTAGAGCCATTTGCGGTGGCCCGAATGAGTTCCCGATGCCCCGAGATGGAGGGGAAAGTTGAGACTCACGGCAGCAGAGGTGGCCTTCTCGTGGCTGGACTTGCCAGTCACCTTGAAGGCAACGCCATTGGGAGCGGTATCCTTGAACTCGAAGGTGGTGGCCGAGAGGTGGTAGAAATCCTTGTTGAGGAGCTATAAAGCGGCGAGAAAAAAAGAAGCCGAGGTCAGCAAATCGGAACAACAGCAAAACGGAGGGGACAGGAGCTCTCTCTCGCGCAGCGTCTCGAGCGCAAAAAAAAAAAAAGCCATGCCGTGCCGCGCAGCACATCACACAGCCCTACGGCGGGCAGCGAGCAGCGAGCAGCGAGAGAGATGCAGGTGGGCAGAAGCTTACATCGTTGGCCGGCTTGGAGATATCGGAGAAGGCAGGGACAGACATGATTGCGGTTGTCTTTGAGCTGGTTGGGAAAGGTGTAGATGAATGATGATGGAGGACAAAACGGTTGGACGGGGGTGGAACGGGAAGGAGAGGAGGAGAAGCAAGGGCAGAGCGGGAGATTGGGCGACGACGGGCGGGAGCCGGGATAAAATGTTTGGGGCAGAAACGGTCAATTGACACCAAGCGCATTGGCACCAGGGCATTGACGACAGGGCATTGACACCAGGGGTCCAGGCATTGTTGGGGAGAGAGCCCACTGAAACCCAGGGCGAACGGGGGACTGATGCCCTGTGCGCCGGCGGCTGGAGTGCATCGACGACGGTCGGCTGATGTCGGGCCGTGCAGACTAACGTCCTAACCCACCCGAGCCCTCGCGCTTGTTGGTGACTTTTCTCTCGATGCCCCAGAGAGTTAAGGCAGAAGTGCGCTTCGGGTGTAAGGCACAGCTACGTGTAACCATTTGCAGACAACTACACACGTATTCCGACCTACAAATACCCACCAACCCGGACTATCGGACACTAATTGGACATTCTCCGGCACGTACGAATAACACTGCGGGATGTACGGGACCCTCTTGGGTTGTTCCTCTCGTTGCCCGAACGGGCCCACGTGGACGTGCAGATTGGCCAGCAACCAAGACAGCCGCGCGGGAATCCATTTAACCACAAACAGAGACATTGGCAGCTCTGGGATTGGCCTGTTATTTGGAGACGTTGAACACGAGGGACGTTGAGTCATTGATCCCGGTGATTGAGTATTCTGCTCGTACAAAACGCTGCTGGTTCCTGTTGTTACAAGCATAGAAGCTCGTGATTGACCACCCCGCATCGTCTTGCTTCCTCACGCAGAGTTGGGTACATAAATTGAGGTTCAGTCATAGTGCAAGAACAGTACAGCAGCAATCACAGTTCGCCCTGTACCGAAACGGTCCATTTGGGCCAACTCGTTGCCGATAGCACGCTTCTTGGGATTCTGCTAATACACTGAACTTGTGCGGGCCGGAATAAGGTGTTGACCCGGTGACGCATTGGTCCGACATAGTCATGTGATATGACGCTATGGTATGTACTTGAAGCCTGGCCGGATTTTCAAAGTTCCGACGAAGTTGTCGCCTAGGCGTCTTCAGATCTGATTGACGGACGTTTGGCTGGGGGGTGCACTTGGGGAGAACGGAGATCAACGGATGAAAGGATTTCGGTCATCGCCGACTCCGATATCTGTTTCAATGGAATGCAGTGGCTGTTGATAATGTGGGTAGAGGTCGTTCAGCTCTTACAAGAGAATGCCATTGCGAGATAGTCACATGATGAAGGAGAAAACTTCACGTGATCCACTGGTTCTAGGCTTGGCACGTGACAAGTGTAATTTCTGGAATGGAGGGTGACACTGCAGATGGGGACGGCAAAGGCGATGCGTACCTTGCTGTAGGCCCCGATGTTTTTCGGTCTCGCCCTTTTATCCTAGCGACGATGGATCAATCTATCGACGCAACATCCTTTCAGCTCTGGCTCAAAATGGCCCGCCCAGCAAGTACCCGAGATGAGGCTTGCCGCATTGCTTTTGCTGTTTGATCCTGCTGACATGGGGTGGGTGCGAATGGATGCCTAACTCCGATGCGCATGAACGGGCTTCTTTCTTCGTCAAACGCGGAATGGGGAGGAGAGTGAGACAGGCTGAGAGAGTTGCGGGAAGGTTGAACGCAACGGGACGAACGCACTGACAAGCGCCCATTCTTCAATGGTGCCATTAGGATATGGGATGGCCCGACGTGTCGAGTGTCGACACGGCGGACAGGAAAGTCTGGCATGCATGCACCTAGCTCCTCCAACTGTGGCTTGAGCGTCGAGCTCGATAATGGTGATTGTCGATTGTTCACGAATCACTACTCAACGACGCCCGCCGCCCGCACGCGCCACGGACGGTCTACGGATGATCGACAGTAGCGTGTATTTACTTGCTGCCCAAGGACGAGCAAAACCCGCCCTATCCCAGGAAATGCTGGCTGGGTCAGCATTGGGCGCAGAATGGCAGTGGACATGGGGGCAACGACAGGAACAGCTTGGGCCAAACAAGACCGGGGGGGATAACGAGGGCGGCATTGGCAAGGAGTCAAGGGGCGGTATCGATGCCCATGGCTCTGCTGTACCTCGTAGCAAGGTCATGGTTCATGGCCTTTGGCGCCGGTGAGCGAGATCCCCACGCCCGGCACTGGATCCGGAAATCAGCAAAGCCAATGGCGATTCGCGCATGACAAACTCCTAATTCTGGAATTCAGCAGAGAGGCGCAGAAGCGTATTCGGAGGACCATGGCTGGGGAAGGAAAAGGAACGAAAGCATTGGCTAACGCTGACCACTGAGGGCGCCGCTGGCAGCCCTTGCATTCAGCGTGTCTATCCTAGAACCGTTGCACTGCAAAACGAAGACTGACTGCAGATGTTTCATGCGTCAACCCGCGACACCATCCTACCTCGACGGAGACATTTGGGCCAAGCCATACCCAGAAAGGGGAATGCCTTGGGCGCCGGACCGTGTCTACAGGATTGTGCGCGTGTCTGCGGCCACAAGGAGCAGGGGCAGCTGCTGTGACAGCAGCAATGACGTTTCTCTGACGGGACAGCTGGCGCGTCTGATGCAGCTTTGATGTCCTGCAGGTGGCTGCTGATCACGGATCAGCACACTTAACGGATATAACAGAGTTTAAGACCTACAGGCGGCTAACTCCCAAGACGGCTTGCGGGGGGGGTGGAGAGCCAAGAGCCAAGGCAGCCGAGCGAGCCTCGCTCGCTGAGCTCGATTCACAGTGGCTGGCTGTCATTGTGGTTTGTCGGTAAAGATGGCCAGTGTTGTGACGCGGAGAATAAAGTTCCATGAGGTATGCCCATGCAGACATCGCCGGGGAGTCCCAGGGAGCCCGGGTACCCTGGACGTTGCGAATGGTCTAGACTCAGTGAGACTGGGAATCTGCTTTTGACACAAGATGGTCTCCAGGTGGGCATCAACTTGCTGGGTATCCATCTGTCCCACTTTCAAGCGAGCGAGCCAGCGGAGGACTCCACCCCCATCCCGCGCTCTCGGGGGTGCTGCGTGCACGAGCGACGAGCTAGGCGCGAGGACGGAGGACGGGAGGGAAATGGGTAACGCGGACAGTTCACGCTTGTCATTGACGGCGAGACGAGGGAGAACGCCCGAGTCGTTGACGGCGAGACAAGGAGGACGCTTGAGTCGTTGACAGCGAGACGGGACGACGCCAGTGGCTTCAATTCCAAATCGCAGGCCCCGCATTGGCCGGCTCAGGAGGGGGGAGTCTTCCTGTCCGGCAAAAGCATCGCTGCGTCGAGGATACATACTCCTCTCATATTTCGATGGCTGCGATGGTCGAGACTTGGGGAGAAGCCGCAGATCATGGCTCCAAGGCCGCCTGGACCAGGACCACGAACAACCCTTGACCATGTGGCAAGGCGCGCAGCTTCGCAGGAGACGACATGTTTTTGCCGCGAGATCCTCGAGCCAAGCAAGGAAGGGTACTGGGAGCTCCGGGGACCCTGTCGACCTGGCATCCCACATACGAAGGCTGAAGGAGCAGGTTGGTCCGTCTCCCGGCTTCCGCTTTGACGGTCAGGCATTTCACCTCTGGGTCCCTCCGTTCGCAGAGGGATAGGGATGGATACGAGCGCTCTTTGACAGTCGGCGGAACTTGTCCTCCAAGCCCGGTCGAGGCTCTCTCATCAATCTCACTTCGGCTTGTCCCCCCCTGCGGCCCTGCCTCCGCAAGTGGGCCCGGCGCGTGGGCGGCTCAAGCGAGACACACGGCGGGGGTTCCCAAGCCGGCGAGTCCAGCGCCCGGCAAGACCAGCATGCCTCGGGTGCTGGATGCCACCGAAGGGGGAGCAGCAGCAGCAGCAGCAAGACCTGGACTGGACGGACCGGTCTATCTGTCCCTTTTGGCCGGACTCGGTGGTAGATCCTTTTTACAGCACCGAGCCAACGCAGTCGAGCAAGGAATCAAGGACAAATCGCAACCGGGAAAGGGCACAAAAAGCCAAGCCAAAAGGCCCGGCAAAGCCCTCTGAGACAACCACACGCCCTCTAGGCTCAGAGCGGCTTAACCACAGCGATAACAATACCAAACACCCCCCTCCCCCCCGGCTCTCTGTGACCCAAGCAGTCGGTTCTTGTCCTAGGTCCGCCTCGCGCGCCCAAAGCAAAGAAGCTGTCGAGTCTCGACCCAAGAACTGGGTTTCGGCCCCGACAACTTACACAGGCCCCGGCGCCGCTTCGACGGGGTCCCATGCAACGAAGCGACCATGGATGCCGCCAAGTTCTTGTCCCTACAGCAGAAGAAATGCGTCTCCATCTTCATCTTCTCCGTCGTGGACCACGGCCTCCCGGCTCCCGTCCCGTCCGTCTTCCCAACTCCGTTCCCCTGGTTATATTAGTCTCCGACTCTCCAGCTTCTCCGCCGTCAGCCTGGCCACTTGCCACACCACTTCCCCTCTCTCTGCCCCGTCCCCCTTCTACGCCCCGGTCCTCCACGGTCCAGTACTAGGCCCTCTGTTCTCTAGGCCGACCCTCTCTTGCGCCCTCTGTTCTCTTTGTGGTGATCCCTCGAACCTTTCTTCGCAAGCTCTGAACCTTGCCGAATGCGCCGGGGGGCCTCGTCACAGTCACACACATACCATCCATATCTGACCCAGTCCCTCTCTGCCCTAACGTTAAAGTCGTTGGCATTACATATTTCATCCTTCCTCGCCCTCCCCTCCTTCCACCCCTTCATCCTTCTTTGTCCTCCGTCTTGGTCGCTGGTTTCCTCGGTCCTCCCTCTCCCGCATCTACCACCTACCTACCCACCCACCCACCAGCGCAAGTGCCATGTTTCCAGCATCGACCACTTCCCCACTGTCATCATCAGACATGGCCGAATTCGTGAGTTTTAGCTTCGCCGATCACCCGCATCCCACTTAGATAGTCACTGACATGCGCCCGCCTTGGCTTTCCCCGCCGACAGCACTTCTTTTGCAAGCTTCCCACCGAGCTGCGTCTCAAAATCTGGAACTACAACGTTCCCGAGACTCGCCTCGTCCCCATCCGATGCGGTTCCAACTGGGCCTGCTCGCTTGAGCCCTCGCAGTCCGGCCTCTCGTCCAACACTGGCTGCGTCTCGTCCGCCGTCATCCCGGCCAACCTCCACGTCTGCGCCGAGTCCCGCGCCGAAGCCCTCAATCACTACCAGCTCGAGTTCGGCTTCGCCCGCGGCCCCGGCCAGGTCTTCTTCAGTCCGGCCCGCGACGTGCTGTACTTCGGCCCCCGCGACGGCTACATGGCCGCCGACTCGCAGTTCCACACTTGCATGTCCATGTGCGACCCCGATCAGCTCGCCGCCGTCCGCCGCGTCGCCATCAACGACGCCCTCTTCTGGGTCGACAACACCTACCGCTCCATGACCGCTTCCGGCCTGACCGTCGACCTGCTCCGACGCCTCCAGGCCCGCATGCCCGGTCTCGAGGAGATCATCTTCGTGCCCC
The DNA here is from genome assembly GCA_001305505.1 of Neonectria ditissima. Classification (NCBI taxonomy): domain Eukaryota; kingdom Fungi; phylum Ascomycota; class Sordariomycetes; order Hypocreales; family Nectriaceae; genus Neonectria; species Neonectria ditissima. The sequence goes on along the minus strand of LDPL01000040.1, from coordinate 2,002,998 downwards.
GCGACGAGGAGTCCAAGCACTCCATGTCCTATTTCGAACCGACCATGGTCTACGTCCGCATGGCCCGCCAGATCCAGACCGCCGTCGCCACCTTGCGCAGCCAGACTCCTTCTTGGAACCCCCCGCGATGGAGCATCTTGCCCTTGAGCGCCTTTCCCAAGTCCTGGGACGCCATTGCCGCCGCTACCGCCTAGTCAGGCTCACACGCGCACTGAAACGAAGATCCTCTCTAACACGACGATACCCGCACGGGCCCACCCCGAAGCACAATCATATACAAGCAATCAAGTAGCCACTCAAAACTTCGTGCTACAGTATCAATATTGGCACTGAATGGCATGGCCAGGTCGATTTTCACAGCCGACCGCCAGCACATAGTCAGCATACACCGCCTGCGACCGGCTACTAATATATCCTCCAACACACCCAGGGAGCAACAGCATCGTCCACCCCAGTAAGCGCCGATTCCGGCCCCGATACCCTAGCTTTCAAAGATGGGAAACTGGACGTCAAGATACCAATTGTTTGGTTGGCGATTAGAGGTATTTCAGTAATGCTGGAGTTTGTACTGTGGCGAGCATTCAATTGAAGAGCTAGTAACACAAAATTAAGGGACCGGTGGTGTGTAACGGAAACGCATTTGGAGTCAAGAAATGGGAAATGGAGGAAACAATTATTCAGATTGTCCTATGTATGAACTGCATCTTGTACAATTTGTTTATACTACAACAGGCCATCGAGACCAATACCCAATAATGTATCTAAACGAGCGTACCTTGTCATTGTTCGTTAACTAGTCCACATGATTTCTATTCATCCGCGTCGTGTCTCATGAAAACCCTTCTGCTCATTTTCCGGATATGCAGAAGAGAGACGGAGGTTGGTGCTCAATCTTATCATCGCATATTACGCCCTGCTGTGGGACAAGGCGCATACATCGTGCAGTGTTACCTTGAGCTGATATGCATCATGTATCAACTCGTTACTGCCCCTTCAATTCGTCACTGCTGTTGCCCAGGCCAATGCCCTTGCGGCGACCCCTGACTAAGGCTTCGAGAGCGCGGCCCATGGCCGGCATGTCGCCGAGCATGGTGATGTGCCCGCGTTCGGTGCACACTCGGCCACCACGGACGAGGGAGTATCCATCCGGGAGCATGGCTTCCTTGGCTAGAACGACACCATCACCCGGGCGGAAGAGGAGGTCGTCATATGCGTCTTGACAGGGGATCCCATCCCGACTGGTGACCTGCGCAGCGTATACAGTGGGAATGCTCTTTCCGTATACGAGAGCAAGAGGCGGGTAGAGGTTGGCGTCCTGGTGTGCAGACGAATGAACAAGTTCAGAGCGAAACTTGCGAACCATGGCCAGCGTCTTGGTTAGGTACTTGAGATAGCGTTCTCGTTGAGGATCTGAGGGCGTAGGCTCATCTTGATGGGTGGCGCCACCGTTGAGCTGCGGAGCTAGAGGGTTGCGGCTGGCCGTCGTGGGCGACAGAGGAGGTTGTTTATCTGTTTTGCTGTCCGCTCTGGCCCTCAATGATTTGGGGATTCGGGACGAAAAGGAGGACGACGCTTGGCGATTGTAGGCTGGAAGAGTCGGCTGCATGCATGGACTTAAATGGTACTTGATCCACTCCTGGGGGTTATAAAAGTCGATGGGATACTCCTCGCCTGTATTTTTGTCGACGAAGCAGAAACCGTCCTCCGGGAGAAAAACAAAAGAAGTGCGTATGGAGAAGTTGACTTGAGCAGTGAGGAGCTTCTCGTTGAACAGAACAACATCACCATGGCGCATAGGGTTGAGTATATTGACGCAACGCTGCGGGACACCGGCGAACAGAACGGATGAGAACAGCTCTGGCCGCTGGTTGACGGCGTGGCGTGTGATGAGACCACCGAGGCTATGGGCAATGACAAGAGCACCGCGAGACTGCGGCGGTGTGCCGGGCTGGTTCGAGGGTAACTTTTGAAGAAAATCCTGGAGCTTTCGAGATAGCAAATGAGGACTGAGCCGCCAGTCGTAGCCATAGTCCCACACGCGCAGCTTACCTGCCCTGGCGTTGTCGCATGACTGCAATTTTTTAATGAACTTGCGCGAGATGTCGATGGGACCTATGTGGGTGAGCATTCCCGATGGAATAATAGTCTCCTCCATTTTCTCCTCATCTTCGTCTTCTAGGCCGACCTCGAGGTTGGCTTTGCGCATGTTGAGCCCGAGCTTGACCGGAGCCCAGAGTTGTTGGTGAGGGGCTTCTGCTGACCTCAAAACTGACCCACGATATCCTCCCATGATTACTATGTCGCCGGTGAGTTTTTCGAGCACTCGGTCAAGAGCTGTAGAAGGATCCTTTGAAGTTATGCTTGACTGTCCGAGTGCATCGGATGAATGCACAGTATGGAGAGAAAGCGATGACTGTCTAGCTTGCTGGTAAAGCTTGGGTAAGTTGGGCATTTTGAAGTTCGGTACATCTGGAAGGCTATCCCTGAGCGCCATAAATCGTGTGTTGACCATTTCTCGTACGTGATGAAACTGTTCATCATCGCCGAGGGAGGAGGCTCGTGAGAGGCTGTGATAAAGCATGCTATCATCGGAGGTTACTCGACGAAGTATCTTGGGGCGAGCAGCAGATGCAGACGCAGAAGCAGAAATAGATAACGGGCTAGCAGCCTTGGCTTGTGTGGGATAGGTCCGAGCCCTTGTTTGTGAGGTTTGAGATGGAGTTGGGTCCGAGTCCTTTCTTGCTGACTGGAGTTGGCTAGACGCCGAAGACTGGCTAAGCTTGCTTGGGACGCCTGTGCTGGGTTTCTCGGCGAAGCTGGAGAAGAAGGAAGAGCTAGGAAGGGAGGGAAGGAGATGGGATGGTGAGCTAAGTGACGGAAACGCTTTCGATAATCGTCTTAATGCTTCCTGACCGGCTGACCTCGATCGATTTCGGGTTGGCCCTAAAGCTGATACCAGAGCTCCTTTTGAAGGACGGGATGTAGCAGCTTTGGTCTGTATTGGCTTTGGCTTTGGTTGAGCTTGCCACGGCGAAGGGAAAGGATCTCGGATTGGCTGGCTACTTGGTAGCTGGCCTAGCCTTGGTTTCTTGGGGATCTCTGGACTCGGTTCGGGCGACGAAGGGGACGAGACTGGCTCGGGGCTCGAGGAACCATCGCCATCGACATCAACATCAGAGGGAACTTCGAAGAAGCCTCCTCCGTGCTTGTCCAAGGCTGCCACCTTTTCGATTGCTGGAGTATTTTGAGATGTCAAGTGCCTGGCCACAGCACTGAGGGCGGGTTGCAGGAGGGCTTCTGCTTCGTCTTGGTTGCGGATGATTGAGTCGTCATCTTGTGTATCCAACGTGTCCAGGGCATCCAAGACCGGGACCCTCGAGTCTTGCCTGGGCTCAACGACAGCGTTGGCCATTGTGACTTGGTCAGCCATATTGAAAGCTGCGAGTAGAAGCGCGAGGCTGGAAGAACAGCAGCGGTAGTTTAGGTTTCAATGGACGAGGCCCGAGTCTTGTTACAGCCGCATGTGGAAGGACCAGGAGGCTAGCGAGTGTATCACAGTGCCTCGGCTCATGAAGCGTGAGAGGAAAAAGAAACGAGATAAGAAGGTGAAGTCGACGAGGGAGGACCCTTAGGCCGGCACATAGTGGAGCTCTCGAAATATACCCGAAGCTGTTCGTCGAGTGCGAAGGAAGCGGCTGGAGCTGCGCCCCTTCCGGACTGTCCGCTATGGATCAACCTGGGGCAAAGTCTGGTCTGGACGCTTGCGAGTCGTTTTCCGTGGGGTGGTTCTCGGCCGGACTCAACGCGGCGATGAGGGGTTATCACAATGGTTTTGGGAAATCGTGGGATCGTTTGCTCGGGCACTCGGGCTGAGGCGAGTGCCCGAGATGCATCTTCTGGAGTCTGGACACGCCCTTTTGACACGGCGAGCATGGAACAGCCGCCCACTCTATGGGTCATTGGTAAGCCAACGGGACCAACGGGGCCAATGCCAGACGGACGGGTCCAAAAGACCGGGACTTCGGTGCCAATGACGGCCGAGGAGGCGCGCTGGCGTCTGGGGAAACACGGAGCTTGGCGCCGGCGCTTACCAGCAGGAAAGCGCCGGCGATCTGGAGGCGAAGTTCCATTTCATCATTTCCATTTATTGCTGCATATGAGGTGCATTCGCTGTCGGGAGAACAAATGTGTTAAAGTACTGTACTTGTGTACCTGGATAGGTAAGTCCGGACGTGGCGGAGCTAGTAAGGTAGGCAAGTCGGGAATGCCTTTTGCCCAGGTTGCTTGTCCACATTTCCCACGGAACAATTGTGTGATTGCGAGGCAGGTACGGAGTTACGGCATGAGATCCCCTTCTGGGAAGGAGCCACGAAGCTGGGTCGTGCGGCTCTTCCATGGAAGCAGCGCAACTCGAAGGGCAAGCGGCATGTGATTATGGATCCTCCTGGAAGCTGTCCCCCACACTCCTGCCCCGCCGCAAAGGTCAGGCTTGCTGTGCGAAGTCGGTACCGAATTAAATTGCCCGAGCCTGAGGTGAGAATGAGATGATAACATTACATGTCGCCTTTACCGTAGCATCCTGGAGCTTGGAAGCCCTTTCATCGTTGCTGATGGAGGCTACTGCACAATTGGCACTCTTGATGGCCCCTTCCGCCGATTCCGTTACGCCATCCACAGCTTGCACCGCTTCAGCCCAATCAACAGTCAGCAATTAGCTCAGACACGCTGTTCAGTGCTTACGCATTGCCCGGTTGGCAGCTAGGCTCGCTCCTCAGCGCCCCTTCTCAATAAGCGAACGGGATTCGTTTTGTCGTATTCGTTGCGATTATGCAGTGTACTTCGCCCACTAGAGATCGCCAACCTTTTAGCTGTCCTGCCACGAGATCTTCTCTGCAGTCAGCATCCCAAAACTCAGCAATGTCTACCTTGTGTTGCACAGCATCTGCATATCTAATGCATTGTTTAAATAAAATAAAATCTGCATATCTGCCCTTGCCTATATGCACATCCGCTACCTTCCCCCGGCCCCGCGAATCCGGCTCCGACTCCGGTGGGTCCAGCCTGACCGCCGCCGCACGCTTGCCGTCATCGGCCCCGTTTAGTGGTTCACTCACTCACCCATGCCTCTGGGCTACCCTCTCACTACCACCTTTCCTCCTCCTCGCCTCGTCTCACCTCCCCAAGCCTCTCACCTCAGCTTGCATTGATCGCCCGCGCTGCTGATTGACACGCCCGCCGCCGCACACCATGTCAACCCTCAAGCCTCGGCCACCGTATACCGACGCCGAGCTCGCAGCTCTCTACCCGTCCCAGCTGCGCCTCCAGCAGGTCCAGATCCTCCTCCGCCACGGCGAGCGGACCCCGATCACCGCCCGGTTCCGCAACACCGGGCTTCCTCCTTTCTGGCCCTACTGCTCTGCCGCCCGCCGCCTCACTAGCGCCCTCCTCAGCCCTGCAGACACCGCCACCGGCGCCGCCCAGACCCTCACGACGCTCGAGTGGCAGCGCCGGCTCGAGACCTTCGGCCCCGACGACGCTGCCGTTGTTGCCGCCGGCCCTGCTGCCGAGCTCGATGCCATATGCGAGTCGGGCATGCTGACTGATCGAGGCCGCGAAACAACCACCTTCCTCGGCCACCGCCTCCGCAACCTCTATGTCGACCAGCTCGGCTTCCTCCCGCCTACTCTTGTTGACGGCGCCCCGATCTACCTCCGGGCTACCCCAGTGCCTCGCGCCCTCGAGTCCCTTCAGCAGACCCTCCACGGGCTCTACCCACCTGCTGCCCGCGCTCCGGATCTACCACCCCCGACCATTCTCCTCCGCGCTCCCAACGACGAGACTCTCTTCCCCAACGATGGCAACTGTCGCCGCTTCGCCCACCTTGCGCGTGCTTTCGCCCAACGTGCCGCCGATCGCTGGAACGATTCAGATGAAATGACCCTGTTGACCAAGCGCCTTGGCCATTGGATGCCCGACGACAGCCCCCGCGTGGCCGTTGATGCCCATCCCCGCCTTAGCGGTCTCATGGATACCATCAATGCCACTGCCGCACACGGCCCGGCGACGAGGCTCCCCAAGGAATTCTACAACCCGGAGGTCAGGCGCATCATCGAGAAGATTGGCGTCGAGGAGTGGTACGCCGGCTACGCCGAGAGCCAAGAATACCGCACCCTTGGTATCGGTGGCCTGCTGGGTGATATAGTCGCTCGCATGGTCGGTAGTGCCGAGCACTCCCCTGCCGATGGCGAGTATGAGATTGCCTCCGGCGGTCATGCTGCTTCGCAGCCTGTCCGCTTCGGCATGAGCGGATGTCACGACACAACCCTGGCCGGCGTGCTCTCCAGTCTGGGTGCTTACAACACTGAAGCTTGGCCCCCATTCACGAGCCACATTGCTCTCGAGCTGTTCCGTCATGCTGACCAACCCCTTTTCGTGCCAACCTCAAAGCCCGGTGGGCTGTCTTCCCTCTTTGGCTGGATCACCGGCTCCGGGTCCGGCGCTAGCCCGGGATCCCCGCCCCCGGGCATCGGCCGCAAGATGACACCGGAGCTTACCGGGGCCGAAAAGGCTCATCTCCAGGGATACTACGTCCGCCTGCGGTACAACGACCAGCCTGTCTCCATTCCTGGATGCAAGGCCGCCGGAAACCACCTTGACGGCGACGAGTCCTTCTGCACTCTGGTGAGCTAGCCCTGCGCCATCGCTCATTACTCACTGACATCTCTCTTCTTCTCAGGAGGCGTTCAAGGCTATCGTCGACAAATTTACGCCCCAAAACTGGAAGCAACAGTGTCGCACTAACATCAAGGGCCCCGCGTTCCCTCCCAAGCCTGAGCCAGCCGGATACTAATGGCACCGGAGAAGCCTTTGGTAAGGTTTCACTAAAGCACTTGACATTGATTTTCTGGAGTTGGTGAAACAAAAGTTCGTTACCGGAAGCAGCCCATCATTCACGTTGATATAGATATATGTCTTACATGGCCGGAACCACGAGCTCGTTGTGTGGCTTTGTATCGTTAGGCCATCACCCGGACCTAAGCATTTGAGTCTTCTTAATGGTAATTAATAACTGAGTTCACTCAAGAGTTGATATCAGCAACATCATACTAGCATACGGACACTTGCAACCTTGACGAGCACGCTGGTATCGGAAGACAATAGAAGTTGACCGTATCCTGATCTGCATTCGAGACTATAGTACCTAACCGAACCATACTCCGCAATAGACATACATGCAGATGATACATTCCTCCTTATTCACCGCTGTTGCCCATCCATCATCCGCCCACTCCGACACATTTCAGCCGTGAGGCCCCCGCTTCTCCGGGGACTATTAACCACAAATTCCTCTCTCCTTCGTCTCTTACCTCCAGGCCAACAACTCTCGACCATGTCCATGAAAGCGTGATCAAGAAACTGGAAACTGGCAAATGACAAACGTCTCGCGCTGGGCAGAATACCCGGGAAAAGGCAGATCCAACATCATACACCGAATGAGGTAATTATCAAGAAAAGAGGTGGAAACAAAGAAATAAGGTGTGTGTAAACCCAACATGAAAGGACAAGGCGCAAGACCCGTTCGGCAATTACAACAATTAGGCAATTTTTTCCCGTTTCTTCTCGTCTGCGCAGAGAGTGAATTTGTGTGATGCAAGGATTCATTAGTTCGCGACCTCTTCCTCAACCCATCCGTTCAGTCCACCCTGGATAGCCAGGCCGAAACCAGATCCCATGCCACCATAGCTAGCCTGGTACTGGTGACCACGTCGCTCACCCTCGCCGTTGGGGATGCCGCCGGGGCTGTTGCCACCGTTCTCGAAGCCAGGCGCGAGCACAGGCAAGCTGACAGCTCTGTTGTGTTGCCCACGGGGTCCAGGCGCCAGGAGGCCACCAATTGTGGTTGCTCCAGATGAAGCACTATTAACGGAGAAGCCGTTGGAGATGCTAGCAGATTGACCGTGGCCCGACATGGGGACCTGTTGAGGGATGTCCAAGCCCAAGTCACTGGGTGAAGGCTGCGCAGTACCAAACAGTGCGTTCTGCTGGACAGCAATCTGCTGGTGCTGCTGATGGTGTTGCTGCTGGGCCTGGTGTGAAACCTGGTTGAGGTACATGGTCAAAGGGTTGCTGTTGGCGTTGAATAGAGCGGCAGATTGTTGAGGGGTGTTTCCGTTGGTGGGTGAGTCATTGTTTTGGGAGCCACTGTTTGGGGGAGGGGACGCGACCCCGTCACCACGAGGAGACTGGTTCTGCTGCATCTGTCGGGGAGGGTTTCCGCAACGGTCCTTGCCAAAGTTGACCTTGAACTTCTTGTACTCATCCTTGCCTCGGATGGCCTCAATAGCCTTGATAGCGTTGGCAATATTGGTGAAGTTCACGAACGCACAGCTCTTCTCACGGAGGGTGTTGACCAGCTCGATCTCACCATACTCGGAGAAGTCCTGTCGGAGGCGTTCCTCATTCCAGCTCTCATCCAAGTTACCAATGTAGACATTTCGAGAAGCACCACCACTGACAGCCAGGGCGATGGCAGGAGGAAGAGCGCCCGAATGCTTGCCCCAGCCAATCTTGAGACGACGGTTGTGAATCATCAAGCCTTGAATGTTGCTGAGAGCATAGAAGGACGCCGCAGCTGTAGGGTCGATGAATGTCACGAAACAGATGTGCTTATCGGGAATGTAGCGAATGTGATGAAGCAGACCGCCCCTAACCACGTTGCAGATTTCCTCGATAGTCGTCTCAGGGTGAATGTTACCCAAGTAGATGGTTCTGTTGCCGAGGTTGTTAATGCCGCCAGCAGTAGTGGCGACAGCAGCAGCCGCAACGGACTGTTGGGCCAAAGCGTTGGAGATGAGATCACGATCAGCTCCAGTCAACATGTGGGCGTATCCAGGAGCAATGCCAAGATACTGGGCTGCGTTTTGCTGCTGCGTCTTGGAAACGTAGGCGCAACGATCCTTGCCGTAGTAGACACGGCGGGGTGCCTGCCATTTCGGCTCCTGGGGAAGCTGAGAGACCGCTTTGATGGCATTGGCAATGGACAGGTAGTGAACGAAGGCGATGCTCTTCTCGCGCACAATCTTGATCGTGTCAATGGCACCAAACTTGCCGAGGTCCTCTCGCAGCTCATCGTCGGAGACCTCCTCAGGGAGGTTGCCGAGGTAGACGTTACGCGAAGCACCAGACTGTTGAACAGCAAGTGCAACGGAGGTGGGGACCTGAGAGGGCTTGCCCCAGCCGACCTTGATATCCTGCCCCTTGATGCAGAGCTTTTTCAAGATGGCATCCGAGTGGAAGTGGGTGGCGGAGCTGGCGTCCAGGAAAGAGATGAAGGCGCAGTTCTTGTCCGGCAAGAGGCGGACCGACTCAATTTGGCCGCTCCTGACGTGGCCCAGAATCTCCTCAGCAGTGGTATCCGGGGGAATGTTGCCAAGGTAGACCGTGCGGCTTGTTCCGGTAACAACGCCAGAGCCCATGGACACAGGGGAGGTGGGCGGGAGGGGCGTCTGCATGCCGAAGCCGCCTGTGGGAGACTGGGGCGGGTAGAACTGGGGTGCGCCATAGGTGGATGGAGATACCATAGTCTGGTACGACTGGGGCGAGATGTTCTGCTGGATCGGGCTGGAGAGACCATTCTGCTGCTGGTTGTTCATATGCTGCTGCTGGAAGCCAGGAAGGCTCTGGAACTGAGGGCTAGCAAAGGCAGCAGGCGTGCCGGGCTGGAATGGGCTACCAAGGAGAAGCTGCGAGGGAAGAAGGGGGGTGAACTGCATGTCAAAAGCAGTGCCCGGGGTGGCCATGTTTTCGCCATTGGGAGGCGCCTGCTGGTTCATGGGCTGGGTGTTAATGGAAGGGATGTTGCCGCGTCGAGGATGTCGGTCAGCAAAGCCTGAAATGTTCGAGTTGAAGGCGCCGTGGGAGAAGCCGGTGTCGCTGTTGGAGGGCTTCGAGACGTGCCCGGGAAAGCGGTTCGCAGGAGCCCCATTGGGGGCGCCCTGGCCGACGGGTCCATTGAGGTCCTGCATACCGAGCAGATGAGGGGGGACAAGCGAGTCCCGCCCGTTGTGCGAGAGAACAGCCGTTTTGAAGGATTTGGATGTGCCCGGACAAGGCACGGAGGGTCGAGTGAGGGTGAAGTCGAAAAAGGGGGCTCTCAAGAGCTCCGGGTGAGAAGTGAGTATGTTATGCAGAGTAACTCTGACACAAATTGAGGATTATAAAGCGTGATGGTATCCAAGATGAACAAGTGGAAGCAGCTCGCGGAAATAGAGTGCAGGTCGTCCCAGCAAGCGACCGTCCAGTATATATAGGGATCGAATCTTAAGAGCTCCGGCCGAGTCGAGACGAATGGCGAGGCAAGGCGGAAGTTGCGGTAAGAGGTATAAGCGGTAGAGAGCGAGCGTAGTGTAGCGAAATAGTCGAAGGAGAAGCGCGGAGGTGGGAAGCTCAAGCGGGCATCCAGGGGAAGCAAGTAGAGAAAGTATTAAGAAGGTAATACAGACAGAACGAGCGTCGACCGAGGTCGAAGAAAGACGTGTCTCAAGAGAAGGAAGCGAGACGAGACGGCATCTGAGCTGGAACTCGGAGGCAGGGTTCAAATGAGTCGAGCCACGGAGAGAGAGGAAGAAGGGAAGAGGGAAGAGGGAGAGAGAGTAAGGCGACGTCGGCGGGAGGTGGAGAAGAAGAGAGCGAGAGAGAGAGCGAGAAAGCTCGGATTGGAGAAAGGCGAACGACGTCCAAGAGCACGACCAGGAGCACGGGGGAGCCTGAGGCCGGAAAAGCAGAACGCAGTAGGAAATAAGGCCAGGTAATAATGCACAAAAAAAAAAAGAGGCGTCAGGTCAGGGAGGGAGAGAAAGGGACCAGTCGACCGGGTAGGGAGTGAGGGTGGAGGAGGAGGGTGGGTATGGGTGGATGGGGTGGAGGTGGAGAGAGGGATAACGAAATGAAGGAAAATAAAGGGACGCCAGAAAAAGGATGGACGAGAGACAGATGGGTTGGGCGCAGAGTCAGACGGACGTCGAGGTGAGGTGCGCTGGGGAAGGAGCCAGGGACTCGTTTAGGGGAGTGGACGACCCGGGAGCATTCAGGTTCAGGGCAGGTTCAAGGCAGGTCCAGGGCCCTCGGATCGGGGGTGTGTGTGTGTAGGTACGAAGGTACTAGCAGTACTAAGTACTTACCTACTAAAGTATGCAGATATCTACTTGTGTATTTGCGTCTCAGGGAAGGAAGGCACGGAGGACATTTGCCAGAGAGGAAGGCACGGCCAGCAATCCACCCACCGTTCAGTTGTAGCTGCAGCAACCTAGAATGGCAGGAACAGGAGCAGGCGAGAGAGCAAGGGGCAGACAACGATTGAGGCTTCAGCTTGAGGCTGCATAAGGTGGCTAATACCTAGACTGCCTCCCCCCTCCACACGGGCAGAGAAGGGTGAATAGCCTTTTATCCCGGTGATGAGCAGCAATAGAACAAAGAGATGCTGCTACACACCCACCACTACGTTAAGTACATACGAATCGGTACCTAGGTATCTGTCCGTACCTGCTAGCGACCAGAGAGAGCAGCACAGATCAGAGCAGAACAGGGGGTGCCCCGTGCAAAAAAGAGAGAGCCGGCGAGTGAAGGAAATGGAAGCCCAGAACACGTAGCACAGGGGAGGGGGGTAAGGGACCCGCAGGGCGAGGGGAAGAGCGGCCTAGCCAGGGGAACGAATCGAACCGACTGAACGGATTGGCCAGCATCGGCAGCGGGCGAAGGCGGCGGCGACGGGTGAAGGCGAGACGGTGGGCCACCGGGCTTTGGGGCGACGCAGGACGATTACCCAAAGAGGACGAGATTGGAATTGGCTGCGCCGATAGTTTAATGACAGCGACAGGGATGGGGGCATTTCCATCGACTGTGCTGCGTGCTCCGTACCGCTACGCTACAGCACTACGAAGTACGTAGGCGTGTTCGTCAGGTCGGCAGTTTGGTATATTAGCCAGTTCTACGCATTTAGCTGGATTTCCTCCCATGGGTGACGATGACTGTGAAGAGACTGCAGTTCTACTGAACAAGGTACCTAGGTACCTATGCTGGCTACTTCCATTAGGCCTAGATGCAATATTGGCAATACATGGAAAGCAATGCAACCAGATGTCCATCCTCGCTTTGTACCTCCATTAAGCAGCCAAGAATCCAGGCCCCGAGGAAAAGCCCCCCCTACCTACCGTTTGGGTGCCATGTTCCCCATTGGGACGTGTCTTGTCGTGCGCATCCCGCCAATCATGGCCTCCCCCTGCTCCAACAAGTCGGGTCGGGTCCTCCCATCACCCACAAAACTCTGGCGTCTCTGGCTTGCATGCATCTGCCATCGACGACCACGCGACTCTGCGGCCGTCACGAACAACCGCCAGGGGGGGGGACTCACTCTCCTGGAAGGCTTTCTGCGGATGGCGCAAGGCCAAGATATGGAGATTGAAACAACTGGGATGTCGCCCGATGCGGTGTTGTTTCGACTGCGACCTTGGCTGATTAGCTTGCCCTACTATCTGCAGGTAGTCTACGGTTGACCTGAGAGGCTGAGATGCCGTCTGTCGGCCCCCCTGAACTGGTGGCTGCGGCCTTCTCCTATCCCAAATGATAAGGAGACTATTGAGCACTTCGTCGTGGTTACGGCAGTACGGCAGTTCAGCCTTACCAGCTGCTTTGCCAGCGCATCGCCTGCACCGTTCCCGTCAGCACAAAGAATCGCTAGGCATGCAACATGGGAGATCGGTGCCAAAAGCAGGTAGAACAAACGGTCGAGATGGTACCTCCAGCACTGGCTTCTACCCAACGCGGCTTCTCCATCAAACCTTGCTCCCCTTCAAGAGCCAGAATGTCAAGTCCGCGCCCCTTTCCATCAAGCATCAACCAACCAACGCCACCCAACCCAAATCCATCCATCCAGTCATGTACCATGCGCACACCATCACGTCCCAGCTCCTTGCTTGCTCTCCTAGCACCTTGGCTAGCAACACCGCACTCAAACCAAATTGTCCTCTTTCATCACTCAATCATTGATTTCGATCGTCCCCGTCACCCTAAGATTGATGCCACCTCGCGTTCGCCCGATGGAACCTCAGTCCCCATCCCTTTACAGAAAACCCACCTTTGCCTCTGGTGCTCTTAACTGTTCGCACCTCATCACCCGGACGTTTAGCCTCTGGTCTTTCGTCGTCCTCCTCCCGAGAATCCCCCCCTGAATACTGGACCCCTAAACGGCTTATGGAGATGGAACCCATGGCATTATGGCCCGTCCGTTTCTGCACGCTAAACCGGCACAATGCTGGCGCCGTTGGAAACCTTGGGGCCCCCTTCGCACTCGTTCGAGATTTCGAAAATTCTGGCACTCGTTTACTACTAGTAACTTCCCGCTACGGAGGGAGGGAGATACGAACGAGTACCTACCTGGCGGTGTTGAGGCCCATCCGTTGTCGTGTCACCACCCGTAGACCATCGTCGCTAGGATACAAGGGGGCGCTCGACTTACTTTCGACAGCATTCCCGTGAACTCCCCCGCAACCTCACACGATGAAGGCCGGCCCAGGCAACTGCGCCGCCCTCTTCGCCTTGTGTAAGCCCCAGTTACCGTGAAACAGCCGCAAGGGAGCCGGGGGGCTGGTGCAGAGGCGGCGACCTCTGACAAGTTACAACCGCCGCATTCGCCCTCGCTCGCCCTCGTAGCTGTGCATAGGCTTCTATTTTGGGAAATGTCTCAGGTTTCGAGATGCACCAGCTGCGTGGGACCTCGATGCCCATGGGGAGGGAGGGAGAGAGAGCGAGTCTGGGAGAGCTTCTGTTTGGCCCTGAGCTGGTCCCTGAACCTTGCTCATGCCGATGCTCACGCTCATGCTTCTCAGGTCCGTCGTAATAAATTAATTACTGCACCTTGTCCGCGAGGCCCGAATCTGACCTGTCCACCGATTCGATTCCCGCTCACCCACAGGACTCGCAACCAACAACGACATCCTGGCCTGTCATGCCCGATCCCCAACTCTCTCATTGCCACCAATCCCACCGCCCGAACTGCAGCACCCTTCCCCTGGACGTCCCCCCTTGGCCGTTCTTTATGCCTTACGCTGGACGCTTCATTCCTGGGGCTGCCGTGCCACAACATCGTGGCTTCAGCCCCTTCGGCTCCCTTACATCCACAGACACAACGCTTGACGCTGGTGACAGCCATGACAGATACGAAACAAAGCCCCCCCCCCCGGCAGAAAGCAACGACAATAGGTTACGTACGTTTGAAGCACATCCCATTCGCGCATACTACGTACAATGAAAGCCCATCAATCACCGCCGCGACGCAGGCCTGTACCATATCATCACGGCTCTCTGTCTGTCTGCGGCTCTCTCCACCGGCCCCATCGTCGCGCCATCTCCCGAGCGCCGCACAACCTCCCTGCCGCGTCTCTGGTTGACTTTGTCTTGCAACATCATGTCCACAAGCGCCTCATCCCCACATTTTGGGATTGGGCCCGGTCGAGCCTACGTACGACCTCCCTCGTTCATGGACAAAGCCCAACGAGGTCATCTCTGAACCATCGCACCACACCACTGTCACCATGGATGCCTCGGAAGGCCATGCATGACATTGGGGCCCTAGTGCCGTGACTTTCTCGTCACAAACCCGCCCAGCCGCCCCGGACTATGAGGTTTGAACTGCTAATCCTCCCTTGCAGACAGCCCGTCAAAACGTCAGAGACACGGGCCGATACTCAAAACCCCGGGTCTGGGTCTCTTCGGGGCCTAGGCCAAGAGCCCTCGTCCATGGAAGGCCCTGGCTCGACGGGACCGAGGCCTTCTAGCACCCATCTTTCCGCCACCTGAAACCTCTCCCATGGCCCGGCTCGAAGCGAAAGATCGCTTACCAGAGTTGACTATATTGTTGTCCGCGACGCCGAAGTCTGCACGTGTCCTCTTGTCTTTCCCAGCTGACCCCCGCCTTTGTCCGTCCTGCCATTGCCAACTTGCTAGCATAGTCTTTCCTACGCGGTCTACCATTCGTCTCTTTTTGCTCCCCCGTGCTCCTCGTCATAGCTTACAAAGACCCATAGAATGAGGCTCTTGGCATGTCATTGAGCTTGTCTGCTGGTTGGCCATGTAGGTGAGCAAACCTAGTCCATATCCACCGCGAGTTAAGAGGCCGTACTTGTGGCTTGATGGCCATCAATCATCATTAAATGCTGCAGGCACGGCTCTCCCGCTGTTTGTGGTCCGCATATTTACCGTATAGGTCGGCCATGGCAAGAGTCCTTTGAGAGCGGCTGACATCTCGGCATTAGCAAGGGTACCTATCAATCATTACTTAATTATGACCCCCAGGACTTCCCATTATCTGTGCGCTGAGCAAACCATCTTGTTCCCCACGAGCCGTAAGTACGGGCTCATGTTCGTTGAGCCTCACGTGCTTGGTTCCAATGTAGGATAGAATATCCCCTTGCAAGAGGAGGGAGCTTGGCTGATGAGAATGCGAGCAGGGACTGGTTCCACGTATATGGGCAACCATCACATATAAGAAGCTGTATCATGCGTTTCACGTGCAGAACTCGACCCTAACCATGATATGAAATGTGGTATCAGTTGGTTTGTATCTCCTTTTCAAACGCCTACGTATGCTCGTATTGTGTACATTCTTGCGAGTTAGTAACTCTTCGTGCCTTCGTCTCTCGTTCCATCACACCTCTTCTCTTGGGCTTTCCTCATTCCTTTTGGTCTTTCTTTCATACACCCTTGTGGTAGCACAAGGGCCCAACTTGCCCTCATGCTGTCCACTGTTCCCTTTTCCAATAGCTTATATGTGATGAGGCGCACGCATCCCGCCAGCCAGCTCACTTTCCTCTACAGCTCATCATGGCCACCAGCACCCTCCTTGCCCATGTCCTTCTGCCCGCGCTTGACCATGGAGGTGATGAGCTCGTAGACGACCTGGGCGGCGGCCAGCGACGTCTCCTCGCCGTTGCCCTGGTAGGCGGGCGACACCTCGACGACGTCGGCGCCGACGAGGTTCAGGCCCTCGATGCCGCGCAGGATGCGGATGAACTCGCGGGTGGTCCAGCCGCCGGGCTCCGGGGTGCCGGTGCCGGGGGCGAAGGCCGGGTCGAGCACGTCGATGTCGACGGACAGGTAGACGGGGTTCTCGGTGCCGAGGGCGCCCATGATGCCGGCGATGATGCCCTTGACGCCGATGTCGTCGATGTCGTCGGCCGCGAAGCGTACCCAGTTCTGGGCCGTATCGTCGATGTTGTCGGTCCAGTCGGTGCCGCTGAGGCGTGTGCGCAGGCCCGCGTGGACGGACGGCTCGGACGACGAGTTGGAGAGGAGGCCCTCCTGGTTGGCCATCCAGAACATAGAGCCGTGGGTGAAGTGGGTTTCGCCCCAGTAGGAGGGGTAGGCGGCGGGGTTCCAGGTGTCGAGGTGAGCTGGTGAGAGAGGAGAGAGAGAGAGAGAGTCAGTCAGTTTGCCTTGGTCGAGCGGGCTGCCGATGGATACTGGATATGCGGGAACTCACCATCAAAGTGGAGGACTTGAATCGGCTTGCCGTAGACCTCGGTCAGGGCTCGCAGCGCAGGGAGCGTCAGGCTGTGGTCGCCGCCGAGGGTCATGAGCTTGGGCTTGGGAGCCAGGGCGCTGACGGTCCTCCTGCGGCCGAGCTGCTTCAGCGCCTGGGTCATCTGCTCGCGGGCGATGTTGTTGTCGATGGGGGTGACGGGGATGTCGCCGCAGTCGACCACCTTGGCCCAGTTCTGGTAGGGGTTGATGCCCGCGCGCGGGTTGAAGCCGCGGAACGACGTCTGGCGCGCCGACGCCTGGCGGATGGCGCGCGGGCCGAAGCGAGCTCCCGGGCGGTACGTCACCGCCGTGTCGAAGGGCGCGCCGACGATGGCGATGTCGAAGGGCTCGGTGGGCTCAGTGAGGCACTTGACGTGGTTGAGGTGGGCGAAGGTGCCGATGCCGTTGAAGGACCACTGTGTGCGCGCCGAGTCAGCCCGTGATCCATCCTCTCCCGAGCGAGCACGGAGAGGGGGGGAACCACGCAGAGAAACCAACCTCGTTGCCCCATTTGGCCTCAAGCTCGGCCAATTCCTCCTGGGTCCATTCCTTATCGTCGTGGCCGTGGCTGCACGCGGCGGACAAGCCAGCCAGCGCCAGCAGGCTCAAGAGGGAGATGGACTTCATGGCTGGAGAATGGGTGGCCAGCAAATGTGTGAAGTAAAGCTTTGCGAGGGAAGACAAAAGCAGAGAAAGGGAAGGGGGAAAAATAGGCAAGGTAAGGAAGCTAATATATACATGGCCATTCGCCGGCGGTCGCCCACCCACTGCCGCCGCCGGCCGCACCGAGTCAGATGGTGTTCCCAGGATGGATCAACTCGGCCTCCATCGCATTGCGAGGCGCCATCGACAGATGCAGGGTCGTTGGGGTTCCGGCAGATCCTCTATCCTTCCCCGTTGTCCCCTCCCACACGCTTCCTCGGGATTCGATGCAGTATAATAGCTACAAATATCCTTCCTTCGATAATACACATACGATTTGCATACCAGAGCAACAACCCAAGATGCGAATCTATCAAAATCTGGTCCCGCTCATCATGCACCCTCAACGGCCGCTCCGCCTCGGCGCTGATTGGCCAATCGCACCGCCGTCACCGGAGCCGAACCGATGGACCTCCACTGTTTTTCTTCCCCCGCAGTGGGTGGACTCCATGTCGTGGTGGCGTGGCATGGAAGTTGGGCAGTTTTTTTCCTAGGCTTAATGGACAGACACCGAGGATACAGTACTTACTCTTAGTTCCCGGTCAAGGCCGGCTCGCTCACCATGGCCCGATGTGGGCAAGAGGGGGAGCTCTTTCGCGCTCTCTTTCCCTTGTCGGCGTGGGTAGAGGGGCCTGTTTACGTGATGGACTGTTGCCATGATATCAGCATGCCTACCTACCTGGTATAACAACGCCATGGATTGACCAAGGAGGTCTGATACACGAAAACAAAAGTGGCCGGCGGGCGGTTCCACGGTACGGAGTCCCCTGAGAACGAATAGACTTGTGTGAAAGAGGATGCATCTGTCACCGGGTTTTCCCCGAAGCTGGTTTTGTCATATTATTTCTTACCCCTCCATTGCCTGTCTTCCTGTGTTGTCTTGTCTCGGATCAACCTAGCTTGTCTTGTCTTGTCTTGTCTTGTCCTGCCGTTGTGCATGTAGGACGAGGAGATGGCTGTTTGACTGACTCGCCCACGTCCCGCATTCCTTGTGCCCCTGCTTTGGCTTCCATCTAGCTTCTCGGAGTCTCCTTCCACACCTGCCAGGTTATTCTCCGGCGCCCCGTTTGTCAGATGCGGGCATGTGGGGACATCCATATCATTGTGCAACTGCTGGAACTGCAGACGCCGCCCTAGCAGATACAGCATGCAGCCACAGCACTAAACCTACCTAATACATACCTAGGTCATCAGCTCCAAGGTAGAAGAACAACCACAATCTCTTTACTCTCTTGTAGATGATGTGCCAAACATGCACGGAACGGCACTGCATCAGCTGAGCCGAATCCCAGATACTTCTCAACCCAAGCACAAGTGTTTATTTATTCATGCCGGTCTTCCCAGACTTCTCATCGCATCGACTCTGTCACTGCACTCGGTCCTTTCATCATCCATCCCGGCCGGCGGTCAACACCCACAGGACCGGCCCGGCGTCTGCCAGTAGATCCCTTGGCCGCGGGTGGACAATGATTTAGTGTCTTGTCGCCTGGACCTCCATCTCCACCTCCGCTTCAACTCGGAGCCTCCAACGAGCCCTCGCAGACGGTTGTTAGCCACATAGAATCTACAGCCTAGGAATACAAAGTAGAGCCTAGCCCTACAACCTAGACGGCATCAAAGTTGGAGACTTGGAACCGGCGTCCCTTCTCTCCCGACCTCCTCCTACTTATTCGCATTTTGCCCAAGTGCTGTGGCTTCCTGGCCCCAGGCACTCCAACGTGCTGACATCCAGCTCGCCGTCTAAGCTCATCGCTCGAATCACGTCAGTGGCTGCTGACTGCTACCTACTGCTCCCCTCGTCATGGAGTGGTCGGCGCGCGATTAGTCCACACCAACTACGAACAAATTATCTGCACACCACACACGCTCCCTGCGACACACTCCAGATAATCTGCAAATGCAACACACAATACCATCGATTTAAAATGCACCCCAATCGCCAAACTGTCCTATCGAAGCGTTCCCGCCTGGCTTTATGAAGTCCCTACTTGCTTTCCTCCTCTCTCCGCTTCTCGCTTCCTCCCAAAAAATTCAAGACAATCAGGAATAAAGAGCATTGTAGATTCCGGTCCAATACACGCAGAAAGCTTGACGGAATAAGACTGGCTCGCCAACCACAGGGACACTGTCCGGCACCGCCCTTAACGGCCTGTGTAGGCGTCCATCATGTTTCTCCGCCGACGCACCCCATCTTTCATCATGCTCATGAAACGAGACGCCCGCTCCTCAAGTTTCGTTCCGTTGCCGATTCCATGCCCCCTGTCAGATCAACCACAAATCATCCGTCTCATCTCGTCTACCTAGGTCCCGCCTCGCCTGTTGCTACATGACTGTCGCTACATGCCTCCGACCTGAATTTCGATCTCGTGGGTTGAGTTATTCTTGCCCAGCTGGCATTTCCAAGGGGAGGACGGACAGTGGTGGTCCCCACATGGCCGCAACTTGATATTGGTCTGATTATAAGACAAGGCACTTATGCGACCTCTTCTTTGGGGGCGGGGGCTCCAGAGCCGCAACAATGGCCTGCGTGATTGCACCAAGTCAGTTCCAGCCCAGAATAAGCCGATTGTAAGGATTTGTCAAACCCTGGTCACATACCTCATCAAACACGTCCTTCAACTTGAACTGCGTCAGAGCACTGCACTCGACATACTTGACCGCGCCCAGGTCCTTTGCCATCCGTTCGCCATCCTCCTTCTTCACGGGCGCCATCTTCTGTTTCGAAAGCTTCTCCCGGACGCTGGGATCGTCTCTCAAATCCACCTGGGTACCGACGATGAGGCAGGGAACACCGGGACAGTGATGGTGAACCTCTGGGAACCACTTCTCACGGACGTTTTCGAACGAGGCGGGCGACGTCACGCTAAAGCAAACGAGAAATACGTCGGTCTGGGGGTATGAGAGAGGTCGGAGTCGGTCGTAATCTTCTTGACCAGCGGTATCAAATAGGCCGAGTGTGTAGGGCTCGTCGCCAATCCTGCCATCACCTAGTCAGCAAGTGCTTGAAAGTCATGGGCCGCGCGCGAAACGGCAAGATCCGTCGTGATGTTGCCGAGTTACGTCTCCGACTGTGAATATGTATCGGCTAGGGCTATGGACTTGCGGCGGAAGTCAAATAGTCTGCAATCGCGAGTGGGGGAAGAGGGGCAGGTGTAGATCTTTTGAACGCCAGGTTAAACTCACATTACCGTGACGGCGTAGTTATCGAAAACGGTGGGGACATATTCCGAGGGGAACTTATTGGTCGTGTAGCTGATGAGAAGGCAAGTCTTTCCGACGGCACCATCGCCGACGACGACGCACCTATAGAGGCAGGTAATGGTCAGTACCAACTTTTGCGACAAGGGGAATGGGCAGGATGCAGAGATGATGCGCAGGGGGTGTCGGGGATTCGGGGGCTGAGGGCAGGAGGCAGGAGGCGGTGGGCGACGACGGCGACAACGACGATGACGATGCAGCAGATAAAGGTATGCAGACAAGTCGGACGAGGAGGTGTCGATGATGCAGACAGAGCCATGGCAATGAAGACGTACTTGATAGTTGCGACCACCGTCATTGTTCTGCTCGGCAGCTCCTCGGCAGGAGCTCGACTACTAAATGCGGGATGCAGGCCCTCGACGAGAGTGACGATGGATCAACGGGTGGGCGCGCGAGTGCGAGTGAGAGAGCGCAATATTGAAACGAGTCCAAGCAAGACGAGTTGACGGAGGTCGTGAGGGTGTCGAGGAAGGCGATGGGGGTGACGGCGATGAAGGCGGAAGCGGTGGGATGAGGTTGCGGTTTGTTGGTGGTTTAATGCGTGGATGTGGAGGTGGTGGTTGTTCGGCGTGCTGGAGGTGTATGGTAAGGTGAAGGAGGGAGGCGGCGGTGGTGGTGGTTGGCAGAAGGCAGAGGCCGTGGCAGTGATGGTGGATCTTTTTTCGGGGGGGTCGATGAGCGAAAGCAAGCCAGGCAGTAAAATGGGGAGCAGGCAGAAAAGAGAGAGGTAAGGTAAAGGTTAGTAGGGTACCTAGGAGGCAGGGTGCGGATTGCAGGTCGCAGGTCGAAGGTCACAGGTCAAGGGTGTGAGTGGGCGGGGAGCAGCAGCGTGAATGGAGGATAGGTTGGGATTGGGACGGCGGATGGAGGAGCAGGAGGAAAAGGACGGGGGGACGGAGAGAGCCTTGATGAGAGGGAGAGCGAGTGAGCCAGCGAGAGAGAGATGGAGACGGGAGAGAGAGAGAGAAAATGAAAGTGGAGGGGGGAAGACCAGTTCAGAGTACGTGAGAGGGATGAGTGGATTGGATGGATTTGGAGCGGAGTGGAGGTGTTTGAAAAAGGTCAAGTCGTAGCCATGGAAGAGGTCCAGGAGGACGAGCCCAGGGCGATTGCAATCGGTACGGGGCATCTAGCGCCTGGGACAGACACAATGCACACCTACTTAGCGATACTACGCAGATACCACGCACAATGGGGCACGGCGAGCCGGGTACAGTGGGGATGGTAAGGCAAGGCTGGGCAGCCTGTAGCCCTGTACGAATGGCCCGTAGCATGTAAGTACACGTAGGGAGGTCCACCGACTGTCAAGCTGCTTGCCCGGTGAGGGTGCTGGTGTTGGTACTGGTGCTGGCCTCCGGGCACGCTTCCATTCTGCTTAGTAGGTCTGCTTGTGGACTGGCGGACGGATTGGATGGATGCACCCGAACCCCCGACCGACAGTCTCCCTCCAGTGGAGTCCAGCCGCCCAGTTCAGCAAGCCCAGGGTAAAACGAGCCCGTCGCAGCCAGCTCCAAAGCCGTGCCCGGCCAAACCTCAGCCATTGTGAGCCACCGACGGGCACCGACACCGACTGCGAAAGGGCGGCGGGGGGGGGGTAGCCAGAAGCGGGCTTGAGCTTCTCTTTTCTTTCTTCGTTTTTGTGAGCGGTAAGAGGGGGGGGAGCCAGTCTGATCAGTGATATAGCCACCGACACCCAACGGACGAACACAAACAATCCACACCAGCCAGGTCTCCGACACGTTCAGCCTCCCAGCGATATGGCGGTCTCCAAAGGCCATGTACTTCGTACGAAGTACTCCGTGGACCTAGGACGGGCATGGAGGGAGGAGGTCGGGGCGCCGGGCTAGCTCGCCCAGCCGCGCTTTGATGGGGAGCAAGGCAGGGTTAGGTAGGTACGAGAGCAGCAAGTCAGCAGCAAATGCGTACGTAGTGGTAGCCGTTGGGCTAGCGGCCGGGCGTGGTACCATCCTGGAGAAGCTCCAATCTGATTCTGCCCGTCCTTCTCGGCCTGTTCCATCTGCAACGGTGTGGTCGGCCCCCCGGGTGATTGAAGGGGGTCAGAGACAATGAGCCAGAGCCCGTGGCAGGCCCTACAGCGAAGAACGAGCGAAGAAAAGGGAGCCCTGTAGCGACCAACCGGAGAAGCAATGGAGAATCCAGATGAAACGAAGGGGGGGAAGCTTCAGGGGGGGCACGAGGAAAGGAAAGTAGATGATGTCGAGGGTACGAAGTAGACGGGCAGGCTTCGAGTTGATTGTCCTAGCAAGGCAATTGATTCCCTTGACCTTCCTTTTACAAAGTACAACCCGACAGCATCTGCGCGAATCGCACATATTAAGCAATCAGGGGCGTACAGTGCAATTGAAGGCCCGCGCGTAGTTGCGCAGCACTACGGCAGCCATATACTCTACTCTGTTGCCGTTGTTCAAGTATAGCATGTGTCCTCCGTAGCGGAGCAGGCAAATCAAGTGGTGCAATAACCACAGAAGTTGCTTCATCTGGACGACGTGCCGGGCTTCTCCACCACTCGGCGAACGGGAAGGGACATGACGATGTCATGACCCCAGATGACAGAAAGAGCAGAAAGAGATAGAGCCCGATTAACAAAGTAGGAGAGAGTAACGATAGGGAAAGGGGGGAGGAAGCGGCACGAGGGGCATAAAGAGGGAGTGAGGGGTTGGTTGTCAAGATGGGACGATGGAAGCAACCAGTTAGTTCATCGTGGGATTCGTGGGTCGGAGTGGTTAGCTCCTGAGGCCCGGTGTGTAAGGGTGATGCCTGTCGTGCTGCCGTCACGCCGCTCTCTGGGTGCGTCTGTCTGCGCGTTGGCTTCTTTGTCTGCTGCAGACTGCCGTCGACTCGAGGGACGGCGACGGCTGCGAGCCTTGGCCGAAACAAGACTCGGCATCATGACGCCAACAGCAGCCCGGGTCACGACCATCACGGGTGTCGTCCGCTCGCAGGACAACAGCTCGCAGGACAAAGCGAGGCTGCTCGCACGGGTCTCGTTGCGCTCCCGGCCGATGGATGATGGTCTAGACAAGTTGCGCCAAGGCCATCCATCCTCCTTCGTCCGCCCTTCGTCCATCATCCACCATCAACCGTCAACCATCCGCCTGCTAAGCAGCACGTGAGCTCAAAACATTGGACGAGGTGAGGTGAGGCTGTCCTCCCCGGGTCCGAGTCCTGTCTTGTCTCGCCTTGCTGCTCATCACCGTCCACGCCGTCCACGGCCCGTTCCCTCTCCCCTTTAGCTGAACGTCCGGCTCGACTTCGTAAGAGACCGCAAATTGAGCCCGCCACCAGCTTCGTCTCCCCGTGTGCGGAAGCGTGCTCCAAGGCAAATTGCGAACCTCGCATGACGAGGCGGCCAACCGAGCCATGGCCAGCCCGCGACCCCGGTGCCCCCTCGATGCGAAGCAGGGATTCTGTTTGAGCCCCCCGAAGCCCGGGGACAAGGGATGGATATTGGGAATTCCGACGAAACCAACAAGCAGCGCAGTGTTTTGTTTGATTGATCGACTTTTCTTCTGTGCCCCCGGTGACTAGGGAGGGGGTGATCTTCTGATTGACGATGAACCCTTAGTTACTTCGTACAGAACATGGCATCCACGGAGTACACCGAAATGAAGATGGTGATGATGACGATGCTTGCTTGACCTCCTTCGTCATTCCACAGGTCAAGTCTGTCTCAGTTGTCACTTGCTTTTTGGCCGGCCCGTGACTGTCTGTCGTCATTGTCCAACGTGAGGCAAAACCTCAACTACCAAAATCTCCGAGGCACCTCTCTTTTCCCCATTTCCACTCGCAACCGCAAAACGGCCCCCCTCCCATCTCAATGTAGCCCTGTATAGAGCACGGGTGGAAACCCGAGTGCCACAGGCGCGCTAACGTTAGAGCTCTCACTTATCGCCGGCCCAGAGACCCGGCGGCGTCTACGCACCCTGTGGCATCGCCGACTTTCCCAGGGCTGCACATTGCACGCACAGCAACGGCGCTCATGCTTCAGCCCAAGGATATTACCGCTCCTCTCCTCGTCAAACCCATC
Organism: Neonectria ditissima; assembly: GCA_001305505.1. Classification (NCBI taxonomy): domain Eukaryota; kingdom Fungi; phylum Ascomycota; class Sordariomycetes; order Hypocreales; family Nectriaceae; genus Neonectria; species Neonectria ditissima. The sequence goes on along the minus strand of LDPL01000040.1, from coordinate 1,978,415 downwards.
CAGGGGTTCAATGTTCGGCGTCGCCTGCTCGTCTAGATGGAATCCTTCTTGTGGAAGCGAGCCCTCTCATTACTGTGTCCTTGCTTCTGATTCAGCCGGTACTTCGTCCATCTCCCCCCCCCCGTTGTCGTCGGCATTCAGATGCACACTTGATCCATCGGTGGTCCCTCGTGCCCGGGGATAACTGGATCGTTCTGGTGGATTTTTATCTGCCCCCCCCGTTCATCAGCTGCAAGCTTGATCTGCCTGTCTCACCTTAGCCCGACAGACTAACGCCGGCGGCCCAACCGCCGTCACGCCGTCGAAAAGAATTCCATCACGGACAGCAACATCTTGAGAGAGGCCCGTCGTCCTACAGCGCACGCAGTACGCACGCAGTAGTACAGTGCTTCGTACATTGCTAGCGTTTGGTACTGGCTGGCCATCCCACGCTTCTTGCTTGCTTAGCTCCCCTCGTCACCAATATCACCGCCACGTAGCGATGTTGTCACAGTCCGTGGGTTGTTACCCACCACTTGTTGCCTGATCTCAGCTTCTCTCGCTTGTCTCCATCACTCAAAGACCCTACCTGACGTAGTGCGAGTCTCTTGGTCCTTTACCCTGCTGGCTCGCTGCAAATTTGACCCTGATTGTTCCCTCACATAGCAGTGTGACTTGATGGACCAGTTGAACGATGCTAACAGCCAAGGCTACCGATATGCAAACCCTCTCCTCGGGCAGTCAGTCTCCTTGGCGAGATGCTGTTACTCTCAGACGTTGCTCGACGGTTCTAAAGCAGAGAAAACATCGGGCATCCTTCCTTTGCCCCATCGCCCGCAGAAGTCTGCTGTTTTCTTCCCCGAGGTGCAGGCAACCATCAAGGAAAAATATTTAGCTTGATCGAGCTATCCGTACATATGCACATCCCCGGCGGGCGCTAACTCATCCCACTCGGTCAGGGCTGCCACGAGGCGCACTTTTAAAAGTGCCGCTGCAGTGCAACGGAACAAAATGTCACTCGGGGCTCATGGGAACCCTGTGTCATTATGATACCGTATACTTCCACTAATATCAGACCCGATGTGTGTTTCATAGACACGGGAGTTGCCTCCCGCTCTTCTATGTCGGTGTCAATGCTGTCGGATTGGTGAAGTCGTTTACTATGATGACTCTCTCAACTCGTAGAAACCTAGTAAACCTTGCATTTCGTGGCATAATCCCTAGTGAATTGGCTGACTGGCTGAGAGTGTTACAATTGATGACTGTTCAGAACTGTTACCGACGAAGAGCAAAGTCTGCTGACCTCCGCAGAACTTGGAGTATCTGAATCTAGAACCGCTGGGGGGGAGAACATAGAAGCCTACACTTGAGGCCTTCTGCCGATACTACATTGGTAATAACGAGTTCTTGAGGGTAGTATGAATGGGCAAGAACGGACCCTTAGCTACGTAGTACGGGTCGCTGCAACCCAATCCCTTGACCAATACTACAGAAGATCCTTCTCACCCCAGGCCTATAGGTGCGTTGTAGTAAGTTAACAAAGTCGTTATAGTTCTTCGATACAACGCAAGAGCTCGAAAGGATCCTCTAAACTCAAACAATTCAGCTGTACACTGTACACTAATTAGGATGAAGACGTCAACCCCAAGATCGAGTCTCAGCAGCATCCACTTTTTTTCTGTTGGATTGTTCGTCAAGCTCCAAGTTGATAAAGCACCGCCCAATCCAATCCAAGCAACAGCTTCTCGAAACTCGCTCGCCATCAACCTCTTGGCTAATTTTCCGGGTCAAAGAGGAACCGCTAACCCCATCAGGCTCTGGAACCCGCGGATAGCGAAGACTCCACCCGCCCGCCACCCTGGCTACGGATCTGGGTGGGAAGAACGTGGGGAGAGGGGAAAATTACAGTAGAATTAAATACATACTGAAGTCATCCTCACTTGCCTCTTGCGGGGAAATCTCCCGTCGTCCAGTCTGAAGTGTCAGGTTTCCTCCTCGCTCTGAAAGCTCACAAATGGCTGTCATCCGATGGCCACGACAGGGCAAGCCGCCGGTTCTGTTGAAGCTGCGGTCGTCGGCCGGCCTCATCGTCACCACTTGCTCCTTTGCTGTCTTCACTGTGATTTCACCTCCCCACAATCTGAGCTGGAAAACCTAGGACTAATGTGGCGGGGTAGGACATATTTCTGTATGGCGTCATTGTACCAATAATGCCCTTCTCGCTAGAGTCGCGTGTTGGACTTGAGCCGGACAGAGTGCAGTACTGGATATCAATATCACTTGCCGTTTATGGCGCCGCTCTCTTAGTATTCTCCCGTACATCTTCTCCTTTCAGGTGTTTCCAAGTCTCTGTACGAGTACTGACCGAGACGTAGCAATATGGGGCTACATTGCCGATCGGATTGGGAACCGTAGAAACCCCATGCTCGTCGGTCTCATCATGCTGACCGCCGCGACCGTCTTTCTCTGTGTGAGCCGGAACCTCACCATGTTCATGATTGGCCGTGCACTGCAAGGCATCTCCGCGTCGCTGACCTGGACTGTCGGACTGGCTCTGGTCATCGACACGGTGGACAGTAGCGATGTGGGCAAGGCCACTGGGTTTATCGGTATGGCGACAAGTCTCGGCATCCTGGCAGCACCTTTATTGGGCGGGGTTGTCTACGCAAAGGGGGGCTACTATACCGTGTTTGCCATGTGTTTCGGTCTTCTGACCGTAGATATTGTGCTACGTCTCGCCATCATCGAGGTCAAGGAAGCCAAACGATGGATAGACGGACCGATCACTCCTCCTTTATCAGATCCCGAGAATACCTTGAGGATGCCGCCAAGATCAGAGGAAGAAAGAGAAAATGCCGAACTGGAAACACCCGGGTTATCAAAGGAAGCCCGGCGGGAGTCTAAATCGCCGATAGGAACGTTGATCCGACTCCTGCGCAAGCCGCGCCTGCTGAGTGCACTCTGGGGAACACTTGTCCACGCCATGATCCAGACCTCGTTTGACAGCACCCTTCCATTACTTGTGGCAGACATCTTCGGCTGGAACTCCATCGGCGGTGGCCTCATCTTCCTCCCCCTCATCATACCGTCGTTTGGCAGCCCCATCATTGGTTCGCTTTCCGATCGCTACGGGCCTAAGTGGCTGGCGGCATCCGGTTTCTTCTTTGCGACGCCGTTCCTTATCTGCCTGCGTTTTGTCTCCGAAGACAGCATGGCGCACAAGGTTATGCTGTGTGGCCTTCTTGCCGGAGTCGGGATGGCAATAGCGTGCGTATTTGCGCCGCTGATGGCGGAGATCAACTGGTCCGTTCAGGGCAACGAGCAGGACTCGGACGACGTGCCAGTCGCGCAAGCTTATGGGCTGTATAACATGGCCTTCTCGGGCGGCACTATCATCGGGCCACTCATCGGAGGTCTCATCCGTGATAGTGCTGGATGGGGTACTGTGGCATGGACTATGGGTATCATGACTTTTGTGTCAGCGATCCCACAGTTGATATGGACCGGAGGACCTTTGGGAGTGAAGTTTCGAAGAGGATGATCATGGTCGATCGAAGTGTTGTGCCACTCGCTCACTACCTTGACATACCTGGTACGCAAGAGTGGAAGTGCACCCTCTCCGGTACACAGTGATCATGATCGGAAACAACCGTTCCTTCCACAATATACCAAAATTTAGGTGTACAATGAAATCAAAATCATCCCCCTCTACATGTCTAGTGATCGTGCCGTTGTTTTAGGTCGGCAGTATTCGTGCATACCTAGACAATATATGCTACTTGCCATACCCAGTAAAGCCACACATGCGCTAAACCAGATCGATGCAGCTAACGTAGGCATCTACTTCAGCTTCCACGACATCCCTTACCTCCTCCGCTCGACCATTCAACTTCCAACTCCTGACCCTCACATCCAAATTTGGGTCTCACCGAGCTTTCCCGTTCCTCGTCTAAACAACAAATCCCGTCGTCGGCTTCCGTCACATTGTGTGCTCTCCAAGTTGGAAACCTTCGGAAAATATCATACCTAGGCAACAAGAACCGTCCCAATGGAACAGCAACACATTGATGAGCTCCTCGAGCGTTATCTTGGCCTACTGGACGAGTACACTGTACTGCGCCAGAATCTGTCCAAGCTCCAGTCTGGTGTGTATCAAGGCATTGCACGAGCAAACTTCTCTGGCGAACGGGGCATGAGGTATGGCCAGGACCACTACGATGAGAGGATGCAGGCCAGTCGCCACTTGGCCATTGATGTAAACGAGAAGCTGCAGTCAGTTTTCACCGTCACCGAAGCACTTATGGAAGGACGAGAGGAAGAGGAAGCCGAGGGAGGAGAGGAGACTGGAGAGGAGACCGAGAAGCAAGATGGCAAAGAGGATGCTGCAAAAGAAGCTCAGAAGAAGAGTAAACCGAAAGATCCTCTGCGCTGGTTTGGTCTGTTCGCCCCGACGCCACTCCGCACCGCTCAGGCCCAATCGGTCCAGGTGGTAGAGGAAGTTATTCCCCGACTCGTCTCTATCAACGCCGAGATGCTGAACCTTGAAATCGAGGTCCGTCGAGCGCGGAAGCGAAGGGCCAAGGCGGAGGCGGCAGCGGAAAAGAAGGATGAAGCTGCCACAAGCATCACGGGCACGCAAACACAGACAGCACCAGTTGTGGCTTCCCGATAATGGACTTCCGATTCATGAAACCACGATATTCTTCAACGCACCTATTCCAGATATCCCCACAAGTTGTTCAAACTCTCAGCCAGAGTCGGATGTGCCCACACAGCCGCCTCCAGATCCCACCACTTCAACTCGCCCATCATAGCGGTCTGCACAATCGACATAATCTCGCCGCCCTCCATTCCCAAGCATGTGAACCCCAGAATCTCGCCCGTCTTCGCATCCACCGTTGCCTTCATCATCCCGCGTGGCTCGTCCGTCTCGAGCGCCCGGGCGACATAGCTCATTGGCATCTTAGCCGTCTTCACCTCCCGTGCGCCGCCATTCAGATCCCGAGCGTGCAGACCAACATGTGCCAGCTGCGGGTCGGTGTACATACAATATGGTACGAGAACGCGCGATCGTGAGACCTGCGTCGTGGCCATGCTCGGCGTTGTGGACGGCATGTGGTCTGACAGGCAATTATTGCGGATAATGCGAAAGTCGTCATAGGACATGTGGGTGAACGCAGGGCCACCGTGGGAATCTCCCAACGCGTATACCCCCGCGGCCGTGGTCTGAAGCTTTTCATCGACGACGATATGGCCTTTGGTGGTGGTTTTGATCCCGAAATCAGACAGATTTAATCTATCCGTGTTCGGTACTCTGCCCGTCGCCAGCAAGAGATGAGAGCCAGAAATTTCGACTTTGTATGACGAACTCTGGGCATGAACTACAAAGGGCCTTGCGCCTTTCGTGCTTGAGATGGAGCGGACAGTGCTTGACAGGTGGACGGTGATGCCATCCTGAACAAGAATGTTCCGCATGCACTCGGCAACGTCCTCGTCCTCCCGCGGCACTAGCTGCTTTGCCCTCTGGACGATGGTCACGTCGGCTCCCAATCGTCGAAAGAGTTGTCCAAACTCTAAGCCGATGTACCCGCCACCCATAACGACCAGATGCTTTGGAACCTCATCAAGCTCCAGGATGGAAGTTGAGTCCAGCACCCGCGCCGGGTCCACGTCCTCCAGCCCTGGGATCTCTGGCCGCGATGCCCGTTCTCCGACGTTCAGAAACACCGTCTCGGCGCTCACTTCCTTCTCGCCCCCGTCGTTCAGGGCCACTTTCAGCTTCCGGTCGCCCACAAAGCTGGCATTTCCCATCAGCACGTCGACACCCGCAGCCTGCAGCCCTCGTACGCTGCCGCTGTTCCACTGCTGCACGATGTCCCTCTTGCGCTCCCGCACACGTGCCATGTCGGCCGTGACCGGCCCGTCTCCAATATTGACGCCGAAGTCGGCACCCCTACGCGCGAGATACGCCGCCCGGCCGGAGGAGATGATGGTCTTGGTTGGCGTGCAGCCGACGTTGACACATGTGCCACCGAGGGCGGTTCGCTCCACAACCGCGGTCTTGCGGCCGGCTTTTGCGAATGCTTTGGCGACAGGGTTGCCGGATTGACCTGAGCCAATAACCAGAACGTCGTAATGTGTAGCAGCCATACTGTAGACGGTCTTCAAAGGGGCTGGACGACTGAGGCTGGTAATATGCGAGAGACAACGGAGTGGTTCTTTAACGGTGTTCATACAAGCCGTGACGGCCAAATGTTTTGATCTGTCACGCAAGACGATAGCAAGATACAAAGTAATGGAGGAGCGTTTACAACTTCTCTTGCATCAGGATGCCTACCCAGAGTTCATCATTTGAGAACATAGACGTAGAGCCCTCTTAAATAAATGCAACCTTCTCCTCTCGGCACACTCGCCGTCTACCCCTCACTAAAGCACCCTATCCCCTCATGCCTCTCCAACAAACCTTGGTCACACTGACGACATCGACGACTCGTAAAGGCATGTCATTAGGCTGAACAAGCCACTGATCAGTTCATAGAGGACCGGGCTCGTGGCTTTCGGCTCCTTCTGGCATCTAACTTATGATCCAAAGTGAGTTGGTGCCGAGGGATGCATGTGCTCAGGTGAGTTGATCTATTCAGGCTGTTGTCTCAACCGCATGTCTGTGCACGCAGGACCCTTCATCTGTAATGCCTCATATGTCGCGGGTCAAGGTACCCATGGTAGCCAAGACGTCCTCCAGCATCTCCCCCAGAGGACCATCACGATCAACGTGCCGAGCGAGCTGCGCGGCAATGCCGTTGATGGCCCCGATGGAGTGCCCGTATCTCTGCCGCATTCCACGGTTGGCGGGGACCAGGACTACACAGCAGAGCTGCAGCACCGCGAGTTGGGCTTCCTGAACCGGAAGCAGCGGCGGAGGCTGATCTTGGTCGGGGGTGTCCCATGCGGCTACCGCGGTGATGAGGTCCATCCAGGGCTCCGGCGTGCCACCCGTCTCATCCTCGACGACAGGGAGCAGAACTCGGACGACGTCGGTAGCGCGGGATGCGTCCGCGGTGAGGCTGGCGGGTGAGCTGTGTTGAAGGTTGGAGGTGAGGTCGCTGGACAGGGTCTGCCAGCCGTCGTTGGCGAGAAACGACTGGCGACCCTTCTTCAGAGTGATGAGGCCTTCGAGAGCAACGAGGATGGGTGATCGGAAGTCAAGCTTCTCGTCTGAGCTAGATTTGTAGAGGTCCATGAACATGTCCATTAACCCAGTCGTCTCTTTGCGCAACGACTCATTGTCGTCTTCTCGCAACCAAAGAGCCAATGCTCGAACAGCAGATAGAATAAACATGTCATCTTCTGCACTGTCCTTCATCGAGTCCCAAGCCAAGGCGCGATGTGAGCCTGTGACGGTATCTGTAGTCCCTACACGAGCTTCTGGGTGCAAGCCCATTGCACCAGCGACGGATGCATCCCACCGGTCACGGAGATACTCGATGGTAACAGACATGGTCTCGGAGATGCCCTTGCGGAGCTTGAGCAGGTTGTCGGGGGGCATTATGAAAGCGTCCATAGATTCATCTTCGAGTGACTGGATGAGGTATCCCACAAAGATGGAGATGATGTCGAAGGCGGATGCAAGTCTCCGTGACAGCTTGGGATACTCGGGCTTGTTGAGCTTCTCCAAAAGCGTAGGAGCAGAAGACCGTATGTCGATAAACAGAAGGTTAACGAACAGATACGAGAAAGGTTTTTCGACATTTTTGGCGTCAGTAAAGAGGAGATTCGGTGCTTCGGCCTGGTAGGTCTGGAGAATAGATGCCGCAGCGTTAGTATATGCCGAACGTGCCTCTGGTGTAGGGCGACTAGTGACGAGGTTTCGAATGTAGTTGACTATGCTGTTGAGCCACTTAGGCCGGCGAGGAAGGATCTGCGACTTATATCAGCCAGGTTCCAGTGTCTAGATGGGGGATCCGTACGATGGAATTCGCATTGCGCAGAAAGTGGCCGAGAAACTCGAGCAGGGTAACTGCGTCTGTGCCAGTGAAAGATGACACCAAGCTCTGGATTGTTGCGTCGACCTGACTGGCCAAGGAGGCTGGGTCCTCAACTATAGTCATGGCGTTGAGCCATGCGAAGTTCAGGATATCCAGCACTGAAGCATGAGTCGGGGCAATTTCCGTCAGCGGGCTGATGTCGTCAACTTTGACGAAGGCCCTCGCGCCGTCCTGCGAACTAACAAGGGTATGAAGAAGTTGCAGAATCAACTTGGTGGTCTCCTCTGAGCTAAAGAAACATGGTTGGTTTATTGTCTCGGAGCCTAAGGACTTTGGGTCATACCTGTAGAGAATCGCGCTGACGAGGCCGGGTATCCTGTCGAGGAACTTGGGGTCGCTGCCAGCCCGCTCAGGGAGTAAGATGGCGAAGATGTGCAGCACAGAGACGGCCAGGTCTAGCATCTCCTTTGCGTTCTTGTTGTTCGGTTTAGAACCTGTCCGCAGCAACCGGTCCAGAAACTTGGACGAAAGACTAGTCCACAGGTTCTGGACGATGTGGTCATCCTCTTGAAGCTCGGAGGAACTATCGAGAACGGATTTTAGCAGAGCCAGGCCGACAAACCTCTGAGTATCGTCCTTGGCTCTAAGTAGGGTCTGCAGCTTGGCGAGGTCTGCGGACTGCGAGGCAGCGCCTTGCGACGCCGATTTTGGCGTGGTGTCTTCCATGGTGTTTGGGTCTCTAGTATAGGGTGGACGCCGCTTAAGAAATTTCGGGATAGTTTAACATAGCCAACACCGTTTATAGTCCGCTACTATGATTGAGGGCGAACTTTCCTCGATACTTCACATCGAGGACTGATTTGGTTTCGGAGAGAGATGTCGGAGTAGAACATTGATGTATCGGGTAGGTCGCAACTATTTCCATTGTGGTTCAGCGACAAGACTGACCCGCTATTATTTCGCAATCTTCGACCCACCCCGATAGATGCATTTAGGACCACGAGATCCAGCGTTCCTGGGTGTTCCTCGAGAAGAGGAGGACATCTCGATGAAGCGCAAAATACAAATGTTTTAATATTGGACCGAGTTTGGCAGTCTGCCGCAACACCCTGGCTAGGCATTGTACTTGACCTTATTCGAGTCGGCTTATAATCTTTCCCGTGGTTCCTCTACAAGCTCTCATCTTCGCGGAAAGTCGTTTAGCAATTGAACGATTGTTATAACTATTACTTACCCCTAGACTGCTTCTACGCAGTACTGATTGATGTGCTGCACATGGAAGACTCGGACAGAAAGACCCTGGACCCTTGGATTGGATGGAAGGGTGGCTCAAGCTCCCCGCCAGCTGCAGGGCGACTCGACGTGTCCCACTAAAGTCCTCCGATGACAGCCTAGAGCACATGCCTGTAAAGCCACAAAGGCACCTACCTGTACCAACTTATAGTACAACTGCTACTTAGGTCTACTTACCTCGGCGACTTTCACTTCCATCATCACCAACGACTCGACTCCGACATCCCCGCGATTCAAGACTCCAGATTCCAGACTGCGAGCGCCCCAGGAGCACAATGGTATGAGCCGCATCATGTCTGGAGCATCCCAGAACGATCCATATGCCTTCGCATCTACATCGGGCTCGTCGCATACTCCCAGCTCCGACCACCTCGACGAGCTCGACTTTCTCGACACCGGGAACAACAGCCGCGAGACCGGCTACTTCCATGGCGCCGACGCTCGCTCCCAGGCCCAAGACCGAGACGCACGCGATCGGGACAGCCACGATGTGTTCGAAGACGACCCTCTAGACAGCGGCCTGGACGTCCCAATCTCCTTCAAGCGCAGACAGGCACCCTCCCTTCTCTCAGGCCCCTCCCGCCTGTTCTCCGCCATCACCGGCTTGCGATCGCCCTTCCACAACTCCTCCTCCGCGACATCCTCCAGAGGCGCATCGCCTGCCGTCTTCCACCGCTCCGATAGCCCGCCGCGCAACGACACGACTGCCCTCAATGCCTCCTCCAAGGATGGCGTGCCCCTCGACTGGTACATGGAAGGCCCCGGCCGCCGTGTCGGATACGAGGATCTGACGGCCATCGACTGGATCTTCGAATACACCAAAGAGCGCCAGCGCCTGCGTCACCTCTACTCAAGCGCGACTGGCGTACTCGGTTACGCTCGGCGTCTTCTCGATGCGAGCCAGGTCTGGATCGTCCTGCTGCTGACTGGCATGGCCGTCGGCGCAATTGCCGCTGGCATCGACGTCACCACCGACTGGCTCGGCGATCTGAAGCTGGGCTTTTGTTCTAGCGGGCCCGAAGGTGGACATTTCTACCTGAACAAGGCCTTCTGCTGCTATGGATATGATCAGGGTTCCAAATGCGACGGGTGGAAGCCTTGGGGCGATGCCGTGGGCGTCACTTCGGCCGGTGGGAAGTGGTTCGTCGAGTACTTCTTCTTCATGGCCTTCTCGGTATGGCTACCATGCGAGTCCACCCAAGTTGCTCTGCCCCTGCTAACGATATGCTTGAAAGGTGCTTGTCGCATATCTCGCCGCGCTTCTTGTGCAGGAATATGCCATCTACGCCAAGCATAGCGGTATCCCAGAGATCAAGACAGTCCTCGGTGGGTTTGTCATTCAGAGATTCTTAGGGACATGGACCTTGGTTACCAAGTCCTTCGGTCTGGTAGGATTACCTATTAGACATTGGTCGCTCTCTGCTGATCCGGTTAGATTCTCGCTGTTGCTTCGGGCATGTGGCTCGGCAAAGAGGGCCCTTTGGTCCACGTTGCCTGCTGTTGCGCGAACCTGTTTGTCAAGCTGTTCCGCAATATCAACGACAATGAGGGTGAATACATGCACCATCAAACTTCTGATCTTACCGCTAACCTGGCGCAGCTCGAAAACGAGAGGTCTTGTCGGCAGCCGCAGCTTCGGGCATTTCTGTCGCCTTTGGTTCTCCTATTGGTGGTGTCCTGTTCAGTCTCGAGGTTCGCTTACACCAGCCCTTCGCCTTCTCACCGGCTTGGATGCTAATGGTCCACAGCAACTGTCGTACTACTTCCCCGACAAGACCATGTGGCAGAGTTTTGTGTGCGCCATGACGGCTGCTGTCGTCTTGCAGGCCTTTGATCCCTTCAGGTCCGGCAAGCTGGTCATGTATCAAGTCCAGTACAGCATTGGATGGCATCGATTCGAACTGATGCCTTATGCCATCCTTGGCATCTTCGGTGTTCGTTCTCCCTCTCTCGTTCGCTAGCATTATATGTGACATCGGTTTGCTGACACCCATAGCAGGGAATCTATGGAGGACTCTTCATCAAGGCCAACATGGCTGTTGCTCGCTGGAAAAAGGCCAGCACTTGGCTCCCTGGCCCCATCACCCAGGTCGTAACAGTAGCTCTCCTCACGGCTCTCATCAACTATCCCAACTTTTATATGAAGCTCCAGACTACGGAGCTTGTCTCCAACCTATTTGCCGAGTGCTCGCAGGTTCTCGACGACCAGATTGGTCTCTGCAAGACCGGCGCTGCCTCCGCCAGCACCATTGTGCTTCTCATCTTCGCGTCCGTCGTCGGCTTCTTTCTAGCCGTCATCACCTTTGGTCTGCAGATTCCCGCAGGCATCATCTTGCCTTCAATGGCTATCGGCGCCTTGACGGGCCGCGCCATTGGCATCATCATGGAGATCTGGGTCACCAACCATCCGACCTTCTTCCTCTTTGGCTCCTGTGAGCCCGACATCCCCTGCGTCACTCCCGGGACGTACGCCATCGTCGGCGCTGCCGCAGCCCTCGCCGGCGTCACTCGCATGACCGTCTCCATTGTCGTCATCATGTTCGAGCTCACCGGCGCTCTCACCTATGTGCTGCCCATCATGATCGCCGTCATGATCTCCAAGTGGGTGGGCGACGCCTTCTCGCGCCGCGGCATCTACGAGTCGTGGATTCATTTCAACGAGTATCCCTTCCTCGACAACAGCGAGGAGATGATCATCCCAGACATCACTGCGGCGCAGATCATGACGCGCATCGAGGACCTCGTCGTCCTCACGGCCACAGGCCATACCATCGCGTCTCTGAGCACCATCCTCGAAATGCACCCCTACCGCGGCTTCCCTGTCATCTCGGACCCCCGCGACGCCATCCTTCTTGGCTACATCTCCCGCGCCGAGCTTGCCTACAACCTCCGTGCCTCGACGCAGCCGCCCCGCTCCCTGTCTCCTGAGACAGAGACCTTCTTCTCCCACCAGCCCCTCGCCGATCCGCGCTCCACCCTCGACCTCCGCCCCTGGATGGACCAGACCCCGCTCACCCTCCCCTCCCACAGCACCCTCCACCTCGTCGCTAGCTATTTTCAGAAGCTCGGCCTGCGTTACGTCCTCTTCAGCGACCGCGGCGTCCTCCAGGGCCTCCTCACCAAGAAGGACGTCTGGTACGTCCTCAACGGCGCTGAGGAGACCCGCCGCACCAGCGGCCTGCCCGGCGGACCCGGCGTCGAGACGGGCGTCACGGGCCTAGGCATGGTGAATGATGACAACGACGCCCGCGAGCAACACGGGCTGCTACGGGGCGGTCACGGCGCTGACGATCAGGATAGTATCAGGGGCGAGGAGCCAATGTTATAGAGGCTTATTTATAGATGGGATAGAGGCAGGGTTCTCACGGGTTTCCGCACGCCATGGGTGTTACGTATGTTTCCATGTTCCAGGCATTTATAGACCATTTCTTTGGCATCTCGACCACTCAAATAAGGAGTCTTTATCGTCTTCGTCACTTGTGTTGGTGCCGTGGTCATGAACTCCTTTTATTCATTGGATGTTTGGATGCTTTCACAAAGACGCCGCGAGAAAAAGCAGCAGGTGTAAATCACTGATCTCCCAACTCCATCCCGCCCAAGAACAAAGACAAGCAAAGTCGCCTCCAGCAACAAATGCATGACCCCCTTAGACTGATGGTACGAGCAACATAGTAAGCACCACAACTCAGTACTCAAAGTCGTCGTCCACGGCAGGGCCCTTGCTTTTGGAAACACTCTCCTGGTTGCGATACATCTCGGCGACCTGTCTGCTCGACGTGGCGGCATCGGGAGTCTTGTCGTCACGGACCCGGATGAATCGCGGGAAGCGCAGACTGATGCCCTTGTCGCCCGACGGGTCGACGCCCTCCTTGGCGCCGGCCTTGTAGCGCGGGCTGAGGGTCAAGTCGGCCGTCTTGACCTCCCAGACGTAGCGGGGCTCGAACCAGACGTCGGGTTGATGCTGGCCGCCGGAGGAGTGGGAGTAGAAAGGCTTGGGGCGGTCGATGGTGATGGCGGAGAGCTCCTTGTGCAGGTCCTCGAGGACCTGTTCCGAGAAGCCCGTACCGATGTTGCAGACCGTCTCGTATGTGTCCGTGTTGGGGTTGTGACATGCGAGGAGGAACGCGCCGTAAACCGAGGTTCTCTTACCCTTGCCGTGATATGCTCCCAGGACAACCAGATCAAGAGAATCACCCACGCCGGAGAGGTAGTCCTTTTTGATCTGAAGGCAAAGCGTCAGATCCATCATTGATCAACATGTTCGGGGGAGGGCAATTCTTACCTTGAGCCAATTTCGGCTTCGTTTGCTGGGCTCGTATCCACTCTCGGTCCCGTCCAGCATCTTGACCATGAGGCCCTCGCACGACGCCTTCATACTCTCGTCAAGGAAGACCTGGATCTCATCAAGCTCCTGCCCATCCATGTGAGTGGCGAAGGCGAACTCGCCCTCGACCGGCGTGAAGGCCGCTTCCAGCAGGTCTCGGCGCTCACGAAGAGCCTTCTCGACAACCGCCTCGCCGTTGAGATAAAGCAGGTCGAATGCGAACACACAGACCTTGACCTTGACATCCTCCACCTTGACATCCTTCTTCTTGCGGGTCATGAGCTGCTGGAAAGGCAACACCTTTTTCTCATCCACGTCCCACGCTACCGTTTCGCAATCCAGTACAAAACTCTTGGTGTCTGGTTTGACCCAGGTTTGGAGCTTGGCAAGGATATCTGGGTACTTCCGTGACAAATCTTCCGAGTTCCTGGAGAAGATACTGGCAACACCAGAACCAACCTCCCTGGAGGCCGATTGAGTCGACTGGCTCAGCTCCTGGGGGGCATCCTTGGCCACATAGTGGATCTGCGCCCTCTCACCATCGTATTTGTACTCGCAGGTGAATGTTTGGCCTTCGAATCGATCTAACACCTCTGTGATTGCCTTTGTAGGCTTGGCTAGCATAGGCTTTAGCGGCACACCGGGTCGGAGCTTGCAGTTTTCGCGAAGCTTCATAATGCCGTGCTCCATCATGGCAGGAATGATGACGTCGTAACTTGGCAGCTCACTGGTTTTCCATTAGCAGAGCAAACAAAGACACATGTGGGTGCATACCTGTAGACTGTCTTGAGGATAGATTCGCCCTTCTCGATATCAGAAGTGCTGGGTGATTTGCCCTGGGTGTCTGCCTCATGAGCTACTATAGCGTGTGCAAGCGAAACCAAGACGGTTCTCTCAGCCAGACCGAGTCTCAGCTTGCCCTCCAAGAATCGAATAATAAACTTGGCCTCACTCGGGCCGCCCTTGTCCGTGTTGACATCGATCTTCCCCAAGGAATGGGCATCAGCCGCTGAGAGCAACTTCTTAATGCCATCGACCTTTCTTCCTTGCGCACCATTGCCAGCAATGGTAGCAATGGTCATCAGGCCCTGGTGAACCCCCCTGACTGAAAGAGCTTTGGGTTTGAACATGGTAGGTTGGGTCGATCGACTCTTGACCGCAACAAGACCGAGATCACCGATCTCCTTCTGATCAGCCTTTATGACCTGGAGACTTCGACCAGTTGTCTCGCCAATAGCTTTCATGATCAAAGACTCGCCAATCCCAAGTTCAATGCCAGCGTAATCGGGGGCGAGCTTATTGATCATGAGCAGAACGGTAGGCAGTAGGTCGCCAGGCGTGAGACGCATGACCTGGCGCAGGAATAGGGCACAATGCTCCATGATTATCAGTCGCTTGGTCGTCAACTCAACGAGAGAGAAAGTCGTGCAGAGCGCCGCATATGGTACTGGCGCACCAGGTTTCCAATCGGGATAAGGGTCCTTGCTCTTGGCCTTGAGAGTTGCCTGGACCTTCTCTCTTGCTTTGGCGACGACCTCGGGTTTCTCTTCCTCGTCAATCCCTGCCTCATCTTCCGCCTCGGAGGCTGATGCTGTAGATTCTGCATCCTTCACGGCCTCCTCCATGGTCTCCTCAACTTCCTCAACCACAGGTGTCTTCTTTGCCTTCAACTGCCTGGGTTTGGGTTTCGGCGAAGGGCTGGCTGATTTCTCTGCCTTAACAGGGGACTTTACTTCCACATCTTCGTCATCTTCTTCCACCTCGACTCTTTTTCGGGTTCGTCGTGGCCTCTTGGTGACGGGGGCGTCGCTGTCATCATCCACCTCCTCCTTCTTGATGGATGTTTCTTTAGTTGTCGACTTCGTGGCTGTAGATCTCGTCCGCTTCTTGGAATCTGCTTTAGCTGATTAGAAGATTTCATCATTGAGCATTGGGGGAAAACACCGTACCTTTTTCCGAGTCCGAGTTCTCCTTGACGCTCACGTCCTTTTCATCCTCCTCTTTGGTCTCTTGCTTCCTCGCCTTGGTGCTGAAAGACAGCTTGGTCTGCTGAGTCGGCGGCGCAGATTTTGCCCCGAAAAACTTCCTGCGGTGGTGCACCCGTTAGAAATGATAGCTCCTCGTCTCGAAGTTGCCTCCGACGCACCCAATCGTGCTCTGCCTCGGCTTCACATACCCCAGGGTCGCTTGCTTGGGTGCCATGGTGCACAGTGTTCGAGGCGATTCCGCGACCAAATGAAGCAGGAAACGGTAAATAGAACGTGGGACGGTCACCCTGGAGGCGGGACGGTGCAGGTGATAGGCAATTGTGAAGCCGTGCCGACGGCTGACAGTGGCTCTATACATGACGCGCCAGCCAGGCAGAATCGCGTTAATTGGATTTCGCGACAGTCCAAAAAGTCACGGTACGCGACGCGTATCACGTGATGGCGGGTGTCTGTGCTTCCTTCTAGGCTGCCGGGCTTGAGTTTGATATTCAGACTACGGTATTTGTACTCTGTACTTGCCATGTACCTAGGCAGTATCTTCTTAATGCGATACGTTGACGTTATGTGCTGGGAGTCAGGTTCTCAACAAAATTTTGTCGGCGTAAAATGCTCACGAGGGGAAATTATCCTAAAACTCGTGATAGATGCTCCCTGGGTATTGGAAGTTTCACCCCCCATCACACACACCTCAAAGAAGGTGTATGAATTGTTGGACCTAATATCATGTATACTCTCTCCCAAAATACACCCCAATCTAGGACTGGCAAAATGAGAGAACATCAAGCCTTCTAGACCTGATTGCCTAACTTGGATTGGGCTCTTCAACAGTGCATGTGAATTTCAACATTATCATGAAGTTTGAGTGTTGTTAGTGAGGGGTTTTAAACGTGCCTAGTGGGTAAGTTTGTAGTCCAGTCTTGGCATCACCCTCCATAGTCAATGGTATAAGCCGTTTCACGGGAGAGAAGTCGGTTGTAGATCCCTAGGCAGTGTGGCCATTCATTATCTCACAAGAATCAACAAGGGCTCGCCCGTGTCCGTTTTGGACCAATCCAGTCCTCTAGTCATGGTTGTATATTACAAAGGGCAACAAGGTATAGGAATCATTATAGGTACGGCTCAGCCCATTTGCACCCCTCTTATTTGTTGAAGTAGTAGTTCTCCTCGGCGATTCGGCCACGGATGAACTGGGGCTCGGTGCCCTTGACGTAAATGTCCTCGAACAGAATCGAGGGCGTAGCCTCGGGAACAGCCATAGCCTCAGCAATGGCAACCTCCTCGTTAACGTGGGCGCGGGCCTCCTTGTCGAGCTTCTTCAGCTCATCCTCGGAGGTGATCTCCCAGTCCAGGATCTTCTGCTTGAGTCCGGAGATGGGGTCGTTGGTCGAGCGCATGCGCTGGATCTCCTCACGGGTTCGGTAGGTGGTACCGGGGTCGGACATGGAGTGACCTCCATAGCGGTAGGTGACGTACTCGAGGACGAGAGGGCCCTTGTCGGCCTGGGTCCACTCCTTGCCGTACTTGACAGCAGCCTTGACGGCCAGAACGTCCATGCCGTTAACCTTGAGACCAGGGATGTACTGGCCGCGCTTGTAGTAGTCGGTCAGAGCTGACGAACGGGCAGCAGACGTACCCATGCCGTACTTGTTGTCTGGAGAGCACTAGTCAGCATTGGTTTCCTCTTGCATGCCAGCAGTGGCGGAACTCACTCTCGCAGCCGAAGAGGGCAGGGAGGTTCCACAGCTTAGCCATGTTGAAAGCCTCAAAGACCTGGCCCTGGTTGCTGGCACCGTCTCCGTACAGGATGATGCTGGCGTTCTTGCGGCCCTCGTACTTGTGGGCGAAGGCCAAGCCAGCGCCCACGGGGACCTGAGCACCAACGATACCGTTGCCACCGTAGAAGCCCTTGGTGAACATGTGCATGGAGCCACCCTTGCCGTAAGCAATGCCCTCACGTCGGCCGAGCAGCTCACCAATGATGGATCGGACGGTGCCGCCACGCATCAGGGAGAAGCCGTGGCATCGGTAAGAGGTGATGATATCGTCCTCCTTGGTGATAGCGTGCTCAATGCCGACAGCAACGGCCTCCTGGCCGACAGACAAATGGCAGAAACCACGGATCTTCTTCTCCTTGTACAAACGATCGGCCGCCATCTCCATCTGTCTGCGCGATTATTAGCGACGTCATCTCCGGAAAGCAGCGGAGTCGGAATTGAACGTACCGGATGCTGACCATGTCGTAGTACATCTGCTTGAGGTCCTTCTTGGTCACCTCGAGGGTGTAAGGGGGAGGGTCGAGCTCGTAGGTCTCGAAGCTCTCGTCACTGAGGTTGATGGCGAAAGGCTCGTCCTCGGCCTGCAGAATTGTCAGCGGCAAGCCCCAGGGTGCGACCAAGTCGACGCCGGCATGTAGGAAGAAATCGCTCGCAGCCGTGGCTCGGGGTCCGGAAAGGGCGCAATTCTAACCTCAGGGACAGTGTGGCTCAGAGACGCCGACGCAGCATTGGTGGTGACGGAGCGGCGGGCGGCGATAGCTCGGGGAGCGGCGCGCAGAGGCACCGCCCTGGGGACACGGAGAGCTCTGGACAACATCGCGGATCTGGAGGTGCCTCTGATCAATTGAAGTCGGGAGGTTTGTCGTGCAGATAACGACGAGTTGTCTAGATGGAGCTCAGAAAAATCGCGGTGTTGAGCGTTGAGCTTGGCTTGTTGGTAAAATCTAGCCTAGAATAGTACTAGCGGGGACCCACGTGATCGCAAGTCGTGGCCCAAATCCGGCGCTTCTCCGGCGTCGGACCCCATCAGGAGTAGTTTTTTTGCATTTCCGAATTGATAGGAACGTCTGCTAACCAGTTCTCTACTATTCCCGGGCGTCTCTTTGCTTCCCATCGCCAGCTACGGTCGTTTTCTGTGTTCGCATTGTCCAGTGGAGAACGTCGGTGTAATACACTCCGGTGCATCCTTGATGTGGACCCCCCACCGCACTAACGTATGTCCTCCTTTTTGACCCGACGACCGAGTCTGACCCGACATTGACTAAGAAAAAGGAAAAAGGAAGAAGGGACGCATGCCAACGCTAATAAGCCTAAGTCCCAAGTCAGTGAGATGTGCAGCGTGATCGTGATAAGATAGGTATTGGTTTCTGTCTGTGCTTCCCAACCTGGGGTAGCTCTATTTTACACACAGCGCCATATCTTTGGTATTATCGCAAGCAATCAATATCAAATCAAGACCAGTCCGCCATAACCTCTAGCACGAGTCCAAGCTAGACACTCAAA
This sequence comes from Neonectria ditissima, assembly GCA_001305505.1. Classification (NCBI taxonomy): domain Eukaryota; kingdom Fungi; phylum Ascomycota; class Sordariomycetes; order Hypocreales; family Nectriaceae; genus Neonectria; species Neonectria ditissima. The sequence continues at coordinate 1,959,568 of LDPL01000040.1, read as the reverse complement.
ACTCAACTCCTCGGTCCGTTCCTAACAATGAGGCTTCCGGTTCCGTCCTTCCCGTATTCATGCGTTCATATTCCATGCAAAATCCTCCTAGCTATGCCTGATGATGTAGCAACGCCGTTAAACATGCTTCCCACATTTGTCTCGACCATCTCTATAACAACCTGACGCACGCCCAGTATACAAATGCGAGGGCAGATAACCCTACCCGTCCCTTATAACAAATGTTGAATCCGTGATATGATAACCAGGCTTCCGTAACAGGAAGCCCGGGCTAATGAAGCAATTAGCGTTCGCATCAAAAATGCGATTGTGTTGGCTGCGTCAAGTCAACGCCGTTAGTCGTCGTGAAAAAAAGTGCCCCCTTGCAACGGAGCCGTCGAGGGGCCTACATCCTGCATATCGACGTCTTGATTTGATTGATCTTGGCTCGAGCTGGCAATCACCGGTTGGCTTCGATAGTCGATAGCCATGGCGCTTAGGGGTCGGGTTGGGTCGTCCTCGAGGACTCGCTGTTGGAGCGAAAGAGGACGGTCGTATAGCATTTCCTCTGGCGGTGAAAAGGACCAGACCTGCCATTGTCAGTTTTCGTGAGATCTCCTAAGCAAGTGCCGTCCGCTCACCTCCATCACCGTGCGACCTTGTCTTAGAGCAAGGGCGACACATTTCTCATCCTCAAAGGCAACTCTCCAGACAGCCTCACCCTGAGCGATGAGTTCTCGAACCAGGTGACCAGTCTTGAGATCCCAGATCTTGACTCGACCATCACTACCGCCACTCACGACCCGAGTATCGTCAAACTGTAGACTGGTCACACTGTTGTCATGGGCGGCGAGTCGATGTATAGGGCACATCTTCTCCAACGACCAGACCCGAACCGAACCATCAGATCCACCAGTGACCAGGGTGTCACCACGCATCTGTAATTGACCGACAAGAGAAGTGTGGCCCTGAAGAATAGCAAGGCATTCGCTGTCGGAAGGTCAGTGAAAAGCTTCAATAAGGCAGTCCGCAAAACTTACCCAGAAGTGGGATCCCATATTCGGACATTGGTATCCAAGCTACCGGTCACTACCCTCTTGCCATCAAACGCGATGGCATAGATCTGACTGAAATGACCCTGCAGAGTCTGCAGGCAACGTCCCTCAGAGATGCTCCAGACTCTGGCGAATGTGTCGTAGCTACCAGAAACAACAATGTCGCCCTTGATCTCGAGACAGCGGACACTGGACTGGTGGCCAACAAGAACATTTTTGCAGAGGCCTGTGCGAATATCCCAAACTCGAAGGGTGGTATCTCGGGAACCCGAAATGGCGGTGTTGGCATCAGCCATCTTCAGGCACCTGACGGTTGAGGTGTGGCCACGCAGGGTATGCAGGCACGCACTGCAGCCACATTAGCATACGATTGGACTCGCGAAAGCTCGGTCGCAACTCACCCTGTTTTCAGATTCCAAACTCGGACATCGCGATCGCAGCCACCACTGACTAAGGTGTCGTCCCATGGGACCATAGCCCATACGCCCATGACATGGCCTTGCAGGGTCCGTTGCGAGTCGCCCTCGGCATCAAAAACATGAATCTTGGCGTTATCAAGAGCCACGATGATGTACTTTGAGGTTAGGTGCAAGCTCGTGACGACGCCACCCTCCTGGGTGATATTTCTGGTCGTGCTGGTACCACCAGACCTCCATGCTGCCTCCACCAGGTACCTCTGTTTGAAGTGCGACTTGTAAGATCGTAGTTTGGGTCTACCAGAGCCTGACGAGCCATCGAAAGTACGGACACCCGACGGGTGAGGGGCCATGGGGCGGGCACCAGGAAAGCTGTTGCTGCTGACCATGTCTGTGTCGGTACTGTTGAAGGGGTGCGCTGCAAGTCGCGAAACCGACTGCTGGGCGCTTGCGTAGACCTCAGACATTCTCCGGCCGTAGTCGTGCTTGACACAAAGGTTCTTCCATGTCATGTCGTCGCTGAGGAGATCTCGCCATCGCTTCGAAACCTGAGACGCTCTTGCCAAAACTTTGGGGTCGTCGATGAAGGATAGAATCTACAACACAGAAATTAGACGGATGGAGGCGGAATGGGAGGGTTCGAGTGTCGTACTCGAAGACATAGTTCGTCGGGAAGACTCGTGAAGGGATCCTTCTTCAGCAACGGACTGACGAACTGATGGACGAAGCTCAACTGCTGACTGGTGCAGAGGTTGAGGAGATCGGCGAGGACTCGGGTTCGTTGAGGTCCAGAGCAATTCTTAAAGTGCTGGCGGACCTTGGCGAGGAAGAAATCCTCGTCGTCGGCGGCGTCGCTCCAATCGGGCTGGAAGTGTGAAGGGCCCGGGGATGCGGCAGGCGTCGGAGGCGGTGGCGGCGAGCCGGTCAGCTGCTGATCGAAGTCGGCGGCGGGCGTGGACATGCTTGGGGTCGGGGGTCCTCGCAGATGCCGCTGCTGCTGGGGCAGCTTCTCTATGCGGTGGTTCAACATGGCGTTGTTGGTGTTGAGGATCAACTCGTCGCTGAGGGCGCTTCCTCTCCTCTCAGAAAAGCTCATGGGTCGCTGGTAACCGGCCATGGCCCGGCCCGTCGCCCAGAGTCGATTTCTCCTGGAGATCCTGGAGCGGACGCTAGAAGAGGCGGTGGCAGGGTGGAGGTGTGCGAAGCGGGTGAATGGCTAGCCGTGATGTCAAGACCAAGGAGAAGACGAGACGGAAGATGGCGAGTGAGCGGGTGGGGGTGGGAGAACGGGAGACTGGAGACGGGAGATGGAGGGCCTGGAACACCGGGGAAGATGAAATGTCAGTACATGTAGGCGAGCGGAGCAGCAGTCGGCGAGGGTGGGCGACGAAGTGAGGTGATGTGAGCGAAGAACGAGGAATGCGAATGGGGGGACGTCGTTGTTTCGTTAACAACGGGAACGGAAACGGCAGCAACAGCAACGGCGACGGGAACGGCAGCGGCAACGGGACGTCGGAGGCTTTGTGTGCATTGTTGGGGGGTTAAGAAGGGAGCAGGAGTAGTCGGTAGGTAACCTGCTACGGAATACGGAGCAGGCAAGTAGGTAGTTGGTAGTCGTATGTACGTACCGTAGTCGGCAGACCGTGGGCGATAAAGCTGAGAGAGCTGAGAGCTGAGAGCTGAGAGCTGAAAGCTGAGAGCAGCAAACGATGGTGTGTCGGTGCAGAATGAGCAAGTGAGAGAGATGCAGTGCAGTGCAGAGAGCGAGACGATGGCGGCATTGAGGGGGCGCTAAACGGAATCCGTTACCTGTCTGTCGTCTCAAGTGACACCGGCCACGGGCTGCACGAGGACGGCGAAGGCGCACCTGCGAGACCCGAGGCCAAGGTACCCGTATGTCGGAGCGCTTGCGCCTGCGTCTGGGCTAACAAGCGAACAGCGGAGGATGTCAAGGGCGGGCGGCCTAGGCGGGCATTCAACTCAATTCGGATGCAGCATGCGGCGGGTGGGCGAGAGCGAATCAAGGAAAAGACTGGATGCCAAGGGAAACGGAGAATGGGGAATGGAGAGCGGGAGCGAGTTCCAGTCCCTGGCGTCCTTTGCACAAAGGGGGGCGTCGAGGTGCGTCGCCGAGGGATGCTTTGCCGGGCCTGCAGGATCTGGGAAAAGGTTGGCCACGGGAGAGGCTTGCTTCCGGACGCGTCTTGGTCTTTAAATGAGTCCAGGCTTTCAGATGGAACGGGGCAGGGGACAAGAGGAGGGGGGTGGGAGGAGGGGAAAGAGCTGTATAGTAGCTAGTATCACGGGCAGGTCGACATGACGAAAGACGCAGCTGTTATTGCTGCTGTTCTCTTACCTATTTCTTGGTCTCTCTCACTCTCTCTATCTCTCCCTCTTCCCGGTCTCTGTTTTCCAAGTCTCTTATGAGGTGGCTTCTCAGTACTACCCGCTTGCAAAGACTCAAGTCAATGATGGCAAGTTGTGGCGTCTTTTCCCTAGTGGATCCTCCCGTCGCGTTGAAAGACAGATACCCAGCCAGAGAGCAGGTGCAGGGTTGCGGGAACAGGCGCAGACGCTGACGCAGTCGCAAGAGTTTCAGCCGTGAAGCCGTCAAGAGCTGGGCGGGAGAGTCAGTCAGTCAGTCAGTCAGTCAGTCAGTCACTGCTGGGTCCTGTCCTGGAAGCGGGACGGGGGGAGGGAGGGGCGAGGGGAGAGGAGAGGGGCGAATCAAAGCTGGCCGGAGACGGGCGGCTGGAGAGATGGATGGAAAGGAACCCGCCGATGAAATTCATTTGGGGAAGTCCGTCGGAGGTATGGAGTACTTTGCAGGTACATCCCGCCCGTAAGTATGGAGGTAGTAGGTCCCCTCCCGCTGCAAGGAGCCTTACCTTTGTCTGGATTTCCTACCCGCTAGGTTTCCATTTCCATGGGGGGGTCACAGGGGCCTGTCCCAGCGTGCCTGTCCCCGAGCGGGCTCACTTCCAGGCACGTCCACTCCCCAATAGGCCGGGCGGCCACCTCCATCCACTGCAGCCTGTGTGTGGGACGGGGGAGACAGTGGCTCTCTCCGGCGCCTCGACACAGTGGAGAGCGGCCTGGAAAGTGATGGGAGGACCATTCCGCCCTCTTTGTCAGCGGGCAGGGCTGGTCCTCGGATGTGCTGTTTCCTGGCGTCTATCTGCGGGCAGCCCACAGACGGACCCAGCCCGGCTGAAAAGGGTAATCTCCAGGTCATGTTGAGGTGCCAAGCACCCAAACTCGAAACCTCAGCCTCTCACGGCGTCTCCAGCCAGCTGGAATTCCCCTTCACTGGTACAACCCGCAAGTAAGTACCCGCCAGCCCTGGAATCATGCATCTAAAGTTTTCCACGCGCGTCCGGGCCGTCCATGAAAAGGGACCTCCTGCATGCATGTTAGCCATAACTTGGGCACTGACTACCTAGGTTAGGTAGGCTTTGTTCTTCAGGGGGCCCGTTTATCGGGCTCCTTGCTGCTGCGAGCGGGTTTCGACGCAACGGGGGAAATGTCCCAATCGCTGTTGGCCCGCGCTGCATCCATCTGCAAAACTCGACGCGTTTCGAAGTAGACAGCCGCCCTGGGTTGAACAGTCTTGCCATGTTCGCAAGGAGTTCGGCAGTCTGTACATCCCGGCACGTTCATTACGGTAGACGGTCGGTCGGCAGTGTGGACGTGGTGCAATTTAGCGCCCCAGCTGTTAAAGTGCGGTTCCCAGGTGGTGCTTTGTGCCGGAATGGTTGGTTGGGCGGCTCGCTGGTTGTGATGTGATATCCAAGTGGCAACGCATCTACGGTGAACCGTCTGGATCATCGCCCGTCATCAGCGCCAAGTATTTGGTACTTTCTCGGCCCTCTACTCTGGAGCCTCTTCCAATGAGTAAAGAAAGAAAGATCGTCACCGTCCCTTGTAAAAAGGCTCGACAAATCTACAGCTCATTCTCTATTCGGTGTCGATCTCCATCAGATCTCGAACCCCATGCAGCTCCCCTCCCACAGCAACCCTTCCATCAGCATCAGGACGACCTCATGTATCTACTCTGTACAAGCCATCATTTTCAACATCCTCCCTTCCTAGCGCAGCCACCATCTCGCAACCCATCTCATTCTGACGTCGACGCCATTTGCAAGTTGAAATCAGGCTCGCCCATCCCACCCTCGGCTAGATACCTAGACTATGTGTCTCGTGCCAATTTGACACCGCAATCCCGACTAGCTTATAAGCCGTCCTTTGTTCATCCTCGTGGCCAACGGTCATGGCTGCTTGCTAATCGCAGTCGCTGCTCCTGCATGAAACAAGGGGAAAGCGGTGAAGATATTCTTGAAACGAGCGCCTGAATCTTTGCGATGCCCACCTGTACCTACCTAAGTCGACATCATGACCGTGATGACAAGTCGTCCTCTTACCACTCACTACCCAACACCAGACGGACAATCAACGTCTTGTTTACGACCAGTCAAGATAGTCCCTCAGCACAACCATCCATTCGACAACTCGTTTCTCGCCGTATCTTCGAACGGAAGAAGCAAACACGCGGAGAATGAACATGATCATCGCCCCTGCAACACAGAACATACCGTGTTCCCCCATAGCAATCGGCCCCATCATTTCATACGTAGCACATAAGGAGAAACACACCATCCCCGCTTCGTGCTGCCATCCCGCTTTCTTGAACAAACCCTATGCTATTCTTAGAACAGAAGTCATTGCTGGTCTCGAAAAATCCAAACGTGAGTACGTCGTGCGCTGATCGCGTTGCAGATTCGAGGCGGACCAATCACCCCTCCCTCACGCATCATTCAGGTACAGATGGACTATCCGTACACGTAGGCAATCGTGGTTGTGCAACTCTCAACCCCGTGATGCCATAATCGAGCATGCGTCCCTATCTACCAAGTACATGCACAGTAGCACCAACGGCCGTCGCTCCTTGATATGCTGGTGATGAGCTTACGAGTCAAAGCGTTTCGCACAGGCTTCTCACTGAAACACTGTCTCAAAACAACCAGCCAAGCGTGTTTGAACTACGAAGTAAGCCAAGAACCCCAGGTCTTCTCATTGAAGTTACAGATACATCCTACAAAATCACGCCACAGAGGCCCTTACCAGAAGCGCCGAAAAAAGGAGTGCAGATGGTTCGTTCGATTGAGTCCATAAGCGAGATACTCGCAGCCCAGGTTGGTTTACAGCCTCTATCTCATCAGGAACCCTATCCATACAACCCCCATCCCGGCACTGTTTCCCTGAAGTCCACATAAATCTATATCTTATCTGATCCGTGACACTCAAGAGGAGCTCGCCGGCTCTGCTGAAATTCAAGCGCCATTTCTATAACCAAGTTCTCGCTGTCGTGTCGTCTTCATCCACTACTTGAAATATTCCAGATGGCGTGGCCAGACACCATACAAAAATAGGAAGCCTTCTCTTCCCCTAGTGGTGGTGTCCAAACTGCGTAAGAAGTGGCACCAACATGCCGCCGACGGTCGCCAAGGTGTCGCGCATCTGCGGGCCCTTTGGCTTTCGCTGGGCTGTCGAATTGCTCTCCGCGTAGCCATTGACGCTGTGTTCGTGGCCGTGGCCGTGCGAACTGCCGTCCTCTTGCATCGCGTGCATGGCAACATACCTGCTATTGTCTCAGTATGGTCTGGGGGCAGAGAAGGGGCTGGAAAGCCAACTTACAAGAATGTGCCTCCCGAAAACAGGAGCAGCATGCCCGTCCACCAGTGGTCGCCGTCGTGGCCTCCGGCACCCAGTAGAGTGATGACGAGCCAAGTGACCAACGCGCCTACTGGGGCGGCCAAGCTAAAGACAATGAGATGGCCCCTCGCAGCCCGTTTCGAGAGACCCTGCTTCAGGAGCAGAGACGTCAGCCCAAAGGCGGCCGGGGCCTTGTGGATCATGATGGCGACAAAAATGATGAACCCCAGCTTCATGTCCGTGGTAGTTGAAGAGGCACCCATGGCAATACCATCTGCCGCAGCGTGGATGACGAGTCCTGTCGTCGTGGCTAGACTACGGGCCCGTCTCGGAGTTGGTGTAAGGGAGCCCAGGAACCCCTCGGCCTCTTCGTCCACTGAGGCGGTATCCCCGTTGAGGTTGTCCAAGCTGATGTGTCTCGTCTGGGGGCCTGAATGCAGGCTTTCGGTCGCATGCCTGGGGAGTCTGTCGACCAGAAACATCAACACAAACCCAAGGATCAGGGAGAATCCAATCTCGAACGTGGGAACCGCGGCATGATCATGTTCGTGCTCATTATCGTGCTCGGCCTCGGGCACTTCGTCCTTTCCGTCTTCCGCTCCCTTTTCATCACTGCCTTCTTTGTCATCGTTGGTCTCGTCGCTGTCGGTCGGGTCTTCTTTGGATGGAAGCTCTGTCGTCTCGGGCTGTTGGACTTCGTTCTCCAGTGGTTTCCTCGGGTGGACCGATGCTACAACTCGGCGCACGACGTCGCCGGCATCCTCCACCTCCATGTGAGCACGTCCCGCTACAGTTCTAATCGTAGGGATCGAGTCGCCAAGCCCCCGCGGGACAACGTGGTTGCTCCAGGGGGAGCGGCGCACCAAGGTTCTTACTCGGTGCACGTGTGAGGCTTCTGAAGGCGAGGAGGCGGCCTCGATGCCCTCAGGGATGATGACTATAAGCGAGGTTCCCACGAGGATTCCGACGCCGACGCTCGAGAGCAATCGGAGTTGCGATTGCGATAAGGACATGGAAAGTGGTAGGGCGCCGGCAAGGAACGAGCTATGGATCAATCAGCTTTCTAGAGGTCGGAGTTATACGAGATTCGTGACGGCACATACGCCAAAGCCATGACCACCTATATTCCGGCGTGTCAGTTACTGTTGCTGCTGGCATCTCGCGGGGGAGGGGAAAAAGGAGTGCGAGGGCATCGCGAGAAGAGCTGACTTACGCACAAGCCGAGGAGCAGCAGGATGCCACCCATGATGAATTTGAAAAGGGCGAATTCGGCAGCGCGCAAAGATCGGGTCAATGTTGAAGTTGGGCGCTATCAGCGCATCCTGCAGTGAGCTGGCTCGTTGGCGGTCGATGTCCCGGAGATCGACGTGAAGATGAAGCCAAGGGCAAAAAAAAAAGCCTGAGGATTGCGACAGATTGTCAGATGGGCCGTGGGACGGGTCGAGTCGATGAAGGCGAGACAGGACGCCGCAGCTGGCAGCGCAGCCCTGCGACGATTCGGAGGCTGTCGATTGGCTGGCAGCGGGGAATTTGCGACCCTTACGTCCCCTGAAGGGCCGCTAAACCTGGGAAGCAAATCTGCTGGAGGCCGGTGGGGTCCAGTGGAGGCCAGGGGATGAGCAGTGGAGGATTCGAGGGAGCCCGCTGATTGGCCCCGTTCCTGAAAGTCAGCAAGGATTTGATTGCGAGTTTCTACACAGAACAACGGCTCCACGGTCTCCACGCTGGTCTCCATGTTTGAGCTCCAATTTTCGGGACGTGGATGCTGGAACTACGTAGGTGCTCATTTTGCATGCGGATAGCCTCAACTTAATCGTGTACGTAGTACTCACTTCATCAGTACTAACGAAGTAAGTAGGGACCTAGACCAACCACTTGTCTCTCTGCACACCTGTCACAATTGCTTCCTTGGCTTCCTGCTTTGAGCCAGGGAGCCTCCCTCCTCTCATGTCTCGGACCTGCAATGTGGGCTCTACACATTGCTTGAATTGTGTACAGTGTAATAATTCCATCGGGGTTTGCCCCACAGTACTCTGCCCATTTAACATCGTGGCCAGAGAATACAGGCCGATCACCGATACCAGCCGTCAGAAGAGCCCCCTATCCAACTCGCTTCCTCAAGAATTTCAAGAACTTGCCCAAAGGTCTGTTTTTTGCCAATGTCTCTTCACAGGCCTCGCTTTCAGCGTGCTGCAACAGTCCGCTGATGAACCTGTAGGGCACGTCGCAGGTAGCACACACATAGTCGTATTCTTCATCTTCATCGTCAACGTAGAGATATTGCTGCAGATCCCAACAGTCGAAGGCTAACTGTTGGACTTCTTCCCTGTCCACTCCCGAGTCGCACGCGCCGGTCTCGAGGTGTAGTACCATCGCACCCTCTGAACCGAACAGCCGTGGGCAGGCTGGGCACTTGACACTCCTTTCGTTGTGTGTTCTGAGATGCTATGGGGGACCGTCAGCTATCGTCAACAATCAGAAACGAAGAGCCAACATGTATTAAATCCGACCTCGAAATGAAGTAATCTTGGCAAGTCTCGCACTTGTAGTGCTCAGACGCTTCATGCAAAGCGAGCTGGTCTTGGCGATCGAAATAGTAGTCGCATAGGTGGCAGCAGTAGCTGTATTTGACAGCTCTGTAATTCTGCGTATGATTTTTGTTGTGGTTCGGGGTGTAACTGTGGATTTGGATGGAGTTGTTGGTCTGGTATTTCGTCCCTCTGTGTTCGTCCGAGTCCTCGATGTGCTGTTGTTTCGCAGACCGAGAACTGAAGACGCGATCACATCGATTGCATGTCGGGTGAGGCGCAGACGATGTTTCGAGATGTTGCCAGAGCGCCGATCGAGACCAGAAGGTCCGGTCGCAGGGCTGACACCAGAACATGGTGCACTCTCGTGGACAAGCACTATAAATGTTTCCGGCAGGTGTCGTGTGTGTAAGTGGGTTGGCTGGCGAGGGGATCGTGATGGTTCTTCTCAACCTTCCTCCTTGTGCAAAGTCTGAAGTTTGTGCCCATCCGTTAGAAAGGTGAAGAAAGAGAAGCCACCAGCTTGTGCCTCGGGTAATTTTTAGAAATCGATGCACCTTCCATACTTTGCTTGGAAATGCTGAAGTCCAACAAACACAAACAGCACCTCAGTAGCTGGCAGCCTAGTACCACGAATAGGGCGTTTGAAAACTATGTGGCCCGTGCGTCTCTCACCACACTTTGCACCAACAGCCAACAGCCAACATCTCTTTGCCCCACCAACAGCGATTTACTTTCACCAAGGAACCCATCTACACCATCCCATCTCTCGCCAGGACTTCTCCTAAGCCGCTGCGAACCAGATGCTCTCGTATCGCATGGCCTTCCCATGATGGCCACGATGGCCGACACCCCCGAGTCCCCGAGACGACGTCACATCCTCTCCGCCATCAACCCAGACCGTCCACGAGCGCGAGACCGAGATAAAGACCCTGAGGCGGATCCACGTGGAAAACCAGATGGAGATGCAGACCACCCGAGTGACACCAGGGATGCGCCCGTGAAGCGTTCAACTGTAGACGCAGCTTCACATCGCAGCGGAACAGATCGAGATGGCGAGACAGACAAGACGCAACCCAGGCCGTCGCGCCTCAAACTCAAGGACCGTAAATCTCGTCGCCGTTCCTCTCGCGACCGGGACCGGGATCGGGACCGCCACCACGATACTGACCGCCCTCGGTCGCATCGCCACCGTCACCGTCGACGACACCGCTCTCCGACACCGCCTGACCCCTACGAGCGACCAACGCTAGATCCCGAGGCTGCCTTTAGAGAGTCACTATTCGATGCCATGGCAGACGACGAGGGCGCTTCATACTGGCAAGGTGTCTATGGGCAGCCTGTTCACGTCTATTCCAATGAGAAAGTCGGCCCGACCGGCGAGCTCGAGCAAATGACGGAGGAAGAGTATGCTACCCACGTGCGCCAGAAGATGTGGGAGAAGACTCACGCTGGCCTCATCGAGGAACGAGCCAAGCGCGCAGAAGCAAAGAAGCGCAAGGAAGAGGAGAAGATACACAACCGCAAGCTCCAGGAAGAAATGGAGCGCAGCCTACGCCGTGGCGAGGAGCGCAGGCAAAGGCGCACAAGGGCCGCCCGCTGGGAGGAGTACACCAATGCGTGGTCTGCCTGGGATGGCACATCTGCGACACTTAATTGGCCTATTGAGAGCGGACGCCAGCAGGATATTGACGAGAAGCAGGTCCGAGCCTTCTTTGTCCATGGGCTCGGCCTGGGCGAGATTGGAGAAAGAGAGTTCGCAGCCAAGCTCAAGGAAGAGCGTGTGCGCTGGCACCCAGACAAGATGCAGCAGCGGCTGGGCGGTCAGGTGGATGAAGAGACGATGAAAGATGTAACGGCCATTTTCCAAATCATTGATAGACTCTGGGGAGAAGCACGAGGTACGGGATAGTTGGCAGGCGACTGTGGTGGACGGCATGTGATACCCTATGACTTACCCTGTACTTACAGCAATCGGTTTTGTTTGGTGGGATAGGGACTACCGATTTATTTAGACCTATGTGTCTAATTCAGACATCGCAATGCATTCTTGGAATATTGGGGTTCATTGGCGATGGCGTTTGCCTGTGGTTGTACAGCTCGGCAGTAAGCCTCTTCTCGTGAATCGTCAAAAGGAATGCGTCATCGTCACAGCCACGTTCAGTCAAGACAAAATTCGGCATTTACCAGCTTACGACAGCCTCGTATTCCGTTCCCAAACGTTACAACACACCGAGAACGACAAGAACACGGCAAAATTCCAAATGAGTGGCTGGGCTAGGGGAGACAAGGTGGTACAATGAGTTGTAAGACAACGCAATGACGGTGATTTACAGATATGGTCGGCATCGACCACGACATGTGTTGCGCCAACTACTGTGGTGCAAGACAAGAAAAACGGATTAAATGAAACCTAAATCACAAACGCAATGAGTGGACAAGACACGTGTTTTATTTACATCAAGACGCAATGTAACATTATTCCGCGATGCTGGATATTCCTTTTGAATTCTCTCGTGTGAAGCGGTAGATGCGCAATGCTAGAAACTTTCCGAAATAGCGGCTCCCACGCCGCCAATTAAATTCCCGAGCCTCCACATAACAGCACGCACACTCCAGCTAAAATTGCGGGGTGAGATGTTGGTGGCGAAAGCTCCACATGCCTCTTTCGGGTAGCTGTCTCAAGCCGCAGCGTTGCGTTGTTCCTGAATGAGATGCAAGGAATGCCGACGCCCAATTTCCTCAACAACAACGACCGAGACGTGACAGGACGGTACTAGATACCCCCCTGATTTACATGTTGACCATGATGGCAGCACCGCCCATTAGGGCACCCATGGCGACAGCAGCAGTGGGCATGCTGCCGGCACCGGTGGTGGCCGTAGCACTCTCTAGCGCAGAGCTGGCCGAGTCGAGAGCAGAGCTGAGAGACTCCGACGCAGTGCCGGTGGCCGTCTCCAGCGCAGAGCTGAGGCTGTTGATCTTGCTGGTGATGCTAGAGGGGACAGACTTGGTGCTGGTCGCAGTGTTGGTGCTGGTGGTGGTGGTCCCGGAGCCGGTGATGGTAGACAGCTTAGATGCGAGGGCCGAGCTGGCGCTCGAGGCGTCGGAGCCGATCTCGTTGATCTTGCTGGAAGCACCCTCAACGGCGGTAGAGACCTCCGCGATAATGGAAGAGACCTGAGCCTGTGGGAGAAATCATGTTAGACGTTGGGTGTATAGAGGGCGTTGGCAATAAGTTGTGCTTACCTGGGCCACGATGGCGAGGATGGAGGTGACGGTGACGGCGGAGAACTTCATAATGGCGGTATTGGTATTGACGGTTGGTAAATCTTGTGTGAACGAACGTTGGATGTTGGTGCGAAGAAGATGAATGTTGCTGAGGTGCGCCGAGAGACACAAGGCGGAAGTCCCGAGGTTTTATGTGCAAGCCCGGAGCCTCCACGGTCTGGCAACACACTTCCACGATCCTATCCGCACGCCCCCCTTCGCCCCTCCCGGTTTCCCCTTGCTTGGCGTGCTTGGCCGGGTCATCGATCTATTCTTTCGACAGTCAAGACTGAATTGACATCAGCTGGTGGATCCGCTCCGTGCGTGCAGCTTGGTGCCGAGACCCGGCCCCATCCAACCATACCATGTGTTTCGCGGAGCACGCCGTGGAGAAGAAGTTGGAAACCTCGAAAACATCTTGGCCAGCGCCATCGGAACCGGTTCGCCCCCCAATATGAGCCCGGGCGCTTTCTGACCCTGTTTGACAGGGTTTTTTTTCGTGGAGGGAGAGAGAGAGGGATGGATTGCCTCATTGCTCTGCAGGAGCAAACTGTCCGCGGATGGCGGCGTTTTCAAACCTGGCAATGGAACCATCGGGGCAGGGCACTTGCAATCTCGGAAAAGCCAAAACAGAAAGCCAGCAACGCAAGTACCCGCGTGTTTGTGTTGTTGCTTCACTCGCTCACTGAAGGGATAGGTAGGGCGGAGGAAGCCGCATCACAGTTGAGATTGGTACCTGCATTGGGAAGTATTTGGCCGGCAAATATTGAAGGCCAATGTAAAGCCAGTGGTGAGACTCTGAAGCAGCGAGGCAAGGGAGGAAAGCCGAAACGAAGGCTCTGGCTGTTGTGTTCTCGTACTTGGTGACTCTGCAAAACTCAAAGACGGCGTCTTGATATCAAAAGTGGCACGCCATCATCTTAGGCAGGTTGTGTGGTGTTTGTACGTAACGAGTACAGTGCAGGCCAATAGAACCTCGAGAGACTCTGGCGAAGCAAGGGGCGGCGAGAGGCTCGAGAGGCTTTGAAAACAAGAATACAGCAGAAGGTGTAACAACGGACCGGAGACGAATGCCGGGGTAAGAATGCTGTGCTGCGACTACGTACTGGTTGGTTCCTTCGTAGACGTAGTTGGATGGCTCCGTGCGCCACTCTTTGCAGCTGAGCCACAGTCTAGCTCGCCTTCGCCAAAACTCACCTCACACAGGAAGCCACGGATCATTCCATGACCAAATTCCGGCTGTGGCACACCGAGAAAACGCCCATATCTTCGCGTCACGGTGGAGCTTTCGGGGGGTAGTGGGAGAGGAGTGTCTCTAGAGCTTCCGCCTGCTAGGTACCCCAGCCTCGCCATGACCATCGGCGATCTAGACAAAGAGGGTGGAGCGAAGCGAGCCGTGGCCAAGATGCCAACAGCGCTGCGTGCCTTGGAAATGTCATGTCTTGGCTGGATCAAACGGCAACTTGCCCTGGCGCTGTTTTGCCGTTGCGGTTGCTGTTGCGGAATTGGCCACCCGGATTGGGGAGATGGGCTCGTGAGCACGCAAGGAAGTCGGTCGACTAACATGAAAGACGCCAAAAGGAAGAGACACACGGAAGAGACACGGCCATTAGACAGGCATGTACAGCTTGGTCTGCTCATACCATGCATTGATACCTAGACTTCTCAGTTCTTACCTCTCTCACTTGTCAAATCTGTGACAGCTTTTCTTGGTGATTCTAACTGGTGATTCCAACACGCAAGAAAACAAATTCGATCTTCCCGCGTGCTAAGTGATTGCTATCATTGATCGCTTGCTCCCACGCCTGCTCAGCCTAGCTTCGTTTGCACGGGATTCTGCAGTAGTCTATGCATGTGCTGGAATGAACCGATTGGAGCATTCGCAGATGGCTTTCTCCCTCTGGAACCCGCCGCGCGTCACCATGACACAGCTACCAGCCAAAGGATCAACCAATGGGCATGCCGTGTGACCTGGGAGCGGACTAGAGTTTAGAGTACATAATGAATGCATTGGCTGAAGGGAAGCGGAATTGACGAATTCGCACGTTGCACGTCATAGTTACGAGGATGATGAATTCCCGACCAGAAACGGCATCATCACGTTGGTATTTGGCAGTCTCTGATTGTCAACCGGGCAAGATCATCCCTCTCACACACCCTGTCGTCTTTCCTTCCATGCTCTAGGAGATCTACGTGCAGGCGGCTGTTTCATGTCGGTTCAGTTAATTAATGCTCAAGATCCTGCCTGATATGTATAATCGCCCACGTCTACGCCTGCCTCAGAATGCTCTCCGTGCTCCGGTTGTCCATTCCCGGGCCGTTGTTGTTACCATCCATCCCGTACTGCTCCAGTTGGAGGCTCCCGTAACAGTCACCCCCATCCGTCTTCTCATCCGAGCTGCGCGGCGCGGAACTGTGAGAAGGCCTGGCCGTCATGGTCCCGTCGCCAGATGGCCTCGAGTCTCCTCCACTCCTCGACGACAGTTCGAGCTTGCTCGTCAGACCTGGCAAGTACCGGTTGACGAACGGTTTCATCCGCATCAGGTTGCTGCATACGATGCCCAAGTTCAGCTCGAACATCGACCACCCACCTGACTGGGCGACCTTTTCGGGGAGGTCCTTTCTGTTGAGGAGGAGCGCGACGTACGGCGCGCGAGCAATGGAAGCGATCAGAACCCTTCAGAGAAACGTCAGTTTCGATACATGTCGCACAAGGGGAAGGCGACGTACGCAGACCCAAGCGTCAATATCCCCCCCGTCACCATCTTCTGCCGCCGTGGCATCTGCAATCTCCAGAGCGTGGGAAGAGGCAGCACGATGATGGCCAGGTCCGAAGCAATGTTGAGCGTCATCTGGACGACGGCGCCTTTACTCGTGCACGTTCGGTCGAGGTCGTGCACCGGGTTGCAAGGGCCTGCGAGCAAGCCAATGTATACGATGGTGTAAACCGTTATCCATAATCCGATGGCGTATGTCGAGATGCGGAACCATGGCGAAGGGTTGATGTGGTATATCACCGTGAGGATCGCCAGCTTAGTCAGTGCTGGACTGATGATGTATGCCGCGAAGCCGGGCACTAGATGCTACACAGTTGGTCATGTTAGTGGGAAAGAGTCTTCACCAGAGCGACTCGCAACAGACTACTGACCTTGGATAGTTGTATCCCCTCGGCTACTGTAATATCCCAAGAATGCCGACCCCATCCGTACTGCATACACTGGTACATTGAGATGAAGTGGCACAGCGACGCCCCCCAGGCCAGCGTAATGAGGACTGACAACATCGCAAGTCAGCTACGTACTTTGTGGATTTTTCAAATTTGAAGGAAATATACTCACCAACGTCGGCCTCCAGCTTCTTCACAATGAAGAAGCTGGTCACGTATCGTATCACCAGAGACGCTGTCGCCAATGCAAACATGACACTGAAAACAGCCACTGTCCATGTCTGCGCATCCGTCCATTCGACGTCGAAGTTGGATTTCACGCCCGCGGGAGGCGGCACGAGCGGCGTGTTGTAGATGGTGGAATTACTGGTCGCGTTGGCCATGGCGACCTCTCGTCCTTTTGTCGGTGAAGCAGGGCGGGAGAGGACGAGATATGCTGGCTCCGAGGATACGAAGGTACCTAAGTTGACATTGGTTGATAGGCACGAATTCAAGTGTGAGAATGTCTGCCGGCTGTCATTTCCAAGGGAATACGAAATGGAAAAGCCCAGCAAACACGCAGGAAACCAAGTGTGCGGGCCGTATGATACAGCCCGGAGTTATGAGCTGCAATCTAACTTGAAGCGCTTCGATGTGTCTCGATTCGGTCACGGCAGCCCATTTGGCTCCCTCTGGTGCGAAACCTAGAAGCCGCAGGAATGCGGTCCAAAGTCTGTTTTGCATGTCTTTACCATCTTAAGCTTTCCGAACTGTCGTTGGTCTCACTACCAAGGGTAGACTGAAGGAAGATGCCGTAGACCTTGGCGAGAGGTTAGTTGAATGAAGCGGATAAAGGACTGAGAACTGGTTATACCGAAGCAGGGTATGTTCTCAACTACCGGGATATGCACGAATATTCGTATAGCTACGGAGTAGACTTGCCTATGAGCTAGGAAGTTGCATAGGGCTGATAAGTGGCGTTATCAATCTACGCTACCTTCTCGTTATCAACGGCGATAGTTGAGCAACGTGATCACATTCGACGCACGTAACAACTCTCCTCTTCATTCCTGATCGTGTTTTTAGTCCCGTGGCTCGTCTGCATTAATGACCTGCGAAATAGCATAGAGAACCTACCTGGCATGGTGCATGCAATCAAGCTTCATTTGTGCTATTTCCTCTAGAGCTCTCACCATTTCGGCTGGGAAAGCAAGACACAGCGCCGATTCCGCATCAGATAAAGCACCGTAAGAGTGTCCGAACGGCCTTGGTCATTTGTCGTACATCGAGGAATTAGAGATGCGAGACCGATTGGCTTTGGTACGAATCGTTCGATGCCGCGACCGGGATCATGGAAAGTCTGCATCCGTTGCGGGCGAAGGATCTTACAACATCCTGTTCCCCACTGGTTTAACTATCTGCGATCCCTGCATTCAACTGTTATGGGTCGTCCTAGCTGAGTCGACTATGCAACGTTGACAAATTTGTCGTCAAACTCACGATACAGACGTTTCTCTGCCGTGCCGGAATATACCTTGTAATGCCGAACATCATCGATTGGCATGGATTTGAATTGGATATCATCCGTGTTCTATATATCGTCCTCACATCTTCAGGCCAGAGAACTGCAACTCGGACGACTTGGGCAACTCGCTACCGGGGCCCCGGCGCTTTCTCAGCCAGGGTTGCATCAGCTGCACGGGTTGAGGAGAAAGTAGACCGGGGGAGACGTAATTGGCGGTCAACGACAAGAAGGACCTTGCATTCGAAATGGCAGATCCACAATCCACGGCGGATGTTGAGGTGCTAAAGAGCTATGTAAACCAGTGCTGGCCACCATGCACTGCGTGTGTGTGTGTGTGTGTGTGTTTCTGTCGTCTCACCACATAGACCCCTCAAGCCAAACCTCCTCCCAACAGTCAATTACTCCATGCCGAACTCCCTGACCAAGGGCGCAAAGCCCCCCCGCGCCTCCTTCAACTCGGACAAGGCGCTGCCCCTGACGCCCGAGGACATCTCGGCCGCGTGGCTGTCCGAGGCCCTGAGCGTCACCGTTACGGACTGCAAGCTGGCGTCGGTCATCCACGGCACGTCCAGCAAGGTCTTCGTCGACGTGACCTTCGCCGACGGCGTCGTCACCGAAACGCCGGCGCGCCTGTGCGTCAAGGGTGGCTTCAACCCCGTGGTCCGGGACATGTTCCCCGAGATGTGGGGCACGTACCGGCGCGAGGCCGAGTTCTACTACCACATCGCGCCGCTGACGCGCATGCTCCTGCCTAGGACGTGGTTCTGCAGCACCGATACCGTCTCCGGGCAGGGCCTGTTTATCATGTCCGACGTTGCTGACGAGTGCTCCTTTGGCAACCCGCTGCAACCGTGGACGCCGGCCCACGTCGCCGAGGCCCTCGCCCAGCTGGCCAGCCTGCACAGCAAGACCTGGAACAGCAGCGAGGCCGACTACCCGTGGCTGTTCGGCGCCGGCGGCGAGAAGCTAGCGAACCCAATGCGGACCATGATCCTGGCGCTGCTGCGGCCGGAGCCGTGGGCGGTCCGCTTCGCCGAGGAGTGCCGGCCGCCCGTCGCGGAGCCGATGCTGGATCGCGAGAGGATGCTGCGAGCCTATGAAGCGCTATGGAGGCATACCGACGCCGACAAGCGCTTCCACTCCATCATCCACGGAGACAACCACGTGGGGAACACGCTGATCACCAACGAGGGCACCCCCGGGTTCATCGACTGGCAATGCCTCCAGTACGGCTCGGCGATCCACGACCTAGTGTACTTTCTCACCGGTGCCTTGACCATCGAGGATCGTCGTCAGCACGAGGAATCGCTTATCGAGGGCTACCTCGAGGCGCTGCATGCCGAGGGCGGCCCGAAGCTGACCAAAGATGCTATCTGGGACGACTACCGACGACACACCCTACACGGATTCCTGTGGGCCATGACGCCGCTGAAGATGCAGCCGGAGGATGTTGTGTTCGCTATCACCGAGAGGTACTCAACGGCCATCATGGACCATAAGACGCTGGATCTCCTTGAGAGAAAGGAACAGACCACATGTGGGCGTTGGTGTCATACATAACAGTACCTAATTGAATCCACCCGTGATCTAAATCCGTGCAAAAGAGTCCTGCTTCCTTGTTACTTGGCCGAGAAAGACAACCATAGCACAGGCGAAGGCGACATGTTTTGCGATCCCTATTGGCTGGGTGAGTTAACATCTTATGTTTCAACGACCGCTGTTTGCTCAAAACGCTGCTTCAAACCTCCCGGTATGGCGAAATGCCCTTCTTGAGCTCCTCTACAATCTCGGCCGCCTCGGGCGCACTTCGAGCCTCAAAGTCGTACCGCTTGCTTTCCGTCGCCTTGTACACCACGAGCTAATGTTTGATACCTCGTTAGAATCCGAAATATCCCAAAAAAAGAGCATCACTGGGAGATGAAGAGTCACCGTTTCACTAACCTTGACGTTTGTGGGATGTTTCCGAGGCACTTTGCACCCAACCACGTTGCTGAAGTGCACCGTCGTCGTCTTTCCAGAGCCGTCGTTCAACGCCTTGCCGCCGGACGCGGGCATGATGTGAATGTACTCGCCGTCGATGACCAGGATGCGCTCGCTCATTCCTACGATGCGCATCGGCTGCTTGCGCCAGACCGTGTACTTCTTGTAACTGGCGTTACCGAGCTCCTCCTGCTTCAGCGCCTCTCGAGCCAGCGGGTGACTGCCTACTACGGGCATGTGCGACCTCTTGCTTCGTTTTTGCATGGACGAGTCTGTCGGTGGCAGCATCTTGGGCGAGGAGCTCCCCGGAGACCCGGTAATGGTCAAGGGACCGTCGGTGGCGAACCGTCGTCGATATAGCTCGAGATCGCTGACGTTGCCAATGGATGACACCGGTCGGTCAATCATCACCACTGCTCCGGAGCCAGGTAGTTTGAGAACATGGTTTGCCTTATCCAGCTGCCTCTTCCGGCAGACCATGTCTAGGACCTCGGCGAGGTAAGTATCCGTCGTGACGTCCAGCGTCACCATCTGGCCAGGGGCGATGTCGGATGACATGATGTGGATCCGGAGCAGCTTCTGTTGTCCCCGCGAAGTGTTTGGTGCCATCACTGGGGCCTGCGGTATATCTGCCGGCGGTGCATTTGACCGGTACGTAGTCGTGACGATCGGGTTCTGACGCGGCCGTTGGGCTAGGAAGGAATTGAAGGCGCCCGGTGTGTTTTTAGGGGTGGCGTCCTCATCGACGCGCGCTGGCTCGGGTGTCACAAGCTCCTGTGACAGCTGTTCTTCCTCGTCGTCTTGCGGTGTCAAGGATTTGTTCTCAAGGAACTCATCCTCCGAAGCCGCTGCTAGTGCAAAATCGTCATATGCCGTGGAGTTGGACCGCATCCGGCCACCGCCTCGCATGTTGGCGTTGTTGACCGTGGTGAAGGAAGTCAGGGGCTTGGTTCGCTCAAATGGAGGGAAATCGTCGTCTACTTCACCCCCTTCTTCCACCATTCGCAGAGTCCACCAGTTGATGTTGAGCTTTCCAGTAGGGATCGAAGGCTCCATCTTTTCCTCGTTGTATCGGTACAAGCTGAGTCCGATTAGATCTGCCACCGTCACAACCCGTTCGGCGCCCTGGCCGTCGTTGACACGAGGCCGGATAAGGACTTGGAAAGGCTTGCTTGGTGTTTTGGAGAACGGGGCATAGATCCGCACCCCGATAGAACCCTGCGTTCCTTGGCCACTATAGTGTGCGAACTTCTGGAAAGGGATGCTGGACTTGTGCTGCTGAGCTTTCAGCGCAGCCGACAACAAGCTCGTGGGAGGAGCCATGCTGAGGGGTCTGATTGTGCTCATAGGCCGAGGGGGCGGTAGAGCTTGAAGCACAATGGGCAAAGTCGGAGGCCGAGACTTGCGTACTGTAGCTTGCCGTACAAAGTTCTTCGGGGGCGTTCCAACCACTTGACGGGTGACTTGTCGGCTGGGAGAGGGATTGAGGGGGTTTTCGACGCCGTCAAGGATTGATGCCGAATCAATACTTTCGACCACGTACTCATCAGACATGTCGCTTCCGTCCGAGTCTTCCTCCTCCTCGGGAAGTAAGGATGTGTCCACTCGTTGGACTCCAGGCGCAGGTTCCTCGAGAATGCGGGCCTGTAGCTTTGCGAATCTCGCGGCGACTCTTGCGGCCTCTCGGTGCCTCTGGTAAGCAGGGATATCGAGCTCGTTTTCGGACGATATATCACTGCTAGTGACGGTGTCGCGGCGAGGCCTCTCCTTGACAGTCTCCAGCGCAGACTGCGAACCACGTCGTGGAGCCCTCGGTGAGACGGTGCCTGCCTGCCTCAGCCCCGTGCTCTGGAACCCTGTGTTCTGGAGGGGAGAAGAGCCAGCCCGATGCCTCACGGGCATCTTGGCAAATTTGATCTGCTGGGCTGCTCGCTGGTCCGTATCGTCGTCGCTGTCGTCGCTCAGATCGCTGCTGTCCTCCTCCTCCATCTGCTCCCGGCGCCTGCGCCGCTTGGTAGCCATGCCAGGCCCCATGGTGTCGGAGCCACCCGCGGTGAGCATGCCACCATCCTCCTCCCCATCCTCGAGGGTCAGACCAGCCTGGCGAGGGGCCTGGAAGTACTCGGAGGCTATGGCGGTCGGGATCGGCGGCGAATGCGTGCGCTTAATGTGGGAGGAGTTGGGGCGCCAGCCGGCGGCTTTGAAGGGGGCCGAGTTTAGGAAGCTGTCGTTGACCGTGAGCAGGCGTTCGCCCACGCCGTCGGAGATTTCATTGAGATAGCTGGATCGAAGCTGATACGAGACGAGTCTATTTGCCGGAGAACAGGTGAGCAGGACGCGCAACACGGGGGATCCGGCAGGCCGTCATGGAGACCACAGGCCACAGGGACCAAAGGGAACAAGTCATACGCACTCTTCCAGTTGGATGACAGACATAACGAAGACGAGCTTGACGCGAGTGAGGTCGCGCAGCGAATTGGGTCAGGATGTATGCGAGGTCGAGCATTTATATTTATAGAATTGCCGGCCCTGGCAGGATAGCGAATGCGACACGCGGGACTCGACGTATGATACAGTGAAGGTTACTGCTCGTGGTTGAGTAGGTACATAGGTCATCGTGGGGTTGGCTCAGTGGGTGGCTCAGTGGGTGGCTCAGCCTCATGGAGCGCTATGGCACACTGAAACCAGCGCGCCAAGACCTACGTAGTTGAGCGCTGCACGGACCAAAGCTAGGCCGCGGGTGGGTCTCATCGACAGGTAACCTTCCACTATCAACATTCGGGATTCAAGACTCGACAGAACAACTCGAACCTCATAATCTCGCATCCTTATTTTTCGCCTATACAAACACCCTTTTGATTCCCCGCCATGGGTCTCGTCGACTACTCCGACTCCGACAGCTCAGGCTCCGAGACAGAAGCCCCAGCCAAGATTGCTCCCAAGCCCTCGCAGCCATCTTCCAAGAAACCCTTCCAGAAGGTCGTCGATCGATCCAACCCAGGCAGAATCCTCGTCAACCTCCCACAAATTTCCGCCGAGACTCCCAAGCCGCACGCCGACGAACCCCCCGCGAAACGTGCGCGAACAGGCGGCACTGGCCTCTTCTCCGGTTTCAACTCTTTTCTACCAGCCCCGAAGGGCGCGAACAAGCCCAAGCCTGCGCCTGCGGCTACCGGCGCTGGTCAACCAAAACCGAGCATCAACTTCAAGACGAGCGCTGCGCCTGGATTCAGCAGAAGCGCCGGTGATGAGGAGGCGTCCGCTGGTGGCATGAGCCTGCCCCCACCTAAAGCAGCCGCTCAGCCCTCCATCCCCGAGGGACAAAAACCCGAGGATGAGGTCAAGCTGGTTGGAAAGCCATTGATGTTCAAGCCCCTCTCGGTAGCACGAAATCCACAGAAGAAAAAAAAGCTTGCGATGGCTAAGGCAGCGAGCCAGATGCAGGCGCAAACCGTGGCGAATGGTACATCCAATAGAGTGGAAGCAGAAGCGGCCCCAGCACCGGCTCCGAAGGTCTCCCTATTCTCTATGCACACCGAGGAGCCTTCAGGACCCGTTGATCCTTCCCACAAGAGCGGTGCTTATGAGCCATTGTTCGAAACCCAAGGAAGCGCAGACGCCGACAGGGGCGCGTATGGCGACTACGCACAGTATGCCAGCCATGCGCAAACAGGACCCGCCGCAACTACGGCTCCAGGCATCGATTCGCTAGACACAATAGCCAAGGATCTCAATCTATCAGCAGCTGCGAGGCGAGAGCTGTTTGGGCGCGGTGGTGAAGGGAAACACATGGCCAAGAACGTCATCAACTTCAACATGGACAAGGAGTACGAGCACAACGAGGAGATTCGCGCAGCCGGCGATCAACAAATGCACAACCCCGTGCGCGCTCTTCAGGGCGGCAAGCACAGTCTGCGCCAACTCGTCCAGAATGTCCACAACCAAAAGGACGCGCTGGAAGACAGCTTCGCAAAGGGAAAGACGAATCGCAAGGAGGCGTCGAACAAGTATGGTTGGTCGTGAGAGCGCGATGATACCCAACTTTATGCAGATTTCAATAATAATCAGAGCTCCATTTTTACGCTCAATCAAATATCTGCGCCGAAACGGCCTCGCTCTAAAGTGAGTAGGTAGGTAGTACCTGGGGAATATATCCGTCATAATCATACAGTATCGTTTTCTCGGAAGCAAGGCGCCCACCATGGGATCCCAACAAAAGTTCAAGAGGTAACCGACATCCGCTCTAGAAAGTTTCTACCGCCACTGTTCTCCCGCTCTGAAATGCATCGTCGACCATTAAAAACCCCCATTCGCCGCGAGTCGTGGGGGAGATATCGTCGTACCCGTTCGGTGTCGTCGGTCCAAACTCGGTAGGCTGGTCCGGACTAAGGAGATTGGGGCTCATGACTCCTGGGCTGAAGACGGTCGGGCTTATAGGGTGAGCGCTTAGGACCTGGTCGATGGTCCCGCCGGTTGTGTTCCACGCGTGCATCGTGAAGAGTAATCGATCAGTTGGCCGTGCTGTGCGATCTCCATCCTCTTCTTCCTCTTCCACCACCTTCGCCATGTCCTTTTGGGCGACCTGGAGTGCTGGCTTTTCCTTTTGTGGCCCGAAGCTGGTCTGCAGCTTGAGTAGCGGAGGCTTGGGCGATGGTGTCGTTGGCAAGACATTTGTTTTCGTGGGCAGGACAAGCTCAATCATCTCCGTCTCGACCTCGTCGTCGTCACTGTCATCGCTGTCGTCGCTGTCGAAGTAACTGCTGGGCTTGATAACCGGCTCGAAGAAGCCCGCCATGCCAGAGATGCCCCCCAGCTTCTCAGGACCACCGTAAGCGCGTCGATACATGCGGTCCAGGTCGACGAGGGCAGAATTTGACACGCTGAGCCAGTCGTATGATCGGAGGATGTCGGACTTGGTGACCTTTTCGCCGTTGTTGGCCAGGATGATGCGACGGAGCTCGTCGACGGCGTCTTCGAGGCGAAGATGGGACCTGGTCTTGGAGTAGCTGGAGAGGGCGCTCTTGAGGCTGTAGAGGCGGTCCAGGGACACTAGTGTTAGACCCTCGGAGCAGAAGAGGACCTCGTTTTGGATGATGGAGCTGTGGACGAGCTGGTTTGTGAGACCGCACGCAGTGGGGCTGACTGCTGGCGAGAGCCACTCTGGTCTGTATGATGTTAGTTGTGGCTCGGGGAGATATGACTTGACCGAGAGACTGACCCAATACGGAACTTCTTTTCAGCCTTATCCAAGGTGGACCGCAGAGCTCGCTCTGCCTTGGGAGGTAGACCGGCGGCATGGATAAGACGCATGCCAAAGGAGCTTGCCGACATCATGGAGCTCATGGTGTCCGTGGTCGTGGTCGAGGCAGTACACGGTGTCATGGGCGGCGGCGACAGCGGCGTGGAGGGAGACAGCGGCCACCTCATCCTGGGACTTGACACGGACACGTCCAGCTTCGCCGGGACAGGCGCGGGCGAGGCCATGGCGCTCCGCGAGAACTCCATGGACCGCGTGGGCGTGGGCCCGTTGTAGGATCCGGACCGGACAAGCTGTTTCAACGCGGAGACGGGGCCGGCGGAGAAGTGAAAGCGCAGGCCGGGCGTGTGCGGCGTGGTGGGCGTCGAGAGGCCCGGAGAACCCAGCGGGGGCAGGACGGAAGGAAACTGGTAGTCGCGCCGGGCGACGACGAGGGTGACGTGGAGGGACTTGCGGGCGAGGCGAGAGGACGTCCACTCGAGGGCGGGGAGCAGGTTCGGAGGGAGGTGGTGAGCGTCGAGGATGGAGGTGCCGGCCTCGAGCGGGGAGGAGATTCTATCCTTGAGAGACATGGTGGTGGCAGCGGAGAGAGAGTGTTTGGAGAAGGAATGAATGAAGCAAGGAATAGGCGAAGGAATGGATAAGAGAATGGCGTCGGAAGAGATTGGCGGGGATAGAAGCGAGAGTTGAATCTAAGCCTTGCTCTTCACAGCTCAAGTTGGTTGCCGTGTTAGTGTTGACACCAAGAAGCTCATGCCCAGAGATGAGCAGGAAGGCGGAACTATATGTTGTTGTCGCAGGCGACATGAAACGCGTCGATCAGTGCCGGAGATCCCAAAAATAAAACAAGGGGAAATCAACAGTAAAGCACCCATCCAAGGTTTCTGAAACGGAAACTTTGACAGCCAGGCCCCCGGTCTTGTTTTGGCCTCGCACCCGCGGCCTGGGCGACTATCTCCACCCTCAAAAGGCGAGTGTCGTAAACAAACAAGCCCGGGCGAATAAGGGGAAAGGGAAGACTGTGAAACAAGAGGCTAAGAGACGGGCTGGCAGGGGAGGGAAGCGGGAAAGGGCGTGTGATGGTTGAGTAGCAGGCGGCCCAAGGAGGAGGATTGGGGGCGAGAAATGTGTAAGTGGTTTAGCGGTGGGCCTCGCGAGGGGAACAGACAGAGATAGACAGAGAGATAGATGGAGAAAAGAAGACCAAAGAGGGGGGAAGTGAAGGCAAAGGCGGTGACTCTCAAGCACACCAGACCCTCGCGATAACTACAGGCATACGCACGCATGCGTGAGACTGAGCCAGACTTGCCGGCCTTCTCACCCCAAAGCCTAGCCGAGAGAGAAAAGAAAGAGAAAAGAAGCCCAGGAATCCGGGCGCCTAACGTGCAGGACTAGTTCTAGCCCGGCGCCGTGATTGGCCGAACCCCGGGGTACTTGGGGAGTCGACAGGCGGGTTGGCGGGGTTTCCGGACCGCGCCGTGATTGGCCAGCCCTATGTTTATAAATAGACTGGCACCTCTGACAGCGCCGGGAGAAGTGGTGAGCCGAGGGAACTGGGGGGGGGGCTTCTTTTGTTATTTTAGTTTAAAATCTACAATACTACGTAGCTTGTGATGGGATGTGATAGGGATGTGATGAGCGTGCCCCCATGCCTGCGGTAGCTTTGCATCGTCTGTCACCTTTCCATCATCACCTTGTACGGAGTAGGTCGAGTTTGTTTCCCGCCCGTGTTTCTATCTACAGAACACAACGGACGAGACTATTCTGTTTCCGTTCCGTTCCTGCACATGGGATCCATACCTGCTTCTTCCTTACCTGTTCCTGTACCTGTTCCTGTTCCTGCACCTCCCTGCCGGGTGATAGATCTACAGATCCCAACCCATCCCAACCCACCCCAACCCCTTGACCCTGCTTTGTCGCAACCAATCCCTACTCCAAATCAACATCCATCGCCGCCAGTTCCTCCTCGCCTCTCGTTTTTTACCGCCCGCCTCAACACCACACTCAAGTTCGCCCGCCCACGGGCCTTCCTCCCCCTGAATCCGACTTCCAGCACGCCTTTCCCCGTTGAGAGTCCCCGTTGCTAAAATGGTCGTCCCCCGCTTGGTTTGTTAGCTAGCCACTGCCCGCCTGTTAACGAGTGCTGCACTGTCGTCAACTCTGACAGGAGAGGTGTTAATCTCCATGGGGAGATTTTAAAATAGTATCTGAACCTTGACTTGGAAATTTCCTTGAAACGTTGAAACGGATGGACACAAGATCTCTGCGTTTCTGTTCTGACGCTCAACATTCCTACGCTCGACTGCCACCCTGTGGCGCCTGCTAAAGATGGCATCGAGTAAGCGACTGCCGAGGACCACGCCGAGATGGAAGGCTTCATCACCTTCCTTGATTTGTTTCTATTTCTCGTCGTCCATCTCAGGCGACATGGGCTATGAAACGTCAGTGCAGATTAATTGTTCGTTTCGGCCTATTATCAAGGACGGACAACCAACCACGGAGAATTGAGTCCGCTATTGTGTAGCCACTCCGCGTCACAGTGAGTAGGCGAACAAGCTCAGGGTGGCATTTGCGCTCTCACGGGCATATCGCATTCTTTGTTCTCTCTCTTCCTCAGACTCGTGTCTCAATTTTCGCCTGCCGACCGCAAACCATGTCGACACCTTGGTCCCTGCACGTCTCTGAGTAAAACCAAATAACCCTCACAGCCTCTTGTGTGTCTTTCTTTGCCCTTGCGCCGTCACTCCCATGTCATGCGTCTTGCTCGCTTCGTCCGCCAGTCCGAGAACCTTCGTCTCTAGTCCATTTCCGACAACTCGTGAGTGGCTCAAGAACCCTCTTGGCCATTCCCTCAGCTGGAGGGGGCGATAGTGAAACCCAGCCAAAATCAAATCAAGCCAAGGCATACCCTTTCCTTTGCGCCAACGCCCTGGCCCACAGCCACGCTCGGGTCTGCTTCTTACTCTATGTCCATCCTTTTTCAGTCCATTCTCTCATGTTGCTTAAACCAAATCCACATCATTCATTTCGTTGATTGCTTGTATGCTCATCCCCACAACGTCATCAATGTGGTCCGATGAACCGCAGGAGCCTTCCCATTCTTTTCCCAACGTCAGCCGTTATGCCAAGTCTGCTGTGATGGTATCGGAGTCGCTGAAAGACTGTAACATACCGGACCCTTCTTCTTCTACATCATCGACAATTAGCCTTCTCAGAGGGTCTAGGACTTCTGGGATCCTAGTTAGCCATTGTTTCTTTGCTTCCTAGCATTCCGTTTCACCCCCCTTTACTTACCGCGCTGGAGTGACAAGAAGTCGATATCCACCTCGTCCTGTGTTTCAGGGTCCGAGTCAATTACTGTGGCACACCGCGCAATCACATGCAAAATCATGCCAGCCATGTCCCGTCTCAGAGACACCCGCCTTCTGACGTGGTTTTCTTGCAGATACACCAAGCACATGAGACCGAGCTGTTTGGCCGTCTGAACCATGACATCCCTTCGCGCCTGGCTACCTTCTTGCACAGGGCTACCTGGAATGGCACAATGAAGAACCTCCCGCTCAAGGAAGTCTTCTGTGCTCGTTCGAGTGGCCATGTCTTGGTACACAAGCAGATAAGGCCCCCATTTCGGCACCAGTTTCAGGCTGAAGGCGCGAACCGTCTCTGCCAACGTTTCGTCTTGCCGTTTGAGGTTCAACGCCGTCTTGAAGAAGTTGAGAAAAAGACTGCCTTCAGAGTTTTGCAGACTTTTGGCCTGCAGAAATATGTGTTGCACCATTCTCGTTGCGTTCTCGACTTGCTCGGTGCTTTCGATGTAGACACTCGCCACCCTCAAGAAGGGGTCCATAGCCTGGGTGGAAGTGTCGCCCCGGATGCAGCGCTTCAGAGTGCCCAGCGCCCTCGTATCCATTTGCACATTGGTTCCAACAAGAAATCGAAATATGCCGTCCGTCTGCTCGTGACCTTGGTCAATCGCCAAGAGCTTCTCCATGAAAAGACTCGAAGCGTTGCCGTCCAGGCCAGTATGGACGAGTTCAACCTCGTGCGCAGTCCAGTTGAAAGGGGCCTCCATGTGATCCAGTCGCTCTGTCGGGTCATCAACGATCGTCTCTGACCCGAGTTTCGGTTCAAGCTGCTGCATCAAATGGCTGATTAATGCTATAATCGCCAGGTACGATGGAGCCCGAGTAGTGTTGATTCGTCGCATGACGTTATGAAGCATCCGAGCATAGTTCGGCGGAAGCTCCATCATTGGGTCGGCGGAAACAATTCTTAGGAGCCTAGCCAGATAATCACCTGCCAGAAGATATGCAGTCTCGCGACTCCCCAGTCTGGCAAATCCGAGAATGGTCGCGAAATATTCGTCCCATGCCCTTATGTGAATGTGGAAGTACCGCCAAAGGTGGTTGATGACATTCATCGCGCTGCTGAGGACAGAGTGCTGGCTGCGATCGCGTTC
The DNA here is from genome assembly GCA_001305505.1 of Neonectria ditissima. Lineage (NCBI taxonomy): Eukaryota > Fungi > Ascomycota > Sordariomycetes > Hypocreales > Nectriaceae > Neonectria > Neonectria ditissima. Next base: position 1,930,242 of record LDPL01000040.1, on the reverse strand, counting down.
AAGACTGACCTCGTTCCCATCCTCGTCCATCTCAGAGCTTCCGTGTCGTGAATTCGAGGGATCATACACGGTGGGAAGCGAGATGGTTATTTTTTCCAGAGCCCAAATAAACATTTTGCTCACAAAGAGGCGAACGTTGACGTCCGGGTTTCGCTGAAGTAGTGAACGGAACGCTTCAGGGCGCCTGCTGAAGTAATCGAAGAATGACAGCGCACATTGAGGACACCCAACGATGGCGTCTCTAATCATCGTTGAGAAAACTGGAAAGTCGGGGATATCCTTAGCCCTTGTGACAACCTGATCGAAATTACTGATGACTGTCTCCATCGCCAAGTCTTTGAGATCGTGATCGTATGGTTGGCTAGGGGGACTTTCTCCAGCCTCCTGATCCAAGGTCATGGCGTTCAAGTCTCTATGGTGGAGTACCCTAGATTGGCTGAACAACATCTGAACCAGCCTCATGTGGCTCGGATCAAAGAGGCAATGACGGCGTAGAATGACCGTATTTTCATCCAAAATGTGGTCTTTGAGGGTTTCGGCCACCTCAACTCGAAGGGGCGCTGGGACGCTCAGCTTCGGCATTGCTTCTTGTTCAGCCCGGAGGGAAGACGCGCGTTGATAAAAGAGCATGTAGGCGCTGTAGGTTTTGTCATACATGATGCCGTTGCTGTCGTAGGGAGGGCGATGGTCCGGGCCGCCGAACGTCGAGCTCTCCATCATTGCAGGGTCCCAAGGGGTAACCATGTCATCATTGAATTCAACCCAACCTTGTCGGTCGTCGGTCGAAGGACGCTCTCGAATATACGAGTAGTAGTGCCCCGATTCAGCTGTGCCTGAGTGAACGAGAACTCCGACGAGTTCAAAGATGTCCTCCTCATCTTCGTTTTCTGGCTGGCTCAAGTGCTCGATGGTATACGGTCGCATGTTCACCCGCGCGGGGAATGAGAAGTAGTCATTAATCTTGCTCCGCTGTAGCGTACGGAGGTTGAAATCGAATCGTTTGAGATGGAATATCACGTTGTCTGGAATGTCTTTCAAGCAGGCCCTGGATTTGGTTAGTTTGGAAGATCCCAAGTCACGATGGGAGAGGCTCGCCTTTTGATAGCGTCGACGTGTCTGTCGCAGGTAGAACACTTGTACTTGTTGTCTATGGTCCTTGGTCAATGTGGTAAGATAATCGTTTTGAAGTGCAAACTCACCTCCTTCCATAATTTCGCCATCCACGTATGCTTGAAGGCTGTCCTCGAGTGTGCTCTTCCCCTTGATATCGCATTGAATAGCAGAGAACGGCTCAAGTCTCTCTGAAATGTGTTCGCACTCTTTGGATTTGACTTGCTGTACGAGTTGGCCTCCATAGAACGAGCGAAGCCGCTTCCTTTCATCGCTGTCCAGAAGTTGACCCTCCCATCGATCGAAGAGAAGATTGTAAAACTCGTCAACGTCCATTTGGTTGTGGATATCAATGAGAGTGTCATCGTAGGTCTTGATGGAGTTTACAACATTGGTAGGGTCGACAAAGCGACGGTAGCTTTCCTGCATGTAACCAAACAACTTTTGCGTGTAAAAGAGGAGCTGTTGCGTGTTTCCGGGATCGCGAACTCTCGAATTCATCATGAAGCCACGAAAGCTGGTGTTCATGAAAAGCTGAGTGAGTAGCGAGTTGAGGTAGCAAGTGTTGGAAAGGTTTTGGAGTCCAACATATCCGCAAGGCGCCCGAAGTGCCTTTGATCTCTCAAAGTTGTAAGGAAGCTCGTAAAGATACGGGTCGTCCTCATCATCTGCATAGAATGGTACAAGGGAGATCAGAGACCTCAATATGCCATAGATCTTCTCCTTATCGTTCTTTACAAGGCTGAAGACAATCTCGGACAATTTGGCTCTCGTTTCGGCGTTAAGTAAAATCTTCGGCACGGGCTGCTCACTCAAGCTTCGTTTTGTCGGATAGAGGTGCTTCCAAAGAAGATCTTGGGCAAGCGTTGGTGGCAAATTAGAGGATATGGCTATTGGGCCATCCACCTGGAGACAAAGATGCAGTAGAGACGTCAAACCCTTTGCGTACAAGTCACCAAACCCAACCTGACTGATATTCTCCGTTGAAACATGATCAAGGAGTAGCTGACTGGTCCGAGACGCAAGTTGGGGCGTGTTCAGCAGCTCAGGCGACCTGGTTCGCATCTTCAGGAGAAGGGAATGAGCTAGTCGAAAAACTTCATCGCACTGGCCTGGCGATCTGGCAGTTTCTGGCACAAGATCGGAAACAATGGCCCAAAAGTAGTTCGTCAGAGCGGTGGCTCTCAACCCATCCGCCGTGGTGCTAGAACTATCAGTCAATAACGCAAGGTCAGAATTCAAGCGTTCTTCGATCATTTTGGCAGTCACGGCTCTGACCCCGCTTCGGGTGTCGGTGAGAAGCATCCTTTGAAGCAAAGACGAAAAGGCAGAGCTTGCGGTGAGCTTCTCCCAGAATTCGCCATCGAGGAAGCTAAGCCTGATTATCGCGGCAAGAGTTCCCGCTATGAGCGACATCGGGGCTTCATCCGGACAGGCGATAGCATTGGAAAGGATGTCAACCAACCGGCCAGGGGTTGGAGCCTCGATGCCATGCATCGTGAAGGAGCCTCTTGGGGTGTCGAGTTCTATACCTATGGTCAGCAACCGCTTTGATTGACTTCCATGACAACTTACTCTCCAGAAAGCGAAGAAAAGAATGCACCAGTGCACCAGTGAGTGTTAGACGCAGACTTAAAGACGCGTGGTCGAGAACATCTTCATCAGAGATTGCTTGCACAACGAGTAATATTGACGTCTTGACAGCCTGGATGTAGGGAACAGGCTGAGAAAGACGGCCACTAGGACCATCGCCAGTGGCACCCTCAGCACTTATTCTCCCATGGAGAGCAGCCTCGGTGTATTGGAGGAGCGCATGCACCGCATATAGCGACTTGAATGGTTGACCAGGAGGGAAAACATCCCGGTGAGATGAGCCATCGCTATTGATCGATTGCAGAATGTGGCCATCCGTTGGAAGTTTTACAAGAAAATGGTAAATCTAGTAATGTCAGTTCATCCATCCGCACGTGGGGTTTCTTGTAGGGCCTTTCACCTCTTGTGCGAGCTTTTCTTCCATGCTAAGATATTCCCACATTTCATCAAAATGAGCAGAGATTTCCACCTCCAGAGGGGATGCGCCTGGTTTGACCTTGGCAGAGTAGGAGGGGCCATCTTCTTCACGTTTAACCAAGATTAGCCCATCGTGAACGTGTAGTTCTTCCAGAGACTGGCAAATTTCGTGCTCCTTTGGGAGGAACGGTTGTCCGCGATAGTAAACCCGATAGTTGTCGAATCCAGTCTCTTGCTTCAAGCTGGCGAGAAGGGAGGCCGCGGTGTTGAGCTTTCCAATGCTGAGCGGCCTAACATCAGTCTGACTGCTTCCATCAAACGACTGATACTTCAGCTCAGCGGAATCTCCCTCGACCTCGTAGGGAGCCTGGGATATCAGGGTTCTCAAGTCTGGTGCTGCAAAGAGCGGTTTCGACTGATGGGCTTCCAAGAAGAATCTCAAGAATTTCAAGGACCGAGTAAATATTCGCTCTTGCTCTTGGACTTGCTCCTCAGTTGCAACAATCACCATTGGTTCATCGTCGCCGCTCATCGTGCCCTCACTGGACGCCTTGATTGTCCGTGCTGCTTCCTTCAGTTGACGCAAACACCGGCCCACCAATGCCAAATGGATGAGTCGGGTTCGATGAACGGAGTTGCCCAGAATGTGTCGGCTTTCAATGTACACTTCAACCGCGAGAGTCCGGATCGATTGATCAACAAGATTTACATCATCGGCCTCAAGGATCAAGCGCCACAATTCCTCAACGCCACTCGCTGCCAACGAGTCCCGGTCGTCAAGGACAAGATCCCCCGTTTCGTTAAGACGGGGCAAGATCGCGTCTCGCACAAACTCAAGCATGCCGTCGCAAAAGCATGACGGGGGAAGAAGCGGTAGGTATTGTGATAGACATGTTTGGAGAAACGGGTTCCGGAACGAGGATTGTTTGACGGTATTGAGGATGCTCCAACCAGCCCGTCTGTCGTCAAGGCAGGGCGATCGCGGCCCGACCAGCATGGCCCAAAGCTTGGCTCCTAGGTCTCCACTGATCGTCTGGGGCTCGAGTTGTATGATGTGGGCGATGAAGTCTCTCCGGGGCTGGTTGGTGCCACCGTATAGCACAGCCGGAACACCAGCTACTCGGCCAGACTCAATCGCGTGCTCTAGCTCGTTCACGATGAGCTTTGCCAGGTTATGCTTTTCTGTCAAAACATGCACTTCTGTGGCCACGGCTGGCCGGATCGCCATGGATAGGCACCAAAGGCTGCCCAACGTTGTATTCGATTGCTCCGCAATGTCTTTGATACAGCTCTGGTACAGTTGCTGGCGGCCTTCGGGATCTGGACCATAGGCTAGAAGTTCCTTGAATTTCTGCATTGCGGCATGTTGCATCTCCGGGTGCGCTACTTGAGAGCCAGTTCCACAGATGGATGATTCTCTGAGAAGTCGCAAGCACAGATCGTACGGATGAAAGCTGAGAGTTGCCCTATCGACACTGGACCTCGAAACCAGATGGCGTACGACATTCTCCCAGAGGAGCCGAATTGCTGGTGTAAAACCCTCGATTGGCAATGTGTGAAGCTTGCCGCATAGACCTAGGAGCCCGTTGTAGTCGAACAGGTTTATGATTGTGTTGACCATGCGAGTCAATGCGTCAGCTACTCGGGGGTCTTGACTTGACGTAATGCCTTGCCAAAGGAGATCAGTGTGCTCGTCACGATACATTCTCGTTACCACTAGAAAGCCAATGATGTTTGCGCTCTCGACAGTAATCTCGGGGTGGCAATTTGGACCCAGGATATACTCGATCAACTCTGTATGAAGCAGATGTTCCGCAAGATGGTTAAGATAAGCGGCACTGCTCTCCTCCCCGGGATCGGAATATCGTTTCCAACATGCCACCAGATCACCGCACATGGTGGTAACGCCCATGACTCGCAGTTGCATTTGGCTTGACCGAATGAGTTTCGTCAAAATGTTGAATCTCTTTTCGCAAACAATCGCTTCGGCCGTGTAACTGTGCGGGAGATTGGGGTGCAGTTGCTGATGCTCAAGGAGCATCTCGATCGCGTTCTGGTGGTGGCCCTGAAGACTTAGCCTCAGCATATCTGACAAGGCCTGGATCCCACTTGTGAGGCTATCACAGCTCAATTGGGTGACGTGTTTCTCAATCATGGTCGTGAGAGCGTCCAAGACTAGGTTGTGCAGCTGGTGACCTATTTCCAGCCGCCGTTTTGATGTCGATACGCCCTGAGGAGTGTATAGAACGAGGGTTGAGTCTCCCATGATGTCGGCAGCAATTTGACAGATTGGCGCAAGACTATCCGCCAACCTGGGAAACTCCGGGATCAGGCCGACGACACCGGTGGCGAACTGAGCGAGACAAGCGATGCTGCCACCTTGACTGTCTTGGAATTCCTTGATGAGATACAATGCATCGTCTGATCGTGGAGATGAGGGCTCAGTCTCCTGCTCGCTGATGAAGCGTGGACGAGTAAGCGTGTGGAGCGGTTGGAGGTACCACATAGACAGAAAATCAGGACCACGGCGGTCTTGACTTCCTTGAGTTGACAGAAACTCTTCAATGGTATGGTGATCGAACGTGATGAACCATGCTGTCAATTTCGCAAACCCGGAATATAGATCCATAACGACGCTTCGTAATCCTGGGGCTTTCACCATGGGTGGCCTGTATCCAATCAGTTTGTTTTGGCCGTATATCGAGGAGATAAACTTACTTTCGACAAGACAATGCCATAATGACCTCTGGGAAGACTTGCCAGAAACTTCGGTTTACGCGGCACGACTCCCAGGCGGCTTCCTGACCGGCGTCTTTGACATATCGTAGATACTGCTCAAGCCATTGCTGGATGTTATCGATGACGGTCTCTTCTATGGGAGTTTCTGCGCTGTTCAGTAACGTGAATCTGGCAAGGGGACAGGGAGTCTCACGGGTGGAGAAATATTGAGTAAGTCGATGTACCGTCTCAGCAAGACTTTCCTCGGCATCATTGAATGGGAAGTCTGGGACAGGGTCAACCAAGACCAGACCCTCCCTGCTCATCGAAAGGTCTACACTCTGTCGGCCTGATGTCATATCTTCGTCCGACGGCACTGTAATAACTTCGATGGACGGAACCTCTGAACAAGAAGAGGATGATTGCGGGGTATCCAAGCTCTCTGGAGCAGCCAGATCCGTTTCGTGGTCTTCAACGCTTGTCTTCACGTTGTCGACCTGGGTGTTGGGAGGTTCGCCGGGAATTGCATTGTGAGCTGAGCCTTTGGCACTGGGTGAAGGAGAAACTGGTGAAGACGACGCGCCGTCGTTGTGAGGGGCGTTGCGAAGGTTTAAAGTGACCATGCTGGAGGAGGGCTCAGTGGGCGGCTCTTGTGAATCGCAGCGTTGCTCGGGAGTCTGGGGGGTGATGGGCTCTCGATAGGCCTCTGCGGCTGATGCGCGGTCGGAAGCGTCGGGCTCGCCTTCAAGAGTGGTGGATCTCGAGGATTCGTGGATAGGATTCATGGTATCGGAAGAGGTGACTGGCGAGCCCGAGAGTGAGGTACGCCGTCGTTTTCGGGAAGAGACGTCGCCGTCATCAAAAGGATTAGGCCTTGTCGAGCTTGGCTCAGCGGAGGCGGCGCGACTCGAATGGTCTAGGGGTCTCGAAACGAGGTCCATCGGGGTGGTGCAGGAGGGAGGAGGAAGGGCACGAAGCGTGGAGGTGCAGAGACGTCACACCGTCGTGAGAGACGCCCCGGCAACAGCTGCACAAAATTAACATGTGGGTTTGGTGAGTAAAGGGCGCGCGGAGAGGGAGAAGGGGCAACAGCTCGGCTCGGAGGGTGCGAAGCGAAAGCAAAGCTGGGGAGACGGAGTGAATGAACGAGAAGCCTGGTTGTGTGATATGGTGAATGGTGAATGGGGATTGATGGAGGTGGGATGCGGATATGGGGATGGTTGACTCTGGCATATGGGGGAGCATGGATTGGCAGGGCGCGGTGCTTGTGTGGGTACCCCGCCAAAGACGCCAGAGTCGCAGGGGGTGAACTTAGTGGAGGAACGCCTACCAGAAGGGACAGAGGCACCCGACGTGTGCGGGCGGCGTCTTGGGGGAGAAGCTCCCCGACGGTTGCCTATCGGCCTGCGGATGGCAGGACAGCTGGCTTGAGTGGATGGTGTGCGGGCCGGACGGGATGGTGTTTGGTGGGTGATAAGTTGAGTGAAGACGATAGCGGTCAATAGCGGCCGATAACGTCCAAACAGCGAGTTTGAAGTGTTTGGGGGGAATCGGGGATGGCCCGGGAGGCCACGAACGGGCTGGAGGAAGGAGGCTGAAGTTGTTCAGGGGTGGTTGCAGAGCGGGGTAAGGGGTGGCTGTAGTGGCGATTGCATCAGTAACGGGAGGCCGCGGGTGCGTTGCTGGCCGCTGGCCGCTGGTGACCGATGTTAGGATGTGGCAAATCGCGTGTGCGCGCGATGGCGGGCGAATAGAAAGGTGAAGGGCGGGAGGACGAGAAGGGACGAGGAGGGACGAGGCAAGGCGCAACAAAGGTTTGGTTGGATGTGACGCTCACATGCGGCCAGCCCAGAGCTGCCTGCGAGCCTCCACTGCGAGTAGGTAGGTAGGTAGGTACTTGATATGTCCAGAGAACTGGGTGGGATCCAGCCCTGTCTGTACCTAACAAGCTCTCCCGGGCACTTTGCCAGATGTGATGGCGGCGGCGGTGGACGGGTGGTGCGGTACGTGGGGTACAGGCGGCGTTATCAGTTATCACCAAGACACGAGCATGGATGGGGGCATGGGATTGGGAAGACACGGAGATTTCTGGAGCTCTCCCGAGGCTTGGTGGGATTAAAAAGAGGGCGAAGCTGGTTTTGGTCAGGCAGCGCACGGTGCGGGGAGGGCTCGGGCTGCTTGCCTGAGGCTTCTACAACAAGTTGACAAATTGACAGGCTCAGAAGCTGCTTGTCCGGCCATCTAACAAGTATGCTGAGTGAGCATCCAAAGTGCAGCCTGTCACACCGAGCAGCTCTCCGCACCGAGTGGCTGACGTACTTGATCTTGGCCTGATAAACGAGGAAGATGCTTACTGTACATACCTATTTTGCTGGGAAGCGTTCCCACGTGGAGATTGGATTCCCTACCGGCGACTATGAAACGGCTGCAAGATCCACGATCTGCTCGGCTCATTACTTGAGGCGGAGACCTTTCTGGGCCATTAGTGTGCCCCTCCTTTGCTGTCCGTTGCAACGAAGCATTCCTTTGGCGTAGCGGTAAATGGGCTGGCACGCACCTTGTCTTTCTATTTTGCGCGCCGGACCAACATATGTAGCGATCTGTGGCAATATGGTTCTATGCGTGGACGAATGCACTGTTAAGAATAAACCCTCTGGAAAACTCAAGCATTCCCATTTGTCTGCGGGCCGTTGACAGCTCTGGCGACAGGCATGGACACCATCGCTCGGCGTGCCTAGGTACCTAGGGACTGCGGAGCACAGAGTCCGGGACATGCTTTGCGGTACTTCGCGCCTCCACATCGGCAGCCACGTAGACCCACACAGCACGACGTCGCTCGCGAATAATTTCAATCCTCACTTAGTTCTCCGAGGCCGTCTCATCGCGACTTGTTGATCTGCGCCTTGGTCATTTTCTCCTCCTTCATCCTATACCTGGCCTGTTCGGGTATTTACAGGTCATCAGGGTGCATCGGGTTCCCCCCTCAAACTTTCCCGCTCATAGACACGCGTACATCTCGGGAAGATTTAAGATGGCCTCCACGTCACAGCCTGGTCGAAAAAGAACTGTTCACCAGCTCGACACACCGTTCTCAGCTATCTTGTGGTATGCCTTGCCGCATAATTTAATTGCTTGTTATAGATTGCTCACTGGCTCTCCAGGCCGTTTGTTTCATCCGAAGATCAGGACACTATTCTTGAATTACTGTGCGAGTAAGTAAAAAAGAAAACACCATGCAGGAAGGAGCCTTTACCAGACCGCATCATCTCATCTACAACCACGACAAGTGGACTATGAGTTTAGATGGCCTGACAATTTTCATCTTTAGACTCTTAAGCCCGCTGGGACAGCATCGTCAAATCTACACCAAGCGATCCAAGGGGAAAAGAGCCAAAAAACGCGAGCAAACAGCCAAAAAGTCACAGGATCCCAACAAAGATCCTCCAGTGCCGCCTATGCCCGAATTAAACACTATGGTTGACGTCGGACTGAACTCCATCACCAACAATCTCGGCAGCAACACTGACAGACAGTATTCAATGGTGTTCGTAGCACGCGGGAATCAAGCGCCATCCTTCAACTGCCAATTCCCGCAGATGGTCGGTGCTACCTCAAAACACCTAGACGTGGAGAAAAAGATCCGTTTGGTTGGGTTCTCCAAGCCATGCGCTGACCGTCTGAGCACTTGTTTGGGGTTGCCTAGGGTTTCATCAGTTGCAATCACGAGAGATGCCCCTGGTGCCGGTGCCCTGCAGGAGTTTGTCCAGAAGGCGGTTGCACCAGTGGATGCAGCTTGGCTGGATGAAACACAGGACCTGAATCACTTGGCGACGGTAATCAATGCTACTGAGACGACGGTTGGTCCTAAACGAGTTCGGAGCGAGTCATAGCAAAGAGTGGCTATTCTATTTTGCAGCGTGTTCTATGGGTAACTAGATATCGAAGACAAGTTTGCGAAGCCGGTTCCTAGTGCGAGACCGGGTGTTCCCATTCAATCTATGGACGAGAGACGTAAATGCCAATGCTCCGGGTGACTTTCTATGCGGGCCACTGCCGCCTATCACTATTGGCATCATGGGTTGCTGGACCGAAGGAGATGCATCCTGCATGCGCCCGATGCTGAGGTCTGAAGTCAGGTTCTGGCTTCGTCATCAGGACCGAACCGATGGCCAAGGGAGACAAGCTAACATGGGCATGCACTTGTCGAGGCCGCAAGGGAATCCAAGGGTTGCCCAGAGTGCAGGCAAGGGGCATTACTGGCTTAGGTAGATTACTGGAGTATTAGGGCCCTCACGAATGATAAAATCGAATCAAAATTTAGTTACGATGAGACGAGGGGAGCGGAAACAAAGGAGCGGAGTTTCTCGCAGCTGTTCCTTCTGTCACATCTATCACCTCGTCGCGTCTCTCGTGTTCTCCCTCCTTCCACTTGTTTTTCCCTCCCCATCCCCCCACACACTCCCCTTTTCTCTGCAGCCACAACACAACCACCACACAACACCAGATTTTGCTTCGTGGTTCCATCTAAATCTTCTTTCATTAGTCCTCAGTCGAAGGCCTCAACTGAAAGACGGCCTCTCGCCTTTCTAGAAGTGAGTTCTCCCCTCCTCACCATCGCCCCAGCGTCATTCCCCCAGCGAAGCAAGAGCAGAGCGCCCCGCAATCACCTCCCTCAGCCGCAAGAAAAATCACTAACACTCGGGCTTCAAATAGTCACGAGCCTTTTTCTTTTATTTCTTGCTTCCTTGCCTTTTTTGCCGTCGTCAGGTCGTGGTGTGGCCTCCCAGCACGAGAACAAAACCCGCCTCCCAATACGGTGGCCAAAGGTCAGCTCGGACACCAACCACGCGCAAGCCCTTTGGGTGTCCCTTCATCCAGGGTGAACTGACTCGGTCTCTAGATAGCTCCTTCGTTGATAACTCAGATCGCGAGAAGGGCAGTCAATCATGGACGGATCGGGTTACAAGGATCCAGCCAAGTTGAAGGCGGCCCTCGAACTGGCCCAGAGTTTCAAAACTTCATCGAAAGACTCCAAGAGTCGTGGTAATAGCGGCGCCAATAAAAACTTCAAGAGAGAATCGTCCTTCACCGAAGTTCCGAGACCTCAACATGCCCAGCCAAATCCGGGCACTCGCCTCACAACAGCCCAGGAAGTTCGACCTCAACCGCTGATGCCTTCGAATATCCCCCCTCCGAGCCAGAGGAACTACACCGGCAATGTTCTTATTTCCAGTCCTTCCAAAATAGGCTCTGGTCCTATCTTGGGAAACAAAGCTGCGGATTTCCTTCGCCGTCGAGACGGAGCTACCAAGCCAGCAGTCCGTGAGTAGCACGCAAGAGTTTGTAATGGCACCAATCTAACATGACAATAGCGCTCACATCTCAGGTGTCTGAGAATGATATCTCCTCAATCAAAGGATCGTCAATCACCCCCCGTCTTCACGAAGCGACTCCCATCCAACCGACGGACAGCAAGCCCGACGCTTCCAGAAGTGTCCCGAGTAACCAAGAGCCTAAAAAGGGTCCCTCCAAGCCGCCTACTACCAGTGGCACGGACCTTACGGTATCTCAGTCATCCCCATCGGCTGAAGGCCTCGCTGAGGTGGTTACGTCCTCAAACATGACGGAAGCTCAGAGTTCTCGTCCAGACAACGGCCTCAAGGCCACCTCAACGGAGAATATCCTGGACACACTTTTCTCTTTCCTAGACCAAGCCTTAGACACGGTGGCAAAGGGGCCGTCTTCGAACACCTCGCCCGCAGCTTCTATCACCGCGAACACGCTCCCAATCGAAGTCTCCGTCCAGCCAGCTCAAAAGCCAGCAGAAATCAGCCACAGCTCTCTTAGTCCAGAGACTGGTGAAGTCACCGCTGAGGTCACTCCATTGGGAAATCAAGTCGAAGAGGATACAAGTCAGATCGAGTTACATGAAGATAAAAAACTTCCTCTAAAGGAAGAAGAACTCGTGCCAGAGCAACCCCCGTCAATGGCATCTGATTCGGGCAATGAAGAGCCATCACCAACGCGTCATGAAAACTCGAAACTCTCGGCCGACGCTCCTGAATGGACACCTGAACAGCAAAGTAATGGCCGGAACCTCCTCACGCAATATTCTGAGTACATGAAACCAACTGGTCAATCAAGTGGACACATTGTCTCGGTCACTCCTGTTCAATTCGCTAACGGGTTTCTCGTGCCAGGGCCCAGCACCGGCCAGCTCTGGCTTCAGACACCAGTTGAAGTTTCTACGGATGCGATTCCATCGGATGCCATTACTCCATCCGTAATCGACCTGGGGCAATTGGCTACTTTTCCTCTGGATATCTTGCCAAACTCTCTCGTGTCGGCGACACCAATCGCTTCCAGCAGTGCCGTGGCTGGACCGAGAAAGCCTACAAAGGGCCTCAAGGCGTCGATGTGGGCTACATAGTAGGCAGCTACTTCCCTAGTCGGAGCCTTACTCACAATTACCGAGAGATGCCAAGGGACAGGACTGGAGCAGATCTACGAAGAACTCGATTTCGGATACTGGAAACAAATGGTTGCGAACAGATGAGCTGAGTGAGGTAATGGAATGATCGCGAAAGGAGATGATGAACGCAAGCATTATGGGTATTGTCAATCTTTCAGATTCGAATAATGCAGATGAAGGTCAACGCTCATCTTAGGAGAGGTAGCTAGCCTCGACAGAATGTGAGGAGTTAAATGTATGAGTTCTGTACGATACCCCAACGCCGTACATCCAGACAACCCTGAAAGCCCAGAGTTGGCTACTCCCTGTGACGTATGGTTGTTGAAACATAAATACTAATCGAGTTGTTTCTTGCTAGTGCTTTCCGGCCTCTTGATAATAATCTACGTCAAATCAAGTTCATATGGCACAGTAATTCGAGCTCTATATCACAAATCTTATCGATGGCATCCATTAGCAAGAGGTTTTCGTGTTTCCCCAGTAAAACTCTCCCCTTGTGTACAAACATAAAGTCTTACCCTATACTCAGGCGTTTATGTCGTAGCACTCTTCACTGTAGATCGCAGTGACAAGCAAAGGTTCCTCGCCTTTGCTGCTATCCTAAACAACCCTAACCCTCCGGAGTATAGAATCAGTACGTGTTTATTAAACAAATGGAGCACTCGGATATGGAAGAAGCTGAGTTCGACTCAATCGTTAGCAAGACCCACTGAGGATGTTTGACGAGGCTACACCCAAGCACAACGAGACCACAGAAGGTTCAAGTCCTGGCTTGAAGAACGACCAACACGACATCGGTCCTTGCTCAGGGACCATTTGGCATCCTGAGCTGCCTTAGCTAATTATGAAGCTCGGCAGGAATTACAGGGGTTTCCTTTGGTATGCGGCCATGGATGACAACCTGGTGATAGGGTAATTGCTAAAGCGAGTACTCACTTTCAAGTGTGTATTTAGTTGAGATATGTGATGTTTATACCCTGTAGTAAGTTTTGTCGATATTTCCAGTAACACTTATATAACGGCCGTCTGCACTGAACATCTGGCTATCGACATTGTCCTGCTTATTGGGCAAGCGAAGCCAGCCCTTACACTATGGGATCTGATTTAAAAGCAAACCTCAGAGACATGAGAGTTAATAGAGAGCGAGGGTGTATAGAACGTTCGCATATACAAACATATGGGCTCTTGAAACAAGGAATAAGGCTGGTCTTCAAATCCATCATGATGAAATTAATTGTCCTGCGCCGGGTCTAACTCGTAAGCTCATCTATCTATCCCGACATCCCCTTTTCTAGCACCTTGATACCTTCCCGGACCTTGGGCGAGTAATGTTTCCTCAACAACTCGCCCTCCCACACCGTCGCCGTAAACGGATTACTCCCCTCAACGCTATCACTAGTAGGAATGTAGCGACCATCGCCCTTACGCTCCTCCGTGTTCCACAGGCTTAGCACCTTCTTGCTGTGGGTGTGGGCTATGTCGCTGAGCAACACGAGCACGGCCTGCGTGGATTTGTCGGGCATCTGTAGTGCTGCCGTCATCAGTTGCTTGGTGAACGCCGCTAGGCGTAGAGGCGGTACGGATCGGATGTTCCACGGCGGGAGGAGGATGCCGGTAAGAGAGCGGAGGAGGAGAACAGTCGTGGTCTGCACGTTGACTTTGGATGCGGCGGATGCGGCGGCGTTGGTTGGCCGGGTGAGCTCAAGGTCCGGGTTGGTGGAGAGGGAGAGGAGAGACGTAAAGAGGTGCGTGGTGAAGAAGGACAGGTCCAGGTGGAGGTCGTTGCGGGAGTTGTGGGCGTCTTGGCCTGCGAGGAGAGCAAAGGCCGTGACGGTGCAAAGTAGGGCCTCACGGGTCAGGTTGCGGGTTGGGATATCTTCGTCATCATCTTCCTCTTCCTCTCCAGCCTCGCTATCGTTGTCAGGCCCCGCCTCGTTGTCATTATCGCTGTGTCGGATCAGATCCTTGAGGGCCTCGAGGAGATCACCAAAGAAGTCCTGGTTGATGAGGTGGGCGTACTTGGCCAACCCCTCGAGCACGGCGCCCATCAGATGCGGCATCCTCAACTTGAGAATTCGAAAGTAGGTTGCAAAGACCAGCTTGAGCGTTTCAGACTGCATGCGCTCAAGCTCAGCGTGGGTAACGCTGGCGTCGGCCTGCTCCATGTCCTTGTCAAGCGATTTCTGCTCCTTCTTGTTCTTGCGCTCTCGCTTGGTGCGGAACTCGCGCTTCTTCTTGAGGGTGATGCCGCCCTCCACCTGGTCTTGAGACGCCTTGCCGGAGAATTCGGAGAGGAGGCGTAGGCTGAGGAAGATGTTGATGACGCTCTCGTCGACTTGGAAGTCACGCGCTTTCATCATCTTGGACAACAGGGAGACCGCCTCCAGAGATGGCCTTCCTTCCTCATCGTCGCGGAGCAGCGTCTCGAGGGCTTGGATGCACTTGACGCCGTCGGCGTTGATTTTGCGCCTGCTGATCTTTCCAACGAGAATCCTGAGCAAGTCACTGCGGAAGTTGAAGTGAGGGACTGATGTGACGAGCGTGCAGGCGCAAGTGATGGCAATGGTCGCTAGGCTCTGGCCTCCGCGGTGCGCTCGCATCTCCATCTTGGAGCACCGGGCCAGTTCCTTGATGTAGGTTTGGTATCCGGCGACCAGGGCTTGTTCGTATTGCCTCAGCGTACGGACACCCTTTGATAGCTGCTCCTTGGGCCCGTCCTCGGTCTGCGGGCGTATTCGGTAGCCGGGAATGACGTCTTTGTAGACTGACATTTGGGTCATGAGGGCGAGCATCTGGATCGCCAGGATCCTGGACTGTCCAATCTTGGCGAGGGCCTTGAATGCGCCGACGTGCTCCTCGGGATCCTCATTCATGGACATGGCAATCTTGGCCAACTCCTCCTGTGCTTCACGGATCTGTTGAGGCTCGGGGATCTGGGGCACCTCCTCTACCTTCTCTGGTTCGGCCTCAGATTGGTCCTCATCCTCGCGACCCTCTAGCCACTCTGTGTCGCTCTCGATCTCTTCCTCCACAGCCTGGAACTGCTCAATACGACCATCGGCGGTCCTGATAGGTAGCCTGTTGGTTTCCTTGTGCGCCTTCTTGCCCTTGCGCGGGCGCGATTCATAGTCCTGCTCAAGGTTCCAGTTTGAGGCGTTCTTGAAGAAGGATTTCTGGGTTTTCTTGGAGGAAGCTTGCGGCTTCGACTCGTTGTCGGAGGAGTCATGCTCCAGCTTTCTCCGTTTTGAGCCTCCGGGTGCCATCTTGTCGCTGTGTCGAATCTGGAATCCTGATATCGGCGACTGAAATAAAATTTGTCGTCTGTTCAGGCACTTTTCCTTGCAAGTTCCATGAGATGGTGGTGGGTATCTCTGGCTCTAAACCAATGACAGCTCGCGATTGGGTCTCACCGCCAAAATTTTGGAATTTTCTGCCGTCAATGGTGCCCCTCCAGCGCCAAAATTTCCCAGCCGCTCAATTCAAATTCTAGGTCGATCAACTCTCCTCTATCAACTAAAGACATCATCCGCCATTGCGACTCACTCACGATGGGTACCAAACCGCCTGTTCAGGCACTCAAAAATGCGAACAAAATGAAGCGCCGAGAGCTCTTCATCGAGCACAAGAAGACCATCGACAAAGAGCGCCGAGAAATGCGATATCGTCGAAAGAAGGAAGAGGATCGCGAACCAGAGCTCAAAGAGGCCCGCTTGGCTAAGCGGAAGCCCATCACCATCGATCAGAAGCGTGTCTGGGATGATGTCGACGATGATAGTCTGGGTGCGCAGGTGGACCTCGAAAAGCTGAAGCGCCGGCGCATCGAGGAGGCCGAGGCGGCTGAGCAGGCGGCTCTGGACGATGGAAGCGATGAGGACGACGACGCCGACAGCATGCTGGGTTCGGACGAGGAGGACGACGAGGCCCGTCAAGCTGCGCTGGAAAAGAAGCGGGAACGCAGAGCAAGGCGAGACAACAGTGTTGCGCCGTCCACCACCAGCACGAATCTCGACCTAACGCCTACGTCTCTGGCCCTGAAGTTCCCAACTCTCTTCTCCGACATCCCTCCTCCCACACCCAAGGTTCTCGTCACCACATCTCTCAACTCTACCCTCCACGAAGAGGCGAACTTGCTCTGCGCTCTGTTCCCTAACAGTTCCTACATCCCACGGTCCGCCCATAAACACAGCTACAAGTACTCCTTACGGGAGATTTGCAAGTTCGCATCAAACCGAGAGTACACCACTCTCGTACTTCTCAAGGAAGACTCTAAGAAGCCTACTGGACTCTCTGTGGTGCACCTCCCCGAGGGCCCAACATTCCACTTCTCTATTACCAACTGGGTCGAGGGCAAGAAGCTGCCCGGCCACGGCAACGCTACAAACCACTACCCCGAACTTCTCCTCAACAACTTCAAGACGCCACTAGGTCTCCTGACAGCCAAGCTCTTCATGACGTTGTTCCCTCCCCGGCCGGAGTTTCAGGGTCGCCAAGTCGTGACACTACACAACCAGCGTGATTACATCTTTGTGCGGCGACACCGCTATGTCTTCCGAGATAAGCGAGCGACTGAGAAGAGCATTGTGGGCGCGGACGGCGTGGAAGTGAAGGGCGTCGAGAGCATCCGTGCTGGCTTGCAAGAATTGGGGCCGCGATTTACGCTCAAGCTGAGGAGAGTGGACAAAGGCATTGGACGAGCTGGCAGCGAAGGCGACGACGCGACACAGTGGGAGTGGAAGGCTAAGATGGAGAAGGACCGCAAGAGATTCAATCTGTAAATGACGGGCTGTACGGAACAGAGAAGAGCTGATTATGAGCTAAACATTAATGATATCCCCTGCAGCTGGGCGCTTGTATCTTGGGAACTTGTTTGTCCTTGAAGACTCACGGTCAGTGGGTTGCGACTTAGAAACCCGAAACTTGCGTGCTAACCCGGAGAGTATCCTTTCATCTGAAGCACTTCGGCAACCCTCCTGGGACGATTTAGGGTTAAGCCAGGTTTCTCTTCCTACTGAAGCTTCTAGGTTTACTACAATCATACAAAGCTTATCTTGGACAACCAGCTTGTCGTCCCTAGTCCGAGTCAGGGGTTATTCGGACTCGGGTCATGGCGAGTCACGCGCAACATGGGTTTTCGTACTCGATGCTTCTCAGGCGGCTGCAGCTACATGTGAGCGAGGAAACGGCTGCGAGTCCCTTCACTCCCAGACTCGATGGCGTGGGTCCCTTGTCGAGACAGCCGTTTGGGGCATCAGGTCCGGTCCAAGGAAGCGACCCTTGCAAGCAAATCAATTAACGCCGATGGTCCGCCTCATCGGGAACCGAGTTCTTTTAAGTGTTCCCGAGGAGGGGGCGCCCCTGCGAATGGGGAGATATGAGGTCAGCTAGAGGAGATGCAGTGAGAATCGGGGCCATGGCTCCGTGGTGGAGGCTCGGCATCTGGGCTCGAGAGGGGGGTGCCGAGGCGGCCGGTGGTCTCACGACACGGCGTAATCTTGGCCGGAGACGCTTCGAAGGAGAGATACGCGGCCCGGGGCGACATGGGATCCGACGGGCCGACTTGCTCTGGCTTGCTTTCGGCGGAAGATGGCTTGGGCTCTTGTCACGGTCACGCCGTCGCAGCGTGATGCATGACTGCTCACCACCGGCATCGACAGCGGCTGCGCTAGGAGGTTTGGGGTTGCTTGTGAACGCTACCTGGGTAAGTGGTAAGTGATCATTGAGTCGTCAATGAGTTGGCCTTGTATCATTGCGTGCTATGGATATGTGTACATAGTATGAGGGAAAATAAGTATCGAGTTTTCCATCCCTTCTAGAAGTACGGAAACACGCGATTTAGCTACTGAATTCCTTTGGAGAGCCATCCAACGGCGAGGCGCACTAATGAAGTCACTCAAACCCCCCGTTGGCTCTCCGCCACAGGAGAGCGCCATCGCGATTCGCCCGCCAAACAGGCTCTCACCACCACCCACAAACTCCCGTCCCGTCATCGCCTCTCAACCTCTCACCACTCACCCACCACTCACCCACCACTTCACCACCCGCCCACCCACAGTAAAGCCACCCCCCTCCCCTCTGACGGAGCCCCCGAAGCCCGACCGCTACGACTTCTCCCAGCTGGGCAAGTGAGACAGGCGCAGGTCCATGAAATGCCCTCGTCTTTCTCCCCCTTCTGGACTCTGTGAAACCTGCATCCTCACTCACAGTCGTATTGCATCATTCCGCTTTTCGCTTGGACGCCCATTTCTGCCGGGGGCCCTTCCTTTGACATCCACTTTCGCGCTTCACCCCTCAGCCGCCGCCGTCCCCCCATGACGCACATTTGCTGTCGCCGGCTGCTGTCTGTCTCGCTAGCTTCGCCCAGGGTTGTTGACGCTCGTTGAGCCTGAGCTTCTCATCACAGATTCCCCGCCATCATGACGGCTTCAACGAACCCCTCGGCCACCGGTAATGCTATGATTCTCGCAGTCGACATCACTTACTGATCTGACTGTCCCCAGTTTCGGCCAAGCCCACGGCCAATGGCCACCGCGAGTATGTGCAGAACCCCGACGTCTGGAAAAAGGCGCCGGTACTCACGGGCACCACCAAGTTTGAACCCCGTCCTGACGTCAAAAATATCATGGTCACCGGCGGAGCTGGCTTCATGTGAGTCCACCCACGCCAAGCCTCGCGCCAGGTCTCACACCCGGCATTTGTTCCACGCGTGCTAACGACGCATCCGTTTCTCAAGTGCTTGCTGGCTGGTCCGCCATCTTGTCTTGACGTACCCACACGCCTACAACATCGTCTCATTTGACAAGCTAGATTACTGCTCCTCGCTCAACAACACCCGCGTGCTGCAGGACAAACCCAACTTTTCCTTTTACCACGGTGATATCACCGTCCCCTCCCAGGTGCTTGACTGTATGGAGCGGTATGACATCGACACCGTACTACATTTTGCCGCCCAGTCCCACGTGGACCTGAGCTTCGGCAACTCGTACGGCTTCACCCACACCAACGTCTATGGAACTCACGTTCTTCTGGAAAGTGCGAAGAAGGTGGGAGTTAAACGATTTATGCACATTTCCACAGACGAGGTATACGGTGAGATCCATGCGGGCCATGACGATGTGCTCGAATCCAGCATCCTTGCCCCGACCAACCCATACGCTGCGAGCAAGGCGGCTGCCGAGATGCTAGTTCAGTCTTACCAGAAGAGCTTCAAGCTCCCCGTCATTGTTGTACGGAGCAACAATGTCTACGGCCCGCATCAGTATCCTGAGAGTGAGTGCATTACCGCCTAGCCTACTTGGGGCTTCAACCATGTCCTGACCGTCGCCAGAAATCATTCCCAAGTTTACCTGTCTCCTGAACCGTGGACGGCCCGTATCGCTGCATGGGGATGGCAGCCCGACGCGGAGATATCTGTATGCCGGCGATGCCGCAGATGCCTTTGATACGATCCTCCACAAGGGCGAGGTGGGTCAGACATACAACGTCGGGTCGTACGACGAGGTATCCAACTTGGATCTTTGCGATAAGCTCCTCGAGTTGTTGAAGATACCGCACAAAACTCCTGGAGAAGTCCGCAAGTGGATAAAGTACACGCACGACCGACCGTTTAACGACCAGCGGTATGCAACAAACGACACCAAGCTGCGGTTGCTGGGGTGGGAACAAAAGACGGGAATTTCGGAAGGCTTGAGGATCACGGTGGACTGGTACACACAATTTGGCGAGACATGGTGGGGAGACATCAGCCACGTATTGACGCCGTTTCCCGTGGTCAGCGAGGGGGAAGTGATGCCAGATGACGAGCGTTCGATGCGGGACGAGCCGCTCGGCCATGAGGAGAACGGGCCAGTCCCGAACGGAGGGAGCCTAAACGGAGGAGGAGGCGTGACGAACGGGACCCAGAACGGGGCCTAGAATTGCGGTGGAGGAGGTGCGTCACGTCTGCCGGCAGACGTGTAGATCGGTGCTTTGAAAATAGACGCCAAGAGCCCTGGAACTCTAGGACCCATAGTCAGGTTGCGCGATGGCGGCCCGAGAGCCCAAACCTGAGGGGAGGGCCGAGGGGAGGCAGATATACCATGCGTGGAGTGTAGTTGCTCGACAATAGACGGAGCATGATTGGGGGTGACGGAGGCAGAGCCAGAGTTGACGTTGGAGGACCCAGGAGGAGGGTGAAAGTCATGGATCGAAATAACCGGTCGAGCACGGAGATATAGCCGCGATGACACTACAACCTACGTACGTAGTATTCCTTGCAGAGAACACGCGTCCTACAAGAATAGAGTTGGATAGAGAGGGATCGTAAAAGATATAGTTCGGAGGGCCCCGGTCATAGTCTAGATACCTAGGTATTATTACTGCTAGGTGCACATTTGGACGTAGGTACCACGGAGCAGCAGCCCCTACTAGTACCGGAACGTGCCACCCGGCTCCATACTCGCACCCAGAAAAACACGATAACGGGCCGCTCTGGCCCACGGCGGCGGACTGGAATCAGGACTGGGGTTGCGGGATGTGCCCTCTCGGTGCTCGGCCATTAGGAAGTTGGGCTCGCTCCCCGGCCGCATTGGGAAATGCAACCTCCTGCATGGTGCATGGTGCAATGAAGGCAGCACACACAGCCAGGCCGAGAGAGGGCAGTGAGCCGAGGTGGGAGCAGATGCCAAACCAGCGGCCCGGAGACCGACCGTGGCACCGGGACGAGCGGGACGGGGGGGGACCAGCCAGGCTCATCATTCGTACCTGCGGCGGGCGGGCGTGTGCGTTTTTACTGGAGAGTCGCAGTGGAATTGGACGGGTTGGACGAACGCCCCGGGTTTCTCGGGAGGTAGGCGGGTTCGTTGGACGATGGGGGGGAGTTGGGTATCAAGTTGGTTGGCTGTCATGCGCGTCTCGCCGTTGCGAACCAACAATCTGTTTTGGGTACAAGGCTGAGTGCGATTTCAGGTTGGGTTGGCCGTTGTTCGGAACGGGAAACGCAGATAGACAGATGCATGCTGTGGAGCGCTGTGCAACCACGCAGCCACGGCATTGGGTTGGACTAACACCAACTGTGATTTAAACAGTTCAAGCTTTGCTAGGCCCGGCACGCACTATTAATGACCATGTACGGAGTACACACTCACAAGTTGGCAAGCAATAGCGAACGCTACTGCTCCGTGCGTACCTACAGGTTCGAGGCGATTGCCTGCCGGGAGACATGGTTGAGGACCGGGCGATATTCCCCGGGCGACCCTTGCGGGATCAACATCGAGGACCAAGGCGTTTAGGAAGGGCCACCAAGCTGGAGTGGAAGAGGCAGAGGGTGCGAAAGAGAGACAGAGAGAGACAGAGAGAGAGAGACTAAAGTAAATGATGCCCAATACTTGGGTAGTATTTGTCCAACAAGTGCATTTGTTGCTTTGCCACTATTGTGCGCCGTCCGTCCCGCCTCCTCTGCAGAGTAAGTGGAGATGGCGGAAGCCACATGGGCCGATTTCTGCTTCCATTTGTTCCTTGGTGGCTTCTTGTTGTCTCCATCACTGGCTTGTTGTCTCGTCTCGTCTGCTCTGGTCTCGACTCGACTCGACTTGACTCGTTTCGCCCCGCCAAAGTTGACAAACTCCGTCGGCACCGAGCGCCGAGCTGCTGGGCTGTTCCCAGCGGGTCCGTCTCCCTTTCCCGCGGCTCGTCTCCCCACCAGTGACCACAGGCCACAGGGCCTCTTTGGGTCGGGTCGGGTCGTTAGCGAACCCCCGCCGCCGCCCGTCCTTCCAGCGGACCATCCCGCTAATAAAGGGTCGGGAGGTTCGCCGGCGCCGGGCGGACAGCCGCGGAACCTCCTACCGTGACGGGGGGGGGACGGGATGCCAGGTGGGAGCTGCAAAAGCTGGCTGATGCCCGCGTCATCAACCACCAAAGCGCCCTCTCGAGCAAGCGCTGCCATGCCGTCACCCCGTGGAATGATTTTGAGTTAGTCCAAGAAGGGGCAAGAAGAGAAAAGAGTAAAAAAGTCTGTCTCGTCTCTCTGCGCGAGGCTCGCCATGGGTGCCGCCGACAGGGGGGGACCGCGGACGCAGACTGGGGTTCTGCTGCACTCGAAGCAAGCGCGCTCCCAGCAACCCGACGCTATTCACACCTTAGTTCGACTTATCCCAGCAGAGGGAGGAATCCCCGGCGATGGGCCTCTCCCATCCCCGTTGCAGCTCGCCCCTGCAGCGGAGGTTTCCAGCGACCGCTTGGCCGCTTCCAGGCAAAAGCCATCGGCCGGGGAGCGGACGGAGACGAGACAACACCCGCTCCACTGTGCTCTGTCACTCCCAGGGCCACCAGAGCCTGAGGCTTGGGGCTGGAACCTCGCCTGGCGTTTTTGGGGAGGCCCGGAGCTGGTCTACGGAGCCGTCAACTCACGTGCTGTGAGGCGTGAAGAGAGCACTCGTAGGTAGGGTCGTCGGTGGCGGTCGGCCGTGTCGCGGGACTTGCACCGTCCAGGCCGTATTCGGTGTGTCGTGTGCGCGGGAGACGACACTCCCGTTCGGGCATCCAGCTCACCCAACCTTAATAGCCTTGCTTTGTTTGACACTTCCAGCTGTCTAATTGAAGTGCAGAATGGCTGCTCAGCTCCCGCTTGTTTCCGGTGCCGACGTCCGCAGTTGTCGTGGGGAGGGGGACCGCCTTTCGTTTCGCTTAACGGGGGTGTCTCTCGTTCTGCACTGGGATGCACAGTAATTACTAACCAAGTACTACGTAGACTGAGTTGTCAACTCTGGAAAACCTCTTCCACAAAGTCGATAGCCGGATTCGTAGCCTTGTCGAGCGCTTTCTCCCAAGGACCAACACTCACTACCCGTCACTAATACAATGTCCATGTACCGTACGTGGTGCATGTCGAGGCAGGGGAGAGCGCCGATCGCTCTCCCAACTCCACCGCACCTGGGTAGAGAATGGAGCGCGGTCCAAGGATGCTGGTCTTGTCAACCTGCTAGCGTTGGCCGTTCCCAGGCCCAACCTCAGGCATTATCTCCCTAGCCAGAAGCGTCCTAAGCCTGCTCGGCCGGGGTGCCCCCCTCCTACTTACAGACAGACAGGTCGTTTAGTGGCCATGGTGGTCGGTGGCAGTGGGCAGTGGGCAATGGGCAGTGGTCAGTGGCCGCCGTACTTTGTACCTTCCCTGACTTGAGTTCCACCTCCGCTCCTCTCCCGAGTCTCTCTCTCAACTCCAGACTCCGGACTTCTCGTCTCTAATCCTCACCCATCACCCTCCTTCGTCTCCCGCTCCCCGTCTCTCCTTGTTCTGGCTGCCTTGGTCAGTGACACCCTGGTCCACCGGCTCCAGTGGGCCCCCCAGTTCCTCCCCCCAAACTACCCCAATAAGCACCGCCAGCTTCCAGGGCTTGTCTCTGTTCCCTTCAGGTTCTCTTCCTACGCCTACGCCTACGCCAACATCTTCGCCTATTCTCCGAACTTCAACTCCTGCTTCCGTTTCCTCCAGCTACCGCGCCGCCTATCTCTCCGACAACTTCCTGCCGTGTTCTTTCCTCGAGGCGCGCCCGAACAACTTGCGCTTCGCCGATTTCAGTCTCCCGAGCGTCTCTGTAACTTGGACTACCGGGAGATCTGCGCTCGCTCTCCCGCGCGCCCCAACGCTCGTCTCCCCTCAGAACCCCGATCCCGAATCATGTCGCCAGCCGTTGCCTGCTCTTTTCGACTGCGATAGCTGCTTCGACCCGTACGCCCATGGCCAAGAGGCGTCGGCCCAAGCAGCGCAAGGGACCGCGAACGGCACCCGATCGTGCTAAAACGACCAACACGAGCACCATGTCATCGGAGGAATCCTACGCCCTGCAGAGCGGCCGCCAGTCCAGCGACGGCACTTCCAGTGAGCATGCAAACAGCGACGACGGCGTTCATACTGCCATGACCAGCATCATGGACACCGACGAAGAGCATCTAGCGCCGGACTCTGAGTACGACGAGGAAGAGGACCTCGACATCATATCCATCTATCCCGCCATGCATTACCCTCATCCCTCAGGCACTAACCACTCCGATGTGCACTTTTCTCAAGAGTACCCGCAAACGGCCAACTCTGACGTGTGAGTGCTCATACTCTCCGCAATCTTAGATCTTCTTAACCATTCAGGCGCTGACTGAACACTCCAGGGCCGCATCCACACGATCATTATGGGTTCAAGATCTCGACTACAGAGACATCCATGGCCGACGATACTGCCGCGAATACTTCATGCCCAACGACGAAATTGAGCAATTGCGATTGGCCTTGCAACACCAGGTCTTTGTACACGTCCTCGACGGCGACATGACATTGGCTCCCATCCAGGAGCCTACCCATATTCTCGACGTCGGTACGGGGACCGGAGAGTGGGCCATCAAGATGGCTGAGCTGCTGCCTCGATGTGAGGTTGTTGGCACCGACATATCCGCCATCGCCGAGACCAGGAGCGTACCAATGAACGTCTTTTTCGAAATTGAAGATGCCGAAGATTGGGACCGTCTCCCCGACTTATACGACCTCGTCCACTTCCGCTGTATGGAGGGTGCGTTTCAGAACTGGCGATTTATTTACGACAATGCTTTTTACTCACTCAAGCCTGGAGGATGGGTTGAGGTGCAAGACTTTGACAGCGCCGAGGGGTTCGCCAGGTTTGTCGACTCATTTCCACCCGACTCCCCCATGCGCTCCCTGAACGGCGACCTCGAAGAGGCCGCGCTCAAGTCGGGTCGGCCTCGGGGGACTGGCCATCTGGACCCTCGAGTCTTCCTAGAGGCAGGGTTCGTCGATGTCCGGGTGACTGAGTACGTGATCCCTATCAACGTGGTCGACATGTCTATAGGGAAGCTATGGTTGGTGAGCTGCCTCGATGCGCTCGAAGCCAACTGCCTGAGACTGCTCACAACATACATGGGGTGGGATCCAGACAAATGCAAAGCCGCGTGCGAGATGGCGGCTCGAGAAATGGCAAATTTAGCCAAGAACCCTGAAAAGTCCAAGGGACTCCAGGTCAAGATGCGTGTCGTCATTGGGAGGAAACCTCTTGACAGCCAGCCCACCGACTTGGCTGAGCTGCTGGGAGGATCGATCTCACCGGCAACCGACAGCGTTGAAGGGGGCAGCCCAGATCCGACGCTCCATCCGGACGACGAAGACACAGCGTCAGTGGTCGCTTCGCCACCGAGAGAAACCGTCGGGCTAGGATCGGCCTAATTAATGCCAAGGGGCTGCATGGAGGGAGAGGATGAAGTCGTCCAGCTACAGCCGGGAGTCAACTTTGATGGGCTTGTTGGTTTTGGCGCAGTTGGGAAGGGCGTTGTCGTGTCAAGATGACGACCAGTCTTATTACATGCTTTGTACATTTTTATCATCACTTCTCTGCGTTATTCTAGGGGTCGAGGCGACTTTTTTTTTTTTTTTTTTTTTGCCTTGGGGGGTTTTTTTTTTTTTTGGAATCACGGAAGGCTTCGTTGACGTAAAAAGAAAGATGAGTCCTGCATATGACACCTTGGTGAGGGACGGGGAGACGATGAGCTCGGACACGTATGCAGATGTAGTCAAAGTCCATGCACTATCAACTACTACTGAGTTGTGACCACAATTAGCAGTGTTGTGCAATGGCGAGCGGTGATGTAATAGCTGCGAAGTAGTGGCTCAGGAGCTAGCGTGCCAGAGAGGTGAGGTCCAGTAGGCTGGTAGGTACCTGTGAAGGCTGCCGAATGAACGAGTAGGCAGCTAATTTCGAGGTGGGGAGCTCGGTGCTGGCCCAACCATCCGTCCCCGTCTCCATGTCCAAGTCCAGCTACCGCTCCCGCCGCCTCCAAACCAACCTCCCTTTACTTCACACCTCGGCTTCGACCTCTATCTCACTTTGACCGACCTTGATCTCGACCTCGACGACGCGTCCAGTCCCTGCGCCCGGGCCAGCCTATCCTAGTGCCAACGAGACGCCCGGAACCCCCCATCTCCTCGACCTGCCGAACATGCGTCTGTGAGCTTGTCCGACAGCCATGGCCCTTGATCTCCACGACGGCTTCGCCGCAGCAGCCAACGGCGTCCAGGACTTGGACCTGGAGGAGCCCATCTTCACCGTTGAGCACGTGCAGCTGCAATTTTCCATAGCCGCCGACTTCGTTGCTGCCCAGGTCGCGAACAATGTCATTATCCTCGCCCTCTCTAACGGACGCATCCTGCGCATCGACCTGAACCGACCCGAGGATATCGATGGTGAGTTGGGCCGCTTGCCTCGGTAGCAGGACTCGTGACGCGGTCGCTCGCTTGCTGACAGCCCGCTCTCAGATATTGATCTGCCAAAGAAGCCTTCCGAGGTTGGCATCATCCGGCGCATGTTCCTCGATCCCACCGCGTCCCATCTCATCGTTTGCACAGCCCTCGGCGAGAACTACTACCTCCATTCACAATCGAAGCAGCCCCGACCGCTTGGGCGCCTTCGTGGCGTAGCCATTGAAAGTGTGGCATGGAACCCCTCGCTCCCGACTGCATCCACCCGAGAGATCCTGATCGGCGCATCCGACGGCAACATCTACGAAGCGTTCATCGAAACGTCCAAGGAGTTTTACAAGAAGGAGGTCAAGCACTTGAAGAATCTCCACAAGCTTCCCGACGGTCCTATTACTGGCTTGTGGGTGGACAATCTGCAGGGCAATGCAGACCTTCGAAGGGTCGTCATTGGAACCCAAAGCCGCCTATTTCACCTTGTTGGGAGGATCGGCCACGGGCACGACGGGTCTGGCTCCGTCTACACCAAGCTGTTCGAGTCGGAGCAGCCGGTTGTTCACGAATTGTCGCGGCCATTGCCTGGGGCGATTTCTGGCTTGGCGGTGTCTCCAGACCCGCCGGACACAGGACCCTATGACGATGATATCCCGGATCGGGCCTATGCCTGGCTGTCTTCTCAGGGAGTCTTTCACGGCAGGCTATTCAACACGCCAACGGACAGCAACCTTGGCACCAAGGTCTTCTCCGAGTCCAAAATGCTTCCGAAGGCCCAGATTTTTGTATCTGACTCTGCCGACAGACGCAAGCCGGTAAACGAGACGATTGATGCCATTGCGCTTACGCAGTGGCACATAATTCATCTCGTCGGTGGGCGTGTGATTACCACTAACCGACTGAGTGGCAAGATGATCTCTGAGCATGATGTTCTCGGCCAAGGCCAGAAGCCTATTGGGTTCTCCGTAGACATGCAAAAGAACACGTTTTGGCTGTTTACCTCGAAGGAAATCTTCGAGGTTGTGGTGCGTGATGAGGATCGCAACATCTGGGAGATCATGATGAAGTTGCAGCAGTTCGAGCCGGCCCTGCAGCACGCGCACACGCCGACGCAAAAAGAGACCGTTGCAGCAGCGTACGGAGACTACCTGGCCAGCAAGGGCCAATGGATCGAGGCAGCCACTGTCTACGGCCGAAGCAACAAGCCGTTCGAGGATATTGCGCTAAGCATCATCGACAATAACCAGCCCGATGCACTGCGGAAGTTTCTGTTGACAAAACTTACCACCATCAAAAAGTCGGCGATCATGCAGAGGATGATGGTCGCCGGCTGGTTGGTTGAGGTATTCATGGCCAAGCTTAATTCCCTGGACGACACCATCATCACGCAGGCTGAGCTGTCAGACAGCCTGAACTCGAACAGTTCACAAAAGCTCCTGGAATCCAGCAGGAAAGAGTATCAAGACTTTATCGACAAGTACAAACACGACCTTGACCGGAAGATGGTGTACGATGTTATCAGCAGTCATGGCCGTGAGGGAGAGCTCCTTTACTTTGCCAACGCCGTTAACGACTACAACTACGTCCTGTCATACTGGGTTCAGCGCGAGAGGTGGAGCGACGTGCTAAACGTGCTCAAGAAACAGACGGACCCAGAGGTCTTTTATCGGTACAGCAGTGTGCTCATGGCACACATCGCACCGGACTTGGTGGAGATTCTCATGAGGCACGCCGACCTCAAGCCCAGGAACCTCATTCCTGCCTTTCTCGAGTACGATCGAACCTTCACAGGCAACCCCAGTTACAATCAGGCCTTGAGATACCTCAACTATGCGGTGTATCAGCTCGGCTCGGAGGATGCAGCGGTGCACAACACGCTCGTCTCCATCTACGCCTCACATTCATCCAAGGACGAGGCTGGTCTCTTGTCGTACCTCCAGGCACAGGGAGATGAGCCTCGGTACGACCCAGACTTTGCCTTGCGGCTCTGCATCCAGCACCACCGAACTTTATCCTGCGTCCACATTTATACCAGCATGGGGCAATATTTGCAGGCTGTTGACCTTGCGCTTTCCCACAACGAGGTTGAGCTGGCAGCCGTCATCGCTGACAGGCCAAGGTCTAACCCGCAACTGCGGAAGCGACTCTGGCTAGCCGTGGCCCGCAAGGTTATCTCGCAGTCCAACGGGATCAAGACTGCAATTGAGTTCCTTAAACGGTGCGACCTGCTCAAGATTGAAGACCTGATTCCCTTCTTCCCCGACTTTGTCATCATCGATGACTTCAAGGAGGAGATTTGCGCGGCACTCGAAGACTATAGCCACAACATTGACGGACTTAAAAGGGAGATGGATGAGTCGTCTCAGACAGCCACCAACATCAAAGTCGACATCGCCGCGCTAGACCACCGATACGCGATCGTAGAGCCCGGGGAGAAGTGCTACGTCTGTGGGTTGCCGCTGCTAAGCAGGCAGTTCTTCGTTTTCCCCTGCCAACATTCGTTTCATTCGGATTGCTTGGGTCGAAAAGTTCTGGAGCAGGCTGGCGTCGGGAGGTCATCGCGAATCAGGGAGCTTCAGATGCAGATACACAAGGGCTTGGTCAGCGGCGTGCAGCGAGATGCGGTGGTTGCAGAGCTGGATGCTCTCGTGGCTTCTGCTTGGTAAGTTGCCTTCTCTCCTTGCGCTGTTGCCGGACCTCACCACTAACAAGTTCTCAGCATCCTCTGCAGTGATTTAGCGATTAAGAGGATCGACGAGCCCTTCATCACTAAAGATGATGACATCAACGAGTGGGCACTGTAACAAGACATGCGAAATCATGGAAGCGAGCGAGCTGTGTGCTTTTCTGTTCGTGTTGTGGCAAATTCTAGAACTGCAGATACCCGATTCTCGTCATTATATTTCATGCAGGTGGACGCTTTGATTCACGGGTCTAACAGCACCTTTGGCGCAGTCGAGGCAGACGTTTCCCAAGCTTCTCTCCTTCACCTTGTGCCGGCTCTCAGTACAGGCATTCCACCGTATCTAGCTTGGAGCGGGTGAGCATGAGGATAGAGACGATGACGCCGTACAGGCCCAGGACTTCGGCGAAGATGAGGATGAGGACCATCCCCACGTACAGCCGCGGCTGTTGCGAGCTTGCACGGACTGCGCGATTGAAACGACGTTAGCAACAGTTTGTCTTCTTCATCTCTCGGCCAGATTCAGGGGAACAAAGGGAGCATGTACGCACCTCCACAATCGCCAACAACGCCAATAGCAAAACCAGCAGCCATTCCGCACAGGCCAACTGCAAGACCCGCACCGAGCTGAAGGAAACCGGTGTAGATGGGCATCTTCTCCTTGATGCCACCGGCGATTATGACGCTTGCGACCAGGCCGTAGATGGAGAGGATCTGAGCCATGATGGAGCAGAGTCTAAGGGCATAGTGGAAGTCAGCCTCTAGTTTCTCGCCTTGATTCTTCTTGTTCTTCCTTCCTCTCGGCGGTGTTTCTGAATGTATATTTACAAGGGGCGTCGAGGTATTCGTACGTGTTCTGCATCAACATGTCTGGGCGAAGAATGCCGGAGGAGAAGATGGCGCTGGCGGACTTTGCGGTGCCGTAGGCTGCGCCGATTGTAGTGAAGACGATGGAGCATGTACACCCGAGGGCGCCGAAGAAGGACTGTCGTCGTGGGTTTATGAGTTAGCCAGTGTTTCGGTAGGGTGGGAGGTCGGGGTGGACGTACGGCGTACATGGGACTGGGCGGGAGAAGGGCGCATGTTAGCTATTGACTGAGGTTGTGGAAGCGATGGCATACCAGCGGTCCATGTTGGCGAGGAGTGCGGGATCCATAGCAGCCGATTTCGTTCAATCTGGTGTTGTGATAAAACGTTCAGGGGCGTAGTTTCAAGTACAAGACGAGTTTGATAGATTAACTGAGAAGCATTCAGACGATGAGATCGGGGGTCAGCTGCTATATGAATGCAAGCCCAGCTACTATGCAACGACTAGGAGGGATTCATCGTTTCCTCGTAGGTACGTCTTACTGCTTCACGGTGGCAGTCGGGTCAATTTGATCCCGACTGCTGCAGGCAGACACCAAAAAGGACAGTGGCTGACGGGCAGTCTATTGTGTTGGGAGGCCATAGGCAGAAACATACGGGAGACGGTTATTGGGTGAGAGAGGGGTGTGGCTTGTGGGCTGAGGGAGATGGCGCCGATGAAATGACGATGGCAAGGGAGAGTTGTTCTGAGATTAGAATTTTGAGATGGCTAACAGTCATACGTGAGGTGTGCTTTGTTCCAGAGATGTAGGGCTGCATCATGATTGATAGGATGGTTGAGTTTGGCTCAGCTCTACGACGTGTAAGGCCGGGGCACAGGGCATGTATCAGCTCAAGGTAACTAACCCATCGATCAAGAGAGAGTCATAGCTACTAAGTCTTTTGCGTTTGTTCAATGAATTAAACAGGGCCACGCAGGGGAAGACAGGCACGATGGGATCTGGGATCTGGGACGAAGGGAAGTTGGGAGAATACGACGAGGCACAGCGAGTGCGTCTGAGGAAACAGGGTTACTTCGGCGCAGACTAACATGCAAAATTTGCACAAGTTGCTTGATATGGAACCATGGATGTTGTGCTGTGTGAGATGTGTTTGCCTGGAGATGGCTGGCTGTAAGTTGATGGATGCCTTGAGAATGTGGCGGCCACTTGTTGCTTGCAACCTGGCGTCCCGTCCCCAACCAAAGTAAGTATGGGGGTAGATAGATACAAAGAACGACGGACAAAACACCTCAGCTACTCGATCTAATCATCATCGCCCTTTGGCTATGGAATTATCTTCAACCCATGATACTATTTACCTACTTCCGCTCCAACTCGACGCCTCCACAAGTCCAGCGTCGCATTTCCCACTGCTCAGTGGGCGGTACTCCGTACAGGGTGTAGGGACCCAACAGCCGGCTAGCGGAGGGGGCTCCAGAGTGACAGGATGCATCGCCAACCGCGCTACCACGAAGTACTCTCTATCTCTCACATCAGCCGGCGCCTGTGCATCCCGCCTGGCTAAGAATAAATGCAGCTTGCTCCTCACCAGAGAGATCCGCGATCCGTGGCCGACGCTTCGGAAATGCCCACTGCGCCTGGGACAGACCGACAGCCTCCTGCCCGACAGAGCCGGCCGCTGGAGCCGTGGTCCCCTGGCCGCGCGTCAGGATGGAATCTTCACGGGCCGCGGGTAGCCTCCCAAAGCCAAAGGATTCCATCGTACCGGTGGAGTTGTTCCCGTTGCGTGCGCCATGGCTCGGTCATGTCAGGGTCTGTGTGTGCCTTGGCGCCGTGTCAGGCTGGCAGTCTGTCAGGTCCGCGATCCAATCCCTGTGCCTGACTTGTCGTTTTCCCCCGGCCCTCGCGCCCATGTTCTTGGGTTGCGCTGAAGGAACGGTGTTATTAATAAGATGACTCTGCATCGCTGCTATGGGGTAACAAAAGTACTCGTCGAGGGCTTCGTCTGTTTTTTCCTTCTTTCTAATGCCTTTTCTACTTCTCCCCGGGCTCGGCCATCTTTGGATATACGGCACTCTCGGATCTTTCGACTGCCGGAGTCTTGCGACGCCTCGACAGTGCCGATTCGCAAGTGCCGCCCTCTGACGCCAACTCGGCCTCTCTGTGCCGAACGACTGCTCTGTTGACGTCGGCTGCTGACGCACGCTCGAAACGCTTCGTTTGCCGCTCTTTGCAGAAGCCTCATGGTATGGGGATCCTTGCCACGCGGTGGGAAAAGTAATAAGAACAGACGTTGCATTGATCTGAATAATCCTACGAGATCGGTTTATGCTGCAACAGGATTCCGCTTATTTCTCAATCTCACCACTCTGCATGCTTCCACCATTGCTTTGATCACATAATTGCAATTACGGACGGGCATCCATAATTCATAATGAAGTCGATTCAATTGTTCCTCGCCATCGCCAGCTCACTTTTTTCGTCAGCTGGGGCCATCTCCCTACACAAAAGACAGGATGGCAGTGACCCACGTGTGTTGAGCCTCGACTTGCATCGACATCGGGTTCAAGACCCCGTGGCCCACGACAGAAACCGCAAGCGACGTCGGAGTGGTTCGGTTGATGTCGATGTTGACAATGAGGTGCGTGCTCTTGTACTACTTTCCCTGGTCTCTCTAATCTGAAACTAGCAAACTCTCTACTTCTTCAATGCCTCTTTGGGCACTCCGAAACAAACCTTTCGTTTACACCTGGACACTGGAAGTAGTGATCTCTGGGTCAACACGCCGGACTCACCCATATGCTCAACTGCCTCGAATCTGTGTGGCGAGTCAGGGACTTACAATGCTAACAAGTCATCCACGTACGAGTACGTCGGCAGCTATTTCAACATTTCCTACGCCGACGGCTCCGGTGCTTCGGGAGACTACGTTACCGACACCTTCCGCGTGGGCGATGTCAAGATTGCCGACTTACAATTCGGCGTGGGATATGAGAGCACCTCCGATCAAGGCGTTCTTGGTATTGGATACGACAAAAACGAGGTCCAAGCCGACCTGGCTGGCAAGAGCACTTACAAGAACCTCCCGGCCAAGATGGCGGCCGATGGGTTGATTGCATCGAACGCCTACAGCTTGTGGCTCAACGACCTTAGCTCCGAGACAGGCACGATTCTCTTTGGGGGTGTTGATCGTGCACAGTACGAAGGCGACTTGATCACAGTGCCCATCGAGAAGAATAGCGGCGTCTATAGTGATTTCTTCATCGCCCTCACCGGTCTTGCCTTTGGATCGACCACTATCGACGACAGTCTTGCCCTTGCTGTCTTGCTCGACTCGGGCTCTTCCTTGACGTACCTCCCCGAGAGCATCACCGACGTCATCTTCGACCAGGTAGATGCTGTCTACCAGGAAGCGAACGGCGTTGCTTTTGTCGCTTGCTCTCTCGCCGATGATACCGGAAACCTGACGTTCAAGTTCAGCGATCCAGCCGAGATTGTGGTCCCAATCAGCGAACTCGTCATTGATTACCTCCAAATCACAGGTCGGCAATTATCTTTCGACGACGGCTCGGAGGCCTGCATGTTCGGCATTGCTCCCTCGTCGGGGACCAACATTTTGGGCGATTCGTTCCTCCGAAGCGCGTATGTTGTGTTCGACCTGGAGAACAACGAGATCTCGCTCGCCCAGAGCAACTTCAATGCTACCGGGACAGACGTTGTCGAGATTGGCTCGGGCGAAAACGCGGTGCCCTCGGCGACCGATGCAGATGGTCTTGTGTCGTCCGAGTCTGGTCTGCCATCGGGGTCTGGAGCGATGGCAATATCGCCCTCCGATTTTGGGTCAGTGCTGATTGGGGTCGTCGCACTACTTCTTGCGTTTGCCGGCTTTCTGGCCTAGAATTTTCTAGTGATGTTTCACGATGGCGTTTCTGTGCTTTTCATTTTTCTGGGTAGACTTACACGGCGCACTTTCATGGGTAGCATTGTCACGGAGTTTGGACCAGGTGGTTGCTTCTCGAACAGCGCAATATTGGACAATTAGATCATGTTTGTTTGAAATATGACGACGAAGAAAACTATCATGTAGTCCATGGAATGAGGGCATATGATTAATGTGAATTGGATATGAACATCATGAGGTAGCTTTTGCGAGCGATGGTTATTGCCACTGACTATTTATAAGATATTGCCAGTGTCCTAAGAAATGGCAGCGTCTGCAAATCCCAACCTCCGACAACCAATGCGTCATTACGTACGACAATTGACAATCATGTATGACAGCTATAGGCCTAATGCATCGAGTGGATGGGCAGGCAGTCTAGATATCACATCTTAGCCGATTCGGCACCGACATTATATTATCGCCGTTATGCCCGATAACAACAAGCGTCATGAAGGAATCTAGATTTCGGAAGGCGGATAGCTCGGAGTTACCTTGAGGCTATCTGGTATGATCTTGGCTAGTGGTTGGTCAATATTCTCGATTGGGCAACGGTAATTGATATATAAAGCTGCCCTACCGTCTCAAGCCAGGCTGTATGCCCAGAACTCTCCAACACGACCTCGTACCTGTACACGTCTAATCCTCGAACCACTCTCTAGCACGAGAAAAGAAATGACAGCCTACCTAGAAGTAGCAGCAAGCTGGATCTTCAAGAACCAAAAGGGCCGCGACGCAAAGGCCTTCACCACGCTCCCGGCCTTCGCAGCGCATCCGGAGCCTGCGCTGCGCGTCACCTCGTCCGACTGCGGCGCCGACGGCTCGACGCTGGGCCCGGAGTACATGGCCGGCGCCGACGGCCGGTTTCCGGCGCTGGAGTGGAACGGCGGCCCCGAGGGCGTGCGGGAGTGGCTGCTTGTTTCCGAGGATCCCGATGCGCCGCTGCCGACGCCTATTCTTCACGGGTGAGTTTTGGGTGGTTCTGGACCGGGGAAGCGGCAGATTGCTGATAGGAGGGTGTGTAGCGTGTATCTCGGCATCCCGAAGGAGAAGCTAGGGGTTGTCAATGGCGACTTTGAGCCGGTTGGGGGGCCTGGGTCGACGCGGCTAGAGGGCGGCTTTTCATACGGTATGAGCCGTAACGGGACGATTTACATCCCACCGCGACCGTTGCTGAACCACGGTATACACCGATGTGAGTTATCCACGTTCCCTGGGTTGTAATTATGAGGGGAGGCGGGGGCTTGAGAGGGAGCTGGAGGAGGCTGACAGTGAGACTCGTTTGTTTAGATTGGTTCGAGGTCATCGGGCTGAACGAGCCGCTCGATGCCGAGTTTGTGGCTTCGAAGCCGACGAGGGAGGCGGTGGCGGCCAAGATCGAAGGCCGTGTGGTTGTCTGGGGACGGTGGATGGGGCAGTGTGAGAGGAGGTGGGAGTGAGTGGGAGGGTGACGACGATACGATGTAGGATACCAGGTGTTCTTGTTGAAGGGGTTTCCATTTAATCTTGTTGAATACGCCCGAAGCTCCAAATGTTCAGGCCAACCTTGACGCCCTTGTCGACGGTCAGGCCGGCGTGCCAGGTATCCTCGTAGCCTCGACCGTCGCGGGCAAAGTTCTCCCAGTAGACGGCGTTGCCGGGGATGACCTTGAAGACGACGCCTTGGCCGTCTCCCTCCCGTTCCTCGCCACCTCCGTCTCGTTTGCTCTCCGGTCCGCACTCGATGAACCTGCACCACTCGGTGTCGGCGCCGGGCCTCGGCAGCAGCGGGAACTCGGTGCCGCCGCCGCGCAGCCCATCGGCGGCGTCGACCCAGGCCATGATGCTACTCACGCGGCCCCAGCCGTTGACGTTGACACGCCAGTCAAAGTGGTAGCCGTAGTGGCCGCCGGCAGTGTAGCGCTGGGTGCGCAGACGCTCGACGAACAGGTCCGACGGCCAGCCCTGCAGCGCGAGCGACCGCCGCTCGATGCACCGCACCGTGTCGCTGCGCGGGACCACGGCCACTGAAGAGTCGCGCACCGACGTGTCGCGGTGCGTCGCCACGCCGTCGTGCGTGATGGTTGACGGCTCGAAGAGAGGGTTGCTGGCAGGGAAGTCAGCTGGCCGTGTTGGTTCACAGACGGGCACCCCCGTCTAAGTCGATGGTCCTTACCTGACGTTGAGCAAGTGCTGCCGCTCGTCGTCGCTCAAGAAGCCCTCGAGATACACCACGAGCGGCTCACGGCTGAGGATCCGCGCGCGGTAGGCGTCCGGTCGACACGCCGGCGCCGTTGCATTGGGTCCATCAATGGCGAGCAGCGACTCGTTGAACGTCGGCCGCGGGTGGACGACTTTCTGCCGGTGCGCCAGGTCGGGGTACAGCAGCTGGCCGATGGGGTTGGAGAGCAAGACGAAGACGGCGACGAGGCCGACGACGTAGGAAATCATTGCGCGCGTTGGCTCGGATCAGCTAAACGCATGCGTAAGGCCCATGGACTGGGTGTTGCGGGTTGCGGGTTGCGCGGGAGGTGTCATGATGCCACCGGCTGGAGGAGTCGGAAGTGCGGCATCTGCAAGGTCATGAGTAATACGGACCTGAAGAACTGAACTGTCAGATCAGAGCCGTCACACCCGCCCCCTCTTCCCTGCCGATATGGCCATGGTCAATTGAGCAATCAGAAGCCTTTAAACCGGGCTTCAGGGTCATTGCTTGCTTTGTCTGCCGTCTTTCTCCACCGACGCGTCATGGCTTGCGTGAACTCGGTTGGGCCAACACACGAGGTTCGTAATGTCGTATAAGGCAAGCATCTTGGAATATTCGTCTCTCCAAGTCCAAGGTCAGGGCATGGTTGGAATTTGACTCCAAGCCATCACTCGAAAATGCCGAAGTGTTCTATAGCCGGACTGCTCGTGATCCCGTCAGCATCGCCGCTCGCAAATGGAGCTCCATCGTCCGCACCAAATCGTCCCTAAAAGTACAGAAGGAGTTGTGTTTGCCAACCCTAGCAAATGATATCTATCGTACACCTCACCCGGATTCCAAAATTCCCAGCCGCTGTCGCATCTCCCAAACTCCACATGAGAACCAGCTTCTAACCCACATTATGTGCGGCATCCCAATTTATGTCCGTATCCAAGATGCCCCATGCATCACCGTCGCCGGGAAGGACGTTTATCATTGACTCGTTAATCTGCGCAAAAAATGTTTCTTCCGTAGCCTGCCACATAGGCGTTGAAATACGATCTTGAAAGGCCCGTAGATCGATGCGGTTCTCCTCCGTCGAGTTCCCGAGACCTACGCAGGGCGAAGTGTGACTGCTCCCTGTTGCGGTTCTCGAGTCAGATCCATGATTGGCGGGAGATGACGAGGACGATGAGGTTGTACGATCAGGAAGAATCATGTTCCCCTGGCACATCTGATAAGATAGTGGCCACGATGCTACCGGATTACCTTGACCAGTCCCTTTCCCAAGCGGAGGAGCGTTCACGTTCGAGGTGCCACCGCGGACAAAATCCGCCATCATGTCTGGTCCTGGGCTGGGTGACATTCGCTTCCGTTTATTTGTCGATGCGTCCACCCGTTCAAGAGGTGTGACGTTTCGAGTAACGGCGCCGAGGACAGCATGAAAGCAGTCTTTGCCAATCATCCTTTCTTCACGACCTGCTGCATTGAGCACCCCATACGAATTTCCTCTATTCAGAGGCAGACTGGGCAGCACTGGGGACACTTCGGTGTGCCTTGCAATAGAACTGCGGGTGATTAATGGAATATTTGATCTGCCCTCGCCAAATGTATTGCGGTATTTGTTCAAAGTAGGCATCCGAATCAATGAGGAGAGACCGTTGCGTTCAATATCCAGGCAAGCCTGCTGCAAGAACGCACGAGTGATGTTGTGTGTGCGTGCAATAGCCTCCATCCCATGGACGATGACTTCCAGATTGGCGAGATCGACTGACGTCAGGCCGGCTACCGGATCTTGTTTGGCGAGGTAGACATAGACCGTCGTTGCACAGTACATCGAGAGAGCACACAATGGACTTTTCTAACATGGTATGTTAGATGTAGTCGGAGAGATCGGGTGAGTTGGGACGCTTACAAATATCGCAGCGGAGTGAGAGGAGAGTTTGATGATATTTACGATTTCACCTGCGGCAGCTTTGAGACGAACGATGCTGGTTTGTTTCAGAGATTCGGGGAGCTTGTACAAATCGACTTTTTCGACAGCCGCGTGATGGAGGCAGATGATGGAGGCGTGGAGGTTGAGGTTGGTATGTGTGGCTGATGGGTCTCGTATATTCTGTGGCAACCGTAGCTTCTCAGGCAGGAACATGAAGACGCTCGATAAGGTGTTGTCCAGTTCGCGGTGTTGCTTCCAATACGCCCCGTGCATGTAATCACCGGGCTGGTCGGTTGGCTTGCCGCGGTGAACATGGCGTAGGATGATCTTGAAAATCTGGCAGACCACCACCGTTCCAGCAAAGCCATTGTATGTAGCTCCTTGGAAGACCTCATTCAAGAAAGGTGATTCTACTTTCTGGTCCGAAATAAAGTTTTCTTCAGGCGCTGGGAGGCGTGTCGAGATCTGAAAAGTGTCCTGTTAGTGGTGCTACGATGCGATATCGCGGTAAACTTACGTCTTCAGTGTTGATCAAGCTGGCCCAGCCAGTGGAGATACTCGCGTGGGCATCAAAACAGAATGCGCCCCAAAAGACTCTTCTTCGCTCCTCCAGTTCCGCCCAGGTCAAAGGTGGGCCTAAGCTCGGAGGTGATCCGAAGTCATCACCATCGACGCGATCAAGGCACATCATATGGCAGAGGCGAACACATCGAGCTGAACTCATGGTTGATCGAGTGAAGAGCATACGTTTGGCCTCGTAACTTGCAATGAGGCCCCAGGACTGTGCATGGTTCACTGTGATGAAATGCTCACCCTCGCCCTATCCTTGTCAGTCTCTGCCTTTGTGTCGATATGCTCGCTTGCCTACCTTCATTTCATCCGCCTCAAGGTAGTTTCGAGCTCGATGATAGAAGACTTCGTGGAACTTGTCATACTTTGCGTGACCGAATGCTGCCATTGCCCAGATGGAATACTGCAAGCACATTGGTGGCTTCATAAATGAGTTGCCATAAAATGCCTGAAAGTAACGCCCGGGGTGCACAATAGGAACATAGTAGTGTTGGTCTTGAAAGAAAACGTTGTTGCTAGAAGTGTCAGCTGAGATGCAAGGGCATGGTCGTCGATGCGCGAGTCTCTTACAGCTCCTCCATGACGTCCATCGGCGGCAGCGACTCGGATATGCCAAGTTCTATCAGCTGAGCATTGCCAAAGAAGGACGCCGCCGGGTCCTGTGGCGGGGTGATGTCAGGAATTGTAAACGGCAACTGCTGGTAATCCGGCACGCTGTCGGAGTTGATCTCCATCTGAGGTGGTCCAGTCTGGTTGGTGAAGTCCAAGCCCGGGGGAACCGGTTGGTCCGGACTGGGATCGTCAACCTTGTCCGGAATATTCTTGTTGACGTCCTTGAGATAGTCCTCAACTTGGGCTGAGTGCAGACGGTCAGCACCCTGTACGACCAAGTGTTGAGTGATGACAAAGAAGTAATACCTAGACGGGCCTCCAGCTCCTTGACGTTCCTACGCTTGAAGGTAGGTTTCCTCCTCGACTCGGGATACACGCAGTCATTAGAAACCTTGATGCAGCGGGCACAAGCCGGCTTTGTGCGGTCACATTTGAGCTTCCGGGCCCGGCACGACACGCATGCCAACGGCTCGGTGCTTGAACCAGAGGCTATGCCGTGGCCCGCTGATGCGGATGGGTCGGACTCGAGGTTGTCCGGCGACATGACGGAACGGCGCGCCTCATCCGGGCGGCGAGAAGATCCGGGCAGCAAGAAGGAGCCGGGCGATGGAAGATCCGAGCGACGGCGATGCGACAAATAAATTGCAGTCAAGAGGTCGAACAGCGCGTTGGCGGCTCGGCTGCAGCGGTAATATCTTCCACAAGCACCGAGGGGCCTGATATCAAAGGCTTACCAGGCAAACGCCGTTGAACACGCATTCACGCTCACACACGAAGTCACGTTTCCACTGGTGCTGACACATTCGCGCTGGCCGCTGGCTACGGATTTCTCACCACGGAGAGTTTTTAGGCCGAAGGCCGAAGGCACAAAGTCCGAGGGACGCTTGGTGAGTCATCACAGCGAGCTGTCCTCGGATGCGGAGGGCAAAAAGCGCGAAGACGACGAGCGAGATGAACGCTTCTAGCCTTGTCAGCTTGCGTGCGCGAAAAGTGCGGTGGATTTGATGCGAACGTCTCCGTCATTTTGTTTTTCCCAGCGGCAGAGTCGGGATGAAAAGTCGACCCAAGCAGTGCAAACAGTCCCCGCTGCGAGGGCGTGTGCGGGCGTGCCTTTTTGCGTGGGGGAATGGAACCATCAACGGGACAGTCACCGGCACTGCCTCCGCCACCACAGACAGCGGCAGTCAGCGACAGACAGCGGATGTGACATTGGCTGCTGTGGTGGCTCGTCCGTCAAGACGATGCAACACCAAACATTCGAGGATTACAGTCTCGACATGGGTATCGACGGGGCTTCTGACAAGGGCTCTTTGCAGCAAGGCCAGAAGGCCTCGGTCAGCGTGCCATCGCTGCCATGCCGTTGGACTCTTTGCACGGCGATCATCACCGCTACCAAGGAGCTTGTGGCAATAGCCCAACTCGCCCATCCCCAGCGTGACGCTGCCGTTAGTCACGGTCTCGGCCCTCGACCCCTCGAAGGAAGTCGAAGTGATCGTCGTCGACCAAGCCGAGACTCCGAACAAACGAACCATGTTGCGCATGAATGACCATGTCATGCCTCCCTTGCCATGCCCGTGGCAGGCTATTTACAAGCCGGCAGTCTAATTGATGCAGGCCGTGCCAACAACTCGGCGTGGAAGGGACCCAGGAGACGCTGGCCCGCATCACGGCCGTGTCAGCACCTCTCGTATCTAGAAGTTACTACGCAGTAGCTCGTGGATGGTTTGGCTCTTTGAGTTCAGCGCCGTGTAAGTGTAGCATCATCCACGACGCCCTGAACGCCTCCCCCCCGAAGCCAGATCAACCCAGAATGCTTCTGGGCCATCTGGCCATCGCCATGCCAAACCAAAAAGACGGTACTTGTCAAAGCCATCATGGCGTAAACGCAAAATCAACATCAACAGACCCAGTGTGAGTTGAGCCCAAGGAATCAAATCCATCCATCATCATCATCGTGGGGGAAGAAGACGCATGTTTCGAAACACTACACCACACAAGGCACAAAACCGAACGACACCACGGCCATTTCCATACCGACAATGGCCCAACAGCGCGGGCTAGAACTCTGCCAGGGCTTCTCGTAGGGCCAACATACCCACTCCCTGGCAGGCCTCTGTGGCACCAGCCGTCCGCGACCGGTGCTGACGATTGACGGCTACCGCTAGGCGACGGCGCTATAGCCGCTTGGCCTTGGAGCCCGGCCGATCTAAGATCGACAACAGAGCCTAGCGCCCTCCCAAAGGCGAGCTTGCCGGGGGCCACCAACGAGGTTCGCCCTGCCAGCAGCCAGGTCTGAAAGATTGGGAACGCCAGCAGGGGACAGCTGGGTCAAGCCACGGACGGGAGCGTCAACGCCCTGAAACGCTGGACGCGGTGATGGCTTGCAGAACGGTATCCAGTGGAGCGGACCTGTGGTCACACGCCTGAGTCCTGACAAGACACCACGCGTGGCCTCACAAGCCTCTATTTGTTGTCTAGTCTATTCGTAGACTCTCACCACAAGGCTCTTCCTGGCCAAGCCCCCCCTCAAAAAAAAATTTGCCGATCCCAGCGTTGCGACCAGGGGCCATAGTGCGGAAGCAGATTGCCGCGTGAGGCGCCTCGTTCTCAACTCAACCCTTGCTACGGGTTCATCCTGAAACGACCGTCGCCTTCCCAAAGTCATGCTCAACCCTAGCGAAGGGAGCTCTGAGTGACCGAATGGCTTCCGACCAGAAGCCCGAGTTCGAAAATGGATTAACAGTACGGAGCGTATTACGGAGTATTCGCACGCGCGCACGAGCCATTGCTAAACAGTCTTGCACCACTGCATGTAACCATCCAAAAACACTGACGATCCACCAGGTACTGCGAATGCTTACAAGGTCCGTAGCATAGTGTGAGTTTTCATAATCAACTCCACGGAAGCTCTCTCAGCCGGCGAAGCTGCACAACTGCACAGCCCTTTCTCGGGCTATATCGGCGACGAACTGCTCACACAACACGCATATCCAAAATGCCAGTCGGCTCAGCGAAGGCTGCGACTGCTCCTGAACCGCACGACTGTCTCAGACGTCAAGTTATGCCACGCCGCCGCGGTGAGAACAGCATGTCCCGGGACCGTGTCTCGGTTCTGATGGCCGAGTTGACAAGAACAGCCATTAACCCGGGCGCCCGCCGATGGGGCCTTAGCTGCCAGTCGGCTCCTTTTGGATAGCCCATCCTTTTTCAGACAAGCCGTGCCCGTGTCCGTGCCTAGGGTCTCACCAGTTGCGTGCCCAAACTGACATGACAGATGGACGGCGGCAATAAGATGAAGAGACGGAGCGACGTTGGTTGAAAGTGAGACATACAGAAACGTGCGACAGGCGGTCCAAAGCGCTACCAGCATACGTTCAAATGAGTTCAGGGAGAGCCGCCTGTCGTTAGATCGCCGGGCATTGAACTGTGGCTGACCGGAGATGATCAGCTCCATCCATCAGCCATCTCTGATCCGCTGGACGCCGCTCTTCTGCAGCAACGAGTCGCGACGCACACCTCCTCGCCGTCCAAGCCCGCCTGTCAACATGCGCACTCCCCCCCTCCCAAAAAGCCGCCACCCACCCACCACCAGCCCGTGGTCCGTTTAGTACTGTGCGGCCCACCCAGTCTCGCCCTCGGTGGCGAACAGCCTTTCCATCGGTCTCAAACGGTACGGATCCGGTAACGCTGTGTGCCCCGGTGATTACACGGCCCAGCGTCGTCCTCTTCTCTCCATCTCCACCATGAACTTCCCGAACGCTCGGCCCGCAGATGCTGCCTTTGAGGCCGAGACTCGTACGCACGCACGCCGGTGTATCCTCCCTCCAGGGACTCCCCAGGCTGCGCACGTCGTCCTTGCAGTTTGCAGTTTGCAGTTTGCAGTTGCATTTGCATTTGCATCTGCCATTTGTTAGGCTGCGAAACCCGCCCGGTTTATGCTTGCATTTGCCTAAGCTACCGGTCAGCAGAAACCTTGCCTGCCGGGGCCGCCT
This sequence comes from Neonectria ditissima, assembly GCA_001305505.1. Classification (NCBI taxonomy): domain Eukaryota; kingdom Fungi; phylum Ascomycota; class Sordariomycetes; order Hypocreales; family Nectriaceae; genus Neonectria; species Neonectria ditissima. Next base: position 1,887,005 of record LDPL01000040.1, on the reverse strand, counting down.
CTCTCTCACCGGTTTCGACTTGACATGTCCGATTCCTGCATGTCCCTGTTCACGGTTTTGCCTGGACGATGGATCGTCCTTGACAAGGCGAAGACCCGATGCCCCCCCCNCCCCCCCCCCCCCCTTGCGCCCTATCACGTCAACTGCCTCAAGGAGAATATGGCTCAACCCCATACCCTGGCCCGTGACGGCAAGACAACGCCACTAAGCCGCGATGGTTGCTGTCCGTCAAAACCCTCTCGCGCATACAAAAAGGAGGCTATTATTGTGGGTTCCGGACTAGAAGATGGTACTTCGTGAGTTGGGCTGGCACGCTGGCCACCACTCCTTGCTTCTCCGCTGTTGTGGGAATCATCCTCTTATGCAGAAGCAACCAGCCTCTCTCCGTCCGGTTACGAGCCATGACCCCACGCCGCAGAATGACACAGAACCTTTTTTGACTCCTTACTCCTCGCCTTGTAAGCCACATATCCCTTCTCGGCGCCGTGCAACCTGCCAGCATCGTTAAGGTCATGGATAACCCGCGTTTCGATATGCCGCGCGATCCCGCCTCGAGGTGTCGCCGCGTCTCTAGTCCCGGAGACTCTCCGTTTTCCCAAAAAGGAGAAGGGTGGCAGCATGGGGGTGAGAGGGGGCAAGAGGGTGGGAGGCCTTTCCTACTAGTCCATGGGAAACTGGGAAGAGAGAACAGAGAGGGAGGCCGCAAAGAGAACGCCCCACGGTCATCTCTCCAGCAGACTTGCTGAATCCTTAGTTTCCCAGTCCTGACCTCCACGCCCACTTAAACCCACCAGACAAGCAAGAGCTGATCTCTCTGGCACTTGCACGCCACCAAACGGGCCCCCGGTGGCCCAGTTAGCACAGGCCAAAGCGCAGCTCTCCCGGCCGCCCCAGAGCCGGAAGTAGCTGTTAGTACCGCCACCGACGTCCGGTCAGTTTCCCCCGCCGCTGGGTCGGAAGATGCCCCCTCCTCTCCTTCAAATTATGCGAATGGGGGCCCCGCCAGTCGGCGTCGTTGAGGCAATGTCGAAGGCCATCAAGGGGCGTTGAGGTGGCTCACACCTGGCGTCGCCGCTTGGGTGGGAATGGGACCCAGCAGCTTGGCCTTCGCGGCGTGGGGGGTGGAGCTGAGGTCACTGAGAGAAGAGAGGCTTTGCTTTGCTTTGTTTGTATGTTTGTTGGTTGGTTCATTCATTGCCCCTTTAGAGCCCTCATTGCCAGACGGCTGGATCTCGCCCTCGGGCGTCCGCAGATTCGCCGTCGGTGTCTAGTCAGTTGGATCTCTAGTCTTGTCTTGTCCTGTTTCTCCTGTGTCGGATTCCCAACCCACGTGTGCCCTTGTGTCAAATCATACATTGCTTCTCTCTTAAGCTCGTTGCCTCAAGGACGCCATCTTCCAACAAATACAGTCTCCACTTGTATAGCGTATTCAAACAAGAGAGAGAAGAAGAAAAATCCATGTTGGCACAAATAGCCAAAATCGCCCTGCCGCCCTTTGCTGGGGGGTGGCCTAAAACGCTGCTATTCCCAAATCAAGTAGGTTGCTCAGAAATAGCACTAGATGCTGCCCCTGCTCATGTTGGCACTATGGTGCTGTTTAAGCACCTCCATGTCCTCCTCGTAAGTGGCGCCCTCGCCGTCACTCAGGGGCCCTACTGCGGGTTCCCGCTTGCTGTGATCGAAATCGCCGCGCTCTGTGGTGGCAAGGACTTTGATGTCACCGCTGCGAGCGCCCGTCATGGCGTCAGACTCGGCGCGCGCGTTACTAATCATCGTAGGTAACTGGCGTCGTCGAGCGTTGATGAACCAGTTGGAAATTTGGTCTAAGAGGGAATAGTTAGTTTCTGCTTGTTATTCGCGAGCCTCCACGTTGGTGTCGTGGACGACAATGGAACGCACTCATCTGGAGGCCCGTCTGTCGCATAAGCTCTTGTTTCTCATCTTCCGTTGGGTATGGATGCTGAAGATGTGCCACAAACCAAGCTCTCAGCTTGTCTGTGGTCTCCTTGGGAAGGTTGCCTCGTCGCTTCCGCTGCTTGTTGTCTCCGCCCATCCCTACGGAGCCCATCTCTCCGAATCGCGCGTAGTCTTGGTAGGGAGTGGTGTATGCTCCAGTAGTAAAGGGCGTTCGATCAAAAGCATGGGCGGACCCAGCAGACAGTGATTGGAATCGGTTCGGGTGGTGGTAGTTGTAGCCGTAACCGGGCTCGCGATACGAGGGAGAGGGTTCTGGGACGGGAGCCCCTGAATGAGGGGGCATAGGAGGTTGCGAGCTTCGGTAGTTTTCCATGGGCGCCTGCAAATGGCTCCGAGGTGCGGATTCTCGCTCTATCGTTCGTGAGAGGGGAAGGCTGGAGAGCGAGGATCGAGGGTCTATCCTTTCCTTCATCTCGAGGGCGGGGGGTGGTGGCGCTCCATTAGTCAAGTAAGGACTGTGTCTTGAGGGGGCTCCCCAGCCGTCCTGTGTTGACTGTATCGGAAGACTAGGTGAAATCTGCCTCGACGAGGACCTTTCGGGACTGTAGTAGAGACGGGGAACTTGGCGTGCTCGGTCATGCTCTTGCTCTACCTCCATCGACAGTCTCCTCCTCTTGGTTGAATTCGGAGAGTGGGTGTACGTAGGAGATGTTGCGCTTGAGGGTAGAGCAGGGGCTGGAGTGACTGCCAGAGCCGGCTTTGCGACGGCTTCCTGGGCTTGGGGTTGAAGTTGAAGCTCGGGGAAAGCCTGCGTCTAGTTAGTAGGGGGAACGTCGAGCCCTGGCGTATTTGCGTACCTGTCGAATCGAAGGCAAAGCTACTCTGTCACTTTCGATTCGCGGTCGCAGGGAGTAGTCGGGACATCGAGTCACTTCCCAAGGCCGTGACATCCCGAAAGCGTGAGGTGAGGGGTTGGCGGTAGCAAGCATAGACATGTTGTTGGTTGGTCGTGGGGTAGTTTCTTGTGAATTTGGGTCTGACTGTCGAGGCAGGGAGGGGCTATCTTCCATAACAAGACAGCCGGTCAGGGCAGAAGAAACCGCACAGCGGTCGACGCCTTCCTGTTGATCAGCCTCGAGGTTCTCCCGCGAGTCCAAGATACGTAGAGCATACCTTGATTAGTCCAAAACGAGTGGGAAAGGGCCAAGGTATCGAGAATGCTGAGCAAGGTCGACGTTGAGAGAAAGAGCAAATCGTCGTCAAGCAGTTGACAACGAAGAAACTCGACAGTGTTGGCTTTGTATGATACCGACTGATGTTACCGAAGAGTAGGTAGGTCAAGGTTGAGTTGCAAATGGGTGAGATGGGAGCGAGACCATTAGTGGGCAGGGCCAAAATGGAACCGCGAGTGGCAGGAGCAATGCTTTTGTATATCACGGGTGCTAGGGGCGGGTGGATGGTGTCGACGATTCAAGCACCAGCCAAATAGTGTGGTGCTAAGTTGAAGGGCAATGCAGATGAGGTAGCCGAGATAGGAAATGCCAGTAGCAGAGTTATAAACAGGCTGACGGAGAATTCCCGGTGGTCAAGGCTCAACTGGAGAAGCGGCCTTAGTGAAACCGACTCTTTCAAGCCACAGTTGAGTCCGTGGGAACAAAGCGTGGGAACGGGGAGGTAGGGTTCTTTAAACTGGACGTTGGGAAAGACATCTTTGCCTCACCATGTGGAGGCGGAGACGATTTGACGGAACAAAACTATGCCAGTCTAGACCAAGTACCCTGTATGCGAAGCATGGACAAGGAACACGGGCGATCAGGGAACCAGGGGGATGAGGCCGAGCCAGATGAAGAAACAAATGGACGTGTACGGATACAAAGTACCTTCCCTCCCGTCGTCAACGACCGAGAAACGTCACCAGCCCCCCCTCCCCAGTAGTCGATTTTGACAGGCTCGTGGTGGTTACTGGGCTACTGTGGCAGGCCCGTCTACGGCCTTCAGGGGTGGCGGTTGACATGGACAGGGGTCAAACGAACGGGCAAGGACACCCACCCCGGGAGCTGGGTTCTCGATTCAGGAAGCTAGTCCAGATGTGACGATGACTGGGTTGAGGGTTAATGAGGCTTGCACACCATGGCGCAGGAGATGGCGTGGGGTGTGGTGTTAGTGGGAAGCCCTCGACGGCCTCACGCCCTACCGCCTGTCCTTGGCCTTGGGGCCCTTTGGCCTCTGGCCCTAGCCAAGGACGTTTGTGAACGTGTGATGAATGGCATTGTCCTACGCGAGGACGAGACTGGGTCTTGGGGTGGCATTGCATATGCACATGCGCTTGCACACGCATACCGACAGGACTGGAGGTTGGCTTGTCATAGAGTCAAGCACAGATGTGCATCCGTATATGTCGAGGGAGAGGCTTCGCTCAGCAGCACACAACAAGCCACTTGGTAAGTTCTGGGGCGTTGAAGCAGCCAGTCACCGACTATTGGGTTCATCGGTCGAAATGGGGTTGTGGCTATTTACACAATGTTGGTCGTATTGCTTATGTTGACGGTTGAGGACGTTGAAAGCAAGAGGCCACACAACAGCTAGTTCGCGGGTTGTGAAAGGATCACGAGGTTCCATGCAACGCTCTGACCCAGCCCGATGGGTTTCGGGCCAGCTCAGCATTAGAGTTTGGGCGGGTGACGGCGAGGACTGAGTACGAAGTACAGTTACTGCACGTTGGGGCAGCGTCCGTTTTCTCATCTCGGGAGGGAAGCATCCGCCGTGAGAAACGTAGCAGTGGAACCTGAAAGTTGACGGGCTGTCACGTCCACCTTCAGTACGTTTGGGACAGACGCTAGGGCGGCTACGGCACCCGTCAGCGCCGTGGCATCTGCAGGTTGTCGGCCATGATGAAGGGACGGCGGGCCAAGTCGCCGCCGTCCTTCTCTGGGCCTGGTCCCAGGACATTAATTACGGAACGATTGATCAACGAGGGGAGCGTCCGTGAGCGATGGATAGCGAGCAAGCCGGAGGCGGAGCCGCCGGTCTGTGCTGCGTGGCTAGATCGATGCGTATGCCGGTGTGTGTGTGCGTGGGTGAATGAGTGAGTGTGTGTATGTGTGCATGTGTGAGTGTGTGCGTGAGTGTGTGTGTGTGGGATGGCAGATCGCAACCTTTACCCTTCGTTCTTGGTTTGCCGCTGCTCGTGTTCCCGTGTGGGGTTAGCAAGAAACATCCGTGAGGTGAAGGAGAGATGCTTGCTTGTGTTTGCCCTCTCGGTGTCCAGAGCAAGCTTCCGCAGGGTGAGGACCCTCAAAGGAGGAGGGGGCGAGTCAGCTGTGACATCCATTTGCGCAGTTTCCATCTGATAGACTGGGCCGCGGCTCTAGCGGGTAGCGCAGCGGCTGGCATTCGTGGCTACTTCGTGGCTACTTCGTGGCTGAGAAATGGTGTCAGTCCAGTGCTCCAGGCCCGAGTCCCTGGGTCTTGGGGCATTGTGCCTGGTGAATTTTGAGGCAAGGCGCCTCCACATCCCGAGAAAGCCAATTCGATGATCAATACGCACGGTTTGAAACCCGTCCAACGGCTTCGTGGACAGCTAACAGTTCGCCGTGATCCGGGAGAGCTATGATCAATCCGGGGGCACCGGGCCACACAACGAGCTCGAGCGTCAAAGTTGAGTGTCCGGGACAGGCACAAGGTGAAGAGGCCTGGAACGCCTAGAACACAGGGAAGCCATGCTTGTCAGGGTAATGCGAGGTTGCGATTGGCTTCTCAGGTTGTGCGGATCGTCGCGGCGATCCCACGGCGCCATGACAGATGGGGCCCGCCCCGAGGCGAGGCAGGGTAATGCGCATCGCACCGGTACACAATTGGTCGTTTGAAGTTGGCATGGGATGGGATGAACGTCGCTTGGGGCTGCCACAGTTGACGGGTCCGCGAACCAGCAGCGCATCTTGGCACCTAGCGTCTCTGTCAGTCACTGATGATGGTCCGCTGACGGCGCTTGTTTCTTTATCCACTGCCCTGGCCTGTCTGTCAGTGGGAATAATAGCTAATTGCAGGACGGATCGCAACGGTCAAGCCATACTGAAGCAAGGTAGCTTCCACGCAGATTCGTGTCTGGCGTACCTAGGCTTGGCCTCTGGCTGGGCACGGATTGTTTCAAGATGCTCAAAGCTTGTCCACCGGCACTTGAGAGGTTCTATTTCGTGTTGGGTTGGACTTGGGAGGCTTGGGAGGCTTGGGAGGCTTGGTGGGCTTGGTGGGCTTGGTGGGCTGGTTGTGGCATGACAATGATGAAGAACGTCGAGGACCTAGACCGTCGATTGATGAATCGAGGCCCAATTCGGCTGGCGTTTCTAACGGACCTGATGCCTGGGGTTGCAAGGATCCACTGTAGACCCACAAGACGGCCGGGTCGAGACGTAGCCGTTGACCAGTGGGTCGGAGAAACCAAGTGCCGCTCCCGTTCGCATTTAGTAGCGGTATCCCCGAGTCACGAGTTACGAGTCAGAAGCAACAAAGGCTCTGCAAGTTTGCCTGCTTCCCGCTACTGTGGCCATCGCCGTCGCCATCGCCCGTTACGTTGCACGGCGTCATCATCATCATCATCAGCATCAGCATCATCATTATCATCATCATCGTCGCTGTCGCTGCATCTCCTTCGCTGTGATCCGCCAAACGGGCATATGTCATCCACCATGTACTATCCGCCGGACTCTGAACTCTGAAAAATCGGCAAAACACTCCACACCAAAGTACAGTACGTAGTATGATCTTGTGCAAAGGCGGGACATGCATCTCCAAGATCTCGCTGAACAACTCAACCTAATCCCAACCCTCAAACAAGCAAGACCAGGATCAGTTGGACCCCGCTTCAAAATTCCTTCACCGGAACCGTTTGCATGTACTCATACTGCTGAGGTGCATCAACCAGATCACGAATCCAGCCCCGTACAGGCTCGCCCCAGGGCACCCAGGGCGGTGTCCCACCACGGTCAACACTAGCGGAACCCCTGGCTCTCGATCACCCCTGACGTGAACCGCTCTGATATTACTGCTCCAGTTCTATTATAGTCACAGCTCTTGGGACCCGACTCATGATGCCTGCCGAGGGCTATTATGTGCCATTTGCCGTCCGCCTCTTAGCTCCCTTCGGCCTGGTTCTGACAGGTGCTTGGTAGCCAAGCAGGTTTCTTTCCTGGTTTCCTGTTAGGGCCGTGCCGCGCTTTACCAACATAAGGATACCGGCACAGAGCAGCCATCAACTTCGGACGGCGCACCACCGTGATGCGTCTCCAAGCAGCTTCAGATAGCCTGTCTTCATGCATAGCTGTGGTGGCGTCCCTCCCCTCGGCTTTGCCTCTGTTCTGCGTCTGCTTCGCCTCAGTGTTGCTTTCATCTTGCCTCGATGGCTTCGACTAGGGCTGACGCCGGTGACCTTCACGTTGCACATCTTATGCGCTGGTCCATCTTGATCTAAGACGATCTTGAGATACCTGTGTGCACAGCACATGGCCGCCAGAACCCCACACGCACCACGGAGTTATACATTGCACAGGCCCTGGCTGCGGGTATAAACTAAGAATGTACAAGAGAACGAACAGCTACAGCTTGGGGCAGATCACCATGTTTCGCAAAATGATTACTATTCATTGCTCCGCTACGGATCCGTTCTCAAAGCTGTCCGTTTCTGCAGACCGGGCACAATCGCCCCAAACCCACTTAGTTAAGAGGGGCCGGCTGATCATCTTAGCCAGCATTGACTTCTTCCAACTGGTCAAGCTCTCTTGGCCATTTGCTCGGACACTTGCAGCTTGCTGGACACGACTTGCTGTTTGGTCATGACTATTTCTCCACTCGAGGCACGACTGTGTCATCTCATCTGGCTGAGCGCAATGCAGCGGAGGCGGTCCGCGTGCCTACTTCACTTACAACCGTCCGCTTGGGCAATGTGCGCTACCTGCTCTGTGATGAGGTGCGATACCATCAAATCAGCCCGTCTCGCAAACTTGATCGACGATTGTTATGTTGAGCCATAGCTCAACACTCCGATGCAGCTAGATCTTTCTCGCCAACGGATACGGATACCCACAGCATCGTTCCCGAGCAGAAGCTTCTCCAGGAACACACAATCATGTTAACGTCACACATGCCATGCTGTACTCGCTCAGCCACCACCACGCACCACGCGAAGTGCGGTGCCAGACCTGCACAAGCAATGCGTCGGGACACCACCTCCCGGTGCATATTCCCCATGCGAGCCCTGTCAGCAAGCTTTGACAAGCCGACAATCATCCTGTGCCTCACGCGTGGTGCTGGTTGATACCACCCGGGGTAAGACCACCCCAGCCCAAAGCTCTAGCTGCGTGGAACGGAGAAGGCTCTCCGCGACCGTTGCTTGTCGACTTTGAGCTGCACACAGATTTGCTGATGGCCCCAGCGTCGGACCAACTGGGAAATAGTGACTTGGGGGGCAGGGATTCTTTCGCAAGCTCGGCCAGACTAGGAATAGGGGATAAGTGGGATCCGGGGTCCCAGCCGTCAAGCATACCAGAACACAGGGGCTGATGAGACCTCACCCGGCGATAGACCCCGTTCGCCAAAGAGACAGAGGGTTCTGTCTAGAGCACCCCCGGTCCGTCGTCGAGCTATCTGGGACCTGGGCTGGGTGGGCCAACAAACCCCCAGGGCCGAGTAGATCTGGCTTTTGACACATTTTGCGGGACACCCCCGTCTCATCTCTGTGTCACCATCCATTACGCTTCTGCCAACGATCGATCAACGCACGCTGCAGAGCAGAAAAAGTCTCCGCCACAACTGACAGACATATTGAGGAGACTCACCGCCTTGCAAGAGCTCATGGGATTTGTCAATATGTCAGATCTACGTCGCATCTCCATTTCCCGAGGGGGCACACTATCGTCCAGCCTTCTTGCTTTACACGTGGGGGTTCACATATAGGCGTGCCAAGGCCCACACGCGCGCACGCACGTAACGGCAACTCCTCAGAGTCCTGGCTGGCAGGAAAAAGCAATCATGAGTGTCCACGCAGGCCAGACATGCTAATGTCGCCCCCGGCCGCCACAAACCAAGATCGTAAGTTGTCAATGCCCAACCGATTGGATGCAGTGCAAACTTGCGTCGTCGCTAATCTTGCCCGTTGTCCCGACGAGGCTTTCACCACAGTGACCTGCATGACGGCGAGTTGACTGCCTCAACGGCTGGCTGCCGCGCCCGTGTCTTGTTTGGAAAGGCACTGGGCGCGGCACGTACCGGAATGCCCCCCTACGTGCTCACTTATCCGCAAGACTGCACGCGAAGCTGATTCTTTCGTTCGCGTGATATGGTAGGTGGGGGGCTTCCATTTCGGTTGAATCACAGAGAATATGTGACACCGCGGCTCCAGATCGCTCCAGACAGTTTGTCTCATCGTCGCATGTAAGAACGACAAGTGAGGATGCCGGCAATCGACAATTACTCGGTGTATAGGACTGCTTTGAGTTTTGGACTACTCCCGAGCTTTGGGCGGAGATCAAACTATTCCGAGCCCAATCACCTCATGTGTGGCCACGTCTCCGATGTCGTTTACTCAGCGAGTTACGTATCCAGGCACAGCCCGGTCACCGGAGAATTTCGAGACGCGATGACTGCAATAATCACGTCGATATTTGATGGCCAGTTCCTATTGTTACACAGGGGCACAACCACCACAGATAGTTATTTGGTCTGGTTGGCGTCGAACACTTAGCACGTACGTACCCAGCCGTCCGAATACGGCTTGTCAGACTGCTACACGAGGAGCAGCGGTGACCAAAGCTACGAACGAATTATCAATGCGGATGGGAAAGCCGAAGTCAAGGGATGGTGAGGCTTTAGTCCGCCGCAGGTTACTTCGAGAACTGCCCTGCCGGGTCGCATCCGCTATGTAACTTTCAGATCGAGCTGGGCTTGCGATAAAAGCTCTCGCACAAGGGACCGTCTTTCTGTCCGCCGCAGGACAAACGAGGATTCGGGATTCACGTAATACTCCGAGCGTGTCTGTCCGTCTGTCGCACCGAGCGAGGGACAAACGGGTAACGTTGAGTGCGGCCCGGGCTACCTAGTCATCCAAAACAAAGTGAAATTGTCGCGTCGAGTATGAGGGGCTAAAGAGTATCTCGCCTGATGTTGTTGATTGTGAGCTTACAAAGGGGTCTCGTCAACAGCGCTTTACTCACTACGATTTGTATCAGCCGGCTGAGTACGTACTAGGGATCGTCTTGGCTCTCCTCGCTAAACAAGTGCGGGCAACCTCTGCGCGTTTGCCATGTCTCCAGAAACCACGAACGCAGAACAACGCAGAACGCAGAACGCAGAATCTAGGACCGACAACCTTGCAAGAAAAAGCCAAAATATCCGACTTTCCGTTCCAAGCAGGTGGCCTTTGTGCGATGGAGACCGATGGGCGACCCCCGAGTCCCAGAATCCCAGGCCAAGAGGGGCCTAAGGGGAAAAGGAATACAGCAGCCACTCTACCCCCTACAATCTAAACGCCCGGCGGAGAGAGTAGAGCTGGAGGGACACAGAAGCACAATTGTCACCCCATACAGGGATGCCCATGTTCAGAACTACACCTTGTGCAGCAGCCCAGATGGGTTAACTACCAGTTTAGATGGCCTGCGTTTGGGGCTGTTGCAGGGGCCTTTGCAGAGAGGTGGTAGGGTAGGCATGGATGGCTAGCTAGCTACCTGCCTACGGATGGGTATGGATGGTGACACGGCCAGAGAAGACAGACCCTAGAGGAGAGGTGGATTGCGAATTCTCGCTTTTTGAGGCCACCCCCAGGGATTTACGGAGCACACGCACGCGCACTCACGAAGTACAAAACACGCATGGTATTCGGAATTCGTCAAGTCTCAACAATACGGTAGCAGGTTCCACAACGACAAAAAAAAGTCGACAATTAGTCGCAAGTGACAGGAAGCACGGCGCGAGGCCAGGAGAGCCCTGCCGATCCCGCAAGCAAGTGCTCCTTCAGGAAACTTAGCCCCGCGCCGGGCGAGGCCGCTTAAGTGCTGGGGGTGGCATCGAAAGACTTAGCTTCGGTAGTCAAGTTTTGTTTAAGGGTGCGGCTTACTAGAACCTAAGTGGCCTTTCCGGATCTATGCCCGTTCGGAGGAAACGTTGCAAGATGCATCATGGGGGGCCCCATTGTAGGTTTGATCTCCGGGGTGCAGGTTGTCTTCTTTATGATCATTCGTGTGTTATCCTGGGTCGATTGGGGATTACAGGCTAGTGTCTATGGTTCCAAGGCATAAGTTGGTGTTGCTGTCAGAGAGAGGGGGAGGGGGTGACGCCAGATGGTGACAGCGACAGGCTGCACTTGACAGCTCGGAGGCACAGCAACATGGGTGGGGTGTCGCGAATCAGGGCAGGCAGATGGATGGATGAACAAGACAGAGAGAGACGGACGGACAACACAGGCAGTTTGACGGGCTGCCACACTGACCGACCGGAGTATAGAGTATGGAGTCTAGAGTCTAGACGGCCGACTTGCTGGCCGACTCGCCGACCGACGGACAACCCCTCACGAGAGAGTCATTCGTTATGCTCCGAGGGTTGGGCACCGGCAACCCTCACAACGCAACTTGTCATCAGAAGTCCAGCCCAATCTGCAATCTGCACTGCCGACGGCACCTCGACGGGTCAGGATGCGATCGTCAACAGGTCAGCAGACGGAATACCAGAAAGAAGGAAGGAATTGCACATTCGATGTCGCCGTGACTCCGTCTTATGCGAATCACGGCTGCAGCGAGCACAACAACAGCCAGCCGGAGGTTTCCGTCACCCCCCCTCCCATTCAACTCTCTTTACCTTCCACGCCTTTATGTGCGTCATACAACTCACGCGTCCAGATCGGGGTAATCGAGCGAGTGGGCGAACAGGAGCGACAGGAGCCGAAACCCAAAGGCCATGCCCTTCCCGGCAACGGGGGTGTCATTCCCGCCCGGCTTTTCCATTCGCAACAAGAGCCCCAAAGCTGGCCCACTGTGCTGCCAACCGGGGAGAAGAAATGTTGATGGGTGGCACATCCGCGGGTTTGACACATGGTGTACTGGACTGACAAGTGAAGGACCATGGAAGAGCTAGAGACCCGTGTACGGGGTACGGATGGAAGTAGTACGCACATACGTGCGTAGTTGGTACATACTACGGCGCCGCGGCATGTACGGCGCGTCGCCGCCTGTCAGGTTTGACAAGTTTGACAGCTGCTGGGAGGACTAGGGTAGCTCGGAGGTGCCCGGCCTATACTGGGCGGTTGTATGAGAAGCCAGCCGGTTTTCTCGTTGGATTTTCCCTAATGATTGTTCCTTATCCTTTCCAGGGAACGAGGCCTTCAGGACACCTGCGAAGACAGGACAAACTGACGATAGACAGAACGAAGCGCTTGGATGGGACGATGCCCAAGACTGCCGGCCTGACGCTACGGTAGTACCCAAGGGGCACTCGCAGGTCCCTTTGATGCTGCGCCGCTGGTTGCTTTTTCGGCTTTCTTTCTTCTTTCTCTGCACAAGCTCAAGCAGCCAGGCAGTCTTCGGACTTCGTTCTCGGCGTACTTCTCACATGTACTGGGTCAAGGGATCGTCGGCATGCAATGGGTCGGGTCTTTTCTTGCTTGGACGATGGGATAGGATCCTTCTGGCGTCACATGACTCATGTCGGATCGCCCACACCGTCTCCCTTACGCGTCTAGCATGTACCGGTCACCGTCGTGGTCACCGTCGTCGTGGCTGTCTTGGTGTTATCGTCGTCAACGTCGTCGTCGTTTTCTTGGTCGTCTCCGCCCGTCCCGTCAAACCAGGGAAACACGCACACGCACAGGGGAAGCTTGAAGCTTGGCGGTCACCCGAGGGAAGGATTCGAGGCCCTCCCTCTCCCGGCCTCCACCCTTTCCGTTCCCTCGCCTTGCTGCGGTGGTGGCGGCTGCGGCTGCGGCTGCGGGAACGGCGCGGGAGCCAGGGCAAGGCCTTGTCTCGGCTAAGGCGATCGGGAACATGAACGGTTCCGGCCCAGCAAAAAGCCTGACCAAGACAAGACTGACAGACTGACAGGCAGAGGCGAGCCCAGAACCAACACGACAGGGAGGGATCTGGAGTCCTCCCCCCGGAAACGCTGACCTGCTTGCCGGAGTGTTTCAGGATGCCCTAGGCCTACCGAGTACGGGGAGTCATAGTCAAGTGCGTACAATTATGTATGTACGAATACTCTGTAGTATGCTAGCCAGGGACGCCTTCCGGCATCCCGGGCATCTGGCCTTGATTGGCCCAGGAACCGTGGTCCAGTATTAAACGCTGGCCCGTTCGCCTGTCTGTTCTACCTACTACATACAGTTAAGAGGCAGGGCAAGTCGACAGGTTGATTACCTACCACCACCATCGCCACCATCACCACCACCGCAGCACACCCAGCGCTTGGCACCATTCTCCGGCCCTCTTTCTTCCTATCACCGCCTGACCCTCTCTTTGCTGTGTGCTGTACTGACCGAGAAGGCCCAGAAACCTGTGCCCCGTGGCTTGGCTCCAACGCCAATGCTACCATACCGGGCTTCGAGCCCATCCATCTTTCCTCCTTCTTGCGCCGGCCCCCCTGCAACAAACCTCCCGGTGACAAGGGCCCTGGGCTGTCAGTCCCCTGGGCCTGCAAAACAGGCCTTGCTCGTCTCTGTCTTCCTCTCGGCCGCCTCCCCCTTGGCCCAAGCGTCCTGTCAAGTCCGAAGCGAAAGAGCTCCGTGCTGCGTGAGCCCACGGACATTGAACAAGACGAATGCTACTTACTGCATCGGCCATGCCATGGTGCTATCTATCGTGGCTCAGCTGCCTGCCCCCCTCCCTCCCTCCCCCTTGGCCCAAACGCAAACGCATCCCGGGGACATCCCTTCCCCAGTCGGTCCCATCGTCGGCCGTTTTTGCTTCCCGCATCGTTTCCCCCCGTTCCGATCCCTGACGCCTCTCTGTTACAGTGTGCTCCTCGCAGTACGAAGTATGCTTTTTGATATGCCTAGGGGGATGCTCTGTTAATGGCTAATGGGTGCTAGTTGCCCGGGTGTGACTCTCCCGGAAGCTGGGCCATGGATGAGGGATCCATGGCTGGCCCATCCATGCTACGTACACACACACATACACAGCATCCTCAGTATCGCCATAGGAGACTCCAACATGGTATATCACCATCACTGTACACGATAGGTACGGGATTAACCACCCAAAGGACGCTCCGAGCCGGGCCCATGCCGATGTTGACTTTCAATCACATCACCCCCGGCTGACCGTCCGACCGCCCGACCGACCGGACTCCGTTCCCGCCGAAGCTACTCTAACGGCGACGATCGCATCCTCCCCAAGACTCAGTCCCCGACCGATATGGACCAGATGGCTGAGATGGATGCCGTCTCGTCCAATCGTAGCCTAGCCCTCTTTTACTCTCCTTCTCCTTCTTCCTCTTTTGCTCCGAGCTCAACGACGCCACTAGACCTGACAGCACGGATCCGGGTTTAAGTAGAAGTTCTGCGAATAGTTGTACAGAACGTAGCACCAGCGAATAGTGCAATTAAAGCACCACGCTGCCGCATCCCTCGCCCACTCTGACCCATTGACCATCAAACCCCCCCTCCCTTGCCCCTATTCCCACCGTCACCCCCTTTGGCCACGGCCATTGTTGTCCCCCTGTGCCCTCAAACAAAGGCATTATACATCCATTTCTTCCTTTTTCCCTGCTTGCGCCGCACCCACGCTTTGCATGACATCCGTTTTCCTTTCTTTTCTTCTCCTACTCCATACACGGTGATGACTCTTTTTTTTTTCTTTTTTTCTTTTTTTCTTTTCTTCAGCGCGCCTTGGTTTCGGTGCCACGCTTTGCGTCCCGCCTCATGCGTCACCGTGCCCCGTCTTGCGCAACGAGGCCACCGCGTCGCACACTTTGGTTTCGTGGCACGCCGGGGGACGACCGACGGCGGTTTCTGGAATCGCGACAAGGCCCCCATAGAGTAGTCCGCAGGAATCCCGAAGGGCGTACGGGTGCCGCCTCGTTTCCTTTTCCTTCCTTTTCCTTCTTTTTCTTGTCTTGTCTTGCTTCTTCGTTCGACGTTTCACCTGAGGATCTGGTCCTTGTCCGCTGTTGTGCGAAAACGAGGCCATGCAGCATTTCCATAGCACACGACACCGTCAGGTGCGCTATCTGGCTGTCGTGCTTCTATATTAACCCGCCGGGAAAACACACGGAACGGGATGCAGGTACTTAAAACTCGATGAATGAAGTCGTATCGCAAGTAGAAGCCTATCGTATTCTTCCCGAGTTGCTACACATGTACTTCGTACTGAGTACAAGAGATGTGTCGGTGAGAACATCGTGAGCTGCCTCCCCTGACCCTTGACCAAGAATTCGTCACTATCCAGGTGTGTATCGTGCCCACATCTTCGCCGAGATGATCCCTCCCAATATCAACGCCTCAGTTAAATCAAGAAATGATTGCTAAACAACCGCCCTTCGCAACTCCTTTCATGCTTCCCAATATCACACCCGTAGTATTCCGTAACATACCCACCGCCTTAACGCCTGAACACCTTGTTCAAAAGTCCACCGCCACGTCCTCTGCGTGGCATCTCATCGGGCGATGTCGCGATCCCAATCTCCTTTCCTTTTCCAGCCATCTGTGGGCTACTGTCGCCTGATGTCTGTCCATCATTTCTTCCAATCTCAACGTATTCATCCGACTCCCTGTCCACGTATGTCTTGTCAAAGTAGCTGTCACCAGCCAACTTCGAATGCCCAGGCTCGTAAGTTGTTGGAGTTCCCATTGCCTGACCATCCCGCATCTTGGTCAGCCCACGATCTAGGTACTCGACCATCTGGGCTTTAGTGACAAAGGTGTCCGCATCTGAAGTGCCGGCACCACTGCCGTGGACATCCTGGGCCTTCTTATACAGGGCTGGAAATCGAGTCTGGAATTCGGATTCCAATGCCTTCTCTTGCTCCATGATGGCGGTAGCGCGTTCCCCTCCTTGTCCGGGGGAGGTACCAAGATGCTGCAACTGGTCTTCCCCTCCAAGGTGAGAGAGAAGTTCGGCATATTTTTGCTGATTGGTAGAGATATCCTCGGGTGTCTGAGGTTCTTCCTTCTGTTGCCCTTCCAATGAAGCCTGCCCGTTTCCTCTTTTGATATGCTTTTCAAAAGAGTCACTGAATTCACGGTAGTGACCCTTTAGGATGAAGCATTGTCCATTCCAGCCAGATGCCCATAGCTTTTCGAGCAATATGTCAGCTGGCGGGCATTCAGATGGGGACTCGATTCCCCTGGCGTAGAACACAATACACCTCGCGCGTTGCCAGTGTGAGAATGTCCTCCGGCTTTGCGCATCAGCGAATGCTCGCTCAATCATGTCCAACGATGTCGGCCGTAGGAAGGACTGTGGCGCCCTGAGGTGTAAGGCGCCCTTGATGTGCGATCTCTGGTACTCAGAAAGTGACCTAAGATCGATCAGGAGAACTTGGCCTGGTACCGAGATCTCAAGAAGCTCGTTCAAGTTGGCGGGAAATATCATGCGGGGTCCGTCCGACGACTGGTGTTTCGTACCCTCAGCCTGAAGAGATGCAAATCGCTGAGCGAACGCATCTCTCTCTCGACGATGATGGAACCAAACCTCAACATGCCAAGGTTCAACCCCGAGGTTTGATGCAAAGAACGCTTTTTGACCATCGTGTGGTAACGGCTGATACTGGTAGTATTCTTCAAGTCGCCTTTCAACGTGAGCAGAGAACTTCTTAGGTTCTGGAACATCGTCGCCGAAGGTGGTTCGTCTCATGGATTGCTGCTGGTTCATGATCATCTGCCTTGACACATTACCGCCAACCACTAAGGACGATAGCGATTGTTGTCTCTGCAGAGTAGATAGTGATGATGCAGAGTGCATAGACCTCACGGGACCTAACGACAGATTCTGGGGTGGTGATACAGGCTGCGAGGGCGAAGGTATGGGGGATATGGGTTGAGGGGCCGGGAGTGCGTTCCTCACAGTAGGCTCTGGTGCATGCCTCCCGTAGCTCGGGTCTCTGAAAGCCCCTCGCATTTGACCCGTGACGCCCGTGTTCTCGGTGGCTGCGAATGTTGTACCGGAGACGCCAGAAACAAATGAGGACGTATCGGCAGTGGTGCTCTCATTAGGATAGGAACGCGCCGGGACGAAGACAGGGACCGACGGCGACCGCTGCTTCTGGTTCATCAGGTTGTTTGAACGTATGAAGGCGACGAAGGAAGTAGCATGATCCTCCGGGAGCATGTCCCAGATGGTGACTGGCATTGAGACCAAGAGCATAGTTGAGTGACTCTTGAAGACGCCCTGAACCTTGACGTACTTAGCCATGGCTGGGAAAGCACTAAGCCACTGTTCCCATGCATTGATATCTAATCTCTGATCATCCTCTAGGGCCAAGGAGATCATAACATGGGGGGTATCCTCGTTGGGATCAGTGAACATGTGGTCGTTGCGGGCAGCTGTCGAGGGATCTGGCGCTCGACCAGTCTCATGAGGCATGGTGGGCACAGGCACGAGCTCAGGCGAGGGAGGGTGGTCGTCTAAGCATATGCGAGATACCTCGATACTGGGCGCTTTGTGGTTTGCGGTCATCATGAAGTGAACCGGGGTTGATCGAGCCTCAAAGTATTTGCCGTTGATGGTGATCGGACGGGGATGTTTGAGTCGGGCTAGTACTTCAGCATGGAGCATAGCAGCAGAGAATGCTCGAACACGCCATTCCTGGAGGACCTCGATGAGGGCATTGGTGAAAGAATAGCGTCCTGGATCAGGTGCGATAGCATCCCAGCTGGAAGCCGATATTGTCTCGGTGATGCTGTTTCCAGTGGGAAATGTGGCACTGGCAGCTCCTGCGCAGCAATCCAACAGAATGAGCACATCCGACATGGATCTCTCCAAGAGAGTCTGAATGGCAGACCATCTGAGTTGGTTAGGTTGGTTGTGAAACTATAAATCCGCCGGGGATCGACCTACTGTAGCCAAGGAGAAGAAGCGTCTCGAGTCCTGGGAGACAGTATCAGAATCTTCCTCGCAGTGCTTCGGGCAAAGCGTTGTACTCACGCACACCAGGTGCTCTGCCTGGACTCGTCGATTCTAGCGTGGCCACCATAGTAGACCAAGAATAACGTGTCTGTTGATTCGTGGTCCTTGATGAGTTGACCGATCCGTAACATTAGCTCCAGATGTGGGTTCTCCGAGGGAATACCAAAAATGTCAGTATTGAAGCCATAGTCCTCGCTCAGGCATTTCTCCAAATCTTCCAGCTCTGGGATGACAAAGAGGTCGTCCGAGTTCCAGTGGAGTAGCAATGCTTGGACCTTGCTGTACCTCTGGGAAGATCGCCCACGATTTGGAAAGGCTCGGGCTGCAGACTGAGCACTGTGTTAGAGGGTTATTGGGGAGAAAGAGTGAGTGGCGGAGGCCTACGTCTTCGAGCCGCTTAGCAAACTGGCCGATGTGTTTTACGTGGAAGTTGGTGCGGCTTATGTCGTGAGTCGCGGACCTGGTGTGGAAGTCGCCTTCACTCGAACCTCCCTATAAAAACCCTGTAAGTGAGCATACAGTCCAATGCAAGCCAGGGCCAAAAGAAGGGCAAAACTGCGTAGTGGAACGCACCATGGGGCCGGCACTTCGCGCGCCAGCAACATCCGCCGGTCGTCGAGAGCGGATAGTGAAATATGGTTGATGATTAGCCATTGCGGCGAGTCCGGGCTGTTCTGATCCAATTGGTTCTGAGTAGGGAAGCCCGGGCGTTGGCTCGCCGTGTTCAGGTTGGAAGCCCAGGGCGATGGCTATCGTTACCGCGAGCCGTGTCGCAACTGGTAAGCGGATCCGTCGTTCAGAGTGAAAGTAGTCGAGTACTTGGTCTCTAGAGAGCGGGCAGAGTTGGTCGAGACATCTGAGACATGGCCTCGCCGGTTCATGAAGGCAGCGGTACAGATGATGAATGATGGATAATGACGAAGAGTACGGGTTTTCTGTGGCTTCATGGCGACGGGGAGGCATCAAGAAAATGGTATGGTATGGGCGACCGAAGTGGCAGGCGTGATGAATCGACCGTCGGTCCCGAAAGCGGTTTAGCGAGCCACCTCCGGCGGTGACCAAACTGGAAGGGAAGGGGCGCGGGGGTGTTGGTGGAGGGGAAGGGGCGCGGGTACCACGGTACGATCACCAGTGGCGGCCCGCGCCCAGCTCACGTGCGTCTTGGTGTACCCTGTACCTAAACGGAAGCTGAGTACTGAGGCAGGTACTGGTCCACCTGGGAGATCTGTCCACCGCTGCCCCGAATTTGGTACCGAAGCCTTGGAAGCACACTTGTCTAAGCAGGCTGCTGCACTACCATCTCAAGTCCTCACTTATCCCAAGGCCAGAATCTTGCCATCAGCCATGCGTGAGCGCATCACCTTTGTTCACGATGACCCCGGCTTCGACCCGGAGGCCTTGGACATCCAGGACGCTGGCTTGCTGGGTCCTCTCATCGACACTGCTCGGCAAGATCGCCTCACGTTTGCTTTCGACGAGTTGCCTCATGCTTTAGCCGACCTCGTCACGGGCTTCGATGCTTTGCATATCAGATGGGCCAGTCCCCTGCAGTACGAATCCCTGGATCCCTTCGGCTCCCGGATATCACCAGGCCTCCACGTATCATACTCACCTTCGCAGTCGCACGAGGATAGTCCGTATGTAGCTCTCATCTCATGTCTCCCGAGATCAATTTACACGCAATGGCCATCTTTGTTTGCTGATGCCCACGACAGGACCAAGTTATGCAACTGGCTGCAGCGTTTTGGACCCATCGCCTGTATGACACCAAAGTCCTTTACGGAATCTGATGGCGATAAAGCTTCGGCCTCTTCAACCTTCTACTTCTACCACGCCATAGAAGACCTCCAGCCCTTTGTGGCATCAAGCAGTCACGACTTCTGCCCGGAACTCGACTCCATATGTCAGGTTCGACTCCGCAGTCTCTACACCGCTGCTGCCCTGGACTTGACGTTCGATGCCGTCTCAAACATTATTCAGATCACCACTCTATGGCCGCTTCGAGCCCAGACTGTTGCTGTCCCCGCTTCCAATGAACGGAGGACTGAGGTTGGCATTTTCTTCAAAAACATCCCACCCACAATCAAGGCCCATGAACTCGGTGTCGCCGGCGTCGTAACAGTACTCGGTGACCAAAAGAAGCCTTCACCGACTATATTTACCTTTCCCTCCCGTCACCGGCAGATTCATGGAGACTTCACTTCTAAGTTCCTAACCCCAACAGGTCTTCACCCCACCCTACAATTGAGCTTGAGCTCCAGTCAATCCCCAAACAGCGATGCACAGTGTTCTCCATTTGCTTACCTGACTCTGCCGAAATCAATATTCGCAGACCGCTACCAACTCGCTGATGAGTTGCTCCTGGCTTCGAAAAATCTCACAGCGGCTCGTTACACAAGCTTACCAGTCGACTTGGAGGCTCCGGCTTATACAACAGAGTCCTGGGGCTCCAGAGTCCTCGTAGAGCTGGCTCCTCCCAGTCTTGAGCAAGACGAACCGTGGACAGCTGAGATCCCTCTCCACCTTCGATATCTGGAACCCTCGTCAACGGGCGAAGTGGAAATTGAGGTGCCGTATCCTGCCGTATTCTGGGCTTGCGCTTCGGGCGTAGATGATCTAAGCAATCCCTTTGATCGCGTCCATTTGGGATACGACGAGCTATTTGAGAGGCAAACTATCTTCTGGCATGTCACTCCCCAACCGGCAATCGGAAAGAGACTTGTCAGCCCAATTACCGTTCCTGTGTTGAATGAACAAGGGGCAGACTGGATCGGGGTGGGCACGGCTGCCGTTGTGTCTTTGGGCTTCGCGTGGGTCCTATGGAAGCTCGTCGAGGCCATGATTCAGCCTGGAAACCAGCAGCCTACGAAGCCAAGCAAGGATTCTGGGAAGAAGGAGTGAAGCGCGTTCGTAACTTAAGTTCACATAATACCCTACACACATTCCTAGTGAACGGGGGGTTTATGGCTATGAATTATGGCACGAAAAGATTGAATGAGCTCATTAGATCGTAGAAATCCGGAAAGAAAAAAGTAATAAATCTGATGTATCGGTAACAATAGCTCAGCTCATCGCCGAGTCACATTCCGCGCCCTTGGGTACGCATTTGGTGTATTCGCTGATTGAGTCATCCACCTCCGTACCTATTTAGTTCGCCCACGTGACGTCACTCGACCTATCCACCAACCTTACATCTCTACGGACTTACGGATCCCGTCCGTCTGTCTTGTTACCGAGCAACGTTGGCACAACCACGCGAGGCCGCTCTGCCGTCGTATGAAAGAAAGGAAAAACATGCCTGCAGAAGAAGACTTCGACAACTGAATGATCTGGTATCGGAGGTTGTGATGACACACAATGGCCCCGACGCCTTCCTCGGGGGACTCTCCCGCGTCCGCGTCCGGCGCAGGCCCACAACAGCAGTATCAACAAACCTCGCAGGACAGGATTAGACGCAATGTAGCCTGCATCGCTTGTCGCGATTCCAAAGTGAGCTCTCGCAACCCCAGTGTCTGTCTGCAGTAGGCGTGTCTGTGAGGCTGATGGTCGCTAGGTGAGGTGCAGGGCGAATTCCGTGGCGGGACAGGCCTGCCAGCGGTGTGCAAAGCTACAGCTGTCGTGCGTCTACGATAGAGCTCACAAGAGAGTCACTAAGAGAAGGTAGAGCCATACTACACGCGCCCTTCTTCTGTCTGTTTTTGAGACATATTCGTGCTGCCCTTACCCTAGACCGTTCAGCTGACACCCGCTATTAGCAAGCTCGAGTTGCTGGAACAAGAACTCAAATCTATTAAGGAGGTGGTGAACCCTCGAAACAGCGGAGAACGCCCCTGGAGTCCACCTACACCCCAAGCCAACAACTCCGTTTTCCCTCTAGAGCAAAACGGCCGCTCAGCCTCGGCCTCATCCGCGATCCTCCCCACCGCGGCTCCGCTGGTAGCTTCAGCTCTGGCACAAGCCCAACCACAGCCAGTTCCAACAAAATTCCAGGATTTAGGACCAACTTCGTCACGTATCCTGAACGATAAGCTCATAGCCGGCGAGGATATTGACTGGTACTTCGAAAAGTATGTTATCCGGCCACCTCCCACCTCCTAGTGCTAACGACGATGTAGATATCTGCAATGCTTTCACCCCTATCTCCCAATCTTGAGAAAAAAGATACCAAATGAGTGTTACCAAGCCTGTCCAACTCTCTTCTGGGCCGTAGTCTATGTGTCTAGCCGTCGTTACGCCAGAGATGAGCACGTCTTTACAAGTACCGTCGACATCTTGGAACGCGATATCTGGATTCTCATCTCAGCCCCTGCAATGGACCTGGAGACCATCCATACTCTCCTTATTGTATCAGCCTGGCCCTCCCCCAAAATACGGTTTGTGGCTGATCCATCTTCAACGCTCCTTTCCGCCGCGCTGAATGCCTCTCTGCTTCTTGGCCTGCACACAGGGCGCGGATCAAATCCTAGGTTTTGTATCGGCGGGCGCCTGAACATGACTTGCACAGACCGTGAAGCTTCTATTACGTGGATCTTTTGCTGTATACTCGCACAAAAGTACGTTGGCCTGCTTTGTAAACTTTGAGCACGGGAGGCGCTGACAGTAAACAACCAGGGCCTCGACTAGTGGTGGATGCCCACCCCCGTTTCTACAACACAATGACGCGCAGTGCAAGAAAGTCACGGAAGAGACCCTGGCGCCGGAATTGATGACCCTGTTTGACGTTCAGAAGTTTACAAATCGACTCCACCTGGCAATGGCGGCTCAAGTGGCCGCCCATGGAGGCGTCACAGAGGAAACTGTCAGGATCTGGGAAGACGATTTAGAGGCTCTCAAGCCACTCGTCTCCAGGGCAGATACAGGTACGAACTGACATGCTTCAAAAGAACGATATTGGTTGATTGAGTTTAACTGAAAAATTTAATGGAAGCAGATTGCTCCCGCTTCATCCTTCTCGCCGGGCAATTCGAGGTTCAATCCTACTACTTTGCCTCGCCGCCAGGCGCCTCCCGACCCAACTTCCCCTTCAACGCTCTCCGCACCTACAACACATCTCACGCCCTCCTTACAGTAGCTCTCGCCCTCGAGTCCCACTCCAAATTCCTCTCCCACGGGCCTCACTGGATCTACCGCACCGTCATCGACGCCTGCTCCCTCCTCATCTCCACGCTGAGTTCCACCGCCGCGCCGCCAACCGTCACCCCGGCCGACGCCGACGCCATCATGCTCCGAATCCGCACCGCCGTGCACAGCTGCAGCGTCCGCGAGGGCGACTTGCCTTCTCGAGGCCTCTCCATCATCGAGGCCTTCTGGTCTGTTCACAACATGCTGCCCAAGTCACTCGTGCCCGCCGGAGCTTGGCCCGAACGTCTCGGCGGCGCTGTCACGTATTGGTGCCTTACGCGCTTTCGGGATGCTTTGCAGGAGGCCAAGAAGAACACCGAGGGAGTCAACAAAGGCCTCGAGGCATTCCGTGCGTTTCAACTATCCCTATCCTCACTGGTCCTTTGGTGATGCTAATCGTTCGGTTAGATGGTCCCTTTGCTCCCACTAACACGGGTTTGGATCAGACCCTGAGTGGAGGTCAGGACCCATTCCAAGACGTTGACTGGACCATGTTTATGGATGAATTTGGCTGGGGTGGAGAAGAGGCGGTGTTCCTTGGACCGACTTAGTCGGTAGGTAATGCGATGTGAAGAAGGGCGACGGGCACTGCATATAATGGGCCCTGGGGCAATATTGTTACACATAGATTTTATGAATCATGAGAAGGAAATTTCATACATTCAACTTTTCTTGCATTGTGGCCTATGGCAGGCCCTATCTAATTACAAGTATGCTCTATCAAAGAGTTCAATCATCATTCCCTAACGCCCTAATTCATCAAATCGTCATTCTTGTTTTAAACAATGCGCTCAACACCCTGACTCGCTCCCGGTACAAAAAGAAACACTTAGTCATAGATGTCGTCCCGGTCCATATCATCCAGCATCTCTTCGACGTCGTCGTCATCAACCATGTCTTCGTCGTCGCCCATCTCGCTGTCGGGGTGGTTGGACAGGACAACAATCTTGCCGTCGATGAGCTCAACGCGGGCATACTCGTTGTCGCGAATGTTGTTGCGCAAGATGAGGATAGCAAGGCGGTTGAGGACCTCCTTCTCGATGAGGCGGGACAATGGGCGAGCACCATATGCTGGCGAGTAGCCCGCATTGCCGAGGTAGTCCTTCGCTTCTTCCGAAACGTCGATCTTGACTTTGCGCCCGTTATCTTCGAGGCGCTTCTGGATCTCGCCGAGGCGGATGTCCACAATCTTCCGGATCTCGCGGCGCGTGAGGCGGTTGAAAATGACGACCGAGTTGATACGGTTGAGGAACTCGGGGAGGAAGTAGTTGCGCAGAGCGTTCATGACCATCTCCCGGGTGCTGGAGTCAACTCGGCCCTCCTTGGCGCCAGGTCGGGTAAGGTATTCGGCACCCAAGTTGGAAGTCATGACGACAATGCAGTTCTTGGCATCGACGACTCTGCCTTGGCCATCGGTGATTCGGCCGTCGTCCATAAGCTGGAGGAGGACAGTCAAGACCTCCTTGGCTGCCTTCTCAACCTCATCGAAGAGCAAAATCGAGAAGGGCTTTCGTCGAAGAGCCTCAGTCAGCTGACCGCCAGAATCGTGGCCAACATAGCCGGGGGGTGCACCGATCATTCGGCTGAGGGAGTGTCGTTCCTGGTACTCGGACATGTCGAAGCGGATCATGGATTTGGGGTCGTCGAACAGGAACTCTGCCAGCGCCTTGGTAAGAAGTGTCTTTCCGGTACCCGAGGGACCACAGAACAGGAAGCTAGGTGGCTGGTTGGGATTGGCAAGTCCAGACCGTTGGAGACGAATAGCGTTGGCAACAGATCCCACAGCTTCTTTCTGGCCAACGACGACCTTGCCGAGGACCTTCTCCATGTTGACGAGCTTCTCCTTCTCAGAGGTTCGAAGTCGGGTGACGGGAATGCCGGTCCACCGGGCGACAATTTCGTTGATGTGGTCAGCGGTGACAATGTCCGTAACCATTGCACCGCCGCTATCAGCGCTGGTGGCGTTCAGGGCAACATCGGCGGCAACCTTGCGGACCTCGAGCTCCTTGATGACGGCTTCCTGCTCGGGGATGGCGCCGTACTTGAGATCGGCAGCCTTGGCGTGGTCTGAGTTGTTCATGGCATCCTCGAGTCGCTTCTCTAGGTCATCAAGCTTCACCTTGGCCTGATGGATCTCCTCACTGCGCTTGATCTCGGTCTTGTACTTTTCAAGCAGAGGCTGTAGTTCCTCCTCGACATTCTTAGCATCTTTGCGGGCTTGCGCTAATCGGGTTCGGGAGGCTTCGTCGTGCTCCTTCTCAAGGGCGGCGATTTCAATCATTAGCTGCCTTAGCTTGCGCTCAAGGGAATCAATGACTTCGGGTTTGGACTCTCGAGCAACGCGCACGGCAGCAGAAGCTTCGTCGACAAGGTCAATGGCAGAATCTGGCAATCGTCGGGAAGTGAGATATCGTGCAGCCAAATTGGCAGAAGCAACTAGAGCGCTGTCTAGGATGGTGACGCGGTGGTGTCGGTCGTATCGCTCCTTCAGGCCTCGAAGAATGGAAACAGTCTCAGGAATCGTGGGCTCCTTGACAATGACTTGCTGGAAACGACGCTCAAAGGCGGCGTCCTTTTCAACGTACTTGCGATACTCGGCGAGGGTCGTCGCACCAATACAGTGCAACTGGCCACGAGCAAGCATGGGCTTGAGAAGGTTGGCGGCGTCCATACCGCCCTCGCCAGATGAACCAGCGCCCATCAGAAGATGGATCTCATCAACGAAGAGGACGATGACGTCCTTGGACTCGGTGATTTCCTTCAAGACACCCTTCATTCTCTCTTCGAACTCTCCGCGGTACTTGCTGCCAGCAACAAGCGCTCCCACGTCGAGCGAGAGCAGCTTACAACTCTTGAGGTTGTCGGGCACATCTCGGTTGACGATTCGCTGAGCCAGACCTTCAACGACAGTGGTCTTGCCCACACCGGGCTCACCGATGAGGACGGGGTTGTTCTTGGTTCGTCGAGACAAAATTCGCACGACTCGGCGAATTTCTTCCTCACGACCAATGACGGGGTCAATCTTCTTGTCCCTCGCCATTTCAGTCATGTCGATGGTGAACTTCGCCAGGTTCTCATTCTCCTCCTCGGTGTCGGCGGTCTTGCTGTCGACTCGCTTGGTTCCGCGGATGGCCTGGACGGCTTCCTGGATAAGCTTGGGCTTGGGAACGTTGGCTTCCTTTAGCGCGGTCTGGATGGTGGATTCTTCGGCAAGTGAAGTAATGAGGTGGTCCACGCCGATGTAGGTATCCTTCTGGACCTTCTGCAGTTCCATGGCCTTTCGCAAGACGTTGTGGAATTGAGGCGCCAGCGACACCGTCTCGGGAGGAGGGTCTTGACTGGGGAGGCGAACCAAGGACTTCTTGAGGGATCGGTCAAAGATTTGAGGGTCGCCGTTGGCACGCTCGACGACTTGGCGGAACAGTGTGCTGGTTGGGCCGAGTGGGACATTTTGCTGGTCCTTGGACAGGTCTGGGGGAGGATCTAGCAATGACACGGCTAGGTGAATCGGCACCAGCTGAGAGTGGCCGTACTGCTCAGCCAAGGCCATGGCGTCTTCGACAGCCTTCTGAGCTCGGTCTGTGAAATCCATTCTGTTGTTCATAGCAGCGGAGATGGACTGATTGATGGAAAGGACTTATGTGCAAACGAGGGATAATATGTAATATGTACGGGTGATGTTGGAACGAGGGCGTGTGTCGTGTGTTGTGTATGCCCAGGATGTTGAAGTTGGAAAGCTTCCGTTGGGTTTCCGGACCTTGGAAGGTTGGGTATCGTTGTTTATTGTGGTGTGGGAGTGTTGGAGGAAGAGGGAAATTGGTTCCGAGTGGCTTGGCCGACGGTAATTTATCGTCAACTCGGGTGGATCTTACGATGCAAAAGCAGGGAAGACCTTGGTGGATCGAATGGTCCAGAGGGATTCAGTGAAGCAGCCAGATGCATCAAGGTGCAGCAAGCAGGCTCGCGGCAGATGTGGAAGCATCCAGGAAAATGCGGGAATCTGCTAGAAGCTGCCAGGTGCTTCGTGATGTCACTCTCACCCCAGTCGCTGGCAGTGGGTTGGCAGTGGGGAGCGAGCTCTGCCATTGGCCGCCTGGTTTCAGGCAGATCTTATCGTCACATGATCCTGCTAAGCCCACCGTTACGGCGGACTTGCCCGAGGGGAAAGCCACCCATGTCACATGACCACGCGCATGTCCGGATTTGATTCGATTGAGTGATTGGGACTCTTGGGGCAAGATTTTGCGAGGAGCCTCAGCAGCCCGCCCAGCCAGACCAACCCACAACTGGCGATAATGAATGCGACTCCAGCATCCCGCCTGGGCCAATTGCCCAGCTTCCTGCGGATATGCGTGCGGCACGCCCACACCGCTCCCGGGAAGCGTTACAGCAAGGGCTTCCCGAACCCCGAGGGCCACGGCGAGGACATCTGGGTCTTTACCCACCGGCGGTCGGAGCAGATCATCTACAGCTTCGAGAACAAGCTTAGCGTGCGTCCAATTGCGCTCCATACGGACCCCCTGGAACTCCAGAGCCTAGACCGCGAGCTGACCATCTACCGCAGGGCTTCCACGGCCTGAAGCAGATCCCGTACAACGGCAAGAAGTTAAAGCCCGCCAAGCTACGCAAGGACTACTGGTCCCCCTTCGCCCGCATCTCCCTCCCTGCCGGCCAGGGCTCCGTCGGCCGTTCCATCTTCCAGAAGCTGCGCGAGCTGAAGCACCTGCACGAGGTGGCGTGGGACGACGAGTTCCGCTATAAGCCCGTCGATGAGTACACGCCCACCGACAAGAAGAGGATCGCCGAGGAGGAGAAGAAGGGAAACCCCGGATACCGCCCTATCCGAACCAAGCATGAGCGTGGCGTTGCCCTCAATCGTCAGAAGCCCAATGCCATCGCCGACATGGCTGCTGTGCTGAGCGGTCTGGGCCGTGGCAACAAGATCGTGACCGTCGAGGCCGCCGAGGGAGTAGAGAGGCAGCTTATGGATGTGACGGTGAGCTGGGCAAACGACCAGGACAGGGAGTACGCCGAGGAGTGGCCCAGCAATGTCACTCATGAGCTATTCGAGAACCCTTCATACGTCTCGGAGGCCCCCGTGGAGGAGAAGGCCGTGGCGGCTGCACCCTAGGCTTCGGCCGAGGTAACTGAGGCTACGTCTGAAAGCACGATTGAGGCTCTGTCCAAGTCTTCGATCGAAGGCAAAGCAGGCTCAGCTAGAGAAGGAGCAAACGAAACCGACTTCAAGGAGTAACCAATACAACACTGCATGGACCGAATCCACTACTGGGACGTTGGCGAATACCAAAGATGGAGAATTCTGAAAGACGGATTGATATGGTACGGGAAGACACGGCATAGAGAAATTCTCAATCTGGTTGTATAAAAAAAAACATGTAGGCGTAGAGCCGAGGTGTTGTTGTATCCATATTGTATCAACAATCCGCAATTATTAAAAATCATACGCAGAGCTCCTTCATTCAGTACAATTCGTAAAGCGCAAGAAATATCATAAAGACCGTAACGTCATGGTTTCCATGATTCAAATCTCCAGCGCATACTGCTTGAGGTACTCATAGCGGGCGACGTTGTCGTCGACCGTCTGGCGGATGATCTTCTGCGCCTCGGGGCCCCACTTGGCCGTCCAGTCCTTATTTTCCGACTCGGTGGTGGAAGTCTTCTTTGTTAGCTCAATCAGTTGGACGTCCAACAACGGCGGGAATTTTACACACTGGAGTGACACGGCCGGAAGGAGAAAGAGAAGGGGGATCAGATACACACCTGGGCGTGGGTGCGGGGCTTGAGAGACGAGCTCTTGATGGCGTCGTTGTGGAAGCCATTCCACTTCTCAAAGGCATCGCGAGCGTGGGTGCTGTCGTTGTCGTTCCAGTCCAGCATCTCGGGCTTGAAGTCGATTCCCGTCTTCTCGCAGTAGAGACGGATCGTCTTCTCCGGGTTGTCGAGGAGGTCGTCTGCATCGACGATGACTAGCTGCTCCTTGTCAACAATGCCCGACTTCAACAAGAAGTCGAACAGGGTGACAAGCTCCTCGTAACCGGCCTCATTGGGCATGAAGTGGTAGAAGCCGGTGACCTCGTCCAGCGGGGGGACTGTACACCGGTAATACGAGGGGATGGCCCGACGCGGGTGGCGAATGAGGAAGGTGAACTGGAACTGCTTGAGAATTTCAAGCGGGATCACCGTGGGGTTGGTGGGCTCCTCTTCGCCAAGAGACGGCGCGATCTGGGTCGGCTTGTTGTCGGCCTTCATGAGGTAATAGGCCATGTCCTTGATGAAGATGCGCTTGCCCTAGTGTGCGTAAGTATTAGACTCTTGCGGCGGCAATTGGGCTTTTCGCGAGCGGCGCATCCAACCCGCAATCGCAACGGATCAGAGTCGCAATCGCAATTGACGGGAGAGGGTAGGCACGGGCAATTTGGACGCTGTTGCAGCGCTGCGCAGCATCCAGCTGCCGCGAACCCATCTTCTTGCGAGGATTCCCGGCAAGGTGGATCATGCATGACACCGAGGCCCCTCCCTCACTGGGGACACTGGGGACACTGGGGACACATGGGGGTGCGGAAATAGGAGGATGTAACGAGGTGAAAGAGAGGGGTCAATGGCGAACCTCGTTTCCTGCCTCCGTGATGGAATCGAGGATGTCCTTGTACGTCTTCTGAGCGTAGCCGCTGGCCTCGCGGGTTGCGGCATCGTCTCTGAAGCGATCGCTCAGAAACTCAGGGCCGAAGTAAAAGGCATCACCAAAGGGTTCGTGAATACTCTCTAGGATGTCACGACGAGTCATGAAGACCTAAATTTTAACGTTAATGAGGGTATTCAAATTGACCACGTTTTCTAGACGGATGGAGAGAGAGTTTTGGCTTCCTCATGACATGGTACATACCCTCTCGAAGGCCGTAGAGCAAGCACGTGGGTGTGTCGCGGCGAAGATAGGGCGGAGCGCCATTTTGGAAGGAAGAACCAGCAAGAGAATGGTGAAATAGCAGTTAAGTGTTGTCGTGTCAACATCAAGTTGGCTGTGTCAGGATACTTGCCAGGAAAGAAGGAAGAATCTCAACTCGGGGGGGCCTCTGGACCTGATAAATACTGCGGTTCTCACTCGGATGGTCGAAAAGAGTTTGCCGCGCCGGGTCGTCGCTCGTCCTGCTAGGCTGGCCACTCCATTTTTAGCTTCATAGCGATGGTCCGTAGCTCGATCCACCCGGGGACTGGGATCCTCCCACGCCAACCCTGGCGTGTGGCGGGCTTTGGACCTCATTGAGTGAATGGCATGCGGCGTAGACGTCATGGTCTGTTGGTGGTTCCGCCGAGACACAGTTTAACGGTACCGTGCCACCATCACCACGGCCAATAGCTCGAGGCAAACCCCACGCTTATTCCACCCGATGCAAGCCAGGTCCATAAACTCCTCCCCCCTTCCTGCTGGCGTTCCTTGCTTTTGTCACATTGTCACTTTGAGTTCACAGGTGAGGGGGGATCTCATCGCGTAAGCGGTTCGCCGCCATAGGTTCTAGGTGCCGAGTTGCGGGCGAGCTATCCGCATAATGGCTGCAAATTCTCAGGGCAACCGGATGGTTCTTGCGTGGGTGGCAATGGGATCATGGGGGGCTGCGGCCGTTTCCCAAGTACCTGCCGATCTTTCTTCTGAATATTCCTGGACTCCGTAATGCCTCCAGTTCACGCGGGTCGGGCCATACGTCCAATTGTCCAGGTACATGTCTTCCTCGCCAGGACATGTCGTGTCGATGAAGCACGCAATCGGGAGCCCCACTCGAGCCACGGAAAGACTCCCGCCTACCAATGCCTCGAGCGCAATTTGCTGTGGCTTTTTGGTCAGCATGGGGGAACTCCCCGAGCCCTGTTCTAACTTCTCACAACGCCCTGCATGGCGGGCACTCGGCAGCGGCTTGTCGGTGTGGACCTGTGACCATGGATCGCGTGTGACAGTGGTCTGGTATTGGTTATCTGTATCTCTGCCAGCTTCCTAGCCATCTCCAGCTCTGGGCTGCTCGGCTGATCTTATCCAGTGCACCCTTGACTCGTCCATCCGGATCATCGTGCCTGTGGCCTTCGAACTCGACGAAAAATATGTACTGGAAAGGCTGCACTAAGCTGGGCCGGCTGTTGATGCTGGTCAGGTTGAGGTCGAAGGCTTGGAAACAGGCGAGAACATCGGCCAGCGCTCCGGGCGAGGTGTGCGGCACGGTGAAGGAGACGAGGGATTTGCTCCCAGACTTGGCGATGGACTTCTTTACGTTATCCCAGTCCCTGGGGGCGGAAGGGTTGGTACCAATGATTAAGAATCGGGTGGTGTTGTCCTCGCGATCCTCGATGGACTTGCCGAGAAAGTCCAGACCGTGCATCTCGGCGGCGAGCTGGCTTGAAATTGCCGCCCAAGTCCCCGTCGTATCCTTGCTCACAATCTCTGCAGCTTTGCTGGTCGAGCTTACCTCAAAAATCTCGACCCCTTTGAGGTAGGTGGAGATGAAAGCGGTGCATTGCCCAAATGCCTGCGGGTGGGAGTACAGCCGCTGGACATGCTTCAGACTGCCCAGAGGCTTGGACCGAGGCTTAAGAGGGGATGGATCAGTTGCCGTTGGAGTGCATGTACCGGACCCCTCTGCGTTGTCTTCCAATGCTGGGCCGTGATGCTTGTGACCGACAAGACAGTGGTGAACGTCCACATAAGTCTCGCCATCAACAGTGATGTCGGGGTAGCGCTTAGCCCGATCTGCGAGGTTATCCAAAGTAAAGACTACGGAGCCATTGGTAGAGTTCTCAAAGGGCACGACGCCCGCTGTGACCTGGCCATCCTGGACCTGGTCGAAAACATCTGCCGAAGGATATCAGCGATGGACGAGGACGGGCGCATGAATGCATACCGTCGATGGTGACTGCGGGCTGGAACTCCCAGGCGGACTCCGAAAAGGCCTGCCGAACAGCCTGCACACAAAATTCAACCCGGGTTAGTGCCATGCAAGTGGCAATTGAAGGGCGGGAGCGGGAATGGTCTCACCTGATGCGTGTAGGAGGCGGCAGGGCCGAGAAAACTGACGACGGGTTTGCGAATGGCGGTCATGATATCCGAGTCGGGGTGACAATGGGGCGAGCCCGAAGTGAGAGTAGAAAGCGACGTACTGACGAGCCTGTGTAAGGCAACAGAAGGAGGTCCTCGCCGCAGTAATTACTGGTGCATGTGGTGCGGACACAGCGGACACGGCGGACACGGACGGCGCTGTGTGCTACCGAGTGGAGTGGCGTGGAATGCAGGTGAGCTGGCACTTGCTCGTTCGGGGAGTTGATCGGTGTGGCAGTGTGTATATCGATTTGTGAATGTGGGTGCCAGCAAAGCCAAGAAGTCGCGGGATTGGATCGAGGTGGCACATCCAAGAGGTCACGGCGATGGTGCAATGCGTGGGGGAGTCATGATTTTCTGGAGTTGTGGGTTGAGAGGTTGAGCAACAAAGTACGTCACTAGCAGCTCGTCGGCAGATGGGCGCGGGGACCGAGATAGCGCGCAACTGAGAGGTAGCATCCGTGTGCGGGGTCTCACATGGTGGACGACGGAAAAGGGAAGTTGATCACTTGATCAACATCTATCTCTGGGGAAAAGCGGTCCAGGCCGAAAAAGAAAGGGAAGGGTACCAGGGGAAAAAGATAAATAGAGCGTCCACGCCTCTAGTACTATGCATTTCTAGCAGCCAGAAAGTGGTCAAGTCTAGCTGAGTGGTCAAGTCTAGCTGAGTTCTCTACTATCTTTAGCCAAAGTGCTGGATAAGATATGTAATACCCAAGGTAGGGATGGAAGTAGTGACGAGCAAGTGACCAAACCCTAACATTTCTTACCTACGGGACGAAAGAAAAGGCAGAAAGAAGGACTCGTTTGGTGAGGACATACACAGGACGTTCCTCAAATAGCTAAAAGGAGCATCGCAGATTGACTGCTATGGAGGTCTGCTTTCGGTCCAGTGCTAGGATAGACGACCACGTCCCTTGCCGTTCAAACATGCCGAGACCGAGCGCCTGGATCGCAGCCACGTGGCTTGCCGTGGTGGGTTTTCAGATCGATTTCGCTTTGTGTGTGAACTGGCTGTGAACTTGAGACTGTGGAGGGAGGAGAGCCCTAACCGCCTAACGGCGTTGACTTCGAAGACGCAAGGGGTGAGCATGGACCAGCTTCGCCGAGAATGAGGACTGAGGTTGACGCTGTTGGATGTAAGTTCCTTGTTGCTGGTGTCCAGCGTCGTGAAGGAGACCTTGGGCCTGCGTGCATGACTTTCTGACAAGTCCGAGAGGATAAGAGATAGACCGAGGCTTGAATGGCAAGAGCGCAAACTTGGGTCTTCCCCTTTTCCGCTGTTCTCCTATTCTCCCATTCCAAGGGGACGTCCGCAGCTCCAGTGAAGCTTTCGAAAGCGTATTCACCAAATGGTGTCCCGAGGAGCCACCAGGTTCTCGCGAAACGTGGCTCTAGGGCTGCAAGGGCGATTCCAGTGGCGGTCAGCAAACTAGCGCCGTAGCTATTACGGGGTTTCTGGAGCTTTGAGATCTGCGTTGGGTTGTGCAGCGTGTTTTGTCTTGACTTGTGGGCACGCGCCGATGCATCCGCGGCTGAGTAAAAAGCAAGAAAAAGAAGGATGAGGGCAAAGATGAAACGACGTACGGGGCACGGGGCACGACAGGGCGGGCGCCTCCAGGTTCTAGCGATCCCTCAAAGCAACGCCCGAACATGCAAGGGCTGCGATGCAACAAAGAAGAAAAAGCATAAGCCATGCTATTCGTGGTAGTCAATAGCGTGCGCTTGGCCATTGCTTTTTTATTAATCCGTATCGTGCATGCGGTAAACGAAACAAGATCATGCGTGCGTCGTATGCAATCTTGGTGTGTTCGTATGCTGGCTTCTTAGTTCGGTGCTCACCCGGGCGGCAAAAGAAAAGAAAAAAAAAGACCCCGGTGAAGCCAAGATGATCCAGACCTTCTAGAGGCGGAGTGATTTGCACCACATCAAGTACTTCGTACTAAGCTTCGTAACTACATGTTTCGTATGCACACACAACGCGCACACGGGATGGGGCACGGAACCCGCTGTTTGTGAGTGGCTCCGTGGATTATCGACAGTTCTCTGTGCCTGGAAGCTAGAAGCGATCTATCGTCTCTATCGCCCGGTCGCGGCCTCAGCTCTGGACTGGGATACGGTAGTCAAGCCGCTTACTTCGTACTTCGTACACGAAGAGATGGAGGTCCCTGCGGCGGTGAATTCCATGGGACTACGAATATCAACATGCCCAACTTGAAGTGCATAGGTAGTAGGCAAGAGTAGCCACGTAGACGAGCCAACTGAGTCATCGGAGGCAAAGCTCAAGAGCAGTCACAACCACCAGGCGCCGAGGAGCTCATATGGTCATGTGCCACTGCTCGCCCGCCCGCCTATCCTATGTTTCGACAGTTGACACGCTTGCGCACTCGTTCACCTGGATCCCCGGCGTCATCCGAGCGACCCTGGTCGAAACGCGGTCCGTTTCATGCTGACCCGGCGCCTGGCCTATCACTTGCAGCCGCTCAGTCCCAGGGGTCCCCGGGGTCTCACCGTTTCACCCCTGTGCCACCGAATCAGCGGTCGCGAGGTTGTTCAAGGAGTCAAGCAAGGGCTTCTTTTCGTCCACGAATCGCCCACGGGCGAGCGCTCCTTGGATCTGGGGCCCTGGCAGGACGTACCGGACCGGCACGTCTGACGATGGAAGGTGCTTCGTGGCATCGGTATTGTCTGCCTCGGTTTCGGGGGAAAGCCATCGACTGTGACGGATGGGCATGTTTTCGTGAGACGGCTCGCGGAGGTGTTTGAAGCTCGAGCTCGGCTCAACCTACCTGCCATGAGTGTTTGCACCCTACAGGTTATACCGGGTATCTACATCGGCTCGGGCACAATACGAAGAACGCGATGCAAATGCAGATGCAAAGGCAGAGGCCCGGAACGGGAAGAGGGGATCCAATGGCCGGCCCCGAGACACCAAATACGTATGCACACCCGGTGATGTGACGGCGAGCATTACAGTGCAGGGCAGCGGTGACCCGTGAGAGAGGCAGCATCGTCGTCATGGGATCGCCCAGGCCGGCCTTCTTCATCTCCCCCCTCACGGTTCCCCCTCACTGAACACGTTGAAAATAGCATCATCATCGTCGTCAACCATGCTCGTGGGGCACGCCAGAGTTTGATCAGCAGCAACACGCCAGCGACACAGCATGGTGTACGAAGTACTACGTGCACAGCATCGGATGGCAAAGATAGATCCGTTTCCTTTCGCATGTGCACAGTAATTACTGTAATCTGACCTGGAGCCCGTCATTTCATGCAAAGCGCGCCGCAGCAGGTTTCAACTCCAATCCCTACGACGTCCACTGCCACCTCTCCGACGTCCACCACCGATGATTACAGGGGACCCCTCCAGCCGCTGTCCAATCGTCGCCGCTGCACTGGCCAAGCCCGCCAACCTGAACCAGCCTAAGCCAAGGCCTGGCACCACCTCACCGTCAGGTACCCTGAGCTGTGCGGTACCCCTCCGCCGAGCCCGTGTACTTGGTCGCCCGCCAGATCAGCGGCGATCAGCAGCAGCCAGCTGCCCGTGACGTAGGTACCGGCGTGTAGGCGCCGCCTCCAGGTACCTGGTGGTGAACGCCCACCGTCACCTCTCCCCTGCACCTGTCCTGTAGCGCCTGTCCGCTGTGGCCTGTAGCCCGTACGTCCCGCCCCCTGTTCCTGGCCTGCCAAAGCATCCCATCCGCGGCGCGGTAATCCTCTAATACTCGCTCCTTTGTCTCGCCCTCGCCTCGCCCATGCTCGTCGTCCGTTCTGCCCTTTCACTTCTGCATCGTGAGGCTTCAGCTTACTTCCCGCCCTCTCGGCGTCCCGCGTTGATCGCATCACCCATTTCACACCCAACTAATAATCCAGCTCCGACCGCTGCAGCTGCAACCTTGCATTCGCATCGACCCGATTGCAGCTCCAAATAATCTCCGTTGGCCGGCCTAGAATCCCCATTTCTGCCCAGGTGTCTCACCCACCGACCGGCTTGTTCAACCACGACGCGGACGACGATACTTTGCTCGCCAACGCGCTCCTGTATTTTTTTTCTTCTTCTCTATCTTCCCCGTCGTTGAACAACGGCCTTGTGCTTCAGAATGGCCATGCTCGCCTCCAAATCATTTCCCACCGGCCACAGCGCCTCGTCTCTCGCTCCCTCCTCCCAACAATCAGCCATGCCGCCCCCGCGGAGAGCTCCCGCGATGCCCACCACGAGCCAAATCTACGCCAGCCCCACCGAATCTGACTTCTCTGACGCCGACAACCCCGAGTCTGTCAAGAACTGGGACGAAGATATGGTCGCCGATTATCTCCGCACTGTCAAGTGTGGCGAGTATGAGAAGCTATTCCGAAAGAACCACATCAATGGCGAGAACTTGCTCGAGATGGACAAGGAAGTCCTCAAGGAAATGGGCATCGACAAAGTCGGCGACCGCGTTCGCCTTTTCCTCGGCATTAAGAGGCTACGGACAAAGGCGTACGCCAACCAGAAGAAGCGAAATAGGGTAGGCAACTCTGGGACCGCTGATGTGAAAGGCTGCACCAACTAACCGTGTTGTTTTCTTTAGGATTCCTTCGGCGGCCTCGACATTCATGTCCTCGCCCCTCCTGGCGGTTCACCTCGTCCGCTGAACACATCTCGCAGCATGCCGACGCCCGTCGCTAACAAGCGATACTCGAGACAGATGGACCTATCCGGGGCCCTCGACAACGTCTCCTCTCGACCAAACTCCCCACTGCCTGGTAGCGATGGTCGATCCGTACGACAGCAAAGGTATCCTCAGGGTGCCGTCTATCACGGCAGCTCGAGACATGCCGGGTCGTCACCAGATCTACCGGGACACCGTCTGGTAACTTCCCATACCAGGAATAATTCCAGTATGGATGGTTCGCTGATGGCTGCCTTACCACAGGGACAAGATGTCATCCGCGTCATTTCTACCGGAGGTGTCACCAAGGTGGTCAAGATCGTCGACTGCAACACCTGCGAAGAGGTCATGCGTGTAACACTTCGAAAGTTCGCCCTACGCGAAGACCACGAACGAAATTACTGCTTCTGGGTCCTCGCTGGTATCGATCCCGATCCCGGCCAATGTCGACGGCTGGGCGACACCGAATTGTGGCGCATCATCAAAGACCAGCGCCGTCCTGAACGTAACCGTTTAATCTTACGACGGGTTCCCGCTGGCGAGCCTGGCGATCCAGAGCTGCAGCGGGCTGCCGCCATCGCCATGGAGGAGGAACAACAAAAGCACGCCCGGGCCTTGGAGACTGTCGACAAGCGGAGTCAGCTGAAGGTTCAGAAGATGCTTGGAGAAAAATGGAACGACCAGCTTCAGTCTCCCCTTTCTCCGTTGTCCTACCAAGACAGAGAGCGTAACGTCCAGACCGCTGCCCAGGACTTAGAACGGCCAGCGCCGAGTGACCCTTCGGGACCTCAGCCGCGCAAGGCTGGGCTTCGCCAGTTTGGTGGTCTACGACCCCCGAGCGAGCTGATTGCTTCTGACCTGACTTCATACTTCCCCGATCACACTCGGGAAGACATTGATCGGACAGCTCGACTTTCTATGAGAAGGTCGACGCGCTTGAGCAAGGTCAACAGCCGGCTTAGCGTCGCTAGTAACCTCAGTTTTGCGTCCAGCATCCAAGACGCACCTCCGATTCCAACCATCGCCGACTCATGGTTGAATGCCAACACGCAAATCGCCAAGATTCGCCCCCGTGACTCGCATATACGGCCACATGGATACAACCGCGACTCGGTTACATCCTCGATGTTGGATACGCTCCAAGAAGAGTCACCCATTGAGCCTAACCGCAAGTCGTACGTGTCATTCAACGAGAGCGGCTCCGACACCACCGCCTTGAGCGTCACAGACCCTGAAGGCAACACCAGAACAACCAGCTACTTCGATGGCGATACATCGACGGGCTCGGGATCTTTCCAGGAGCTTCAACAGGCCCTGACAGATGACGGCGACGATGCAGATGAGGAGCTGCAGAGCTTCCTTGCCGGAGAGTCCTGGGACGACAACAAGTGGATGAAGGGTGCTCTGATCGGACAGGGCTCGTTCGGCTCCGTTTACCTGGCATTGCATGCCGTGACGGGTGAGCTTCTGGCCGTTAAGCAAGTGGAGACGCCGGCGCCCGGCGCCAACAGCCAGAACGACTCGCGCAAGAAGAGCATGATTGAGGCCCTTAAGAGAGAGATCAGCCTTCTTCGCGATCTTCGACACCCTAATATTGTGCAGTACCTGGGCTGCAGCTCGTCGGCTGACTACCTGAACATTTTCCTCGAGTACGTTGCTGGCGGTTCGGTGCAGACGATGCTTAACTCGTACGGAGCACTACCAGAACCACTGGTGCGAAGCTTTGTAAGACAGATCCTAACGGGACTTTCTTACCTCCACAACCGCGACATCATTCACCGCGACATCAAGGGTGCCAACATTCTGGTTGACAACAAGGGGACCATCAAGATTTCCGATTTCGGCATCTCGAAGAAGCTCGAGGCGTCGAATATTCTGAGTGGTGCTAATAACAACAAGCATCGACCTTCGCTTCAAGGATCCGTCTTCTGGATGGCACCCGAAGTGGTTAAGCAGACGTCGTATACACGCAAAGCGGACATCTGGTCCCTGGGCTGCCTGGTGGTAGAGATGATGACGGGCAGCCACCCGTTCCCCGATTGCAGTCAACTGCAGGCCATCTTCAAAATCGGGGGAGGCAAGGCGTCGCCTACGATCCCTGAGCACGCCAGCGAGGATGCCAAGTCATTTCTGGCGCAGACCTTTGAGATGGACCACAACTTGCGACCTAGTGCGGACGATCTGATGCTCAGTCCATTCCTGATTCCCATTACTTGAGGGGAGACGGCAAAGTCAAGGTTCGCGAAGGAGAAGAAAGGAGAGAGAAGGTTGGAGAGAAATACGTAATGTGAGAAGGCCACGGCCGCAGACACGGCCATGTTGGAGACGATGTAATATTACGAGAAAGGGGAGACTCATGCCTGATGGATGATACGACTTGGAGGATAATCACGCTCGCTTTACTTAGAAATGCATCGATGGCTCGGGAGGGACTAGGGCATTTAGATACCAGAAGGGAGCACTCTGGGGGATGATGACGGGGGGTACAAAGGAGTTTGGAGGCATTCCGTAGTATAAAACCATGTACTTTTGAGTCGGTTGGTAGAGTCAAGGGATGTTTTGTATGCAAGATACCTAATCACCTCATCAACATGAGACTCATGCTGCGTCGTTGAACGAGTTGTCGTGTGTTCTTGGCTGACCAGGACTTGTCCGTCCGGTGGATCGTTTGGGGGCTAATAATAAGTTGAGGTGTCTCTCGGCGGACTAGATGGTGGCTGGGTTCGCTTGCTGCCTGCGCGTAGCCCACCGCCGGCGAGTCATCGTCAGGCCTCCGGGTCGCACTTGGTCCTAGAGACAGGCATTTGGAGAACAAAGGTGAAGGTTAAAGGGAGAAGAAAAGAACTTTTGTCCGTGAACTTTGAGAAACCGCTACCGGTTGTTATTACAGCACCTCCCGCTCGATTTCTTCCAACCTCAGCTCGGTCTTTCGATCCTTCAATCTCTCAATCTTTGAATCTTCCAGCCTTTCAGTCTCGAACCTCACAGTATCAAAGCAGACAACAACTACCCACAATGAGCCTCCAACACGAAGACAGCCAACAGTCGACGGACAGCACAATGACGATGATGCAAGACAACCTCCACGAGGTGCTGTACTTTGCCTATGGGTCCAACCTGTCGACGGAGCAGATGCGCCAGCGGTGCCCGTACTCAACACCGGTTGGGCTGGCACACCTGAAGGGATGGAAGTGGTTCATCAACGGGCGAGGATACGCCAACGTTGCACAGATGCCAGCCAACGACAACGACACCAGCAACGGCAAGGGAAAAGCCACGGCCACGGAGAGCGACGGCAACAAAGTTGACGAGGGCGTCTACGGGCTGCTATACCTGCTTCCACCGCACGACGAGGAGCGGCTGGACGGCTACGAGGGAGTCCCGCATGCGTACCAGAAGTTCCAGGTGGACGTCAAGTGGGCGCGCAGGGATGGGGACAAGGCAGACGACGGAGAGACGCTTCGGGCCCTCATCTACGTGGACGAGGAGCGGACCGACGAGGACGTGCCGCGAGTTGAGTACGTTGACAGGTTGGAGCGTGGCATCCAGGACGCGGTTGAGAACTGGGGCTTGGACGAGGGGTACGCGGACCGAGTTATGCGGCGGTTCTGGGATGTACAGGATTGGGGATTGGGAGAGCTTTAAAGAGGTTCCGGTTTGTTGTGGAGGGATGAGGAGGAGAGATGGGGAGGAAGTGGTTAGGTGGTGATGGTGATGTTAGTCTTGGTGTTGGTGTCGACATGCTTGGTTTTCTTTCTCGTCGTGCTGCTTGCGCCGGCTCGTAACGAGGATGCTTGCAGCACCCAGTCACCAACATTCAAATAGTCGTTTATCCAGCCAATTCATATGCACCTCAAGAAAGAGAAATTAATTTGGTTTCGAGGTTTGTGTTTCGACGTTGGTGAGATTGGGAATTCTCTGTGTTAGTGGTGCCCCGTCACCCGTGCTGTCTGTAGGTACTGTACGTTCAGTGGAGCCATCCACTGAGGCACTCACTCTTAGTACAAGGTACGATCCCGGTTGCCCGAATGGAACCTCGCCTCTCTTCCATGACATCTAAACACGACATCGCCGTCGTTATCATCGACACCAGCTCATTCAATTGGAAGCAGCCATGGCCTCCCTAACAAGGACAAGGGCACGGGCAATGCCAATAATGCCCTGCCCTCTATCACGCCACATTTACCAACGCCTCACTCCCGCCGCAACCTCAGCCTTAACACAATCACCATCATCGCAACTCACCAAAGGACCACAGCATCGGCTCTTCTCCTCCAACCAACGCAGCTTCCCCGCTGTATTCGCCCGCGGCGGGACATCCAACGGCCTCGTCATTTACCGCCGCAACCTTCCACCACAGGACCAATGGCACACCGTGCTCCCCGGCGCCATGGGCTCGCCGGATCCCTACGGCCGGCAGCTGGACGGCATGGGCTCGGGCATCTCGTCGACGTCCAAGATTGTTGTGATCGGCCCACCATCGCGCCGTGACGTCGACGTCGATTTCACCTTTGTGCAGCTGAGCATCCGCGACGCCGTGCTGGATATGGCCGGCAACTGCGGCAACATGTCGGCCCTGGTCGGGCCCGTGGCCTTCGACGCCGGCCTGGTTACCCGTCCGGCCGTTGAGCGTGCTGCAGATGGTGAGCAGTGGGCTACGGTGCGGTTCCTCAATACCAACACGAGCAAGGTCATGGTGGCGCGCTTCAAAGTCGCCGGCGAACCTCTGCGCTATTCTCCCGAGGGAGACTATGTTATGGACGGTGTGCCTGGGACCGGGTCCAAGATCACCATGAGCTTTATGGACCCCGCGGGTGCCAAGACCGGCAAGGCGCTACCTACCGGGAACCCAGTGGACGTCCTCGAGTTGTCGGACGGGAGCACCATTCGGGCATCTCTCGTGGACGTTGGGAACCCGGGAGTCTTCGTTAGCACCGACAGCCTAGGGTTAGCAGGGCACATGGCGTTGACTCCGCCGCTCATCGAGGCCGATGCGGTTCTCAAGGCCCGTCTTGACGATATTCGGCGCGCGGGAGCCTCCAAGATGGGCCTCGATCCTCGGACGGAAAGCGTGCCCAAGATAGTACTGCTATTCCCCACAAGCGGTTCGCCCGACATCGATATCCGGTGTCTCGCCCTGTCTATGGGCCAAGCGCACAAGGCTGTGCCCCTAACGCTGGCGCTCTGTCTCGGAGCTGCGTCCCAGCTGCCCGGCACTCTTGCTGCGGATCTGATTGCGGGCAAGTCCAAAGACACAGTTACGATTGGGCATCCGAGTGGCACTGTTGATATTGGCACGACAATCCGCGACGGCGAGATCGAGTCGGCTCAGCTGCTACGGACTGCCAGGGTCCTGATGAAGGGGGATGTGTACTACTAAGGAGACGACAGCACCGTTAGACATACATAACTTGGACTCTAATGTAGGGTGAAATGGCCAGAGTCATCCCCAACTTCCGCGTCCTTGCTCAAGAAGGAAGCGTCCTCTCATCCCTGAAGCAAATCTTTGGGAACCCCGAGAGGGTCATGATGATGTTGCTGGGAATAGTAGAGCCGTGACAATAGAGGAGCTGGTCGGTCACGTGACTCTAGTATGGGATCGGTCTTCTCGGTTTGATCGTGTTCCCCTGACCTTGACCAGACGAGCTCGCAGTCGTCGACACGGTCTTCAGACTTAGAAGCGAGCAGCACTGAGCTCCATTTTTCGTGGATATCCTTCTGGGCCCCGTACTCATCTTCATTGCCTCAAATTCGCTCTCTCGAGTCCCAAAACGGTCATGACCACCACCTCCGGCCCAAGCCCGGACGCGACCGCCGTACCGGAGCCGGGCCCGGCGCATCCGTACTACCCACTCAAAGCGCACATTCCGGGATACGCACCCAACGACACGTCCGTCGTCCGGCTGCTGCCCGTGTTTGGCGCCACCGTCGCCGCGGTCGTTGGGCTGGCCCTGCGGCAGACGGCCAAGAGCAGGGTTCCGCTGCGGCCCGTTGATCGCTTCGCTGCTGCTTGGTTTGCCATGTGTAAGTGGCCTGGACCGGTTGTCCGCGTCTTCATCTGCCTCTATTTGCACGGTGAAACTGACTTAGTTGAGTAGGCGGGTTCCTCCACGTCGTGTTTGAGGGTGAGAACATATCCCTCTGAAGGTGAAGAACTCTAGGATGT
This sequence comes from Neonectria ditissima, assembly GCA_001305505.1. Lineage (NCBI taxonomy): Eukaryota > Fungi > Ascomycota > Sordariomycetes > Hypocreales > Nectriaceae > Neonectria > Neonectria ditissima. Next base: position 1,843,955 of record LDPL01000040.1, on the reverse strand, counting down.
CTGACAGCTCCGCAAGGTTACTACCTCTTCTACCGCAACCAACTCCCCGGCATGTCTACAACCTTCGCCCAGCTGTGGAAGGAATACGCCCTCTCAGACTCCCGCTATCTGACCAACGACGTCTTCACTATCAGCGTCGAGTTCATCACCGCTGTATGCCTGTTTCCCCCTTTTCACCTTTCCACCCCGTTCTCCTGCCTCGACCACGCTCACGCAGACAGTAGACGGCCTGGGGTCCCATCTCCCTCCTGACAGTGCGCGGCATCGTGACCAACTCGCGCAGCCGGCACGTCGCGCAGCTCATCGTGTGCGTGGCGCATCTTTACGGCGTGGCCCTCTACTACCTGACCAACTGGGTCGAAGGCCAGATGTACGGCGTGGTGTACAGCCGCCCGGAGGTTCTGTACTACTGGGTCTACTACGTCGGTTTCAACATGCCGTGGGTCATTGTACCAGCGGGTGAGTGGCTTTTCTCGCCCCGTCTTTCTTTTCAGTCTTCTCCCCTCCTCCCCCTCCTCTGGTTGCTCTGCTGATATTGGCTGGTTTGTTTTTGTTTTGCTAGTACTGCTGTGGGACAGCTGGCAGCAGATTGTGTGTGCCTTTGCGGCCTTGGAGGAAAAGGAGGCGCGGGCGAAGACGCAATAGGGGGGGTGGTTGTAATCCCAGCAAATCCGGCTCGGTGTAGGGATTACGTTCCAGGGCTACAAGGTGATTGTCTGCCTCGTTTTACACCTGTTGTACTTCGACCGAGGAGGCCTAGGTAGAACAGTTTCAGCTCAAGGTTTCATGGGATCAAAAGACGGATCCTACCACCGGGGAAGCTGGAGTTGGCCTCGTTCAAAGAGGCCATTCGCAATCAGTTGCCAGCCCCATACGTCAATCTCTTGTGTGATAACCCTATACTCAGCTTCCAGTCATGCTCGTCTCACGTCATATGAGATGTCATTGAGGCTGCTTGCATTGACTGGGTCATCAGATTCTGCCTCGGACGCCGATAGTATCCCAGCACCGCCTCGTTTGCTGGACTAATCACCACCTCCCTCATAAGCCAGCAGCGTCGACGTCACGCATGAACTCGTCTCGTTGTTCAAATCTCAAGGCTACCACAGGGAGGTTCTAGGAGGAAGGAAAGCAGAAGAAGAAAAAAGAAGGTCCGAGACTCGTCAACAAGGGAACCCAGCATAAAGAACCCCTGAAGAACTTGGGTTCTCCCCGGGAAGAGTAAGCCGTCGCCCGACTCTTTGGCTTTCCGACCGTTCCCGGAAGCCGTCATCAAGATCACGGCCACCCTGTCTTCCCCCCAACCCATGACCGCCCCCGATCCTCCCGCGTGGGAGAATGAGGAACCGCTCTGGCGTGACAACCTTCCCGCCTCACCTGAGCTTTGCGCCGTTCGCGAGCCCCGGGGGGTTAATGAAAACGCAAGGCTATCGACGGACGTGCTACGGATCGGGGGAATGTGGCGACAGCAGTCGTGCCGTTGTGATTGGCCTGTGGCGAGAGAGGTTACGGTGAAGCCAAGACCCAGAAGAAGTCGGGGATAGATAGGTCGACTGGACAGAGATATCCAAGGCGAACAGAGATCTACACCCGCACCACCAGACTTCACTGTATCTCGGGCTTTCCGCCTCGTCCGCCGCAGCACGAGCAACGCAACCGGGGCTCTACAATACTCACCGAGTGCGTTGCGGCACCATGACTCCTTATCACGGCGCGAGCTGCCGCGTGACACCACATCCGGGCAATCTCCCTTAAACAGGGCTTTCGTTATTAGCAAGCACGGCCTGCCTGCCCGCTTCCCAGCGGCGCTCCCGTATCCGTGCTTCAGAGTTTCCCCGGCGGCGGCTATTCACACCTGCACCTGCGCCTATCCGGGCGTCTATCCAGTTCGTTTGCTAAGGCTTGGCAGTACCTTAGTTGTGGTATTCCCAGGTGTCCACGCATACACGAGGCCCAACTATGTATGTTACCGTGGGACAACAAGAAAGCAGCCGGTGCAAAATATGCATTGCATCCCTGCCCTCTGATGTACCCTGGTCCCGTCGTCCCGCAGCATTAGGTATATATGTGCTGCAACCTCAGGCGCAGATGGGACGCAATGCAGCTCGACCAACCGTGACCGCCACGGCCGTCTTCGTCCCATCGAGGACGGGGTCCTTCTCTCCGGTCTCGCACGTAACCGGTTTTCGAGGTTCCCCCCTATCAGCGATCGGCTGAGTCCCCCTTGTGGATGCGAGGTCACACCCGCCCGTGAAGGGCATCTTGCAGCCAAATGTGAGGCTGTTTGCGGGGGGGGGGGTTCTGGTCGAGAGTCCCAACTACCGTCCTTGGCGTCGAGACCTATGCCATGGCTGAAAATCAAGCCTAATGAAGTAAATTCGAGGAAGGCCGTTGTTTGCAGGCAGCTGAGGGCATGTTCATAGACACTCGGAGGGCTTGCATGGTAGTCGAGAGCAGGGAGTCTGTTGTCTTGTGCACGAATATCTCCAAAGCGTATTCATCCGCCCTCAACCGCAAACATCTGAGTGAACGCCACTACCTAGACTGACAAAAGACGAGCGCAACTGTGGTATACAATGTTTCAAAGAACTCCATATGCTGTAATGAGGTTAAACCAACCGCGCATCTAACACCCGGTGGTGAACCACCTCGCCTTGCTGCCAGACCGCCGAACAAACACGCAAAAGCACCCAGCCCATATCCGGAATAGCCATTCTAATCGTCTATGGAGGTGAAGAAAAGAGAGCAAGGGAGAAAGATCTCGGCTCATTTGTTGTCGTCGTCATCTCCGTCATCGTCATCGTCCGAGTTCTCGCTCAACGGGCTATTCACCCGCGGCCTCGGCGTCATGACCAACACCCCAAACACCTCGATGTCAAATCTGGGAATACCCGAGGCGCCGCGGAACAGGGCCGACAGGTCGTGCCCGAAGCTCGACACCTCGTACACTTCGCCGCCCAGGGTCACGCGGCGCAGCACGGCGCGCAGGCTCAGCGAGTCGGTCGGCGCGAACGGCGGTGGTGGCACGCCCGGTTGCGCCGGGTCGATGAAGCCTGCGGGCCGCAGACGGGCTTCGGTCAGGGCCATCTGGCGGAGGGCCTGCTCCGAGGGCGCGACCTGGACGAGCATGTTCTTACGGCCGCGGCCGGCCCAGCTGATGTTGAGCAGCGCAGGGACGAGACGCGGGGGCTTGGGGCCTACGTTGGCAGGCGGCATCATGTTGCGCGGCGGTGGCGGCGGCGGCATCATGACCGGGCCCGGCGGCGGAGGCACCCGGGCCAGCGGCGGCGATCGGGCTCCCACCCATCCCGGCAGTGGGCCCCGCGGCGGCGGGTGCGACGGTGCCGGGCCTGGGGAACGCCACCCCACGGGCGGGAAGCGACGAGGCGATTGCATGACGACTGGCTCTGGCCGGTCCGAGTCTGAGTTTGACCCGTCATCGTCGTCGTCGTTGTCACTGTGCTTCTCATTGGCATCGTCCGAGCCTGAGCACCTCCTCATCCTCCTCCCGCTCACCGCCTCGCCCGCCACAAAGCGACTGCGACGCTGTTCATGCTCACGCCCTCTCCCACGCCCCCGCCTGTTCCTAAGCGAGTCATCCGAGTCAGGTGCCGCCTCGTCCTCGTCCTCGTCCTCGCCTTCGCTGGACGAGCTGCAGAGAGCGACGACGTCGGACGGAGCACTGGCCACACCGCCTCGGACCGTCTTGGCGGCCGCTGGAGGGTGGCCGAAGCCGATGGTGGAGATGTGCTGGTGCGTCGCCAGCGCCGACTTGGCATGGAGCAGCCTCAGCGCGTTATGCGAGTCACCCGCTTTCTCGCTGAAGACGTGGCTCTGCCGGCCGGCCTCGGTCTTGATGAGGTGGGCGTGCCAGGTCCCTGAGGGGTCTCGCGAGTCGATGATATCAACTTCTGCCTTGGGGCCGAGGATGAAACGAGCATTACCTACAACTCCATGTTAGCCACGACGGTAATAAGAAGCAATGAACCAGCACGAGCGAGAGAAGAAGGTGGACGATTCACGGGATGTGGACGCACTTAGGGTAAAGTCTCGGTGGTATAAGTCGGAATCCAATGGAGGCGCCATGCTAGACGTGGGGGTTCTGGATGAATGGGGTGCCAAAAAGGACAGAGTCATCGAGAAGAGGCGTTTGGGTTTGAAAAGTGAAGAAGAAGAAGTAGACGGAGAACAAGGTGTACACGGCTGGATCGAGTTCCTGAAACCGATATGAGATGGCTCGTTTTGTGGACAAAAGTGCTTCAACCAGACGGGGGAAGTTTATTATATCACGTAGCTCGCGTGTGGCTGTCTCCCAGGCCTCGAAGCACTATCGAAGGCCGTCGGGAAGGGCTGGGAGACAAGGGCGGCCCGGGCTTGCGAGGATGGAAAGTAAGGCGGACCATGGAGTATGTGGTGTCAAGCCCAATCGGCATCTGCGTGTCTCTGACTGGAACTGTGTATGTATGCCGTGCCAACGGGGTGTGGGAGTGTGGGTGGAGAGTGAGGGGGGCTGGGTAGACAAAGTGGACGGACAAGTTGCAGGATCCCGTCGTCCATGACTGACTGATCAGGCTCACTCTCTCTCTCTCCTCCCTTGTTGCCTCGTTTGTCCAAGTGTTTTTCTTGTATCGTGTGTCTGTATCAGGGTGTATGTGCGTGTGTGCGTGTGTGCGTGCGTGTGCGTGTGCGTGTATGTCTGTGTCTGTCTGCCCGTGTTTGTGTCCGTATGTGTCCGTCTCTGTGTGCATAGTCCCTCACTGGCCGCTTTCGTGAGAGAGTCCCAGTGGCGTACCATACCATCACGAGATGATGCCTCCTCCCTGCCTCCCTCCACCCCAGAGGCCCGGGCCGACGCACATCTCCCGGTTCTGTCCTAATGCCTTACAGCCAGCCCTCATGCGTCTGTCTGTACCCGCTCTGGCGCTCGGTGAGTGACTGCAAGCGAACGTGGTGCAAATCCACAAGCCGCCCGTGCCATGTAACAGGTCATTCTCTCAGGCAGACGCCCCCAGATCTCCGGATCCGACTTCAGGCCGAGATGCTTGCTCACCAAGGCCGGAATGCCTTCACCAACCAAGAGCCTCAGACTGGGGTTTCTTTTTTTCTTCTTCTTTTCCACCGTGTCTCACCTTGCTGCAACACATTCATGCCATTTCCGCCTGCTCTCTGTCATTCTTGGCCCGAGGCCTCCGAAACCGCGGCGCTGGCTGGCTTCCTGCAATCAAACAAAAACAATCATCCATCCATTCGTTCCCATGGTTAGGTTTTGGGGGCGACATTCCCTTGTCCTATCCATCGCTCGCCCTAACAAAAATGATTGGCTCTCAGCCAATTCCGAGCCGGCGGGAAATACGGGAGCATCCCAGCTCCTCAAAGCCAGGATCCACCAATTTCCACCGAGCTCCGTGCCCCGGACACCTGACAGCGCTTAAAAAGATGAAAGCCTCAGGCGGCGATCGACAACGCCCCCTTTGGTGGAACTTCTGCTTCCGGCCTTGTTTTGTGTTGAATATAGCTTCAACTTCCTAGCTTCGACTTCCTAGCTTGCTACACCTCCCAGCCGGGTCCGGCATTGTCGTCGAATCCTGCCCTTTTTCAGCATGTCTCGGCCTGTATTTTCTTTTTCTGCGTCTCCGTCTCGTCGATCGCTGTGCCCTGCCTCGTCTTCGGGGGGTTTTCTCGGGGCATATTACTTCCCAGCCTGGGATCGCCATGCTTACTTCTTATCCAAACAAAGAAACCGGGTGTGACGAGTAAGCAAGGTCTTGCTTGTCTAGGTCGCAACGCTCCGTCGTGGCTAGGCAGAGTGAGCCAAGCATCAAGGACACGGCCATGGAGGGGGAGGCAAACCATAGTCGTCTTATATTCTAAAGGTATCTTACATACTCCATAGTCGCTTCAGTAATTGGTCTGAAGCCGCTCGAGTCGCGCCGTAACCGCTTCGACCAGTGCTGTCTCGCGCGAGAGCAGCCCTTGAACCTGTTGCATCTTCGCTCGTCGGATATCCTGCGGGATCCTCAGCTCGGCAGGAGGCGCAGCGCCGTCTCCCTCCTCCGTCTTCTTCAATGCCTCCACCTCCGCCGCTAGTTCTTCCTGTAATTTCTTCACATCTGATAGACGCTTCCATAGCTGCTTCGATGACTGTGCCTTGTTTGCCGCCGCAGGTCCAGGTCCAGGTGCCGACACGCTCGCCTCTAGCGTCCTCACCTCCTCCACAAACGCGCGTTCTTTGGACGACAAGTCCCGAGTGGTCGCCTTGCCTACAATCTTCCGCAGGTTCTCCAGTCGTTGTGTAAGCGCTCCTTGCCGATCCCTTGCCGCCACGATCCGCCGATCGTACATGGCGTTGTCAGCCTCCCCATCGCGGTGCGCTCCATTGATTGTGTCGATCTTGCCCTTGACCTCATTGGCTTTCATCACCTGCTGCCTCAATTCCGTCTGCAACAGCTCACACCGGCGGAACACCTCCGCCGCCGCCATCCCCAGCTTATGCGTCTCATCTGCCAAGACCTTGTGTGCGTCGGTGAAGATCTGGAGAGTCAGAGGGCTCAGCCTCACTTCCTGATTTACCACCGTCTTGTGACGTGACGTGCGAAGCCGCTCTAGCAACGTGGGCAACGCCGATCCCTCGTCGAACGCGTGAGATGGGTTGAACACCGGGCGCGGTTCGTAAAAGTCCAGGGGCGCCATACTTGCTTCTCGCTCATGCACAGGGCTTTCCTGTCGGATAGGGGCAAGATCAACCTCGGGCGTCTCGAAAGTTAGGGCAATCGGGTCATAAGGCGTGGCTGATAGGAGAAAGTACCCGACATCAGGGTCCCGGATGACATTAGCGGCTGCCAAGGGGACTGCAACGTCGGCAGTTGGCTGCGAGTAGAGCCTATCTCTCGAAGACTGCGAGTTGACCAGAAGCCCGATTCTGAAATCAGTACCGGCTTCCGAGTCCCCGCTGAGCTCGCTCTCCAGACGGAAGATCCACGAGGTCAGCGAAATGAAGGTAATGGCCGCATGATGGGTGACGAAGAAGTTGTAGCGCGACATGGCGTCCGAACTGAACACGGGCCAGCTCTCCTCGTTGACCTCGACGGGGCTCATTGTGTCAATGGCCTGGAAGGAGAGGAGAGAATGGGGTTCGGACTCAGCCAGAAGACGGCCGAGCTTGGACTTGTTCTTGGGCGGCAGCCACTGGGCTTGCACGCCCTCAAGGTCCAAGTAGACGCGAACTTGGCCACTCGTTGAGAGCAGGCAAATCACTGTTAGAGACAGTCCCTCCTGGTCGCCGTCATCCATGTCCAGGTCTTCGTCCTCGCCCATCATGAGCTCCTCGGTCTCCGTCTTCTTGCCAATAACCAATATGTCGGTGATTGAGGTGTCCAGTTCATCGCCAGTTTCGGGGTCAGATTGCAGCTCGAAAGGGCCCTGGAGACGAGGGATAACACCCGGGCGAGAAGGCCGAGTGTAGATTTCGGTAATCGGGTCCCCAATGCGGCCATCAACAATCTGAGGCTCTTGAGAGTCGAGCTCGCCCATCCACTCCAGCTGCTGCTGGGCAAGAAGCTTCTCGTGCTCCCCAATCTCGGGGTCGTCCTCGATGCTGGCAACCGTGGTGACAATCGATACCGACAGAGACGGGATCAAAGTAGGCGGCGGCGCCCATTTCTGAGGTAGCAGAGGGCAAAGCGCGTACACGTCGCCCTCCCGCATAGCCACCCACAAAGTCATCGGATTCCATCCGCCAGCTCCCTTAGTAGAAAAGCCAGCTGCAGCAACCTCCATCTCGAACGAATCAGGTGAGAAGGACTTGTTAGTGGCCGAGGCCGAAGCAGAAAAGTCCTGTTCGAGCGTCGTACCATCCACCAACTTCTTCAGGTCAACCGAGGTGGTAGGCGAATCGAACGACCACCGGTCGGTAGAGGATAGCTCCCAAACTCGCACAATGGCATCGGCGGTGACTGTAACAATGCAGGAGCCGTTAACTCCAAGCGGATGCCACATGGCCGATACGATGGGAGACCGAGAAGTGACATGAGTGGTCGGTCCCAGAGTGAAGATCTTGGGCTTGAGAGGTCCCGCATCTTCACTCGTCAAATGCGAAGGATCCGGCAGAATGCAAATGTGCACCGTGTGGGTTGTGAGAATCGCAAGGTAGTTTGCGTTAGGAGAGATGATAAGTTGTCGAATGTCGTCGGCGACGGGGGTTTTAATGGTCTGTTTACTTGGTCAGTTTCACGAGCTTAGGCGGATAACCAACGTTCCAACTGACCCTCAATCCAGCTGCCGACTCCAAGGCAGCGTCTCCGTCTGCTGACTGGAACGAGTCCTCACGCTTGACCCGAATACCCTGCGTCGACCTGCTCCTGGAGTGTCGGTTCGCCGTCCAGTTCTCCTTCAAGTACGCCAGATCACTCCAGCGGATCTCGCGTCCAACAGCAACGAACACCTCGGTGCCACGGCGAGCAATGGTCCGGCGCGGGCCGGCGATGGGCTTCTTCTTGGATCCGAAGGCAGGCTCCAGGCTGCGCGACCGGGACGTCTCGGGGGCGGGCTCGAACAGACGGTGGCCGGGGGCATTGCTGGACAGCCAAACGGCCGAGTAGCTCTTGACTTTAGGCATGGCGAGAGAGCGCCTCAAAGAGGGCTAGGACAGCTCAGGGTATGCAAGGGGCGCCGGCCGCGGGTTCGATTTGTATTCCCTGGAGTTTCGGGGGGTGTAGAAGGTGGTTGCTCTGCGGTGAGCAGCGACGCGCGATGAGCTTCTGTGGAAGTTTTTTTTAGGTGTCAAAGAGTGAAAGCTGCTGGACGAGGCTAGACGGAATCTCTGGGAGGTTGGTACGCAAAACAGCGTTGCGGTTGCTGTTGGGACCGGTTGCTAGTGCCAGGACGTGCATTCCCCTGTAGCCGCCTGTGGCTCAGCGGCAGGTACAGCTCCACCGCCACGCAAAAAGGCCCCGTCGCCATAGGCTCCCAGGCCTGAACAGCCGCATGAGCGCCTAGACCCGCCGGATCGCCAAGCTCCAAGCCAGCCTCGCGAGCCTGCAACACCACCAAGGACCATCAAGCTCAGCGCAAGTCTTTCCATCTGTACAGCTTCATTCCGTGGCCTCTCACAAGAGGAGCTCCAACTTCGTTCACCAATCCCGCACCGCTCCAAACCCACGGCACCATGAGACCCAACGTGCGCAGCACCGTCGAACGCCTCGACAGGCCCAGCGCCTACTACCAGAGCCGGGTATTCCACCCTCACCTTCCCTCCCATTGCGCAATTGCTCACAACCTCTCAGAACAAGCGAAGACGCGACCGCGACGACGATGAACACGCCGAGCTACCCTCCGAGCCTACGGCCGACCCTCTAGCCCATGCCACCACCCTCTACGTCGGCAACCTGTGCGTTTCTCTCTCCATGAAGCGCCCCACAAGGACGACAAAGCTAACCGGCCCATGCCCTTCGCAGGTCCTTCTACACGACCGAAGAGCAGGTCTACGAGCTCTTCTCCAAGTGCGGCGAGATCAAGCGCCTCGTCATGGGTCTTGATCGGTTCAACAAGACACCTTGTGGTTTCTGCTTCGTCGAGTACTTCACCCATCAGGACGCCCTTGACTGTATGAAGTACATTGGGGGCACCAAGCTCGATGAACGCGTTATCCGCACCGATCTCGACCCGGGTTTCGAGGAGGGCCGCCAGTACGGACGTGGAAAGTCAGGCGGCCAGGTCCGCGATGAGTACCGCGAGGACTTTGACGAAGGGCGCGGCGGAGTGGGCAGGGCGATACAGCATGAGCCAACGAGCACCTACGAAGAGGAGATCAAGCCTCCCAGGTAAAGGGATATCCATCTGGGGGTGTTGGTAGATTTGATACCCTTCAAGTTCAAAAGTCGTTTTTCTGTTGTTCTTAGTTGTGCCAGGGCTATATGGTCTACATTGACGTATAATCGATCCTTAATTGGCCTCTTTCCCATTCAGCAGGCAATGAGCGCTCTGGTCTAATTCTACACTGCGCGTTGGACCGCCGTCCCTGTCTTTGTGCCTTGAAAATTCGGCAGCGTATATGTCGTGAGATGTCGTGTTCCGTAGTTAAAACAAGGTGTTGTACATGGAACCGTTCCGCCGTAAGATAAGTGCATTGTGCGCCGCTTCCCATTCGAATCGCAACCCGCAAAAGTCCCTCTCCCATCCATCTTCGTCCATCCTAGTAGCCGGGGGGGTTGATTCGCTGCGAAACTCTCGTCCACTTGGGCAATTCTGTTCCCAGTCGTCAGTACTTCCACCCAGTGCCCTTTCCAGCTCCCAGAGCTTAAACGTACTGTGGATGCCCTTGCGGTAGCGCTTGGAATACCTGTCGAACATGGTGTATTTGTCCTTGGGCAGCATCTCCTCCTCAGTAGGCATCTCGGCCTTCCACCGCTCGAGGGCCTCGAGTGTTTGGCCGTTCTTGGCGAGGGCAGCGTCGACGGTCGCAACGACGCTGTCGACAGCGCGGAGACGCATGCGATGGCGGCGCTTCTGGAACTTGGACATCCTCCAGGGAATCTTCCACAGGAGGCCGCCCGATAGCGGGTTCGTGATGCGGAAGGGGCCGAACATGGTGTGGGCTGGTTCGTGGGTGCGGAGGGGGGGTTCTAGGTGTGAGGCTTGCGGGACTGACGTGAACTTTTTCCCACCTCAGCTTTGTCGGCTGCGGCCATTGGGGTAAGTTGGAGCCGCGCCGCGGATTGCCGCCCAGCGCTTGTTGGTTTCCCGGGGGTGGTGGAGCGGAACATTGTGAGCCCCGAATCCGGTGGGGTGCAGTGGGGGTGTTCAAGGACTCCTAAGGGACCACTAAAGAGGTACCTATCTAGAAGCAAGTATACAGTGGCTGAACAGTCTGAACAGCTACTAATCCGACCCAGCGAGCGAGGCCATCGCCAAAACACCACGACGACACAGGAGACCGCCCAGCCCGAACCCAGCCGCCGATGCGGAGCGCAACACGATGAGCTACTACTTTGCCATTGTCGGCAACCAGGACAACCCGCTGTTCGAGTATGAGTTTGGAACCTCCAAGCAGGGCGGCGACGGCCAGTCGCGCTTCACCGACCAGGTCCGGCACCTGAACCAGTTCATCCTGCATTCGAGTTTGGACATCGCCGAGGAGGTGCAGTGGTCGCATGGCCAGATGTGAGTCGCCATAGTACTGGGATGCTTCTTCTTGGCCTAGCTAACCCTGCTTTCTCTCTGCGCAACCAGGTATCTCAAGTGCATCGACAAGTTCTTCAACAACTACATCTCCTGCTTCGTCACCGCCGGCAACGTCAAATTCCTCCTACTACACCAACCTATCGTCCCGACATCCAGCAGCTCGTCGCGGTCATCGACGGCCATCGGCGCCAACCCCACGAGCCCGGCAACCGAGGAGGCCATCAAGATGTTCTTCACCGAGGTGTATGAGAACTGGGTCAAGGCCGTCATGAGCCCTTTCTACAAAGCTAACATGGAAGTCCGGAGTCCTATATTCCGTACCAGAGTGGCAGCGGCGGGACGAAAATATTTGTAATTAAACTTATGATACCAAGATCAAGATCTACTGCGCAATTTACTCATCCTCCGAGTCAAGCTCCTGTGAACCTACAGCGTGCCACGACACTCTTTACGCGACTCCAATTTAACATGCACATGACGCGTCTTAGATTCAACATGGCGATTCAAATCAATTGTGGTATTCATTTCGGTAGGTCGTCTTCCCTGACGCCTAATAATATCGTGACCGATGCCCCAACGCCATAATCAAATACATCCTTCCATGCCATGTGTGTAATTCTTCCAACAGCCAGCCAGTCCAACACAAGAGCGCAGAATGAGTGCACTTAACCACCGAAACCGTAGAGGGTGCGGCCCTGTCGCTTGAGAGCGTAGACAACGTCGAGCGAGGTGACGGTCTTGCGCTTGGCGTGCTCGGTGTAGGTGACGGCATCACGGATGACACCCTCGAGGAAGGTCTTGAGAACACCGCGGGTCTCCTCGTAGATCACTAAAGGCGGGGTTAGCTGTTGAAAGAACGATCAAGAGGAGAGGCAACTCACTGGCAGAAATACGCTTGACACCACCACGACGAGCGAGACGTCGGATAGCGGGCTTGGTAATACCCTGGATGTTGTCACGAAGAATCTTGCGGTGACGCTTGGCACCACCCTTGCCGAGACCCTTTCCACCCTTGCCGCCTGTTGATGGTTAACATCGATGCTCAAAGTCCCGATATATGGTATAGCGACGCGCCATGCCATCAGCAGCCACGGTCCGTCAAGGGATGACCAACACGTAACAGCGATGCCATGAGGACAAGCAAGTGGAGAGAAAGTACTTACGTCCAGTCATGATGAATGTAGTAAAGGTTTGATGAAATCAAGTAGATGTTGTCGCGTTGATGCGATGGCGTGGGGATAAAGACGCGTTTTGGGGGGGTGTTATGATGCAGCCTGAGTGGGAGGCGGAGGAGTAGAAGGGAAAACGCTGGTTGCGGGGGGCGCGAGGGGGGAGAAATAAATACGCGCTGGCAATCAGTAAGACCAGGCCTGCGGGATCAGTAAAGGTCCAGCAGCTCCCAAAGCGTAAAAGACGTAAATAGGCGCCAAAAATCGAAAAATCGGAACGCGCCCATACCGCTTTGGGATGGTCATGCTGTGGCACCGTGCTCCCGCGCTGCTGCAGCTTTTGCGGTGCTCACCCGGGGGAAACGGAGCCCTGTTGACGGAATCGTGATTTATTGGTTGGCTGGTACGGATGCGGCCCCGGTGATCCCGTGTCTGCTTTTCTGATTGGCTGCTGGCTCATTGTTGCACATTTCCTACATTAGGTACGTAGGGATTCAGGAACAGCACTCAGGTGACCATCTAGGTATCTAAGGAGGGCTTAGGCATCACATCAACGAACCCTCAACCAGTTGTCTATTCATGTCTACAGTCCGTCCCATGGCAGCCAGTCTGGAATCATAGTAGCCACGAGCCTGTTTAGGCTGTGACTGAGAGACTCTTCAAGGTCGCACGCATCCCCCCAAGAAATGTCCGTGCAAGCTGCTGCTGGTCCAACCTGTTCCAAAATTCTACGTAATCTAAGCTCAATGTCCTTCGTGAGAGTACCGTCAGCCGTGGCCTTGTATTCACAGTCTCAAAATCCCTCAAACCTCGGCCGTGGTTCGCCAGGAGCGGAGAAAGAAGTCATTATGGCATCATGCATCTCTCAGTCGCGTCTCCGTCCATCCCACCATCCTTGGCCCATGTCCTTGACTCAAGGCAGCCATAATCATGCGCATGAATGTTAATCTAGGCAATCGAGCAACCGGGTTGATAAGGCTGCACTCAAGTACCGTCGTTTCCCGCGGTCACCTTCATACGCACCATATCACTACATCACTCGTTCACATCCAACCCAACGACACATACTCTGAATCCCATCAGTCCATCAGCTCTTCATTGTCTAGGTACCTATCTCCATGATCGTACCCCGTTGTCCCTCGGACTCCCATCCGCCGCTATCCTTAATATACAAGTGCTACAACGCATGCTTCGGTACCTATACACAAGAAGCCCGCAGTTCCATTTCCCTCCCAAAGTCCCAGCCGACAAAAGCAGCCCGGCTGTGCCGAAAAACGCCGATGCCATGCCACATGTTCTCATGCCATCCATCACGTTTGCCTTGCACCGTGTTTTGATATCTGTCCGACCTGCCCCATGTAACAATGGAAGTCGCACGCAGACGTATCCTCGATACCCTCGACGGCGCAAGTCCACCCATTCCCTACTTCCTTGCTAGGCCTTTTCCATGCCATAAAAATAACTTATCAAACGGACCGAGGCTATCCATTACGACCCTCGATCCTCACGATATCATGTCGTCATGGAGTCGTCCATCGCCACATCTTCCTCGAAACTCTCGATCGCTTCCTTGATCTGCTGGCCCGCCTTCCAGAACGTTAGTACAATGCACGAAACGGAAACGAACGGCGTTTCATGACTTACCTTTGGGTCTAGTGCGAGAGCAATGGTGAAGTGCCGGACTGATAGTTGCTTCTCGCCTGTTCTCCTATACAGCCGGCCGAGCAAGAAGTGCACTGTCGCCTCATCAGGCGCCAGGTCCCTCAAGACTATCAACTCCTTTTGTGCCGCCTCCAGTTGGCCCACGGCAAGTAGCGCTCGAGCTTTCTTGTACCGCACATCGGCCGCTCGAGGCGCCAGCTCCACGGCTTTGCTGTACGCCTGCAGGGCTGGCATGATCTGCTTCTGTCTCTCCAGGATCGTTCCCATACAGCAGATCAACACTGTATTGTGGGGGTTGATGGTCTGGGCAGCATGGAAGTGCGTGTACGCCTTGTCATAGGCGCCGAGGCGCTCTTGAACTCTGCCAATGCCATAGTAAGCGTTGTAGTGGCGTTTATCAGCCGATATCGCCTGTCGATATGCGGTGAGAGCTTTGTCGTATTCTTCATTGGTGAAGTGTTCATGTCCTTGCAGTGTGAATGCGTAGGCGAATTTAGGATCCAGTTGCGTCGCCCGCTTGAAGCAGCGTAGGGCTTGCTCATGATCGCGGGCCAACGACCAAGCATTGCCCAAGGCGCACCAGGCTTGGGGAGAGTGCCAAGACGAGTCGACGAGCTCATGGGCCAGGAACGAGAGATCCGTCTCACGCCTTAGATGCCAGAGAATGGTCGAGTACACCTCCATATCCTCCAGACGAGACGGCGCTTGAACCCGCATCCTTCTGAAGAATTTTTCTGCCTCCGCATACGAGGCCTGTTCGTAATGGGCTCGGCCCATTTGCGCCAGCACCCATGGTGTGTTTTGTTGCGTCGGAGGAAGCGACATGAAGGCCTGCAAACTGTCCTGACACTGGTACTGAGAAAACGAGTAATACCCCGTTGCGATCTTCTTGGTGAGATCGAGAATCCACTTCAAGGCCTCTTCTTGCTTGATGGTGTCCGACTCTATCGTCTTCGGCGCAACGGGTTGAGGAGGAGCCTCTTTGGCCTTCGTCATCTCTCCGTGGTCCACATCGACATGGGCGTCCTCCAACGGCTTACGGTTTCCACTGACGACCCGTCCAACGTTGGAACCACTAGACCCAGGTCGGACAATTCGAGAAGAAATCGGGGGTCGAGCCTTCTTTAGCTCTCGTCCGGCCGACGCTCCTATAGTTGCAGCCGAGTTGGCTCTTGTTGACGGCTTGAACAGGTTGAGCCTCGCGCTCCTCCTGGTCCCAGCCTCTTCAGAGTGCCCTGGGCGCGGCACAGGGTGTCCTGATACTGTGCGCTTCCTCTCCACTGCCGGGATTGCTGAGCGTAGTATGCCGGTCGGGGGGTTTGGAACATCCGTCATCATAGGGTCAGCGCCCTGGTCGTGTCCCTTCTCTTGCGCTCTGGTCAACCGTTTCGACGTTAGCCGATAGTGCATCCTCGGCGGGGCCTCTTGGCCTTGTTCTAGATTGTGTACATTCCGTGTCCTCCGAGGTGGTGCGTGGGGAGGTTCGTGTGTGTTGGTGGCGCGGGTTGTCGGTACCTCTAGCGACTGCGATGGTCCAGGGGGAGTCTCCATGCCGTCCGAGCCAGTATTGCTATTCGTCAAAGCTGCATTTCTTGACCTGGCTGCTTGGATTTTGACCATGAAGTCGCTGTTGTCTCCATGGTCCCCGAAACCGTCGCCATTGGTCATCTCGCGGATTGTGGGAGACACATTGGCGTTAAACGGATCATTCCCCATGTCCGTAATAGCATGTCGCTGCGACCTCTTTGAGGGGACATCTATGGAACTTGACGATGAGCCATCTCTCGATTCAGAAGCTAAACTGGACTCCAGGTCGAAATTTTGCAGCAGCGAGTCGCTCACTTTGAAAATGTTGGGCACCCGGACAGCAACGCCCATGTCGCATAGTGCGGTGAATGCATCCCACATGAGCGGATTCAGCTTCAGGGCTTCTTCGAAGCAGCTTATAGCCTTCTTCTTATCATCGTAGTCGCGCTGTAGCTTTCCCAGCAGGCAAAGCACAGCAGAGGCATCTGGTAGGCCTGCTCGAGACGTTGCACTGTGCTTGCCCATGTTGGCCTTGGACGACCATAACCCTCGCGACTTCTCCAGCGCAGTGATGCCATCTTTGTGCCGCTCCAGAGCCATGCAGGCTTGCGCAAACACCCATGCGCATCCCAAGTGAACTCCTCGGTAGCCCATGGGCTTGCTGACATCGTAGGCGGATCGGTAGTCGCCGAGGCGCAGGTGACATAGCGCATAGAGGTAAGGGGATTCGCTGGACTTGGGGTCCTGGGCGGTCAGCCGCTCGGCGAAGAAGAGGGCATTTTCGTACGAGGAGTTGTCGAGGTGGTAGTAGATCGTCTGTCGCAAGAGACCACTGATGGCTGTTGGGGTGGGCGCCATGCTGGATTTTGCAGTTCGTGAGGTTGGGGGGTGATGAGGGTGATGGCGCAGACGGAATGGGCTAGCGACGTGTACAGGCCATGGGACAGTTGGGAAGAAAAGAAGAGGAAGCGATCAATGGTGGCCCAATCGACTCGCGAGACGAACTCGGCTGGTTTGTCGGGGTTCAAAGGGGTTATTGTCGTTGTCTGTCGTTGATCGTTGCGCGTGGCGGGGAGTCGATTCGAAAGAAAACAAAGGCTCTTTCGGTGGCGGTTGTGGTCGAAGGCCGTCAACACAACTCCGCCAACAGGATTATAAATTAGCGAAAGGGGGGCGATTTCGGTCCCGGTTTCCCAGACGGAAGCGCCGAAGACAAGCAGCGTCGCGAGAGTGAAGCAAGGAAGCAAAGAGACGTGGACACGGAGTCGTGAGAGCGTCGGCGGCTCCAAGGTCGGTGGTGAAGGAGAACGGTGGGTCCGGACGAACAATGGACATGGACGGATCGGCGACAGAAAAGACGACAAGCTCGACTACCAGCAGGACCGAGTGTGATGAGAGAAGCGGCACATGGTCTGGCGCAGCGACAGCAGCAGGACCACA
The DNA here is from genome assembly GCA_001305505.1 of Neonectria ditissima. Lineage (NCBI taxonomy): Eukaryota > Fungi > Ascomycota > Sordariomycetes > Hypocreales > Nectriaceae > Neonectria > Neonectria ditissima. The sequence continues at coordinate 1,826,979 of LDPL01000040.1, read as the reverse complement.
GCGAAAGGAAGCCGTAGGGTGAATGTCGAGAGTGCGGCGGATGTGGATGCGGATGCGGATGCAGTGGTCGTGGTGGTGACGGCCAGGCGCGCACTCTCGAGTTGTTGTGGTTCTGTTGCCTTGATTGGGTGTGGCGCGCAGCCAGAGCAGGGTGTGTCTTTGCCGAGCAACAGGACAACGCCTGCAGGAGGGAGACGGGAGTGTGCTGGGGATACTTCTGTACCTGCGCTAGAGCCGCCGGCCAACGAGGTACCTTCTGGACGTCGACCGGTTCTGCCAGCCAGCGGCGGTGATGTGACGGTACTAACAGATTCCACTTAGGACAGAACAGAAGGAAAACACAGCCAGGAATATCCCAAAGTCCTAGCCTAAGTCTCTTCACTTTGAAACTCGCTACTTCGACGAGAAAAGAATTTCACGTGGAGAATTCAGTGCTTCACCGACAACATGCATGAAAGCATACAAGCCTTCCCTTACAACGCACATTGCAGCGCGGTGCCGCCCAATCCTCCATCCCCCGCCTGCTCCAGCCGCCGGCGCCGCCATGGAGCCTCTCAGCCACCCGATCCTGCTGTGTTCAGTGTACCGCCCGCTAATTTCAGTCCCTCCTCCACTGGAAGCTTCTGTGTCGGACCCCACGGGCGGGAGAGGTTAAGTGGCGCCATGCGCTTGTGAGGTCGGGTGCCTCAACCTTTGGTTCATCCGCACGCCACAATTTGGCCTCGCTGTTCACAACGACTTTCTCACCCTCATTCTCACCCACCCTCGCTCTATCCCTCCCGCTTATCCCGGCGACATCGCCCGGTCCGCAGCCCTCAACTTCTGTACCCATTGGCTCATAATTGCTCACACGCTGCCCCAAGCTACGCCATGGCTCAAAAAGCAAAGAAGGACCGCGCAAAGTCCAACGCGGCCTCCCTCAACAGCCTCCACATCGGCTCCCTCATCGTCAACGGCCTCTTCCTCCTTGTCCATTTTATCTTCCGTCCCCGGTCCCTCTGGCTATACGGCCTACTCTCCACCCCGGCGCTCATCTGCCAGTATGTCCTCGAAGTCTCAGGCCGGCCCAAGTATGATCCGGCCACCAAAGCGCTCCGCTCCGCTGGTGAGGACCTTGCCGCCGCTGGCCTGACCGAGTACATGTTCGACGTCATCTGGGTCACCTGGGCATCTGCCATCCTTGCCATCCTCTTCGGGAACTGGGGATGGCTTCTCTGGGCCGCCGTCCCCGCCTACGGCTTCTATCTAGGCCAAGGCCTGCTTGGCATGGGCAAGCAGAAGATGGGCGAGATGCAAGCTCCCAGTGAAGCTGCGCCTCAGGGAAACCGCAGGTCGAGACGAGCCGCCTAGGAAATTCTCTCTACTATTCGTCGGCTCTCTATCTGCGAATTACCTGGCGATCCGGTTCCGACCAACTTCTATCTAGCTGCTTCGCGTAAGCCGCTCTCCCGTCCATCGCTCCAACGTGTCGTCATCGACGTTCCGCACCAACACGTGGATATGCTCCAATGCGCGCACACTCTGCAGAGCAACCCAATTCTTGAACCACACAACCCGGTCCCCTCCGTCTGGTCCGAGGCTGTCGGCAAAGTACCTCTTGATGAAGGCCGCGCACAAGGCTCTACTCTCAGGTGTCATATCTCCAGTTTCAGGGTCGGTAGGGATCCCAGTACGCAACCACACAACAATGTGCCGGATCTCCGGGTCAAGTCCATACGGCCAGTCGTTGATCAAAACGCGATAGTCGGAGGTGTCCTCAAACGGAGTGTTGGACGTGGGAGTGAAGGGGGGTGCTCCCCAGACTTTTGGCAAGCGGTTGTCAAGGAGGAACTGGGTCATTGAACCGTATTGAGCTTTGGTTTCCGAGGTCCACTTCATGTATCGGCGCAAGTCAGATGGCTTGCGCTTGAGGACTTGCAGGTCGTTGTTTGCTGCCCGGGGTATTAGTCAGGATACTTTTGATAGGCTTCAACTCGGTCATCCACACAGTGTTTATGAACTGCCTGGTGTTGCAATGCCTTACCAATGATTGCCTTGAGCTCCTCCCAGTCATGAAGGTGAAATTCCTCATCTGTCTGCGACAGAACCCACTTGTCCACCTCTGTCAGCGGAAACGGTGACTCCTCTGGCGGCGCCTCACCCATGTTGCCGTGCAGTTGCTGATGGTGCGTGAGGGGAGTGGGGTCAAGTAAAATGTTGAGAGTGTCGAAGGATTGAGTTCACACACAGATCAAGAGCCTAGACAAGCAATCGTCACGGCGTAAACAATCAGCCTCTGGTAGTAATAAAGTGATAGGTCTTGGAGATTGCAGGGAGGTCCTAGCATGTGAGGGTTCCCCAGACTGCGTGCAACAATGCCACAGTCGACATGCGGTGTAAGGAAGCGATCGCTTATGTCAGCCTCGACACGCCAAGCTTGAATCATCTCCTAAAGCAACGCTATCCATCTCCTCAACTACTACGTACGTCAATAATCCATCTTTTCCAGAATACCACTCTTCCAATGCATTGTTGGATTGTAGCTTCTTGACATACCTCTGGTGGAAACGTTGAGTTGAGCCAACACCTTCCAATCCTGCGTCACCCAAATAGCTATCGGCCCCTCCATCCGACCACTGTTTCCAACCATGATCCTCGGCCCCATCAGTCTCATCGACTGCCTCGTCTTCTGCCTCTGCCTGCTACCGAAGCTCTTTTGGGATGTTGGAGTCATCCGAACTTTTATTGTGGGCATAACGACTCTGCCGTTTCTCTGTTCGTCATACCCAATTCCTCTGCTCCATCTGCCTCCAGCGGTTGCATAGGATTGGCACGCTCACATGTCAGACAGTGCTCGAGTTACCCTACCAGCTTATCCATGAGCGGTACTTTATCCACCCAAGTCAACAGACCGCATTCGTTCAGGGATCAACTTTGTTTGAGGATTTCGTTGTCCGCTGCGTGCGGTATGCGTTCAAATCCATCCCAGCCCATGTGTCAAGGGTTTTCTTCTCCAAGCCCGTTGCACTCGCATTCCTCCGGTGGCGGATGCTCCGTCATGGCTACCTAAGATATCCGGCGTCTTGGAGGGAGTACGTTATCGGTGAGGTTTGTACTCCAACACACTACGCAGGAAAAACGCAAAGGCCTAACAGTGTGCAGGGAAGTGTAAAAGCCAAGGGCATCTGGCTTATGCCCCGACCTGAGATCCCCCCTGACTTTGTTCTCTACTATGCTCACGGTAAGGCCAACGGATCTTATTGTCACGTTTTAGCTATAGCTAATATGATCCAGGCGGCGGTTTCTGTATGGGGTCAAGCTACTTCTACTTAGAATTCTTGCTGGTGTGGCAGCATCTACTCTTGGAGGCCGGGTTCACCAACCCCGCCATCTTCGCGCTTGAATACACACTGGTGCCCGATGACGTTTACCCCAAGCAGGTGCTGGAGGCGCTAGAGGGCTACAAGCACGTTCTCGAGGTTGTCAAGGACGCCTCCAAGGTGTGCGTTGCTGGGGATTCGGCCGGCGGCGCCCTAATACTGAGCTTATTACTGGAGTTGGGTGCTCAAGCAGACAGTCAAGAGAGAAAGACCAACGCTCATAAGCGGGGAGATCTGGGTGACCGTCACCAGCCACCATTAGCGATGCCGCGTATGGCTACACTAATCTCACCGTGGGTGACTCTCATGTCCAATCTGCATTACGCATCCAAGAGCGACTTCCTAGACCGGCGGACCTTGTGGAAATATGCACATCAATATGCAGGTGACGCCATGCTCCAGCAGCAGCCAGCTTCGCCAGGGAACTGTGTCGACGACAAACTCTGGAGAGCGGCGAGTCCAGAACGGGGCTACTTTGTCATCTTTGGAGAGGAAGAAGTATTTGCACCCGACATCGAAGACTTTGTCAAGCGACAAGCCAAGATAGGCATCGAAGTGGAAGGACAGAAATTCGACGGCGGTATCCATGCGTGGCCGGTGGCGTCACTCTTCTTGTCGAGCACCGAGGACAAGAGATTGCAAGGGCTCAGGGCCGCTGTGAGGGAGATCAGGAAACGGACACTAGAGGTTGCAGAGACGGGAAAAGGGAAGGCGTCATAGTCAGATTAGATCAAGTAAAAAATCATAGACAGGCCCGTAGAGTGGTGATTCAGGAACCAGAGATTGAAACTCGGCTTCGTCGTCACCAGGCCAGCTCCGAAATAAAGGCTCAATTTGTGTCATCAGGAAATGAAAGGGAGGGAAAAGAGTATGGCAACTGTACTTACGTTCTATGCAGCATCAGCCATTGCCTTAAACATCCAGACGTCTCGAGACTGTGTGCTCAAGGTGAATCCGAGATTCCGGCAACGAGTTTCAGGCTCGAACGGGCACCCAGCCATTCATCAGCCGCGTGTCCGCCTATTGTAGTTCGCGGGCACCACAAGCAGGAAGCAGCCGAGGCAGCAACGCGGTTCAGGCACCAGGCTGAGGACGGGATTGATGCGTCAACAACAACGGCTGAGTGAGGAGCCTAGAGCCTGCAGCAAGGCATCCAAGCCGGCTGTGACCGCATGTTCCATCGCGATGCGTGTGCTATTTTCATCCCTTGCTCATCCCTTGCGTGCCAGCGTTTCACGGTGGTCCGGGTGAGGATAATTCAGCGCAGTGCGTTGCACAAGGAGAAATGAGGAGTAGACGTCGACACGAAAATAAAGAGACCCCACCAGAGCGCGAAGCTGCGGACCGCCAACGAGTCACCGACGCGCACCGGCAGCCGGTAACTTGCGAGGTCGATCAGGCTCGCTAGTGCTACTACCCTAGTGAAGGTCCCGGGTGGGATCTTGAAAACAAGGGCGACGATCGTGATTGCGGTAACAAAGCACTTGTCACAAACTTATGAATTGTGGACGGATCGAGGCCAGTCAGTCCAGCAAGGTTTTTGAAGTCGATGTTATTATAGCGAGATCACACAATGTTACCGCAGGTCAAAGCTGCCTGCTTAGATAGGTAGTCACGCAAACTTGTTCCACCATCGACTCATCGAATCGCCCGGGCCTTATTACTTGGAAAACAGTTAAGCAACACGGAAGGAAGTGACAATATGGTATGCACAGTGCGCCTTCCCGATCGGGATGGTGTCCAGTCCCCCCCGTAAACATCTCGCCCACCCGGGCCACCCCCTCCTTCCCCTTGGTTTGGTTTGGGGGGCTCTAGGAGGACGCCAGCATAGTTAAGTATGCCTTCCGGGTGTGTGTCAGGAAGGAGGTGCCCCGCGGCGCGCATATAAACGGCCGGCATTCCCTCCATCCTGCGCCGCCTGCCATTTACCCAGTGCCGGCTGGCCTGTTACTTCTCCCCCGAAAGCTCCGACCGCACCTACCGTGTCGCATCGCGATCGCCTGCCGCCACACCTTGACCGAGACTCACACGCTCACTCCAAACCTCAATCCCAAGCCGTACTCATTATTACTTGACCTCGGGTTGCCTCATATCGACAATCTGGCAGTAACTTCTTGTACTGTTTTACTTTTTTCCCTTTTCTGTCCACGATCCCCCGTTATTCTACTCCCTTGCATAGTGCAACAGTGCAGCTAGCGGCGAAATCCCGCTTACACGCAGTTCCTCCATTACCGAAAGACGGGCGAACAGCGTTGGTTCAACCCACATCTGAACTTCTGGGACAAAGGAAAGAGACGCAGCCAAGGGTCCAGAAACGAGGCTGCGGGGGAATCACAAACAGGCTGCGCCTTCTCGGTGGTTAAGACAACCCACTTGCCCCCAGCCGTTCAATAGACGGATTCTTTCCCTGGGTTCCTTGCTGGGGCTGGTCATCTATACTTATCGGTCCTTGGCTCCATCCCCTTTTCCCTTTCGGGCCAAAGTCGTCTCTTTTGCAGCCAACTGCTTGCACTCCGCCATTGTGCGCCAGCTTGTCTCCTGTGTCGCACAAGAAAAAAGAAGCACTACGAAGCCTGGGCACGCTTCCTCGCGGAGTCTCTGTGAGTTGCAGGTGTGCTTGGCCCGGGGTCAGCTCCATACCAAAACCCGGGTTTTGCCCCACTAAAGGTCACGTCAATCAAACCGCATCGTCATCCCTGGACAAAGGCTGGGCGTTCTCGGTGACCCCGTGGTCCACTACTGCGAGCTTATTAGCAGGCCCCCAAGCCCCTCTTGGACGGTCTGAAGCAGAACAGTCCGTCAGTACCGAGTCTTCCGGCCGATAGCTACTGTATCCCCCTGCAGTAGCTGAGGTATTCCATTCAGTTCCGACCTGTTGAACCAATCTAGACAGGACGCCAAGCAGCCTGCATCTGAAGCCGAGATAGATATCGTCTAAGCCGGACAAGACGCACTATCTCTCGCTCCCGTCCACACATCACACTGCATAACAGGCAACGCTGCACCGCCGCCGCCGCCTCGCAACACAAAGGCACAGAACAGGGCACACACCATTATCATCGCCCTCAGCTTCATTCGAGACAATTCATAAATCACGGCTTTCGACATTGCACGCCCAAGAGGAGTGCACGCACACACTCTAACACGCATCCATCCACCGGCACACGCGCCCACCAAAGGGCCCGGCCCTCCGCCACTCAATCACCGCCGCGCTGTACCTCCGTCACGGGCCCTCGCTGACGTCGATTGCTACGGTTTCTAGCTGCCAAACTCTCGGGAGTTTCAATCATCAAACAAGCCAAAGAACATAAACTCAGTAAGCAAGGCGCAGCTGGGTTCTTTGGTACTTTCGCGCCACTCCCAGGCTGACTAACACCTTCAACCTCGTCGGGACCCACGCCGCGCGCCCCACAGTACTAATCACCACCACCGCCGCCAACTACAAAAAAAATGTCGGCCGACGATGGCTACGCGCCCAAGTCTCCGGACCTCTCATCCTTTTTCTCGGCTGGCCCCACCCAGCCCGCACCGCAACGACTCCATCGTCCACAAGCCGCCAGCAGCCACCTCGACCTCGAGTATAAAGCAGAGCCTCCATCCCACGACGGCCCATCCGCTTCCTCCTACGCTGCTCAGCCCGCTGACCTAAACGACCACAACCACCAACCCCGCTACCACCCACAACCTCAGTATCCACCACCTCATCAAACCATTGTCAAGGCCGAATACCAAAACTATTCGCCGCCACTACAGCACCAATACACCCCCCCTAGCCCAACCCAGAGGCAACCTGCTCATCTCGGCTACGGAGTCCGGCCACTGCTAGGCACACAACCCCAAGAGCACGCGTCGCCGTCGTATGGTCAGCCTTGCGGGGAGCAAAACATATATCCCGTTGTAGCGCCGCCTCACGCACAGCCGTACGCGCCAGGCCTGGGTGTCGTCGCCCTACAACCTCCTCCGAACGCGACGGAAGCTCCCTCCATCGCAGACATGCCTCCACGCAAAGCCCCGCCACCTCCGGCGCCCGAAATCGACCCATCGCCCGTCAGAACCAAATTCCCCACAGCGCGAATCAAGAGGATCATGCAGGCGGACGAGGAGGTTGGCAAGGTCGCCCAACAAACGCCCATAGCCGTCGGCAAGGCGCTCGAAATGTTCATGATACAGTTGGTGACAAAGAGCGCTGATGTCGCCAAGGAAAAGGGCTCTAAAAGGGTCACGGCTCCGATGCTAAAGCACGTAGTCGAGACGGACGAGCAATGGGACTTTTTGCGAGACATTGTCAGCCGCGTGGAGAACGAGAAGGAGGGCAGCAAGGCCAAGGCCAAGCCAGAGAGTTCTAGTGACGAGGAAATGGAAGAACCAAAAAAGCGGACCCGGGGAGGGAGAAAGAAGAAGGCAGCATGAGGCGGTTGCGGAGCGTAGGATGCATTCATGAAGGACACGATTAAGGACGAAATGGCGTTCAAGGGGGTCCGCATACAGCTGGCGTTGGGTGCCAAGAGGGATTCCCGACCTTCCTCTTGCGCAGGATATTTGGCGGCAATTTTACTGTCTCTCGGTTCATTAGATGTGGTTGTTTTTCTTCCATTACTTTGTTAGAGCTATCCTTTGGGCATTGCGTACCTAGCCGGGTAGCACGTCTGCTCTGGACTGCAGTGTACGTTTTTGGAGGTGGTAAATGTTCAAAAAGCCATCTACTCTTCATGTCTGTTCCACTGTTCTCTGTTAATTTCTCAACCATGCAAGAGTATTGACTCACTGTTCAAGGCGTAACACTTTGTCGCTTGTGGCTGGAAGACCTGAATTGGGTTCATGCAAAACTTATCTCATTCGGCAACCACTCGTTCCCACCATTTCATTGACTGATTTACCAATCAAGCCAAGGAGGAGGAGGAAAAAGGAATAAAAAACCATGAAGCGAGAAGCATGTTTCCGCTGAAATCGCAACATAGCTACGCCTGATGAGCATCATAATGCTCCTCAACTAAAGATCGTCCAGTACATAGGTACCTACCCTAGAGCCTGGAGCGGGGGTGCGGATGTAGGTATGGATGTCCGGAGAAAACAACCCCACCCTAGCACTTTGGCACAGCCTGCTCGCAGCGACGTGAGAGCACTGAAGGTGGACGTGCATATGACTGGCTTCCCAGGCGCGGGCTTCGGATGAGGCACATGTGTTCCTGCTTGAGGGGTAGACACACCGCTGACGTAGGAGCCGGGGGTGCGAAGGCATTCACCGACTTTGGGCATCGCGCCGTCACCCGTCCGGAGGGATCACGACCGGAGCCATTTTCGTCCTGCTTCGCTTCGGCAATAGGCCAGAAACGGGAGGTAGTCGCCCGGTCGCAAACAACAGTCTCATGCTCGATCCGTTTGCTGTGTGGCCAGGTGGACATTTCCGCGCTTCTCTTGGAACTGCAACGGGTATGTAAAGCAGTATCTATTTACCATTGAAAGAGACGGCCTCATCTCTGGGCTGTCCACAAAGGTCGCCAGGATGGACCGCAAAGGACCAGGGAAACAAACTGTCCAGTGTCCCGTGGCTGGATCACGTCCATTTCTTCCAGGGAGCGGCGGGTGAGGTGATCGGGCGCCCTAGGGGCGTCGCAGCTGGTTCCTACAGGGGATAGAAGCCACCTGCCGGTGGGCTGCCAGCTCCTCCTAGGACATTCGTGGTCCCTCACTCGCCGTTCCCACCTTACCTAAGGCGGGCGGGCGGCCTATGACGACCCTGACTCCCGCAGGGTACCTCCACTACGGATACCTCCCGCAAGCCCGTCGAGCAAGCAAGACAGCCAACACGTTCAGCTCCAAATGCGAATACCTTCTTCTCATCCTCTGCCCGCGTCTTCGTCTTCGTCCCGCCCCGATCCTCGCTGCCTACCACGTACCTGCTCGACCGAAGCTAGATGAGGCACCACCGGCTGTTCCTCATTGCTGCTCGCTGCCCTGCGTAACCCAATGTCGTGGGACTTGCTTCAGAGATTCCTCGAGTCCGACGTCTTCAACTCCAACCCCTTTCTCTCCGTCTCCTACCTCTCGTGAGTCTTCCTCCGGCCCTGTGTCTCGATACCCTTGTCGTTTGGTGTTTTCTCCATGCTATTCTATTATTCCGCGCCTCGCCCGAGGTCCTCTTTTTACCGCCCCAATTGCCGAAATCGTGTCTTGTTGCAAGCCGCTAATGCCACCTGTCGCACTACAGCCGCTACGCCGATCATGTGGGCATTCACTATGTCCTCTGCAACAAGTTGCGCCAGTTCCCTTACGAGGATATTGAATTCTTCCTACCGCAGCTATGCCACCTTATAATCAGCGTCGACAATGAGTCAATGGCCTTGGAGGAGTTTTTGTTGGACTTGTGTGAGGAATCCGTCACAGCTGCGCTCTTGGTAGGTCTACACCACCCCCACGACACGATGCGTGGGACGCCGCCTGATGTCGGATGTTGAACTGACACATGTTTGGAACTAGACGTTCTGGCTCTTCCAGACCTACCTCTACGATCTCTCATCGAACCCCCAATCCGATGCCTTCCAGACCTGCCGACGAGTTTACAACAAGGTTCAACACATCGTCTTTGGCGTGGCCGATACCGCTCGCAATGACAAAATCAAGGAAAACGTGTTGCCCGTCACTGTGCTCGCCAGCTTTGTCCTCGCCAGTGTCGCCTTGCCTATGTTCCCGAGATGGGCTGGCCCTCTCGCCGTCGCACAGGCCCGCAAGCCCCAGCCGTTGACCGACCTCGCCGTAGAGGCCAAGGGTAACATCAAGCCTTCCCGAGCACACACCGTCAACACAGCAAACTCGCGATCGAGGCGTGTACGAGACTCTGGGAGGACGTTTAGTGCGCCGGATCCCAAAGGCTCGAGAGAACCTTCGAGGGAACCCTCATCGAGAACGCCTCGGGGCCCTCCTGACTCGCCGTCGGCTTCTCCTGTTTCAAGGTCTAAGACGCCCAAGGAAACAACGAGGGCGTCGGCTCTCGAGTTGAAATCGTTGGAGGCTAGACTAAGCACCTCGTCCCTCCCTTTACCATCCCCACAACCTGCGACCAGGCCAGCGACACCGTCCTCGGCAAGAGTTTCACCAAGACCTGGTGATAACTTTACGAGAAGGCATTCTCACCACTCCAAGGCTCTTCTAAGTGCGACCGAGCTATCGCCGGTGCAGAAGATGAGGCTTCTGAGACAGCACTACTTCAGATCCCAGACCCAGTTCTTGACCGCCCTGGAGGGCATCTCTAATCGGCTGGTCCTCGTCCCGAAGCCTGCCCGGATGAGTGCCCTTCGAGCGGAGCTAGCGTTGATATCGCAGGATCTCCCTGCTGAAGTCGACATCCCTGTCATCTGCCCTCCGACTCTGATGAACGGCTCTCCTGGCAAGAGCCGTCATCATCGGATCGTGCGCGTCAACCCCGCCGAGGCCACTGTGCTTAACAGTGCCGAGAAGGTGCCATATCTGATCATGATCGAAGTTCTTAGGGACGACTTCTCCTTTGACCCCGACAGCCCTGACAATCGCCGTCTTTTAAATTCTCTGCTCGATGGGAGTGCCAAATCAAAGCGCATATTCGACTTGACAGACTCGCCTCAAATGTCACCGACGGTTCGAGCTCCGGAACCCATTGTCGATAGCGTCTTTGAGCCCACATCTGGTGACTTGGGGAGCTCGCCACTCATTAGGAGCTTTGACGATGATTCCGCCAGGTTCCCTCGAGCGATTCAACATCGCTCTACCCAGCGCCTCCCAAGTGGCACGTCGGCACCACCTTCAAACCTGGAATTGGTAACGCCTGGGACCTCGGAGACGATTCACTCGAGATCCAACAGTCCCGGCCCTGGTCTTCGCAGAATGACGCTACCCATCCAGCGAAACGCCCCTTCGGACCAGCCCGACTTCTCAGCCCTCGCCACTCACATGAGAACCGCTTCTCAGATGCTTGCGCAGCTCGATGCTACTAGCGGGAAGCGTCCGAAGCATGAGGTGGCCGCAATCAGAGCCAAGATCATTGCAAGCATGCAGAGCCTGGAGGAGCAGAGCTTTGATACGGAGGAGCAAGGTCCGACCTTTGACGGCATCATCGCTAGGGCAAGCACCACACCTATTACTGCTAGCAATCCGGATTTAGAGGATGATGCTACAATCGACTCCACCATCAATGCCAGTGCCGGTAGAGAGCGAATGGAGAACGACATCAAGACCGGCGGTGTCCAGCGTCGGGGCGATCGTGACGACCCTAGCGCGGCTGTTTTCGGTGAGGCCTGGGAGGCCAAGAAAGAGCGAATTCGCAAATCTTCCCCCTACGGTTGGATGAAGAATTGGGATCTGATCAGTGTGATTGTCAAGACCGGAGCAGATCTCCGACAAGAGGCGTTTGCCTGCCAACTCATCGACGTGTGTCACAAGATTTGGGTAGACACCGAAGTTGATGTTTGGGTGAAGCGTATGCGAATTCTAGTGACGGGCGAATCCGGGGGTTTGGTTGAGACCATCACCAGCGGAGTCTCGCTGCATTCGCTAAAGCGAAGTCTTACTCTTGCATCTATTGAGGCCGGCCAAAACCCCCGACATCGTATCGCGACTCTCAAGGATCACTTTCTCAGGGCTTTCGGACAGCCCGATAGCGAACCATTCAAAGCAGGCGTGGATGCGTTCAAGAGGTCATTGGCTGCATACAGCATCATTTCGTATGTTCTGCAGCTGAAGGATCGGCACAACGGAAATGTCTTGGTGGACAGCGAGGGCCACATAATCCATATCGACTTTGGATTCATACTCTCCAACTCTCCTGGATCTGTTGGATTCGAAGCAGCTCCATTCAAGTTGACGCATGAGTATGTGGACGTTTTGGGCGGCCTGGGCTCACCGGATTACGAGGACTATAAGAAACTATGCAAGCAAGCTTTCCAAGGTCAGTTCTCTGCACGGTGCTTCTGGAAGAAACCTCTCTGACTCGAAACAGCATTACGTCGTTCCGCGGACAATATCATCGACCTAGTTGCGATGATGGGCCATGACTCTAAGATGCCATGCTTTGCTGTTGGTGTCGCCCAAGCTACAAACACTCTACGACAGCGATTTCAGCTCCATCTGAGTGCCGACGAAGCAGAACAATTTGTTGAGACGGACCTCATCGCCAAGTCGTTTGGTAGTTACTATACTCGACTGTAAGTACCTGGTCTTTCGTACCGAAGTTAACATGTGCTAACACTATCCTAGCTATGACACTTTCCAATATCGCACGCAGGGTATCTACTGAGAAGCTTGTTTTGTCCAGCATGCTTCGGGGGAAACGGGGTGACGGCTCCCGGGACAACGCGGTGGCTGGGAAGGGCTCGCATTGGGAAATCTGATTGCATTTGGGCATAAGACAAGGCGTTGCGGACGATTAGACATGGCCCAGGGCTTATGATCTCGGATGGGTTTGACGAATGTCTGCTGCAGAGTGAAATGTCCGATGAGGCAATAAAAAGAGGGAGCATTTGAAGGGGTGCGGCATAACGAAACTTCATGTCTGCTGCGGTGATATATTGGTTCCAAATTTACGTTGATGATGCTGAGGCAGTGTGTATTGGTGTTGTGATGTTGATTTGCATATTTCTATTCCTCAACTGGAGCACAACATTCTATTATGCAATTCATGTAGAAACCTCAAGATGGTCCTTTAAAGCCGAGTCGGTTCGGGTTCTACAATGACCTGGTTCTGTGGTTTCGTGGCCTGAAAGCGGCGGTCTGTTTTTGGTTTGTTTTATTTTGATTCCTGGTTTCATTTATTTGCTCTTACACGCCCCTCAGCGCCTAAACAACACCCATAATCAGAAGCAAGATCCATCCTCAACCCCAGCACAAAGTCCAAGAAACATCACTTCCACCGTTGCCCACAGTCTCGGCTTCCAGGACGGATGCCTCGGGTCTTGCTGCAGTGCCCTTCTTGCGAACGGAGCACCGCCTACCTCCACCGGTCGCCCTCCCGCTCGGCCTCTAGCCTCCGCATGCGCTCTTCCTCAACGCCGCCGCTGACGGCCTCGCTGCGGCGCCCGGTCCCGGCCCCGGCGGCTGCCGTAGACGAGGACGTGGTGCGCCGGCCCTTGCGGGAACCGGAGCCGGCGTCGTCATCGCCGTCGCGACTGCGTTTCCATCCGAGCCCGGCGATGCGTTGTGCTTCCTTGAGCAGCCGCTCTCGGTCGCGAGCCTCACGCTCAAGCGTGTGCGGGTCCTTGTCTTTGTCGCGGGTGGCGCCGTCGGTCTTGCTGGAGGAGCCCCTGATGTCGTGGCCGCGCGGACCGGTTGGGGGCTTGAAGTCCTTATCCACGGGCGTGTCGTTGGCGTCTGTCGAGTGTCGTCGACTGCTGTACCTCGAGTCGCGATCACGGTCGCGATCTCTGTCACGGTCTCTGTCGCGGTCTTTGTCGCGGTGGCGATCCTTTCGATCCTTCCTGTCCTTGTCGCGGTGCCGGTCCCGTTCGTAGTCGCGGTCCCGATCGCGGTGAGAGGAGCGGTGGCTGGACGACTTCTTGCGGTCGTCGTCTCGGTACTTGTCCTTTTCGCGGTCTCTGCGTTTGTCCGAGTCTCTGTCCCGGCGGCTACGGTGGCTCGACCGCTTGGGGTCGGCTGGGGATGCTGACCGGGAGCGCTCTGTGTACTTGTCATCCTTGTCCTTGGAGCGCGAAGGCTCTTCCTCGTCGTGGTGACGTCGGCTCTTATGCTTCTTACGCCGCGACTCGTCATCGTAGCCTTCATCTTCCATCGATTCTGAGCGGTGGCGTCTACGTCGGCGCGAGCCCCTGTGGCCACGACTCTGACTGCGACTTTTACTGGCCGTTCTCGACCTCGAACCTGGGGTTTCCAGTTCGCGGTCGTCGTGCTGCTTGTTACGTTTGTCGTGGTCTCTGGATCGGTCCTTGCTCTGCTCTTGACGGGATGTATTGTCCTTATCCTTTTCATGTTCTAGAGAGTTACTCTTAGACCGACCTCGCTCGGCTGAACTCTCTTGCACAGGAACGTGAGGCTTAACAGGCGGCGCATCGCCACCCACCTGATACCCCCTTGCCCGGAGGTTGAGGAGACTCGTGTTGGGCAGGCCTTGGCGCATCGCCTTGGGTCCTGTCGGAGCGTTAATGGGAACATCTGGGGCAGCCAGGACTGATCGGATGCTTCCAGAGCCATTGCGTTGGTGGGCATTTCCCGGCGGTCCACTGAGGCCTGTGGTAGCATCGCCAGTTGCTTCATTTCCTAGAGTCTCACGAGATGGATCCTGGCCCCCAGCCACTGGCTCGTCGCCCTTGCCGGCCTCAACGGTCTTGTCGTCCCCTTCGGCCACCTCTGCTCGGACTGCTCGGCCGTACTCGTCGACATCCTGTCCCTCAGTAGACCCCCCCTGAACCCCCCCGCCGCCGTCGTTTTGGCCTTGTCCTTGGCCCTGCGCACCGGTTCCAAACTGGGACATCTGACTCTGATCCTGGTAGCTTGCATGACCTCCAAACTGGTAGCCACCTCGGCCATAGCTGCTGTAGAATCCACGACCTCGCCCGCGACCACGTCCGAAGTTGTTGCGGCGATAGTCATTGGACTGACTGTAATTACCTTGATTGTATCCTGTCTGGAATCCTGAGTTAAAGTTCCCAAAATCACCAGTTCCCATGCCAGGACCATTTTGATTGTAATTATTTTGGTCGAAATTCCACGACTGAGAACCGTTCCAGTTATTATTGGAGCCGCCTTGGACAAATCCACCTCCGAAGCCTCCCATGCCGTTCATGCCCATGCCTTGGAAGCCACCGTTCATAAACATGTTCTGCATCGTCATCGGATCCATGCTCATGCCTTGCATGCCTACTTCCACGTTAGAGTTGAACACCATGACTGTCATGTAAATGCCAAAGACTTACCCATCATGGGAAACCCGTTTCCAAACGCGTTGGGTGTCATGCCGTTCTGCATTGCCATCATCATCTGCATTTGGTTCATGTCGCCAGACCCGGAGAAATTCGCGCTTGTAAACGAGCCGTTTATCGCTTCAGCATCATGAGTTTCTTCATCGTCGCCAGCTTGGTCGCCATTATCCTCTTTTTCGACCAGTGCCTGCTCGTTAGAATCGTGGGTGCCAGCTTCATCCTCAGCTTCATCAGCCGGTGCTGCTTTAGGCTCGCTTATGTCATCTTGTTGAGATACGGTGCTGTGTTGACCATTGACAGCCTATTCAAGATATTAGCGTGTTGTTGCAAGGGAAGATACAGAGGAACCCTACCTGATCGGTAGGTTGGAGATAGTCGGATTCGCGAGTGTCGTTAGGCGCAGAAGCCGTTCCTCCTGTATGTGCGTCTCCACCAGAGCTCGCCTCAGCTGACGGCTCTGTGACGGCAGATTCCACAGCCGGAAACGACTGTTGGGGCGCTTCGACTGGCGTCAGAGGCGCAGGTTCCTTGATTTCCTTGGGCCGGCTGGCCTCTCGCTTCTTTTCGGCGGTGCGGAGGAAAACGCGGATGGTGGTTCGCAAGGACTTATTGGGGTTGCAGTCCTCGGCGGAAAGGGGAGAGTGCTCGCAGACGGGGCAAGAAGGAGGAAGATTTGATTGACCTGATGCAAGTCAGTAAGATGAGCCAGGTCTCGCGGAGACTACACGCACAGGTTTCGCAGATTCCCTGCTCGCAGCAGGGCAAGCGGAAGGCGTTGATGGCAAGCTTGCTGCAGATGGCGCATCGGAGCTTGATAGGTATGTCGTCGGGAGCGAGGGAGCTGGGAGAAGTGTCAGTTTCAGGGAGCGCAACAGGGTGGCGCTTGTTGCAGCAGTTAACACATACCTGATGAGCTCCGCCTGAGCCTCTGAGATGGAGGAAGCCATAGCTCTTTCGCGCAGCTCCTGTGTTGGGGGGCAAGTTACGGCGCGTGAGGGAGCGTCATGGAGAAGCTGGCAGAAGTTCTGCGATATGCGAGGCAAGGCAAAGGGAAAGGCCAAGCTGAAGGTGCTGGCACAGATGATGGTCGACAGTTGGGTAGAGATGCAGGAAGCAAGCCTTCATCGACGTCGCGGAGGCAATACAAACCCCCAATGAACGGACGAGCGGGGAATCGTACAACAAAGATGACTGGCAATAAGGGTTGAGTCTTGTTTGTTTGCACCCAAATCAAACGTTCGGTGTTGAGAATGTGAGGAGTTTGCCCCCATAGGCGCTGGCCTGGAGCAAAATAAGTGGACCCTTTAGAATCCAGCGACGCGCGCCAGAAACACGCTGAGCACTGGCTCACGTGACTCCTCTCAGGCGGTATGCCCAGCCCGTTTGACATCATGACAACCTCACCCAAGACAAGCAGGTGATCCCTTCTGACATCACGGTTCACCTCCTGAGCATTTGTTACACACTCTAAATTTACTGCGTGAAAATATGGTCAAACGAGCCCTATGTGATATATGTACCGTCCCACCCGACATATCTGCCTCTACATTAGATATGCCAACTACCGGTGTGAGAAAACGTCCCGAGACGGGTCGATTCGGAGGAACGTAGGTAGGTTATCCATAGTCATCGATGGAGGCAAGTAGAATTAGAGCCATAGCATACTCAACTTGCAAAAGCACAATATCAACTCCCAGATGCGTCTCTTAGCATCGTTCCCAAACAACCGGCTCGCACGAAAGGGCAGGGTACCGTACAATACGAAAACACTCTCCGCATACTCCCTCTCTCCCCGGTCCACTCGTCGCCCGACTAGCACGCACAGCTGTCCTTGGCCCCGACGTCCTTGGACCCGCCGAGATTCACTCGCTGCTCTTCTCCGCCTCTGCTGGCGGCGCTCGTGGCCCCGGCGCCCCTTGCGCTCTTCAACGACGTTTCGGGGATCGCATTGGCGATAGCGGTGAAAACCTCGGTAACGTTGTGCCCGCTCTTTGCGCTCGTCTCGAAAAACAGAAGCCCCTCCTCCTCGGCGTACGACTGTGCCTCCTCTGTCGAAACCTTGCGAGCGTTACCCGAGTCGTCACCATCCTCGCCATCCTCACCATTGGGGGCAGTGCCAGAGTCGCTCGTCAGATCTAGCTTGTTGCCCACCAGCGCGATAACAATCCCAGGCGAGGCTTGTCGTTGGAGTTCAGCGACCCAGTGCTTAGCCTTGACAAGGGAAGTGGGCTTGGTGAGGTCGTAGACGACGAGGGCGGCCTGGGCATTTCGGTAGTACATGGGCGCGAGGGAGGCAAAGCGCTCCTGGCCTGCGGTGTCCCATATTTCAAACTTGATTGTCCGTGTCGGGAGGTTGCACTTCTGGGTTAGGAAGGCCGCTGCACATGACGGGTTAACTGTGATGCGAGAGAGCGTAGAGGACGGAAAGGCCGGCAAGACATACCACCAATAGTGGGCTCCTTGTTTTCTTGGAAATCGTTGTTGACGAATCGTAGGACAAGGGACGACTGTCGCATGTATCAGTCTCATGCAATGAGATGCACTTTTGGGCTTTTGGGAGCGCACCTTTCCGACTGCTGCCTCGCCGAGCAGAACCAGCTTGACGCTGCTGCTCGGCTTGGGACCGTTTGCAGAATCAGCCATGGCCACGGGTGAAGCCGGTCGGAGACGGGATAATGGAATGCGAAGCGGCAGAAGCGGTTGTTGCAGTTGAAAGTTGAGAGCGGGGATGAGTAGCGATGGTGGAAGAAGGATGTCGAGAGTTGCCTGGTGGGAGGAGTCGGTCGGTTGATGGAAGCCAGAAGCAGAGGCAGAGGCAAAGGCAAAGGTAGACAGACAGACAGACACACACAGCTGGGAGACAGAGGGCAGAGAGTGGCAGTGGCAGTGGCGGTGGTTGGCTGGCGATGACGAGGCCAGGGCGTTGGAGCGCTAAAGAGCGCTGCTGTGGACATCAAGGCAACTGGAAAAGCCAGCGAGGGCAGGTACGTACCGACCCATCACTCGGACTGTTGCACCACCCGCACCGCCCGATTAGGCCCACTACATAGAAAGGTGCTTCATGATTGGCTACCCGCTCCCGCTTCTTCAAAGCTGAGCATGGACCATGGCCATGTGGTCTGTGGCTTGTGGCGGGGCAGGCTGACGGTAGAATGTTGTCCCGCTGCCGCCTGCTCCCCGCCAAAATTCCAACCTGGCAGAAAAAAAAAGTTGTAAGAGAGAGCTCTCACCGAGGTCTGCAGATTAGATTTCATGTCATCTGGCAGCCAATTTCTCGTACCTGGTTTGCTCAACAACGACTGCAAAAGCAGCCAATTCCAGAGCCTGGAAGTGTACGACTCACACACCGGCGATCATGGTGAAAGTCTCCGACGTTCCCCAGCGCTCAACGCGCAATCTCCTCGACGACAGCGACTCCGAGTCTGATGGAGGGGCACCCGTTGCTGCCGCCGATTTCAAGGTGAACCAGGAGTTCGCCCGTCGCTTCGAACACAACAAGCAGCGCGAAGAGAAGCACAGGCTCGAGGAGAAATTCAAGGGTGGGAAGGCTCCTGCTGGCGACAACAACGACGACGACGACGATTCCTCCTCGGACGAGAGTGAGGACGAGGACGGTTTCCTTGCGACTGAGGACCTTGATGCGCAAATCTCAGCTACTCTCCAGGCTATTCGTAACAAGGACCCTAAGGTCTACGACAAGGAGGTCACATTTTACAAGAACACCGACGAGCCCACAACTACCGCTGGCAAGGACAAGGACAAGAAGGACAAGCCCGTTTACTTGCGAGATTACCACCGCGAAAAACTCTTGGCGGGAGATGTTGGAGAATTCGACGATAACGACGATGACACCCCTCAACAAACCTACTACCAGGAGCAAGATGCTCTCAAGAAGTCAATCATGTCCGAGATTAACGCTGTCGCCGCTGGCGATGACGAGGAGGACGACGGCTTCATGACGCGAAAACCGCAGGCTAAACCGGATCCTAGTGGTGTCCACCCTTCGCGAAAGGCGACTCTCAAGGTTACCGAACTCGACGTTACTAACGCCGACAAGAATCCTGAGACCTTCCTGTCGAATTTCATGTCTGCCCGCGCCTGGGTTCCTCCCGATGGCTCAAACTGGAAGGCCTTCGAGTCTGATGAAGGAGAGGGTGACGACCGGGCCGACGAGTTTGAGCAAGCATATAACCTTCGATTCGAGGATCCCGACAAGAGCAACGAGGTCCTCCGAACATATGCCCGAGACCTTGCAGCAGCAAAGTCGGCGAGACGGGAGGAGAAGACTGGCCGCAAGCGTCAACGAGAACTGGAGCGGGAGCAAAAGGAAGAAGAGAAGCAAAAGCGTCGCGATGAGAAGGCCCGGCTACGGAAGCTGAAACTTGATGAGGCCGAGGGGAAGTTGCGCAAGATCAAGCAGGCTGTTGGCAGTGCGGGCAAGGAGTTCAATGACGAGGACTGGATCAAATTCCTAGACGACGCTTGGGAAAACGACAAGTGGGAAGAGGAGATGCGAAAGCGTTTCGGCGATGAATACTACGCCCAGACTGACGACATTGCAGTCTCAGATGTGGACGAGAGTGACGCAGAAGTGTCAAAGAAGAAGAAGCGTACAAAGAAGCCTAAGTGGGAGGATGACATCGACATCAACGACATTATCCCTGACTTCGAGGATGAGGAGAAACCGAAGATCAGTCTCAGTGACGTTGAAGATGATGACGCCGAGGAGGGTCAAGATGAGGTGGGCGAAGACGAGGACGCCCCGCCATCCAAGAAGCGCAAGACCGCAGACCACAAACGCACTCGCCAAGAAGCCCAGAAGAAGGCCCGCCAGGAGCGATCCAAACTCGAAGCCCTCGTCGACTCGAAATTAGAGCTCACCAATCATGCTCTCCTCAACAACCCAAACCACACGCCCTTCCGTTACCGCGAGACCTCTCCCAATTCCTTTGGAATGACGGCCCGTGACATCCTCCTTGCACCCTCGGACCAGGTTCTCAACGAGTTCGCCGGTCTGAAGAAATTTGCCACTTTCCGCGACGAGGAAAAGAAGCGCCGCGATCGCAAGACGCTTGGAAAGAAGCACCGTTTGCGCCAGTGGCGTCGTGGCATCTTCGGCTCTGAATATGAGCGTACCGGGCCAACCTACGGCTTTGAGCGCGTGATGGAGGAGGAGGACGTTGCCAAGGGCTCTGTCCTGGAGACGAAGGAGGCGAAGGGCGAAGGCAGCAATATCGTGGGCGAAGTGGGCGAGACTAGGAAGAAGAAGAGAAAGAGGTCCAAGGGCAAGAAGGGCGCCGCAGCAACCGCAACTGCACCTACAGCGGAGGTGGAGGCGGAGGCGGAGGAATGAGTAATTATGTCCTAGTGACCGAGGGCGTGTCAAGGACTTGAGCGTGCGAGATATCACCACATCAGCCTTGTCACAGCGGCGTTCCGTGATCGATTACGTGTTGAGGGTTTCTTATAGACTGGGCCTGGTGTGTGTGAGGAATGCGAAAAGTTGTTTAAACTGAGATCAATAGGACTTGTCAGCGTAAACTGAGATAACGGTCTAGTAAGTAGATACTTGAAACGAGCAGTTGTTTGTCTTTCTTTATCTTGAAGCTGGTGCTGCCTTACTAGCCCAATTAAAAACTCACTTTCCTTTCTCTTGGACCTCTTGCCGTCTGGCTCCTCGTTACCTACGATACTTGGGTACAATCAATTGCTTCCTCTGCGCTCATATCCGACACATGCACAATTGTCTAATCGATGAGGATGAGGGGAGTGCATGAGCAATCATGAGTCCCATCTGCGACTCCATTTACGAGCTCATTTTTTGCACTGGCCGAGCCTGTGTGCGCTACCCAGCAAAGCCATTCCACATGCTAAAGACCTGACGCAACTAGGAACTGAAAGCACGCAAAATGCTCGAAGTTAGACACTTGCGGCTATCTCTTAATCTCGATAAAAGCGAACAGTATGTCTCCTCGGTCTCCTATCTAGTACATCATCATCCCGTCTTACCGCCTCGAATTTGCTCGAGTCTCAAGCTCGCCATTTTGGATAAATGGAAAGCGCGTCTCAATATAATTTCCAAAAAAAACTCATGCTACAAGGAGCATCCCTCCACCAATCGCAACCTGAAGGTATCCAAAACGGAAACGCAAAACCGCCCAATAGATTTGCAATTCAAACCATTCCCCCCCCTTCAAAAAAACCCCCCCCCCAAAGAAACCCCCCCAATGATAACATGATGGTGAATATGTTGCTGATCTGTGTCCCTGAGCTTGCTGCCTCCCGCGTTCCAGAACTCCTCCATCTCTCCCTGCACACAATGTGAACATGTGTTAGTTCCGTCCGAATTTGCACACGCTTCACCTCAGACGTCGTTTTTGTTGTTGTGTTCGCCGGTAGTACATAGTGAGTTGGGCGGCATACTCACGTCGTCCCTCCTAGGGACCGTGCTGCAGCCCTCCCAAGGGGTTCGGCGTTGTCAAGCCACTTCCCCCTCCGTTGAACATGCCGGTAAATGTGTCGGCATTCCCGATACTAAGAGCCATGTCTTGAGACATCTCTGGTGGCTCCAAGTTGAATGGCATGAACCATGCCGATGACCCCTCCTGTCCGTTGAAATGGGCCGTTCCATCCACGGAACCAGCCACTTGCCCATTTATGCCGTTTTTAACACTGCCTCGGCGATCTTGACTTTGGGGACCCCGGGAATTATGGGTGCCTGCGATGCTGTCCCAGTTGACCCCGTCCATTATGTTATTCCCGTTGGGTAACGTGTCAACAGCTTCCATCCCGTACCCGCCAAAAACGAGCTGCCGATCTAGCGGCTGAAGACCCCCATTTGCTTGCTGGTTGATAGTCATAGCGAGCAAATCCGCGGGGAAAAAGGTTGGGATATGTGTATGTTGTGGGAACCCTGCATTGTCGGGGCTCATGGGCGATATCGTATTATTGTACGATGCCGTTTGCGAATGTGACACAGCGAGCGGGTTGAAGCCCGTTGGACCGCTGGTCTGACCTCCAAGAGCCCCAGAGAACCTGCGCTGTTGCTGGGGCATAGCGCCTATCTGATCCGACACGGCTTGTCTTCCTAGATCACTAGTAGTTGTCAGTCCCTGCTGGGGTTGTCCTTGTTGAACCCCTGTGCTGCCCGGCTTCTTGGATATGGACTTGCGCTTGGACATTGCAGCCCGGGGGAAGTCTCCATGTTCGCTGTTTTGCGACGGGGACAGTGTTGAAATAAACTCCTCCACTGATTGCAGTTCTGGTTTTGCCTCGAGAACCCCATCCGCCCCCTTATCCTTTTTCCTGACTGTGGCAGGATCCATGAATTCGGCATCAGAGAGGCCGTGCGGATATCGATTGAACCAGTCTCCGTACTGGAGTATAGATACCAGTGTGGCCCGTTCATGAAGAGGCAACTCGCCAGTGCGTGTGGCGTCAATGGTATTTCGATACTGTGAGCGAACGTCTTCGACCATCCAGTGGAACATTCCCCAGTACTTTTTCATTCTATGCAGATACTTGACGTTGATGGTTAGGTTGGCCTCGGCGGGTGGCTTCATCGAAGGGTTTCGAGAGAGGAGTCCCAGAATATGGACTGTGGTCGAGGAGAAAGCACAATAGCCTGCAAAGGGGGCTGAAACAAACAGCCGCAACCGCTCAGCTTCCCCGAGAAGTTCAGAAATTCGACTGGCCGCCACGATCGTTTGCCTGCTGGCCTCTGAGAAGAAGTCAGAAGGGGCGTCTTCTCGACATGGCCCGTTGGACGCGGACATAGCAGCTCGATTTAGGAAAAGAATGTTCTGCTGAATGCAGATATGGACAAAGAAGAATTGAGCAGCCGTGTTTTCTGTCCTGTGTACTTCGACATTCTCAGGCGAGTATTTCAGTGACGACGGTAGGGCGGACTCAAAGTCTGCAGCATGGTTGAGGAGCTTCATGAATTGCGACTCGGGCTCCCACATTGCCTGGGAATCCATTTCCTTGCCGCCCTGATTCAGATAATTGATGATTTGCCCCCAGATCGCAATGGTCCGAATCAAGTATGCTGCAACTCCCATGTTTTCCCGGGCGTTGGAAGGCTGCCCATCGTCGGGCATGGCGGGATGGAGAACCCGGCCATCCAGTGTTTCGGTAGGTGCCGGCATGTCCAGTTGGAAGTATCTTTCCTTGATGGGCAACGGAATCTGGATCGTTTCCTCCTTAATGAACATGGGCCGATCTGTCCCTGATGAGTTGAAACGATCCATCAGGAAACAGGCCCACATTATTCGCCTTCGAATTTCACGATCAATGAAGCTGAGCTGCGTCTTCTTCCCGTTTCGTTCCGTGGGTTCAAATTCGAGGTCTTTGTGCAGCTGAAGGGCAAAAGCCATCCGAATTGCCTGGCCACCTAGAGCCCAGCTGCGACCTCCTTGGCACGTGCCAAACTCATGAAGTCCGAGAATCAGAAGACAAGTCAGAATTGTGAGGTTAGGCCACTCATATCTTCTGGTACAAATGTCCCGCGCGTGAGATGCCCATTCCTCGCCACGCATGAATTGAGGTGTTGGAGAATTCAGCTGAGGATTACCAGCGAACCGAGCAGCTATAGCACATACGGAGAGAATGAGGACAGGGGGCAAAGTGTTATTCCTGTAAGAAGTCAGTCAAAAGAAAGGAACTGTGTGAGGAGGTGACTAAATCACTCACTTCAACTTCCGCATATAGCTCGGCTTATGCAAGAGGTGATAGGATTGGCCATAGATATTGTCAAAGAAGATCTCGGCAAGGTGCTCTTGCATCTCCTTGGAAGGCAGCGCCTCAGAACCCTCATGCAACAACTTGTTCTCCTCGGTCTCTTGAACTTGGAGGGTATTCGGCCTGTCGTCGCCAGCGATCTTGGATTTCGATGGTGCCTTGGCCCATGCCTCTAGGTCTGACCCAAATGCTTCTTCAGCACCGCGCTTTCTGGAAGCGGACTTGGTCGCTAGGAGAGTGCCAGGGATTGCTGGTTTCACCACGGCACGTGTGATGGAAGATGCGGATTCTTGGTCGCACTTGGGAATGACCTTGATGATGCGCTCTTCCATCCTCTTGAGTCGTTTGTCTAGCATAGCCATATAATCCGTGCGGGGCGCCGCCTTGCGAGTGGTGACCTTGTAGACACAGGGGGTGCGTGAGCGTAAACAATGCTTGCAAGCTGGTTTTTCTCCTGAGCAGCGTATCTTCTTGCGGCGGCAGGCAATACAGGCAAGTGGCAGACGCTTGCGCTCCTTGCCTGCCTTCGTCTTCAACTCACTCCACGCAGGCATCATGTCGGTTTTGTCTTCCTTGACTTTCCCGCCCAAATCCGTGCCATCGGCGCGACCGTGAGACGACAAACCGAATTCATCAGCCACGGAGTCCTCAAGGGAGTTGGCGATGGGCGAATTCATGTCTGGCGCTCCATCGGAGCCTTCCCTACTCAGACTCCGGTGATCCGAGTGAGCCGTGCCGAATGCAATACCGTGCCCATGCATGGAGGGGATCGAATGCGAGGGATGTCGAGAGAAGGAGTCGTGAGGTTGGGCGAGGTTGCCTTGGTCTGGTAAGGCGATGATAGGTGGTTGATTGGAGATCGCCGGGTAGGGAAAGGAGAAGCCATCAAAGCGGGAGACGTCCATTAAGGCAGCGTGGTCGCGTGGGTGAGAATGTGAATCGGACGTGTCGGAGAAGAGTTGGGGGCCGGAATCGAGACACTGCTGAGCATGGTGAAATTGATGAGGATCTAAGTTGTGGCGGCTGGGCGACATGGCTTTGCCGAAGCCCTCTGCGACACACTCCCAGGCCGAAGTTGGAGTCGGGTCAGGAGCTATGCCTGACAGCACAGAGGGCACTGGTAACCTGTTGCGGAAGCTGGGGAGGGGCTCGATATTGGATTTGGAAGTTGAAGGGCGGCGCAAGAGTGGGATATCTTCATGAGTCGTCGGGAGTTTGCCGTGCGAACCGGCGGGTTGCAGACGGATGAGAAAGCGTCGGGGTCGGGTATGTAGGTACTCGGCACCTCCCCGCACTGAGACTGGGGCAATCCGTAAGTGACTGGGTCCCTGCCAGGACGAAGAGAAGTCTGATGGCGATGTCGGCCACGCCGGGGCGCAATGCGTGAGGCGAAGTTGGAGACGACGGCCGGGATACGGATGAGGGTGAATTGCTTGAGTCGGCCAGAGAATCAACACTGGTCGTCGCCTAGAAAGATGTAAGAGGGAAGATTGGAGGAAAGGCCGGGCGCTAGGTGGGAGAGGACGAGCCGTCGAAGCTGGGGTTTAAGGCTCGCTGGGTGGAGACAACACCGACAAGAAAAAGCAGAGGGCGCGATAGGCCGCCGCTGCTCACGACGGCGGCGTGCGACTGTGGGGTAAAGAAACGCCTGCGTTTGTTGGCGTCGAGCAGCGAGAGACCCTGGTCATCCTGGAGCGACGCCGGCGAGTCTGGACGAGGAAGGGCGTCGGCAGGGGAGTCGCGGCGGACAAGGGGGGTGGAGGGGGGCGTGTGCGTGGACACTAGTGTTTGTGTGCGTGGTGTGTGCTGCTGCGTGCTCGCTGCTCAAGGTGCGATGGGCCATCAGTGCGTGAGGTCAGTTGTCGGTGTTAACCAGGGCGAGTGCTTCGTAGATGACGCGGGTCAGTGACTGCAAAGCCAGATTTGGTGTGTGTGGACTGCGGGTACCAGTGCAGACTGTGCTGTCCAGGATGTAGACCGGCCCGGGGTGTGGTGGTGTGCGAGTCGAATTTGATCGAGGCTGGGGTGACATGGGCGAAGAGACAACATGAAGAAGCTTCGTCGAGGTGCTGGAATAGCGTTTTGCGTCTCGTTTCTTGCCGACCTGCGTAGACATGCAGCTGCCGTGGGTCGAGAGGATGCACCTTCCTGATAGACGAGACGGGACGGGACGGGAGGAAGACATGCTTATTACCTACTGCCTGCTTACCCGCAGCAGGTGCTTGGGAAGGTACTTACCTGGTGAGGTATGTCCGTACCTGCCGCTTCAATGGAAGAGTAGGATGAGAGCAGGCTGACTGCAACTGAAGGAAGGTGCTCCCCAGATCACCAATCTATCACACTGGAGGGGCCGGGGTGCAATTTGTGACCGACCGATAAGATCCTTCCCTCCCACACGCACCCAAGCAACCCTTCTGTGTCGATTCAGACGGAGGACACGCACACCACAGCAGAGCAAAGCCCACAACATAGCACACCACACAACCATGCCAACCGTCCAATCACACAGGCATTACTGAGAGAAATGATCCTCTCGCAACCGCCACTGGAGCCTTCCCAAGGTCACCGTTTTGTTCTTGCTGAGTACCACTTGACCTGGCCGAGGAGCATCAGGCATCCTATCCTACCCCACCACGGGCATGCTGATATAGTACGTACCATGCAGGTCTTGTAGCTAACTGTCTCTAGTAACGCAAGTCACGTCGTCCTGTTTGCGCTGGTTACTTCGTTATTAACAGTTGGCTGTGGGAAACTCGATTGGAATGAAGAGCAACGAAGGCAAGCAGGGTTCTGCAATCTGCAGCCAGTAACGAAAGGACCCCATTTGCTGGGGACCGGCGGTCCCTTGTCCTGAAACTCCTGAAGATCGAGTCCACCAGAGGCCACGCCATTTCGCAATTCGAGCTCAGAAATTAAACATGCCGACCCTAGAGGAAGCCTACTACGGACGTACAAGACGAGGGCTTTTGTTTAAAGTTTCCACCGTTGGCACGTCCCGTCCATGACCCAAACTCTTCAGGCGCCATCCAGCAAGCGAGATGCATATTGCTGCCAGCGCAGGGTCCCAAGCACATCCTAACCAGTTTCAAGCGGCCGGCTTAGGCCGGCTTGACTTGGTGGTCTGCAGGGAAGTGAGGAGCAAAAAAAGAAAGGAAAATAAGACGGAAAAAAAAGGATGTGCAGTAAGTACTAAGGGTGTTCATTTGTTGGCACGGCGAGTACTGTCCCTCTGTGATTGTGGTGATGCACCTCGTCCCGTGATCCATTATTGACTTGGAGGCGCAAAAGGAGAGACGTATGAATGGAGGATCCTCGATTCCTAGACTCCCTCTACCTACGAATATGCGCAATTCAGACTACCAAGGTCACCCTTAAGCCCAACTGACAGAGCCTTCTTTCTTCACCTTGCAGCGATTCCCCTTGCTTTGTTTCTGCCTACTCGCCATTTGTCTGTTGCTGTGGCCTGCTACATGATAAGTTGCAATGGCACAGGACAGAGACGGTACTTGACAGGCAGATAACCTTGCATCCTGACATCTAGCATCCATGCTGAAGGGTAGGACAAGGGAGCATGCATGATGCGATCCGCTCGCCAACATTCAGAGATGCGATTCGAGGGAACAGGGCGGGGCGAAGGGGAGTGTGGCATGCTCTTTGGGCCATCTCCGGGGCCGCTCAACGCTCTCAGGACAAATTTCGAATCCAAGTTGACCTAGTCCTGAACTCCATGGCAATGGATGATCAAGCGGCATCTACGCCCGAAGTTCAGCATTCGAACTCTGAGCTCTCAAGCGCATGATACCTATCCATTCGTCATTAAACCATACTCGAAACATCGTCAGGACAAGCTTCCTACCAGCTCGCACAGACCTGCAAAAGACAGCAGATCTCGGGGACTTTTGCATCAATTGGATTCCAATGATGTGGGGGGAAGAACGTCAACCAAGGGCATTGAAACTGAACCGATGAACCAACCGGACAGCCAACCAGCTGGCTGCTAGGGTTGTGTCAGGCTGCCATCACGCATCCCGAGCGAGATGGTGATGAAGGGCCAGCAAAGCATCTGCAACTTGGTGGATCTGTAGGTCTATCCCTGATGCATCTACACATCCTAACAGGGGGACCAACCTTGTCTTCGATGCAATGAGGGCAAAATGGACGTGATCTCGCGCCGGGGCCAAACAACTTCGCTCCCCTATCGTCATCACCAGCATCCCTGGTCCGGAAAGCTGCCCAGCCTCTCCCGTTCGAAGTTTCCGTGTCCACGCGCAGCCTCTCCATACTTTCTCAGGCTGTCAACTGCGGATATGCACAGGCACTACGCACACGCTTCCACGAGCGGTTGACAGCGAGGCGCAGTCTAAAAGTGGCGTCCCACGGCATGACAACGGCATGCAGTGGACGGCCATCCGCGCTCGCAGCCTTCGCACCTCTAGGCTCAGCTTACAATGCTGTAGTGCAATCCACCCTGCTTCTCATCTGGTGGCGTCAAGGCCGTGCCGAGGCGCCTTTTTTCTCGAGGGGTGTTGCGGGCCCGCTTGCGACGCTGCTGCAGAACTGACGCTGCATAACAGAACGTTGCAACGCAACGCAGACTGTGTTTGCGCCGCACTTGAGAGCAGAGGGTTCGCACATATCCCGTGAACAACAAACGTCAGCGAATAGTAGTATTTGCGAGAGAGAGAGAAAGAGAGAGAGAGAGAGTGTGTGTGTGTGTGTTGGTAAGAGGAGGATCAGAGAGTTGACTCGCCGCCCACTGCATTCGCTGGCTTGTGATAGGTATAATCCTGCGATGCTTTGGGACACCTCTACTATGATTGTATGAATTCCATGTTCTCCAGACAGACCTTGCCTAGGTGAGTAACCCGCTCGAATCTTGCCCACTCAACCAATCGTTCCGCAAGAATTAGATCGGGATGTGAATGCTGCAACTTCCCTACACAATGTTCTCCCCCGTTTCTCGGTGAAGCTGCGCGAAGCCAGACCCACCCGCACCACCTTAACTGTCAAGCAGATACTTATCATACTATGCACCTGATCTTGTTTAGAGCCCTCCCTCTGGCTTCTTCAGCTTTGTCAGAATGAGGTATTGTACGCGCCTGTATGAGGCCATCCCTGGTTATCCATGCTACTTAGTGAGACCCCCCAAATGACCTAGAGGACGAGAATCCACTGAGGGGTCTTTGGACCAAGTTCGCCAACAACGTGTACCGCAAGGTTGGATATATCTGAGCACCCGTGCTTTGCGGTGACGGTTCAGGGTGCCGCAACCAGGCGACCGTGAAGTTGACAAGGTAGTGTTAGTGTCGAAGAAGAAGGCTCATATGGCGATTGTCACTCGCAGCATGACTGTGTCCCCGCGTGTCAGATGCTACCATCCTTGCCGCAAGGCTGTGAAAGGCCTACTGTGCAGTACCACGCACACTCGCCCACAGAGACTACGACGCGATGGAATGGCCATCGGGCCGCAGCATTGATATTGTGCTCTGGTCATCGACATCGCCACATTCGGGCAGCGGCACTATTGTTCGCGTACAAAGCTTGACCATGACATAACATCCGGCTACACTACGAGCTAGGATGTGAACGACAGCGTGACAACTTGCAACCCATCCGTCTAGACTACCAGGTCTAATCAGAGGACAAGTCAACTGCTGAAAAGCGTCGGCCTAGAACGAGAATGGAGACGAATGCGCTTCGCTACACTTGGAGAAGATGAAAGACGCCAAGAACGACTGGGATCACTGAGGAGGTATTCTGCTCGAGTCCAAACCCGTCTCCTCGACCTGACGCCAACCTCTTGGTGTATCGTATCCCCCGATGCAATTCGAACATAGTTACGTATCTATGTCTCTCGCTCCTCTGCTTGTATCCTCGCCCCTCCCCCTCTTCCCGGATTGTTGTACTTCGTACACGGTACTGTAGGCTGCTCCCCTTGATCGTCAGACCTTGCTACAAGCCTTGGTGTTCGCGCACTTGCACGGCGCAGCTTAGGAACTACACACGACCTCGATAGTCCATCACCACATGACGGCAGTAGCACGCACTCGCCCGTGCCTCTGCGTTGGACAAGGATGGGATAGAACACAGCACAAACAACCTCGAGTCTCGGCCCCTCTTGGTGACAAGTCTCTTTTTTCTCCCCGATCCCTCGTTGCACAAATGCCACCCTCCCCTGTCGGGCTGTCACCACACTCTTTCGCCGCCTTTAGCATGCCTGGCATCAGAAAGTACAGAAACGGAGGTTGTTTGTACTGTTGTCCTAAGGGTCAAGCTTCCCCGCTCACTCGCCTCCATGCTGCATGCCTCCAACCAGCGCTGCAGCTTCGGCATGAGACCCTCCCGACACCTCGCATCCTGACCAACTTTTAGCCCCGTTATTGTCAACCTGACTCGACTTTTCCCTAATTTGCATGCTCGCAGCGAGACCGAGCTTCATAGTTTCCTCTCTCCCACGAGGACTCGGATTTAACTGGCCTATCAATTTACCTCCACTTCCCCTACCTGGCTCCCGCTAACCCTTTGTCCTCATTTTCTGACCACGGGGCTCTGAGCCAAAAGAACGAACGCCTCCACGCCTCCACGCCTCCACGCCTCCACGCCTCCACGCCTCCACGCCTCCACGCCTCCACGCCTCCACGCCTCCCAGAAAATGGCTGCTTATGCTTTGTACTCTCTTCTCTCCCTCGACGTCGGCATTAATAAGAGTCTTGGTATTTGATTTGACTCCAAAGGGCCCTCGCCTGCTCCACCTGCAATGGAGCCCCATCTCGCTTTGCAAATTCCACAAGCTCAGACATGTATTTCCATGTGCTGTTGAGGGCTGAGAATCCGACTTCACCTCGGATGGCCAGATGGATGATGGATGGGCCAGGAACAATGTGCCCCCCCCTGTGTGATACATCATTATGTCTCTCTGCGAAGTTTCTGCGCGCTTCGTTTCGGCTTTCCAAAATGCCCTAGCCAGCACCGAGACACCCATCAACGTGAACCCCAATAGCACAATCCTGGTTGAGCCTCATCTTCCCGAGACAAGGGTATCCGGCACGACATCATGCCACGCCGGGATTAACCGCCTCCTATACCACCCGCCATTGTTCAGACCCTCTGGTTTCGTATTCGTGGAAGTTGCTGTACGTATATGCAAATACTTTGGCTTGGCCGTGAATGGATGTGTCAATCAGAGAATTTCAATTCATCGAGAGGCTAGCCAAAGGGCCCCCCAAATGTCCAACGCCGCCGCCAAATGCAATGCTATGTAGCTATGTCATACCGGGTCTATGATATGCTGTACAGTATGAACCCCTCCGAGCATGACGCGTCTCTCTATACACGCTTGCGTCCTCACTCGCCTCCCCTGTTGATATATACTGGAATGCCGTAGAGCACCACGGCCGCTGCGTTCAGATACTTGAAGCGGCAGGCCTCTCTGGCACGCGCGACCGCTTCCACCAACGAACAATCGCGCGCGGCCCCTTCTTCTCCTCCTCCTCCTCCTCCTCCTTCTTCTTCTTCCACGTCGGACTCGTCATCCGAAGTGGCCCTGCCCTTGCCATTCTCCTTCCCTCGCTTCTCCGTCTGGAACGTCCCCTTGGGAACCAATCCCCATTCCTCAAACGATCGGCCCGCAAACCGATCGATGTCGCGGTCCGTCACATCCCACAGTGTGCCGACCACGGCCGGACACCCGGCCATCATGTAGTTCCACACGGGGCCGTAGCACTCAAACTCCCCCGCCTCGGTGAGTGCCGCCGAGCTGCAGCCCATCAAGAAGGTGGCAGGCTTGCATTTGTCCAGACGTCGGATGGTTCTGGCGCGGACATACTGCGCACCACTGCCGTGGCCGAAGTAGAGAAGGATCTCCGAGTTCGACAGGGCTTGCTCGAACTCGGCCTCCTCAGGGGCCCGGTTGACGATCCCGTTCCAGGAGGGCAGGGTCTTCAGAGAGGGCTGGAAGGTACCCTGGGTGTTCTTCAGATCCGTCGAAGGGTTGAGGATATAAGTGCCTCGATCCGCGGAGACGTAGTGTCCCTCCGGCAGGTCTGCATGCTCACTGTCCTTCCCGGCTGTCTTTGCAGGATGAGACTCGAGGATGAGCTGCCTCAAGCAGGCCAGTGATGGCACACGCGATACCGGGAGGCCGTCCATGCAGGGCATCGACTCCCAGGGAAAGGCGTGGAGCGCCTTGTCCAGAACGAGGACGGTGTGCGCATCGTCCATCCGCGCCGCGCCGTTCTTGGTAGCAGCGTAGTAGCCCCGAAGCGCGTCGTATGTCTCCACCACCATGCCGTCGAAGTCGATCTCGTCGTAGGCATTCCGCTCTCCGTGGAACTGGAGGATGTCAACCACAAAGTAGAGCAGGTCGTTGAGAGCCTCGTCAAAATCGCAGTCCGGGTCAGTGGGATCTCCCAGGCCGATGAACAGGTCCAAGATTCGGGGGTCCAGCGAGACCTTGGGCGTCTTGGCTGCCCTCTTCCCTCGTATCCTGTTGCGAGACGGCAGGCTGCTGTCGAGCATCTGCTGGAAGTTCTTCTGGAAGCGTGCGAGCAAGTCGGGCCGCCGCTCGTGCTGAGAAAAGATGCCCTTGAAGCCACCCAGCCACGTCGTCTCAATGGTGCTCAGGAGTTCCTGCAGTCGAGTATCCAGGGCATCGCGCTCTGCCCACCAAGCACTCTTCGCGCCCTTGGCACTGAAGTCCCGGCTGGCAGAGTGGCTGCTCTCGTTGGCGAGCTGGATAATTTCCATCATCTCTTCACGGCCATGCTCAAAGTTGAATACCTCAGAGTCTGCGTCGCGGGAGTTTGCTCGCTCGAGGGGCAGTCGTAGAATGAAGGGACTGTGCCCGGCTTGGAACTTTGTAATGCACAGGTCATGGCGGTTGTCACTGAGAGAGATGGACACAACACTCCAGTTGTGAGGCACGAGCTCCACGTAGTTCTTCTGAAACTTGGCCATCTCCGTCGTAAGTCCAAGACTCACCCGTCTCGATGAATGGCCAGGAGTGGGCTCACGGGACTTCGACGGAGCACCGTCCTTGATGAGCGTGCTCTGCTCGCGCCTCCAAGTAACATTTCGAGCCAGGTCCACCGAGAAGGTCGCAAAGCCGGAACCAGCCAAAACCTTTGACTGCGTGGTTGAAGTAGCAGAAAGCAGAATCACGGTGTTTTGTAACAGCGCCGAGATACGGTGAACCATGGTACTGCTTGCAGTGGACAGAGTCGAGGCGTGTGCCTCGAGAAGCAACTCCTGGGCTTGTCTCAGGGCGTTTGCAAACGCAGGCACGCCACGCTCCTTGGAGCCCTTTCTGTCCGAGCTTCCGGCTGCAGCCCTGCCTCTTCGAGGCGGAGTCTGATTCAGAGATGGCCTGCCAGAGGAGGTCTTATCAGAGGTTGACACGGCGGGGAACGAAATGGTTGAATCTTGAACAACAGAGAAGACGGGATCGTGAATCATCTGCTCCGTACTATGGCCGATGAGGGAGATCGCAGTAACAACCTGCTCTTGCGATAGAGCTCCGAAGAGCTTTGGAAGGTCCTTCGCGTGCTCCAACGTAGACAAGGCCGACGTCCAGTCCTTCTGGTTGATGAAACTCAAGGCCCGGGACAGAATAACAGAAGCCATTAAGGAGGCCTGGTATATATCCTTGGGCAGGTTGAGGACCTCGACTGAGGGAGCCAGCAAAGTCTTCGCCGCTGGTGCTCGCTTTCGGGTTCGTGGAGCAGGAGTAGCAGCAGCCTTGGCTCGAGTCGTTCTGGTAGTCCGTGTTGTCCTGGCAGCAACGGTGCTTCGTCCCTTGGCCGTAGCCACTGCGGGCTTCTCGTTACTCTCTTGTGCGCTTGGTAGCTTGTCCTGGTCCCCGAGGCGCTGAGTAGTCTCCTCAGCAAGCTTAAGCATGTTGGCCGCCTTGTCCTCGTCGCCAATATCTCGGTAAAGATCGCTGAGTTGGCATGCGAGCTGGATGCGAGACACGCAGATATCCTCCGGGATATGCTCACCAGCCTCGTTACCGAAATCCAAAGCCTTTTCGAGTCTGCCAGCGCGGTGATAAACGGAGCCTGTCCAGGCCAGCACCTGTGCCCTATACAGAGATGAACCTGTGCTCTCGGCGATCTTTTGGGCAGATTCAGCGTAGTATATTGTCTCCTGAAACATGCCAAGATGGGCATATACCGCGGAGATGTGCAGAAGACCGCGCAGCAACGGGAAAGCGAGAGCCCAGAACCGTGGTCCAATGACCTGGCCTAAACTCTTTTCCTTAACACTACCAATGCTGCTTGTAGATGTGTTCAACTCGCAGGGCGTTGTTCCTCGAGATGGCGGTGCCTCAAACTTGGACCAGTCATGCGAAAGGAGCCTGACACTGGACTTGATGCAAGAAAGGGCGTCTTGAACCCGTCCTTGTTTGAGTGCCAGAGTAGAGTCTAAGAACGAAGCCAGAGAAAGGGCCAGGTTAGCTTGAGACTTTGACAGTGCCCAGGATGAGGCTGGCCCATTATAGATTTCTTTGGCAAATGCCAATGCGGAATTCCTAGATACGGTTAGTTTGTTTTCCAGTGCGCTCATATCGAGTTGACTCACGCTTCATCG
Organism: Neonectria ditissima; assembly: GCA_001305505.1. Lineage (NCBI taxonomy): Eukaryota > Fungi > Ascomycota > Sordariomycetes > Hypocreales > Nectriaceae > Neonectria > Neonectria ditissima. The sequence goes on along the minus strand of LDPL01000040.1, from coordinate 1,792,394 downwards.
ACGTTGCCCATGCCAGCAAAGTATTCGGCCTGAGACAGGTGGAATGCGGCAACGATTCCTCGAGAAGGTCCTTCGGCCTGCTCCAGAAGCTCCTTCGTCGCTTCCAGCGTTCTCTTTGCTTCAGAGTAACGACCGATGTTCAAGTGCTGCGATGCCAACAGGGTGTGATTAAGAATTACGTTGTTATAAGTTGGCTCCGCTAACACTTTGGAGATGGTCGTCGAGAGTTCGAGGATTGAGAGTTGTAAACTGTTCTCACCTCGAAGACTTGCAAACTGGCTTGCAGATTGTAGATGGGCGAGGAGATTATCGGGACTGTCGATCTTCTCGTGGAGGTCATCTCGGGTCCGGCAGGTCTCGGTCATCGATTTCCAGGAGGAGATGGCGCCTTCCATAGCAGCTGCTGGGAATGGCGCGTCGCTGACGGCCATGGCAGAGACTGAGGAATGGTATGCCCGTAGATGTGGAACGTAACGGGCCAAAGAGGCATCCTCTCCAGTTGCCCTGCCCTCGGCCTTCTGCATCGTCTCATCCGCCAGTGCTCCGATTTCCTCCATCTCACTTTCCTCTCCAAGGTTTTGGAAAAGAAGCTTGAGCAAGACACGGAGACGGCGAATCGGAAAACGATCTAGAGCGTATAGTCGGAGAAGTGCTTCTACGCTCGGATCATGAAGCTTGAGGGGTTTTCCCTGAGCAGACGTGCCATTCGAAACCTCCATGAGATGCTCAAGGACAGCAGCACGCTCGGCCTCTGGTAAGAAGAATGCCCAGTCGTTCCAGGAATGATCCAGCTTTGCGATCGAGCGTAATGTCCGGGATAAAGTCTCGGCTTTCTCATCGACACACCAAGCTACGCTGGGCGCCTGCGTCGCCATTGCCGTTGTCACCTTGAGCAGAGCGCCCTCCTCGATCATGTTGGTACAAATCGAGCGCAACGTCCGGACGGCTTCATTACCTCGGCCAGCCCCTTTGCAAAGGTCGGCAAAGAGTTCAAGTTTCACGGATAGCTGAGCCTTTTCCTGCTGAGCTGGCGACCGGTCCTTGACCAGCTCAATGGAACGACTGAGACTTTGCAGGATCTGTTTATTGACGTCCTTAGACTTGCCAGTCTCCTTTCGTAATTGCGTGAATTTCGAAAAGTAAAGACTCGAGATCTTGACGTAGTAAGTCCCAAGCTGATCGGCCCGGGGCGCAGACAGCATAGGGTCCGCAACGGACTCGAGGAGTTTGGCGCAATCCTGCAGTGTGTCGTCCATTTGCTGCCAGGTGATTGAGTCGGCTTGTATGTCAGAATTGACCACCATCAGAGCACCGTCAAGGACCTGGCTGATGGTCTGCATGAGAACCTGCCGTCGCTGATCGAACTGAAGAAGGTGCTTGGCGGAGGAATCTCTCGTGGGAGCGGCACCCAACCATCGACGGGCAAATCGAGGATACCGAGTGAGGAATGTCTTGAGATGCCCAATGAGGGCATCGGATGAGGAACCACCTGAGCTCGTATCATTGACCTCGCGGATCAGTAGTCCAACGGCGGACCGTCGAGCGAGCGAAAGACTCTCCAGTAGTTCGTTAAGCTCTGAAATGCTCCCGCTCAGACTGCCGTCGAGGCCTTCCACAACTTCGATAACCAGCTGTTCTGTAGCAGCATCGAGCAAGGGTTTCTTTAAAGCGGCAGCGAGTAGTCGTGCTGAAACCGAGCACACACGAACAAAAGAGTCATGCTCAGGTTGAAACAGAGCCTTCAGCTGTTGGAACCAGTGATGCGCCTCCCCGTACTGTCGTTGAGCATGAGCCGCAACACCCACAATTTGGTAGATGGACGCAAGAGGGGAGTCGGAAGACTTCTTGGGTTCTGACGGTTGAGCCTGAACAAGTTCCATCAAGGCTTCGAAAGCCTTAGCCATTGTACCGTAGGTAGTGGTGTCTCCGGGTGTCTGGCGTCTTGTGAATGCGCGGATACAGCGTGCAAATGGTGAGAGGACGTCATCGTCGACAACTCCTTTGTGTCCTGCCAGCTTCCACCATCGCAACTGGGCTTTGAAGCATAGCACCTGAAGCTGGAAAGCTGAGCTAGGAGAGGGACTAAGTCTTGATTCAGTAGCCACATGATCTTCCTTGCTGGAGACGCTGGGAGCCAGTGAGAGAAGAGTTTGCGATAGCGAGGCTAGTTGCCGAGCAGCCTTTTGCCCCTCCTTGTCGTTGAGCCCCGCAAGCCTTTGCAAAAGGTTGAGTGGTGAAGACGGGTGCGATTCGCAGAGAAATGGGAGTGCGGCTTCGATCTGGGCCGGTTTCTTGGACAGAGAGATGAGGCGGAGAACTTGAACCTGGCAGGCAGTAATGATGGGAAGACTCTGCTCAGGGACGGGCCCATCGTAGTCAAGAAGCTCGGCGATAACTTGAGATGTAGTCTGGCCCTCGGTTGAAACTGACTTGGCGGGTTTGGTCGTGTCTTTCGAAGTGGCAGCATCCAGCCTACGCTTCAGTATCCTCATTTCCTTGATGGCCTGCTCCTGGAGCCCAAGAGCCAACAGCTTCCCGACGAGCGCAGACATGCCCGTCTCGAGTTGGAAATCGGTCTGATTCGTCTGCACGGGGCCCTTGATCGCTCGAAGGCATGCAAAGGCGGCTCGCGCGCATTCGACAGTTGCCAGACATCCTGTCGTTTGAGCCGCAGGTAGGGTTGTTGTCGCCTTCGTGGCAATGATTGGCGAGGTCGTGGTTCGGTTCAGAGTCCGCGGGTGGATCGGGGACAGAGGGGCCGAGAGAGACCTCCTTAGTGTTCGTTGCCCGGGGGCTTTTCGCAGGTCGGCATTTGAAGGCTGTCGCTTACTAGGTGTTTCCGGCGGTGGCGGCTTCGCAGCCTCGGTCAGCGACTTGATGGTGATGTTGATAACATGCGTCGCCAGCGCAGCTCGGTCCTTCACAGACAGCTGCTCCGGTTGCGCGCTGGCAGCTGGCTTTGCAGAAGTCGCGCGGCCGGTGCCGTTCTTCTTCGTCTTGGGGATCGTGTTCGATCGCGCGGGGCGCGTATTCGTTTGGGATGTTGTAGATGCCGTCTCGGCGTCGGGAAGTAGCAATTCCTTGACCGTCACGACGGTGGCGGGCGTGCATGTCGAGGTCGACGCGAGCGCTGTCTTGACCGCGTCGGCCTTTGCTTGAAGTGAAGCCATTAGGTTATGTGCGTGAATCCTTAAATCATACCGTCGCAGAGAACTCCAAAGCTCCTATCCAAGCGGAGACACAATATGCTTTAGTGAACGAAAGGCTGCAACCTTGAAGCAATTGATGTTAGTGCATGTGTTCTTCGTCGGATATCGAGGGCTAAACACCGGTGGTTGTCTGGGGCAACCGCAAGACCCCGGATTAAAAGCGTAGAGGGGCCCGTGCTCTGAACTTGTTCTGGAACGGCGTCTTGGATTGAAGGCTTCGGATCCGGCACTTCGCGATAAACCTCCCCTCCCTTGGAAAATCTGCAAAGTGCAGCGTACTCCAAGCAACATGCCGATTCGACTCCTCCTCATTCGACCGGGCAGCTTGCGAGCTGTTTTCCTCTCTACGACGGGATACTATGTCCCCCGCATCGGCATGCGGTTCTCAAGTACCGCCCCGGCTACAGTCGTAGACAGCTCGTTTTGGAGATCCTTGGTGCCGAAGCCGCTTCGCAAGGAAAACCGCCAGCTCAGGGCCAAGAAGCTGAGGCAATGGAACCCGGCGACGTTCTTCATCGCCATATTCCTGCTCATTGGATCCATGTCGATCCAGATGATTACGTTGCGCAACTCGTTTGACCGATACATGCGCCAGTCGGAGATTCGCATCCATACACTCCGCGAGGTTGTAGAAAAGATCCAGAAAGGCGAAACGGTGGATGTGGAAAAGGCGTTGGGAACCGGAGACGCAAAAAAAGAGGGGGACTGGGAAGAGCGTACGTTATCGAGGTTTCAACCGTTGATAGGGCCCTATGCTAACGCTGCTGTAGTCCTGCAAGCCATTGAGCGGGACGAATCTGCACGAAAGACGCAGAAGCAAGAGAAACCAAAGCCATCCGAACCCATCACGAAAGCGGGGGCTATTTCGCAGGCCGAGGAGCCAGAATCGAGATCCGAAGCCGCGCCGAGGAAACCTAGAACTGGAAACCTTGGAAACTTCTTCTAAATGGTCTATCTTTTTGGTTGGGTAGTGTACAGGTATTCAAGAAAGCATGTCCTTGAAAACGCCATCGTTTCCTGATACGGCATCGTATGTGGATGTTCCAGGCGAGAGGATAGCTGCGTCTTTGCGCAGTTCCGAAACGAGGGCTGGAAGGAGGTCATCCGTGGACAACTCAACTCTCACACCCAGCTCGCCTTGCTGGTTCGGGTCCAGCTCATTGAAGAAGCCGTCTTCACCTCTTACTCCGCCGATACTGATAATGGCCATGGGCATACCCCGGTCTTGGGCGCGCTTTGCAAGTCTCCATGCGGAGTAAGTGGCGAGTGACGTACCCAGGACGAGCAGCTTCCCAGCGCTGTCAATGGCGTCTTCAGCTGCGTCCTTGATGATAGGGTTAATGCTTTCTCCGAACATGACGACGGCAGGTTTGAGGACGCCTGCAGTGCTGGGAGGGGTCCATGCTCCATCCGAATCAACCTCAACAACATGGCGGTGGCCGTCAGGCTGTGCAGGTGGGTTGGACAAGCACTTGGGGCAGGACGGATATCGGAAGGTCGTGTAAGGGGCGTCTGGCAAATCAACATCACCGTCGGGATTCACTTTGATGCCTCTAAACCTGCGCTCAGCTGGGTCTTCGGTGTCCAAAGCGCCAGAGGCGAGAGCTTCCTTGAGTAGAGCAGCCCATCTCGGATTGAGGCGACCCAGCTCAGTCTGGAACTCGGCTCGTGAGAACTCGGAGGTGCAAGTAGTACAGACAATAGATCTCAGATGTCCATGCAGCTCAAGAGTGGGCAAGTCTGGGTGGGCTTGTGGATGAAAAGAATCGACGTTCTGGGTTATGACAGACCGAATAAGTCCCAGTTGCCCAAGATCCCTAATAGCATGATGGCCAGTATTGGGCGAAGCCTTGTGAAGACTTGACCAACCTAAGAAACTCCGGGCCCAGTACCGTTTGCGAGCCTCGTGGTTCTTCAGGAACTCGGGGTAGTAGATCGGACGGTACTCCTTGTTGACCCTGTAAGTGCCCTTGACGCCTCGATAGTCGGCAAGGCCCGAGGCAACCGACAGGCCTGCGCCGGTGAGAGCGACAGTCGAATGAGGCAGATGTGCAGGAGACGGGGTGGCGAAGAACCGGTGAAGAGCGTCGACGGCTCCCTGGAGAGACGTGGCCGAGGCGGGTGTGATGATCGACGGAGGGAGAAGATCCGTGTACGGGATGCGGAAAAGAGTATTCCTCATTGGGGCGAGGCTCCGGGAGGTCGATGCGGCGCAATGCAAAAGCGCAACGTCGATGTTTCGGCTTCAAGTGCCGCTGTGCTCTTCTCTTTCTTGTTCCCTGGTCGCTGCTGGTACGGGATGACGACGGCGTTTCCAATTCTGCACAAGGGATTGGCTCGGCGGGAGGGTTCAGGGGTGAGAGCCCGGGGAAGATCAACAATTGCGGCGGCGGGGGAAATTAACGAGGGGGGCTATTATTACGTGGGCAGTTGCATTTGAAAAGCTCGGCAGGACAATTACGCAAGTGGTGGACGCGGCTGGAGGTGCGTCGGCGAAGGCGAGGTTTGGGGTTGATGGATTTGGGAGATGACGGCCGTGGGGCGCCGCAAGTGTAAGTTAGTACATGAAGTAAGCGCGTCATGGGTTTCATGGCTTCCATGCATCCCGTCATGGCTATCAGCCTCGCGGCCTCGTCAGCAAATGGAATCAATGGAACATTGAAACCTCCGAAGAAGAAAAACTTCTAGCCCGGCTTTCTAGGGGAGGGAGTGGCGTTACGGCCCACTGCGCGAGCCTTGCAATAGCGCTGACCAACGATGAACAAGCGATCAACAAGCGGCGGGGCTAGGAATTACGGCGGTGCACCCCTGGAAAATAGGCGGTTTTGGCCCCTTTCGTTGACAAGTCCTGCCCGACAGCGGGCATGGAACGAAAGGAACCTAACCATTTTGCAAGCCCGCCTACAAGATAGGTACGCATTAGGCAATGGGCAGGTGAGTTACTGGATCCGTCAGCGAGGTGTGCCCTGGGATATAGCAGGCCTGAACGCCTGGAATGCCCAGAACTTCCCCGAGCCTGCTTACGTCCACTGAAAGCCCGCTGATTTCGACGTGGGCCGACTGATTGACTGCTCGGTGATTTGTGAGAGCTCGCTGATAAGATGGAAATGCGACAACCTCTTCACCAGTCCCCAACTCCGGCGACCGGAACAGCGTCCTTGTCGTGCTGGAGTGGATTCCCAGGCCGTTGGAAGAATTTATCAGATGGCGTTGGCTGCCAATTGCAGCATCAGATTCAGCTCCTCCGAAAGCTCTACAGGCCCCAGAACTAAAGAAGACCGGGCCAGCCGAGCACGAAAGAGAGAGAGAAAAAATAGCTGGACCTGCTTGCGCCGACCCGAGCAACTACGTCCGGTCTCCGTTAACGGGCCAAGGTCGTAGTTCAGTTTCCAGGAACAAGGCACACTGAGGCAAATCGTCAACCAAAAGCTCCCCTTCCCTCTCTCCTTCTCTCTCCCTCTCTGGCGGGCTCACACCACCACCACTGCCCTCGCCCTCGCCGACGCTCTCTTGGCCACACGCTGAAGTTGCCTCTTCTCTGTCCACAGTCCACCATCCACCCACCACCACCTACCACAGACACTCGAGCACACGCGCCGCACCCCCCTGCGCCCGCCAGCCCAGGCCGGCCGTATGAGTTCCCAGGCCGGGCGTCTCATGGCCCTGGACGTGTGCCTGTCTGGAGTGACGTCGGCGTCGCCCACGACTACCGCTACGGCTACGGCTGCCGCGCCAGCTCCAGACACAGCTCCCACATACGCGCACGTCCACGCCCGCGCCGCCCACACCTCCCGGAGCCCGTCGTGGACACATGTCTCGCGACCCGGACGAGGCCAAATGCTTCTCCTGAGGACACATAAACCACACGTAGCCTGCCTACGCGTCCTTCAGACTGCTTCTGCCGTCGTCGCTCTTTCCAGCTGCGCTTATCTTGCTCGAGCCTCCTCGCCCCGATCTTCTTCGTCCTCACCCACATCTACGTCTACATCGGCATCTCCTCTCTCTTCCTCCACATCCTCCCGCACGTCTACACTCGTACACCCTAACCTACCCCATCTAGCCAACCTGCGCAGCAAACTTGGCTCCCTACCATCTCTCATGGCCATGTCGACATCACAGAGCCGAGCCCACAGCGGCCACAGCCACGGTCCCGGTGGTCACCATCACCACGACAATGCCTTCCTGACTTCAACCAACAAGAACGACCCAGGTGTGCGGATCACCCGGATTGGCCTGCTGTGCAATCTGTGCATGGCAATCGCCAAGTTCGCTGGCGGCTGGGCCTTCAACTCCAAGGCCATGACGGCCGACGCCTGGCACAGCATCACCGATCTCGCCTCGGACATCCTCACGCTCGCGACCGTCTCGTGGAGTCTGAAGCCGCCGACCGACCGATTTCCGCAAGGTTTTGGCAAAATTGAGAGCCTGGGCTCGCTGGGTGTCTCGGGCATGCTTTTGGCCGGCGGACTATACATGGGCTGGGAAAGCGGCATCAGTCTGTACGGTCACTTTTACCCCGAGGCCGCGCATGGCATCATGGACCACGTTGGCCACGGTCACAGCCATTCCCACGGAGCGGCTGCTTTGGGTATCCCAAGCATGCATGCCGCATGGCTGGCTGCAGGAACCATCTTGGTTAAGGAATGGTTGTACCACGCAAGTAAGTTCGAAATTTTTCTTCCCGTCGACACATGCCGTTAGTTTTATGAGGCGAACGAAAAAATGTTCCGGGGTCGCTAGCCAAAAGCAAGAACTGAGGAATTGACCAATCGCAGCAATGAAGGTTGCGCGGGAACGCAAATCATCCGTCCTAGCATCCAATGCCATCCACCACCGTGTCGACAGTCTGACGGGCTTTGTGACGTTGGCCGCCATCATGGGGGCCAATGCGGTCGAGAACGCCGCGTGGCTGGATCCCGTCGGCGGGCTGCTGATTTCCTTCATGGTGATTCATGCGGGTTGGGGTAACACAATGGCGGCATTCTACGAATTGGCGGATCAGAGCATCGACGAGGAAATCAAGGCTTCAGTGCGCAAGCACACGCAAAAGGCGTTGTTGAACCTGGGCGACGAGCACAACGTGGAGCTGCGCGAAGTAAGCGGAGTTAAGTCTGGGCAAAACTACCTGGTCGACCTGGAGCTGGCGGTGCCTGGAGCGTGGACCGTAGACCAGGCCAAGGACGCAGAGGACGCGGTTCGTACGCAGGTGGGAGGCAAGGTCCGCGGCGTGAGGAGGGTACGAGTTCGGTTTGCCCCCAAGGAGGGGCCCGTCAACGCCAAGTTCGACGACTTTATCCGGGGAACAGTGACTGTGTCGCCCGACGAGGAGGAATCGAGCGACGAGGTGGATGATCATGATCATGATCACCATCACGATAGCAATCACAAGGCCAACGGGGCCAACGGCAAAACGCACGACCGCGAGCATACCCACAAGCATTAGAGAGCAAGCGGCGATGGCAACCAAAAGGCCAGTGGCTGCTGGCGCCGAAACCCACCGACCGAGCTCCCCGAAGCCTTTTCTCGTGCCACGTCCGTTGGTCATCCAACTTGTTTCGGGGGTCCTTGACTTGTTGAACTTGTGACGGATGGGCGGTGACTGAGATCGGGTGGTGCCGCGAGGTGGTGGATCCCGACCGGGAGAGCTGGAATTACGGATGAAAGCCGGAGGCCGACCAGCCAAGGCAAAATAACCTTACGGATACGGAGTTGAGCACACAAAACACACACACACCTTCTTCACACGCCCTCTACTTGTCTTCGAGAATCCCGGGAGCTCTTCATGATACCAGATGGCTCCCGAGCACCGGATGGATGCACTACACATGCATTAGGGCGGCGCTGATGGACGCACAGGCTTCAATCCAGCAGGGTATTGGAGGAGGAAAGGAGATTCGAGGAAGCACGACAAGACGGAAGACGGAACACTGCAGTACCAAGCATTGCAGGATCAAGGCTGCAGCATCATGGGACAACATGAGGCGGCACGGCATGGACCAGCATGTCTCACAAGGGCAAACATCGTCTAGATGCGCCCCCAGCAGGGGACCCAGTCGTATCTGACATGTGTGCCGCCTCCCCCTACGACCGGGCCGGCAGTCATGACCAACGGTCCAGGGCGCGTCGAGTGCCACAGGAGGGCCACAGGATGGCCACAAAGGGTAAACTCGAGGCTCTGTGGCTGGGTAGCCCTGGCTGAATGGCCCTAGCTCGGGTCCCCTGGGTGCAGGTCCAGTCCCTCTGGTCTTCGGGCTGGTCTGGCATCCTGCAAGCCTCATGCTGCGTGCTACTGCAAGTCCTATTTCCAATGTCACCTCCACCATCCCACAGTACCACTTGCTGTCTTTTGAGTCTCCGTTTCCCTCCCTCGCCCTATCAGCCCCGTCTCTTCCGTCCCAACTTCTGCAGGTCGTCCATGCCAACCTTGGGCTAGGAGCCTCCTCTTTCTCTACAAGCGCTCGCCGCCCATTGGCGCCTAGCCACACTCACGAGGACGGTCTAGCAACGGACATGTCCCCCGACCTCATTGGTTGGGTTATAGAATAGTGAGATTTAGCCTAAAGACGGGATAGAGGAAACAAAAGAAACCCGAGTAAGTATCAACGCAAGAGAAGGGGAAACTGGATCACGGGTACATACAAAAAGGAATATAACTGTCATACTAAAGCAAGATTGTGTCCGAGAACGATGGAAAGTACTTGAATATCAAGGTTTGGGCTGTCGAGTGAACGTTCGGTACCAGTACGCGCAGTGATAGGTACTGGACGAAGGCTCTTCGGCCCATCGATGCAGCAGTTCCAGCAGGCGTCAGGCCCGTGCGGCAGCGGGATTGAGCAGCAGCGGGAGGGCGACGAGGGTGACGAATGCGGTACCGGTACAAGGATAATGTGGCTGGCGGGACCGAACCCCACGTCAACCTGGGATAAACATGACGGAGCCCTGAACGCATCCATCCATCCTCTGCTTCGTTGGCAGCTCAGCATACAATTCTCATGTATAGGATGAGAATGGCTTGTCAGCTGCTGGTTACTGGCCAAGTGCTTCGCGGTAAACCAAGTCTCAACCCCCACGCTCGTTGACGCGAACTCGGGTCGGGTGCAATTGAATCATTTGATGCGACGCAGTGCATGTCAATCAGTCTTCCTTCGCCTTGCTTGGCTTCATCTTCTTACTCGGCGCACGCCTCCCCCCCTCCTCCTCCACTCTTTTTTTTTTCTTTCTCACGATAGCTGGCCGGTCAGGCTGTTCCTCTAGTTGCCCCTCCTCCACTCTTTCTTCCCGTTACAGAAGGGAGCGTGGTGAGGTAAACGGGACGGAGGTCGTGTACGCAGTGAGTTGGTGTCGTGAGTGTTCTCTTTGGAGGTACGTAGCGGTCAGGTCAAGGTAGGCAGGTACGGATGGACACAGTATAAACCGTCGCCGCCGTCCTCTCCGTCCGTCGCTCGTCCTCATTCCTCCTTGTTACATCCCATTCTCCATCCGACCTCGTAGTAGTCCATCCACCTCGCTCTCCCATCTTCACTTGTGCATTGCCCGCAGAAAAAAGCCTCTCGCCTCTTGTCTCTTCACCAAGCCAACTGCTTGAGTCCACAACCCTTCCCGCTGACGGGCCGTTGTCCTGGTCGACCCGATTTGTCCTCTAGTGTTTGCACCTAAAGTCCTGCCTGTGATCCCAGTTGCCAACATGCCTTCCGACTCGCGACCTCTATACCTGGGCTTTGACCTGTCAACTCAGCAACTCAAAGGCACGTCACCGCGCAACCCCGTCGCCGTCCCCCTCGACTAACACCAGCCCGCGCAGCCATCGTCGTCGACTCGGACCTGAAGGTCGTCGGCGAAGCCAAGGTCGACTTTGACGCCGACTTCGGCGCCAAGTATGGCATCAAGAAAGGCGTCCACGTGCGCGACGCCACCGGCGAGGTCTTCGCGCCCGTGGCCTTGTGGATGGAATCGCTCGACCTCGTCCTCGACCGTCTCGCCGCCGCTGCGCCCGTGCCCCTCTCCCGCATCCGTGCCGTCAGTGGCTCGTGCCAGCAGCACGGCAGCGTCTTCTGGAACGCCGACGCTGCCGACGCTCTCGGCGGCCTGGATCCCGAACGGCCCCTCGTCGATCAGCTCCCGCGCGCCCTCGCCCACGAATTCTCGCCCAATTGGCAGGATCACAGCACCCAGGACCAGTGCGATGCCTTCGACGAGGCATTGGGCGGTCGCCAGAAGCTGGCCGAGGTCACAGGCAGCGGCGCTCATCATGTAAGTCGACGACGGCAGCTGTCACAGCCCAGAGTCCAAGCTGACCCTCGCCCTTGCAGCGCTTCACCGGCACTCAGATCATGCGCCTAAAGAAGGATCTGCCCGACATGTACGCCAAGACGGCGCACATCGCTCTCGTCTCGTCATGGCTGGCCTCTGTCCTCCTTGGCTCCATCGCCCCCTTGGACATCAGCGACGTGTGCGGCATGAACCTGTGGGACATCCCCCGCGGGGCGTACAGCGAGGACCTCCTCGCCCTGGCCGCCGGCAGCAAGGACGGCGCGGCCGAGCTACGGAAGAAGCTTGGTGACGTGTGCCCCGATGGCGGCGCCATCCTCGGCGGCATCTCGCTGTACTTCGTCCGCCGCCACGGCTTCAGCCCCGACTGCCAGATCACGCCCTTCACCGGAGATAACCCGGCAACCATCCTCGCCCTGCCATTGCGGCCCCTCGACGCCATCGTGTCGCTCGGCACTTCGACTACCTTCCTCATGAACACCCCCAGGTACAAGCCCGACGGCGGCTACCATTTCTTCAACCACCCGACCACCCAGGGCCACTACATGTTCATGCTCTGCTATAAGAACGGCGGCCTGGCCCGTGAAAAGGTCCGTGACCAGCTACCCAAGCCTGAGTCCGGAGACTCCTGGGCCAACTTCAACAAGGCCGTCCTCGGCACTCCGCCCCTGGGCGCCGCCAACGCCGACAGTCCTGCCAAGCTCGGCCTTTACTTCCCACTCCGCGAGGTGGTCCCTAACATCCGCGCCGGCACCTGGCGCTACAGCTGCGAACCTGACGGCTCCCACCTCCAGGAGGCGTCATCCGGCTGGGACAAGGAGACGGACGCGCGCCTCATCGTCGAGTCTCAGGCCCTGTCCATGCGCCTCCGATCCCATAACCTCGTCCACAGCCCCGGCCAAGGCCTGCCTGCTCAACCCCGCCGCATCTACCTTGTGGGTGGCGGCTCAATGAACCCAGCCATCGCGCAGGTTATCGGCGAGGTCCTTGGTGGCTCCGAGGGCGTCTACAAGCTCGATGTCGGCGGCAACGCATGCGCCATGGGCGGCGCGTATAAGGCGCTGTGGGCCTTGGAGCGCGAGGAGGGTGAGACCTTCGACGACCTCATCGGCAAACGCTGGACCGAGGAGGGCTCCATTGAGCGGGTGGGCGACGGATTCCGCGACGGCCTCTATCAGAGGTACGGTAAGATCCTCGGCGCCTTCGAGAGTATGGAATACCAGATTCTCGCAGAGGAGGATCGCCACTCAGACGACGAACACAGAAAGTCTACCGAGGCAAAATAAAATAAATGAGGGTATCTAATGTCTAACAAAGGGTGTTTTCTTCTCGAGATGAGTTTGATGAGTTTATCTAACGTACTTGCTCATGAAACGTCTATGGAAATCAGAGCGGAGAAGATCCTAACGGTGGATCAGGGTCAGTGAAATCGTTTTTATACGTGATCGGGGGTAGAGAAGGCCGTAAAGATTCAAAAAGGGACCATGCAAATGTCGCAAAGGGAAAATATAGAAAACTTACGTTGACAAACTCCTTCTTCTTGCCCTTCTCCTCGGTGCCCCGAGCTTGGTTCTTGAAGACCACGTCGTCATCCCATCGGCGTTTCATGGTGAAGTCTTGCTTGTTGAGCAGAGGGTTGCCCAAGGCAATGTTTCGTTCTCGCGCATCTTCCTCGGCTTTGAGGCGTTCGAGTTCCTGAGTTGGATGTCAGCCTCCATCCTAGCAAAGCAGTTATGTAATGGACTGTGTCGTAACGCACCTCCTTCCTCTTCTTTTCCTCACGCTCTCTCCTCACGCGGTCCAATTCTCTTTGCAGTTCCGCATCTGAGTCATCGTCGCTATCGTCATCGTCGTCGTCGCTGTCCTCATCGTCCTCCTCGCTGTCATCATCCGCATCAATGTCCCTCGTCTCTGCCAAGATCCGCCTCCTCTTGGCTTCCAGGTTCTCTTCCTCGTTCGACAGCGAGCGCTTCACGGCACCGGACATCTCGACATCGTCATCGTCCTCATCGTCGGCGGCGGGGGCCAGCACCCCGTTCTTCTTGGACGAGTGGGCGGCCTCGGCGGCGAGCAGCTCGGCGGCCAGGTCGCGGGTCGGCTCGTCGGCGTCACCGCCTTGGCCTGCTTGACGGAACTTGAGGTGGGTGTGCGCGGGCAGCAGGCGCTGGTGGTAGGCTGGGCCGCGGAGGGCCTCTTTGCCAACGGCCTGGAAGAGGTGTTAGTTATGTCTGGGAGTGGCGCTGTTTTCGTGGGGGACCAACGGGATCGAAGGTTGGTCTGTGAGCGGTCGTCATTGTGGTTCTGGTCTCGGAAATGCCGATGGGAGATGTGGTAGAAATGGGAGAAAATAGAAGATGCGACGGCGTCGGCGTGGTTGTCGTGTGAGTTGTAGGTCGCCGAAACGCGCCAGACACTGCCGGCCAAGGTTGAATGCTGGCTCACCGCCCGGCAGAATTTCTCAGTGATCTCACGGCCCCACGGTCTTCGATATGAAATTCAGCGCCGTCTGAAGCCTCACCAGCAAACCAGTGAAAGAAAATTTAAGATACATCACCATGCCTCGAGAAGCTGAACCGTCTCTTTCCGAGCGGACCTTTGTCTCACAGGCCCTGGATGAGGGCTTGCGGATAGATGGCCGCAAATTCGACGAGTTCCGGCCGCTAGAAATCACCTTTGGTGATGAGTATGGTGTGGTTGAAATCAAGTTTGGAAAGACGAGGTACGTTCCATTGGGTCCTGATATTACCCCCGGGTAACTGACTGGTGATGTAGAGTCTTGGCCAAGGTCTCGGCCGAGGTGACGGTGCCGTATTCGGACCGTCCTTTTGATGGAGTCTTCACAATCACTTCGGAACTCAGTCCGATGATCGCGCCTTCTTACGAGGTCAACCGCCCTTCTCTAGAGGAAGTCCTGCTATCTAGGTTGCTCGAAAAGACAGTTCGAAGATCCGGCGCTCTAGACACCGAGTCATTATGTCTAATCGCGGGGCAAAAATGCTGGTCCATCAGAGTCGACCTCCACGTCCTCACCCATGATGGAAACCTGACCGACTGCGCCTGTCTGGCCGTCATCGCCGCCCTTCGCCATTTTCGAAAACCCGACACCACCATCGAGGGAGAGACGCTCACCGTCTACACCTCGGCCGAGCGAGAGCCCGTGCCCCTGAGCTGGCTGCACTCGCCCTTCTGCGTGACCTTTAGCTTCTTTGGCGACGACGGCGAGCAGGTGCTCGCGGACACGACCTGGCTGGAGGAGCAGCTGCGAGTGAGCACGTGCACGTACAGCATCAACAAGCACGGCGAGCTCTGCCAGATTTCCAAGTTCGGAGGCGCCGCTCTGGAGGCGCCGCTGTTCATCCAGTGTGCGACGGGGGCGCTGAACAGGTCCAAGGAGTTGACGGACCTGCTGGAGCTGAAACTGGCCGAGGACGTGAAGCGCAGGGACAAGGGCGGATTCATGGCGGAACTGACGGCGGAAAATGAAAGGTGACGATGATATCTAATTGCAAACCAAAAACAAAAGCGAGACAAAAACGTCACAAAGAATAATAACGAATAAAGCATGATACCCCAGCAAAACTGGCTGGACCGCTTGGTATTCTCATGCATGCAAGACCAAGATGCTGAAGCAGGTGAATCCCATCCATACGCCGCCGAGAGTCGTGGCCTCCCAGCACAGTCGGTGTCGTAGCTCGTAAACCCATCACATTCGCCTGACAAGAAGCCGCAGGCTATCGCATGACGGGCGGCCGCGACTCTTTGTTCCACTGCACTCGTGTGCGCACCCAGTCGATAGCTTCCTTGACGCCGTCGCCGGTGAGGGCGCTCATAGACAGCACGCGCGAGTCACGGATGCTCAGGCCCTTGTCGCCCTCCATTACCTTCTTCACCAAGCCTTCCTTGATGCGGATGGTCTCGACGCAGTCTTCCCGGTCCTGCTTGTTGGCGAGGATCAGCAGCGGCACGCCCTCGGTCTCGTTGTTCTGTAGGACGTCCTCGAGGACGAGGCGACACTCTTCGAGGCGGTCGTTGCCGCTGTCCTCGTCCTCGAGGTTCCCGTCGCCGATGTCGGTGCTGTCGATGATGAAGACGATGGCATGGCAGCTGGCGTAGTAGCTCTGCCAGAGGTTGCGTAGGGAGTGCTGGCCGCCGACATCCCAGAGCTTCAGGTACATGTCGGCCAGCGGGATGGTCGAGACGTTCTGGCCGACGGTGGGGACGGTCTTGAGCTTGGGCTCGGGGGCGTTGGGGATGAAGAGCGACTTGACCTGCTCGTGGAAGGTGGTCTTGCCGGCGTTGTCGAGGCCGAGGAGGATGACCGAGTATTCCTCCTTGCTGGTCGCATAGCGGTAGATGCCCTTGGCGAGGTGGTACATGATCGACGAAGACGGCGGGGTTTGGCCCCGGAGCAGGACGAGATGCTCTGGGGTAGGGTCGAGGAGGGAGAGGGAGGCGGAAGGAGAGAGATAGGGCTACAATTCCAAGGCGAGGCGGTATCGGAGGGCGTAGGCGGGTGTCGAGTCAAACATAGGAAACGGATGCTGTGACGATGGGAATCAGCACGTCGAATTTGGAGGTGTGATCTGCCACCTGAACCAGCCGTTTAGTTACAGGCTCGCCTACCCTACGGTGCAGGCACATTTTAGCGGACGGGGGGGGGTTTCTGAAGAGCCTCACTAGGAACAGCTCCCCAGAGTGCCCCGTGGCCCCCTGGGACTCCGGGCGGACCCCCACTTCGGGGCCCCTCGCAGGAGTGCCCCGCCGGGTTGCATCTCTGAGGCGTCACAGCTGGTCCCCTGCAAGAATGACGGGAAAAAGGGGGGGGCTGCAGCGGTGGCATTTGGCTTTACCATGACATAAGTGCGCAGCAGACTTGATTGAAAGAGGGAAGAATTGCAAGAAGAAGAAGAAAGGATGTTTCTCGAAAGACCAAAGATTCGTCCCCCGTCCGTGTGTGAGCTGAGTGCCGAGGGCCTGAAACTCAACGCGAACGTCAGCAACATGGAAGCTCAGGCCCTGTAAATCCTAAAATCCTCCGCGAGGACGCACGCGTATGCGCAACGAGAAACGTAATATAAGATGCCTCCGTCTACTCGATATCAAAAAGTAGTCGCCTTTTAACAGTACAGCCATTGTCAATTCGAAGATCCAAACCTAGAACCTATGTGAATCAGGTTTGGTATTTGCAACTGCCTCGGTCGGCCCGTTTCTCATCATCAAAGCCCTCCCTTGGTTCATCTCACCTTGTAAGTAGGTACCTAGGTAGCCTAGCACTGGCTGTACAAGCGTGCAACGGCCGCTGTGGTGGTGCAAGTGCGTGGGGCGTCAGCCAATCAACAGGGCCTCTAGTGGCAAGCTGTCGCTTTCCTACGCCAACCCCATCACGCCCCCAAAGTCCCAAGGCAGTCGAGTTAAATCAACCACACCTCGCGGAAACTTGGCTTCATTTCCATCGCCAATTCCTCCAGACTCTCCATCTTCGACCTCCGCCCCTACGTCCTCTGCTATCCTCCGACCGTCGCCCGCTTCGAACCCTCCGATTCATGTCCCCTGCGACGCCCCTGACGAGGCTCGCGCAAGCCGTTGAGGCCCGCACCCCATCGTAGATAGCTTCTCCCAGCCTCGGCCTCGGTCTCAACCTCGACCTCGATCTCGATCTCGACGACGCTGCTCCGCGCCTCCCACTCGCAATGGTCGCCACTGATCTCGCCACCGTGGGCTTGAAGCTCTTCCGTACGCCTACAACTCTCCTCGAGATGCATGCCAACACCCGCGACACGGGGCTAACAAACTGAGAACAGTGCGCGACGAAGAAGAAGCTGACCCTGAAGGTGTGCTTCCCTTGCTCTGGCTTGCCGCGACCACTGCCCTTCGGCTGCGACTGCGGCCTACATTGGACAATTTGCTGACCATGCTTTATAGATGGCGACTCCGCAAAGAAGGAGCTGTTCGCAGCTTGGGCCCTCTTCATCTCCATTATGCTGCTGATCGTCGCCTTCTTCACCAGCTACCTGGTGCAGATGAAAAAGGTTACGGCCATCCACGAGACCGTCATCTCCATCTTTGCTGGTAAGCGCAAGCTCTGCTCTTCTCTCCCCAAGCCAGGTCCTGATATCACCTCTCCGTATAGGCATGACTGTCGGTCTCGCTCTCCTCATTACATCGGGCGACTCCATTCGAAATATCATCAGCTTTGACTACCAAATCTTCTTCAACCTGCTGCTGCCTCCCATTATTCTATCTTCGGGCTACGAGCTGCACCAGGCCAATTTCTTCCGGAACATAGGCACTATCCTCACATTTGCGTTCGCCGGCACTTTCCTCTCGGCTATCGTCATTGGCTTGATCCTGTGGCTTTTCAGCTTTTTGCCTGGGTCTCTAGACATCACCTTTGTCAATGCCATTTCCATTGGCGCAACCCTCTCCGCCACCGATCCTGTCACCATTCTGGCCATTTTCAACGCATACAAGGTCGACCCTAAGCTGTATACTATCATTTTCGGCGAGTCTATCTTGAATGATGCAATCGCCATTGTCATTTTCGAGACGGCACAGAAGTACACCAAAGGCGAAGCTGGTGATCTCGGCATCGTCAGCTTCTTCGAGGGTGCAGGCATCTTCTTGCTCGTCTTCTTTGGCAGTATGCTAATCGGGTTCCTCGTCGGCGTGTTTACGGCCCTGTTGCTCAAGTTCACTTACCTCCGTCGCTTCCCCAAGATTGAGAGTTGCTTGATTATCCTTATTGCCTACGCCACCTACTTCTTCTCCCACGGATTGCATATGTCTGGTATGCCATCCATCTCCCGAATCGGCCAAACTCTACCCTGCCTCAATATGCTCACATGAATGCAGGTATCGTGTCGCTCCTCTTCTGCGGCATCACCCTCAAGCACTACGCCTACTTCAACATGTCAAGGCGGACCCAGCTCACGACAAAGTTCTTCTTTCAGATTCTTGCGCAATTGTCCGAAAACTTCATCTTCATCTACCTGGGCTTGGCGCTATTTACGGACAATACACTCCAGTTCCAGCCGCCACTGATTATCGTGACCATCCTGGCTGTGTGTGCCGCCAGATGGGTGGCTGTCTTCCCCCTGTCATGGCTTATCAACTGGTTCATCCGCTACCGAGCCCGAAGACGTGGACTGGAGGTTGGCGACGAGCTTCCGTACAACTACCAGGCGATGCTTTTCTGGGCTGGCCTTCGTGGAGCTGTCGGCGTGGCTCTGGCGGCTCTCCTCACGGGAGAAAACTCGGACGCCTTCAGGGCAACTGTCTTGGTTGTAGTCGTGCTCACTGTCATCATCTTTGGCGGTACCACGGCTCGAATGCTCGAAATCCTGGGCATTCGCACGGGCGTGGTTGAAGAAATTGACAGCGATGATGAGTTTGACATCGAGTCCTTCAGCGGCAACATTCAGGTTAAGCGATCGGGAACCGCCATAGAATACAACCCTCGCAGGAACGGCAGCGTGGCTTTGAACAACCTCGAGACGGGCAGTTATGTTTCAGGCGCCTCATCACCGCACACTGGCACTCGCCCCTCTAGCAAGAGTCGCAAGAACTCTATGAGGCACCCCGACGAGTTCGAGCGAGGCGCTCTGCTTCGTGGCAACCCCGACGACTCGGACATTGGAAGCGACGTTGATACCTCCGATCTGCCGCCAGCAGCTCGCCGCTCTCCGCTCCCCCGTACCGCCTCTGTTCCGCCGCCACAGGTCAGTAGCACATTCACGTCGAGTGGAGAGGCATCTGCGCCGACAATCACTGCGACGGGCGCGATCCGGCAACTGTGGGCCGCCGACGATCCGGCCAGTGTCTTCCATCAGCTCGACGAGGATTTCATCAAACCTAGGCTGTTGCTGCATGGCGACGGGGCTCGAGCGAATGGTAACGGAAATGGAAACGGATGATCGGGTTGATAGGAGTGTACGGATTGCGCGCCGCACTGTGGGTTGGGATTGGACTGTACTATTTTGTCGCATGATTGGCGTTGGGCTTCCTCATAGAATCTGAATCTCATGATAGATGGATGATGGAGAGTAGTGAACATGGGAACAGGCATCTTCAGATGAAGCTACAGTCGACACCTCGGTCAATAAGCCAAGGCGTGACTACTAGATAGCAAGACAAGGCATTTGCAGATAGGCTTGTCGCGGTAGAGGGTCATATAAGTGTGATTTGAGGTGCCGCTTTTGGGCAATCCTTCAATGTCGAGTAGTTATGTACGTAAACCTCGACAACGATTAATGTGTATGTACAAGATATTCTCATCAAGCCGTCCTGGCTCATTCCAAGTTTCAACCGAACAAGGCTTTGCTCGCTCGCACGTGTCGAGTGGTAATTACCAAATGCACATCAACCTAGGCCTATCCTCGGCGCTTTTGCAGCCACGAGAGGTTATTTGCCAATCGATGGCGTGGCACTCCCGCTAGCCTGCCTTTGATGCTGCGCAGGGCTGCCAGCCGCCTGGTTGGCCTGCTGTTGCTGTTGCTGGCGGAGAAGAGCGGCGTATTGGTGAGGGCTTGTTGTGGCAGCGATGCTTCCAGGGAGGCCGCCAGGCTGACCATTGGCGCCGGCAGCAGCGCTCATCGCGGAGTGGTTCATAGCCGACTGGCGTTGGGCCATCATGGCACGTGTGAGATGCTCTGTAGAAAGCTGGCGAAGCTGCTCAGTGGTAAGGTTCGGGTTCTTAGCGCGGAACTGGCCTTCAAGCTGGGCAAGCTGGTTTGCTATACTGGCGGGTAGCTGCGTTTGGGGACGAGGTGCTTGGAGGCCATTAGCCGGGGGAGTGGAGTGGTTGTTATTGTTGGCGTTGAATGAAGCCATCATGGCCTGGGCATTGTTAATGAAGCTCTGCTGGCCTATGCCGTTGACACCATTGACGCTGTTGACGCCATTGACGCCATTGACACCGTTGCGCATGTTGGGAGGCGGGCTCTGCTGTGTCGCCGCTGGTACAGGTGTTCCGGGGCCTTGTTGAGCCTGCTGCATTTGGACGGCTGCTCTTTGTTGCTCCGAGATGCGCTGAGCACGCATCATCAAGTTGACATCTGGCTGAGGGTTGGGCATGGGCATGCGGTTGTGCTGCCCTTGCATAGCAGCCTGCATCTGAACCTGTGGGACACCGTTCATCTGTGAAGGCGGGACAAGGCCGCCCGCCATGTGCGATGGGACGCCTCCCATACCGTTAACGGGAGATTGCATCGGCATCCGCGGTCGACCCTGGCCTGCAGCTGCAGCTGCGGCAAGCTGATTGGGAACATTGACACGACCAGCGCCATTCATTCCGTTGGCGGCGGCCGCTACGGCTGCGGCGGCGGCATGAGCATTGTTTTGTCCGGCTTGTGCTCCTGGGTTTCCAGCCATCTGCGCTGCTTGACCCTGTGCTCTGGCCTGCAGGGCAGCCTGAGAAAAAAAGAGTCAGTA
This sequence comes from Neonectria ditissima, assembly GCA_001305505.1. Classification (NCBI taxonomy): domain Eukaryota; kingdom Fungi; phylum Ascomycota; class Sordariomycetes; order Hypocreales; family Nectriaceae; genus Neonectria; species Neonectria ditissima. Next base: position 1,771,488 of record LDPL01000040.1, on the reverse strand, counting down.
TCTGTGTCGTCTGCTTCTTCTGGGAGAGCTGAGGCTCGGCCATCAGGGTACTTACTCGTCGTTGAGCTTCCTGCCTCTGCGCGTACTGCGCCATCTTTTCTGCCAGAGCTTGGTCGCGTTCCCAGCGCAATAAGCTGTAATCCCGTGGAGTCTTGGTCGGGCGTTGTGAGACGGGATCGTTGGTCTTCTTGTTAGCAGCGTTCTGAGATGCAGTGTGTTGTTGCTTCTGGATCGTCGTCTCTCGCTTCTTGGCCAGCTTCCTCATAGCGTCAATCAGGGTCAGATGCTTCTGGTTGCGTCTCCTCTCGACCCTCAACGGCGTGGAATGCCGCCGCCGCACTGGAGTCACTGCACCGCCGCCAGCCGAGTTAGCCTGTTGTGCTGCTAGCTGGTTCTGCTGCATTATGACACGCTGAGCCGCTTCAATGCGACTGTTGTACGCCTTGAAATATTGCGTCTTCTGCATATCTGATGGAAGACCCTCGAGGTTGATCCATCTCTCGAAACATTCCCATGGCGTTCGCCGCTCAGCGCCAGATGTAAAGAGTGATTTGGTGGTTAAAATACTTGAGATCAAAGACCAGTTGTATGTGTGTTCTCGGACAAGGCATCGTAGCTCATCATCCTCGGTCATAGTCCACTGTGACGAGCTTCTACATTCATAGAAACTCTGGGTGGGCATAGGATGCTCCGAGGGCGGTCGGAATTGATGGCCAGCGTGCAGTCGATCCCGGATGTGCCTCATTTCAGGATTGAAGAGTGCAACCTCGTCAGTCTGAGCAGGCAGGTTCATGTTAGATGACTTTTGGTTGCCAGCAAATATGCTCTCATTCTCGTCTTCGGAATCCTCGTTCCGGTAGTCATAACGGCTACGCTTCCTGGGAGGGCCGTCTGACACCAGCTTCATCTGACCCTCGACATACTTGCTGAGGGGGAGGGCTGGTCGTCGCCAATGAGCATCTGGATCATATTCGGGGCCAGTAAGATCGAACTTGGGCACCATAAGCGGTGGCCCATACATCGGGAGCTCTTCGAGCAACTGGTCAGCAGTAGGCGTCCTCCGGAGGCCAAAGATAACATCGTCGTCCTGGAGAGCAAAAATGGCTGAAGGTGCGACTGTCTGCATAAAGTCGTCAGTCAGCTCGTCCATGTTGTCAGGCGAGTCCATGTCGCCCGAGACAAGATCTGGAGTGGGCTGGTTTTCAGCACCATCCTGATCGGTATCGGCCATCGACACATCGACAGTCGGCTGTGGCCTAGGAGGTATTATAGCTGAGATCTGCAGAGCCTTACGCTCCGAAGGCGTGGCCTCGTGCCAGTCTGCACACGCATATGCGAGATTTTTAGCAACGGCCCTCTTCCACTTGCGCTCCTCTCTAAAGTCGGTGCGCATCCATTTCATCTCTTGGAGCATCACGTCCCACTGAGTCGGCGGACGAGTTGGCTCGGGACATCGCTTTGGTTGCCGCAGAGACCATTTATCGTGCTGTTGCAAATGATATACCCTCCTCAATACTTTGCACGCCTGGTGATCTTGGATAGCTAGGTTGGCGTCGGGTGTCGCGACTGTCTTGTTGGCAGTGAAGAGTATCTTTTCGATGGGTTGCATCCAAGACGAGCTTCCCGCGAATCCTTGGACGAATAGGGGGGTGTAGTAATCATCGGTCGGTCGAACCGTGTCCCGCTGGTTGGAAAGCATACTCTTTTCATCCATGCGTTTGGACTGTTTTCCGAAAAGAACAGTAGAAGGCTGGCTTTTTGATCTCTCCCGACGATGTGTGGCGGCGTTTCGATGTCTGATACTGGGAGATTGGGGAGTAGATGTAAGAGGCGTGAGCTGGTTGTCAAAGCTCTGGCTCGTAGCAGTTCGGTCGAGAGTTGGTGTAGGCCGAGGGGTAGCTCCGACAATTTCGCTGACGGATTTTAATCGCATAGCCCCAGAAGATACTCTGGTGACTGCACGTTCAGATACTTGCGAAACTTCTCTGACCGCTGCCTCTGTGGGTACTGGAGTTGATGGAGCATCGGCCGGAGGGCTTTCCTTCTTAAAGGCCGGTTCAGTTTGAGTTTGCCGACTTTTGCTTGGCTCGGGTCCATCAATTTCCATTTGATCCGCAACTTCGTCCTGACTGTCAGGGATTTCTGGACTCCTGGTATCAACAATCCCGTCATCCGGCTTTGCGCGAGTCTCATCGCTCGGACTTGTTTTATCAACTTTGGGTTCCGCAACAGGGCTGATTTTGACACCCGTCTCCTCCGTGACGATATCCTCACCCACGGTAACCGGGGCAGTTGGTCTGGGCTCAATCAAGGGACTTGTCACTACTGCACTTGATCGGATCGACTCCTGGAGAAGCTGGGCCTCAGCAGAATCCGGAGGTGCATTTAAGGCCCGGGTCCGCAGATCCTCCTGCACAGGTGCTTCCACGGTTCGAGGTGCCTCGACCTCCCTAGCGTCCACATCTGGCTCCAGCTTTTGTTCTCCGGGCTCCGTATACTGCGGTCCTTCGTTCTCCGGGCTCGTGTTGGCTGATGCATCGTGAACGGCAGGTGTCGTGGCGCTTTGTGCGGTTGATCCTGGGGATGACAAGGCATCTGGCGCTCGTGGCCCCTCTACGGGAGGTTTGATCGACAGGGAACCAGGCCTTGCTGTGATGGCAGCATTTGCTTCAGGAATTGGTCTTTCGGTTTTCGGATCTGCTGGCGGCGATGCTTTTACCACCGAAGGCAAAGCGACCTGAGGAGCAGCATGACCACTTCCCGCGGCCGTATCCTTCTGGTTCGGAGATTGATTCTTGCTGGTGTCGGTCGGAACTGGCGTCACTGGCCTTGGAGTCGTAGCAGGTTTTACGAGCCCGTGGGTCGGCGGCGCGATTGGAGCAGGTTGCAACGGCGCATGAGGCGCATACACGGTGGGAGTCGGTTTCGGGGAGATCTTCGGAGTCGGGGCTATGTGAGCAGCATTGCCAATACTGGGTTTGATGGCCGAAGTGGTTTTGTTCGCCGGTGTTCCGTCCTGGGATTTCGGTATCACATCCTTCCTTCCTTCCTCTAAAGCTGCCGGGGGCGATGACTCGGTCGCATTGGTGACTGACTTAGCCAGGGACTTTTTCAAGGCTTCGATAGAGAGTGTTGGCCTTGGGGGAATGTTGGATTCATTCAATATCTTGCCTCTGCAATTCTGTCAATAAGCGTCGCACGCAAGCACGCTGGCAATCGCGCCGGGGGCAACGCGATAAAGCGCTGGATCAATTATACGGACGTACTGGAAGATATCGTTGGCTTGCAGGAACTGCCATTCGGCGGGTGTTGTGGTGGGCGCGTCGGGATTGGCGAGGACGGGATGCGGTAGGCTCTCCACCTGTGTCGCGACAGCGAAGAGCTCACGAAGCTTGCGCTTCCGCGACGTCACGATTGAACTAGAGGCCATCAGCATGCCGAAATTTATATCGCTAGAAGCGGAAAAATTTGGCCATCCGTTTGGGCTGCAACTCACCTGCACTCATTGCGCTTTGATTGAAGCAGCCTCGATAGGTCGGCAGACCCGACCTCAGTCATAGCATCGGCAGCCGCGACATCCGTTTTTGGGCGAAACGGACGAGGCAGAGGATGAAGCGAGGCGATCCGAGATGGATGCACGCTTTCAACGGGATGGAAGTGGTTGTTGTTGATTGATTTCAGGCGATGCCGTCGATTGCAGCGTCGTGGGAGGGCGTCGAAATTTTGATCTCGGGGGGTTGGTGCGGTGGTGGATGGTGGTTTGGGGGGATTTACAGGCGCTGGCACCAGTGGAGTTCACTTGGGACGTCCGGGCGGAAGGCGGAAGGCAGAAGACCTGGCGGGCGTTTTGGCGTTAAAGGTTCCAGTGCGGCGAGGTGAGGGCGCGCTGCAACAGGGGGGCGAAGAAAAGAGCAAGAGAGGGAAATTTGTCGGGGAACGACTTGACAAGGCAGGAGGGAGGAACGCTAGGGCCAGGCAGGAGCGAGAGCGACAAGCAGGAAGGGGGTGCCTGCGAACAGATTTCAGGCTACTAGTCCAGAGTGAGTGCTGGGTTGGATGCGGTACGTATCGACACAGCGGGCGCAGATTGCAGTATTGGCACCGGGGTCAGCTTGCACAAGGACCAGGTGCTAGCAAACCGCAAATAAAAGGCCTTGATATTCAACCATCGTCACGGCATGCACAGGTTTAAATAGTAGCGCTATGTACCTACTCAAACGCCCCAGTACTCGTTTGGCCTGTGAAACAACAACCACTACCATCAGTCACGCCCGCTGAATTTTTTTATCAAAATAGAATTCACCTTTATACACAGACTTCACGAAGTAGTGACGACTTTTCCTCCTCACCGTGAACTCATCAATGTCGTCAGTGCCACCCCTGCTGCACCACCCCGATCCCCTGTCCACTTTAAATACATGGTCTTTCGCATCGATTTGGAGTAGAATTCTGTACTTTTTCTCAGCTCCTCAGACCACCAATAAAGGCTCCTCTTGCAGGCCCACCATTTCCTTACTTAAGCCTAAGATACCATGTTTCCCAAGCCCAACAAGCGGTGCCAAAATCGTGGGCCCGCACGCGTAGGGGGCACCATGCGGCACGGTCCACTCGGTGCGTCGCGGCGCACGCACGGTGTTAGTTTGCACCCGCATTCGGTTCTTTCGGTGTCGTTCCCTGCCATGTGCATTGAATCCAAATGCCGATGTTACAGATATTGATCCGAAGCATATCTGTACTAAAACGAAACTTGACTTTCTCGAACGTAGTTAATCAAAATTACCTTGTGTTTTGTTTATAAACAAGCAAAGGTACCATTCTATGAGAAACCTTACTTCGTAGAATCTCAGCCAAGCTGTATCCACCGCTCCCATGTTGAGGATCCACCCACACCAATTTGACGCCCAACACTAGCCAAGCCACATTTGATAACCACACCAGCCACACTTCAAGCCACATCCCTTCTGCCTGCTCAACTGACGTATCTCCCTGCGCTGTGTCTGAATCTGAATTATCCACTCATCATGATCGAGAAGCCAAACACAACCACGACACACCACGCAGCCATGACCGACCGAAGCAAGGAACCCGCACCGCGGATCGCCATCAAGTTCGGCGCTCCATCCTCCAGCGGCAACGTAAAAAAATCCTCCCGGCCCAACCCCCCCTCGACCCTCGGCAAAAGACCGCGCTCCAACGCTTGGGGAGCAGGCTCCGATTCAGAACCCGAGGACGACGGCCGAGGACGCCACGAGACGATTACTGGGTTCGGTGCAGATGGGGCTGAGACAGAGCGGAAGGCCAAAGACGCCAGGACAGAGAAGAAGGAATATGTCATTGCTCGACAAGCGAATCGCGACTGGAAATCCGATGTGAAGGCGCAAAGGAAGGGCAAGAATTTGCTACCAGAGGAGGCCAGGGCACAGCAAAACAACACCACTGTCGAGACGGAACCAGCAGACCAGGACAAGGAACTCAAATGGGGCCTGACCATCAAGGAGACGGCCAAGGAAGATCAAGAGAAAGAAAGCAAGCTAGAGAGTGGCAAGCCAGGTGAAAACGCGACCCCAAAGGATGGGCCTGACCAGGATCCACCACCGAGACGAACAGCCGACGAACAAGCCATGGATGCCCTACTAGGCAACAAGCCCGAGGACGAGAAAGTCATCCACCCCACGGAAGAGGACGCTTTCAAGCGCGACGTCGAACAGGCCGGTGACGCATCCACCCTAGAGGACTATGAGGCCATGCCCGTCGAAGAATTTGGTGCTGCCCTCCTGCGCGGTATGGGCTGGGACGGCAAAGCTCGGGGCGCCATGGTTAAGGAGGTCAAGCGACGACCCAACCGCCTCGGACTTGGCGCTAAGGAGCTCAAGGAGGACGAAGACCTAGGAGCCTGGAATCAAGGCGGCAAGAAGAACCGTCGACCGCGCTTGAACGACTACCGCCGGGAGGAGAGCAAGCGAAAGGAGAGTCGTCAAAATGAGGATAGCTACAAACGGGAGCGCGAGCGCGAGAGGGAACGGGATAGGCATGGTCACAACGACCGCGACCGCGAACGCCATCGGGGTCATGATCGACATCGAGACCGGCACCGCGATCATGATCGGGATCGCCGGCGGTAGAGTCATCACAGGCTTCAGCCAGGCTCAAGACGTTCACGTTCCATCAACTAATCAAGACGCCCCATGGTTTACATGAAGCACCACAGATTACATAGACGAAGACAGCCTTCAAACTCGAATTATCATCAACAGATGTATACCGACTTCACGTAAGAGTTATCCTATGATCAGTCTGTGCAGACCAGTGTATTAAACTCACTCAGCAGCTCTTCAGCCTATAACAAAAAACCAACTGTCAGGTATCTGTGGTCCCCAAAGGACAGATGCATCCCAACGCCAAGCTATGATACCCACCACGAAAGCCCTCTCCCCTTGACTTCTTCAAGTCTACCTCTCCGACTACGTAATGAGCCGATCCTTATCTTCTGTCTTCGAGTCCTTTTCCTGCGCGTTTTGAGAGGATCCTCGTCTCAACTCATCTCTACTTGTGTTCAACAGATTCAGTGGTCTTTGAACTGATGAACTGCGCTTCGCACTGCTCTCGGCCTTGGCACAATCCCGCTCTTGACGCTCAGGATTCAATATGCTGTCCAAACTCTCCCCCCTTTTCAGCGCTTGCAACGCTCGATTTGCAGATTCAACGTCCACAAACATGGCTTCCGTATCCAACAACACTCGGTCGATCTGTCCTGCGATGCCTCGCTGGCGTTCCACGTCGGCTGTTACATCGCACAGCTCCTTCATGATGAGCCAGCCCTCAATCGTCTGTTTGCTGAGTTCTTTGCGTCGATCGCCGGAAAGCGCCTTGGCTTCTCGTTGCCCCTGCACTATTCGAGCCCGGCGGATGAACTTCTCGGGTCTCTTGTGTCGCCCTGCTTGCTTTACCAAACCCTTGAGCGTGAAACCGACGGGGCCCACGATGGCAGCCAGATTTTTGAGAATGAGCCCGGTCAGCCCCATGCCCACACCTTTCACGAAGCCAATGACACCATTGTCTCTGGCTCCACGGACTGGTAAACGCACAACACCCGTGAATCCGTCGTAGACGCCATATACAAACTCGAACCGCGCCGCACGAAGGCCTGAGCGAAAGCCAGTCACGCGAGGGGTCCTACGGACCGTGTCGTCGCCGTAGAGGCGAGGGGCGTTGTGGAAACCCTGGGCCAGCGCCAATGAGAGATCAGCGGGTGCCTTCGCAATGGCGGTAGCAGTCCTTCCCACGCCACGGGCGACATCACCAACATAGCGCTGGGGTCCTCCGCTAGCAGTCGCATCTGTGTGAATTGACACGGCGTCCAGAGCCAGATTGGAAGTTTCCGAGGGATGGTGGGCTACAACATCGGATTCCTTCGACTTTTGCTTCAATGTCTTCTTCTTTTCTCGGCTGGCTTTTTTCTTTTCCCTCCGCTTTGTGGACCTCTTCGCCAAACGGTATGGAACACTGACAATCCCGGTGAAGGCTTCGCCAACAGTGCCCGCGATGGATGCCGCTACCCCTGTGACAGGCTCTCCAGGGCCCTCGAAGTCATTCCATTCCATATGTCTGAGCAGTCTGAGGCGTTTCCAGCTTAGAAGGCCGTTACCAACAAGAATATCCGCAGCCAGGGCACTAAGCCTCACATGCGAGCTCTTCACGCTCCAGACAGCGGTTTTATCCTTGAGGATGGAGCATCTGAGGGAGATCGGTTCCCTTAGGAGTAGTTGACGATGAAACTGCTCCACGGCGTTGCTTGCTCCGTCGCCATCGTTCTCGATCGACTCAGCCATCTTCCCGGCAGCCTCGAGGGCCTGGTCAGTGAGACAGTACCTGATGCCTTCTGCGAGCTTTTCGGCGTCCAGGGCCTTGTACGGGATGGGCTGCGGGCCAACGCCTGCATTACCCAGCATATTGCCCCAGAAGTGCTGGTCGCCAAAGAAAGGAACGATCATGGTGGGCTTCCCGCACTTGAGGGCAATTGCGGTGGTTCCGGCACCGCCATGGATCACGCAGGCTCTAACTCGCGGGAAGAGCCAATCATGGGGGGTGTTTTCGAGCATGAAGATGTTGTCCGGAACGTTTTCACCTCCCAATCCGCCCCAGCCCTTTGAAACCAATGCTCGGACTCCTGCCATCTCTACTGCCTTGAAGATCATTTCGGTGAAGCGTTCCGGATCGTCGACAACGATAGATCCAAATCCGATATAAATAGGTGCGTCGCCACCATCGAGAAATTCCTCAAGCTCCGTCGGTGGTTCGAATGATGAAGCGAGATCGAGAAAGACGAATCCGGATACGCCAACCTCACTGCCCCAATCTTCAGGCTTAGGCACGAGGGCAGGAGACCATAGATACGTAAAAGGAACGTGTAGTCGATACGTTGCACCCGGAGCCCAGAGGGTTGACATGGGATCCAGCCCCAGTGTCTTAACGCGAAAGTTGTTGACCAAATCGCCGAGGCCCTGCCAAACCATCATCTCCACAAGGGGGTACGAGATGAAGTTTGTGTACCCAGGATCGACGTTAGATCTCTTGATGCTGGCCAAGGGGTGCGGGAATGCCTGCGTGGGCGTGTAGGGAAACGTAAACATCAGGTGCAGGGGAATCCCCAACGCTTCTGCGCAATGCATGTGCGCGAAGCTTGGCGGGTTGGCGATGATGGCATCCGCCACAAACGGGCTCTTGGCACCCATCATCTTTAGGTTATGATGGTCCTTTTCGTCATCTGTGGCGTTGATGCATGCCCGCCAGAACCCGTCAAACATCTCGGCCATGGCCGCTCGTCGCTTCCCAATATCTCCAGCTTTGACCGAGTCCAGGGTGGGAATCAGCCCTGGATTCTTGACCATGAAAGCCATCAGCTCTGAGGGGTCGCCCCCGACGGAGAAAAACTCGAGTCCAGAGTCCTGCTCCACGAACTCTCGGAATGCCGGGTGCGTCGCGATACGAACGCGGTGTCCGTATTTCTCTTTCAAAACCTTGCCAATCCTGAGGAATGGCTGCGCGTCGCCGCGAGAGCCGATGACCATGATGACGATGTTCAGGCAGGGGCGAGGATCGCTGCTCGCAACAGCCGTCGACGCCGAGGAGGCGTTGTCTGGCAGTTTGGTCTCTGGAACCTTTCCCCCGTGCTCTTTAACAGGGCCGACACCGGTCAGCGCCGCACCCAGAGCCTTGGCGAGATATCCTGTATTGGCTGTCTCCTTGACGGTAATGCGTAGTCGTCCGTCCTTCTTCACCTTGCCGCTTGTGTGAAAGTTGTCGTTGCCTACCCTAAAACGACGAAATCGATCATCTTGCTGCGTGGCGGATAGCATCTCCTCCTGGTCTCGGACTGGCTGGCTTGCCCGTTCTTCATTGCCGCCGTCCTCCGGTTCGTTGTCGCTGTCGCTCTCGCTGGAGACAGAGTCTCGGCGCACGCCGTAGCTCTCCCAGATGGCCTTGTCCAAGTACGAGGTCCCCGCTCGCTGGGCTGCGGGCCGGAAAAGCGATGGCTGGCGGATTCCTCGCCTCGGGGCCTCTGTCGGCCAAGCCCTCGTTGGGGCAGGTCGACTGCGAACATCTGCGGGCGCCGCCAGCTTCGGTGTGGTAGAGGAAAGAAGCCCAGGCTCCGACCGCTGTCTTGGTCTCTTCTCGTTGTTGTACGCGCCCTCGCCTTCTTCATCTTCTCCTGCGTTTGCAGACTGGGGGCTCCGGGGGGATTCAACAGCCGGTGGTATGTAGCCAGGATACGCAAGCTGGCCGTCGGAGGCGGTTACGAGTGTCGTCTTGCCGTCTCCAGTCTGTGCAGCCTCTCTTGCGACCACCGGCTCGTCAACATCGATAATGTCTTCTTGGGCCATGCTTCTCGCTTCGTCTTCGCGCGCGCGTCTCTGTTTTGCTGTGCCGCGGGCCGTTTCTCGTTCAGTCGCAGAGAAAGAAAGAAAGACAGAAAAGGCAGCAGATAGATGCCTTTCCACAAAGCAGGGAGAGGAACACGTCGAGTCAGGAACGAAACCTCCGGCCAAGGGAACAAGCAAGCTCCTGTGCGTGCAGCTTAGACCTTCTTACGCATTAGACGTACCCTTACTAGCGCGCCGTGGTACCTGAACCGGATGGATGACATCACTAGTCAGTTGCTCCCGTCACTTGTTTCGCCCACTTTTGGGAAGGCGGCCCGGAGCTTTACCCCACTGGCGCGGTGAGGATACGCTACGAAGAGCGCTGGGACTAATTGGGTCCGTCGTGAATCGTGATGCTGCATGTCCCCGTGACACGTAGCCACAGCAATATGTTAACCGCCAGAGGTGAAGAGCCTTGGCATCATCATGGATCTTCCCGATTGCCGTAGAGTCTACAGGTAAACTCCACAGCCCCTGTTCGTGATCTGCGAATCCCTGGTCCAGTCCCGGCCTGTCATTCCCAAGTTGTCAGGTAACCGCCAAATTTGATCGTGACCTAAATGTGGGCGTTAGCCTCCGAAGCTTTGAGATCCCTTAAATCCTATCTAGAATGCATGCTCGACTGAATTGCCTGGCCATCTTGGTATGCATACAGTCAATCAATCCATCAACTTGCGTAGGTGGTTGGAAGGCATTGTTCAGAATAAACCTCGCGACGAAGAATCGCACATGAACCCATCACGTCTGTTTAAAAGCACAAACCTAAGTGGCCCCAGATGGTCACTAAATGTGTACATGGCGAAATCCCCAAACCTGTAATTTTGATGCTTGAAAATTCAAACTTATCAATAGCTTGGTTCCTTGCACTCTATTTCTTAACTTGGACCCTCTTGGCCCTCTGTTGCGACGTTGGCTACCCTACACCCCGTCAAATCAGACTTGCAAAACTACAACATTGGTATGAGCATCTGCACCTCAGACATCGACACATTCCATTAATCAATGCGCAAATAACATTCCCATGTACCTTTCATTCATATGTGATTTCATACAACGTCGCATGCCCGAGTTCATAACGAGACTCATGTCAAATGAAGCCTCCCCGTGTCCCTTTTCGTTACTCCAGGCTAACACCACCCTGTGCCGTTACCTAAATCCATCGACACCTCACTGTAGAGGCACACGCTCCAGCGTGTCCGCCAGAATACTCAGTTGCATCAACACCTCGCCCTCCATGCCACCGCCGTCAACCTCCTTCTTCTCTATTGCGCTCGTCAGAGTCTTTGCTAGGTACACCAGCGGACCGACGTATCGGTGCTCGATGGCCGCTGCCATCCCAGCCGGTGCCAGTTCCTTGTAATCCTTCCCGCCGAAGAGGAACAGAGCGAAGTTTGCAACCTGCAAGTGGAACGGCGCGTTCTGTACCCAGTACTCCCAGAGGTCCGGCGAGTCTGTCTCCCTGAGGTGCTCGAGATCCTGGAAGAGGGTATATTGTAGAGCGTCTAGGCAGTTCGGGTCAGAGAAGTGGCCCTTGGAGCCAGTCTTGAGAGCCACGATCATTTCTTCCCGTAGCCACGTGACAGCACAGGCCTGCAGAGACGAAAACATGCAATTCTCGAGCAAGTCCTCGAGGATGGAGAGACGATCGTCTTCTTCAGGGTCGGCATGCAGAATGAGGCCTGCCAGTGTCGTAGCTGCGTTTCGGATACGGAGGGTTGGGTGGAAGACGGAGATTAGAGTCAAAAGATGGTGGTAAGACTGGAAGTTTGACCCCTTTTCTGAAGTGGCATTGGTGCTGTCGCCTAACCGCTTCTCATCGTTGAGCCACAAGCCCACGACTAAGAGTGCCTCGACGGTGCCGGGGTTTCCCACAATCTTGGCTTGAGGGTCATCTTCTAGGAAACGCTTGAGGAGGACATGGTGATCAGGGAAGATGTTGATGTCGGGATGGTCGTAGTCGGCGTCGAAGATTTGTGACGCAAACATGCGGTACGCCGTGAAGCACATGAACCCGCCGGTCGACATCTTTGTATCTTCGGGATGCTGGGAATCCGGCTCGCCAGCAAATGGGTTGCTGGAAACCGGGGCTTCGAGGATTTGCTTCACCTCTTCAGTGGACATTTTTGACAAGCCAAGATCATTGGCAACAGCCTTGAGCCATGGAATTAGTCAACCGAAATACGAGACTTGGGGTTGCTAACTTACTACCAGCTGCCCGACTAATGCGTCCATGGCTTGTAGCTCAGCAACCTGGTTGAAGGCCTGCAACATGGTGGGACGACCGGGCACAATTCTCTCGGGGGCGCAGTATTCCAGAAGCCTCGACGCCCATTCCATGTTGTTCGAGTTCACGTATGCTTCGAGGATGCTGGTAATGAACGACTGCAACAGCCGCGCCACCAGCTCAGGCTCCCCCGGACTCGTTTGGTCGGTTGTCTCGGCCTCGGGGTCCGGGGCGCTCTTGGATGGGTCGCTCTCTTGAAAGGGTGTTTCCAACCTTGTGCTCGACTGGCGTGTGGGCAGAGGGGGTCGTTGGCGCCCAGACAGAGACCGCACAAGGTCGATGACGACAGCCGTAGTTTCTGCGCCGCGAGGATCATAGGCTCTGTAGACGGTCTGCAGGGTGGAATGAAGGAAGCGCGAGGGGGCCTTGACCTGCAGGCGACGGTGCAGGATGGTGAGCATGCCGACTAGGGAGATGAACTTGGCGCTGGCCTTGGCGTCGCCGGCCTCGGACGACTCCGAGTTGGAGTCGAGGACCTCGAGGACCTTGAGGATGACCTCGCGCGGGTTACCGAGGCGGGCGATGGTCTCGAGGCAGGACTCGCTGCCGGGGACGGAGACGAGCATCTCGACAAGGTCCCAGCCAATGTCGCTGGTCAGCTGGGCATCTTCGAGGATGTCTTCGAGGGCCGGGAGGATATCGGGGGAGAGCGACTTCTCGACGATGGTGAGGTAGGTGAAGGCGTCGGTGGCGGGAGGGCGAGACTCCTTGAGCCGGTTGATGGTTTCGTCGAGGGACGCCATGGCTGTGTGGTGCACAGTCCTGAGTTGGCTAGATGGATGTATGGATAGATAGATGGTTGGTTGGTTGTTTGATTGATTGGCGAGTCGTGATCTCTTCCGCCTGTGTAGTCCCTTTGTTGGCGGCCCGACTCGTGTCTCCCACAGTACTGGATCGAGTGTGTATATAGGTAGACAACCGGTGCCTGTTGTTGGTGCGGTCGTGCGGTGAGAGCGAGGGTCCCGATAGTTAGTAGCTTCGCCTCAGGTTTCACGAAGCCGTCTTCGTCATGCAAGAGGGGTCAGGCTACCAAGGCGGACTCTGAGTGAGTAGCGAGCGAGCGAACGAATGGAGAACGGAGATGGAAGTCAAGCCATGTGGATGCGAGAACACAGAGCTGGTGGAGTTCAGGCTGTCGGAAACGTGTGGAATGGGCAGAGGTTGTCGATGACAAGCAGAGAAGAGACAGATCAAACTGCATCTGAGCATCGGAGCAAACCCCACTTGGCAGCCGCCCTTTCGTCATCAGGCCGTCTGCACGGTGAGCTTGTTTTCCTTCTTAGGCGACCGGGGGCGGCCAGTAAAGTCCACTATAAATTTAGCCAAAGGCCACTAGCCGGCTAGGTAGAATGGGAGGATCCATTGCGAGAAATCCCCGTTACAGGGGCTAGAACCCCCATGTTCCCATCCCCGCCAGACAGGCCTTTCGTTATTACACGTCTTAACACATCTAAAATACAAATAGAACAAACCAGCTAGACCAATCAGCGTCTGATTTTTTGCGATGATGTCATAGCTTTTCTTGCGAATTTTGTCTGTACTTTGTGGCTATAGCTGTAGTGTGGTATAGTGGACCCCTTGCGCTAGGTCTTTAAGCCCCTGATCTAGTAGACCTCTGGCTCTTGACTGAATAGACCTTTGACTGGCTGACTAACCAGCTGACTGGCTAATCTAATAGACCTCTGGGCCCTTGATCCAATAGACCTCCGACTGACCGGCCGGCCGATTGAATAGACCTCCGGGCCCTTGATCTAACAGACCTCTGACTGACTGACTGACCGGCTAACTGACTGACTAGCCGACCAATCTAATAGAGCCCCAAGCCCTTGATCCAACGGGCGTCTGACCGACCGGCCGGCCGGTTGAACAGACCTCCGGGCCCTTGATCTAATAGACCTCTGACTGACTGACTAACTGACTGACTGGCCAATCTAATAGATCCCTAGGCCCTTGATCTAATGGGCGTCTGACTGACTGACTGACTGACTGGCTGACTGACTGACTGGCTGACCAATCTAACAGATCCCTGGGCCCTTGATCCAACGGGCGTCTGACCGACTGGCCGGCCGGTTGAATAGACCTCTGGGCCCTTCATCTAACAGACCTCTGACTGACCGGCCGGCCAATTGAATAGACCTCCGGGCCCTTGATCCAACAGACCCCCGGGCCCTTGATCCAATGGGCCTCTGACTGACTAGCCGGCCGATTGAATAGACCTCTGGGCCCTTAATCTAATAGACCTCTGACTGATTGACTGACTGACTAACCGACTAATCTAATAGACCTCTAGGTCCTTGATCTAATCGACCTCTAAGTGCTTAACCTACCTGACCCCTAGGCCCTTAATCTAATAGACCTTTAATAGACTGATTGACTACTTGACTACCTGATTGATCTAATAGACCTAAATAGGATTAGCTTCTTCTTAGATTTTCTTATCTAATCTTAATACTTTACCACTCTAAAGCCTGCAACGCAGGCAGTTACAAGCTCGTTATACTACATACCTGTTGGCCATGTAGATACCCAAGCGTTCAATCGTACATAATTGACACTCGTTATCAAGTTGGCTCCTTTCCTGCTTTGCCCTTTTCATGACAACGCCGACCATCACCCATCCATCCCATCATGAACCCCTAGAACCCGCCAACCGTCCAATGCTGATGCAGTCATACTCGTAACTTACACGTGTACCCCCAAAACCAATAACATACAGTACATCGCAGCAGCGACAACGTCACCAGAAATGTACACGCCAAACTGTTAAGCCGGCAGAACTCAACCAGTTCAGAGCCTCGAGCTTGGCCCCCCGACTCCCTTGGCCGTGTTGCTCGCCCACTGCCACTGGTTCTCCTTCCTCTTGTATCCGTGTGAATACCTCTCGCTCATTGCCTCTGATACTGGAATGGGTGCGTCCATCATCATCATGTGCGCCTCATCGTGGTACGGCAGCACCTTTTGCAGCGACTTCTTGCTCAGCGGCCTCTCTTTTTTCCCTACCACCGCCATCTTGGCCTTTGCCACATCCTTGATAATGTCGCGCAGCTCTTGATCGTTGCTGGCAATCTGTGCCTTTAGGAATGGAATGCTCTCCCCGTCTGTGTTCCGGATGGCCTGCATGACGGGCACTCGGGGAGTAAACTGGATGTGATCCAGCTTGGGGGCGCGCTTGGGATCAGGCACAATGGCTGGATCAAGCCTTGCCTCGTTGCCCTTCTCGAGGAGTGCCACAATGTCTATGCTTTCTCCGGGTGCAATGGCATCCGGATGACTCGGCGTGATGCACTTCATGTCTACTTCCTTTCGCAAGACATGGTCGATGTCTACCGCAGAGAAGTAGGCGCACGATTGCGGAAGATCGTTGATGCCCACCTGTTGAGCAAACATGGCTCTAGTCCAGATATTGGCTACTTGAAGCGCCATGGCCGCACGGTATCTGTCTTCGTTCTTGACCAGATATCGAATCTCATCGTGTACGGTGATGGAAAGTCGAGCGTCGAGGCTGAACCGTCGCGTCAGGTAGTCCATTGCGACTATCAGCAGGTGCAGATAGTCAACCCCTGACGACTGAATTGCCCAGTTGATGCGAGATGTTAAGTATCCGCCCCTGTTGATGTATTGTCCCATTAATGCCTCTGTGATGCCAGCACCCAGAACCGGTGTTCTCGGCCTGTCTTGCTCCGCAAATTCCTCGAGCTTGTTGAAGACGAACGATTCGGTGCCACCCCTCCAGAAAGGTCGCTTGTACAGCGTCTTCCGATTGGTCTTGGTGCCCTTGGTGTTGACGTATAGCTTCGAGGCTGTCTCCGTCGTCTCCTTCTCTGATAGATTGGGATTGAATTGTCGCAGTAGCGTGCTTGCAAACTTCAAACCCGCGCCATAAATGCGTCCGTAGTTAAAAATCTTGGCGTTGTTTCTCGTAATGCCCAGGATACCCGCCGTTCGCGAATGGAGGTCGGTACCAGCGGCCTTTGTCCCTTCCAGAGTCATAAAACCAACCGCATTTCCACCATGTAGCTTGAACGTCGCATCGCCCACCAAGCTAGCAATCCAGAGCTCCTCAGAGTCCACATCGGCACCCACGAAGCTGTAGCCCTCAGGAGCCTTGACCATTGCCTTCAATTCGGAACCGACTCGGTTCTTCTTGGCGTTGCTAGCCGTGAGCCAGGTATTCTCCACCGATCGGCGAGTGATGGTGCCCATCGGAATGATTTGGGGCAGAATAAAGCCGTTGTTGTTATTGTTGTTGACAACACTTGACTTGTCATCCTTGCTTTCGTCGGGGATGAGATCTTCCTCGTAGACAACCATTTGTGACTTGATCCTGTCTCGTGCGCTGATCCAATATGAGCATGAAGCATTCATTTCGAGTGCCTCCTTGGCGTACGAGTACTCCGATGAAAGCGTTCCGTTTTCAAAGTAGGCCAAATATCCCTTGGCCATGGGGTTCGTGCAGCGGGAATTCGGACCATCTTTGTGCGGGAGCTTGAAGAACGCATGGCTTAGGTCGTCTCGAAGAACGGGCTCTTTTTCGTCAAAGACGCACTCTACCATTTGCTTTGCTATGTACTTTTCCATTTCGGCTCGCGGAACCCGGAATGTCCAACCGTACTTGTCCGACCAGAACAAGGGGTGACTATCCCAGCAGAGCCTTAATAGTAGGGGTGCAACTCGTGTTCGCACGGTGACGCTGATGGGTGCATCGTTTTTTGCGAAGAGGTCTTTGTACCATTTAGGCATTCCTGGTTTCTTTTGCCTTGCTGCAGGCCGTGGGGGATCGTTCTTCCGCTTCCCCTTGACCATCCTGATTTCCTGACCAGACCAGTCGAGTTGCTGCAGCCAAGGATCATTTTGATATTTTTCCGCATCGTCCTTGACCTCCAATGCCTTCTCGGTTAGACCGACAAGCCGTTCAAGAATGGCGTCGGAGAGCTTCTGGTACGTTGCCTCAGCATTGGTGAGATAATCATCCCATGATTTGTTAACTGGTAGAATGACCGATGAGACATGACGTAGTGCAGCGAAGCTGACGGGATGCGGGCAAACTTGCAAGAAGTTGGGGAAGACAATTTGATAGATGCGATGTGTGATGGACACGTCATCGGCACAATAGTTGATGAGCTCGTCTAACTTTTCCAAGACGCAGTCGCGATCCAGTTCTCCGAAATCGTTGCGGATGGTCTTGTCGATGGTAACGTTGAGATGGAACTTGGCGACGTCTCGGAGTGAGTTGACAGAGCTTCGCTCAACCCATAGCTCTTCCTCATCGTGTATGCCGTTGCTGCTCAAAAGCGCCGCGAGCTCATAGTCTTGGGTCTCGCTGGCAACCCGTTCCATGCTTTCTCTGTTTTTCTTGTGTTTCATCCATGTAGGCCGCTGTTGGGAGCACATGCCGTTGACGGCCACGTGTAGTGACATGGTGTCCATGAAGGTGTTCCTTGTCTGCTTGATATCGTATTCTTCCAAGATCCTGGCTCGGTCATACCCCACGTTGTGTCCAACAATGATTCGGTCCTTGGTGGGATCTCCCAAGGGGATGAGCTGTCGTTCGTTCTCCGTTTCGCCGAGGAGCCATGGAGAAAGCCATGCATACCACGCAGTCGGACTTGAGGCACACGCCATAACGGCAAACGGGTTCACTTTCCACATGACTTCGGTATCGAAGCAGAGCATCGTCTCATCCGGCGCATCCACCTGCTCGGGTTCTCCATTCGAATAGTATTTGGTCCAGCCACTGCGGCGCACCCACTCTCGGGGTTTGGGAAGCGGATCAGCCTGAGCGAATTGTTTGGCAAGAGATAGGTAGGGCTCCGCAGAGTCCATTCCGAGACGGTGGAAGTGTTCATCGAGGGTGTCTCCTTGTAGCGGAGGGAGATCAAAGGCGATGGGATCAGAGTTGTCGGTGTTTTTGCCAAGGAGATCATGACGGCGGAGATGATCTCTGGAGAGCTTGACAAGCTCGGGGGGCGCGGGTTTGCTGCCATCGGGAAATATCTGGTCGAAAACGTGGGAGCTGAGTTGCTGGACGCCAATCTCGTTGTGTCGAGCTTGCGACGGAACTAGAGAAGAGTTTTAGAGGAGAAATACGCTGGGCAAATGAAATTTCGACAACTCACGGGCGAGACTGGATTTCCGTTTCAGTTCGGTGGTGTCTGCAACGGCAGACAGCCATCGCACATGGGCACGCCAGGCATGACGACGGAACGTCTGGTGGCGGGCGATGCGGATGAAGCTGGCCGTTGAACCTCGCTGGATATGACCAGCAGCAGAAGAGAGCATAATTAGATGAGGTGCGGCGACATTACGAATGAATTCTCGAAGCAGCGGTGATTATTGCGGCGACGGTTCTGGCAGTTCCTACTGCGAACTGGGGGTGATTATTGCTATGTCGCAAAGACGAGAGTGTGGTGTAGAGGTGGCAATGACTTTTTGGCGATTGTCTTTGCAGGGCGCGTCCTAGTGGTTGGATGACGGATACATGGGCCACGCTTGGTGGGGAGGGAGAGGCAAGAGCTTTGACGGCGATGGTAAAGTGGAGAAGCTGGGTTTCTTGGGACGGGAATCTTTTGGTGATGCTTCGGATGGGCCAATGGGAAGGCTCGTCGCCTGCTGCGGGTCCCGTCAGTGACGGGAGAAGGATCCGATCCGAGGTTCGATGCACTTTGTGGCATCAGACGTTTGGATAATCAGCGGCATTGACTCTGTTTGCTGCGGCGGTTTCAATACTCGGTTATCAATTAAATCGGGAAATTAGCCAAGATAGAGGCGATTGAGACCGAGCCAAGGTGCGGCAACCATTCCACAGGTACCTACAGAAAGCACCCAAAGTAGGTACCTTGGTCTATCGGCATAACTTTGACTTTGAGACCATCAAGATAGGTACTGCTAGGTGAAATTCAAGTGCACAAACACCTTCGCGTCATCCCCGCCACCCGCTCACCCTCAATACTTGTGATGAACTGCATGCAGGGACCCGTTTCCGTGGCGGCAAACACGACGCACCTGTTTTCTAGAAGGAGGGCGAGGTATCTTGCTAGCATCCTATGTTGAGAGCAAGGAAGGGAACCAAAGCGGGTTTGGCGCAGCGTTTATCAGAAACCAACGACACCTTCTGACGCCGGCTTTGAGCCCATTCCTCCCAAAACTTTGTGCTATTCGTCGCCTTCTCGCCGGAATGTAAGCACTCATATCATGTATGTAGGTAGGCATGTTGGACAAAGGTCTGTCTGTGTTGCTCGTGGTACCTACGGGTGGTGCGGCGAGCCTCGGAGCAGGTACTCATTCGGTACTTCGTCCACCCGGCAGTAGGTTTATTACCTCTCGCTCGATGGCCTGATCACGTTGTCCATCCGTAGTGCTTCATAGCAATGGCCCTCCGGATCTTCCACCCATTTGCGGCTTGGAACACATGGCTTCCCCGCTGCATGTGTGCGTTGGATAAAAAACCAGGTGCCAGCTTTGGCGAGGGAGAATCAATCAGAATTCTTCATTTGCTTCCCTTCCAGCTCACGCCAGAGCACGTCTTCCTTGTCGAGGCTCTTGCCGTTCCGGAGCCGGCGTCCGTGCCGACCCAAACGCCAACACTCGCTGCCAGTTGACTGACTGCCCTGCCCGCCCCCTCCACTCTTCTTTCACTCGGAATCGGGCTCTCCGACCTCACGGCGGCAAATCAACAATGGACCACAGTTACGTGCTGATGGACTCCTTCATCACGCGCCTGCTGCAAGGTTAGACCCTCGATCTCTATGTCACTTCATCGTCGGCTGCTTCTCAGACGCTTCTTTGTTCCCTCCTTTCTTGGCCTCTCCATGTGTCGTCGTTGGCTCCTGACGCTCGCTTGTCGTCGACCGAACAGACAACGGAGCCGCCGTGTTCTGGAATAATAACCGGGAAACAAACCGTTCTCCGATTGCCATCTCCATGGCCGCTCGACTCGTCTCGCCCCCCGGCCAGAGTCGCGGCTACTCGCCCTCGCCAATCGGCCAGGCACACGCGCAAACGCACACGCAAACGCACACGCAGGCACAGGCACAATCCGAGGCCGCCATCGCTAGACATCGCCATCGTCAGCCATTGCACCCTTTGCCACTCTCCCGACCAGGCACCTCTTCGACCCTTAGCCGACCTCGACGACCTCACTCTTCCACCATCACCACTACGACTACGACTTCCACTACGACTACGACGACAGCGGCTGCCTCGACCAACGCCCTCCCAAATATCTCGACGCCCCCGCGACGCCGGCCGACTTCTACTGCTCCCCCGCCGCAGTCCTGGCACGCCCAGCCCGTCCACCTGTGGCCCACCGACGATCACGACCTGCTGAATCTCGCTGACCCCTTCGGCACCTCACAACCCGGCAACGCCCTCGTCGACGACCCGTACCTTGCTGCCTTCGCCGAAGCCGACTTTTCCTCGCCCTCCAGCTATCCTTCCTTCACTGAGCCGGACGCTCACCTAAGCCAAAGCCACGCCCAGACCCGTCCGCCGCCCGTGCCGCAGGATTCTAGGCCGCTGCCTTCGGCGCCGTCCCCCAGCGCTACCGCGGCCCCACGCGACCCCTCTGGCGCCTGTAGCCTCGACCTCAACTGCACCGCTGCTCAGCGTTCCACTACACAACTCTCCTCCACCACCGCCGGCGAGTCTCAGTCTACCTGGCCGACCCTGGATTCCTTCGACTTCGCCGACTCGGATCTCTTCGACAGCCCTGCCAGTTCCTTCTCCGACAACATGCCGCAGACACGCCGACGACCCCCGCCTACCGCCCCTCCGCACGAAGTCGTGCACGCCAGCAAGCGCCGAAGGACATCCACGAATGTCTCGAACCAAACGCCTACCAAATCTCCGTCCTCGAGGAGAAAGCATCAACCCCACGCCAATAAGGATGTCGATGATTCCCTTTTTGAATCCAACCAGCCACCGCCTCATCTCGATGTCGATGCTCCCTCCAGCGACTTCACCACGATAGATTTGACAGAGGCAAACGAGGTGCCTGAAGACCTCAAGAAGCCAGTTGAGGACAATCGTATCAAGCTTGTTGCCTTCCAGTGCGTCATTTGTATGGATGATGTCACCACCCTGACAGTAACGCATTGCGGTATGTTCAGTCTCTTTGTTCTTACTCCCGGCAACCAGTTACCCGCCACCTCCGTCTGTGCCTCGTCTTCTCACACAAATCACAGGTCATCTCTACTGCGCCCAGTGCCTGCATTCTTCTTTGCACGTCGAGGCAACCAAGGGGAAGTGCCCCATGTGCCGCCAGAAGCTGGACATGAAGCCTAGGGAATCCTACAACAGCAAGACAAAAGGCTTCTGGCCTCTCGAGCTCAAACTCATGACGGCCACTCGCAAGGGCAAACGCAAGGCCGACTCCCAGTTGTGATGCATGGGGACTTTTCCGGATCAACAAACCTCGCACATCCAGCACCTAACTGGGCGATTAGTTGCCAGAGCTTCACACTAGCTACCGTTCTCGTATACCAGGGACGACCGGCTCTTCCCACCGCACCCCATAGGGTCATGTTTTTATTGACCTCGAGCCGCTCCCTTGGAGGAAGATGTGCTTTAATTATCGACGTTGGACGTCCGGGGTCACGGACTATAACGTATTAGGGTAAAAGACATGGCGTCGTCCGTCTCAAGATACCCAACATTTGCATGGATAGGGGAAATAGGGGGGTGGGGGACTTTGAATTTTATTTCACTTTTGGCACACGACGGGAGCAATCCACGCCGACACCAGCACGGCGGCGTACGGAGTACCAAGGGGACGGTCAAAGGGGAATGATATAGGATGTCCTGCGACTAGCGACTATGCGCCAGGCAGGGGGGCGCTTTCGCATAGACTAGAGCGTTGCAGGAAGCTCAACCGAGCCTTCCGTGATCGATTTTGCTTCCACAGCCTATCATTTTCGTTTTGCAGCATTGCAAACAAATCCTTTTCTTTGGTGTAATCGACTGGGGTGGCAAAACGTAAATCGCTTTTGGGTCTTTTGATCTATCTACTTGGTGATTTATCCGCTCTCCTCCACAGTACACTTATACACAAGTTTTTACCAACTTGTTCCCAACGCCGCTGAAATCTGCATAAGATTTATCCTAACTACTTAACAACGAACAACCTGAGGTACTTGATACCGTCCCGAAGTGAGTTTCCCATCCCTTCTCGTCTTGGCTAATGGAACAGCCCCATGTACTCCTGCTTGGGTTCTGGCATTACATCGTTCTCGAACTGGTGGACACGGTTAACAATCTGTCTTTGTACTGAACCTGAAAGGAAATAAGAAGACGTGCTTACCTCGAGGAACCCTGTGGCCGCAATAATAACCATCAACCCCTCGGCCAAGTCCTCTACCCGCTGGTCAAGACTGTCATTCGTGGTGCCGTTGCCGATGCCCGCACTGCGCTTCAGCGTGTGCGTGACGAGCATGCGGTGGTCGGTGAGGAAACGGCGACCCTGAACAACGTTGTGACTGCCCCGGCTGACAAGCGAGGCGCCGACGATGCGGACCACTTGGGCGAGCAGGTCGAAGTGCTGCTCGAGGGCGCGCGGATTGGAGCCGTTGATCTGGAGCTCCGGGTCGGCTGCGAAGAGGCCAGAGAGGTCCAACGCGCGGAAGAGGTTAGAGTGAAGGAGGTATTTGGCGCCAGTGCGAGTCTGCGAGAGCTCTAGGAGGAGTGCCAGACGCGCATTTTGGTAGTTGTGCTGTTCTGAAGTACCTATGTTTAAACAGTCAGTAAAGGAGCAATCTCGTAGGCTTCAATTCGGTGGAAAGCGTACCTGATCTGTAAACTTCATGCCATTCTTGCATAATATTTCGTAGTGAGTCCACCATGATACCGATGAAGTTGAGACGGTTCAGCATCTCCACAACATGGTCGTCGCTCTCCTGACGACCCATACTGACCAAGGCATTGAGGAGAATCAGGGCTGCCGTCTGACATTCCGCCTCACCACCGTAAGCATCGTCGCAAATAACGTTGATGAGTCTCTCCCCATAAACCTGGATCGTCTTGATGGTCTTCGGGCGGTTGGATGTGAGCGGGCCCTGATCTACTATGCCGGTCAAGTAGCGGTAGCAGATTCCATAGTAAACAGACCTCAGCTCTGGAGTTCCGGCCCACTTGCCAATAGCCTGAAGGCAGACCTGGAAGAGCTGATATAATTTGTCACTGATCAAGTTGCCGATTGCCTGGCCATTCTTGTCGCCCTCAGCTGCCGACAGGTCGAGCTTAAAGAGAAGAATCTTTGACAGTCTCGCCAATTCAATGGCCTCCTCTGGTCGTTCAGATGCAAAGGCCTCGAGACTTGGAAGAATCGACTGAAGCGCTTGAAGAAAGAAGGAAGTTTGTGCCGTGCCCTTGAAGTCATTGGACTCGATCATGACCAGCAAGAGTTTGGTCCAGGTCCTTAGAACTTTGAGGCTCTGAGTAGCAAGCTGCTTTTGTCGGTTTGACGAGATCAGGAACTCTAGAATCATGCCCTCCTCCCTTTCGAGAGCTGCTAGATCCTGGGCTGCAATTAGCGCACCGGAGTTTTGTGCTTCGCCACGCTTTAGGAGTAGTATCTCCTTAACGCGCTCAAGGTTGTAGATGGAGTTGGAGTCGACATCAATTTCCAAACACACCGATAAGTCGATGTCCTTGTAAAACTGAAGCGGCGGTAGAGGAATGTCCCAAATCCCCTCCGGGAGAAGGAAATCGTAGAGGTCGAATATGGTAGGGATCTGGATGGGAGTGTTGCCTTCTCCGATGATTTGCCCGTTTAGGGCCTCAAAGATCCGACGCTTGATACTGGGCATGCGATTCTGGGAGATACTGCAAAGCTCCATGGCAATATACTCTAAGCCCATGCTTCGCAACGCCATGAAGTCGACCAGGGCAACCGCACCGTCTGTCATGGGGAAGTGGACCATGGTCACATTCTCTCCCTCCCAAGGCAGCTCCGGGTTGATGACTACCTCACGGAGGAGGAGGTGGAAAAGAAGCTCGTTTTCGCGGAGCTCGTCGATAACAACTGAAGCGGATAGGGGCGAACTCCAGAGGATATGAAGGATACGCATCACGCGTGACTTGATGGCAATAAGCCATTGCCGCATCCCCTGAGCATCACTGGACGGAGCCTCCAAAAGAAGTCTTAACAAGGTGTGGAATAAGGACGTTCTAGAGGCAAATGTTCCCTTGGGATCGACTGTGAGGGAGTCAACCCCGCATTCGAAACCAAGCAGCAAATGCGCGATGGTAGGCTTCCTGGGGGTTTCCTGAAGACATTGGTATAAAAAGTCAAGGATGTATACCTTGGTGATGTAGGCTGGTGATTCCGCCTCTCTACCAGACTCGAGCGGTGTGATTAGTTCGGAGACGAAAGAGCGGGATATCGCCTCGTGTTCGCCATTTGCCTCGAGAGCCACAATGGCCTTGTTGCGATGGGCGTGTCGGCCAGAACCCGACCAGATGGCAGTGATTTTGGAGGAGGACGACATCTTCTCTAAAAGTTTCAGGCACGCGAGAGTAACTTCAGGGTGCCCGATTCCGCAATAGTTTCCAAGATCAACCACGAGACTTAACCTAGTCACCAGCCCATCCTCAAAGGAAGCGAACGCGGCGTTGGCCACAGGGGGCCGACGCTGGTTCGACTGCAACTTGATGATGGGCCGGACAAGCTCTAGGTAGGTAGCTTGAAGATCGAGAACCTTTGTAATGACCTCAACAGCACGCAAGATGCCAAGGATAAGTGGCGAGTCAGGTGCAGCGTTCCCGACATCGACAGGTTCCTGATGAATGGTGTTGAACAGCGCCGTCATGACTTTGTCGTTGAACATCCACTCCATTACCCTTGCGAATGGATGCATCCGAACGTATGTCGCAAGATCAGTAGTTGCGATGACAGAATCGACATTTATACTTGTTTCGTTTGCCATGATAATGAGATCCTCGTTGAAGGTAGTTAACGAGGTGAGGATAAACTCCAGGCAGCTGAGGCGGAGCACCCGCGTTTGGTGTGCATCCTGTAAGTCGTTTGCTTTGGACGCAAAGACAAGCCCCATGACGAAGTCCACGTACACCTCGATTCCGGGCATTCGAAACACCGACCCGAGGGTTTCCGGAAAGGGGAGTCCATCGTTTAGGGGACTGCTGTCGATGGCCGGGCACACTAACACCAACAGAAGCTGAATAAACGATTCTGGATCTTCAAAGCCGTTGCTGATCTCGTCGAAGATACGATCCATGGATACTGTCGGCGAGTTCTGAGCTTGGCGCTGAGGAGCTGTTGCCGGCGTGGGCGCATAACCTCCTGCTATCCACGTGTCTAGACAATTCCACATGACATGACCCTCTTGGAGAGATTTCCTGGCCATTAGCGCCTTAAGCGCCATGAACGTGCAGCCACGCAGGCGTGGTGGGATAGGGCTACTTGCGAGTTCGTAGAGTGTTTCAACTAGGTTGTAGTTGGGGTTGTGAAGAAGGAAATGTCTTGTGGTCTCGCTTTCACTTGCTAGTTTCGACATTAGGCGTAGATAGCATTCCAACATCATCGCTGATTCAGGCTCAGTTTCAGCTTGGTCACTGGTGGGTTTATCCCCACGAAACCTGGACTGGGGGGTTTGAGTGGGCTTGTGCCTGATTTTCCCAGAAAAAAAGTCCAGTTCCCTGAAGATCTGTGCCCACGTCAGGGATTGAGATCTCCTCATCTTTCCAGAGGAATGATGCCCCTCGTCGATAAGAAACTCATGAGACGCAGTGGCGCACTCCTCGTTCTCCGATATGGCCTGCAGCATCTCACAAAAAGCCGTGACCAGAGGTGTTGATGCCCTGCGAGAAGCCCAATGCATGAAGCCAGCAAGATTGCTGTCGGGGTCGGACCAGAAGTTCATGGCAGCCTCAGGTCGCCCCTCGTATGAGTATGCAATGATGAGCAAGAACCGTTCTAGGTCCAAGTCCTGTTCATGAGCTTGGCTCAACTGGCGCTGCTCATCCTCCTCGACTCGAAGCTTTCGAAGAACATCTGGTAGGTTCGAGATGAAGGCATCAACAAAAACCTCGAGCTGGGCCATGAGACACATCTGGAAGAATTCAGAGAATTGGACCGCGTCAGCGGCCAAGGCAGGAGATTTCCGCTGGAGCCACTTCCGCATACCTGCTCTCACAGGATCATGCCAGTCTGGAGACTTGACATCCGCTGCAATAGAGAGTAGGAAATCGAAAGCGCCGTCCTTCAGGGCTTCCAAAAATTGTTTCGACCTTTGTCGATCCTCTGGTCTCTGATTAGCTGACGCCTAACATCCAAGCACGGGTACTCACCCAGATCTAGATCAGTATTGGGTGGGATTGCCGCCTCTGGGGGATCATCCACATAGAATCCGCTGTACTCAGCGAGCCACCAAGCGCCGAATGCGGCTTGGAGGTAGGGGAGTGTCCACGGCGACTCTTCAGCCTGGAAGAGCTTGCTGTGCAAATCTCGTGCTTTGATCAAGTCATACCCTCCCTCAGCTGAACCGAAGATGGAAATGTAGGCTCCAATAGCTGGCATCAGATGCACTTTAAAATGTGTTAGTACGTGTTAATTTGCACTGAATGTTCGGGCTTTTACCTAGTAGAGCATCGTATCTGTCAAGTTTCTTCAGTGTTGAGACAAACTCCGTGAAATCCGATGTTGAGGCCTGTCTCATTTCGACGCTGCGGCAAAGAACAACTCCAAGGAGCTCATGCTGTTGCATCAAGCTGACGCGAGAAAACTCGACTGTTTCCATTTCCTCGGAAATTTGACCTGGTCCAGCCTGGCCCAGAGTTTGAGCTGCCGCCATTTTGTCTCCCAGCTTCTGAAGCCATGTCTTGATTTCCTTCATGGCAGCCATGCACCTAGGTACTATGCGTTTGGTCGCATCAGCACCCATTGCCGGCTGGAGCAATCGCTCCGCTACATATAGCTTGATGCCTTCCAGCGCCTCAGAGTCTGCGAGCTCGCCCTCTAGGCCCTCGAGTTCTAGGAGGAGGCGCACAGCATCGAGAACGTATTTGCGCTGTTGGTGGAGTCTGATGATGCCGCATTCGAGGAGTGATCGGCCTAGGGTGGAGGGATCTTCTTGTGATTCGAGGAGGCATCGAGTGGCTTCGAGTTCGTCGAGTTCGACTTCGTCGGAAAGGGTGAGCGCATCTTGCTGGAAGTTTTCGTTGATCGAGTATTCATCGCCGTCGATGACAACCTTGCCTATTGAGAATCAGCTACCGCGCCTGATTGTTCGCGAAACCGGTATTCATACCCGTCTTGATAGCGTTGCGACTCTGGTCACTTCGTGGTGGCTTTGTCCAAAACCTCCCAAGCTCCCTTTCAAAGACCTGCACGAGGAATTCATTGTTCAGCGCCTCAGCGCCGTCGATGCGACCCTCACGTAACGACAGAAGCCCTTGGTGGAAAGCTTGGAGGGCGTCAAGTGCTGTGATTTCGGCCATGATGGTGGTTTAGGGCTATCGCATGTTGGAAGGAGAATGAACAGCCTCCAAGAAATGAAGCTGCGCAAGACAGCACCGCGGTGCGTATAATTTGTTAGAGTCGCGGTGTCTGTCGATGAATCCAGGCCGTCGCGAATTTGAGATTCTGCAGCCTTGTTGCCTGCACCCCGGTAATTTGGAGGGTGTACGAGCTCCTTGATTGGTTGCTAGGACGGAAATGGAGATGTTGCGGCCCGAGATAAACAACTAAGCTGCTGGGCGGTGAGAGTTCTGCCACTCAGCTTGTTCTTGGGAGCTCCCAGAGCTTGCACGCCAGGCGTAATATGCAGGCACCGACCCGTGTCTCAAGCAGTTAAACTCCGCGCACCAAGATGCCAACAAACCACGAGGGCTGGTAAATTTGTTCTTAGGTCATGGGCGAGCTGGCCAGAGGTTTTGCGATTATCCCTTGCTTTCCAATTCTCTAGGAGCTCAGACCTGCGAAGGCGGCTCAAGCCTAAGACACGAGCCTCCGGTTGAGCTTCCAACACGGAACTTGGTTCTCCAACACTCTGCAAGCTCCGTTTCGGTTCAAGACGCTTTCATAGAACGAATTGGAAGCATCTCGCAACACAAAAGCTCTCCACATGTAATCAAGATGGCGTCCTCTCACAAGTCCAACGTGATGAACCTGGCGCGTATGTTGGTTTCGTCCCCTCAGCCTGGTATTGATATTGACAATGCCTTAGGTGACGTAAAATCTGCAAGTCTAAAGGAGCGAGAAAAAGCAGTTGACGGTAGGATTGAGATCATGCCCTAGAGATGTTGGTCGATTTAACTTCGCATAGAGCTGGCCCATCTCTTGAACCCGCGCAGCCGTTCTACTAACCTGTGAGTTTCCGTGGATTACTTCCTCATTACGCTTGTTTTCTGAATGAGACAAAAACTCTTAGTTCTGATCTTGGCGACAAGAGCTATCATGAGATATTCGAAGCCATATTCAGCTTTGTTCTGCGTGAAAAGCCGAACTACTACGACAAGCAAAAATCGCAAGCCACATCAAACACCGCTGCGACACGACTGTCGAAATGCGCTGTAGCTGTGAGAATGACAGCAGGGCGCAGCGTTGCAAAACTGGGACGAAAGACGTTGCTTGCAGTCATTGATCATATTACCCAAGTGCTACCAGGTCCCAATGACGACTTTGTACCACCGTTGCTTCAAGATTATGTCAAGGCATTGACCGAAGTGCTATCTCGTCAAGCTCATGTTGAATTGCTCTCCAGGAAACTCGGCCAGGCTTGGGATATTTGCGTTGATTTCTTCCTTGACGTCGCCCTCCACATCCTTCCCGATGAAGGAGAGAACGCGCTTCTGATACTATCACGGTCGTCTCCAGCTCCTGGCTCAGCTATCGGACGCTCGACAGGTCGCTCAACAGGTCGCTCTACCCCTTCGACCCAAAGTCAGAAGCGAGCTGGGCATGGAGAGGGTGGCCCTCTCAAGGATGTCTTGGAAGGCTTGTACCATCTGGTCATGGCTGCCAACGCGCCACTGCTTCGACGGTTCAAAGAAATTTCTGAAATTGTTCTCAGAGTCTTGGGAATGAAGCAGCTCAGTCTGGGTTCCGTACAAACACTAGGCTTTTCGATCCTGAATGCCATTTTCTCGGCTACCCAAGCGGACGACCTAGCGCATGCGAGTATTTTGGCCAGAAGCACGCTGCCCCTGATGAGTTACTGGTGGAGATCTGAGAAGGTGTCACAAGACGAAGTCATCAGAGCTCTGAGAATCGAAATATCAAGGAGTTTCCTTCTTATGCACCTACATATTGAACATTCTGCCCTCCATTCCTCCGACGATACTGTTCACAGAGATCTTGAGGACTTAGCAGAGAGCTTCTGGGCCGAATATTCGAAGCGTGGTGAGGCGTTTCGACTGCAATTGAGCGACGTCACCTTTTCACCATCCAGCCTCCCCTCATATTATCCGCAACTGCCATTGTTCGGACTACGCCCGCATAATCTGTATGGTGAGGGCCAGTGGGCAGTGGTGGAGAACCTGGGGTCATTGGAACGCATAATGATTCTCTCGCTTCAAAAAGATTCAGGGGCTGCCCCTGGCATCGATGAGCAGCCACGTAAAAAACGTCGGCTTCACCAGGATACAAGCCGCGTTAGGCTTAAGTTGAAGGCTGTAGACATAGCAATCCGGCGTACTGCGCTGCAGCTGGTACCGTTCATGCTTGCCACCGGTTCTTTTGGACGCGATGAGCTATTGGACCTGTTACCGGATCTCGTCGCTTTGGCCGGCGACAAGAATCCCGTCACTGCTTCATGGGCTCTTATTGCATGCGCTAGGTATTGCTCCCTCTCTATGCTGTCAATTTGAGGACGGCCCCTGACTTGTAACAGTGCGCTGTACCACGAAAACAGGGACGATCAGACGGATACCTGGAGACAGTTGTGGCATTTAGCTACTCGGTCAATTGGCTTGCCAGGAACCTGCAGAGCGGCCTGCGTCTTGTTGCACGCCATTCTCGACGCAGACGTTTTGCCGTATCATTCAATCGCCGAGGACATCAACAACATTGCAACAACAGCAGATGTTAACGGACCAGGGACTTTATGCGACTCCTCGATTGCGCTAATGTTCTGCGTGTTGCACATTCGCAACTCGAGGATACCTAGTGCAAGCCAAAGCACCTGCAACCACATAATAAGGTGGATTTTTCTTCGTTGGAACCCGAGTATGTTCGTCACTTTCGCCATGTGATCTAAGCTGACTTATATCGTGTAGGTGATCCAACATATGCTTCCTATCTCTCGATACACGTTCGGCCCTTGGACCTTATCAATCTGCTTCGGGCATGCTGTGGAGCCCAGGCCTTGAGCGTAGGGTCACAAGATGCTGTTTCTGGAGGGATACTTGGTGAGACATGGAAATCTTCTCGCGAAATCGAACAGTTCAGCCGATACACCCTTTTACTCAAAGACGAACGACCGAAGCTGCAAGATGAAGCACGCCGTGAATTTCCGCAGGCCAGCACTTCGATGCCTATTGTTGACCCCAGTACTGTCTATGCCTCTAAGAAGCTCATGTTAGAGCTCTTTCATCCCAAACTCGGAGAATTGACAGAGCTTTGTACTTCTTGGACCAAGAAACCCAACGAAGGGGGCGTTCAGATTTCCTTTGACCGCTTCCAGAGCCTGCTTTCAGCTTGTTTGATTGGTGCGATGCTCCTACCGCAGATCGGTGATCTCAACTCAACACAGTCGTCATCTGTCGAGTCATCCCTGATGACTATTGCAGAGACAGGTTTGCATGCTGCGTTAGAGTCGGTCGAACCGCCTGCTTTCATCGAGTTAGCCCTTAGAACTATTCGGCCTCTTTTGCCTGGCCTAAACACTGCAAGCTTGAACCGAATGCATACCGACGACATTGGACTTCTGCATTTGTTGGCAAAGATGTGGAGCATGATCGAAGAGAAGAAAGCACAGAACGCCTCTGGAGATCGAGTGGACCTAATGGATATTGACGATGAATTCGATTCACAAAGCAGTCGGGCAAGCTTGATATCAAATTCTGCCCCAATCCCACGACTGAACACTCAGATGTCCATGGATCCCCGAGCATTCCACATGGACACCAAGACACGACTACGCCTTCTGTTTATTATTGAAAAAGATTCCAGTCAGGTTGGCCATGTACCAGATGATTACGTCGACCTCGTATTGAACATGACTGATGACGAGCTACTGATGTGCCAAACCCTTTTGATCGAGTTGTTCAACTCCGACCTGGTGGTCACTCCCGATAGCGCCCTGGGAATCATTCAGAGGATCGGAGAACTCGTCAGTCGGTTGGACTATCAATGCTGTGAGGTGGCGTTGAGCACATGTATCGGGGTCATTGAAGGACTTCACCGTCTGTGGCTCAATGACAAACAGGATCTTGCGGATAGTGTTGGCGATCTGTATAATCACTTCGTCAAAGTCTGCCTCACGTCAAACATCTTTTCACCCAGAGCGCAGATATCGATGGTGCGACTACTGTTCACACTCCTGCGAGCCGACTCGGAGTATGGCAAGGACTTTGGAGTTGACTCTTGCCGAACCTCTTTACTCTACATCCTCAAGAACGGGCCGATGGTTGTCAAGTTCTCTATCTCTGAGAACATTGCTGACGTCTTCGACTTGTACATCTTGAAGATCCACGATGAGGTATTTGTGGATGTTTTGGACAGCTTGCCTACCGACCCCGAAGACACTGCCGGCATCGCTTTTCGGTTACTAGTTTTGTCGCGCCTGGCATGCCGATGGCCAACCCTACTTCGAAGATGTACATACCACATCTTTGAAACACCAGGCAAAATAGCCAAATCCACAGAGTACGCAACCCGTTGTCTGGCTGATGCATCTCGCAAGCTGCGGCTAGGTTCACCAAGAGTGCTCTTCAATCTGTTCTCTCGGCAACTTCTATACACTTGGCTTGAAAGCGATTTGATTGAAGACATACCATTCTCGATATTTGGGTTTGATCATCTGCATGACCTTCTTCGATCTGCGCAAGCAGAAGCCATTGGCCTGACAGTTATGCGTGGGCAGGATGAAGCTTCCGAAGAGGTTGCTCGACAGATTGGAATATCGGAACGCGATCTCATACGTCAGAACTTCACTACTGTCATTGCCTACAGCATGATATTTGGAGATGCACAGGGTGGTGCTGACAAGGGCAGGGGAGAAGGGCACATCAAGAAGCTTCTTGGTAACAAGGGCAACGTAGAAGCGATCTACATTAACTTCGTTGACATTGTGGCTCTCTTCTTCGACCTCATCGACCAAGACACTCCGGCAAAGAAAATCTTCGGAAGATACTCCAACCTTGAATACGCAAGCAACATCATGGAAACGATCAAATCGATCGCTCATTCCCCAAATCCTCTTCCAGCCAATCAACAGCCAGAGTTCAAAGCAAAATATCTCATACACGAGCTGGTGCGTCTCTGTCAAGAGACAGAATTTCAGTTTCATGAGCTGTGGACGCCTGCTCTGGTGGTCTCAATTGCCAGAAAGCTTTTTAACACTGTCCATCCTACCTTGGGGCCTCTACACGCCTGTGCCGTTCTACGGAAGGTGAGGCTTCTCATTTCCCTCGCCGGGCCTGTTGCTTTAGAGTCATATCCATTGGAGATGCTGCTGAACTCGGTTCGCAAATTCATTGTGGATTCGGAATGTGCTGATGATGCTTTGGGAATCAGCGAGTATCTTCTGGCTGAAGGATCCAAACATCTGATTCACACGCCAGCTTTTCTTGCTGGATACGCATTGTCAACTCTCGCCTCCCTCAGAGTCTTTCTCGAGTCAAGCCAGGCGAGCACTACCCAAGAGAGTCAGTTCAAGGCTACCATGAGCAAAGCACAAAAGTTCCACGGATGGTTCAGCAAGTATCTAGAAGACTACGACTCCCCAAGTTTCAAGACAACGGAGCAAAGTAGAGCCTTCAAATCCATTACTCAATCAGCGGCCCGTATTCGATCTTCGGGTAATGCTGAACGTGGAACGTCTGAGAGCAAACTCTTACTGGATATCCTTGAGGACGGGAGTTCTGACCACCAGCTTCTCAACGATTCATCTCGTCAACTCGCATTGGGTCTGCTTTGTGGCGACTTCAGTATTCCGGTTTCAAGCAGGGAAGATATCATTGAGACCGACCAGGATGCGACGAAGCATGCAACTGCTATTTGGAAGAGTTGCAATACCCAGAATTTGAGCGATGAGTACCTCTCTTGGGCAGGCCGAGTCATTGGGCGGTCATTCTCGGCTTCTGGTGAAATCCCAACCGACATCCTTCGCGAGTCTCGTCTTGCTGAGTACCAGAAGATCGCCCCCGGACCTAACGGGTCAGAGATGGGGCTTCTGTATCTGCTTCAAGACTTGACATCGAATCCAGACTCTTCAACTGCGGGCTTGGCCGAGGCTGCCTTGAGAACCGCGGTCTCACAAGCGGCGTTGCAGGAAGACGAACCGCTGGTGGTGGCTTGTCAAAGAAGTCTCTCCGAGTCGCTCTTGCTCACGTCTCAGTGGGGTGCATATAGGTCTCCTCCGTCCGACCAAAGATCACCAAGATCCTCGATGCGTGATGAGGCTGTGTGGGCGGAAGGCATAACGTCTAAAAGCTGGCTGCCAAAATTGAGCGCCCACCTGGCCCTATCTGTTTCTGACTCGACCATTCTCTCTGTCCTTTCACCTATCTTGGCTAAAGTTGAGGACTTTGCCGAGGGAGCCCTGCCCTTTGTGATTCATCTCGTTCTCTTCTTCCAGTTAGACCAGCAGCAGACCTTGAAACGTTCTCTGTCAGCAGCTCTCAAAGACTGGTTCCAGTGCACGGCTCCGGCTGCCAAGGACAATTTGAAGCTACTCATCAATACTCTTCTCTACCTGAGGACACAGGAGTACCCGAAGGAATCGTCGATCGCTGATAGACTGAACTGGCTAGACATTGACTACGCACAGGTGTCGGCATCGGCCTCACGATGCGGAATGCACAAGACGGCATTGTTGTTTGCCGAGTTGGTTTCTTCCGAAACCTCACGGTCTTCACGTCGTTCTTCTGCCGTAAGAGAGACCGACATCAGCGACACTTTACTCACAATATTTGAAAACATCGATGATCCCGACGCCTATTACGGGTTACCAGAGGAAGCCAGTCTTTCGAAAGTCCTGGCCCGTGTGGAGTATGAAAATGACGGCCCAAAGAGTCTTGCCTTCCGAGGTGCTCAATACGACAGCAATATTCGCCTCAGAAACCCAATGTCGGAGTCCGACGGACAGTCTTTGGTGAAGGTCTTGAGTACACTGGGACTGTCAGGCCTGTCAAATTCACTTCTTCACACACAACAAAGCCTAGAAACCACTCCCGAATCATTGGAGAGCACCTTCAGCACTGCGAGGAGACTGGAAATATGGAATCTCCCCGCCCCATCAAGCGACAACCATGCCGTTACTGTGTACAAAGCTTACCAAAGCATTCATCAAGCAACTGATTTTGCGGTTGTTAGATCTGCGGTACACGAAGGTTTTAGTCGCACGATGAGAAGCCTGAAGGCGCATGGCCTGAATGCTACTGCTCTCAGAAAACGACTAGGTGCCCTGGCTTCTTTGACGGAGCTAGATGACGTTTTAGGAGTGTCCGATACAACAGAGATGAACAGTCTGTTGACCAAGTTTAAGAACCGGAGTGAATGGATGAGAAGCGGGCTGTGAGTAGTCTTGGCAAGTACCGTGGTAATTTGCAACGCTAACATCTACTAGATACGACAGTGTCAGCCAAATTCTGTCTTGCCGTGGAACTGCTATGAGCATGCTCAGTCAAAGAAGTGCCCTCCGTAGCAACATCAAGCTGTCAGCTACAGCTGCAAGGCAAATGGAGATAGACTCGATGATCACAGCATCGGGGATTTACCGCTACCATCAAGCAACGCAAGAGAGCCTCAACATCTCGACGGGGCTCACCAACCTCATCTCAGCTTGTGCGGACCTGGATTTGCATGTTGATGCGGCCGTTCGGATCGAAGCAGCAAATTCACTATGGGACTATGGAGAGATGAGCACATCGATTCGAATGCTGCAAGGAATCGACCGAGATTCCTCCCTCAGAAAGCAAACCATTCCCGTCAGCCGATCTGACCTCCTTTCCAAGATTGGCTATCAGGTTTCCGTCGCCCGGCTTGAAAAGCCCCAAGATATCCAGAAAAAATACCTTGAGCCAGCTTTGAAAGAACTGAAGGGGAAAGGCGAAGGGCGCGAAGCCGGGCTGGTTTTCCATCAATTTGCCACATTCTGCGATCAGCAACTTCAAGACCCGGATGGGCTGGAGGACCTTACCCGACTTCAAAATCTGAAAAAGGCCAAGAGTGATGAGGTGTCGGAGCTGAAGTCTCTAATATCTAGCACCCGGGAAACACAACTCAAGGCTCGCTACTCACATGTTCTTAACAAGGAGAAGCAGTGGCTAGATCTTGACGAGCAGGAACTACGCCGAGTCGAACAGACTCGCAGTGAATTCGTGCGATTGAGTCTTGAGAACTACTTGCTGTCGCTCATCGCCTCTGACGAGCATAACAACGATGCTCTGCGCTTCACAGCTCTCTGGCTCGAGCGATCCGATGAGGAGGCTACCAACAAAGCGGTGACACGTTACCTCTCACAAGTCCCAACCAGCAAATTCGCCGGCCTCACGAACCAGCTTACATCACGACTCCAAGACCTAGATAGTCCCTTTCAACAGTTGCTGATGGAACTGGTTTACAAGATCTGCGTGGACCATCCTTACCATGGCATGTACCAAATTTGGTCTGGCACCAAGGCTAAGGCTCAACAGAAGGATGAGGTCGCCGTGCTGCGTGTCAAGGCTACTGATCTAGTGGCCCGTCGGCTGATGTCTGCAAAGTCAGTCGCGGATATCTGGTTGTCCATCGACAGGACAAGCAAGTACTATCACGCCTTTGCAATGGACAGAAACCCCAACAAGTACAAGTCAGGGGCGAAAATTCCACTCAAGGAGTCCACGGCAGGCCACAATCTGGTGAACTGCCTCGCCAAGTACAAGATCCCCTCTCCGACGATGCACATTGAGCTCTCTGCTACAAAGGACTACACGAAGGTACCACTTATATCTCGACTGGACCCAACAATGACCATCGCTTCCGGCGTGAGCGCACCAAAAATCATCACTGCTCTTGGAAGTGACGGCGTGCGTTACAAGCAGCTGGTAAAGGGCGGACACGATGACTTGCGCCAAGATGCTATCATGGAACAGGTATTCTCGGCTGTTTCATCGCTCTTGAAGCTCCACAGAACCACTCAGCAGCGCAGTCTTGGAATCAGAACCTACAAGGTCCTTCCGCTTACTGCCTCCTCTGGACTGATCGAGTTTGTTCCCAACACCATCCCATTGCACGAGTTCCTCATGCCTGCACACGAACGATACTATCCCAGGGACCTCAAGGGTTCCCAATGCCGGAAGGAAATCTATAATGTAC
Source organism: Neonectria ditissima (assembly GCA_001305505.1). Taxonomy (NCBI): domain Eukaryota; kingdom Fungi; phylum Ascomycota; class Sordariomycetes; order Hypocreales; family Nectriaceae; genus Neonectria; species Neonectria ditissima. The sequence goes on along the minus strand of LDPL01000040.1, from coordinate 1,734,812 downwards.
AAAGCCGTACGGTGGAAACCCGGATCAGTACGTATCGCAAGGTCACGGACAAGTTTCACCCTGTGATGAGATACTTCTTTATGGAGAACTTTGTGGACCCGGACGATTGGTTTGTCAAGCGCTTGGCATATACACGAAGCACTGCAGCGATCTCAATGCTAGGCCACGTCTTGGGGCTCGGTGATAGACACGGCCACAATATCTTACTCGATACCAAGACTGGAGAAGTTGTTCATATTGATTTGGGTGTAGCATTCGAGGCTGGCCGGATTCTGCCAGTGCCCGAACTGGTTCCATTCCGACTCACCAGAGATATCGTCGATGGAATGGGCATCACAACGTCCGAGGGAGTGTTCCGACGCTGCTGTGAGTTTACGCTTGATGCCCTGCGGGAGGAGCAATACTCGATCATGACCATCCTTGACGTGCTGCGGTACGATCCCTTGTACACCTGGTCTATTTCTCCATTGCGTCTGGCCAAGCTTCAGAAGGCAAGACATAGCGACGATGGAGCACTGGACGATGGAGAGCAGAGCGAGGCGGAGACTAAGAAGGGCAAGAAAACGGCTGGACACGTAAACGAACCGTCAGAAGCAGACCGCGCACTGGAGATTGTGCGCAAGAAGCTGTCCAAGACGCTGAGCGTGACGGCGACGGTCAACGATCTGATCAACCAGGCAACGGATGAGCGAAACCTGGCAGTTTTGTATTCTGGTAAGTTGGATCCAATGGGTGGGTTGCGTGGTGACGGCGGCTAACGAATGAATATAGGATGGGCAGCGTATGCGTAGAGCATTTGTACTTTTTAGGAGGAGGATGATGGCCAGGCCAAGTAGACCTGCTTTTGTTAATTTGGGGTGAAGATTTGAGGATGCCTAGATTCATGGATATTCTGGCAATCAATGGCATTGATTCCTGTCTGTAGTTTGATTCTCTGTCCATTTGATTAGACCTACCTGCACAGCAAAAGGTCGACGGTCGGAGTTAAGACGCTCAGCGTAGGCCTGTAGACGATGCATGGGGCGTTGAACTAGGGGCGTTTGGTCCGTGAAGGCCCCCCAAACTCCGTTATCTTATCGCGAGCCAGGCCCGATTGTACCCATCCGTCCATCTACGAAGCAAAGTGACATAACCACCGCCCGGCTTCTCGTGGGCTTTGCAACGCGCCTCTCGTCTCCTCCGTTCCGTCCCCAATTCCGTCGTCCGTCACTGCCAAACAAGAAGCATTTCCACCGCCCACAGCAAGAATCACCAACCAAAGCGCCGACGTCATCAGCTTGCTCTTCCCTCTGCGAAGCCGCCAGTCCAGCGTCGATCGCCAGTGAAGCCGAGGCCTGCGTGACAGCTCGATTAAGGTTGTTCCAGGCCTCCGTCGCTCCGTCCCTCGCCCCGTCGCTCCCTTGCTCCATGCAATCCGCGCCAGCCGACTCGACTTCCCCCTCCCGGCGACGCCCGCGCCTCGACTCGTCCTCGTCCGCCTCGCTGGCCCTCGCCCCGAAGCGTCCACGCTTCACTGACACGCCCGCCATGACCACGGCCAAAGCGCGGGGCAAGCTCCCCGAGACCATCGACCTCACCAGGACGACTGCTTTCCAGCCCTACGTCGGTGCCAAGAAACTCGTCATCAAGAACCTGCGGGCTCCGACCAACCGCACGGCCCAGGTCTCCGAGTACTACGCCCGCACCGAGAGGGAGCTCGAAGATGCCCTCGAGGCTATCTTTGCCGGCAGAAAGCCCGATGTTCCGCTCGAGCGACTGTACCGGGGCGTGGAGGATGTGTGTCGGAAGGGCGACCCGGGCAAGGTGTACACGCTGCTCATGGACAGGGTCGAGATGCACTTGCAGAGGGTCGTCCTCCCCAGGATCCAGCGGGATGGAGGCGTTTCCAACATAGAGGCTCTAAGGGGCATTCTCGCGGAATGGAATACATGGAACACCCAGACTGTGCGTTCTGTCAGCGGAGGCTTGAGCTGCTCATCGGCTAATTGCAATTCTAGGTGTTGATTCGGTCGACGTTCAGCTTCCTCGACCGGACATATCTCCTCCGGGAGAATCTGCCATCCATCAACGACATGACCATCATCCAGTTCCGGAGGATGGCCTTCCCATCTCAAGCACTTCTCTACGACCAGTCTCCTGGGAGTAGAGTTGTCGATGGCTTGTGCGACCTGGTTGAGTTTGATCGAAGAGACGACGATCAAATGGACCCGGCGCTGCTGAAAGACTCAATCCGAATGCTCTTCATCCTCGGCGTTTACGTTAAGAACTTCGAGCCCGTGTTCCTACGCCAATCCGAGGCGTACTTTCAAGAATTCGGAGAAGCCTGGAGCACCGCGAGCCTCAAGGATTACATCCTGGTTTGCGAGAGGCTTCTCAGGAAGGAAGACTACCGGTGTATTGCCTACAACTTCGACAGCACGACGGAAAAGCAGCTCATGGATTCTGCGCATTTGACACTGATCGGCCATTATTCGGACAAGTTATTAAACGGCGGCAGCTTATCAAAGCTCCTAGCCGACAAAGAAGTAGAGTCTATGAAGGCGCTGTACGACTTGCTTCGGTTATCAGGGATTCAGAAGAAGATGAGGGCGCCTTGGGGCGACTACATCAAAACGACCGGAGCTGGTATCATCGGAGACAAGGAGCGTGGCGATGAAATGGTACTCCGCTTACTGGAGCTGCGGCGGTCCCTGGATCTCATGATTCGGGATGCCTTCAACAAAGACGAGGATTTCCTTTGGGGCATGCGCGAGTCGTTTGGTAAATTTATGAACGACCGGAAGGTTGCTTCATGCTGGAACATGGGAACTTCTAAAATTGGAGAAATGACAGCCAAGTACATTGACATGCTGCTTCGGGGTGGCCTCAAAACCTTACCGAAGGAGCTCCTGTCGGACGTCAAGGATCGAGCAACGGCGGAAAAGGAGGGCCATTCAAGTACGGCTGATGAGGACGCGGAGCTTGACAGGCAACTGGACCAGGCATTGGAGCTCTTCAGATTCATCGAAGGCAAGGATGCCTTTGAGGCTTTTTACAAGAAGGATCTAGCTCGAAGGCTGTTGATGGGACGGAGTGCGAGCCAGGATGCGGAGCGAAACATGCTGACGAAGCTCCGAAGCGAGTGCGGTTCTAACTTTACTCATAATCTGGAACAGATGTTCAAGGACCAGGAACTCGCAAAGGATGAGATGGAGTCATATAAGCAATGGTGCCAAGGCAGCGCGGATCGGAAATCGCCCTTGGATCTTTCCGTCATGATTCTCTCAGCAGCTGCATGGCCGACATATCCCGACATCAGGCTTAATTTGCCCGACGAAGTGGCCGCTCAGATCGAACGATTCGACAAGTACTATAAGAATAAGCATACTGGGCGAGTCTTGACCTGGAAGCATTCACTGGCTCACTGCGCTCTCAAAGCTACCTTTGGGAAAGGCACAAAGGAGCTTCTCGTATCGGCCTACCAAGCGGTTGTGCTTATGATGTTCAACAGCGTGCCGGGCGACGGGTTCCTGGCGTACGAGCAGATTGCCACTGGCACCGGTCTCCAAGGTGGCGATCTCGACCGCACCCTTCAGTCATTAGCGTGCGGCAAGGCTAGGGTACTGTCGAAACATCCCAAGGGCCGGGAAGTCAAGCCCACGGACACATTTACGTTTAACAAGGCTTTCACGGATCCCAAGTACCGTGTCAAGATCAACCAGATCCAGCTGAAGGAGACAAAGGAGGAGAACAATGCTACGCACGAGCGGATCACGCAGGATCGAAGGTTTGAGACGCAGGCTGCAATCGTGAGGATCATGAAGAGCCGCAAATCGATGGGTCACGCGGAGCTGGTGGCCGAGGTGATCAACCTAACGAAGAAGCGAGGCAGTGTCGAGCCAGTGTCGATCAAGAAGGAGATTGAAAGGTGAGTCTTTTGATTCGAACTACGTGACCGTTGCAATAAATACTGACAAAGCTACGTCCAGTCTTATCGAGAAGGATTACATAGAGAGAGAAGGTAACGCGTATGTATACCTAGCTTAGGCTTGGGAAGACGGGTGTAATGGGTGCTAGCCCTAGGGAAACTGGAAGCGCAAACCGGAGGTGATGCATATCTGGTCGAGGGACGAGTGCTGTTGATACGGTACGAGGGAGACTTACATACAGGGACTCGCCAATAGTTGCCCGTTAATGCCATCGGATGGCCCCCAAGACGGACACGTCATTCCATCTGTTGAGAATAAAAACAAAAGAAGTCTAAAGAAAAAAGGAGCTCTCGTTGTCCAGGAATCGAACAGATACGCTGTAGGGGTGTAGCCGTCCAGCGCAGTGCGGCCCAAGAGGGAAGAAAGGGCAAAAAAGAGCGAAGAGTGGGGCCATGGGGAGCAAGGTAATCATAAGTCCGAAGACGCATTGTTTGATGAAGCTACTTCGCTGGAAGAGGTGCTGTTCATTTTGATCTATAACCCGAGGTTGCTGGGCCGTGATACACCAGAGGCGTGGTTGCCTGGAGGGCTGAGGCTGTGTCTTTGCTGCCTGATTTGAGCGGGTGGGGGCCTCACCTGGCTTACACGAGTAGCCCCCCTCTCAACTCTTCAGGCTGGCCTTGGACCTCACCCTTCAAACTCTTCCTCGACATGCTGTTTCACCGGTACTAGGTTTCTAAATAGGGACGGCTGCATGTAACTCAACTTGCGTGTTTCGTGTCCTTGGCTTTGATGGAGATCAACGGTGTGAACTCGCCTCCTTCCTGAAATCCTACCGCCATATCAGCTACTTGGCTTTCCATCAGGCGGAAGTCACTGGAACGGCCCACCTGAAATGAACGAATCGCCGCACACTTTGGCAAAGGTGGTTGAACACTGTCATTGAAGGATCAGAAGTGACGCTGTCAACCACGCTGATAGATACTAGGAAGCTGATGTCACTGTCTCTAATATTGGAGACGCTGATAGATCCTTGACCTCCCGTGGCTGCGAAAAAGTATTGGCTTAGGTCCGCATGTAGAAGCAATAGTTTCCACACCAGGCTCAAAGAAGCTCAGAAGACCCATGACGCCTTCCTATCCGATTTTACGGCTCAATCAATCGCTATGCCACTCACTAGTAGGCAAGCGCCCGATTCCTGGTTAATTATTGCTTAGAAATGAGTGTCGACTTGGTGTACAAATCTTGTCCCCAATTTCTCTAGCTCAGACTCATTCCGTTGGCTTCCATATTTAACTGGCCCGTTTATGACTGAGTTGACGATACCTTGCTTAATTCTACACTCTGTGTAAGACAGACGTCTACTGTGCGAGTACTGTAGAGGGCCGGTACACCACTGTACCAGGGCCAGCGAGCTAGGCTGGTCCTTGCAAATGCACAAAGGGTTTTGGTGTCTTGGGTATTGCATGGGTAATAGTTAGACCCTGAAATCTCTGTCGTTGATCAGGAAGTCGGCAAGGTACTTCGTATCAGGGACACCCGCCCACTTACACGCACGCAGATTCCAGCCAGAACGACAATCAACCGAGAGAAATCAGACCACCTAGGCCATCTAGGCTATCTCCGTGTATCACAGACCGAAGCGTTTTCCCACATCTCAGCAATTGGAACGGGCAGCTTCGGATGTCCGAGACGAATCGACACCCGCAACTATGACGCCTGCCAAGCAGCTGTTGTCCTTGATGCCAACCCATGCATTTGCACTTGGTGTCAACCGACCTGCTCACTTACCTCCACAACAATTGAGATTGCGTATGCTCAGCATTTTTGCCTTCTTTCTGGGATAAGCCGTGAGGCAAACGCAGATCGCCACCACACATGTTCAGCCGCAGCTGCACTTTCAAGCCAAAAGAGCCGGTATTCGGTGCTTGAAAGAGGAAATAGAAGAGCCATGACAAAGCCGGCGGTTGAACCTGTCAGCATGGTTCCGCAAGGCACCCACGAGGCAACGGTCGTCGTCGCCGGCGGGGAGGTTGAAACTCCTGGTTCAGTGTCGATCTGGCGGCAAAGCGTCCTCGCGTGCCTCGTGCGTACGTAGTATAACCCCAAAACCGCAGCAAAGTCGAGTCTGGTCAGACCCGATTGGCAGGCCAGTAGGAGCGCGGGCCGGGCCACTCCGTTGAGTCATTGCAACGGGAGTGAACCGGGCGGACTCTTCTGGAAGGCACAAATACATATCCTCTTACAAGCCTAGAAACTGGCTGGCGGCGTCGGGGGTGACCCAGCTCGCATCGCCATGTGGAAGGACGACAGCGTATACTTGGACAAGCTCTGCCAGAGGTCACACGGCGGGAGAGGCAAGAAAACGCCCGCAGATGGGCCAACACGGGCTTTTGCGGTGAGCCACGACGATGCCGCAGAGACGTCTGCAATGTACGAAGCACGAAGCACGACGCACGAAGCACGAAGCACGAAGCACGACGACACCATCATTACGAAATGCTCGCGTGCGAGGGACTGAAAACACCACCCCCATCCATGATGGAACCTGATTGCACCGGATCTTGCCCCGGGACTGCGTGCAGTTGAAATCCGCCTCGTTTTGGGCCAGCTGCGCTGTTGGAAGAAGCAGGGCTTTCAAACCATTGCGCAGCAGGACGCAACCCACAGCACAGCGAAGAAGACCCCCAAAAACGCAAATGCAAAGCCTGACCGGGCGTCTTCTTCGCTCTGTCTGCTGACGGGCTGGAGGGGAGAGGGGGGTGAAAGGCCCTTTTCAGCCGGCCTATCAAAGGCGCAGCCATTTGTCGCCCCCCGGCAGCCGGTGATGTCTGGTTGCATCGGCCTTGCTTCAACTGCAGTACCAGCCGGGCGAGGGAGAATGCGCAATCGGGGGAGGGCTGGGTCACACGCAGGCTCCAGCGCGATGGGACTACTGTAAAGACCTTGTTTCTTGCAGCGCATTGCATCGCGCATGACTGCATGGGCATGCGGCCGATCGGCTGCTGCGACGGTGTGGGCGGTGGGCGACCGTACGTCGAGACAGCCAACCAGTCGCTCTTGGAACCGTCCTCTCCGTCCCCGGGTTTTGTTTTCAAATGCCCTGCCTAGCCTGCCAAGCCGCGCCAGATCAGGTTTTACGCTCCAATCTAGGCTTGCATCGCGAACCGACGCAGTTCCTCAGTGGCCGATCCTCCCGGGCGAGCGAGCGAGAGAGGCTCGGCGTGGGTCTCCGGGTTGGACGTCGACGCAAGGGTCGTGCAAGCGGGAGACAAAGCAGTTCATCGGCAGTCACAATCGCCGATACGGTCCACGCCCGTAACTTAATGTCGTGTACTCCAAAATGCGTTGGGCTCAACTTGCGAATCAATTTTGCCCTGAGAGCTGCGAGTGTGGTCTGTGAAAACGCGGTGCAACCCAGGGCCTTGGTGTGGCAAATGCCGTGTACACTCTTTCAAGCCCAGCACGACAACACAGCATCGGGGACTTCGAAAGGCACAGGGTGCCAAGGTAACACATGGTCGTTCACCGATCAACCACGAAGAGAGATTGATCAGAGTTTTTGCGTTTTCTTCCTGAAGTGGCGTGTTGTCAAAGCCTAGTCGGGTCGTGAGGCATGACAGAGCTGGTTACGCAGCGTCTGTCGGTATGAACCATGTATGAAGGCCCAGACATTCAGTTTCCAGGCCACCAAATCCTCAAGACGCGTCAGGCTCGCCCTGCCCGCGCAACTGCTTTTCAGCCAGGTTCGAGGGTTGCGCCGTACCGGTTGACCCGCACCGCCCCCCCTCTCCGGCATACTCTCCCGGCATTCATCCAGCGCCGGGCGGAAGCATTGACCGTGTCAGTCGACGGCTGTGCATGTCAAGCATCTCCCAGAACGATCCGTCGGTCAGTGTTCAAATCCCCGTGATTGGATCTCTGATATCGTCTTGTCATCATCGGACACCAACATCCGGGCCGGGGCCATCAATCCCGCAGGAAGCTCTGGTTCAGTCCTCGGCCACGAGTCGCAGTGATTCGACCGTGTCGTCGGCCGGGCGTTGGAGTAAGCCAGAGAGAGCTGGCGCTAGAGAAGAGGGTGTTATCTGAGCTGGCGTGTTCCAGATGAGAAGGGTTGCCATGACGCCGTCAAACTGGCTGCACGTTGCGGTTGGGCGGTCGGTGGCCTTGCCTGCAGAATTGCGAACCACTTCGCCAGCAGACGATGGCGACGACATCGCCGTGAGATTGGCGGTGCTCTGCCGCAGCTGCTTTCGCGACGCCCGAGCTGCTGTCCCGGCTGCTGTCGGGGCTCGTGTTTCCTGGCGAACGCAAGGTTGAAATACTCGTTCCCAATTGATACCCAACGATGTCGTGTAAGTTGCTCTGATCTTCAAATACTCGACGACGGGACGAGATGGGAGCTGTTAAATGTTTTGAGAAGGCATCCCCAAAGTCCCATCACGAAGCCGAAACACACATCCTCCACTTCCAACCATTTTGCACATCCACACAGTCGACTGGCCTATGAGCTTCTGCATCACATCAACACACCCTCGCTGGACTAAGACCCCAGCCCTCTGCCCCTCACCCTCGCTGCCTCGTTCTGGACCGCAGCTGCCAGCCTGCCACACCTCCATCTTCTGATTTGGAGCACACACCTCTCTGAACAGACAGCCTCACTTTTCTTCTTGCTCTGTTCGGTGCCGTGAATCCCGGCACGTTTACCAATTGACACTTGTCTTCCCTGATATCCCGAAAACTATATCTCCTCCGCATTCCCAGCCTTCAACTTGGCCTGAGGAATTGACCGGTATACCATTCAATCAACCAACAACCAACACCCTCAACCCAACATGGCTGGTGAACAAGCTTTCGTCCAGCTGAACCCTGGCAACGGGCCAGCCCGTCAGCCCCAGATGCCCCAGATGCCCCCAGTCAACTACAGAGGCCCCGCAGGGTTTCCCCCAGCTATGCCCCAAGGCATGCCTCACGGGATGCCTCATGGGATGCCCCAGAACATGCCCCAAAACGTTCCCCAAAACATGCCGCCAATGGGGGCACTTCCACACTTCCCTCCCCCTCCCCCGCACGCAGTTCCCCAAGATCTGCGGGCCAGGAACCAAGTCGAGATTTGCGACATCCGGAGTGAACGCCTCACCGAGGCTGATGCTCGGGAGCAACTCTCCACCATCACCGTGATCCGTTTGGAGAGAACGGACAACTCCCACGACATTGACGAAGAGGGATATCGCCTCCAACCCACATGGGACAAGACCATACAGATCGAGCAGACCGACATCTCCCAGCCAGAGACGAAGCGTCAAGTCCGCATTCTCGAAAGAGACACAAAGCCTGTCATGGAAAAGAAGGCAGCCCTGCCCCCGGCCATCCAGCGTCAACTGGAGAAGGTCCAAGAGAGACTGTGTCGATCAGAACCTGACCCACGATTCACGTACAAGTTGGTCCAGTTCGAGACCAAACTTCGACGGCTCGATGAGCGGGAGCAGCTTGCATACATCAACAAGCACGCCAAGAAGGACAAGAAGGGCAGAAAGGAGAAGAAGTACGTCTCCGCTTCCAAAAAGAACAAGTCAAAGACCTTGTATGAAAGGGTCTCCATCACCGCATACTTCAAAAGGACACCCACCCCCGAACAGAGTGGACTCAGGATGCTTGAGGCCCAAAAGAGAGACCAACAGATGACAATTATGGCACCCTCTCATCCCCTGCATCCTCCTCATCCTCCCCAGCAGGTGCAAATGCCTCTTGCACCTGCTGGGCCTCCTCTAGGTGCCCCTAACGGCTTCCCTGTCGGGCCCCTCGCCAACCCGGGTATGCAAATGCCACCCAAGCCTAATATGCCAATCATGGGACCGAAGCCGAATCTTCAGAACCAACAGCCCAAGAACATGCCCCAAGTACAGCACCCCAAGAACATGCCTCTAGCACAGCACCCCAAGCCAATCCTCCATGACAAGAAAGCAGAGAAGGGTGACAAGCTGGGCAAAGGCGATAAACAGAACAAGCCAGAGAAGCTTAACGTCCAAGTCATCACCATTGACAAGAACAAGAAGGCTTACCACGGCTCCCCTCGAAGTTCGGAGAGCTCCGTCTCTTCTGATGGCTCATGGTCGAGTACCAGCGACATCAGCACACCTCAGTCATCTCTCGGGTCCTTCCAGGGCTCACCGAAGCATGACCGAGGCCGGAGCAGAACTCCTGTTCAGCTGCGCTTCTCCGAGAACTTTGGTGTGCCGCGCCAGCACACCAAACATGAGCAGGAAATCATGGCCGAGAACTATGGTCAAAGATTGCCTGCTGCGAGGCCGGTTCCATTCCCCGCGCCTCGAGCTCCTTCTCCGATGGGCATGGCCCCAGCCAGACAAGGTCGTTACCCTAGTCTTCGTGATGATGAGCCGGCATATAGGCCGCGACCCGCACACCTCCCGCCTCGCATCATTCAACAGCGGCGTGGCATCCGTGTGGTGTCTCCGTCAGAGGCGCGACAGGAGATCCTCCGCGATGATCTGCAACGTGTGGAGAGCCGTCTGGACAGAATGCGTCTTGATACTGCGCATCGCGACCCAGAGTTCCGTCGGGAGTCTGAGTTCCTTCGAGACAACGAGCGCCTGGAGCGTGTCAGAGAACACCCCCGGCATCGGGCACTGCCGGACAGGTTCCGTGATCAGTTCGCCGGAGACCTGTTGCCGGCAGAGCGTGATTCCCACTGGCGCGAGCGCGATGCACGCGCTTACATGCGTCGAAGGGAGCCAGCTGGCATTGACGTTTCTCGCCCTTTTCAGCCTCTAGGGAGAAGGGAGATGCAAAGAGAGTATACTGACTAGGCGTTGCAGTTGGGGATTAATGATCAATGAATGACACGGTACTGGAGGCAGCTTTTGATCTATGGAAATTTGCCTTGTACTTTTCTTTTTGGGAACAGATCTGGAATTGATGAGATTCCATGATCGAGGAAGGACAGTGGAAACGGAGTTTTGGGGCGGCCTCTTGTTAAAGTATCTGCCCGGAGAGGCGGTGCTATTTACAACCAGAATCATGGTAACGCATAATGATCAACACAAGAACTTGACTTGCTCCCTAATGAAGGTGTTTGAAACGGTGCTTCCTTGTTATTCTCTTACAAGGTAGGTGAGGCGTAAATGCATAGAACAGAGAGCTCCTAAATACCTTGCCCAGTGGAAGGTTTAATGCTGGGTGCCGCTTATCCCGTTCACGTGATCAAGCGACGCAAATTCAGGAGGGACCCAGGCACGTCGCGACCGCAACGCGTAAACGTCCAAAGTGGTCACTTCGAACTCTCCATTTTGGGAAGCCCTGACGCGTTTTGCAGCCACTCAGAGGTCGAGGGCCTATGATTGACATCGGAGCCTGGTCCCTCAGTGCTGGTGTTGTTCTACCTCAGAGATCCCAGGACCTCCTGCAGACCCTGCCTGCTCCCTACCACGCCCCTCATAACCACTCAGCACCCTCCACTCGCCCCCCGTGATAACCTCGCCACGGCCCGGTTTATGACGATTGGTATCGCCCGTCTTCCGATTCGATCCTCGCCGACTGGTGGCACCTTCCTCCGGACTATTGTCCAGCTGGCTCATGTTCACACCCTCAACCCACCGGCCTCCATCCGCGTCGACACAATGTTCGCCAGAGCTAACAAGACGTACGAGTCCAAAGCTCCCGCACGAGGGTCGCAGTTGGCTAAGCAGCCCTTCCCATCGAGCAGCCCCAGCGCTCCAAAAGCCAATATCCGTGACCAGCTCCAGAAGCCCAGCGTTGCCTCTACGTCGGCGAGGACCGTCGAACCGAGCTCGAATTTCCAAAACCGATCCATGAATATGAGCCAATCTTCGTGCAATCGGCTGCCGACCGCTTCTGGACGATTGGCATCTCTTTGTGCCCCATCCAGCTCGATCAAGAAAGACTCAATGGTCATCGATCTCACGGAGCCCGGAGCTCGAGCCAAGGTTCACGAGGCCGTGTTCTTTGCCGAAGACGACTTTAGCGACGACGATATGCTTGACCTTGACTATGAGGCACCCTCCGCTCTTCCGACTCTCCCTTCCGCGGCTGCATCCAAGCCCGTCTCGTTCGACGGCGTACCCAAGTCAACTCAAAGCGAGGCGATTCCATGGTCTTCATCTCCCGCATCCCATCTTCTGCCTCCCACCAAACAGCGCATAATACCAGTGCAGACAATTGTGGAAGAGTCATGTTTGAAACGCGAGTCATCTGGAGACCAAGACTCATTCGAACATCCAGTTCAGAAGAAGGTCAAGCGACGAGTTCTTCCGGTCAGCTTTCGACAAGAAGAACCCGAGGAGGATGAAGAGGACTCCAAGCATGCCATGCAGACGCCTGTCAGCAAACCCAATTTCAATCCATGGGACGCAACTACCAGTGCTGTAAAGGAACAAAAGAAGCAGCTCAAGAACCAACGTCAACAAAAAGAAGCCCTGCAAGAGAACACCAAAGAGGAACAAGACGACGCACAGGAAGATGGGCCATCCTTGGCAGATATTCCGAATGTTGGCAAATCGCTCACCAAAAAATCTTTTGCCTTTTCCCTTAGCGATGAACAGAAACACGTTTTGGACTTGGTAGTGAATAAGGGTTCGAGTGTCTTCTTCACTGGCCCGGCTGGTACTGGAAAGTCTGTCTTGATGAGGGCCATCATCACCGCACTAAAGGAAAAGTATGCTCGGGACCCCGAAAGAGTCGCTGTCACGGCGTCAACAGGTCTTGCTGCGTGCAACATCGGGGGAATCACACTTCACAGCTTTTCAGGTAAGTCGGCTCGACATTACATACGGCGATCTAGCTACTAAACTCTTGAGTAGGTATTGGCCTAGGAAAAGAAGACGCCCCTACACTGGTGAAAAAGATTCGGCGAAACCCAAAAGCCAAGAACCGTTGGCTGAAAACCGGGTGCCTCGTCGTTGATGAAATCTCCATGGTTGATGGAGATCTCTTCGATAAGCTAGACAAGATCGGGAGGACAATTCGTCAGAATGGCAGGCCATGGGGCGGCATTCAAGTCATCATCACTGGCGACTTTTTCCAACTTCCGCCAGTTCCCGATTCATCAAAGCGCGAAACCAAGTTTGCCTTTGACGCCGCCACCTGGAGTACATCGATTGATCACACGATTGGACTGACTCAGGTTTTTCGTCAGCGCGACCCAAAGTTTGCAACAATGCTCAACGAGATGCGTCTTGGCAAGATCAGTGAGGACACGGTTCGTGCTTTTAAAGCGTTGTCCAGGCCACTCAATTTCAATGATGGGCTTGGAATGGCCGAGTTGTTCTCCACGCGAGCTGAGGTTGAGGGTTCCAACGAAAGACGACTAAATGATCTGAAAGGCCGCGCAAAGCGCTTCGATGCCCAGGATTCCGGTGAACCAGCTATCCGAGAAAAGCTTTTGGCGAACATGATGGCCCCAAAAAGCATTGTTCTGAAGGTCGGCGCCCAAGTCATGCTCATCAAGAACCTAGACGAGTCCCTGGTGAATGGGTCACTGGGCAAGGTTATTGCCTTTTCGGACGAGAAAAGCTTTGATATGGGCAGCGGCGATAGTCATGACTTTGACGAGGATCCGACAAGTAAGGCTAGAAGGAAACTAAAGGCTTTCAGTCACGATGCAGATGTGCGCCCAAAACGCTCTGGGACCAAGTATCCTGTTGTCCAGTTCATGACTTCTCATGGCACCCAACGCGTTATTCTCTGCGTACCCGAGGATTGGAAAGTCGAGTTGCCTAACGGAGAGGTCCAAGCAAAGCGCACGCAGTTGCCTTTGATCTTGGCTTGGGCTTTGTCAATTCACAAAGCCCAGGGCCAGACTTTGGAAAGAGTGAAAGTCAACCTTGGACGAGTCTTTGAGAAGGGGCAGGCATACGTCGCGCTCAGTCGAGCCACAACTCAGGATGGCCTTCAGGTTATGGGCTTCGACAAGATGAAGGTTATGGCCCATCCTCGAGTCGTCTCCTTCTACAACCAACTCTACAGCGCGGAGGACGCCCTCAAAAAGAAGCCCGGATCCATCAACGACTTCTTGACAAACCGCATTGGACCTGTGGCTCCTAAGACGGAACCAAAGAAAGAGATTATAAAGAGGGAAACACCCACAGTACTCGATCTAGATGATGATGAGGAAGCAATGGCGTCGTATGGTTACTGAGGACGACCCGTTTCGGATAGAGGCGTCGAATGTGTTGATTTGATTTCGATTGGTGTATACATAATCACGTACAACTTACACGGATGGCGGGGCATATGACAAACTGAGGGGTCGGCGTTGAAGCTATATCTGCGTACAGATGCCGGCAATTGGGCGTCGATCATGAAGTCGACGAATACTAGGTATTCAGGTTCGGGTGCGCCCGATGAGTACAATAACGAACGAAATACACTTAGAATCCACTCAACCCTTGGAGCTTGGACGTCTCATGGCGATTGTTGGGGCCATGTGCCTTCTGGAACTGTCGAGGCTCCTACTTAAAGGACACCTACGAGAACAGTAAGCCAGAGGGCAGTACAAGCAGGCCTAGAGGAACCAATACCATAATGCAAGAGCCAGTATGGTTCATTTCGTGGGTGTCACCACGAACTCGCGCCTTCGATGTCGTGTCCAAAGGAGTAATTCGCATACAAGCAATTCCCACACAGTGATATTCTGCATCACGGCCATGAAATCCTATTACCGAGCTCAATGTTACCAAGCACCACATTCGATGCATTCACCCGGGCGGCAATTGCGAAGACCTCACACGGCATATCAAAATCTAGAATTTTCTTGTTGTTGTTTACTCGAGATCGATTCAATCACCTCCAGTTCGAAAAGAGGGTTCGTCCTCGCATCGTGACGCGCTGAGGTCGGACGTGCAAAGAGGGCCTGGAAGGCCTTATCGATAAGAAAAAGGTTGGCGTGGGAGACTCCCTCCGGTATGGGGCCAAGCTTCTGTGCGGGAAGTTCAACCTCGCAAACCTCCAGCGCACACAATACGTCCCAAAAGCCCAAGTAGCATCCTTTAGGAGCGCCCCCCGATAGCCCGAATCACCCTCCCGACGATCAATATTCGAGTCCTCGAATCTAAGTCTTGCGTGACTTTGTTTTCGAGCCCATCCGCCACCAATCCACTCGTTAACCCCAACCCTCACTCGCGACGACCCATCCACTCCCCATCGCCAGGACGTCGGTCGGCCCTCGACTCACTGCTTTTGCCCGTAGAGCCAAAGAGCTTTACGTACAAATCGCAAGCCGCCAAAGAGCACAGCATCCCCGCTCCACGCGTCCGTGATTCAGTCGTTGGGCCGCAACGCCTGAGTCTTGATGACGTCTGGGGGGCAGTAATAACAGGACACTGGGGCTCTCGCTTGAAAAAGGAGAGCAACAACGCCAGGAGCCTTCATCGACAACGCGCGAGGCAACATATCAACATGGCGACTCAATTCATCGGCTTGCACATGCGGGTGGTGCTCAGGGAGCCCCCTGCCTACTCGCTCACAGGAACAGTCAGGGACGTTGAAGCCGGCAGCTGCCTGACTTTGACGAATGGTACGTTTGCCCTCACCTCCACAGCGAGAGTTTCTCCTAATATTCGTTGTTTAGTCTTCGTCGCTGGTACGAAGGAATGGCATCCTCAAATGAGTATTGATGCCAGCAACATTGCGGATCTGTCCGAAATCAAACCCGACGACACACCCACTGCCCATGCCCCTCCGCCACCTGTCGAAGCTATCGCTACACCTGTGTGCTCTCAACCGCCTTCGCAGCCTGCGTTTGTAGACCCGGCGATCCTCAGTCTCGGTCGACGACCAACGTCCGGAGCGCCGTCGATCAAAGCCATCTCCGTTGGCAGTGGCACGGCTGAAATACATGCCAACTTGCCTGGTACAGTCTCGTCCATTCATTCTGCAGGCACCCCGATGAGGCCCACTCCCGACTTCAACCTGGGAGGCCTAATGAACAACCTTGGTATTCAGAACCCAGCCGCTGATTTGGGCAACGGCCAAGCCGTCTCTGAACCACAAGAAACTCCATCTCAGAAGAAGAAGCGACGAGCACGACAATCGAAGCAAGGAAAGACCCAGCGCCTCGACGACGATGCACAGCCTGCCGAGGGCTCGCCCCTCTCTCAAAGTGGCCGTGGTAAGGGTTGGAGACAAACACCGATCCTGCAGAGTACTGCATCATTCCAGCCATTCAACTCTCTGAAACGCAACGGAAAGGGGCGCAAGGGGAATGCCGACAATGGATGGGCATCAGAGGATGTCACGGAGGAGATGGGCGACTTTGATTTTGAGAACAATCTGGCCAAATTCGACAAGCGCACCATCTTTGACCAGATGAGAAAAGAAGATCAGGTTGACGATGCGAGCCGGCTAGTATCGCATAACCGTCGACCAAAGCCGGGGACCGCAGGAGGAAAGAACTTGCACTACACAGAGAATGTCCTGGAAGTCCCATCGATCGGCAAGAACGCGGACTTCTGGAATAGCGAAGCGGATGACGGGTTGAACGAGGCAGAAAGGCTCACTGGTCGAGACGTGCGGAGCAGTCAGAGCAATCGGAGAGCTGATAGCAAGTCTGGGCCGTCTCGGCGATCACAGTCGCGCAAAGCTAGTGGCGTTGCCGTGCCTGGAGGTCTACCGCTTAGTCGAGTCAACTCTGGCGTACGTTTAAGTCATCTATCTCGGTGGTCTATCTCTAGACCAGAATCCCGCAGTACTGACAGCAGAAAACAGCAAGGTCATCCTCCCGGCCTATACCTTGTCCCGTCAAAGCGTCGACTCGAGACAGTCTCTGCGCTGCAAATGCTGAATCTCGAAAACATTGCCGCAAACGAGGTTGGACTGACCGAAGAACTCATGGCGGAGAACTCCGGACGTGGCATCGCCGAGGTGGCGTTTACGGCGTTGTCAGATCCCGCCATCAAGGTTCGGTTCGGGCTTGCGGGCGCTAATCCCTCGGCCAGCACGGTCCTGAGCAGCCCGGCATTAGTGATACTGGCCGGCAACAACAAGTCCGGCATCCGGGCCATTGCTGCAGGTCGTCATCTACGCAACAAGAACGTCAACGTCCTGCTGTGCCTCGTAGGGATCGAGCGAGAACGAGATCTGCTCGAGGACTTGCGGCAGCAAGTTCAATTGTACCGGAATTTCGGAGGCAAGATCCTAAGCAAGACGGAACTTTTTGAGCATCTAAGGAAGAACTCGGCGTCCGGGCCGCCAGTATCGATCTCGCTCATTGTGGATGCGTTGCTTGGTTTGACCATTTCTTTCGAGGAATTGCGAACCGCAGACCAGGCCACCGTCTATGAGTTGATGGAATGGGCGAACCGAAATGAGGCATTTGTTCTGGCAGTCGATGTCCCGACGGGTATCGATCCTACTTCAGGCAAGGTCGCAGTCATCGATGGTGGCCGGCTGTTTGTCAAGCCGCGATATGTAGTGGCCATGGGAGCTCCCAAGCGAGGACTGCTTGAAGCGGTTACTCCTCCAAACGACGACGATCCCAAGTCTCTGAGCCATACAACTCACGAAGACGAATGGAGGCTGTTCATTGCAGATATTGGTCTAGGCAGCGCGGTGTGGAGGAAGGCCGGGACCAAAATCCGCCGCGGGATTGATTTCGATGAGAAGTGGGTGCTGGAGATGCGGTACCGGAATGGGCAGGAGGAATCGGACGATGAGTGAAGGTTGAAGCAACTGGAGCGATATAAAACATGACGGACTGGGAAGATGAAAAGGGGAAAGCGACTGGCATTTTTATAACACGCGATGCATCTGGTTTATTTGGGCGTTGATGGATTCAGGGTGGTGGGTTGCATAAGTTACATGAGTTTCATGAGTTCAGATCAAATACCCAGGAGTTTCCTGTCTTACATCTTATTCGCTTTCATTCCGCAAGACAAGGAGCGAGTGGGGGGCCGGCTTTAGTATAGCCGCCGCCCTGCGTGCGAAACGGCGAACAGGAACAAAGCAGCCACGTGCGCAGGCGAGCGGAGGAACCATCCGAAGGGCAGAGCCAAGTCTGGAGAGCATCTTCACCGCAGAGGCCAAGCTCTGTGGTTTGGAAACACAAGCTTTGCCAAGGCCGCAAATCTTCTGTGCAGGCTTGGCAACGGGAAGCTTGTTGCGTTTGTGCATACGCATTACAGCGCGAACGAAGTGTAAATTAGGCGGACCGTCGTGTCGGGGTCGACATGATATATTAGGCAATTCTCTGAAGATGCTGGATTGGGCGAGGACAGCTGCAACGGTATCGAGACGAGGTGTTGATCCCAATGGTATACATTTCACCCAGCAAAGGTGTGCACAATCACGGTACGGATTAATTACTATGTACGTACATGGAGTATCCCGAGTGGCCAAGTGAGATTAAGCTTGAACCGGGGGCCGAGCCTTGTCCAGCTATGCGTCTTTAGGAAGGTGTTAAACAGAGGAGGGCTACAATGTGGCCAAGTTGCAAGTCGCGATTGGCAAAGCTGACATAATTCCCCGGCGTCTGGGCCCCCGTTGTTGCAGACGAAACAGCCTCTCCAGGCGGCGGAAAACTTACGCGGAAACCTTAGTTTGCGCAGTCATCAATCCCGCACTGTGCTTCCTCGGTGCGGCACAGTGCGGGTGGCTTAGTCTTTGGCCGAGGCCGTCTTAGCTCGTTGCGTCCGACTCAGGTCCCCCGGACCAGGTGACGCGAGGGGGGAATTGGGAATTAATGGGAAGGGGAGGCATAGAATATGGTTTTTTGCTGTCCACCCTGAGCATTTACAGGTTCTAAACTGGCGGTCACTATTTGCACATGTTGGCCAAGTTACGGGTACTCTATCTTGCCATGCAACCCTCGGGCACTTCCTTGAACGATGGCGGGGTGGGCGCATGCTACTTCCATTACCTACCTCATTCGGAAGCCGGCCACTGAACGGTCTCTCCAGCGCTGGGGATGCCGGAAATGTCAAGATTGCTTGATTCATGGGGATGCTTGGTGGCACAGTGTCCGGCCTGGTTTGCCTTTTTACTTGCTCAATGCCCACTAGCAGCATGTCCCGCCGGTGAGGGTTTCAATCGGTTTACCTTGTGTACCGTCCACCCAGTGCTCCGGTATCAGTCGTTGGAGTTCCGCGACTCCGTTGACGGGCCGGAAGCTTGTCCTGCATCTATCTGTTCATCTTGGCCTCAGCATGTCGTCACAACTGTGCTATTCGCACTCGACGCCACGATCACCTCGTATCGGCTAGTCAGCTTATTCGACTCGGCTATCACCGCGCTGTTTTGGCTGCTGCTGTGATTAGTCGGTGGGCGATGGAAGAAGGATCTCACGCCCGTTCGGTCCCTGCCGTGCGTCCCACGAGGCGTGGCGCACCATCTCGATCGCTATTCGTACCGTGCGCTGTGGGGCTCGTACAGTGCGTGTTTCCGCTCCTCCTCTTCCTCACCACCATGACGGTAACCTGACTTGCCCAATGTCGACTGACCAAGCAGGCTCTCGTTCAAATCTCACCCAGAACCAACTTCCTCAGGTCAACCGGCCGGTCCATTCCCACGAGCTCTAACCGAGCCTCTTCCTTGAGCTGCCGTCAGACCCGCTACGAGAGCAATTCTCAATCGCCGACCACCGTTGACGCTGCCCTCTCCTTTCTAGATCGCTACCCACCAACCGCGCAACTCGCTCGCCAAAAAACGGCCAAGCCTTTCTGGGCGCCCAGCCTACACGCCGTCATTGACCCATCCCCCACTTGAGGCCGTTCCAGTCTTGTCTGGCCCGGTGGACTTTGGCTTTTTGGTCTTTGGCCGCAGCACGTTCCCCGAATCCGAACCACCAACTCGGGCTAGAATTGTCTCCGACGCGCGACCCGTCGCCCACATTAGACTCCCTCCCCCCGACAACTCGCGATCCTCGATCGCCTTGACGCCCTGGGGGACTTAATCAACCCTACTCGGCCTACCCCGATACTTAACTCGAGCCGTTTGAGCTGTTGGCAACGCCCACTCCGAATTTCTAACTCGTTTACACGACCCGTCGCGACCAGCCGAATTGAATCCGATCGAATCAAGCCGGTTTCGCCATCAGTCCAAAGCCTCACGGCGACTCTGCGCCCCTAATCGACACCTCCATGGCGACCGCCTAGTCGAGGGAAACCACCGACTTGCAGATCGCCAGGGCGCGCGGCTGGCCGCTTCATTGCGTGTCCCATTGATCCCGGGCCAGCTGCAATCATGGACGCCAACCAGCTGGTCACCGCAGCTCTTACCGCGCTTCCGGCGCTATGCACGACAACACTGTTACCCGGCGCAGGCGTTATGACATGGGGGGCCAGCGGCGTACAGGTTCCTCTAGCTGAGGCCGTCATCTACCAAGCGCCTTGCCCAACCGGACTTCTCGCTCGAGGCGACTCCTCGCTTAGCGTGGCGAGCGACAGCAGCCTCACCCAGCACGACTCTGCCGACAGCAACATCAAATTCTCCGACTTTCGCGACCCATTTTACGCCTCGACTTTCCCGATATGTTACGCCCTTGCTGCGACCACCGTTACGGCCTATATGCTCGTCATTATGCTCTTTGTCACCCCGCGCTCCTTTCTCGACGGTGGCATAGTATACCTTGGCCGACGTGGCGGCTTCACTCACAGCTCAGGCACCGGCATCAGCATCGGCGGACGTCCGTGGCTACAAAAAGTAGCTGCACTGACGGTAGCCATCTCACTCACTGTGGCCAGTGTAGATACGTTCAATGTCGCGCAAAACCAGTACACGTGGGGCATTCAGAATGCAAAGGAACTACAGGACGAGATCATGGGCAGCACCGAGCTCAAAGTCATTCGCCTTGTTTCCGACACCTTCTTATGGTTAGCCCAAGCGCAGACTCTGATTCGACTCTTCCCTCGGCAACGCGAAAAGGTCATTATCAAATGGGTTGCCTTCGCCCTCATCATTCTCGATGTCATCTTCAGCGCCCTCAACAGTTTTAAGTATTCCGAGAACGGAATCAATTC
Source organism: Neonectria ditissima (assembly GCA_001305505.1). Taxonomy (NCBI): domain Eukaryota; kingdom Fungi; phylum Ascomycota; class Sordariomycetes; order Hypocreales; family Nectriaceae; genus Neonectria; species Neonectria ditissima. Next base: position 1,713,913 of record LDPL01000040.1, on the reverse strand, counting down.
GACAGTGCGACCAAAGAATTTCGTTCATCCAGTCCCGGCCCTCAGCTACCTCTTTCAGCTATCACTAGGGGTCTTATATGCAGCTTGGGTTCTGTATTACGCCCTGATGAAGAAGCGATATGCCTTCTATCATCCATTTATGAAGAACATATTCCTGGTGGCCATCATCTCGATTGTCTCCATTGTCATCCCCATCGTCTTCTTCATCCTCGACATTTCGAAGCCCGACTTCACCGGATGGGGAGACTATGTGCGATGGGTTGGAGCTGCAGCAGCCAGCGTCGTGGTATGGGAGTGGGTTGAGAGGATAGAGGCGCTAGAGCGTGAAGAAAAGAAAGACGGGATCCTCGGACGAGAAGTGTTTGATGGTGATGACATGCTTGAGGTCGATGCCTCAGAGTTTCCATGGCTCCGACATCGAAAGAATCGAAAGGGAGGGGGCTCTAGCGATAGTAGCACTGGCGAGCGGCAGCAAGTGTCGTCCTCCATGGCAAATGGCTGGGCCAACATGTCTGCTATTACGAACCGGTATCGAGAGTCAGGCAATGATGGCCCAGGGGCCACGACCGAGCCTACACAGCGGGGCATGGGTGCCATATTGCGACCGCCAATATGGCCATCACGCCCGGCTCCTGCAGTCACCCCAATCAGCCGAACAGACACCGCCAGCGCGGCAAGCACAGTCTATGCTGTCCGATACCAGCCACCGTCAGAGGCTACGACCAGGACGCCTGATCCGCTACCACGACTCAGTACGGTGGACCTCACCCAGCCAAACGGTAACCCGCAAAACCATCCGGCAAACGACGAAGCGCCGCCGTGGACGCAAGCCTCTACCTCAGTGCAGAATGGGCATGCCGTGGTACCTGCAAGTGGGCGACTTCCAGATTTAGAGGCCAACAACCCGACACAAAGCCAGGACGGCTGGCGGAGCCTCACTTTTGCGAGTCCGCTACGCCGTGACTCGAGCGAGGAAGCACCCAACGAGTCGCCCCAGACCCCGCAGGTTCCAGCTCCAGAGCCCCGTGCGACGGCGGGCAGGTGGGATTTGCGAGCTCGCCTGGAAGACTTTGCAGTCAACCAGGCTGACAAAATCCGGGACCGGATAAGAACAACGCCTAATACAGAGAGCCTCCCCGTACGGGTAATTCCTGCGCCTTCTCGGCGCGGAGCTGCGCTACAGCAGGTTTTGGAGGAAGAGGAGTTGATCACGGCGGAGTATTCACCCTCGAGCGGGGCGTTGGCGAACAGCAGCAGCAGTCCATCGAGAGATGCATCTGGGGAAATGGCACAGCTAGACAGGAGCAGAAGCACGTTCTCGGCAAACCAGCAGGGAGAGTCCTCGATCCCGCCGAATAATCCTCCACTATGGCGGGGTGTACAGTCGCAAATGATCTACGCGGACGAGTACTACTCAGACGACGACGATGGCTCGATTTCAGCGGCATCCTCGATTGATCACAGACGGCAAGAATCGGATCCTTCGAGAACGCCACAGGTGCCCTGAGTGCACGTATGCTCATGGGCGGAGTACTTCCTGTGCCGTTTGGTTTGCATCTAGCGAGGCGTTTACTTGTTTGGTAGAAAAGAAGGAGTCCCTTTCAAGGGGCAGGCTGGTGGAGCATTGTGAAAAGATACCCTGGTGTGAGTGAGCGTGAGCCATACGGAGGATTTGTCGATGGCAGTAATGGACAAGCAGGCATGGTCGGTAAAGCGTATTCACGACAAAACATTGCACATATTAGATATGATTAGCTAGGTTTGAAGTTGCCGTTGCGGTTGGTCCCTAGGAATGGACTGGCGCATGAAATTAACTTGAACATGCACTCCTTGCGATGCGACGGTGTCTGAGCTTGTTGATCTTGTGGACCAAACCTGGTCAAGGGAGCAAAGTTAATATTTGGTAGCCGATACGCGGACTGGCGACGTGAAGAGGAATCGATCGAACGACATGTGTTGCTTGATTCCTTGCCCGTTCTCCTATTATCATCTTGGGTGCCGTTGATTGGACATGGCGCACCCCCCATCGCATCAGGTAAACGGCGTATGATATATCGAAAACAGCACATCGATCACGGCGCATCGTGTATCGTACACGGCGCATCGTTTTACTAGGCATGGCACATCGTTCACTCACATGCCATGACACGATTCAGGCTCCGGATAAGCAGTCCTGTCATCAACCATACGCCAGCGAGTGCCGCCTGCGCGTGGCACAAGCGAGATGCCAAGCGGGAGATGCCAGCATTGCCGAGAGAACCAGCTGAGATGAGCTGGCGTGGGCCGATGGTGATGCGGCGCGAACCAGATTCTCCGGCCATTTTTGCCCGAGGGATCAACGGGACAAGGCCCGAGAGTCGGGCCCAAGCCAAGAAAAGTCGTCTGTTCACGCGCGAGCTGAGTTGGGTTGCTTATGGTGAGCATGGAGTTTCTGTTTATATCGAATTGAGCATCACGTTCCGCGCGTGCTGTTAAGCCAGTTGCTGCTGCGGATCCTCCGGGAGAAGAGATGCGAGTGAGATGAGACAGTGACGCAACTAAATAATTACTAGACTGAACCCCCAATTAACACCGGCCACAGTGAGAGCGCGAGAGAAAAAGAGGCTTCACGTCGGAGGCTCAAAGGAATTGGACCCTGCGCTCAAAAGGGGCAAAGGGCGGACCACTAATAATCTGGTATGGGAAAGAGAGAGTCCCTTGTTGCAGTTTTTTATCCCACGACAGCCGACGATGGCCTCTACTAATTTCCCGGCCGGGACCTGTAACTAATAAGCTGACAGCCTGACAGCGACAGCCCGTCCCCGCGGGTGCCAAGGCCGAAGCATATCAAAAAGCAGCGGGTTTTTCGAAGGGTTCCTTCCTGTCCTCGTTCTTTCCATCTTATTAATCGTGCACGTATGCGCTTTCCGAGGTTTCCGCACAACGCACAGTGACGTCGATGCTCTCTCTCACATTCATTCTTTTCATCATCCAACTCCTCACTCATCCAACTCTCCTCCTCCAACTCCCTCTCCCTTGTCAAACAACCCGTCTCCCGCTGTAGCGCCGCCACCCAAACCGACAAACCCGGCCCAGCCCAACCAATCATCTGCCCGCCTGATCTGCCCGCCTTTCCCTCGCCGACCCTTGCCTCCACTCTCCCCCGCGACTTTCTAGGCTTTGCAGAAGGCGCATGCGAACAAGAACCACCGGCCTGCTTCGTCCTGTCAGCTACCGCGTGACATCTTGCAGCTTCGGCAGCGTCGGCGCTTTCCTTCTCGGCACTTTTTTTTTTATCTTAAAAAGACATACTGCTGCCGGCCCCCACCACCATCGAGCCAGGGGGAAAAGCGAAAACCCCACAGGTGGCACTAGGAAATAAGGAACCACGTTGCTTTGGTGTAAAAGGAGACACCAAGGTACAGGGGGGGAAACTACTTTTAGGAGACGGACACGCCAGACGACCCGCGACGAACATACGAAGTCCACATCTTCGACGCTCGACGCTCGTCGCTCCACGCTGGACTGAATGACATCGCAACGAACCACCAGAAGCTCATCCCGCAAGTCCGCAGCCATGACGAGCGCCGAAGCCTTCCCGCCGCTCAGCGCGCCCGCCGACCAGCTGCAGCAGGCCAACGGCAACACCAACGGCACCTCCTCCGGCGCCCATGCGAATGCCGCCGACGGGGCCGCACGAAGGCGGCGCAAGAGCAGCATCCTCGGAGGCGAGATCCATGCCGGTGACACTGCGCCGGCCATGGCATCGAGTCGCGTCAGTCTCGATGCCTCCGATGTTAATCTTCAGGTGTGTTTCCTTGTTCCTTGACTGTCTTCTCTTCTCTTCCTTGACTGACCACCGTTTTCCCTCTCCGCAGAATGCTAACGGACACAAGCGCCTCTCGAAGCGTCGCCGTGCTCGTGGCCTCTTTGCCCGTACCCGCCAGATCATGATCAAGCGCACCTTCGTCCTCCCCGCCGTCATCATCCTACTCTTCCTCGCCGCCTACGCCGTCAACCCCACCGAGTCGAACCCAATCCACTACTTCATATTCCTCGCCTACAAGCTGCCACAGGATGATCCTACTGCTCCCGCCCAGTACGGCAAGGGCCTCTGGGATATCGCCTTCGTCTCCTTCTACACGGTCGTTCTCTCCTTCACCCGCGAGTTCATCATGCAGGAGATTCTCAGGCCCCTCGCCCGCCGCGCCGGTCTCAACCGAAGCAAACAGGCTCGCTTCATGGAGCAGATGTACACGGCCGTCTACTTCGGCGTCCTTGGCCCTGCCGGACTCTGGGTCATGAGTCGTACCCCCGTCTGGTACTTCAACACGGCCGGCATGTACGAAGGCTTCCCTCATCGCACCCACGAGGCCCCCGTCAAGTTCTACTACCTCTTCGAGGCTGCATACTGGGCACAGCAGGCAATTGTCCTCGTCCTCGGCATGGAGAAGCCCCGTAAGGATTTCAAGGAGCTCGTGGGCCATCACATTGTCAGCTTGTCCCTCATCGGCCTCAGCTACCGCTTTCACTTCACATACATGGGCCTGGCCGTCTATGTCACGCACGATATCAGCGATTTCTTCCTTGCTACCTCGAAGACGCTCAACTACCTGGACCACTCCTTGACCGGCCCCTACTTTGTTCTCTTCATGGGGGTTTGGGTCTATCTTCGCCATGTCATCAACATCAAGATCCTCTGGTCCATCTTCACGGAGTACGAGACCATCGGTCCCTTTGAGATGGATTGGGAAGCGGAGCAGTACAAGTGCCGTCTCAGCCAGTTCATTACCACTTGTCTGCTCGCCTCCCTCCAGGCTCTGAACCTCTTCTGGCTCTTCTGCATCACCCGCATCGCCCTCCGCTTTGTCTTCCAGAACGAGCTCGACGATGACCGCTCCGACTATGAGGAAGAGGAGGAGGAGACCGGAGTGCCCGAGCCCAAGGCCAACAGCCTTACCAATGGTAACACCAACGGCCATGCCAACGGAAAGGTTGCCCAGAGCGGCACCTCCAAGGAATAGATGACTGGGTTTACCGAAGAAGCTGGGGTGGCGGAGGGAGACTGCAAAGCCGAAAGGTGTCGCAGGCGAGTATCCCAAAATTGAAGAATTCAGAAGGGGATAAAGGAATGGGTGCAGCCATTGGGACGACTTAATGGGACTATCATAATAATGACGACAATCGGAGGAACGGAATCGGACGTGATCGCATTCTTGGCTGTCAGCATCGGGGGAAGGCGGTGTTTATCAAAAACATGACGGAGGGGTTCTTCACACTCGCTCTTTCAATATCGGCATGCGGGAGTTCGGGGGTACCGGGATGCCGGACTAATAAACGTGTTGCCGTGCGGTGGAGGTGGTGGATGTGTTGGCCGTGTCTTGGTCTTGGAAAGGGAGGTTTGGTGATGTGGGAGGAAGGAAGACGAGACACTGTCTTAACAGACTTGTACAAAGCAGGACACGAGGAGGACATGCCCACGCCGGGACATCGGACGGTCGCAGTGCTTTTCTACCTCCCGGCCATGTACTTGAACGCTATCAAATACTTTCGTGTACCATCACACCTTGGTCTATCTGAGTACGAACGATTTAATACTACTACATTTCACATGACGTCTCGAGTCTCCACACGCCCACACACACAAACACACACACCGCATCTCGCGAACCACACCTGTCATGCTGGAATGCTTCCAAAAGAAGGAATCCTGGGTTTGCATGCTACCTCCCTCCACATGGAAAGCAACGGGCAGTGGGGGAGCAGGGGAGGGGTAAAGCCCCCGATGATCCGTACTTCTCCGATGCCAAACTCCAACAATGAATGATATGTTTTGTCAACGTTGGTCCTTCTAGACCGCTCCAAACCGCAAGCCACGGTCGCGGCAGCGCCAACCGCGGCATCCGCAGAGTTACATGGAAGACGACGACGACGATGACACGAAGACACACACGCCCCCTCCCCCTCCCCATCCACAAAGCCCCGTGGTGCATGTAAGCCCGCCGCCGTCTTGAGTTCGCCCCTACGCGTAAGCCGATACGAGCAGAGAAACATGACGCTCACCCCCNGCCCCCCCCCCCCCCCCCCCCCTCCCCTCTCAAATCCGCAAAAGATTGGAGAACAGACATGAAGGCGAGATCTGATATAAAAATAGAAAAAAAATGAAGAAAAAAGGGACGGGATGACACTCCGTCGAGTTTCCACTTCTCGGCTGCACGGTTGACGTCGGGCCGGGGAGGCCTGTTGTGTTGTTCGTTGTTGAGTGACATGCCTCACTCATCCCGCTCCAGTACGTCTCTTTTTTTATTCCCTTTTTTTCTTTTACCCCGGCCTTTATCCCCTTTTAGGGTCGCTGCCGCCAGTCGGCCTCCAGGTGAGGCGCAAGACCCGAGATCCGGAATGGCGGGTCCCCAGGCTGTGTGGGTGGAGTGCGTAGCAGCGAAACAAGGGCGTTGGGTTTGCGTTTGCGGCTCGGCGGAGGGCGACGACGACGAAGAACTTGCTACGCAGCACATAGCAAAACGCCCTACCTGCGGTGCTACGCTACGGACGCATGCTCAGGGGTTCGGACACGCATCTGGTAGGCGTAGTCGTAGGTAGTCGCAGCACATACCAAACCGGGATGCCTTACAACTCGAGTCAGTCCATGCTACATGCAAGCATCTCCTGGGTTTCCTAGTCCATCCTGCGCTGGGCCGAACTGGTCTCTGGCCACGTCTTGTAGCATCCAGATTAAGCATGCAGCAAGGATCACTTCAATTGACTGCATTGAATCCAGCCTCTCGGCTTTTCAAGGATGGACAATAACCACAACGACGCTTGCTCGTTCGATCTGCTAGCTATGCTATCAAAAAAAAAAAACCCCCATGCCGTTGTTGGCGGTTTCGCCTCGTTTCGTGTGCAGTCTCGTCTTGTATGTATCTGGTGGGAACTCTCCTTCCATCTCGCTCTGCCCTTGACTACGACAGTCACGACAGCAACGAAACAGAGACCGGAACTCTAGTGTCAGTTTTGTCCTCCTCGGCAAACCCCGCCAAAAGGAAAGGGAACCGGTTCGTCGTCAATCATTCAATGGCGCCTCCGCACGAGCGGTCCGTCTTATCTATGGGGGCCTAATAGCCTCGTCTTCTGGCGTCTCACCCCTGGTCTTGATGTCCGGTCTTCTCCTTTCCCGTAGCTAAAAAAAGAAATGCCCGGTCCCTTTCCCGTTACCGTTTCCGACCCCACCTCCGTCCCCATTCGCCGTTCGCCGTTCGGTCCCCGAGCCCGCCGGTCCCCGAAGATCGGCAACCTGCCGAACCGCCGAATAGCCACATCGCCACATCGCCACATCTACCGCAACCGAGATGAAACCGAGGCAAATCATGATTGATATCCGCCAACTCCGTCGTTCCCGTACCCGTGACCGCTTCCCAAGATTGGAGGATGCCTCCGACTCCTCCACCGTTTGAAAGCAAAAGGAAAGAAAAATAGAAATATGCTCAGCTTCATTACTTCTTCAGTAATTCTCTTGCGAGTGCCCTAGGCCACAAACCGCCGGCCTTCCTCCGTCCAAGAAGAATATGTAACCACACAACACACATTATGACTCGTCCTAAGAGACTGCCGGGGACTACAACCCCCCTTGGGAACGCTTGTGTCCCATGTTTCGCGTACCCTTCGGGCTTAGAAGCCCCAATCCTCCATCATTACCCTCTGACCACAGCCTACTTGCTGGCTAGTACTGCTTCGCAAGACGAGACGTCCGAAGGCTGCCCTGTCCAGGCATGTTTGAGTTTTCGAGCTCGTGCTGCGGCGATTCTGGCATAAGGGTCCAGGTCAACCACTGGCAACAAGTTTCAAAGCGAATGTATTAGTTTGTGGGCGATAGCCCCATCTCATTAACCGTGAGACAGAAAAAAGAAAAGCAAACTCCACAACGCCGATTCCATGCTGTCTTAATAGCGAAACCTTGTTGAAACTTCGTAGACGTGGATCGTGTCTTTTCGTAAACCGCATAACATGTCGAGGACGAAGCCAGGAAACGGCCAAGAAACCTCGCGAGAGGTTCGCTTGGATGAGATACCCCAATAAAGCGGGACGGGAAAAAAACAAATAGTAATGCTGGCCCACTCACGGGGCAGTGTCAAGTACGCGCGGTGTGCAAATCCATGTGCGACACGTCGTTGATCACCACCGCTGCCGATCACACATGTCCGGGGTCCAGGTCTGTCGCCTTACTGTCGCTCTCTCGAGTGCTCTTCTGTATGGCTCGATTCGACATCCGAGGACGCGGAGGATGAAGACGAGGTGGACTCCTCCCTTTTTGCCTTGCATCCGTGACTCGTCGCATTTCCAGAGAGAGTTCCAGATGACGCAAGACTGTTATAGCCGTCCATTGGCGCATCCGACTTTTTCTTGATACCCATGTTAGCTCTCCGCAAGGCCCTTGCAGCCTTCAGGTGGGCTTCGCGTGCCGCATCCAGAGCTCGCTCCGCTCTGATCTGCTTCTCCCACATCGAAGCGTATCGGCCACCGGATGCAAGCAGCTCTTCGTGGGTCCCTCGCTCAATAATCGCGCCCGCGTTAAGAACGATGATTTGGTCAGCATGGGTAATCGTGGATAATCGGTGACTGTAGAGAACGTGTGAGTGGCAACTTCAAAGGCATTCAGGGTCGAAAGTAAACTTACGCGATGATGAGCAACGTGCGACCTTGGCCGATGCTCCACACATTGTCCTGGATCTCTTGCTCGGTATGAGAGTCCAACGCTGATGTGGCCTCATCCAGCATGATAATCTTGGGGTCCTTGATAATGGTGCGTGCAATGGCAACCCGCTGCTTCTCGCCACCACTGAGCCGGAGACCCCGCTCGCCAACCTGTGTATCATACTGATCGGGGAAAGACATGATACGATCATGAATACTGGCGGCGCGACAAGCGTCATAGACCTCCTCGTTTGTGGCGGAAGGGTTGGCATACTTGAGGTTGTACATCAGGGTCTCGTTGAAGAGGGTCGTATCCTGGGGGACAACACCGATGTGGCGTCTCACGGAGTTGATTGTGAGGTCCTTGACATCTTGTCCGTCAAGTTCGATGCTGCCCTCGTCGCAGTCATAGTAACGGAACATGTGACGGAAAAGAGTTGATTTGCCACCGCCTGACTCGCCTACAAAGGCAGTAGTCGTACCAGGAAGGCACTCGAAGCTGATGTTTCGGAGTGCCGGTCTTCGTCGGTCATACGAGAAGCTAACGTTATTCCATCGGATATGACCCTTAAAGCTCTCGAGGGGAACGGCATTAGGTGTGTCGACGACCGTAGGTTGAATCTTGAAGAGCTCCAGTAATCTCTCACCCGAGATCATAGCTTGCTGTACAGTGCGGTAAAAGGTGCCGAAGAAGTTGAGAGGCCCCTGAAGCTGCGTAAGATATGAGACGACAGTGAACCAGTCACCTGTGGTTCGCTTTCCGACAGCAACTTGCCAGCCGCAAACCAAGGCTGCGATGATTCTACCCAGATTGAAGACCAGAGTTTGACAGATGTTCATCATCATCATTCCCATTTGGACCTGCGCTTCGGCTTTTTGGAAGTCATTAACTTTGTCCTGGTAGCGGTTGGATTCAAACTCCTCGGCATTGAAGTATTTGACAGTCTCGTAGCTCGAGATTGAGTCGTTCTTGACTGCTTCCTCTTCGCGATCGGCGTTCGTCATTTCACGACGCTGATCTGCTCTGGTCGAGGCCATCTTGATGGTCATGTAGAGATACCAGCATGTATCCACGAGATTGATCTCGGCGTAGAGTGCTCCCCACCGGAAGTAAAAGTAGGTGATGGCGATAAAGAGGTCAAAGAGCATTGGGAAAACCTGGAAAGTCACCTGTTCCAGGAATTGGTTGATTGCTGATCCCTTGTTGAGTGCAGAAAGAACCTCGCCAGTGCGTTTTGAGAGATGGAAGTCAAGACTCAGAGAGTGGACGTGGTTAAAGGCTGCTGTCGTGAGTCCTCGGTAGGAGTATTGGGAAACTGGGATCCAGAGAAGCGACCTCAGCGAGCCCAGCAGCCCGGATTGGCCTTGCAGAATCCAGAGGACACCCATCAAGACAAACTCTTTGAGGGGAAAGTTGTCCATGGTGAGCGGCTCGCCAGCAGCGACACCCCGTATAACCTTCTCCAGAGCGGTAACGACCCGACCAATCTGCCACGGCACCGCCATGTTCACCAAGCGCTGGAGAATGACAAGCGCAAAGCAGATCAGGACATGGAGCTGCAGAATCATAGAGTCCTTGGGCCACAGATACGGGAAGAATAGGGAGTATCCGCGGAAGTATTCCCACCAGGTCTTGTGAGGGAGCTTCTCAGGGCGGTAGAAGGCCGCTGGCTCGTCCTTCCTAGGGCCTACGGATTTGGTGTTGGTGGTGGCATTGGAGATTGTTCGACCGCGGGATCGGCGCCCATTAGCCTGGCCATTAGCCTCGCGGCCATTGGGTGCATGACCGTTCTGAGTGTCGTACGACCGGCGATGCCCATTTCCATTAAGTAATGGGGTCGACTCGCCCACGCAAGCCTCCTCGAGCTTGTCGTCTGACTGGCGCACTTTCAGGATCCATGCGGTAGTGAAGACACCAATGAGGGCGAGGAGGTGCAAAAGCCGCACGAGATAGAGAACCAAGTCGATTTTGGTCCAATAATCGATGCAACTTCCTTCTTTTTTCTGGTCACTATTTCGAACGGAGCGAAAGAAGTGGCAATCGGCAGCGGCGACAAAGGTAGTTGACGCGATAATCAGCTCCCCGATGAAGCCAAGAACCCAAACGAAGAGGTGGACCACATTGGGGCCCTTGCGCCAGTCGAACAGGGAAATGAGGATGTAAAGATGGAAAAACAGAGCTCCGGTAACATGGACCTGGGCAAAGCGGGTCAGTTTGAGCTGCATTGGGTGTCTGGCAGCATTCAGCGCGCCAGGGTCTCACATACCACACTCCATTCGCCTGCCCACGGCAGTTCTCCGTCTTTTGACCAGCGGTACGGGTCTTCATGCCAAAAGGCATGGTTGAACATGGCAGAAGCGCTGACGACATAGCTCAGAAAGACGACGGCGGCGAGGTAGCGAAATACGTTCTTTGCTGTGCGGCCGAAGCCAGGCCCAATCTTACGGGAACCATCGGCGCGGGCGTGCTTCTTCTTGGTGATAGGCAATGGCTTGCCACCGGGACCCTTGACGGTTGGTCGAACGAGGTCTTCCTCTTTCCTAGCATTGACAACGCTGTACCAAGCGGCACAGGTGATGAAGGCGAACAGGAGGACGAGGGCATAGAGATATTGTGTGTGGCGGAGGATGATGTCGGCGAGGGTGAGGTCGTCACGGTCGGGGCCGCGCAGAGCGGTCAGCGTGTTGTCGGTAGCGGCCATGACGGACTAAAGGCTGGTGAGCGAGGTCGGGGCAAGGAACAGGTGCCCATGTGAGGAACTCGGAGAGGAGGTGGACGTACGAGGGGGAAACGAATCGTGGGAAAGAGCGAAGAGAGAGAGGAGGCAGATGGCATTCACCACGGACGAAGCATTGCCCTGCCCGTGGCAATTGGCGAGGGAGAGGAGAGTGGGATTGGGGGGAGAAACGAGCGAGTGGCGGGTAGTTGAGAGGCACGAGATGATGTGAAGGTCGGAGTCAAGTCTGGAGGCTCGAAGTCGAGTCTGGTCTAAGTCTAAGTCCCTGCTTAGGTTGGCTCAGCAGGTGCCTTCCGTGGCGGGTGAGTGGTACGTAGTGGCGGAGGGTGTGGAGCGGGCAAGTGGGCAGGCGCAAAGCACAAGCACAAGCACTGGCAGGTGGTGGCCTGGTGGGCAAGAGCGACCTTTGGTGGGGCAGCTGACTTGGGTCAGTGGCGAAAGCCACCCGAGGATGCCCTGGTCGTCCTTGCCTGCACTGCTGGGCTTGAGGTGCTGCGTGTTGGCAAGTGTTATGCTGCCCGGAGGATGGAAATATAAAAATGGTACGTACCTGGTTGTTCTCGAATCCAAGATCCAATGAAGCTCTGGGATGGAGGATTGAGGCCTTGCCTGACGTCCAAGGGTCCACGGCGGAGAGGGGGGGGGAGGAACCTGTATGGAGGGGGCAGGGGGGGGAGCAGCGAGGGGGCCAGCCAAGGGTTAGGTAGTAGTGGTGGTAAGGTGGTCAAGGGTACTTGGTAGCCACCGAGAGAAGCTCCAAGCCTCGAGTCGAGGGAAACAAGGATACCGAGGTCGGGAGATTTGACCTGTTGTACGCAGTAACGGGGAGGGAAGGTCGAGGAGAGGAGAGAGCGGATCGACAAGCGTGATGGAGAGAGAAAGATGGAGAGGAAACTAGAATAGAAAATAGAATGGGGGGGGGGGAAGAGAGAGAATGGAAAACCGCACAAGAACAGGAACAAGAGGAACAAGAGGACCAAGGGGTCCCTGAGCCTGAGTGTTGAGAATGGAGTGCGCACGGCAATAGGTGGTCGCAGCAAGTGTCTGGTCCGGGGAGTTTTCAATGGTGTCTCTTTGGAGTCCCCTGTTCGTCCCAGCAATGCCTCCTCGTCTAGGCCCTCTGAGCCTCCCGGTCTTCTCCTGGGTGGGCACACACACACCTACACACACCTGCACGCTGCACTCTGCACGCTGGGAGCTGCACGCTGCACTCTGCACGCTGCACTCTGCACAGCGCACGCCGCCTGCACACACTCTTGTCCCGGTTTGTCTGTCGCACGCCCTGGTGGCTGTCGCCGGTGGGGCGTCGCTGGGGTGGAGAGGGTCCCTTCTAGGCCTTCTGGGTCGCTTTGGCTCCGCTGGGGCGCTTCTTGGGTCCGCCTGCTGGGTCTTGCTGGGTCGGTCTGCTGGGTCTGCGGTTCTTTGGGGGGGGCGGCGAGGGAGCCACGCGAATGAATGCCTGGCAAGTCCTGGTTTGACGTTTCTCGTGAGCCAGATGTGGATGGCCACACCGGGGGCACGGACCGGACACGGAGCAGTGGGCGCGGAGACGATAAACTCGCCGTCCTTGGTGTTTGAACGAGTCGGGTCCGGAAAACGAGTGACGAGTTCGGGGCGGCGAAGAGGGGAGATGGACGAAACCGCGACGGTCCGATTCTCTCCTAGCGCAGAGAAGAAGGTATGAACGGGAAGAAAAGGGAGAAAGAAATAACACAAGAGCGAGCGAGATAGAAACGACGGACGCTTGTTGATGAGGGAGTAAATGATCCCAGCGGGCAATATTGTGTGCTGGAAGGAACCTGGGAAAGTGGGTGGTATTTTTAGGGGGATTGTTCCCAGCTAAGTATGGTCCGCTTCAGGTGAGGTCCGGTAGGGTCGACGGCCAGTCAGGTTTCCCCCAGACGGTACGGAGTAAGGCAAGGCTAAAAGCCCAGGTTCGGTCGGACCAGAAGAAGAAGGGGAGATACTACGTCGACCTAGATGGTGGTCCAAGGTCTGATCGGTTGGATCAAGATTAAGGAAGTCAGGGTACCCTCCCGAGTATTCCCTGCGTCGCGACTTGGTAGATGGTACGGCAGCAAGGTTGCCCGCGTAGCTCAGGGAAAGCAACCATCCGCCGGCTTGGATGTATAGTACTAATTACATGTGTGTTCGCAGCTACGAAAGTACTCCGTTTCTCCGTAGTCCGTACCACGTCCCAGGGTGGACGTTGGCTTCCGTTCCGTCGCCGTAGGGTTCGGACCACAGCGGCGGGAAGGCGTCAATTCTTTGTGACGACTGGCGAAGGGTGTAGCACAAGCACTCGATCAGTCTCGGAGTATGAGAACCTAGCCACTGGTCTAGGATGTGAGGTCGAGGATGCGTAAATTTGGGCTTCACAAGATATCCAGAGGCGGGTGGGAGTAGTAGGAGGGGGGGGGGGGGGGCCTTTTTTTTTTTTTCCCCCTTTTTTTTTTTTTTGCGTCGAGGCTGGCAATTACACACATCGTTTTCTTGCCGATGCCTCTTACTGCTACTGTGATGGACCGGTAATGGAAATAGAAGGGGAGCACAACGATCGTATTGGCTATGGTCGTGGAGTTGGCGATGGAGAGCGACGGAGAGCGATGATGTAAGTGACAGGACGTCCCTCGTCCCAATGCGTATTGGTGAAGGCGTGGTGGCTGCACATGGCCAGCCTTCACCAACCAAACGAGTAAGGTTGGAATCGAAGTTGTCTTGTCTGGCCCGCCTTCTGAGACCGTGTCTGCATCTGCGACCCGCGAATGCCAACCTCGCTCTCCTTAGTTTCCCCATCTACACACACCGCGTTGTCGTCCTTCGTCATCCGAGTCAGTCAGATGGCGCCGAGTCAGGAGGTCCATCGAGACTACCGTCCCACTACGGACGGTAGTAGAACACCACCACCTCCGAGCCATCGGCCGTCGACATGGCACTCGGCCAGCCGCGGGCGCGGGCGCACAACCAGCGCAACTACTTACAGCCCCCCTCCGGCGGACACGGCGGTTTCCTGGACAATTTCGATGCCCACCTCGCCGGAATGAGCACCTGCAAGAAGCCGAACTGGAGGCGGCGGAGAGGGGAGGCGGCTGTTGACCGACGCGCAGCGACGCGCGCAGCAAAGCCCCATCCATGTCTTGTCACCCATTCATTCATGTACGCCGTTCGCACTTTACCTCACCTTGCCTCCGCCTACTGTGCGCTGCTGCAGGTCCCCAGCGCGAGAAAAGAGAAAACTTGGAGAGCGGAATTGGCGAATGGGCGTTCGAGGTCGAGGGCCCTTAGCCACGGCACGGCACTGCGATGCGCGATGCGCGATGTGCTGCACGGCGAGCCACCAAGGACGCGGAACGAGCGAAGGCGCCGACCAACGGGCGACTCTGAATGTGAGACAAGGTACCGAGGTACATGCCGGTGTGCGTCAAGTGCATGCGTGCGCCTGTGTGTGGGTGAATGTGTGTGTGTGTGAGTGTGTGTGTCAGGATGTAGAGGTGTAGGGCATCGGCGATGCTTCGTTGATCATGGCGGCAGCGTCCATCGGGAGAGATGTGGGCGTTGGGGGAGACATGGTAAGCCGCCCGGTGCGTATAACTTCGTCCAACGCAGTACGAGGTGCAATGTACCTTGTACTATGTGCCCTTCGACTGGCTGGCCTGGGCGATATGCCCGGATTTCTTTTTTTATAGAATATCCCAGGCTCGGAAAAGGACATTGCGGACTGACGTCCAACAAGACTTGCTTGCTGGGATGATCCGTGGCTCATCAGCTCGTCTCGATTCCATCCATCTTCCTTTCTTCTCCACCAGGGGCCCAGCATCAAGCATCTCGAAGCAGCCTGACCTCATCAATGCCTCCACGGCATCCGGCTCCTCTTTTGGGCCCTCCACTTTGGCAGCTGGCTCATCCTTGACCCACCGCCATCGCCATCGCCATTGCCATCTCCATCTCCGCCTGGCGTTGGGCTTCTTTTAGTGAGGTCTAACTTGGAGGTATCCTCGTCCCCAGGCCTCATTCAGGCTTCAGGCTTCAGACTCCAGCCACAGAGTGACTCTATGTCGGGAGTGGCTCGCCCATCTCGGCTATTATACCAATGACAGTAGGCATCTCGGGTGAGGATCTTTCTCTGCTCCTCCTTGCCGGCTCTGTCGCTGTCCGTCTCCGCCACGGAGGTTTGGCCTGCAAGGCAAGGGGACCGGCATGGGCATTTTGCACGGACATGACATGGATGATGGAGCCCAGCAGGTTGCAATGCAGACATGGGGCCTCGCCGTTGTTGACGGATGGAGCCCCTTGGTGCGAATGCTTGGGTACACCGTACTTCGTACATCACTGATCAAAGGCCGTTGACCTTCCCTTCGAGACGACACGAGACGTGAGCTCACCCCGTCCAGCCGGCCACAGTGTACATGTAAGAATTGCTCCCTCACCGCCTGCCGGGATTGCATGAGTGCGTCTGCAGGCTGCTGGAGCCTGTCACCCGTATCGTCGTCGTCAGTCTGGACCATCCATCCACCTGCCGACTCTGTCGAGAAACGCCATGATGCAAGCCCGCACACCCCCTTCTCGCCAGAGTCGGCCACCTACGTAGTACGACAGGTCGACATGGATTCGATGCTGGTTGACAGGCCAGGCCGCCTCGACTGGACATGGGAGCCACGAGCGAAGTGCCCAAAGATTGCTTGTGAGCACTGATGGATGAGCCCTGCAGCCAGACTTGACCAGACTCCGTGCGTGCAACTTTCTCCCGGTACATGGAGACATTCATCTTCCATTGGAGAGGACGAGGTTGCATAGCACCAGTGAGTGAGTGCTGTGCGTAGCGTGCAGTGCAGTGCAGTGCAGTGTAGTAGTAATATAGCGTGTCCATACGTCCCTGGCTTTTGGTGCTTGCCCGTGTCGCCGCCTCCGCGCCATTCGTTCGGACCATCCGCCATTCATGGATTCCCTCAACTGGACGATTTCCGCCCATTCATCCATCCGCTCTCCCCCGTCCCGCCAATCCATCCAGTCAACCCATTCGCCTCTGTGCCCGCCGCTCGCCGAGCCGGTCCTGGCTGAACAACTCGCTCGTGCTGTCCCAGAATGGGCTGATGCTGTCGGGAAGCAGTCAAGGGAAGACGGAAGACCGGGGGGACGAGGAATGCTGCTCCAATCCAGAGCCCGTGTCACCTGTCCCATCCCCAAGTCACGGCGCCGGCAGCCATGAATTGGGATGAACGATGGATGACTGGCTTGCTTGCGGCGTGCGTGACCCAGTCAGACTGGGTACTTGTGAGGCCAGCCGGATGGTCGCCCCCCTCCACCCTCCCTCACTCGCCAGCCCAGTTGCCAGGCTCAAAGAGCCGCTCCGTCACGATCCTAGTGCTTGTTTAGGTGGTCCAGCGGCCCAGTCCTGTACGTACCTAACCCAATGTTGACACACCATTGTCCATTGAGGAGCGCGGGCTCCAGTGTGAGCATGACAGGGAGCATGCCATTTGGGGAATTATTAATTGTTATTGCCGGTGGCTTGGCTGGATCGTTGGTTCCCCCATCGATCATGGGCGGCCAACCGGCGACTTTGGACGGCGGGATCCATCAGAGTAGGTATCACTCGCCGAAACTCTGGGATCCGGGGTAAAATGGCCCGTACGAACAAGTCAGGTAGCAAAGCAGTTTGGGGAAGGGTATTACAAGCTAAGCTAGGTAGGGTTGAGTAATGGACAACCTCGTCGTCTTCTCATCTGCATCTTGCTGCATAGATCAGTCATATCAGTCCCTTGTCTCAAGCACGAGACCCCGCCCCTTCCAGAACCTGTAATTTGGAGGGGTGGCGGTAGAGGTGGCGGTAGAGCCATAGCTGGTGGTCCTTGATGAGGCCCGAGGGTAGCAGCCAGTGGTGTCATCTCTGCATCTGCGAGTTGCCAAAGTCGAGATGTGACAGCTAACATTTTGTCGATGCTATATCCAGCTGCCCAGCGGTCCGTGTAGCCAGCCAGAGCTTGTATTGCCTGCCCTGGAGAGAAATGAATGCGACCCAACCTGGCGCGACGCAACGCAGCAACGCGCGCAACATGGAAGATGAGAGGCAGGTAGATCAGAGGCAGAGATGAGATGCAGCTGTACCTGGCTTGTTTCGGTTCTTGTCGCAGCCACCTCTGTTGCAGGTCTGCGGTGTCGCAGCTCGGTGTCGTAACTGTGTCGTCGTAGGCGTCAAGGCAAATGTCTCAACAGCCGTCTGCTAACGAGCGTCGGCCATGGTGTACGCCAGCAGGTCGCTGGAAACGTGCCTTCTTAATGCGACGTCTCCCGCATCAATGCTCTCCCCCTCTGCACGACTCACATCAATGCTGACTGCTTCCATGCTTCCGAGTCCTCGAGTGGTGTCGTGACTCGTGTCCAAACGTTTCACACCCAGGAAACACCGGTGAGTCCTTCCTGCCACCACCACCACCACGCACCGCCCGCCGCCCCGTCTCCGATTGACGCTATCGCCGTCATATTCAGAAGACAAAATCTTGAATCGCATTCCTCCACCTCCTCCTCCACCTTCCAAACCTCACCTCCAGCTCTCACTCGTCGAGACATCGTCCATACATCCATCGCTCGCAATCACACCTCGCTTCTCCCTTGCCGGCCGGCATCAGTAGCTTTGGTTCCTCTTGTCGCTTTCGCCCTCCTTGCTTCTTCTTTCGCTCTTCCGTTTCGTCCTATCCACGCATACGCACCGCATCGGCTGCTCGACCTATTATTCAGCCAGACCCATGCCAAGCTCAGTTCAGCTCAGTTCAGCTCGGCTCCAGTCTTTGTCCCCCGGTTCCGTCTCCCGTCTTCCGTCCTCCGTCCGTCCTCTTCCGTCTCCCGTCTCTTGTTCATTGTGAACCAACCGACGTCCACAGCTCATCCTCTTAACAAGCCACGCTCCAGTCAAGCCCCTGGTTCAACCGGTGAATCCAGTGGGCCCTCCATCGCCAAATCAAAAGTGACAGGTCGCCTCTCGCCGATCCAGCCCCTTGTCACTCACCCACCACAACGCCATGCCATCGGGGGCCACGGCGCCGAGTTACCTCGAATCGATTTGGCTTTCGGTGTCAATGGGCCGCTCGCCGTCTCCGCAATGACCCCGGCTCGAGGTCACTGAATGGATGCTATCCATACCCACGATCCACAGGCTATCTTGATCCCTGTACTCCGTATCTGTTGCCGAGTCTTAACCTACGTTCATTTTCCGTTGTCGCTGGTTGACTGCTGGTTGACTTCAGCTGCTTGCACCACATACCAGGTCCCAGCTCGTCTACGGATGCAGCCGGCCTCTTCCCCAGCTCGGCAGTCAACCGCATTCCTTCCGTTAGGCACGGTTGACTTGGCGGGATTGGAACCACTCAAGCTACGCAGTACTCGCCCCAGTACCATCTTCCACTCAGCTTGAGCCGTCTTGAGCAGCTCGCCACTGGGCCGTCATGTACCTATCAAAACCCCCACCACAGGAGCTTGTGTACCGCCCCCAGCCAGTCGATGGCTCACTTCGTCCTGCGGCTCTCATGCGATGCCACTACGCCGCATGGGACAGTGCACAGGGTGGAGGGAGGGCTTCTCGGGCCATTCTTCTATCAGGCAGGCTAAGCAGGCAAAGTAAAAGCAGGCCAAGAAGACGTGCCCGGTCACCAGACACAAACCACCCTCAGATGCAGAAACCGACTGATGAAACACCATGCCGCCGACTACTCTGGTGCGTGGAGGCCCGTGCCTGTGGCTAAGCGCACCAGGGCTTCTCTTCTCGGACGTCATTGTACGTTCTCACACCATGCAACTGGATGCACTCCATATGCGAGGCGAGGTGTCCTTGATTTTCCGGGGAAGCGTGCGTGTGGCCGCCTTGTCACAGCTCTCGGGGCGCGTGCGTGCAGTGTTGTGGGACGTCGGCAGTGGTGCTTACAAGGGGAGCGGGAGACTTGTCCAGAATGCCCCGAGTCCCACTGCCCCCAACACGTTACACGCTCTCCTGTAGGCTGTGTACTATGTACTCCGTACATGTACGAATAGTGCCCGACACGCCTGTGTTGATCCCCCACATGATGAATCGGGCCCCTCGACCTTTCAGCCTCATTGCGTTGAGACCAAAGTCCTGCGTCTCGCCCCTCGCTCCGCGTCCCTCTATCCCAGACATTTGGACACCGGGTCGTGGCCACGGCAGGGAGTCGGGACATGCTCTTAGCTGGCCTTGGCGCCGAAAACCCCACGCCCTTTCCATCCCAGTGATGCCGCCAAGGGTGGATCGTTCGTCGAGAAACTACCAGCAGAGCGGCATGGCAAATAGGGTTGGTCCCGAGCTTCGGCAACAACATCGCGGTAACACAAGCCTACGGGATGCAACCCAATAGGCCCGGCCTATCCACCAAGGAATCCAAGAATTGTGACCCTTGTCTAGAGCTGGGCTGCGGCCAGACGTGGCACTCCAAGGCGTTGGCTGTGTGACGGACGGAAGGTGTGATGTGTGACAGATGGCCAGCGTCCCCGGGATCGAGTTCCGACTGCGTGCTGGCCGGTGAATATCTCATGTCTCGGACCGCCAGGACAAATCTGACACAACAACGTTCTAATCGAAAAAGCAACGTGGTGTAAGGTTAGGGACTTGCTCCAAGTTGGGGTTCCCTAGGCGCGGGGTCTTTAGCCCGCGCACCGGCCAGTTCTTTTCTCTTTTCTCATCGTTCCAGTCTATCATGGGGGTGATTGGTCTTGCTGTCCAGCGGCGAGTTCAATGACACAGTATGCTCTTGCCCCCCCCCNCCCCCCCCCCCCCCCACCTCCTCATAGGATGCAGTTTTCCTTTTTATGCAGGCCTCTTTGACATCCAGCCGGGACGAGTGCGCCGGCATTAGTCTCGTTAGACATAACGTCGCCAACGTCGTGGCGTGTAAGACTGCGATTTAACAAGGAACAACTCGGCAAAGCGTCACTATGGCTTCGTCATTGTCAAACTATGTCATCAACCGTCGCTTCGAACCCTTGCCTACCCTGGCTCCATCTTCGATGGTTGCGCCCGTCCGGTAGCGAGGGAGCCATTGAGGGGTATGGGGCTTTGCAGGATCACAATCTCCCATGTGCAAAGTAAGGATGCGAGCTGGTAGAAGTGGCAGGCCAAACGCTTCACACTTCTACCAGCTTACTGATGTCGTCAACTCAACGTAACAATTGACGTCTGGTGCAGCCGTAATCGTTTCAAAACCAGCAACTTCCCACGCAATTCCCAGCTTCTAGAAACTTACCTGACAGGTGACTACATTGCGAGGAATCGATCGAGGCCGGGACCAAGTTCATCAACTTGGTCTTGAGTGAAGTACCGCAAGTCGCTGCAGGATGCGCTTCCAACACTGAAGCCACGTCTTCCCATCCATCAGCGACATATCAGCAGAAAAAGCACCGGGAGAAACCCTATTCGACGTCGTGCGGAGCGGAGCGGTCAGCGCCCCTATCTCGGCCTTCGTGGGCCATGGTTCTCACAGGGTCGGTGAGAAGCTCCCGTCCAACTGGCCGTCGTTGCTTTGTCCCTCACCGCCTAGGAGGGTGGTCGGGCGGCTGCCGGGTGATCCGGGGTCTGGGGACGGCCCCCCTCCTTCACAGAAACCTTCATTTATTTGCTCCAGGTTATCTCATCTCACGGCCGCAGGGGCTCATGTGACGGTCCAGGAAACGGCCGTGCAGCGCGGGGTGGATAGAAGAGCCGGTGGAACTGGCGGGCTTCCGCGGTCGAGGTAAGACAAAGAGTCCCAGGGGCAAATGCGGTACGGAGTACAGTACGAATACTTCCCCGATCACCACGAAAATCACCATGGCATGTCGGTGTATGGGTGACAGCCGACCAGACAACGAGTCCTAGAGGACCTAATACCGGGTATCCTAACGGGCCGGGCCGCGGGCCGGCTTTGGGCTACATAGGATTCCCAGAGCACTTCTTGGTTCCAGAAACCGCCAGGGTCGTACGGAGTATTGCGGCCGACATTCTCGGAATTGACTACGAATACATGGCGATATCGGTCGAGAGTGCTGGGCAGAGTACAACTCGACGTTGACGACACGGGTTTGGGAGGCAAGATGCTCGCTTATGGGAGACTAGGAACGGGATGGTTGGGCTTCGGGGCCAGTCCGTGTCACCCGAAGGCGCACAGGACACTTGCGGGCGGGTATTTGCGTTTTTGAAAGGCAACAATGTCGTTGGTCGTCATGCTTTTACCGTTGCCGGATGCTGGTGTTGGTCAATGGTGGTGTCCATAGTCATCGGGTACCGACACCGGGTGGAGGATCTACGCCCGTCAGGCCAGCACAGCCCGAGTCGGATCTCTCCAGTGACATCGACGACTTTTTCCGGCGGTAAGGCGGTGTGAGTAGGAACCAAGGCAAGCAGCGCAGGGCGCTACTCAAGAGTTGGAGCTGGGTAGAGTTTCTCTTGATGAAGTGTTTGTTTCACAGAGGGGACATGAAGGAGTGGATCAAACGGTTGTTTTCGATCGAACTTGAAGAGAAGGAAGGTGTAGGGTAAGCTGAGTGCCAGGGGGTTCTTGGCAACTGTTCATCCAAGTTCAGAACTGCTGACCTGCTGTCACCAAAGACTATATCTGAGTTTGCTGATCAATGGAATATTCCACGATGCAAATTATTGTGTGCTAAGATTTAGTAGCATGGCTTTTAGTGTAGCTATCCGCCTTGAAATGGCGACGTTTTAGCCCTTTTTAATGGTTGCATTTCAATATACTGTACATTGAAATAATCAGGCAAGTAACATTACAGGTAGAACCTTTTCATTTGGATGTCTACAGAAGCCTCTTCCTCAGGTACCAGGAGGCGAACAAAGCCTGTGAAAACGTTTTTTGCTTCCTTACCAAAGCTGAGCATGCAACGAAGCAGACCAGTCTCATATTTGGTTGATTCTTTGCATGCTGGGCGGCTTGGCGGAAATCAAGTGGACTTGGACAGTACTGAAACGGTTATTTGGCTAGGACTCTATCCTTAGTATGTTGTATGTATATTATAGATGTCGATGGGGGATACCAATGTACCTTTGGTAAACTAGACTGCTGTGAAAGGTGTCTTCAATGAAGTACAAGTAAGCCCGAACCCTTCGCTGCCACGCCTGATGGAACCGCATCACTGATAATAGGATACACAGCGTACTTTTATCTGGTGTCGCAAGGTTAGTATCTGTCTTGCAGTTGAACCGTTCATTGGGGCACTACTGGATGCAACAAAGAGCATGGGGCAGCTCGTCTGCGTCTAAGCAACGTGATTTTCTGTTCTAAATGAACCGCAGTGGTGAATATCATGATTGGAAAGGAGATGTTGTCTTTGAGTGGTTGGAAGGACCGCCGACGACTGTTGAGGTCGTCCACATAGCAACCACGAATGAGTTAAGAGTCGGTACAATAACGTGGTGATTTGACTAGTGGGCATGGATGAAACAGAACGACCATGAAAGGTTTGTGGAAGAATGACTGATTACGACGAAGAAGGAGTAGAAAAAGAAGTAGAAAAAGAAGCAGATTTGAGAGAATATCCCTGATTTTAGTTGTACTATGCAAGTCAACTCCCAAATGCGAGACCCAGCTCTCCTTCCTCACTCACTCCCTCCATCTTTGGGTGTAAGTCATCCATCCAACCACCCCTGCTTCCTCAGCGCCTGCCTGCGTTTAGTGCAATCGGATTGGCTCCCCTGCCGGCTTTGAGCTCCACCACCTCCGGTGGCACTCCGCCTGTGTGCCTCGGTGGTGCTTCAGCCTTGCGCACCCCAAAAAAACCTTAGGTTCCCTCCCTCGATCCCCCCGGAGCCTCAGCCTCGCTCACCCCCCCCCAAATCCATTGCATTTCTCAAACAGCAGCAACAACAACACCACTGTTCCTCAGCTTTCTTCTCCTCCCCCATTACGTCGCCGAGGCCGATCCAATCTTCCCCCCCNCCCCCCCCCCCCCCCGCGGAGCCCAGGCTAGCGCGTGCCGTATTGATTCCGTCTCCGCCTCGCCCTTCCCCCGACGTCACTTCGACCCGGGCTAGAACCCCCCGTCCAGCTGCGACTCTCGACGCAGCCCTCTCCACAACCTACCCCGGACAGTATCGAGCAGACGACGTCGCTCCAGGAAGAATCGAGCGCCAAGACTTCTGCCATCGAGAAAAAGAGTCCGCAGCCCTGCGAATAGCCTCTAGCCCTTCCCTCGTCGTTGGGGACGCTCTTGGTCCACGTCTCTTCTACACTCCACGGACGGCGCAACACCACCACCACCACCACCACCCACCCACCCCCCAACCGACGGCACTTTCACAGCCGCTACAATGTCCAACTCGCCGACAACCCCGCTCAAAGTCCCCTCAAGCGCCGCAAACTATACCCCCGCTACTCTCGACCCGGACCTGCGCTCCCAGATCAACACCGTCCTGTTGCGTGACGGGCACGTCGCCAAGTGCGTTCCCCCATTGCCCCCCCCCCCCCCCCCTCGTCCTCGTCGACATCTTCCGACGTTCCGCATATCCGCCCGTCCATTATACATGACACGAATCAAGCTGCTGAGCTTAAAGAAACCTTCGCTCATCTCTCAAGCTGACATCCCCTTAACACAGGATCCAAGAAGCCCTCCTCCACTCCCTCCACTCCCACTCTACCAACTGGCCCACCGCCATCCAAACCCACGCCCTCGCCCTGCTGCGCTCCGGCGAGATCACCACCTTCCCGGCGTTACTGCACCGAGTTCTCGAAGACGTCCGCCATGCCTCCGCCCTGAACCCGACCTCCTCCAGCTCCAACGGCAGCAAGCCTGCCACTAACGGTGACGCCAAGGTCAACGGCGCCGACAAGGACACCAAGGGCTCAGATAGCAAACATGGCCTCGCCGTGCCCGAGTCCGTCATCGAGGAGGCTCTGCGGGTGACGCGTGAGAGCCTCGAGGCCGTCTGTGAGGTTGAAGACAAAGGCAGTTCTTGAATGAAGCGCTACGGGATGAGTAGGCAATCAAGATGGTGCGATGAAAAGTATCGACGACGATGAGCACGAGTGGGTACAATCATGACAAGGAGAGAAGCATGCCGACGCGGGTGTCAAGCGCGAGGCGCATTTGTCTGAGGTGGCATAGGACTTGAGACGACAGTAACCCTGGCCAGTGGGCTGATATTGGAAGAGAATCGGCCTCGAGTAAGGGAGCAAGCATCCATCAAACGAGGGTTCCTTTGTGTGAGCAATTCGCTGGGGATGGGGAAGATACCAAAATGGACATGAGCTCATGCATGAAACAAATATAGACTTACGTTAATCTCTACGCTGTCGCACCCCATTTGCATATGTATGTTGTTCACCAGATATTAAAACCATCTGTTGATGACGCATTTCTACCGATTATCAGAGAACTGATCACAAATGACCAAGACAAGTTCATAAGAGGGAATCAGTTTCATCATCTATCAAAGCAAATACCCCATCGCGTCCAGGATACCATCATATCCGAATTCGCAAACTTATTCTGCCTGGCCCATCGCATCAGATAGTCACGCGCAAGCGCATGCCAGAGCTAAGTCGCCGTTACCTCCGCGTCTACCATTCTACCGACTCCCAGTCCAGATACCGGCCGCGAGAATTGCGTATGGATGAGATCCTACACATTAGCTGTGTGGGAGCTAATGTTGACATGTACGAGCGCGAAAATATTAGAATACAGGGGACCCTCCGAGTCGTGTCCGATTAGCCATTCCTGCTTTAGTCGTAGAGATCATCATCGTTGCCGGCATCCCCGAAAGCGTTGCCGCCGTCGGCAGCATTGCTAGCTTCAGCCCCAGCCTCGGGGAACTTGAAGAAAGCACCGGGGCCGGCATTCTTCATTTGCTGAGAAAAGGCCTCGTAGCGGCGAACCTCGACGTCAGTCACGGATCGGCGAGCGCTCTGCATAGCCTCCTCGAAGTGAGCCTTGGTCAACTCAGGGACAGGATCTTCCGCATCCTCGTCGGTCTCCATCTCATCGCCAGCAGCCTCACGGGCCTTCACGCGCTCAATGTCAAGGGTGATGGACTCCTTGATGGCAATCTTGACAGCACGCTGGGTGATGAAACCAAGATCGGCACCGGAGAAGCCGTGGGTCTTGGAGGCAATGTAGCCGATGTCGATATCATCAGCAAGAGGAGTCTTTCGAAGCTGAGCCTTAAGAATGCCGAGACGACCGGGCTCATCGGGCAAGGGCACATAGATGAGAGAGTCGAGACGACCAGGTCGGCACAGGGCAGGGTCAAGCTGCTCGGGTCGGTTGGTAGCACCGATGACGAACACGTTCTTCTTGGAGGTCATGCCATCCATTTCTACAAAAAATGTCAGTAGACTGCAATGGTTTCTCGAAATCGGGTTAGGAACTTACCAGTCAAGAGCTGGTTGACGACACGGTCAGAGGCACCACCGGCATCACCCATGGAGCCACCACGAGCCTTGGCGATGGAATCCAGCTCGTCCAGGAAAACGACACAAGGGGCGGCGGCACGGGCCTTGTCGAAGATATCTCGGATGTTGCTCTCAGACTCACCGAACCACATGCTGAGAAGCTCGGGTCCCTTGACGGAAATGAAGTTGGCGGCGCACTCGTTGGCGACAGCCTTGGCCAACAGAGTTTTACCAGTACCGGGGGGGCCGTAGAACAGGACACCACGCGAAGGTGAGAGACCGAACTTGAGGAACATCTCGGGATGATCGACGGGGTACTGGACACTCTCCTTGAGATCCTGCTTGACAGTCTCGAGACCACCAATGTCCTCCCAGCGAACGTTGGGAACCTCGACGACGGCAACCTCACGCAGGGCGGAGGGGTTGGAAACGCCGAGGGCGAATCGGAAGTTCTCCATGGTCACACCAAGAGAGTCAAGAACCTCGGCATCGATAGTGTCCTCATCGAGATCGATCAGATCCATCTTCTCGCGAATCTGCTGCATGGCGGCCTCAGAGCAGAGGGCAGCAACATCGGAACCGACGTAACCGTGGGTCTCAGAGGCAATCTGCTCCAGATCGACGTCGTCGCCAAGCTTCATGTTCTTGGTGTGGATCTGGAGAATCTCCAGGCGGCCGGTAGGGTCCGGAATACCAATGTCGACCTCACGATCGAAGCGACCGAATCGTCGTAGAGCGGGATCGATAGAGTTGGGTCGGTTGGTGGCCGCCATGACAACCACATTGGAGCGGGCCTTCATGCCGTCCATGAGGGTCAGAAGCTGAGAAACGACTCGGCGCTCGACTTCACCGTTGGTCTTGTCACGCTTAGGAGCGATCGAATCAATCTCGTCGATGAAGATAATGGCGGGCGAGTTCTTCTCGGCCTCCTCGAAAGCCTTGCGCAGGTTCGACTCGGACTCACCAGCCATCTTGGACATGATCTCGGGACCGTTGATGAGGAAGAAGAAGGCGCCGGTCTCGTTGGCCACGGCTCGGGCCATGAGAGTCTTACCGGTACCGGGGGGACCGTAAAGTAAGACACCACGGGGAGGTTTGATACCAATGGACTTGAAAAGCTGGGGGTGACGGAGTGGCAACTCGACCATCTCCCGAATCTGAGCCATCTGCTTTCGGCAGCCACCAATATCATCGTAGCCGACCTCGTTGAGGTTGTTCTCCTCCTCGTCTCGCTGGATGGGCTCGCCCTCGCAGTGGATGACAGTATCTTGTGCGACGATGCCGTACTCCGGGGGGTCGACCTCAACCACCTTGAACTCGACTTGCCGCATACCACCACGCACGATGAAAAGATCGCCTTGGCGGACTGGTCGGTAGGCTTCCCGGAAGTAGGGAGCCAGGAAAACGTCAAAGAGGGAACCGGTGATACCTTCGACGGTATCAGCGATAGGGAGGACGGCAATTCGCTTGGCCTGTGAGAGGATTAGAAGAAAGGTCAACTGGCCTCGAAGTTGCAGGGGAAGCTCACATATTTGATATCGGGGCAAGCGTGAATGGTGATCATGTCACCGTGCTTGACTCGCAGGTTGTGGCGGACGACACGGTTGATGCGAGCGCTGCCGTCATCAAGCTCATCGTCGGCGAGGACAATAAGAACGGTATCCTTTCTCTTCTTGCCTCGGACGAGGACGGTATCGCCACGGAAGAGCTGCAGGGTGTCCATCGTAGCCTCGGACAGGGCGATAATGCTGTTGTCATCGTTGACGGAATCGGTGACCCTGACCTTGGTCAGCAAATCGGTCGTGAACATAAACCTTAGGGTGTACTTACATCAACTGATTGGGCTTCTTCTTCTTCTTGAGAATTGCCGTCGCAGTGTCATCCTCCTGCAAACAAGTTAGCTTGAGCTCGGCGTGGTCGTGCGGGCAGCGAAGCGCCAGGGCGGCTCGGTACTCACGCGCTTGACCTCAGCGCCTGAAGCGTCACTGTTCACTCTTGTTAGCAATCATGCATCGCAGAGCCACCTCGCACATGTTGCGGGGAGCTTGCAGGGCGCACATACTTGAGGTTGACCTTCTTGTGGGGGTACTCTTCAGGCTTCGGGGGAGCCATCGTGTAGTCTGTGGTGCTTCACGGAAGCTGATGCTTTGGTCGTTTCGGAGGAGGGGAAGGGAGAGTGGGAAGGCTAGAGGAGAGAAAGCCGTCTATGACGATGGCTTTCTATGTGGGACGGCGAAAGGAGGGGGAAAACAAGAGCGCGGCGAGGGAGGATGGGGGAGAGAAGTTATTTTGAGTCGGGAGGGATGGAGTTGGGAGTTGGATGGAGGAGAAAGAGAGATGTCGGAGTTGTGCCAACGGGTCGAGGTTTGAGCTGTCCAGAAGGCCACCTTCGGGACCGGAACCGCATGCACCACCGCACTGCACCGACCGTCATTCACTGGGCGACCGCCACCTCTGGGAGTCTCGGGGGCCAATGGAAGCTCCGGAAGCCCTGGTTCGGGGCGGAACAACAATGTTTCAGGGCCAAAAAGGCTGCTTAGCTCAGCGTCGACCGGGGGGGCCTTAGTGGGTGGGGCGAGCATCTCCAGGCACTAGAGCACCTACGTAGGTACCTTAAGATGCAGTGCAGCAGGCAAAGTTCCAGGGCGGATGGCCAGGACAGGACATGACAGGCACCATGACAGTGACGAGTCGAGTGCAAACAGCACAAAGTGGAAGCTTCTGCCGGCTTCCACCTCCCGCCCCCCGGGCAGCATTGGCCACTGGCCCCAATTGCAACATTTGGACAGGCCCAGCCTCGACGCAGCAGCGCACCTACCCGGAGAGCCTAGCCCCCCCATCCATCCTAAAGCTCCCCTCCACCCGGCGTTGTCAGTCATAGCGGGCAGGCAGGCAGCTGTGGCCGCGCAACGTTGGCAGCTGCCTCCAGGTGCACCGAGCTTCGCATGCTTGCCGGCTTCGCTAAACTTCCGTCCAGCAGTGTGGCACTCCAATTTATGAAGCCCGACATCAAACAATCCTCCTTCGAGCCAGGCAGGGAGGTCAGATCAGATCAGATCAGATCAGATCCACGCATCAACTGAGTCTGGACGCACCGCAAAGGAGACGGCCATCATTTCTTCCGTGTTATTCTATCGTGCTAAAATGCAGAACCTCTAAATTGAACGCCACCGTTTCTAGTGATTTGCGTGGTTGCTCCCGTATTGTCCTCCCTCCCGTAACCCAACTTTCTTCCGTCTTGATCCCAGATAAACAAATCCAGAACAGGCCCAAAGCAAAACAGGCCCCTCGACGCCACTACTCGGGAGCTCTCGCTCAGCGTGTCTCGGAGCCAACCAAAACGCCATCCTTGACCAGCCTCGAGCTCACCATCCCCGTCACAGCGCACCCAGCGCCTGCTCCCGGACAGCGCTCTTCTCAGTGCATGCCCACGACGCCACCTTAGGCCGCCAACCTGCAAACGTCCCGGTCGCATCATCAAACACCAGTGCGACCCGCGCCGCTGCCCCGTCCCTGCGCACGCCCGGCAGCCGTGCAAACAGGGCATCCAGAGCTCCGGGGCCGACCACGCGGGTGTTGACCGGGGACCCGCCCACCCGGATCCGCTCAAGCCGGTCTGTCGTGGCGAGCCAGGCATCGAGCGGCGACGGTGACGGCGCAGATCGTGCAGAGTCCATGTCCGGGTTGTAGCTGGGCAGGGGCCATGAGCTGCGTCTGGTGTTGGTGCTTGTGTTGGCGCTGAAAGTGCCCGGACTTGTGGAGGAGCACCAGGACGATCTTCTGTAGTTTGCCTTGTTAGTATACCGTTTTGTCTGTATCCTCCCGGAGAATACGAAGTACGAGGCAAGCGGGAATGCATGCAGTTAACATGCAATGGTCCAGCACCAGCACCGGCAACATGTTCTTGCCTACGTACCTGTCGCTAGGTGTCGGACTCGACCCGCTAGACTCCGTCGTTTGTCTAAGGGTGGGCGTACAGACACGCTTGAAGCCGTTTACCAAGCCGTTCATTGTAACGACAGGGCACTAAAGCGGACAATTGGAAGGTAGGTGCGGGTACAGGAACGGGTACGGGAGTCCAAGACGCCCGACAGCTTTGAGGTGATTGCTGGTGATCTTGCTGGATACCTCAACAAATAGAGTATTCTGATCAATGAGGGATCGCCGTGATGTGTTTACATCTATGCTTGTGCGTATGGGCGTGCTATCACAGCCTCTTATCCGCAGGCATAGCCCGCGTTTATATTTCTATTTCGATCCTCATAAACACCCGGTCAACTCCTCCGTGATGGGCTCCCTCCCTTCCATTGCAACCCTTCAGGACGTCACTATCGGGCTCTCGTGCAAGTTGATGGCAGCTAGAAGCATGCAGAGGGGGAGCAAGGCACACTCACAGCTCGTGGGGTCCGTGCATGGCTGAAGCCAGCCTATCCGCTTGCTCTGCAACCTCCAGATAGCCCCCAACCCGTTCGCGGATGGAATGCACCTCATAGCCTCGTGCCCTCGTCGAATCAGACGACGCGGGCTGGCCCTACTTGCTCCTGTTTGGGTGAAAGCTGGGACTTGGCTTGTCTGGCGTCCTCAATAGTGGTTTTTGGCTTTTTGGCTTGGCCCCCAAACCATCGGCATGTGCGAGGATAGATGCACGCTTCGTAGCCAAGGTGGATTTTCTGCAGCTGGCTGGCGCTCGCAGCTAGTGTTCGCTATGTCACTAGGAACCCTCCAGAGCCAGCCTTGGCCCCCAGACAACCGGAAGCCGTATGAGAGAGTGTGACGGTGGATCTTTGGTCGCCAAGGCTGTCGTACGAATACAACCTTGAGACAGCTACTGACGTAGTTGTACTCCGTATTCTCTGGACTGCGTATCCCGCGACTGAAGGCAGCGGGCGCAACCTCAGCAAGCCTGGCCGCTTCTTCTCGGCCACTCCATGAATCTCGAGGCCTCGCAAGTGAGGCTGATTGAGGAATGCACTATCCGTATCGAGGCCGTAGGACGCCTTCCGTTCTGTCGTGTGCCCGACTCGACCTTTACTCGTCCTTCTCTAATGCATCATTCAGGTACCGCACAAACGTCTCCCGAATCCGTTGTGCCGACATGTTGCCCACTGTCTCCAACCCAATGCCTCCACGGTTCAACCCCATGTACGCTCGTCGCAGCCGTTGCAGCTGAGGCAGTCCGATCTTCTTGCCCGCCGGCAACTCGACCGCCAGGCCGTCATCTCCCTGCGCAGGCCCGCCTGAACTGCGCGGAATCCGAATGTCGTCGATGCCGTCGCGCTGCGCCTCCACGATGCGCTTGACAATATCTGACGTCTCACGGTCCAGGTTGTAGAGGTAGTCGCCGCCGGCGTCACGGCCCCGCTGGATGGTGGATTGGTTGGGCTTGATGACTTTACGCCCCTCGCCTGCGACGGTATCCCAGAGGTCGGAGAATACCTTTGTGGTTTGTTGCTCATCGTCTTCCCAGATCAGGGTGAAGAGCGGGCTGTCCCAGCGCGTCATGGGATTGGGCTCCTCGTACCGGAAGACGAGGTTGTCCCAATTGCCTTGCTCGTACGGCTCCGCGGTGTCGTGATTCTCGGAAGCATCTTCATCTTGGTTGGTCCCCTCTCCTCCCATATCTCTCCGCCGCAACCGCTCCTCGTTGACCGTCCTGGCTGTGTCTACTGCACACCCAATCTGCAAGATACAGCTGGGCGTGCGGACGGCCTTGGACTCGCAGTGCAGTTGATAACGCCATCCTTTTATATAATTGAGCCCGTCAAGGATGACAATATCCTTGTCTGACAGCACCCGCTTGACGGCGCCGTAGATGGTGGCGCGGGCATCTTTCTCTGAGGCGTTGGCGGAACGGGTGTGTGCCGGGACCTTGTCGGGCGACAGGTCGTAGACGGCACGAGAGATAGAGAGCGACTCGTCCGAGATGAGGTGCAGGCGGTATTTGGAGTCGGGAATGCGTTTGGAGAGATATTCGTAGAGTTGTTTGGCGCGAGTTGACTTGCCAGAGGTGGGCAACCCAGAGACGATGATGAGCTGTGCCAGACAACAAGGTCAGAAACGAACCTAGCAAGGTAGGAATAGGAGAGGGGGGGTACATACCGGCATCGCCTCGGACTACTAGGGGACACAAATAAGGAGGCAGGAGTCGAGTCGTTGATCAGCGTGTTAAGATGCTTCTGCATTTGCCGTGAAGGGTTTGGTGGGGTCGGGTTGCAGATGCTGGAAAATTGCGAGGCCGACGTCACCACGATGACTCCGTTCCGTGGTGGGGCAGGCTTCAGCGTCAGGGACCCTTCATCCCAGCGAGTGGGGTCAAAGCCCGCTGAAGAGGGAGAGTAAGAAGCTTACAATAAGCAGCCGATGGATACGGTGCTCGAATGGATTGCTTAGAGCGGAGATGCTGGTATTCGCTAGTATGCGAATATTCTGCTTGCGAATACTCGCTGGGCTATGCTGTAGGGCACCCGGCCGGTTGTTCGGCACCGAGGGAACAGGGATGGGATTGTGAACGAGAACGAGAACGACAACCCAGTGTGGGGAGCTGTCATTCTTACTGGAGTCCACAGGGCTGAAGTCCCGGGGAAGGACGCGGCATGCGACAATCTCAGGCTGTGCCGCGAAGCCGGAACACTGCCTCCCTGTGACGAACGTGGGCTCCGGGGGGTACAGTCAATCAGAAGAAGCCAAGAGGCCTCTCCCGCGGCAGGACATGGCACGGAACACGGAGGTAGGCATAGGAGGAAGGCCGACAGTGGAGCACCCGAGCCCGGAGGTCGACCGCGCAGAAACAGCGGGTCCCTCTCCCCAGCCTAAGCCCTGCAAAGCGGAATCCATTCGAGGCCCGCGCCAAGCCCGATCCGGGAATGCCATTCGAGCCTCAAGCGCTGACGTTGAATCTTTTGGGGGAGGGGGCTTGTTGTTTCAGTGCCATCCCGTCCAGCCTGTGTGGCATTGGCAATTGGTGAGGCCGTGTTATTCGCCTTGAAGCGTCCCTGGGATGTGCAATCTTGCAGGTGGTGGGGGTCCTTCCTTCGCTGCTAGAGCTGCGAGGCTCGTGGGCTTGTGAGGCTTTGCACCTTCGTCTTCGCCGACGAGGGTGCCGGTTCCCGAGCTGCTGCTGTGTCTTGGGATGTAGGATATGGATATAAAGGTCACTGCCGTCCTCCAGATTTGGGAATAGAACACTCCCATCCAGCCCAAGATACCCAGTAACACGCATCAGACAACACACTTAGACCCTCAGGGTTTCTCCCTCTTCAGTTCATACATCTGCTTTACTTTACACTCTCGTCTTACTCTCTGTATCCCGATCTGAAGTCCACAACCCGGTACTTCCAAGCCACTTACACCAATCAACCCACTCACGCATTCTCTCTCACTACTACAACTCCACAATGACTCAACTCAACACCTACGACCGCATCGCCATTGCCGAAATCGTCGTCTACGCCTTGTTCCTCATCGGCGGCGTCTTCCTCTGCTTCAAGCATGGCCTTAAGCGCAGCTCCGGCTGGCGCTTCCTCGTCATCCTCGCCCTCGCCCGCCTCATCGGCTCCGCCATGCTCCTAGCCACCATCAACGACCCGACTAATGAGAGCCTCTATATCGGATGGATGACCCTCAACGGTGTTGGCTTTGGCCCCTTGATCCTAATGCTCCTTGGGCTTCTCGACAGGCTTTTCGAGTCCATCAATCGTCAGGGCCCTCAGATCGTCAAGCCGCTCTACCAACGCACAATTTCGCTTCTCATGCTCGTCGCCATGGTCCTGCTCGTTGTCGGCGGCACCAATGCCGACTACACCATCGTCAATGGAACACCCAAGATCAGTTACCCCGTGGAAAGCCGTGTCGGCGCGGGTCTCATGATCGCCGTTCTTGTATGCCTCATCATCGAGACAGTCCTCGTCGTGCGCAACCAGGGCTTCATCGCACAAGGCGAGCACCGAATCCTCATCGCCGTCATCGCCTCGCTTCCCTTTGTCGTTGTCCGTCTCATCTACACCTGCGTTCTCATCCTCGGCAACAAGTCCCAGGGGGTCTGGTTCTACCTGGCCGCCGGAGTCATCATGGAGATGGTGGTTGTTTTCATCTGCGAAGCCGTCGGATTCACCCTGCAAAAGGTACCCCCCACGCCCAAGGACCAGGAAACCGCGCAGTCATCTTACAATGCGTAAATATAGCAACAAGTGACGGCCGACAAGGGATCGTGGGTGCCTCTCGCACAGCAACAGAGAGATTGATTTACAAGCGAGGACTAGCGACAGGTGTCAAGGACAAAGATCAGGTCTAGATAGTGTGTGCGGGTGATGCTATTTGCAAGGCGTCTCGGTGTATTATGGCCAAATAGAATTGCGTATTCGATCCATTTATCCTGAAATAAGCAAGACTTTGTTAGGTATCTTCAATGCACCAATCCTGGAAGCCCAGCTTCTCGGGCCTCCCCTGTCTATGCCTAGTATTCCCCCCAAGCCGCTGGCAAAATCCATGCTTCCCTAGACCACCAAGAAAGTATCCAACAATCCATCCAATGCTCATTGTACGTAACACAATCCCTCGTAGCCCGGAGTACTTGTTCGCCCAAGCCAAAATGCATAAGCCATAGATTCGTGTCGACCAACTTACATAACCACGCAGCAGTGCTTTTCCAGCTTTTTGAGAATCCAGGGCAGCTGCTTTCCCACAAACTCCGTCACCTCGTCGTTCTGCTGCTGTCCTCCATGCTGCTGTCCTCCGTGCTGTTGTCCGCCATGTTGTTGCTGTCCACCGTGGTGCTGCTGCTGTCCGCCGTGGTGGCCCGAGTAACCCCCGTTTTGGGGTGGGATGGCCTCACCGCCCTGGAGGTTGATGTAGATGCGACCGGCGTTCTCCTCAGTACTGTATTGCAGACCCAGCTCGCGGCACAGCTCCTCCACCTTGGGCTTGATCTTCTGGACGTGGCCCGCCGAATGGTTGCCCTTGCCGACGATGGCGTGCAGGTGCGTCTGACCGGCTGCTTGGTCGGCACGG
Organism: Neonectria ditissima; assembly: GCA_001305505.1. Classification (NCBI taxonomy): domain Eukaryota; kingdom Fungi; phylum Ascomycota; class Sordariomycetes; order Hypocreales; family Nectriaceae; genus Neonectria; species Neonectria ditissima. The sequence goes on along the minus strand of LDPL01000040.1, from coordinate 1,679,124 downwards.
ATGCGCTGCTCTAGGATGCGCTCCGCCTCCTCGACGAACTGGCCGTGCAGGTCGATGGTGTCGCCCGGCACGCGGCCGGAGACGTTATTCGCACGGAAGATGTAGTCGGACGCCTGCTGGTTGTAGTCGTCCATCTTGGCATCGTGCGCCTTGCCCTCGTTAGAGAGCTCCTTGGCGCGCGCGCCGTCGCCGTCATCGTACGCCTGTCGGGACTGGAGCACATACAGCCGGTCAGCGAATTACACTTTTTGGGAGCGAGACACGGTGTATCATCGTGGGAGAGACATGGTACGGAGCGGCGATCCTCAGGGGGGGTTAGGCGGAGGGGAAACAACATACGCGCTGGAAGCACTGGTTGCGCTTTTCGGCCTCTGCGCGAGCCATGTCGCGCAGGCGATCGTACTCGCGCTCAGCATCATCGTCATCGCCGTGGTTCAAAGCTACAGCCGACAGACACAGTCAGTCAGCCTCGGCGTTCGGAGAATGCAATGGCTCGAGGCGCAAAACGGGCAGCCGGCTTCGGGGGTTCGGGGCAACGACGTACCTCTCCCGCCGAGGCGGTTCATAGGAATGGCCATTGCGACAAAAAGCGGCCGTGATTTGTCGGAAGGAGCAGAGTTACGCTTCCCGTCCTTTCCGGTCAAAGAGCAGAAAAGGCGCCGCTCACGAATCGCAACTGGAGGTACGGGCGGTCTGGGCTGAAGCCTTGGCTTTGTTGGTGATGGTTTTGCCGAGCGGCACGGGATGGGAGAAGGTGGACTACTAGGTAGTAGGTAGATTGGTAGGTACCTACGGGTAGCTCAGGTGAAATTCCGGCTGAGGCGGGGGGGTTGGGCGTTTCGGTGGTCGTGGCGCTGCGCCAGAGGGTTCCAGTTGGCTGCTTTCCTGGGCTCTGTGGGTTATGGAGACTGTCGTGGAGGCGGAACGGGACCTCAGCATCACTGCGCGCACCAACAGCTCTCTATTTCCAAACTACGAGGAGCTTGTTGATGTGGTGTAATAAAGGTTGTTGGTATCCGTGGACGAGTCCAAGGCCGCATGCCAAGTATCTCGATCGTCCCTGCTGCGTCTCTTGAAGCTTGGAACCTAAGCTAGCTCATGTACCCTATATCACCTAATAATAGACATTTACTCAGGCCCAGCTCCAATATGTGAAAACTTATCTAGGTGCAACCTCGGAGCTTCAACTACCTACGGGACCCTGAAGCAATTAAATTTCCCAAGAGGACCTGCCTAGGTGGTAATCAGTGAGACATCTGCAGCTTCGTCTCTTCATCCAATCGACCCGGCCCTTATGGGGATTTAAGGACTTGAAGTCTGACATAGACAGGCTGTCTGGCACCTCAACAACCAACAGTCTAGTATCTCGCTACCTTCCCAGTTCAACCGATAGATTGAGCCGGTGACTTCAAGCCAACCGCAGCATTAGACACCGTGGCTGACGCCCAGCAATCTCTCTCTTGAAGCCACCCGCAATCCAAATCCAAATTGTCGGAGCATCCCTCTCGCAACCTTTGGCCGACGTCGAACTCAGATGCGGCAGTCGAGAAAACAATAGCCACCTCTAGCTGCATTGAGAAAGCTCGCATACGCAACTGCCGCATTGGAATCTTGCCAAGAGCGTCCCGTCTGGATAGAGTGCAGCCGTCCTCTTGCACTGTGCCAAAAACGTTTGCTTTTGCTGCCGCTAACACAAGGTCCGAATGCCTCGGCCCCTCCGATGGCGTATCAAGTCAATGGGAACCTCCAAGATCCAATCTCGATGCGCCGAGCGCTTGGGTCTCCGACCGTCGTCACTCGTTATTGTTGAGGCCGCCTGAATTGTTTGCTGGCGTTGTGCTTGGTTTCGCAGTCCTCAACCCTGTCTGTGTCATCGTCTCCATCACCCCCGCTGGAGTTGAGAGACACATTGACACTTCACAGACAAAAATTGGCGCCGGCTATTGTTGCTGCACAGGTCGGACCGGGTAGGTATTGTGGCAATGGAGGGTTGAGCTACTGCCAGATTAAACTCAAGTCATCCGCAAGGTTCGTCATTGAGATCCTTCCGGCCGAGTGACACTAATTGTCCGAAGATCATCATGGCCGTTGAAACCTTCCATGCAGTCAATTCTCCAAAGCAAAGCATCAACCACCTCCCAATCGAGCTCAGTTAGCATCCTGGAATTTGCCATCGACAAGTGTGATTCGCTCATCTAGATCTACGGCCTAGACCGTCAGAAGCAAGTGCTAAAAGCCTCCGGACTGGGCTTGGGGAGGCCATCTTGTCTCGTCTGAAATAGACGAGGCCAGACAAGTTTCGCTTCCAAAACCCTTCCCAACATCTTTTAGTTCCATTTGCTCTCACGACGGATGGCTCATGCGCCCTTCGAAACACGATGCTTTTTGTCCGTAACATGGCAGTCCGTGATGCAGTGGTTACTTCGTAGTTAGGTAGAAGCGGAAGACTGACCGTTTGGCATCTCGGCCCCGGCATCAAACAGATGGAACCTTTGTAATAAGTACTCGATGGCGACAGCGAAGAACCAGCAGCAGGATTGGAAGCGGGCCGTGCTGCTCCCTTTCGAAGAACATATCCATTGGCATGACGGGAGTAGCTCAGCAGGATGGTCATAGCATCCAATTTGTTCCAGGCGAGTTTGAGCTTTGCGGGTCCTCTTCTGGCCTCGTGTCAATGCGTGAGGCAAGAACCTCGTGGCTGGATTTCCTTTCGATGCTGCCAGATTGGTTTGAAGAGATGTAAAGTTGCCGAGGTTGACTCAGGGGAGATCCGTGTCTTTCATCATCATCATCTTGAGCCTTGATGGCGCGCCGTTTGATGTGCAGGGGGTAAAGGAAGAGATATTTGCCATGTGGCCACCCTGTCTTACCGACACTGGAGACAAGATCCACGTCCCCACGCGGTACCATTGATCGGAGGGACGGAGGATGCACCGAAGATGGTAGCTTCAGTGGAAGTGAAATTGCTGTATTTCGTCACGAAATGAGGGTCAGCTTGGGGTCTGACGCCGAAGAAAACACCATCCCAGTTTATCCTTAACTAGCAACAGCCGCAACTTGTCGCTAGCTGTCAATTGGCTAGGTGCTCACCTGAGGGGTGCCGCTTTTCGGTTGAGTACTTCGATAAGCTATATCCGTGCAAAGCCCTGTACGACGAAACATAACCTTCGAGATCTGCCTCAGAATGGTCAACTTCATTCAACAGCAGCCAGATAGGCCCTGCGTTTGTCTATGACTTAGTCGTCTTGTTCGTTTGGAACCTGTTGGTCATGGTTGAATGCAACTGGGTTTATGATCGAGATGGTCCCGACCTAGCGAACGCTTCTGGAAGAAATAGTCTTGACTCCCTAGGCTGGTTGACAAGGCTCTATAGCTTTAAGAAAACCGAGCAGCCTGTTGAAACATGACCACGCCTGTGTTGAGAATATGCAGGATGGCATGGTTTGTACAGCACGCTGCCCCGAGCATGAGACTAACGGGTGGAGCTCCTCTCCGGGCGTTGTCGCAAAGATCGAACGCGCAATACACATCACAGGCTCATGTTTGTTAGTATTCAAGGTAGCTGTTCGTAGTTAAGCTGGGAGGGAGTTCCCGATTTGAGGACGGCTAGATTTGGTGGCTTTGAGACTTGGTTCATGGCTTTCTCATGTGCCTCTTTCCAGACCTTCATGAGGAGGCCTGTGAGAATGGCAGAGTAATCCAAATCTTTGCCAAACCCCACTGGGAGAGTCGTCTACTACGTAGTACACTTTCTCCTCGGCAAGAGAAGAGCGGCCAGGTCATAGTGGATAAACAGGAAACACAGACTCGTAGTTTTCGACTACAGAAGGTTGTTTTAGCACGTCCGTTTCGCAATTTCCCCATTTCCCACGGGCTATTCGCGACCTCGTGGCTTTGCCCTGTCGGTGGATAGGTACTTTGTAGACGAGCTAGTAAGTAAAATTGGAACCGAGATGATGAGGGCGGCGAGGGCACTAGACCCAATCAGAACGTCTCCGGAAGTTGGTCGATGGTCCCTTGCAGGGACAGGCCTTTCGTTGGCTCGATCCGTTGCCGCAGGTTCGCGCTGGGCGGACCTTTGTGGAGTTGGAGGAGCTACATGATGCAGCGTCTGATGGAGATCACCCGTAGCCCCGAGGCTCCGAAAGGGCCTGAGCGTGAGACTTCCAGAAGTTGGAACAAAGCCTCTCGTTGATCTCCGCCCTGGATGATCGACATGCGGCAAACGGCATAGAAGCACAGCGTGTGCCATAAAGGGGAAGCCAGTGAGGACCCATAAGACTGTAACTACATACTCCGTATTTTCCGCGGAGTTATATAGCAGACTGCTTGGCGTGTCTGCATCAGTAGCCCAGGACCCCAAGCCTTTGTGACTCGACTATGTGTTTGCGTGGAGTGTTTCCAGACCAGTACGAATAAGCTGGAGGTCCGGCCACAGTAGGGGATTCTGCCATCAGTGAGAAGTGCTGGTAGGCCATCTCGAGCTCTTTGCAATACTTATGGGACACATGCATGTACTGCCATGTGCAGAGAAGTAGAATCCGTCGCGACAGGTCTCTGAAGTCTGGTAGGGCTTGGGCCTCAGATCTGTGGCAATCACTGTTCTCGGCGTTTCATAGCTGAATAAAGAAGTGTGGTGGCGCCCGGGACTGAAAGTCTGCGTACATTGTCCGTGCTGCCAACCTTTGCTTCCGTTTCGGGGCTTCCCTGTGCCTGTCAAACATCAGAGGATATCCTTGGATTTTGTGCGTAAACTTCCAAACGGGAAGACTGCTGTTCGATCATACATAGTATACTGGTTCTTCAAACTCTTGCCCGTACGAAATACATACAGTATGATTCTCGAGGCATCTTCCACAGTGATCGGCCTTCGGTGAGATGAAGTATCCAAGCTAAGGCATTGGCTCGCGCCTCGCCGCCGGCACAAACCGATGCGGGGGTGTGGGACAGCGGAGGGCCAATTAATGGACCATGCTTGACTCAGGCGCAACTGCGCTGCGTGACTCTGCGCGAGTGGTAGCCTCCGAGACTGTAATAGAAGATGTAGATAGTCAGACACTGTTTAAAGTTGGTTTGTTCTTGGCCGCGGTAGACTGTGCTCATGGTGGAACTAGCAACCGTCCGAGTTGTCACTTCCAAAGGCCGGAAGAGGCAATGATGACACGGAAGGTTGAGATCGATATACTCAGAGTGGGCGCCGGTTTGTCTCGCCGCTCTTGCGCGAGCTTCCTGAACCCGGTCATTGATCAAACGCGGCACAGTAGATTCCATGGGCGTGTGGGTGGAACTCGTTTGGTGTCGAAGCGTCGAGTACTTCGTACCTCCAGTGAGCTGTCTGCCCAGCAGAGAAGTTTCGGGCTCTTGCTGCTGCGGACTGATGAAACTGCGGTCCGTGGAGTCCAACGTAGGGAACAATGCTCGTGTTCGAGGTTAGGTGGGTTGCACAACGGTGTTGTCGCGTTGAGGGCACAGGATTGATTGACGCCATCCAAGCGAGCGAGACAAATGGCAAAAATGTATCGTTTTAGTCCAGTGCTTAGGTCTATGGTTTCCGTACGTAGTGCACTGTAAGGGCGACGGATAGAGGAAGCGCGCCTATCTGTTAGATGAAGCTATGAGCTGCTTACACTTGCAGTAACGCGAATGGCGGAAACGTTTGAGCAATCGGACAAGTCAGTCGAGGAAAAGCAACGAAACGAGGGCCGGCCTGGATGCGGCGCCAGTCCTGCATGGCCATCGCATCGAAACAGACGCGCATTCTAGATTCCTTCTCTGCCGCAGGCTGCTGCTAGTCATGTGCCCCACAGGCCGACGAGACGATCCTCCTTTGTCCTTAGTTCTCTGGGTCCCTGGCAGCTTCGTGTGGACCCGTCGTCTAGCACCCTGGTCAGGAGACAAGGTACATTGGAAGGTTGATGAGCGTAGCCGAGGAGCCTAGCTGATGAGCCCACCTGCAGCCCGTTTGGACTGCACTTGACGGTGCTGCAAGGGGCTTCTACCAGCATCAGGGACGGTACTGTCACTGCAAGGACATTCTCTATAAGCCAACCAGCCAGTTTGGAGATACATGAGTGGGGGCATAGGGGTGGAGGAGAGAAACGGGCTGCTGTGTTGACGAGAGACGGACTCCTTAATGGTGGTGTTGAGAATGGCGAGAGGGTTGTTTCTCGGCGGCAATTCTGGCGTGAACGGAAACAAATACATGACAAAGCGGACTAACGAACTCGGAGGTTGGATATTTAAAACCCTCCATAATTGACTCTGGGTCTGCGGACGGTCGTGACTTCCATAAGGCGAGGCAAGGGAGGAGCGGGAGGGCTTGTTCTCCAACACCACCTACGTAACACGTACCTAAAGAATGGGGAAGGAGGAGTGAGTTCGCACGGATCTCTACTGCCTTGCCCGCCCTAGGTAACACGAGCAATTGCGTGGTGAGCCGAACTTCAACAAAGCATCCTCAGGCTCATGGAGAGAGATACTGCTTTCACCGACCTGCCATGTTTACAACGTAGTACTACACAGGGCATGGCTGGTAACGAGGTCCATTTACTACGTAATTACCTGTGAGTGATGGATTTCGACCGTTACCAAGGTCAGCGGACGACGCGACGAGCGACTACGCCGCTTAAAGGCAAGGTACGTGGACTATAGGGCTCCTGGCAAGCCTTTGGATTTGGGGATTGGAGATTAGGGACATTGCCTAGGGGCCTGTCTTTGAATTTCCGACAGACTGACTCTCCTCATAGTAGCCCGGTGGGGCGGGACCCGGTGCGACGATGGCACGTCACGGCGGACGAGCCTTTTGCGATATCGCGGACCGTTTACTGAACCAACGCCAGCACGGCAGTACCTGCGGATACAACTTCATGAGCACAACTGCTAGTTAGCAGTCACCGGTGTCGGAAGAGACAGTACATAAGATGCAGCAAACCTTACAGCTGAGTAGTAGAAGAGGGTCCATATCAAGATGGTTCGTTTCGGGCCAGGAGGTGCTGGTTGGTTGGTGTTTGGCGGTTGGTTAGTCTGTCCAAACCAAGCCTCAGCCGTCGCGCATGGAGCCGGGACAACTCCACAGTTTGAACGAAAGGCCAGCCACGGTTTGGTCCCTCCGTAGTACTGTACGGATCAGAACGGTGCACTGCGGTTGAGGCGATCCCAGTTGCGTCCACAGTTCGCTTCAATTCGGTATTCTCCATGGAAGGAAGTGCATAGCCCACGCTCCCGTGCCACTGGGTGCTGTGTCTTCAAAGCAGCGTTACCTATGAGTACCTTCTTACCAGTACGTTTCGTGCTTGCTACGCATTTGGACGATCCCTACTACCTAACAGAAACCGGATGAGCCGCAAAGGGAGGATGAGCGCCTCCAACAAATAAGACTGGGACCGAACCTAGCTTATCAGAATGTCTTGCCCCAAAGCGTCCATTGCTCGTCCTGACCCAATGTGACCAGCACCACAGCGGATGGCAGAATCGGCTCAGCAACCATGAGCGTGCCTCTCGCCAGGCTGCCGTTTCGCTCCACATCGCTCTTATCCTCGTCGAACGGCCAAGATCATCTGCTTCTCTGGCCCCTGGCTGTCTTTGTTGGCTACCCCGGCCTAGCTGCCAGTAGGGGATGGCACTATCCCCCAGAAGGATATTGAATCGATGCATCAATTGGATGAGATGCCCCACCCGTCAGAAAAGTTACTCTGCAACCGGCCATGACCCGTCGCCCATGGTGCTTGGAGCAATAAGGATACTAGTTACGGGGCAGTTGCTTCGTACGAATACAGCGCTGTGTGAAACCAGCACATAGGTGCTTTGTTTGTACACCCGTACTCTGCAAAGGTCAAGTATCCTAGCGGGCGTCCTGAGATGTACTTTGTGCGTACATACAGCCGCGGCATTAGCTGGGGGTCGCCTCGTTAATGCTTTTCCAGGGACATCCATCAGCCAAGCGGATGGCACCATTTCTCCACCGTGGGCCTCCTTTAAAGTGCCTCCGAGGGGAACATTAATGGTATCCCGGACTTGGCCGTGACGCGGGCAGTTTGTCGCGGGTTTTACTGGCCACTCTTGTGAGAGCTGGTGGTCCCGTTGCGCAGGCCTTTGCGAGGGCGATCCCCCTCCTGCTCTTCCATGGTTGTCTGGCACTCATTCGTACAAAGAGCTGCCCGTCCAGCCTCTCAGCCTTCCACCCGCTCGCCCGTGATTGAACTGACAAGGTAGTACTGTGAAGGGGATGATACTGCGATCAGTTGCAGGCTCAGTGACAGCCTGTGGCGTGCGAGCACTGTACTGTACACTGTACCTCAGAGGTTCCACTGTTCCAGCACCAAGGCACGGAGCGTCCAGTGGCGGCGTCCATGGAGCTGCTGGATTGGCCGCGAGGTATCATCATCTCAGCGTCAACGGACAAAGGCGCCGCGAGCTCAGGGCTGCGCTGGAGAGCTACGCACTGTGTACACATCCGGCTCGATGGGGCCAAGTACTTCGAAACCCCGGACGAGTGGGTGGACGGTACCTGAGGCTACAGGGCTTGCAGCGTCTGGGAGCGTCCAAGGCTGGCCTGGCAGGCCCTACCACTGGTCGATGGTCACTCGTAGGCCGCAGCAAGCTCACAGTAACGTGCTGTACGCAGTAGGTCCCTTGAGGATCCGCTCTGGCTGGGCTGGCTGGTCCAGGGTCCCGGACAGCATTGCGGGTTGCTCTGGGGCGATTGTCGTCGTCTGCATCCACTTTGGAGGAACCGGGGATACTTAGCCTTGGCTGCCAGGAAAAGTAGCTCCCAGGTTCCAGCCCGGATGCATGATCTAGTGCCTGGGCCGCCTGCTCCAGTAGCTGCCCGCCGTGCACAGTGGTCAGTCCAGCGCTGTCGGCCGCTAATTGTAGGTGGTTTTCCACCTGAACCTCGCCTCACCCACTCTCCTGGGCGGGTACCTAGCCGTACCGAGTGCAGCACAGTCCCCCGGGGGCAACCTCGAGCCTTTTCAGTTGTTGCTCCCCGGCCTACTGACGCTCTTCCCACGCCCTAGGTTTCCCCCTAATTTCACGTTTCCGTCCACTCACACACCCCCCTCATCCCCCCAATCATCAATCGTCCTGTTGCGGAATCCCCAATTCCCCGGCCATCCAGCCATTTGTTGCGGCCATCTTGACTCTCTTCCTGCTGCTGCTTCTCCTCCTCTTCCTCCTCTCTCTCTCCTCCCTCACTTTACCCTCTCACTATCCCTTCGCCCACCGCGCTCCTCGCCTTGGTTTCAAACGCTCCCCATTCATTATTTGGAGGTTCATTTGGGCACGCAGGCACTCCGCCGTCAACCCACTCGTCCGTCTATCCGCTCTCGAGCATCACGCATCTGCATCCGCTTTGGCATCGTCAATTGGCCCACGAGGTAAGTCAATCCCCGTTTCCTCCTGGCCTTGCGTGGCCTTCCCTGTCTCCCAATCTCGCTCTGCCCGCTCCCGGCGCACGCACAACGCGCTGCTTTGTTCCTCGAGGCTGCTCGGTCGCTGTCCCATTCATCGGGTTTACCTCCCGCCCGCTCGCTCGGCCCTTGCCCATTACACCCCTCCCCCCGGCCGCTACCTGGGTTACTCACTCCCCCTGGTCCAGGGGAGGCGCGAGAGATTCCGCCCTGGGCTGGGCCTTCGTTGGCACGACTCGTGTGTCGTGCTCCAAATTGCAGCCTCCTCCCCCCCAGCCGCGGCGCTACTCCCAAAGCTGCCTGTCCATCCTCCATCTCCTTTTCTCTTCACTCCACCTCACCTTACCTTCGTCTTTGTCTCGTCGCACCCTCATCTCTCTTAACCTTCACTCCTTCATCCATCGACCTCTCCCACCTTCCTTCACGACCGCCAACATCACCACTATTGGGTACTGACATTCGCTTGTCGGCCTCTAGACCTCTGCGACCCCGACGTCCATCCGCACAGCGCGTCGCTGCCGATTCATCCCAGACTTCATCAAATCACTTGAGTAGCGTCGAGGCGACAGCCACCAAACCGTCACCATGGGTTGCGGAATGAGCACGGAGGAGAAGGAGGGCAAGGCCCGGAACGAAGAGATTGAGAACCAGCTCAAGCGGGACAAGATGATGCAGCGGAACGAGATCAAGATGCTGCTTCTTGGTATGTGCCTACGTCCCTAAGCTGCCTGTTGACTCCTCCTGGGTCGCGACAGATTTGGCATCGCCTTCGATTCTCTCTAACCTATATGACTAGGCGCCGGTGAATCTGGAAAGTCGACCATCCTCAAGCAGATGAAGCTCATCCACGAGGGTGGCTACTCCCGCGACGAGCGAGAATCCTTCAAGGAGATCATCTTCAGCAACACCGTTCAGTCCATGCGCGTCATTCTCGAGGCCATGGAGTCACTTGAGCTTCCTCTCGAGGACCAGCGCATGGAGTATCACGTGCAGACCATCTTCATGCAACCCGCTCAGATCGAGGGTGACGTTCTGCCCCCAGAGGTTGGCAGCGCCATCGAGGCGCTGTGGAAGGACCGCGGTGTCCAGGACTGCTTCAAGCGATCTCGCGAGTACCAGCTCAACGATTCAGCTAGATAGTGCGTGTTCCTCGTCTACGAATGTGCCCTTTACCACACTAACACTCTGGCAGCTATTTCGATAACATTGCTCGCATTGCGGCCCCCGACTACATGCCAAATGATCAGGATGTGCTCCGATCGCGTGTCAAGACGACCGGTATCACCGAGACCACTTTCATCATCGGGGACCTCACCTACCGCATGTTTGACGTCGGTGGCCAAAGATCCGAGCGAAAGAAGTGGATCCACTGCTTCGAGAATGTCACAACCATTCTCTTCCTCGTCGCCATCTCCGAATACGATCAGCTCCTGTTCGAAGATGAGACCGTCAACCGAATGCAGGAGGCGTTGACCCTCTTCGATTCCATCTGCAACTCCAGGTGGTTCATCAAGACGTCAATCATTCTTTTCCTCAACAAGATTGATCGGTTTAAGGAGAAGCTACCCGTCAGCCCCATGAAGAACTACTTCCCCGACTATGAGGGCGGTGACGACTACGCCGCTGCCTGCGACTATATCCTGAACCGATTCGTGAGCCTGAACCAGCACGAGACCAAGCAGATCTACACTCATTTCACTTGCGCAACCGATACCACCCAGATCCGCTTCGTCATGGCGGCAGTCAATGGTATGTTCCCGTTTAATCCTGGCACAACCGACAGCACTTGCTAATCTACTTCAAGACATCATCATCCAGGAGAATCTCCGCCTCTGCGGTCTGATCTAAATGATTTTCCCTCTACCGAAACACGAATACCCTCGAACTTAATAACGACACCGCTTAGATGGGCCACGGGGACATGGCTCACGATTTTTTATTGTACTCGTCCTACCAACGGGCCGGAGGCTTGTGGCGTACGCGCGCACGATTTCCCTTCCCACGTGTCCGTTATTTCGCCTCATTCGCCGCCCCAGATTTAGTGCTTTTTTGCTGAGCCCCGGGTTGACCTTGGTTTTCTTTCTTTGTAAGGACTTCGCGGAATGGGAGTTGCCTGTATCACAAAACGTCATTTGGAAGAAAGATCAGAAGAAGGCCGAGCCCAGAGGACGGCCGCGATGGCCCGTGGCTGGATGAATTTGAAGGAGAGAAGGAGTAGGCCGGATCGGAGTGAAGAAGATGACGAGGCACTGTTGCATCTGAAGTATGGGCGACGGAGGATGGTGGCCATCTATTTTTTGTTTAATTACGAAACTCTTTTCCTACCATTTTGCCACATCTGCTTGCGATCGGTGTTTGTTTCAATGCTGCTTTTATCATCTCGCGTCACTGTTTTCGTTTGAATATCACTCAAGGTCTTATGCTCGCCTTTTTTCTTCTTTTTTCTTCGACTCTTGTTTACTTTTTCTGCTGAAGCAAGGAGGGGCGGGGGGACGACACGAGAGACTATGCATGGTGTGTGGCCAGGACCGGAGAAAGTAGCCCTTGGTGTTTGTTCTTTTTTCAGCCCCTTGTGCTATGCCTTTCCTTTTAGTGCATAGTTGAGGCCATTTAGCAAGCAAGGCAAAAGGGAAAGCGAACAACGCTTGTCTTGATTCAATAATTGGTTTCTGCCATCCCCTGTCTAGAAGAATGTGTGAGGATGGGTGACGTATCCCGAGTCAGGATGTGTGCTTTTGAGAGGGGAAGTTGGTAGAGACGATGCCGAAATATGCATGGTGTCCACGAGCAATGCAGCCGTCAAAAACATAGATGCTCGATGTGTCCCTGCAGGCTGGTTGAATGGCTGATGTTAATGCATGCGTACGGACGAGCAGTGGCGTCTCGGGGAGTAGCATAGCGAGCAGCATTATTAAAAGACTTGGTTTTGGTATCAGATTCATCACAGTTTGCCGCAAGAGCATCCACCCGCAGCCTCCCGATGCGCAACACTCACAGTCGTGTTCCCTCTCAAGGTACCCAACCGCGTTCATCCGCATTATAATACAGTGATATATGCATTTACATACAGTTGTACATGGCAAGCCTGCCTCGACGGTGGGTCAAGATCCAAGTGAAACTTTCTGGTTCCAAAAGCAGCGGGCGTCCTGGACAAGAACGGGCTCCGAGTGTTCAAAATGGTTGCAGGCCAATACATGATGTCGACCCCTGCCCCGGCCAGCGTCGCTCATACCCATACTCCAAGATCAGTACGGATGTTCGACGGGCACTTGCACTGTCGATGCGAAGCAGCTTCGGATCTAGGATAGAGAACCCCGTTGATTGAATGACATTTTGCTTATTCGAGCCAAGTCGCTGGACTGAGCCACTGCAGTTAGGTTAGCAAACATTGGTAGAGTCAAACGGAAGGTAAGGCTTCTTACCTCAAGCAAGTGGCTCGCTCATATATCATGCTTTGTATGTCATGTTTGTTGTGGGCCGTCGTATGGACACTTGTCAAGCTGAGGTGGTATAATAGTACAGAAGATACAAATAGTTGATGGTCTAAACGCTGAAGATGATCAAGACAAGGAGCTCGACCGCGGCAGGCAAGTCTCACGCAGTCCTTTGAAGGAACGATGGGGAAGGGCCCGGTCCTCGGCGCGGAGCTGCTGGTCGGCCATGCCTTCGGGTGTACGAAGAAACTCCTCGTACTCGGCGATTCTCATGCCGAGTTCCTTGGCTGCGGCTTCGATCCTTATGTGATGTCTCTCTCCTGGGGGTACATTAATGACATCGTTCAGGGCCGACGCAATCAGACGTCTAGTCGGCTCTGTACTGCCCCAGTTTTGTAGTTCGGATCGGAGCGAGGAGAAGGACGCGCTGGCAGGGGAAAGATGCTCAAAGGACGTCGTCGTTGATGTCGTCGTCGTCTGAGGTATCGACGACGCAGGCTGGGACGCCGACGACGCAGGCTGGGACATGGACGACGTAAGCTGGGACATGGACGGTGTAGGCTGGGACCTCGACAGCGTGGGCTGTAGCATCAGCGGGAGAGGTACCGGGGTTTGCTGATAGGCTTTCACGGCGGAGGGCGTATCACCCGATGCAGAGGGGCCATACTGGGCCTGTGGCGGGGGATGATTGTTCTCTGCTCGGGGTTAGAAATTGGTTGTGGGTGATGAGTACAAACTTCAAGAGTGAATCATAGACGCGAAGACCACAAGACGCGACTGGACTCGCGTGTAGGCACAGCCAGATGGAAAAGAAAAGGACGAAAGATACAGAAGAAAAAAAAGAAAAAAAGGCGAACTGACCATGAAACGTGCATCTCGCCCCACTGGCATTGAACCAGCAGTTGGTACAGCTGCCGCACATTTGGCCTTCGTAGACGACGCATTCTTTCCACGGGCCGTGACCCTTGTGGCAGTTCTTGCACGAGCGCTCCACCTGTCTGCCAGTGATGTGGGCGAGCATCGCTTCGACATTGCTGCGTCGTTCCAGGTTGAGTCTCTGCTCGCTGCGGCGCTGGATGGGATCGCGCAGGGCCGTCTCGCTCGCCAGCTTCCTGCACAGGGAGCTGTCGATCTTGATCGAGTCGCCGTACATGTCGAGGGCGACGTCGGCGGCCGTGAGGCGAGCGCTGTCGAGGTCCGTCATGAAACTGTCCATCGGGTCGTCCATGGCCATGGAGAAGCCGGTGCCGTCGGCGCCGGCGAGGGCGTGTTGGAGCGACTGCAGGCCCTCTGTGATGCCGTCCGTGTTGGACAATGCTTGGAGTCTGGCGTGCATGTTGTTGTTGTTGTTGTTGTTGTTGTCTTCTTCTTCTTCTTCATCTCCTCCGCTGTAGTCTTCGCCGCCCGGGGGGGCCACTAAACCATTGAGGCCATGCACCACGCCAGCGGGGATGTGAAAGTCGGCGGGAACATGAGACACCATGGCGTGCTGGCCGCCCGGGTTCCCGAGACCGTGCACGTCAGTCACGGCATTGGACGCGGCGGCGTGTTGGGCGAACTGTTGAAGCTGCTCCTGCGCGACACCGGACAGCGAGGAAGCGCGGCCAGCATTCCCCCGTGCACCATTGCTGTACATGCTGGTGGCGGCGGGTTTGGTCACTTTGGAGCCACGCGCCCAGACAGGCATGGCAATCGCCGCTGTGGGACGTTAAATAGTGCAAAATCCTCCGCAGTAATAAGACACGGGGGGCACTTCTCGGCGTCGCGAGGCCGTGCCGGGACGGTTTCGTCGGGGGCCGGACGGGACGGTGGGGTGTGGCGTTGACTGCGGACGGGGATGCTTAGCAACTGGGAGCAGCTGCAGCGGCGCGGACGAGGTGAGGGAGGTGTGGAGTTCGGATGTACAATTGTTAAGCTTGTCAATGCTGAGAGGTGAGGGTGCGAGGTGCTGCAGGGACTGGGGTTAACAAGAGGATTCCGGCGGCGGGGCAACTGCACAGTGCATTTGGGTATTTACTTTCTCGTACTCGCACTGTATTAACAACAACACAATTCCGTCTTTTCCCAACACTGCTTCTCCCCAACTCTCACTCCCTCTTTTCTAATTGCCTGAAATAAAGTCGACGATATCATTCCGACAGTGTCAAAGTATAACTAAATCTAGTCGACATACATCCATCCGCGTCCCCCTCCTCCGTCACTTCGTAGCTTGTTCCCATATCCCCTCTCCTCGTCCCTCGGTGATTTCCTTCCATTGCATGGCAAACTCTCGCAAGCCACCCGTGCCCGCCATACTTGCATCGACGACCTCCTTGGGCAGCTTGTGCGCCGAGTATAAAGGGCTGCTAAAATTGTAGGCTGCTGGGTCGTCCTTTTCGATTATCCGAAACTCGGGTCCCAGTTCAGGTCGATACTCGACATCATCTTCATCCTCTCCCTCTGTCGTCGTGTCATCGCCGCTAATCTCCTCTGTCGGCTCGTTGCTCGCAGACCCATAGAGTGGCCTGCTGACCTCCATCTCCAGCAACTCCTGCCAAGTAAATAGCAGGCCATCCGTCCGAGGCGCCCAGGGGTTAATATCGATGAGTCTCACTTTGCCCAGGCCGTCGGTTTCGAACGAGCTTTCTGGAACGTAGACGTCGAATGCGAAACTGGCATCAGGGAAGGTGAATCTCAGTTTTTCTCTAAAGAAGGTCTTGATTTTCTTCCACAATTGAGGTCGAATTCCCTCCAAGAATGCATAGTGGTTGAGGTCCCGCTGTGTGATACCGATGAGTGTTCGGTGCTTGACAAAGCAGCGGAATTCCAATGCGACGTGTGGCGAAAAGAATGGTCGCAGAACTAGAACAGGGGCGAATGGCCGCGACGATGGTGGAGCGGTACAATCGTCAAAGGCATGGTCGAGGTCGTGGGATACGAAAGAGGACGACTTGAGGAGGAGGTAGATGTCGTTTGGAGAGGTACACTTGAGGGTGTTCTGGTGCGGCGAAATCCATTTAGCATCTTTGGGCGACGACCAGTTCAGCTTTGGTGCAACAGCGCCACCGAGCTCAGCGATCTTGTCTTTGATCAGCTGGTGCGTCTCGGGGAATCTCAAGTTTGGTGGTAGCCGTTCGGGTTCATCTTCTTCGTCATCTGAAGATTCCGGGTCTCTGGCAGGGGGCTTGGTAGATGTGGTCCCTGTTGAATGCCACTCTTCCTCCGGCTCGTCCCTGTTGTCGTCGTCGTCGGCCAAGACAATGCCGTCCTCGCGGAGATATTCGACAAAGGACTTGGGTAAAGGAACGATCCGCGACTTAAGGCAAGAGCTTCGATACTTGGGGAACCAGGAATCGTATGAGCAGTTCTGAATGTGATCTTTTGTGACGGGCGGAAAGATGACTACCGTTTCCTCGCCCACCGGAGCATCTGGGAAGTGAGGCATTGTTGTGTGTTGCAGAACGTGGATGTAAAAGAAAAATATATGCCAAAACGAAAGAGTCCGGTATATTTGGGGGAAGATTGAGGGTCGATTAGTATGGGGCAGTAAAGACGAGATCAACCAACTCTAGGAGTGAGGAACAGCTTGCTTTGAGTCACACTTGATTAAACATCTTTAGAAATCTTCCCTCCCCATCCATCAGTGACGGTCTACCCCACCATCCGTTCCCGATTCTGCCGCCACTATCGCTCTATCAGCGCCTCACCGCCTGACAAGGGTCCTGCGTCACTGGCCCCACCTCGCCATGGAGCCAAACCTCATCCTCCAAAGACACGACTTTACTTCCCCAGTTCCTCAGAAGAAAAGACGCCGTCTACAAAATCCGCCAATCCAAGTGTATCTACTAGATCTCCCTTCACCATGTCCGACAACGTCGGCCTTACCACACCCCGCGGTAGCGGTACGTCTGGCTATGTCCAGCGCAACCTTGCCGCCATGAGGCCCCGCGACTTCGGCGCGCCGTACCCAAAGGATCTAGACAGCTTGCGACACAAGCAGCGCCAGCCCGACAAGGGCATTCTTGAACACGATCGCAAGCGAGAGATTGAGGTCAAGGTGTTTGACTTGAGGGATAAACTTGAAGAGGAGGAGTACGTGAGCCAACCTTCAAGCTACGAACCTGTCATGCTAATTGAGTCCAGAGTTGACGAAGACGAGATTGAGCGACAATGCGACGAACTCCGACAGAAGCTGATCGCCGATATGAACTCAGGCCGAAAAGGCTCGGGCCCCCGGAGGTCTTTCAAAGAGCACCAGGTCCACGAGATGGCCGATGCCAAGATCAAGGAGAGCGAACGTCTACGAAAAGCCTTGAAGATTAGCGCCAACTACGAAGAGGGCAGCCACTGGAAGCGACAGGAGGAGAGGCTGCGCAGTGGCTTAGAGAAGGATGAGGGGGGAGAGAAGAATGATTAGGCGCACCGCTTGATCACACAATCCAGGCATGTCGACATCCCCAAACGAACCAAGGGGTCACGACGATCAGGGTCTGGCAAAAGCATCGACTCGTGGCGCATCCTAACTAAAATTCTCAATGAGATCCAGAAAGGTCTCCTTCGTGGCCACTTAACCGCAACGATCCGTCATCTCTCCTCGCCCTGTCGGTGGACCTTTTCAACGTCGTCCAGCCGAATATCCCATCTAGTACTTATGGATAGTCTTCAGCCCATGAGAGAAGAACCCGTCTTTGGATTTGCGGAGTTCAAGGGCTGATACTGTGGCTTCAAGGATTCGAGCATCTTATTTTGATCCGCAGTACACCTAGGAAACGACTATACCGGCTAGGGTGAGTAGCCGACGATTGAGAAGGACAACTCACATCAACAACGACGCGCCTTGTGAGAACCCGGTTGAATCAGCGCTTGGTCGAACATCTAATTCGGCCCATATAGGCCAGCCGGGTCGTGATGGAACTGTGACAAAACTTAACCTGACCAGAATTTTATAGTCAGCAGTACAGGGTAGGAATCTGACACAGTGATTTTATCGTCATAACACGTTTGTCAATTAATAGGACATGATCACATTTCATCATTCGTCTCGCCTCGTTCATTCTCATTGGAGTTATTCTCTACAACTCTTTGCGTGACTATCGTGCTCGACACTATGCGTTGAACTCTGACAGAATGCTGTTCTTCTTACCCGATAAAAGGCATTCAAAGTATGGAAAGTGAATACCGGCAACATACCCCATCTATGCAGATTGTCTTAATCAAATAGCATCTGTATGTAGACATCATTTAGAGTAGTACACGACTTTATCACTACGTAATGTCGCAGCTCATGGTTCAGTTTTGGTTCTCCCATGTTCGTTGGCCAATGAACCCAGAGGGTACGCGATGTGGCGTAAAATGAGCTTCAGCCACAAATGTCCCGCCGCCAAGAGCTTGGCTCGCACACGTCACTGAGACCATCATCTTTGAGTGTCTTCAACGAATTCCACCAATACACCATGGCGCGATTATCGCAAGCACCAGGCGTATCACTGAACCGAAGTGCCATAGATGTGTCCTCGTCTGAACTGAGCCATCTGCTTCTGCGCCTGCAGCAGACCGTGCTACACGCCGATGTAGAGCGCGAACGAAGGCTCAGGACAAGCGAGTTTGAGAGGGCTCGAGTAGCAGCCGTGAGTTCCGTTCTACAACGCAACGCATGCGAGTAGAAGTTATTGACAACCTTGCGCTGCAGAACCTGGAGTATGCGCGCTCATCGCTCACGAAACTGGAACACGATGCCCTCGGGATCAAGGCTCCGGGCCGGAGGTCAGAGGTACAAGGGGACCTGAACCGGAAGAGGGAACTGCTCGAATTGCTGCTGGATCGGCTGGAAGACCTACGAGAGGTACATACCAAGTGAACGCACGATGGAAGGGACGTGCTAACAAGCATTGCAGATGGCGTTTGACGATGACGACGACGACGCCAGTTCCGACGGGGAAGATATCCTCTCAGAAATAATACCCACGCCGAGCGACAGCATGGCCGACTCGATATCCACAGACATGCGAACAGAAAGCTCCAATCAGAGTGACTCAGCCGAACCAGAGCCGCCAGAGATAGCACACGAGACAGTCCCCGACCCGGAACTGGCAACACAAGCAGCGCCAGCACTAGAACCGACACCACCTCCAGAAGCGATCCCCGAGCTTCCGACCCAACAAGATCCAACCCAAACGACCCAAACACTCCGTCCCCGCGGGAGCATAGCGCCGCCGGCACCCGCAGCCCACACCACCGCCCGCGCAGCCCTCTTCTCCAACCGTAGCCAACCGGCCGCCCCGCAGACTTCGACGGCCACGGCAGAGGCCATCTTAGACCGCCAGCGGGCCGAGCAGGACGCGTTGTCCGACTCGATCCTCAAGATGGCGGGCGCCCTCAAGGAGAGCTCGCAGCGCTTTTCGAACACGCTCGAGGCCGACAAGGATGTCCTGAGCCGCGCGGGCGACGGCATGGAGAAGACGGAGCTGGGCATGGAGGCGGCCAAGGGGCGGATGGGCACGCTGAGGAAGATGACGGAAGGGAAGGGCTGGTGGGGAAGGATGATATTGTACGCTTGGGTATACGGACTCATGCTTGTGCTGGTGCTGTTGGTGTTTGTGATGCCCAAGTTGAGGTTCTGAGAATGACACAGGAGGAACCATCTTCGCACTGGGACGGGGGACCGCCCCTCAAATGATACACATGGGATGTACGGAATAGCGATGGGATTGTTTTAATACGGGGCCACGGAAATTGAGCAAACAAGATATCTTCCTCAGCAACTACTTCCCAGTTTGCTTGCTAATACCCCTTTCTTTCTGCCTGACTAAACCATCTTGACTATTACGCCATGATGTCCTCGGCAAGGATTCCTGCTTCGCCTAATGATAACCCAATGGCGACGAGAACCCGCTTGATAATATACCAGCGCATGTTAGATGTTTAAGAGAGAACAATGCAGGGAGCTTACCAGCCTCTACAATGACCCTCAACCTCTCTCAACGTCTAAACAATTACTCCCATTGCGCAAATATCTCTAGTTGCAAGACAGATTTCATACCCAGCGACGCAGACCTCAGGATGTAGCGTTCTGGGAATGCTCTGTGTCTGAGACGATCTCACTCCCTGGTTGCGAGTCTTTGCTGTATTCGGTGATGCGGGGGGACGGGCAGGATTCATCTGGCGAGGATACCCGAGAGACAGAGGAGGAAGGTGTATGAGCAGAGCTGTTCTCGAAATCAACCACCGAAATTTCCTGGGAGCTTGATGTAGATTGCTCTTCAGGAACATGGCATTCATCATCGGCTTCCGATGTTGGCTTGCAGTCTTCCATCTCTGCGTCGCGAGACGCGTCGTTTTCCTTGTCAGAGATGAAAGCCAAGGGAGTACCGTCTCCAGAGTTCTCACTGGTTCGCGTAACCTCTTCTACAGGAGGCCATGGAAGCCCGCGAAGCTCGGCGTTGACCTGACGGCAGTAGTCGTAATCAAAGCGAAGACGCCGCCCGACCGGCTTCCCCCCTGTCTAGCCACAATATCAACAACCCGTCGACAGTAGTACACAAACAAAGAGAGAAACTCACCGGCGGAGAATACTGAAAGAATGAGCTCGCCATCGTGTTCGTCTTGATGACACGGTCCTCCCAGTCGATGCCCGTCTTGATCCGGAAGAACTCCATGAAGAGGTCCATCTCGGCGCGCCACTTTCCAGAGCAAGGGCTAGGCCGGTGGTAGCTGGGCTGGCCGTTTCCTCTCTTCTTTAGAAACTTGGCTGTGAACCAGTAGAGATGTGGCTTTGCGTCGGATTCCCACAACTAAAGACCTTTTTGTCAGTGGAAAACCCAAGCATGTCCATGGGGTCAACTTGCAGAAAGTGTGTACCTCTGCCCGAATTCTCCAGCGACTTCGTCGTCACGAGTGAGGTCGATTTGGTAAGGGAAGAATTCTCTATCGATGTAGATGTGGAAGAAGTCTTATGTTGGAGTCGAAACTGTCAGCGTCTTTTCCCATCATGTCATTTTCGCCAACACAATAGCGGATGCGGAGCAACTTACTGGTGTTGACAAACTTTTCGCCATCCTTCTTTCCCTTTTCGATTCTCGCTTCTTCTCTTCGAAGGGCATTCTGCTTCGCAAGGATGTTCCGCATGGAATAATCTCGCTCAGGTTGTCTCTTCTCCTGGACCGTCGAGAACTCAAACCAGTCATAGTGGACAATATGGAGGCCCTTGCCGCGTTTTAGAGCTTGTTTGACTGTACAGCCGTTAGGTCCATGTGATAACGAGTGAACAGGAGCTAGGATTAAGTGAATATACCTCGAGGAACTTTCTTGTTGAACTGCTCTCTCGTGCACAAGAGATGGGTGACGTCCTCATCGAAATCCTCTGTAAAGTGTCCCTTACGAATCTGTGACCAGCGCTTGAGGTTGTCCACTGTCAGTTGGCCAGGCAGAACACCGGCAGAAGCGATTACGCGATTCTTGAAGATTTGGCGAGGCATTGTAATGATTTCTTTGCTCTTGAGGAGGATTGCTGGAGAGACGAAGAAGGTAGGTATTGATAAATTAGGACGAAGTAACGGGGCAGAAAAGCGAGGGAAAGGGAAAGATGGGTAATGATTAAGGCTTGAGGACTCATATATGAAAGATTTAAATGTAGCGAAGAGACCCTAAGGGATGACACGGTCAAGGGGGAATTGTGAGTTGACATGGAGAAGAGGTGGAGTGGAATCCCAGGCTCGATAGAGAAGCAGCATGATAGAGAGACAACCCCGACCGGAGTCAAACTGAAAGACCACAAAGTCGAAAGAGAAGTATTCAAAAGAAAAATGGAGCGTGCTCACACAAACGAAACAACTCATGATCATAGAATTAACATCGTTAACAGTATTTCTTACTGGTCAACAAAGATAACTTTTATTTTGATGTCTATCGAATAGCTTTCGCCGCCTTCACAAAAGCCTCAATCTTGGTGAGGCTTTGCTTTCCATCCTCCTCGACGCCGCTGCTGACATCGACTCCAACCACCCGCTCACTCAACGGGCCCAGGGCCCTGACAGCCTCGGCGACATTGTCCGGGTTCAAGCCTCCAGCCAGGAAGACCCTGAGCTCGGGATCCTCCTCAAGAACGGCCTTGATCTTGGAAACATCCAGAAGCTTTCCGGAACCAGAGCCCGAGTCGAGGAGGGGAATGGTGTGGTAGCCACGGCGACCTACACCGACCTGTCCCGGCTTGAAACACCGGATTACGGGCACCGGGATGAGACTCGCCCACTCGATAGGCTCTTCGCCATGGAGCTGCACCAAGTCCAGGTGGTACTGCTTTTGCTTGTCCAGGACGTCGTTGAGGGGTTGGTTCTGGAAGATACCAACGAGTTGGGTTCGGGTGCTGTGAAGCCTCGCAGGAGCCTCTGCGAAGAAGTCGGTAGCCTTCGCTACGACAACGGGTGTTTCAGTCTCGGATTTTAGAAGAGCAGAATTTGAGTGTACCGTTTCCGAGATCGAAAGAGCTGTCTCATGAGATATGCAACGCTTCGCGCCAGGGACGAGGCAGATGCCCACAAAGTTGGCACCTGACTCGACAGCCTTCTTCGCGGCCTCAGCACTTCGAGTACCACAGATCTTGGCTAATAGAGGAGGGGAAGTCTTCTTCTCGGCTGGGGGGTTAGATCCTGAGCATAGTTGAGAGATGAAGACGCTGGCATCAGGGGCCCTCATGATTGCCTCGCCGACAAGAATGGCGTTGATACCGTCGTTCTTGCACATGACAACATCTTCATGGCTGTTGATGCCGCTGAGAGCACATATAATGGTGCCGTCAGATACCATGCTTCGTAGTCTGCTTGTGGTGTTGAGATCGACTTCGAAACTCTCGAGGTTCCGGTTATTGACACCAATAACCTTCGAGCCTAGGTTGACCGCAATTGTCATTTCATAAGCGTTCTGGACCTCGACTAAGGGCTCCATTCCCAAGGAAATGGAGTACTTGTATAGTCGTTCGAGTAGCTCAGTCTCAAGCATCTTCACGATGAGGAGAACCGTATCCGCACCCGCCAACCTCGCCTCCAGGATTTGGTACTCATCGAATACAAACTCCTTTCGTAGAATTGCCGGTCGGTTGGGCATGCCGTCCAAGACCTGTCTGACGGCCCTGAGGTCCTCGATGCTCCCCTTGAACCAGTTGGGTTCAGTGAGTACTGATATAACAGTCGCTCCGGCTAAGGCGTACTTCCGAGCCTGAGCGGGGGCACTGATGTCGAGGTTGAAGATGCCCTTGGAGGGCGATGCACGCTTGATTTCGGCCATCAGAGCGACATCAAAGGGGGTTTGTCGCAACCGACTGACGAAAGGAATCTGCGGAGGAGCTCCGTTGAGGTTGTAGGCAACTTGAAGGTCGGACATTCTCTGAGACGGGATCTGCTTCTGAGCCTCCACAGCAGCCCTTCGGTGGTCGTAGATTTGTTGCAAGATGTTGTTCTTCTTGGGCTTGGCAGAGTCAGTCTCAGTCGAGCCGTTGGCCGCAGCCGACTTTTGGATCCGGGCGTTCTCCTCCCAAGTACCACCTTGCATGAGGAGAAAGTTTGTGATCATGGCTCGGCCACCTTCGGTCAAGATGCTCTCGGGATGAAATTGAACGCCCTCCATGGAGTACTTCTTGTGACGAACACCCTGGATGACGCCTGGTGAGCCATCGGGCTTTGCCACCCAAGAGCTGACCTCGAGACAGTCAGGCAAGGTGACTTGAGTCCCTGCAAGTGAATGGTAGCGCGTAACTGGGACACCTTGCTTGAGTCCGGCAAAAACGCCCTTGGCATCATGGGTCAAGGGAGATGTCTTGCCATGGAGCCACTCTCCGGCCGACTTCACTTCCCCACCGTAGACGTCGAAGATACACTGCCTGCAGTAGTGTGAGCAAATCTTATTGACGAAGCAGACTGAGATTGGACCTACAAACCCATGCAAACCCCCAGGATAGGGACTTTGCCGGCGAAGTGGCGGATGACTTCGCGACTCACGCCAGAGTCGGTCTCAGGGTGGCCAGGACCAGGGCTGATGATGATCTGAGTGGGATTCTTCTTGGCCAGCTCCTCCACAGTAATCTTGTCATTCCGGAACACGTGTACAGTGGCACCAGCAAGCACAAGATATTGGTAAATGTTCCAAGTAAAAGAGTCGTAGTTGTCAATGAGAATCAAGTTGGATGCGGATGGGATTGGAGGTGAAGGGTCTGGCTGGTGCGGCGAGTGATCGATAATGCCTGAGGAACCCATGTTGGGCAAAAAGGGCGAGATACCTTGTGAATTATCCTGCGAGTTCGTATGGACTGACAAGCAGAAGGGGAACCCCGTGAGCGTTGTTTGCGTGAATGGTGACTCAGAAATCGCTTGATTCAAAGAAGAGGCGATGGTGCTTTGTCAAGTATGTCCGTGCAGGTACAAAGGTTAGCACTGTGCTTCTGTGCGTGTTGGAGAGCACGTAGCACAGTACAAATCTTTTGCCTGCTCGACCGATGAAGCTCCGACCTTTCCTCCACCATCCGCGCGCACCAATTGGCCGGCTCAACCTCGGACCTCCCGAGCTCTACCAAAAAGTTGACCTCGCCAGCCCGAGCTCATCGCGATCAGGATCAAGCGCGTCAACAAGCACGATTTTTGCATCCCCAACCTTCAGGTCATGCATCGCATGCCACTGCCGCCTTCCTGACGCTCGTTGCAATGGCGCCGGTGGCCGATCGCATCTACTTTCCCTCCCTGGAAGAATGCTTGACCGGGGAGCGGGTGCTTCTGTGAGTTACTGCTGCCGTGCCAAGCGGCCTGCCTCTGCCAGCACCCATGACATGCGACTGACTTCAAGCTAGGTCATGGAAGCTCATCGCAACCGCCCTGTCCGATAGCTCTGGCCAGCGATCCACGAGCTCCGCTGTCATCGACTTTCTCAGCGACGACTATGTCCACGGCCTCCTGAACGACCCAGTGAACGCCTTCGCTGCCCCAGACGACGCCAGCAGAAAAAGCTTCGAGACAAAGACTGCGCCCATCAACGTGCCCTCAGGCCCCGACGGTCGACTCGATATCGAGCCGATTAAGAAGGACGCGGAATGGCTGAGCAAAAACGCAAACATCAACATCGTCGCCGCGTTGCGGGTCGTTGTGGTTGAACACCAGTCTCGCCCTGCCCGCCACCTAACTGGACCGTTGTCATCACAGGATGCTACAAACCTACAGGAGGCGGCCGGCCTCAATAACGGCCAAGGCTCGGGCTTTTTGTCCGACCTCGGAGCGGCGTCTGCCTTGGATGCCGAGGAGATCTGGGCCGAGTTTGAGAAGCAGGAGACCAGACAGCGACGTCTCTTTGACATCTACCTTGCCGAGCGGCGCTATTTCATGATGGCCGCAGACTATGCCAACTCCATCAAGCTTTACGAACGACTACCCACCTTTGCCAAGACCGACCTAGACCTTGCCAACACCTTTCGATTGAAGCTTACCGCTGGAGACGACGCCGAGCCCCTGCTCCCAGCATACCTTCAGGTCCTGACTGACTCCATGAGCTGCATAGAGGCGGGTCTCAGATCAGTGACCGATGAGAAATGGGTAACTGATGAGGTGGAACTAGACTGGCTGAGGACCCTTCTCACCGAGGCTCTCCACGCTTTGTCAGTCGTGTTCCAGGTCGTGGACAGTTTTGGCCACGACTTCGCCCCGTCAAGTTCTGTGAGCCAGTGGTTTGCCCTTATGGAGATGTACAACTTCTTCGATGCGGTTCAACCGGTTAGTGCCATATTTTCGGTGTCCATTCAACTGTGCTGACCTTGGCCTAGATCCACGAATCCATCGCCCCCTTGGTCTTGCCTCTGAAGACCTTGTCAGCAGCCATATCATTGATATTACTGAAACCTGCTCGGTCCTTGACTTACCTCTCTGAGAGAGAAGAGGATCCATCACAAGCTGACGCTTCATACGATACTTACTTGTTATCATCCGATGTTCTCGAGCAAGTCCATAAGAGTATCATCCACGCTGCAGAGTCTGACTGCGAAAGCGCAACTCCTGTTATATTTGCTTGGACTTTGCTACTTCATCGGATGAACGTATCCTACCAGGCTAGATCGGAGAAGAGGGATAACTTGCTGCAACAGAATGCCCGAGAAACTTTTGAGACTGGGAGCGTTGCACGGCCAGTGGCGAGGCGCAATTCTGCGGGTAGTATCTTCTCCATCGAGTCCTCACGATTTGATGGCTTTCTCGAAAATGCGACGGCATCGAAGGATCTTGTCGTCGTGGAACAACTTGCTTCAGCTGTCACAGCTCATGGCCGAGTTTTCGATGTCATTTCTAATATGGCAATGGGGCTGGGGCCCTCGGACGACGGAAGCATGACGCCATTGCTAAGCTCGCGTATTCGCAACGTCTTCCTTGAGCTCCTCAAGGTCTCATATCCTATCGTTGGCTATCAGGCCGAGCCCATAAGCTCCTTGTCGTCGGTCCTTTCGGCTGGTCGGAGCTACTGGGACGTGTCATCTGAAGAGAACCTCACAGAAAAGCAAGATGTTCTCGCATCTATGGTGCACGATGATCATGCTCTAGAATTCTTCTTTCAGCAAGCACTCGACCGATACCCCTACGAATTTCTTCCCTTCATTACCCTTTGCAGGACCTTGGCTAGTGCAACCAGCCTCTATGACAGTGACCGATCCGACATGATTCTCAACCTTCTCAGATCAACACCCTCGTTGACATTCACGCTCCCTGATTACTTCCAGGACTACGAGCTTGTTCAAGAAGACGAAAATACGAATACCTTCTGTCTCCTCCAAGACGTTCCGCTCATTTCCCTCTCACCATCTTGGCGGGGACGGAGGATCGAGGACGATGCATACCGAATATCTGCAGGAACTTGCGGACGCTTCGTCACAGACACAGGCCGTGTCGTTCTCATGGAATACCCTCACTCGACCATTTCGCTTCTTGGTCGACGACTTGAGATCAACCTGATGAAAGAAGGCTACCAGTCTGAACTGGGAATGTTGCAGCTGGATGAAACTGCCGAAGTCATATCTCTGTTCGCAACGCTCATTCGGATGGACTACTTAAAAGCCAAGAGGGAAGGGAACAATGCATCACTAGTACATCCCAACAGTGACATCTTGCTGGAGGCCAAAAAGCACATCGACGTGGGTGGTGGCCGAGACCTTGTCACTGTGGTTTGCGAGACGATGGATTACTACATGCAAGTTGAGCTCACTGCGAGTGAAGAGGACGTTGTAGCGATCCTCAACTCATGCATCCAGTTCTTGGATGCAATCTTGCCCATACATCCCAGCCGTGTGTGGTCCTATCTGGCGCGGTGCGAGCTGCTGAACTCCGAATCAAGGGCAGGCAAGCTCACCAAGATCACCGGGAGCCTTGACTTGGTGTCGGGAAGATATGAGTTCTTGAGCTCTTCTCTTCGACTATTTTCCAACCTAATCGACACGGCAATGACATCTGCCGTGCAACGCAGAGCTGGCAATCAGACAATCGGTCGAAAGAAGTCCGAACCCAATCCTTGGCTAGGAACCGCCGACAAGGTCTTGTCGAGTGTCAGTTTCTCCATTGCCCAGGCCGGCGTGGATATTTTTGAGAACACCTCTACATGGAGATTTGCCTCGGATGCTCACCGCTCGTCTCTCCTCAAAGATGTTGTCCCTATTCTCAATAAGGCGATCCTGTATAGCTACAGCATGGGCGACTGCACCAGTCAAGACAACTTGACCTCTTGTCTTCGGCCTGCCGCGACCTATGTCATTGACTGCTTTATCTCGCCAGCAACTGGTTCTCTGAGGTTCCAGCCATTGTTGACCTCATTCATTACCGCGTTCGCATCGACAGACAGCACGCTGTACCCCAGGCGTGTCCAGACAATCCAGAGTCAGCTGAGTTCGGTTCTTGAATTTTCGACAACTCTCTTGCGGGTTGCCAACTATTTGGATAAGTCCTCGAGCATGATTGAGACTTACCTCTTCAAGAGCTCTACCTTGCTGGCACGACTGTGTGCAGTCTCCGATCACTTCCGCAAGCCCACCATATGGCTGTTGGAGTCCTTGGTGGTGAACGCCGGTAAAGCTAGTGGCGAACCTCCCTCACTACTTGGATACTTGGGACCCCAGGTTTCCAAATCATTCTTGCGGCTCCTCTCGACCTTGGGAAAACCTTTTGAGTTGGCAGAAGATGTTAAGACGACCTGGAGATTCTTCTCGGCAATTTTAAGAAACCGGCAGCAGTGGATGTCAAATTGCCTTCTTACGGGGCAAACGCCGCGAGAAGCAATGAACAAAGACAAGAGACAGGCTGAACTTTCTGCCAACTCGGTCTTCGCAAAAGCTCTGGCAAAGTTGGGGAAGCTGAAAGAAATCGACTCGGGCGAGGCTCTAATGATTCTCGATTTCGTCGCCTCCGCTCAGAATTTCTGGCCATGGACCATTTTCACCCTTCAAAAAGACACGGCTTATCTGGATGGTTTGCGAGCCTACGTTCGTGACCTCAAGTCATCACAAGTCACCCTCAAGACCGATGCAGTTCGCGCAAGCGTCGAGGCTAGGTTGGCTGCCTACATTGCGGAAACCTTTGCGATGCAGCTGTACCACTCACGGCACCTAGGCAATTCAAGCAATTTAGCAAAGAGCCTTGTCAGCGACCTTGATTATTACCTGCGCGATGGCGTGGAGGTTGCAGGGTACAACAAGTCCTTACACAATAACTTTGCTAAAAACTTCTCGAACAAGTACTCGGGGAGCCCGGTGGATGATTTCAAGCGAACACTACTGGAACCTCGCGAACTGGGAAAGAGCTACTATTACAATCTGGAACGTGCCGAAGAGATGCTTCAATTTGATCCAGGATGGAGCGGGCGGAAGGATAACGGATTCAAGATGGAGATGGAACTTGCAAACACGAACCTATCCCTGGTCGACGCCCAAATCGTGAGTCCCTCAATTGATGGTGTTTCTTATCATAACTGACGTTTGCAATAGGCCCTCTTCCACGCATGGGAGTTCCTTCTCGTGGAACTTAGCACGTGTCTTCCAGACGACGACACCGTCGCTAAGCAGATGCTACAGGTCTCTCAACAATGCCTTAACGCTAACCAGGGAATTCCTGGCCCAGAGAGCATTTTCCTGAAGCTCATTGATGCTAGAGCTAATCTGGCGCTGGTATTGGTTCAACGATCTGTCAAGTCTTCTGCTCCGGTTAAGGACATTAACCGACTCCTGGCCACCTTGGTCGGCACCATGAACGGCGTTGAAGAGCCATTTGGGCCAGAATCCATTTCATATTACCGAACCTTGCTGAAGGCGCTCTTCGTCACCCTCCGCGCATACCACACCAAGAGTGACAGAGCAACGCCCGAGTCTCAGGATGGCTTAGAGGGGACGTCCGTTACAGTGGTTCAGACCGTGCTAAACGTTCTTGATCGCGTGGTGGGGAGAGGATTCCGTGCACTGGTTAGCCTGATCCATGACAACGAGGCTACCGTCTCGCCAGAGGATCTGGCACTCTTGACGGCTATCTTGCAAGCGAGCTTGAGTGTTCCCAGCATGGAGCAGTCGCAGGTCCAGGTCCTCAACATCATGGCCGAACACCAGGTTATGCATGCTGCCACCTCACTTTACTCATGGGCGGATAAACTGGCAGATCAAGGAGACCCTATCTACGGCGAGCTTAGCATTCTTTTCTTGCTCGAGCTCTCGACGCTTCCTCTGGTTGCTGAGCAGATGGCGTGTGATGGCATCCTGAGCAACATCTTGTCGGCCAACCTGACCAAGTTCATGCTCAAGTCTAACATCTCGCCCTATTCTGATGCTCCAGTGGCACAACGCTGCTATGGAATCTGGGCCAAGGGACTTTTACCTCTGATGTTGAATCTCCTGTCTGCCCTGGGAGCTACTGTCGCGCCAGAGATTTCGTACGTTCTCAACCAGTTCCCTCATCTGTTAGAGTCGAGTGTGGATCGGTTCGAAGCGCCAGGGGCCAGTCGCACCCAATCGCGATCATCGCCCCATTACCTGACACTATTGGCGATATCGGAAGTGCACTCGCTGGCCTTGTTAACACGGGTCATCGAGGCTCTTCGAGTCAACAACAACCGGGATATCCCGGCGGTGAAATGGGATGCCGCAAGCCTGCTGGAGAACGTGGACTTTTGGCTCTCGACTAAGAAACTGCTAAAGGAACGTCTCATGCCCCTGGGCCAGCGCGAAGTGGATTGGCGAGGAATGAAAGCCAGCACAGATGGGTGTGATAATCTTCTGGAAGAGAAGGCGGCGGCTCAGTTGGATGCTGTTCGCGACGTTCTGAGCGAGGACGCTGAAGTCTGAGGCTGTATGGAACTGAGAATAATGTGTCGAGTTGTAAATTAACTTAAGAACTACAGGCCAAGGGCGTTGGACAACGGGCCGCGAGTGTATCGTGGAAAGAGAACGGTCTTTCTGACGAAGGAAAAGTAGAGAGAAGGGACGGGATAAGCGCGTCATGTCTCATTACCTTAGGATAGTTTTTATGAACGTCATTTTTATTAGGTCTCGCAGCTTATACATAGTTCACTGTCTGCGTGATCGAGCAGTGCCTTAGGGTTGTTCTTGATCGAATCATTTACACGGTGAGATGAGTAGAAGTGGTAATTTTCTAGGAGCATACCGCCGAATCGCCCCCTTCCGATATCCCCATCATAATTGTACAAAAATAGGTTGGTGCTACAAGGCCGTGTCTGCATTGCCTCACCATTCGTGACCACCTCCATTTCTATTGTCGATAAATTTCACCCAAGAATCGCCAACACTGAGGCCTATCCTTTTCCGATTCGTATTCATACACAACTAGACACTTGCAACGCAACAAAAGGTCCCCGGAGTTCGACATGATATGGGCTCGCTTTATTCCGAGATATTTTAACATATCTTACACCGCAAGGACGTTGAAGCGGACAGACCGCTGTCAGCTATGTGCTCTTCCTTTCTTTTGGGCCTTTGTCTGGATTTATTGCTGGTTCTGCATCTGAGCAGTGAGTTGGGCGTTGTGCTCCTGGAAGCGGTCGCTGACTCGCTGTTGAGTGGCCATCCACTTGAGAACACAACGGTTGATGCAGCCGCCCTCGCGCGAGGAGATGGCTTTGGAGGTGAAGTCGTCGACGCAGGAAACGAAGCAGTGCTCAACGAGACCACCGAAAGCCTACGCAGGGTAAATGCGTTAGTCTAGCTCCTCCATCAAAGGGAATATGGTATATCGAGTGCGGCAGTTCGATAAATCAGAAGAGGGTGTAAAGCAGAGAAACATACACCCATAAACTCCTTGACCTGGCGCTTCTGCATGCGCTGCTCCAGCATGCGCTGCTCGTTGGCGGTCAACCTGAGAGCATTGAGGGTTAGTTTTCAAGGTCTTGTCGAGTTGACGGCGGAGCGGAATGGAGCTTACATATCCATTGTGGCGGTTGGGAGGGGGTGAGTTTGTTGGTGAGGGTGGGAGTCGTTGCCGGTGCAGATGGACGCTTTTCGGAGGTTGAAATTTCGGTATGCGACGCGGGTGATAATGTGTCGGTCGGGTCGGCACCTCGGGGTGAGCTGGCTTATCAGCGGGATCGCATTATCGTTTTACCCCGGACTATGTGGTTGGTTAGGTGGGTTTTAGGCGGTACAGCGCTAGGAGCACCTGTCGAAACCACTGAAAGTTGATGACGTCCACTAAAGTCCGTTGTTTAAAATGAGCTTGCCCATGATGGCACTGAGCAAACATCCAGCAACATGCCCACTGGAAGTAGAAGTGCAGGCTACCAAAGTTGCGACTAATGGGGTACTACAAGTCTCCCCTGGTGTCGTTGAAGATGGGTTCCGGCCTCGAGGCCGTGCGGCTCCGTTCGGTGCACTACATTCATGCCTTGTCCTACCTACAGCACTGGCTTGTTGTGCTCCATACATGCGAACCTCCGGCTGGCAGCAACTCCGGGACGAATGGAGTGCCGGGCCCGGTTTACTACACTGACAAACTGACTCCTCATCCATGGAAAATCATGGCCCTTGACGTCGCAAGGAACCAGGGAACAACAATCCCCACGTCCGCACCCAAGAACCAGCGATGACCTCATCTTACCTCCCACGTCCTTGGACTTGGTCAGCGGCAGCGCGCCGAGGATGCCTGACTGGATCTGGATGACAAGTCCGTTTGTTTGCCACCCGGACGTGACCCCCGTTTGCCTCCGTGTTTCATCGTCGCCTGGGACTGCGTGTTTTCCCTGCTTTGAAGCTGGAGGCTCTCTCGCTCAGCTCGAAAGATCTGCCAGTCGAGGGAATTGGGTCTAGCTTCATGCCCGTGCCGCTCTTTGGCCTGATGCAGCCGGTGCCTGTCTGAGCTGGATAGGTCGGTACTTGAATACGAGGATGCGTGCTGTTTTTAGAAATGTTTCCTGTAGGTTGGAACCTAAAATGAGGCACCGGGAGCTCATTTTCGCAAAGTTGGCACCTCGAGAATGGAAGTATCTGCCACAATTCAGACTCTGTGGGTGCGTATGCATATGCATATCGGGTCAAACCAAGAGCGTAAACATCCGCTTAGCCAATCCTGTGCTTGATGAATCTTTTCGGAGATATTCAGAGTTGCAAGAGAGTCCGGCATAGCTGTCCCTCTATAGTGAGAAACAAAAACCTGCTTAGTCATACCAGAAGACACAGTGGCGGAGTGGTTAACGCGCATCCCTGCTATTATCTACTGCTCCACAAGAGCTCTAAACTCTTGTAAGGATGTCTCCTCGGAGGGGCAGGTTCGAATCCTGTCTGTGTCGGTTTCTTTTTGCTATTCTCACATACTCTTACCATGGCCTCGACACCCCTCTGATGATATCCCACGGTGACGGCGAGACTACCAGCGCAGTCATTGAGACACAGTGGCGGAGTGGTTAACGCGCATCCCTGCTATAATTGCTGCTCCACAAGGGCCAACAACCTTTGTAAGGATGTCTCCTCGGAGGCGCAAGTTCGAATCTTGTCTGTGTCGGCTTTCTTTTTGCCTCTTTCTGATATGGAGATGTGGTGTGTGAATGGTTGATGAGCACGGCTGTTGCTGTTGCTGTGAGCCGCAGATTGGACTGCTCTCGGGATCGACGCTTCTCAGCTTTCTGGTGCTTGGTAAAGTTCTATTGTTATTAAAGAATTAGAAGCAAGACAAACTTATCAACTGCATCATGTACTTTCCATATGCGAAAGAGTGGGCATACATAGCGTTTACCATTCGAGAAGTCTGGGTCTATTTTTATTATATCCTCCTTCATTCAAAGCCTATTTTCGCAAAGTAACTCGCAAGGTACCCACCCACCCAACTACAAAGGCTTTCTAGTTACCTACCTAGGTAGGTATCCTTTCGCGGAGTAGCCGTAACTCAATCTCACGCATACACCGTCTTGGTTTTTGGATTTGACTTATAACCACTTTGCGGACTTCTTTTTCGCATCTTTAATGAGAGATGGTATCTGTAAGTATAGGTACCCGACTGGGTACATTCGCAGACGTGTGTGCATTGACGTTGGCGCAGATCCCTAGTGTTAGTCGATGGTGTGCCGTGCTAGTCCGCATCGCCCAGACTTGGTTTCGGAGAATGACAAGAGCTGCTTTATCTGATACACGAAATTGACCGGATACTTTAACCCTGCAGCCAATTACAGCTGACCACGCGCTTCAGTGCTTCTTCTGTTGAGTCACCGCAGCATATCAAGACTGTGGAGAAAACGCTGGTGAGGACAGAAGGCCCAATTGTCACCCAACCTCATGCAGTGATTTGGACAAAAGATAGGTCGAAAGGGCAAAAAGAAAGCCGACACAGACAAGATTCGAACTTGCGCCTCCGAGGAGACATCCTTACAAGGTTTTGCCCTTGTGGAGCAGCAATTATAGCAGGGATGCGCGTTAACCACTCCGCCACTGTGTCTCAGTGACTGCGCTGATGTTGTGACGGCGAGCTTCTTACTGGCTTCTATCTACGAGAACCAAAGATGATGTGTGAGGGGACAAAAAGAGACAAAAAGAAGTCGACACAGACAAGATTCGAACTTGCGCCTCCGAGGAGACATCCTTACAAGAGTTTTGCCCTTGAGGAGCGTGTATAGCAGGGATGCGCGTTAACCACTCCGCCACTGTGTCTCAGTGACTGCGCTGTTGTTGACAACGGCGAAGTAATACACACCGATATACCATGAGCTGCGCTCCCCGCCATTCTTGCGATAATCCTGAGTCGAGCCCCCAGTTGCTCACACTTGGAATTACAAGTTTCAATATTGAGGGTTGTCAGTTAAAGACACTCGGCAGCTAGATCTGTCAATTTCGAGAGAAATACAACCCGACGTGGACAGGTAGTGCAGATCTCCATGGGATACCGCTGGACACAGCAAGATGAGGTCAAAGGCGGCGTGGAGCAGGGTACACACTCTGGAGATGCCGTCAACTTGCAGGACGGCAAGGTACGTAAACCCCATCTTTCGGAATTTCTCGAAGGCGACGCAAGGTCGAGGGGGAGGGGGAATGATCGTCAGGGTAGTCTGCTGATGGCCCGTCTCGGGCTTGGGACTGGCTGAGTTTTGTTTGGGTGGTGGAGGGTGGCTGGTGGTGGGTTAAAGGCCAACAACGACTGGATCAGTGCCGGCGTAATGGGCTAGATGTGTCGCATTTGGGGGGGGGGGGCAGGTAATTACTCCGTACTTCGTACTTGACTACGAGCTGTGTTCGTACTGTACTACGTGGGGAGCAACAAGGGTTCTGACCTGTGGTGCTCGCAGCTCATCGCGCGGTTCCCTGGCTCATAGCCATCCGGGAGTCGAGGATGGAATTTTGGAAACAGGGAAGAGGGTGCATCTACAAGACTGGGACGAAAGCTGGCGGTAATACGAGACATATGACGGCTACTTATGTACGAACAAATGTGACAGCGTTACTTGGTTCTTGTACGGATACGTAGTAGCAACTGTCCACAAGAAGCGCGACAAATCTTGAAATTACCTGGACGGGATCCATGGAAGAAACGGTCGATCGACCCCGTCCTAGCGCCAGGTTGTTTTCTGTCCTTGACTGGGATGCGACCAGAGCCGAATTGGAATGACGCCTCGCCTTTGCCTTACACATGGGTGTTGACTGTTGAGGTGCGGTAGGCGACCTGCGGACGTGCTAAAATTACAATGCCGTACAGCAAGCCGGGGGGCCAGGATCAGGTCCCGTCGGATCCCCGCCCAATGCACTACTACCTACCTATGTACATGGTATTTGTTTGCCCGGAAGTGAGTATTCGTATCTATACCCATGCTCGGGCCGTGGCTGCGAACGGCCTGTCGTGTCGATGCGGGCTGTAGGTAGTGACCCGAACCTGACCTCGATAGTATTCGCGGTATTCGTAGGTACTCGGTATTTTGGGTTGTTAACAGCAATGGAGTGCTTGGGATAGGGATATATGGACCCAGACGCCCTACGGAGGTACCTATTGGTAACTGGAACATAGGTACCTAAGTAGGTAGCTGCTAACCCGCCCAGGTTGCCAGGCCGCCCCGCCACCCCCAAGCTCAGAATAACCGTTTCCCTTTCGGTGGCGGGGACTGGATCGGGTGCCATAGGGCAGAATATACCATGGACGGGGTTTAGCTGCCTGCTGCCTGCACCTCTGGCTGGGATGCTGCATTGGTACTTAGGTACTGTGCATACAGACAACCGTGGCACTGAATTGGATTTGCCCTCTGCTTGCATGTTTCTTTTTTTAAAACAAAGTCGGAAGCTCTCCCCAGCTGGAGGGGCAGAGAGGTGAAGTGGCGGGGGCCGCCGACTCCAATCGAGGCATCTCATGGATGGATCCATCCAAACCAACTGCAGTGGGGAGTTTCCAAGCACCCCACTGGAAAGACTCGACGGGGCTCCGCTGGGGATGGAGTCATCACGGGCTCCTCTGACGGGCGGGTAGCATTGGAGCGAGGGAGCGTGGAGGAGAACAGCAGGGAGAAATTACAGAAGACCGCGGCGCCCGCAGGCTGCTCGCTCCCGTCCCCGACTGGGTTCCATGAGCTAGACCACAGCCATGGATCCAGCACCAAACGCACGAATACATCCAGCCTTGACGCAGTCATCTGCATGCCCGCCGTCCACCTCTCAGTCCGTGGAACTCTCGGGGGGGGGAGGCAACGAGGGTCCGGACAACTTAGATTGCCAGAGTACCTTGCCAGATATGCACCTACTATAGAGAAATTGCATCCGCTCCATTCTCTCATCAGTGCCGTCTTAGCCATCTTTGCTCAGTCATTTCCACCTCGGTTTACTGACTGCTGCGTACCTATCTTTCTTTGTTGTGGCGATTAAGGTATCCATCTGCCTCTGCTTCTGCCTCTCCCTCATTGCCCACCTCGCTGTCCTGTCTCTCATGCCTTTGGCCTGCCCAGTGCTCCTGCCTCCCTTGATGAATACCTTCTTGCACCGGCCTCCATCAAGGTAACGAGGCTTTCCTCATCCCTGGCTGCCTCTGGGCTCCCATTTTTTACATCTCACCTCCACGTGATTCCATAAAACATCTGCTCCAGTCCGTCTCTCGCACGCTCTCGCGCCCTTACATCCTCACCCAACTCCCACACACCCTCTGCAATGCTCTGAGACCTTTCAGACTGTCAGCCTCGCCCTGTCGATAAACCGCTTCTTGCACACTCGCCTGAACCAGGCTGCTCTTTGACGCACTGCTCACTTACCCCTACGAATCCAATACCTCTTATCTCTGCAGGCCATTCCTTAGGCTTCCCTGCCCTGGCCGTAACGACATATCGAGCATCTCGAGCCAGCCTCTCCAAGAGCCCCAAGGTCCGGATAGGTACCCTCCTGTTAGGTTCCCACACCCCTGCCTACCTACCTAGGGCCAGGTACCTTCTCATCTTCGGTACTGGACGCCCGCTACTCCGTGCCGCACCGCACTCACTGCATCCATCCATCACAATCCTGCCACACACGTCCGCCGTGGTTGTGGTTGTGCCCTCCACTGTCCACTTCCTCAAGCACTGCTCCGCCACAGCGCTTCTCCCTCAGACATTCCCTCTGATACTCCCTCACTCTCACTCTCTCCCTCTCGCTCCAACCCTTCTTCCCATTCTCTCTCCTGCTTCCCTACCCCCCCTCTGAGTCTCGTCCTCCCAGTCACCCACCTTCTCACCCACGGTCGCTTCTCCCTTCCCTCTCTACACTGTCCAGGCCTTTCCCGGCTCCAATATACAATACTCCCACAAAGCCTTCAGCGCACCCTTATTAACCCTCGCTCCGCAAGGTACCGCGCCCTGCACCTGTACCTCGACCTTGATACCAACCGATCTCCAACCCCAACGCCCGGCCCCTCGCCCCTCTGCCATTTCTAGCTACTCGCCTGACATCGCGCGACGCTACCACCTACATCATTCATTCGCCCCGGCCACCTCACTACCTTACCTGGCAAATACGTACTCCTCCCAAAACGACCCCCCCGGACCGCGCACAGCTCTCTCACCCCCGTCTTTCGTCTCTCGTCTCCCATCTCCCAACGTCCCTCTTCCTCTATGCTATGCGCCTCACCTTCGTCGCGCTTTACCCATCACCTACTTGGCCCATAAAACGCGCCCGACTTGTTCCTCCCCTCGAAGTCGATCCCTCGAATACCCATCCTCGACCCTCACCCCTCACAAGCCCGCCCGTGCTCCAACAAACCAAACTTACGCCTTGACGCCCTACTTTCCTGACGCCCTCGACGCTACCAATCAACGACCTTGTTCCTCTATACAGGCGCGAAGACGGCCTTCAACTCCTCACTCCCACTTCTTAGGTCTCTAGCTCGCCTTGTTCAATCCCACCATCGACTCCAATCTTTGTCGACTGCTGTGAACACTAACCACCCATCGTCGACCACATCGTCGTCCCCGTTGCCGCACCTCGACGTCGAGGCCAAGTCGAGCCATCGTGAGCCAAACAACTGGGCCGGCCCAGCTGTTACGTCGTCACTGTCGCGGTTGCCGAACCCGTCGTCCCTTTCGCCTTCCTCTCAGATCCGATTCCCAACGCGACGTCGCCCGCCATGACGTCCGCCGCCCCAAACTCCAACCTGCCATCCCATCCGGCCCTCCAAATCAACAGCGCTGCGTCGCCCCCGAACAAACGCGATCTCAAGTCGTGGTGGAAGGGCTTTAAGCTACCCTCCAAGCACCAAGAAACTCACGGTACGTTTCTATCTTCACACACGGGTACGACGCAACTTGCCCGCTCCCAGCATCTGGCTTTCCCACATGAGCTGCCCTCGGCCTTCGATCACCACGATGTGCACGTTGTTGGTGATGCCCCTAGCCCTGATATTGTCGCATTCACGTCTATCGACGCGATGCTCCCCCGTCGCTGCTACGAATGTGCACGCAATGACCGCGCTCCAAAAGATGGTGCAGTTTTCTAACTTTCATTTTCTAGAACCCCGACCCCACGGTATTTTCGGCGTTCCGCTTCGACAAAGTATAACATACGCAAATGTAGCCATTTCGCTGATTGACGAGAGGGGGAAGAGCTACATATATGGCTATGTTCCTATAGTCGTCGCGAAATGCGGCGTCTTCCTCAAAGAGAAGGGTATGTGCATAAAGATAATTCGACATGTAGACATGGCTGCTAACTTTGTTGCTAGCCACCGGTGTCGAAGGTATCTTCCGCCTAAGCGGTTCGGAAAAGAGGATAAAGGAGCTCAAAACCGTATTCGACTCCCCAGACAGATATGGCAAAGGCCTTGTCTGGGATGGCTACACAGTTCACGATGCCGCCAATGTCCTCCGCAGATATCTCAACGATCTCCCCGAGCCTGTTGTTCCTCTGGATCTCTACGAAAAGTTCCGCGACCCTTTACGGGGAGCTACTAAGCAAGCTGTGGGTGACGTCGAAGGCCCACAATTTGTCGAACAATTCAACGAGATGTCCGCCATTGAGGAGTACCAGAGACTCATCACTGAGCTGCCTCCGCTCAATAGGCAATTGCTGCTCTACATCCTCGATCTCCTCGCCGTTTTTGCCGCAAAGGCGGATGAGAATCGCATGAATTCGCAGAATTTGGCAGCTATTTTCCAACCGGGGATGCTGTCTCACCCGGCGCATGCTATGGCTCCGGAAGAATACCGCCTCAACCAATGTGTTATCATTTTCTTGATTGAGAACCAGGACCATTTCCTTATCGGCATGCAAGGAACTGCAGCAGACGAGAAGACGAAGAAGGAGGTCGAATCCGGGCCCACCAGCAACCCCATCACCCCGAACCCAAAGCGAAACTCGAGCCTCGGCCGCTCGGCTTCAAATGCAAGTGCCGGTGCGAACAGTGTGCGAAGGGATGGCAAGGTTCGAAGAAACCGATCCGTATCCTCGAGGAATTCCAAGACTGAAGGTAGCTCGACTCCAAATAGTCCGGCCCTGACAGCGACGCCGACAACGGGCGGCCTTGCGAGGAGTAACACCGTCCCATCCAAAAAGTCCCCAGCACTCGTGGGTGGTCGTTTCCAGAGGCACGATGGGTCCAACCCCCACTCTCCGGCGCATCTCGAGCCCCTGACCCAGCTCAACTCTGGGGAGACGGTCGATCAGTCCAACCACTCAAGCTTATCCCGCGAAACCCCTAGTTCCCTTCTAACTCCCTCGAGAGCGCCGGCCATGGGCCGAAGCCAGGAGAGGCTCCTCGAAGTCCCGGATCCTGCCACTCCATCTAAATCGGCGAACCTGCCTAGTATTTTTCAACGATCGCCTACGGACACTAACGACAGAAGACAACCAAACAAGCTCAAGAAGAAACGGATACCCGGAAGTCTGAACCAGAGCGCACAGAGCTCCAGCGCTTCGTTGCAACACTCCCAGCCGAACGCGACCTCTCCAGGGTTCGAGATACAGAACCCCCTGGACCAAACACACCACAAAGAGTCGGACTCACAACTTCTCCAGCAACACCCGTTGCCCCCGCCGATTCAAGAAGAAAGGCAGCAAGAACTCCTGCAAGACCGTCAACTCACCCCTCCAACCTCAATGGTTCAGCAGAAGAGCGACGTGTCTTCTGAGCATACACCCAGGGCCTCCCAGGCATCGTCAAACCCCAGCCTCCACCCCGAAAACAATTTGAAGGCCAAGAAGTCACCGCCGACATCTCTGCATTCGTCTTTCAACGAAGGGTCGGATTTAGATCAGGTCCTTGAAGACCAACCTTTCACCACTCTGGAGCAGGCGGAAAAGGAAAGGAAGAGCCGCTGGAGATTGTCAAGGAGTAGGAATGCGGACAATAGCGGTACTGGTTCTGGAGTAACTTCTCCCCGCCTGGGCCTTGGTTCAAACGATAATGCCGACATCAGCAGCCTCTCGATCTCGAGTTCCAGTCATAGGCCAAGAAAGAGTGAGAGCTCGGACCCAACCATGACCGGTTTTGATGCGCATGCCATTTACGACTCGGGAAGGGACAAGGATGAGCCCAAGGGACCAATTGGATGGATCAGAAACAAATATCGCGAAGCCAAGGAAACCGCAGAGCAGAGGAGGAATAAGTCTCCGCCTGCAGACCGACCCACCCTGAGCTCAAGTTTCCTGCCGCGCGGGAAGAGCCTTGATATCAAACGGGAGGGAGGAAATGAGGCTGAGAAGCAGACGGCACCTCCCACAGCGGATCATACCCAAGTCTTGGGTCCTGCGCCGACGTCACTTCCTGGCACGGTACCGGCTTCTACGCCAGCACCACTTCCAACCGCAGTGCCAGCTTCCCCACCAGTCTCAGCTCCCCCACCAGTCTCAACTCTGCCAGTTTCAGCTGTCGTATCAGAGCAGTCAAAACCTACGCATCCCTCACAAGAGCAATATAAACAGGAACCTCTAGCACCACTGAATGCGCCGGTGGCTTCGACATCTATTCCCCTACAGGAGCAAGACCAGCAGCAACAGCAACACCGAGCCCAAGAAGAGCAGAAACCAACTGCGCTGTTGCCAACGCAGTCCGAGAAGTTGGATAAGCCAGTAGAGCTATTACCGCAGCCGCCTTCTAAAGTTGAAGAGCAAACGGAGCCGCCGAAACATGACAACTAAAGCAGTGACCAATCTTTGGGATCGATTTGAGTATGTGAACGAGGCGGACTGAACCATTGAATTATATGGCATCGAATGGGAATAATTAAGTACGGAGAATGTTGATGGAGGGATTAACGTCGGACAGCGGGTGTCGGCCAGCTAAGCAGGCCCTTACTGCCATCCTTATCTTCGGTTATGCCTCTGTCATGTACTCATGGCGAGCCCTTTTTTTTGTATTTTCTAGCGTGTGGGGTGTTCAAGCTTAGGGAGTAAGGGTTGCAAAAAGAAGGATGTGGATGACGGATTGTTATGAATGGTTACCTCGGGTAGGCGCGGCGGCTACTGTCCGAGTTTGCATCGCGTGATCGCGATCTAGATTACACATGATATGGTACAAGCTCTCATCAGGTATCAGATTTCTGAAGATTTTATTACTTCTCCTTGCTGGTGTTAATGTTGCCATCGTATAAACCTGTGTCCCAAACGATCATCTTGCCCGAGCGTCGCCAATCCTCGTTGAACAGGCCGTTAAACCCATCCCAGACAGGGCGCAGACTCTTGATGCCGAGCGCTTGACCCTCAGGAGTTTTGAGAAAATCGAGTAGCCAAGGTTCAATGCCCTCGAAGCCAACGATGTATCGAGGCGTGGGGAGAGATTTTGCGGGCGCGAAGAGCTCGTGGCCAAGGAAGGCCATGGGGTCGTCGTAGAAGCGGTCGGCCTCGTCGCGATATTCATCTCGCTCGGGGGTATTGGGTTGAGTATGTAGTGGGGGCTCGCAGGTGAGGGCATAGGCGCGCAGGCCGGGGTAGACTAGGTGGGAACGCCACGGGGTAGAGTGGCAGGGCATAAGAAAAAGGGCAAACAGTTCGTCGTCGTCCGGAGCAGCCGCAGAGAAATGCGACGTGTGGGCAAGCTTCACAGAGACCGGGTGGATGCGCTCGTATTGATGGCGGAGGTAGGTGAGGACGGACAGTGGAGCGGGCTGGTGAAGGAATGTGAGGTAACCGGCGAGGAGGAGATTGACGGCTAGTGCGGCGAGGAGATAGAGCGTGTTACGAGGGACGGGTCGGGGACGGGGATTCCTCGTGGTGGAAGCTGGTTGAGAGGAGAAGAAGGAGGCGGCGACAGGTGCGGCGAGAACGTTGATGACCGGGAGCAGTGGGTAGATGAAGCGGACCTCCTTGTGGGAAATGAGGGAGAGGGCAAGCACCGTGGTGAAGACGGTGTAGGCGAGGGTCTTACGGGTGTTGGCCTGAATATGCGAGGAACCAGATGGTCGGTAAAGTGCCATGAGGGCGAAGGGTAGACTGGTAGTGCAGATCAGAGGCAAGCCCTGGATGAGGTAGTAGTGCCAGGGGTTGCGGCCGTAGAAGACGGCCAGCGACTTGGAGATGTTGAAGTAGAGGAAGTTGTAGGGGGGAAAGGTCCAGAAGCCGAAGTAGACGCGGTCCGAAGTGGCGGAGAGGGCAAGGATCAGTGAGCCGCAGAGGATTCCCTCGCGAATGAGGATGAGAACAGTTGAGAAGGTGAGGGGAGAAGGACCCTGAAGAGAAACTCGGGTGAGAATGACGAAGATGATGGTGATCCAGATCAGGATGTTGGTTGGGCGGAGGATAACGGCCACGGCGGCGAGACATAGTGATGCTCGCAGGGACCAGAGGCTGCGCAGAATGGGGGCTGGCTTCGGGTTCTCCTTTGTGGTTTGGGCAGTGCTGAGGAGCTCCCAAGGCCAGAAGTACAGGGCCATGACGGTGAGGGTCGTCTCGAGCGAGTTGGAAAAGGTCCGTGTAGAACAGTACCAGTTGAAGGGATTGAAGAGCGAGAGAAACAGCTTTGATTGAAGTTGGTTAGCCGACCTGTTTTGGCCGCGGCTATAACTAAGGTCACTTACAGCGAAGAATGAAACGTTACTGTTTGGGCCGTAGATGATCACGGCGAGCTGCCAGGTGAACCAGTCACCGAGGCCGGCGATGACGGCTTGCAGGGCGGCAGGGGCAGCAACGAGCACTTCAGTGCGGAGGACGTTGCCAGTGGGAAGAAGAGACGAGATGGCTTCGGCAAGGAGGTAGACGCCAGAGAAGAGAGCAGGGTGGAGCGAAGACCGGAGTTGGTATTTCCATTCCTGTTGAAGTTGTTAGATGATGATGTTGGAGGAGCATGGAGGAGCATCAAGGAGAGCCGCGGAACTCAAAGCATACCCAGGTCAACCAAGCACCGCTCCGGGAGCCAAAAGCCAGGTTCCAGGCAGGCTCCAGCGCTTGAAAGTACTCATCGGGTTGGAAGAAGGTGACGATCCACCAGGCGTTGATGAGGCGGATGACGAGGATGCTGCGCAGGAAGAGTGGGCGATTGATGCGATTACGGGTCTCGTCGACGACTTCGTCGGAGAGAGAAGGATCTAAAGTTGGGACTGAAGCTGATATTGGGCCTGACGATGCGATCTCTGGTGTTGTTGACACCATGATGGATGTCTCGTTTCGTCTCGTTTCTAAGCTCATGAAGCTCGGTGGTTGAATGACATAGTGAGAGTGGCAACCTGGTCTCTTGCCGTACCGGGGTAGATCAAGGTGTACACACGCTGCTGATTGGCCACAGACCGACCAAAACGTCTTAGCCCAGAAAGGTAAAGCGCGAGAATGGCGTGTGGCAACCACAGTGGTTAGTAGCGGAGCCTTAGCCACAGCGCTTGAGCGCCACCACCTTAAAGTGGCATCACGTGGCATCA
This sequence comes from Neonectria ditissima, assembly GCA_001305505.1. Lineage (NCBI taxonomy): Eukaryota > Fungi > Ascomycota > Sordariomycetes > Hypocreales > Nectriaceae > Neonectria > Neonectria ditissima. Next base: position 1,635,539 of record LDPL01000040.1, on the reverse strand, counting down.
CTGTATTTTTCTTATAGGTGAAACTTCATTCTGCACCTCTCGAGCCTCATCGCAACCTGGTCCTGAGACGTCCCAAACGTGCCATTCATGTAAGACGACAATGACACCGATGACAGCCATTGCCACTGATGGCGGTTGGCGATGTCGAGCAGGCGGTGTGCCCCCGTCGGTCCAGCTACCTTGTCGGCCCAAAGGCAAAGGAGTGGGATGGTAAGATCCAGTGGGTTTGGGGATCTGGTATTCGCCCGAGCCGCGCCGCCCAGGCCCAGCCGCCCACGACGTTGGATGTCGCCGCCGGCGCAGGTGGTGCTTCCATGGCCTCGAGCGCAGTGCGGCCTTCGTACGTAATGGCGGTGGGTGGGCACTTCAGCGGCCGCATCGTACGTAAGAGCAGTCATGCGGCTGGGGAAGCCCGGCCGTTCCAGAGTCCAGAGTGACAGCCTACAGACGCGACGGCCTGCCGTTAGGAGCGAAGGCTGTACGGTGGCCCGTACCGTGCACATATACAGTACGGATACTTGATTCTCTCTCTGCCGACGGCCACCGTCGCCGTCCGTGGCCACTCACACCCGTGGGCCGTCAATTCCGTTTTGGCCTGGGATTCGAGGGTGCTGCCGGTCTCGGCTGGGGTGGGCAGAATCGGCTCATCCCACGCTTTCCGGGGCCGGGCTGGCTCTCCACTCTCCACTGAGGCCGGCGGGCGTTTTGAGGTTGGGCGTCTTTGGGTGATGATACATTGAAAGATTGGGGGGCAATCGGTTGATTTTTGCCTTCTTCTTCCTCAATTGCTCGCGTTTCTGTCATGGATGGGCCTGCTTGGTATTCCTCGTGTGCTGCTATTGTCAACTGAATTTTCTACGGAGGGTGGGTGGGTGGCTTAGCTGTTGGCCTTGAGGAGATGCACTACGATCACCAACACAAGTCATGATAGTTCACTCTGCAAACGTTGCACCAGGAGTCGTGGCGAGAGAGCGAACTGTACTGCGTCTGTCATTACTGCATTCCTTTTCCGTCTGTACTCCCAATTTTTTCTCCGACTGCACGTCCACATGGTCCGCATTGTTGAAAGCGTGTGTGTGTCTCACAGCCAGTCTCTGTTTCTTCCAATGTCTTAGGAATGAATGGCCCGTAATTGGCCCCAGTAGCCCTCCCAGCGTCCCCTCCCCAATCCCCATCCCTCCCCCCTCTTCAACCCCAGATCGTTCTCGTAAAAATAAAAAAGGGTGCCTTGTCTGGCAGCCCCAAATCTACGCCGTAAACCGAATGAGGTAGTCGAGCTGGGAATTGGGGACCCTGAGACCACATGTCAGAGTCCAGACGCTGTCGAGGCTCAAGCTGTCGCATCGAGCAATGACGCAAATGGCCATGCAACCCCAGAAAAATAATCCCGTCGAGGCAATCCGCCATTGTCTCTTGTTTCTCGCTCCGCACGCGGCTGGCCACGGCAGAAATGCTCCAATCCAACTGTCCCCAGGCCGGCAGGGGTGTGTGCGTTGCTGTGTTATGTGTGTGTGTGTGTGCGCCCGTGTGCGTGTGTCTGATCCATCCGCCTTTGCTCAGGTGGTCCTACCTTGTATGGATTATTCGCTTCCACCTGCACTTAGGGGAAGTGAGAAAGAACGCCTGTCACTTAGAGGTAAAGCGCAGTCAGGACGACTCAATCGCCAGCGTTGGCTTTGCAGTAACAATTACCTAACGCCTTCCGCTGCCTGCGACTCCATCGCCCGTCGCCTGATGATTCCTGGCCTTTCTCTCGGCTCACCCCGTTCACTCCGTTCGCGTCCTTGCCGCCCGTGTAGTCGTTTTCCCTCCGATTCCGCATCGCCACTGCCCGGTTCCCAGTTGGCTCGTCTTTAAAGAGCCGCGACTTTCCCCCTTCCTGGTTTCCCTTGACTCTTTCTCTCTTCTTTTTCTCTCCTCAAACCAGCCAAACTCAAGCCCTGGAAGATAGTCTCTTATCTCTCCGAGCCTTATCTCCATCAACGTTCACCCCTGCCCCTCACTTCCCTTTGCTTCCCCCACCATCACCAACAACAACAAAGCCAGCAAACAACCACCGCAATGGCTCCCCACGCCGACGTCGCCAAGGCGTCCTCCAAGGGCTCCGAGTCGCGCTTCCACTCCGCATCCACCGAAAGCGCCATCTCTACCGAGAATGAGTACGCCGCCCACAACTACCACCCTCTGCCCGTCGTCTTCTCCCGTGCTGAGGGCGTTCACGTTTGGGACCCCGAGGGTCGCCAGTACCTCGACTTCCTGTCTGCCTACAGCGCTGTCAACCAGGGCCATTGCCACCCAGAGCTTGTCAAGGCCCTCACCGAGCAGGCCAGCCGGTTGACCCTGAGCTCTCGGGCCTTCCACAATGACGTTTTCCCCAAGTGGGCTGAGAAAGTCCGCAGCGTCTTCGGCTACGACATGGTTCTGCCTATGTGCACTGGCGCCGAGGCTGTTGAGACTGCGATCAAGGTCGCTCGCAAATGGGCGTACAAGGTCAAGGGCGTTCCTCAAGACAAGGCCTGGATCTTTGGTGTCCAGGACAACTTCCACGGCCGCACGGTATGTTGACTCGTTTGCCATGTCCCTCGGGCCATTGAATGCCGAAAAGATATCAATCGCTAACCAACCTTCCCATGCATCAGATGGCTGCCATTACTCTATCCGTTGACCCCGAGTCCAGGGCTAACTATGGCCCTTATGTCCCCAACATCGGCGCCTCCAACCCTTCCAACGGCAAGCCTATTCGATACAACAACGTCGAGGATGTCGAGGAACTTTTCGAGGCCCACGGCAAGGAGACTGCTGCTTTTATCTGCGAGCCCATCCAGGGAGAGGCAGGTGTTGTGGTTCCCGATGAGGACTATCTTCCTCGAATCCAAGCTCTTTGCAAGAAGCACAATGTTCTCTTCATCTGTGACGAGATCCAGACGGGCATTGGCCGCACTGGTCGCATGCTCTGCTCCCAGTGGGCCGGGATCAAGCCCGATATCGTCACCCTTGGAAAGGCCATTTCCGGCGGTCTCTACCCCGTGAGCTGCATCCTGAGCAGCAAGGAGATTATGTTGGTCGTTGAGCCTGGCTCCCACGGCTCCACCTACGGTGGCAACCCTCTTGGATGTGCTGTGTCCATTCGTGCGCTGGAGATCATGGAGGAGGAGGACCTCACTGCTAAGGCCGAACGCCTAGGCAATGTCTTCCGAGACAGCCTGGCCGCCCTTAACACGCCAATCCTCAAGGTCATCCGAGGAAAGGGCCTGCTTAACGCTGTTGTGATTGACGAGGAGGCCGCTTCTGGCCGAACGGCTTGGGACCTCTGCCTTCTGCTCAAGAGCAAGGGCCTCTTGGTAAGTGCTCGGTGTTAATGTCGACAGCGTCAACCACATGCTAACTCTTTTATTCACGCAGGCCAAGCCAACTCACGGCGATATCATTCGGTTCGCCCCTCCCCTAGTTATCAGCGACGAGGACCTGCAGAAGGGTCTCAACATCATCGCCGAGGCGATCAAGGAGCTCCCAACCGTGGAGAAGGCCAAGGGACATTAGAGTCTGTATAAGACCAATCCAGACGAATCTGAGCGCAAGCTCCGGAAGCACTTGGGGATTTGCTGCTTTTCCACAAAAGAAGCCGGGTATGGCGCCGCGATACGGCCCTGGGAAATGAAAACGAGACATGATAGATAGCTTCCCATCCTTCGATGGAGAGGCTCCTGGAGGCGAAGCACTGGTAGGCGTTATTTGTCTGGGATCCAATGGCTGCCATTGGGCGTGTACAACATGAAACAACATGGATACCGCGCCGGAAACAAATGCAAATAAAAGATGATGTTATTCCCAAAAGATCCTCAATGGTAGTGAAGAACTGAAGTACAAAGACGAGAGATGGATTTGCCATGGTCTGGATGGTGATGACGAAGGGAGCGAGCGGGGGGAGATGGGACTAGGATTTGAATGGGTGGGTTAGACCAATGCCAGGAATCAGGGTGAGTTTCGATGCAACTGTGCCAGCAGTCAGCCTATGAGGCCCTCACTGCATTGCGTCATTGATGCACGACTTGATGTCGTGAGCAGGTTGATACGAACTAGAACATAGCTGATGGCATTCGAATGACCATTTGTATGATAGGAGGCCGCAACTAGGCTTCGTGGCTTGCCCATTATCATGAGCAGCTGCCAGTATCTATCATTACCCACAATGCTCAAGACACATAGTATTGGGGTGGTTTTCGCAGATTTGCCGAGATCAACAGTCTGCAACGCTTGAGCGACACACTTAAGACCCCTGGGTTTATGTATCAACGTGCCACCTTCAAGTCTCACCCTAAATGCAGTAGAAATGGATATTCAGAATTCAATTGGGGTATGTCTGGCTCTCAAAACCTCAGTTCAACCAGGAACTCACTCTTTAAACACGCTAATTCCTATTCAACAACGATATAGGTAAGGTAGTGAGAGCGAGCCACAGAATATATATGATCGGTAGCTTGGCTTAATGCTTCGGTCTCTTTGCGTGTTTTCCTTTCGTTACTACCGTTCGTGTATAAAACGATGACTGCCATCTTTCAACGACAACCCACCCTGGACTCTTACCGAATTGTCTGGGTCTCATGAACTGCCTGAGGGTTGAAAATCACACCACAAGGAGGAAGGATCGTAAACGGGAGTGTCTACACGGCGGTTGAATGAACCTTGACTTGACCTAGGATATGACGGATCAAGGGAGTCCCATCGGGGTGGCGAAAGCAGGAGGACGGAGAGCGAAGAAGTAACAGAGTCGACATCGGTCGTTGCACAAGCCGTCACTAAAAGACTAGAGCCTGATATGATGTTGCATCATGGTCTATATTTGCCTTGCCGGCAGAGTCAAGCGGAGAAGGGCAGCCTCGGCTCGATATCGAACAAGTCCGATCAGGGAAAAGCGCTCGAAGCTAGAGGAATTCAGCCTTCAGCGGCCAACCGCCATGTGATAAGGGGGCGAAGGAAATGTTGTCACTGCGCAGGCTCGGGCGCAGATACGTGGGTTGGTGTGATTTGACTGATGCCAAGATAGATGCAGGCGTCCTCGGGAGGCGAGCTCTCGTAGCGTGTCGTGCCATGTGCCTTGTTATCTTTGGCGCCTCTCCCAGCGTCCTTCCGGGGATTTCAATATGGCCTAGCTCGCTGGGTGAGTCGTGGCCGTATCACTATCAGATGGCAGCGGGATTGCGGCATGGTATCGGATCGGATCATCCCCTATCTGGAATGCTAAAGATATCTGGGCCAAAACCACTAGGCCACCATCACCATCACCACCCCGCAATGTCTCAGCGGGGGTCCAAGACCGAAACTGAGGGTTGCTTTTGTCCTTGGGGGCCTTGAGTTTAACCATGATGCAGTAGACTCCCAGGCAGAACTCCGAGTCAATCCAATCTTCGAGTCATTGCCCATCGCCCATTGGCCCTGCCCGTTGCAGCCGCCCGACCGAGCTCCCGATTGGTCTCGGTGTGCATCGCGATGCTGCCGCCTTGAAAATCCCCTGGACCCCCAAAGAGGAGTCCACCCTTGTACGGAGGTGTGAGGGAAGGGGGGGTTCTTGACTCATCGGACATCCATGCATCACATCGCATCGTTTCCGTGGCCATGCTGCTCCAGGGATGGCGTCACTCCGGGAAGCCGAAGCCCGTTTCAAAATCGAACATTTGGCCAGAAACAAATGCCTCTCCACACCAACCTGCCACCACCACCACCACAAAGGCTGAGTCAGTTGGTCCTACAGGTAAAAGACGTATGATGCTCCAAAGGGACTTGTGACGGTGGTTCTCGTCGTGGAGATGCCGTTTGGCGCGGAGATGCTCCTGTCTGCCAAGACGTGGGATGGCATGCTCGGATCACGACCAACACCACTCACGCCAGAAAAGCGCATCTTCCATGTTCGAGCACCCAGATCTACAGAACGACGACGTACAAGAAGATTGATTTAAAGATGCGATGGTTTAAAGAATGGGGGGTTGTCCCTTTTTCCTGCTTCTTGTTCCCTTCCCGTTCTCTGTATAGCGTCGCAGTGAAGTATCTCAGTCGTAACCCAGCTGGTGGTATGGAGTGGCCGGCCATGCGCAACAGCGCACGGGCGGGGGCACATGAGGCTCCAGTTCACTCACGCACGACGGCTGCAGATCTCCAGCGAACTGTACAAACGTCACAGATCAAGCGCCCGGGCGAGCACAAGGGTGGGCTCTCCACCCGAATGGACAGCGGCAGCCAGGTGGGCGCCAGCGACGTTGATCCTCGACTTGTTCTCCCGGGCCTCCACAGTCTCGTGCGCCAAGACGTGCTTCGCTATCTACTACCGACCTCCCTACTTGGGTCTTGGTATAAGCTCGTCTCCCGAGTCCCAGGGACGGGCACGGTAGGATTGGGACCATCAGTCAAATCATGCCAACCCACGTATCTCACTTTGCGCGACCTCGCTTGCTTTTGCTCACTCCCAACTCGCTCACCCACCCCCTCTCCACCTCCTCCTCTCCCCTGCGGCTTCTGTTTGGGTGCCTGGGAGATGTGGCTTTTGCGGGGAAGGTGAGGTCGGACAGCATGTATCGCGGCAGACGGCAGGATGACGCCCGTGACGAGGGTGGTGAAGATGATGGCGGGACTCACAGTTCTCGTTGAACCAGAGATGCACGCACCATGTAGGTAGGGCAGGCAGCAGAATCACATCGGAAGCGGAGATTTTTACCTACATGCCTAGACCTACACAAAAACGCCATGGGCAGGGCAAGGCAGAGAGCATGGGTTTTGAGGCCGGCTGGCGTGAGCAGGTTGGCAGGGTCTCGATGCATCCTCGAACTCGTCTTGCGAATCTGACATGTTGGTGCATCCCGCATCCGCCCGTTTGGGGAACCCGCTGGGTCCATTTGGGGCGGCCTGGCCTGGAGCGGAATAGGGCTACGGCGATCTGGGGTGGGCCGCCGCTTGGGGATGGGCGATCCCGGGCGATAACGTGGGTTGCTGTCTGTTGTCTCGGTCTGTGTGTTTTGTTGTCTCTCGGTGTCTTTTTCGTGTCCTTTGGTTGCTGTCGGTATTCTCGACGGCCGCTCCGTGATAGACTCGGCCGCTGCAGATTATCGGTGCCTGTGTTGTTCCAGCAGTCGGGTGCATGCTGCACCCAAGCGAAGAAGGAAGAAAGAAAAGCATGAGCCAAAATCGAGAAGGAAACCCAAAAACAAAAAGGCCGCCTTTTGGCTCTTCTGGCGTGCTTCATGGCGAGCGAGTGCCTGTCTGCTGACGCCATCGAGTTGCCTTTGACCTCAGGTGGCGCAACGATTCCACCATCACGATAACTCGATGGTTTCATGCAACGTGCCGAGTTGTTCCTGATGCGAAATGGTCCTTTTTTTTTTTTGATTTGTTCCTAGCCGCCGCAAGAATTCACAAATGGACATCGGACGAGCAGCCCGGGAGCTGTAAGTCAACCACCCACCAGACCACTGGCCCCAACGATAAGCACTGGGCGAACTACACTACTGACGTTGGATACATGACGGCCGGCCCGGTCTGGTCTGGGGGCGGGCACCTTCTGGGGGGGCTTGGGAGGGGGGGGAAACTAGGTTGCTAGACCAGGTCTTATCGGAGAGCGAGCGAGACGAAGGGCGATCGATGGATACGAGCCAAGCCGGCCTGGCTCCGTAGTAGGTAGGCGAGCCGTGGCACGAGACGCCCAAGCAGCACACGTTTGATAGAGGAGGAATAAACAGGCGAAGGGAGGATAATGGGATAGGGCTGCGCAGCCACCGCCTGGAAGAGGGTTAGCATCATCTCATCAGCCAGCAGCGATTACTACGCACCTTAGTAGGTAGCCCGCATCTACTAGGAGGGTCTACTAGTACGCCTCAAGCTGCGTTTGCTTCCTTTTGCCTTCGCCCTTGCGTAGTAGCTGCCTGAGGCGAAGACAAGTCAAATGTCATGGCATGTCCGTACTCGTGTGAATACACTGGGTCCGGACAAGGACTCCTCCTCTTCCCCTTTCCATCCAGGTTGAAGGACGTCGCTATGTGGACTCTGCAGGCTGTCCAGTATATTCGTAGACCTATGCCTATACAATAATAGCGCCGGCTGCGTTCATCAACTGTGATCAGGCTGGCCGCCGTAGTCTGCCGTCGAGACTTGTTGATGCCTGCCCGTCGGGTGTGTGACTGATGAACGGTGGTGACTGACGCTCTCGCTCTTGGCCGGGTCCTTGCATTAGTAGACCTGGGGGCTTTGTACTGGGCTGTCCCTTTCTTTCCCCGCGGCTTGTCGGCTAGGACCAAAGTGAAATAATTCACCACGGATTAGACTAAAAAGTCGAGGTGACGGGATGGATGATGATGCCCCCTGACAGGACGTCCTAGGTAGGACGGGACACCTTCAGTCCAGGCCATGCCTGCCTGTCTGCCTGCCTGCCAACCTACCTTACCTCCAGGTACCGTCACTGGCTGCGCTGCGCTGGGGGGCGGCTGGCTGCTGTTGTTATTGGCTGACTTCCATTAGTGCTGGCTCTCTCTCCTCTCTATCCCCCTCCCGTCCATCCTCTCTTCTCCTCTCCCCTCTGCAAGACAAGATGCATCCTGTCACGAGTCGCCTTCAGGTCATCCATCCATCCCGTCTACCCATCCCATCCACCCATCCCATTCACTCAGTGCTCTCAACACACCTGCCAACCACACCCTACCATGGATCACCAGCTCGTGGGGGGGGCCGCCCAAGCGACATCCCCCCTGCGTCAAGTGGTACCTGATGTTTCAGTGTCGATGCCACGTCGCGCACAGGTACCTCCACCCTGGGAAACAAAACCACTGTCCACCCTGCCCTGTGGTCAAACCGGGCCCAATGCGCCTGGGAAGAGGTCCCCGCCCAATTCTCCAATCCCCAATCGCCCCAAAGACGGGTGGAGGTCCCCTTCGCGATTACGGTAGTTGTGGTCTAGGACCCTACAGCGGTGTTTCGGTGGATACCTGGACCCCAGGTACCTCGTCCGCGGTGAATGCAGCACGCGAGTACCTCGTCGCAAGTGTCGTCACCGGGATGCGACACGGACACAGCTCCACCTGGCACCCACCCACCCATCCATGATCCATCCACCCATGATCTATCCACCCATGATCCGGCCTTCTGCTGGCTCTCTTCTAGAAACCCGGCAGCTTTACCTTTACTTGCCTACCTCAGCAACTTTACCTTCCTTTGCCTACCTGCAACGTGCAGTACTTCGTACCTTGAGTGCAGTGCCTTGCCTTTGCCTCGCTCACCTCCCTTCTCCTTCTCGTCTTCTCGTCTTCTCTCTTCCCTCTTCTCCATCCCGACTTGCGCAGCTTCTCCTGGGGTCCTCGTCCTTCGGCCTTTTCTCTCTCGTCTGCCACTCTCACTATCTCTCCCCTTCATCAACCTCGTCCTCCCCCCCATTTCCATCGCCAGAACTGCCCTTCTATTCTTTCCCCACCTTTCGTCCTTCTTTAGATCCGCGGGCGTGACGCAACATCCACCACTCACCACCCACCATCGAGCACCGCCCGTCGTCGTCTTTCCCCCAACCTGCCGACGCACGACGCCACCAGGCCCAAGTTCGACGACGTCTAATCAGTCCAGAACTTCGAGTCACCGCCTTGCTCTCCTATTTTCTCCTCTGCATCTGCTTGACTCGTCGTCGCCTTCGTCGTTGATCCCCTGCCCGGCCGGGCCGCCTTTAAGCAGTCAACAGCAGGCCCACTCCGATTGCGCTCTCGAATCGACTCGACTCGACTCAACTCAACCCAACGGCCGCTCCCCAAGTCTCCATTCGCGCCGCCAACGCCGCACCGCCGCAACGCCTCCGCCTGCCATCCTGTGGTAAGTCACCTGTCCGCCCGCTATCCCCATCTCCGTCCCACCAGCTTGTCCCAGTCATCGACCTCCAGCCGGCCTTTCGCCTCCCATTCACCCTGCCATTCACCTCGCTTCCAGACTCTCGTAATCACGTCTCATTGCATCATCCCGTCCGTCCTTTCATCTTCGCTCGAGACCGCTGCTACGCCCTCTTCGGCCTCCATTCACTGACTCTCGTCCCTCGTCTTCTCAGACGCGCACTGGCCGGTCCGTCTCTCGAATACCCGCCGTTGTGCTCGTCGCTTCCATTTCCTCAACCATCGCGCCTCGGCCATTCCGTCCTCACCGACTGCTTGTCCGCCACACATCAACAACCTCCCGACACCATCCTCTCCTGCTGTCGCGACCCCGTGCCTTGTCCTACCACCCACTCACCCTCTCCCCTTCTCGCCCCCGTCAACCATCGTCAACCATCGCAGTCGCTTCTTAATCTCGTCGATTACATGACGACCCTATCCGTGAACGACGTCTTTCGAGTTTTATAGGCCTTAGGGCTACATCCCACTCGACTGTCTTCCTGCCGCCGACAACCCACATCAGAAAGCCATGGCGGGCCCACAGGAGGCTTCCACCTCCCAAAGCTCCAGGAGGTCGGGAGGGCGGACCGTGGGACAGTTCAACATTGGATCCGAGATTGGAAAGGGCAGCTTCGCCCAGGTCTATCTGGGTTGGCACAAGGTGCGACCACCACCCAATCCCCTCCCTCATCCCCGCGTTTGCCCGGTATCATCACACCGAGTTGCGCGACCAGCTTGCTGGTGCGCCTTCTGGTACCTGCGTTCTTGTCAGGCTTTCCGCCTCGAGACTTACGCATGCGCAAACAGGCTTTCTCAATTCCTCACCATTTCTGTCCCTACTGACTAACGCGCGAGAAACAGGAGACCAAGGCCGCAGTCGCCATCAAATCCGTCGAGCTCGAGAGGCTCAACAAAAAGCTCAGAGAGAATCTCTATGGAGAGATCCAAATACTCAAGACCCTTCGCCATCCCCATATTGTCGCCCTCCATGACTGTGTCGAATCGACCACTCACATCAACCTCATCATGGAATACTGCGAGCTCGGCGACCTGTCACTCTTTATCAAGAAGCGCGATAAGCTCGCCACCCACCCCGCCACCCATGACATGGCCCGCAAATATCCTAGCGCTCCGAACTCCGGTCTCCACGAGGTCGTCATTCGACATTTCCTAAAGCAACTAACGAGTGCACTCGAATTCCTACGAAGAAAGAACTATGTGCATCGCGATGTCAAGCCACAGAATCTCCTCCTGCTGCCCTCTCGCTCCTTCCGAGATGAACGGGGTCGCCCCGTCATGCAGGCCAGCCAGGATTCTCTTATCCCCATCGCCGGGCTCACATCTCTTCCCATGCTGAAACTGGCCGATTTCGGATTTGCCCGTGTATTGCCCTCAACCTCCCTAGCCGACACACTATGCGGATCACCTCTCTATATGGCCCCAGAGATTCTCCGATACGAACGATATGACGCCAAGGCAGATCTTTGGTCCGTTGGGACCGTGCTGTACGAGATGAGCACTGGCCGACCTCCGTTCCGGGCCAGGAATCACGTGGAGCTGTTGAGAAAGATTGAGGCTGCAGAAGATGTTATCAAGTTCCCAAGGGAGGTAACCATAACCTCGGACCTTAAGTCGCTCATCCGGAGTCTACTGAAGCGAAGCCCTGTCGAGCGGCTGAGCTTTGAGAACTTCTTCAACCACAACGTAGTCACGAGTGATATTCCCGGACTAGTCGAGGACGACATTCCTAAGCCAACCAGGCCGGAACCACGTGAACTGCGAACCATCGGTCAAGGGGAGACCCTGCCTTCATCACCACGCATCAGGCGATCCTCCGGAAATGAATCCCCGCGAGAAGGAGGCAGCGCGAGATCTCCTCGAGATGTACGACCCAGGTCGCCCCAGACGGGGAGTCCTGGAGAAGGTCGATATCAGCGACAGTCTGGGGAAAGTCATCGCCTGAGCAACTCACCTCGCGAGGCTGGCGAGGGTCTCGGAATTCGCCGGCCTATTCCTCAGCATACGACGTCGCTTCCGGTGCAGCAACTACCTGTCCAGCACCGGTTCTCAGAGAGAGGTCTCGCACGTGAAAACGCCTCTCCACCGGGTTCTCTTCTAAACGAAACGCGCAGAGCCCGAACTGCTAGCCGACCCCTGACTGAGGAGGAGAAGGCTGCTCAGGATGTTGCGTTGGAGCGAGAATACGTGGTCGTCGAAAGACGACACGTAGAAGTGAACGCCCTCGCTGATGAGCTGGCGGCGAATGAGAAGCTTGGCGCTCAGCAAAATGCTACTTCACCGAGATCAGGGGCCATGACCCGCCGACACACGCAAGGAGCTTCCAGTGTGCCCACCAATGCAATTCCAACGCCCTCGTCACGAACAGCTCTAGTAGCCCAGGGACGTCATGACCGGCGATCGTCGTATGAGAAGGCCCTTTCCGCTAGTCCCGGATCAGCCTCCAGCGCCATCTCCAAGGCTATTCAGGATGCTAGTCTCCGCCTGTTCGGCTTCAAGGTTCCGCCCCTGCGAGGCAGCACCAAGGGTCAATCGCCACCGCTGTATCAGCCGTTCCCAGCGTATCCAACACCCTCGACCTCGGCACCACCCGGCCTTATTGGCGATGGGAAGAGTGTTCAGACCACAGACGAAGATGCGCGGGCTGCGCAAACGATAGAAGAGTTTGCCACCAGGAGCGACTGCGTGTATGGATTTGCCGAAGTCAAGTACAAGCAGCTCGTTCCCATGGCTCCATCCGCAGATCATGGACTGGGTGGTCTCGAGGCCGATCAGATAACGCCTGAAGAAGATGGTCTGACTTTGGAGGCTGTAGTCTCGCTGTCAGAAGAAGCTCTAGTCCTCTATGTGAAATCGCTCACTCTCCTTGCGAGGGCCATGGACAATGCCAGCCTCTGGTGGTCCAAGAAGAGCCGAGCAGAGGCCAGCAGCGGTGTCTCGGGGGCGGTCGCTCAGTCAGTCGTTCAACGGATCAACGCTGTAGTGCAATGGGTTCGCCAACGCTTCAACGAAGTATTGGAAAAGTCGGAAATTGTCCGACTCAAGCTCGTCGAAGCTCAGAAGCAGCTGCCGGAAGATCATCCCAGCCATCCCTCGAATCACGGCACCGAATCCATCGCCTCCTCCACGGGCTCTGGGGCCAAGCAGGTCTATCTCACCCCTGGAATCAGCGCCGAGAAGCTCATGTACGATCGCGCTCTAGAGATGAGCCGTGCAGCGGCTATCGATGAAGTAACGAACGAGAACCTGACCGGATGCGAAATCTCGTATATCACCGCTATTCGAATGCTCGAGGCGGTTTTGGATGGCGACGAGGAGCTTCCTACCGAGAGGAAGAAACTGTCTTCGGGGAAGGCTGCTGAAAGAGATGCCGCAAAAGAGGCTAGCGGTGAGCTTGACAGCGATGAGGAGGCTCACGTTCGAAAGAGTAAGCAAAACACCCATTCATATCCCAAGGAAATAACTAACTGATTTGGCAGTGATCAAGATGATTACGGGCAGACTAAGTGCTGTCCGAAAGAAGCAGCAGATGATCGCCGAGGCCAACAGCAAGGCACAATACACTCAACAACACGGAGTTCGTAGACGGAGTGGCGACGTAACTCCGCGCAGTGTTCCCTCACACGGGTCGTCGTGATTTTGACGACCAACTCTTCGCATCGCAGCGCATGCGATGCGACGATACCTACAATACCATTCTGCAAAGCCTCACGGCTTTCTTGTTTTTATTCGCTACCCCATTTGGATTCTCACGGCGTCACGGGGATTTTGGCCCGCGGTTCACAGGAGCAGGCCCGCAGATTGTCGCCGAACTTAGGAAGCGGGCGTTTTTAGTACCAGGGCACATTGGGCAGAGACGGGATTCATCGGTCGGCGCTATTCGGGTTTCTCTTTTCTTTTCATTCTACATTTTTTCTTTGGCTTCGAGCTATGGTTCTGAGGATCAGCAACTCGTTCATGGCTCATGAACTTGTCAGGAGTTTGCCCACCACAGCTGGGCGGAAATATGGCGACGATATCGTGGTTAGATTTTCAGGAGCCCAGGGGCGAAGGGCAAATGACAGGGGGCTGTTGTCTTGTAGGTTAACAAAGGACGGGTGTGTTTCGGCCATGTCACTACGGTCGCAGAGGTGACCGCCATGTCACGAGGGATAGCTATACTAAGGAGAAACAACTCCAGCAACTGACGTGTCCAGGTTTAGAAACTCGCTGTTGCCCCCTGTTTCGTGATGAACCTACGTGACCTTGGCAAAGGGGTGTTTGTTCTTTTATCTCCTTGTCCAACCCAGCTCCAGCCTTTGTTCGATGAGGGAAACCAGGGGACACAGGTTCTGTTCCTTTGTTCATTGTCTCGGACATACATACCGCATAACTTGCCCCTAATGTCTAACCAGTATATAGGAGTGGCCTTGGGTACCAAGGTAGGTAGGTAGGTGGAACCCGTTCTTCGTAACTTCCATCGTCACCATCCTGCGATTTGTCAATCATGGCTACCACGAAACACATCCTCGAGCGTCCCGAGCCTGATGCCGGCCGCCCCATCAGTGTCGATCCCCCCCTGGGCCTCATGTCCCGGGTCAGCGCCCTTGCATGCCGCCGCCGCGCCGCCGCTTACAACAAGGCCGACGCGGAACAAACGGCGAAGCGAGCCGTTGTGCTCGCCGCAGAATGCGCTGACGAGGAGAAGCTCTCGGCCAAAGTCAAAGAGTGCATCACGGAGGAGGTGGCCAAGTACATCCGCATAGGGGAACACATACGCGCATCTAACGCCCGCATCGAGGCCCGCGAGAACCACTCCCGGTCGCTCCACGGAAGGACCGACGCCGAGATCGAGCGCTTGATGGAGAGCGCCATCGACGCGGAGATCCAAGTCGGGCTGCAGCAGCGCAAGGACGAGGACGCGGAGCAGTTCAGCAAGCGGATCCTGATGCTGGAGCAGGCGCTGGCCGGGCTCACGCTGCTGCTCAACTCGCGCAAGGCGCTGCAAAGGGTGCGCTACCTCGACGGCCACCCGGTGAACATGGTGGGCTGGCAGCCCAAGTTCATGCCGCCGGAGCAGCCGCGGTTCTCCAGGACGGGCAAGTGCCTGCAGTGCCGCGCGAAGCGCATCCGGTGCTCGCATGCGAGGGTCAGCTTCCGGCGGTGGGACTACGAGCACGCCTGCACGCGGTGCCGGATGCACGGCGATCCGTGCATGATCAAGGACCCGGACGATCCGGACGAGGACGACTCTTACGACTTTGCGGATCCCGAGATGAAGGTGCCGGAGGAGGGAGAGAGGAGGGCCGCCTTGGCCAAGGAGCTGATGGACTCGAGGCGCAGGGACGGCGTCATCAAGCCCTTCCCGGCGTGGCACAGCAACGACAACCCAGACAACAAGACGGACTGGACGTTTAACCCCAAAACTTGGGCCGATGTACTGGAAGATAGGCCCACCAAATGGCTCACATGGCCGTCTGATACAACCCAAACAGACCAGGAGGAGGATTGCGAGGAGGAGTCCCAGCAGGTAGAGTACCAAGAGGTAAAGTGCCAAGAGGAGGAATCTCCTTGAGCGTCGCCATCAATAGTCAGTCAATGCAAGAGAGCCATGACGGTAAGCGGCTTCCATTAGCAATCATCTATCAAAGTATAGAGTCCCTCCATCTGCCGGATGTTCGGTCAGCCAGTCAGAACGCCTGCAACAAACCCATTCCCAGATATCATCAGTCATCTCCGTCCAACAAAGTCCCATACCACGGGACTAACATTACTCACAAACGCCGCAACCGTTATTGAAATGAGAAACAGATCCCAACAGCGTTCCTGTTCGCCACTAACGCAATATATCGATGCCCTCACAAGCTGGAATTGTCAGGGGAAGGTAATCTGTGGCATCTCCTTGCGCGCGATCTGCTTTCGAGGTGCCTGCGGTGTCAGGAGTCGGTGCGCAGCTTCTGGAGGGGTGCTCGGGATGAGGCCATCCAGTTCAACGAGAAATTTTGTTTTCGACTTCTCAAGCTCTTCTAGGACCTGCTGTCGATGATGGCGGTTGTAGGCGGGCTTTAGGTGTCTATCAAGACCAGGGAGTGGAAGCAGAACATCGCGGTTCTTCATCATTGAGATCTTTCGGCGTTTGACCAGAGACTCGGACTGAACACTATGTGTTGGCGTTCTTGATCCTTGCCAAGCCAGTTGCGGTTGGTTTGCAACATCTTTCGGCCACGACTGGCCAACAACTGCCTTGTTGAGGGATGACCTCAGTTCCAGATCTAGCGCACTTGGCGAGGGTGTCTCTTTTCCGGGCCCCTCCTCTTTGTGTATCTCTTGCTTGGGTACTCGTTGTTCTGACATCTCCTTGTCGGGTGTCTCCTTTTTGGAAATCACATCATCCGATTTTATGCCTTGTTCATTTCCAGTAGGGTTGTCTCGAATTTCGGGATGCACTGGTCTTGCGGTTGAAGTTGCCTCGGTCGCAAAATACTGGCTAAACCGCATCTCCGGATCTTTTGCTGACGCTATTGGGTTGTTCTTGAGGCTTGGCAGTCCAATAGGCATTGGTGTCAGTTCGTCATGTGGGTTCCAATGCGATATCATTCTTCGGTCCAAGAGTTGAAAGAATCTTAGGTGCTTTTCTGGGGTGCACAGCCAGTTGTGAAATTCTGCATCAACGGTTCTCATCCTAGCAGAGGGTGCCTTTTGTAGACAGCTCCAAAGAAACTTCTTGCCATTTCGGGAGGGCTGCTTTTCCATGGCGGAAAAGGTACACTTGAGATACTCCTCAATCTCGCTTTGGTCCTTTCGGTTGATGTCTTCAATCTCAGCATCCGAACTAGCCGCCAAAAGGACAAGGACCACGATTCCAAGAGACCAAATGTCGACCGCTGAAGTGTGAGCTTGCTTGCCGGTTAGGAACTCCCTAAAACTCCGTTAGATATTTGCCTTCTTGTCGGGAGCAGCTAGGCAATCTCGAGGACATACGGTGCTTGATAGTTTACAGTTCCGACATTTGTAACCATCCTACTTCTTCGAGGGACGGCCGAGTTTCCAAAGTCAGCGATCACAATGCGGTGGTATGCCATTTTCGGCGAATATGCCAAAAGAATGTTCTCTGGCTTAAGGTCGCGATGCACGATGCCCTTCCCATGAAGGTATCCGAGACCACGAACCACTTGGCGAATGATGATCCGGGCGTCAAATTCTTTGACACTGCCCTGACGATAGATGAACGACATTAAGTCACCTCCTGACGCAAGTTCGGTAAAGGTATATCTGCGTGATGTTAGTCCACATTACCGACCTCCAGATAGGGTGTACTGACAGTGAATGTGGAGAACTAATCGCATCGACGTAGGACAAGATGTTTGGCTATCGCAAAGTCAGGTCAAGAAGAACCGGATGGGTAATAAAGCTCACATGTCGCAGTTGCCTCAGCAGGTCCGCCTCTTGAAATTTACGTCGCAATTCCTCGCGAGAGTTGTTTCCTCGTAGCTTGTCGAGGTTGACTAGTTTGCACACCAATTGTTTCTTTGTGACAGCATCAATCGCCAGATACACAACAGCCTCTGCACCTTGGCCAAGGCAGCGGTTGGTTAGGAGATACTTGCTAGAGAAGAGCTTTGCTGGTCAGCCAGCGAATCTCATAGTCTGCAGTGCCGGCATTGAACCATACCTTGCACTCTTCAACCTGGAGCTTGTCAAGATCATAGCGAGGAGGGGATCGGTCTTGGACAAGAGTCAATGTCCAGTAGGGACGGATTTCGACGACATCGCCATCTTGTAGCAGGTAACCAGACGAGATTCTGGGACCCGTTCCGATGAGTTCGCCATTGACATATGTTCCGTTGGACGAATTTCGATCCCGAACGTAGATGTGGTTGATGGTGGGCTCGTACATGACGACGTAGACTTCACAATGGTTTCGCGAAACGGCATAATCTAGGTCATTGTCGATTGAAAGCGTGCTAAATAAGTGAGCGATTGCTGTGGAAAGGATTCACTGTTTCATACTTTGATCGCGGGTCTCGTCCAATCTTGAATATTTCTCGATCCCAGACAGGCCACAGCTCTACGCAATCAGTTAAGAGGCCATCGGGATTGAAGAAGACCAGCAACTCCCCGAGTAACGGGGCCTTCCACGGGAATTCATACGCTGAGAATTGTTCTGACTCCGGCTGTCTAGCAGGTACATGTACGCGGCTGGACCCTCGCTTGACACCGCTGGGGTCAATTCCTCGGCGTCCATTTCGAATCTCACTCGAGACGTGAACCTGTGTACTCAACCGTGTTAGTGGTCGAGGGTGGTCAATGAGTGAGCAGAGTGTATAGCAATTCTGTGACACGCAAAAGGTGCGAAGGGGACCATTGCAGAAAATTCGAGAAATGAATTTGGAGACTTTGAGAATCGAGCAGACGAGGCTTTCACCATGACCATTCGTAGCTCTCAGCTACTCGGACAAGCCAGCCATGATCGTTCCTTCTCAAAGTGACGCAGGCATACAGTGCACGAGACAGTGCGAATATTTCACACTGTGCTGCAGGTCCGCTTCACCCACAAAATTCGAGGTGGGGTGGTCACGTGGGCCCTGGGGGTTGTGTGCCCTAGTACGGCTTTGCTTAAGCTCTAGAAAACCCCCCCTCCTTCTCTTGGAGTTGTTCCTTATCCAAACACGATTCTCATCCACGGACAAGTAAGCTCCCCCCCCTCAAATGACGTGCATATGACAGACGAGGACAAGTTGATACAGAACGGGCATTGAGCGAGTACCTCGACCGTCTGGATTGACTTGTCTCTGCCTCCGCGCAAAGATATCGAGCTGGTGCTAACATCGCGTGACAGAGTTCAAGATGAGAGCCAAGTGGAGAAAGAAGCGCGTTCGTCGCCTCAAGCGCAAAAGAAGAAAGATGCGTGCTCGCTCGTAAGTAGCAACATTGTCGTCCTCGGTATGCGTTGTCGCTGACCTCAACTCTTAGCAAATAAACAACTCGCCACACAACCTGACTCGACTCATCTTGCATGATGTTACGATTTCACACGCCTGAACGACATCTGTAGGCCGGTGCTGGGCACTCGCCGTCTCGACGCCTTGGGATCCTCCGCTAGGATTTGACTTTGGAATCACGTCAGGCGGATGAACCCCGCACACGATCGGCTGTTTGTGGTCTTAAGGGATATCATGGAGGAAGGGATATGACAATTGGACGGTCGGGAAAACGGACGGTGTTTAGGAACGAATACTACAAGGCATACTGCCATGACACAATGAATTCTGAAATGGCATGCTGCACTACAAACCAAACTCGAAACTGGGCATTTGAGGTGAACGTGTTGTGTGTGCTCGTCCTCGAGCTGTCCAGCACCGAGCTTGGGTGGGGAGCCCCACCAACTGCTAGTGAGCCAACTCGAGGTAAGCGCCTCGAGCTTGCACGGACATGATGTGTGAAAGGTTCTTGGTGCATCCCGTCATCCTAACGTAATTTCCCAGGTGCTCAATGGTGGCATGTGTGCCGCCTATTCTGTTGTCGATGCAGCAAGTACAAATGCCCATACCCCACAAATGCTGGCCGGGGCCTCATGCTTCCCTCGATCTCATGCTTCCCTCGATAGCAATGCTCGACACGGCTGGGACTACTGATTTCAAACAGCCACGCATCGACCGCTCCAAACAAGTAAGACAACATAGGAGTTAGTGGTCGCAATGTGACTGCGTGCTTTGGTAAGCAGAAAGAATGTGGTGTGTCGAATAGCCAGTTTCCCTAGGAGTTAAGAACATCCAACTTACTACGTAGTACAAACCTCACAGCAACTCGGGTGCAGGAGAGATAGTAGAGAGCGCTTGGGCAAGTTTCTAGCCACTCAGGCTAGCACACGCTGAAGTTGTGGAGGTGATGGTGGGGGCTCTTGTTATGCTTTCACCGCCCGGCTAAACACTGGCCGCTACTTTTCTGCCGTTTGCGGTTGACAAAATTTTTGGGTTGCGGCTTCATCCCACCTCGGCGAACGACAGATCTAACGAAAACGACGACGACGATTGATCATGGCCCAAGCCAGCACAAAGAAGCGCAAGAGAGATGGAGAGGTGGGCGTGAAGTCCAAGAAGAAGGTCGCAATTGATGCGTCCTCATCGACGGCTACGGTTACTTCAGTTCTGTGTCCCAAGTTCTGCCCACCCGTGATAGGTGCGACGTCGCGTTCGAGATCCGACCAACTGTACAATGCTGATTGATGACTGATAGCTACTGCCCCCGGATTCCAAGTACCTAGCGACATCTCATTTCAATCATACGCACCTAAGAATGATACCAAAACGAAATCGAAACCAGCCAAGTCGGCTGGCGAAAAGGACTTCCTTCTGCACTCGACGGCACACCGAAGTCTGGACTACACCGTGAAGACGGAGGGCCCTAGAGGGTCCAAACCCCATCTGAACCACTTCGTTGGCATCTACGACCCGAAAACAGGCAAGCTCCAGGTGGTGGAGGCCAAAAAGATGGTGATGCGAGGAGTGGTGCGAGCGAAGCAGGCTTCGGAGGCTGCCATGGGCGAGAACCATGTCACACAGGTCCGGCTACTACTCCTATTGTTAGAACTGATCATTGAGCTGACTAGAATCAGACCATGCTCGAACGCAGGACAGACCTCGGACAGACGTTTGGTACGAAGAAGGCCAAGAAGGCCATCCAAGAGAACGTCCTCAACGCCATCGCTCCCCAGAAGAAAGCCGGGGATATGCCGACCAAGATTGATGAGGCAGCTCGCGCCATGTTGAAAAACGTGGGAGAAATCACGTCGACTATGGCGTCGAGAGAGGAGCTTCAGGCAGTGGTGGATGAGGCCCGGCCCGTCCCCATCCCCAACACGGACGCGACAGAGATTCAAGATGTCTACGACCCGATCAGGATTATTGGAGCGGATATTCTCAACCTGGTGCCAATCCGAGAATGGCAGGAGAAGGTGCAGCATAAGGAAGGTATTCAGGTGATGTCGAGCTTCGTAGCTTCACGCGTCAACGCCATTGCAGGCAACGAAGAAGCGGAGATGCGACTCCGAGTACTACGGTACTTCTATGTAGTACTACTCTTCTACCGCAGCACCAAGGCCGGTAGGGTTCGGGGCACCCGCTCATTGCCCTCGCGAGAGAAGCTGAGGGAGTTCCTCGCGCCGGCGCCCGAGGCGGTCATTGAGAACGTCCGACGCAAGTTTTCAGATTCGGGTCAGATGCGAAAGTTCCACATTGATCTGTTGATAACCCACTGCTGCGTGTTTGCAAGCATCGTGGACAACTTTGAGGTGGACACACAAAACCTGAGGGACGATTTGAAGACGGATCAAAAGACGATGAACCAGTACTTCCATGAGATTGGTGGCCGGGTGAGGCCGATCGTTGATAAGCAGAAGAAGACAACGGTGCAAATGGCGCGGCTTGCGCTGCCTTTGAGTTTCCCCAAGCAGAGACACATCGCGCCCAAGCGACGTTAGATGATGGATGGTCTTGCATGGCGATACTGATACAGCGCTGTTTGGGAGGGATGTTCTCTATGCGAGGCCGAGGAGACATTTGTGCACTCGCGGAGTTGGAAAGCAATGGATAAAACGACTTGCTGGTCGAAGGGGGGTTTTTGCTGTACATAGATAGCCTCGAGGGTATGATTGCTAGTTTGAGTAACTGGTTCCTCGAATACCAGTTGAGCTGGCTTCTTTTGGGGGTATTGACGGCCTGAGCCACCGCTTGCAACTAAATACATATATATATGACCGCGTTTTTTATGATTGCACCAGAGAGTTGTACTGCATCATTAGCTGAGAAGCGGCGGGCGGAACCAAAACGGAACCCCCGCAACCGACCAGGCCGAGGCATCTCGGGGCCGGAGTGTGGGGAACCCATGTTTCCTCCTCCGTATTAACCGGGGTCATAAAGGGAGAAGGGGAGCTTGCCATGGTATTATGTGAGATCTGTCGGGAGGAGATAATAAACGTCGATTCTCTGCTCTCTCACTCTTTCTCTCTTGTTTTCTTAATATCACTCTCCAGCTAGCTTCTTTCTCCCTCGTCACTAAAACACCATTCAGAGATCCTCGCCGCCGCCATCATGTCAGCGGAATCCGTCATCAATCTCGAGTACCGCGGGCGCGTTGCGGTCCTCACCATCGACAACGAGAGCAAGCTCAACTCGCTGTCGCAGGAGCAGTACTATGATCTCGCGCAGAAGATGCGCGAGATTGCGACGCACGACGAGGTCTTCATCACCGTGTTGCTGGGCAAGGGCCGCTACTTTTCTGCGTATGTCTCCCAGCGTGCTGCCCCAATTCGGGTGAGATTGAGAGACGAGACGAGACGACCAGGTCGTAAACTGACTTGTGCATTCGTTTGATAGAGGCGCGGATGTGTCCCTCGCCCAAAACTCGCCCACCGAGGGCCCCGAGCTGCACAGGCACTGGCTGCAGTTCTTCGCCACCAACAACCTCAACATCACGCACGCCTTCGCCACGCACCCTAAGGTCCTGGTCGTCGGCCTCAACGGGCCCGTCATCGGCCTCACGGCGGCGCTCATCGCCTTCGCCGACTTCATCTACGCCGCGCCGCACACCTTCCTGCTCACGCCCTTCTCGTCGCTGGGGCTGGTCGCCGAGGGGGGGTCGTCGCGCGCGCTGGTCACGCGCCTGGGCATCGCAAAGGCCAACGAGGCCCTTATCATGAGCCGCCGGCTGTCGGCGCAGGACCTAGAGCGCTGCGGCTTCGTCAACGCCATCTTCGACGTCGCCAAGGGCGAGGACGACAAGTTCCGCGCGCGGGTCATGAAGGAGGTCGATGAGCGTCTCGGCGAGCACCTCATTGGCGAGAGCTTGATCGGCATCAAGAAGCTCATCAGGAGGCCCGAGATGGACATCCTGCACACCCAGAACGTCCACGAGGTCTTTGCCGGCGTGGAGCGGTTCATGAAGGGCGTCCCCCAGGAGGAGTTTTACAAGATTGCGACTGGTGCGAAGCGGCATAAGCTATGAGAAGCAAGTCACGGGCGAGATAACCCCACGTGCCATCTCAAGTAGACCGGAATAGACGGAAGAGGATCCATGTAATTATGATACACGATACACCGCTCCATGGACGGAGCAAAGAAAGCAAGCCGAATCCCGTCAATTCATCATCATGCCGCGTCTTCGACAGCAGGTCATCTACTTTATCTATCCTTTATGCGAGCAAGCCAAATAGCAGGCTAGTTCGTTGCCAAAAGTCGTTTGCCAACTTGCCGATGCGTTGACGTGCAGCGGCATCGTCCAGCTTCGTTCGCTCGAACACCTTGTCCTCGAGATCCTTGAAAGCTTCTGATGTCGCGCCGATGCATCGCAGTAGGAGGGCAATGTCAAAGAGCCACTGGGTGAAGAGGTCGGTTGTCTGCTCGGGTGTAAGGCCTGACTCGGTTGGGGCTTGTTCAATATCGGCATCTTCAGCTTTACTGGCGTCTCCATCTCCAGCCTCATCGTTATTGTCGTCCTCCTTTTCTGGTTTTGCGTCCTTGGTCTCATCTGTAGTTGGAGATACCTCCTTGAGCAAAGCCTCCTCCCACTTCTCACAGAGCTGCTCATTCAGATGCCTCTTCAACACCGCCACAGCCGCTGGCGTCCAAAGATCAACGCCCGTATCCGCCATGGCAAGCGACAACGCCCGCAGAAGCTGTATGACTTCGGGAGATGGTTGGTTAGGTAGCGGAGGCTCGCCCTCCCACAACGGTCGGCCCACCACTGCCCGATAAGTAAGTCCTGCAGCGATGAATTCATTTAGCGCATTTACCACGACGGACGTCGCAATCTTGCCGTGCAGTGTTGGGACCATGGCGAGACCGAATGTTTTGATCGCCGGGCGTTGGGGAAGTTGACTGCGTATGTCGCGGATGACGCGGATGAAGTACATGGCCACAGTGTTGTTGCGTGGCGCCGCAGACCGCTCGTCCCACAGCTTCTGGATCTGGTCCTCGAGCTCCTTGAATGACTTGTCGAGAGTCGTGTCTAACCTCTCTTGCAGCATTTGCGGATCATCCTTGCTCAACAGTTGCTGTCGCGCTTCGATTGTCTCCTCGTCTTCGATCTCATCGTAGTCGTTATCCCATCGCTGCCGCCTCAAGGATTCCACCACTCCCTTCACGTCATCTATTACATGGTACCACGACTCGTAGCAATGGGCTGCCTTGGAAACAGCGTCGTTGCGACCATATAGCCGGGAGACGACTTCTTCAACAAAGGGCGCCGCACCACCTGCGAGGGCTTCCTCGTAACCCTCGTCGTCCCAAAGACTGACGTGTTCGTCGGTTATGCCATCTTTCCATCTCCCAAGCGTCCCTGAGATCTCGGAGCCAACCAGGCGAAGCTTGCTGACTTTGACGTCGAGCACAGCGAGCATCCGATCGTTGATGGCCTCGCGCAGATCATCTTGCATCTCAGACGGGTCAATGCCCCTCGTTTTACCCCCGTCTCGGATCCAGAGCTGCAAAACGTTGGTACGGAGCTCCATGATCAGCTTGAACTCTGACATCTGCTCCAGAGTCTTCTTCAGCCCCTCCAGCAGAACCTCGGATGTCTCCTTGGACCAGTTCATCAGCCTATCCCGAGCCTGGGGGCCGTCCAGGTCGTCGTGTCGAATATACGGTGTGAAGTATTGGATCTCCTCGCCACACCAGTGCTCGTATACATCCAATCGCAGGCCCTCCAGCTGCTTCAGCGCAGGGTCAGCTAACAAGGGATGCTTCTTCAGCCCAGCCAGAGCTTGCGAGAGCTTCCCAGGCACCAGAGCTTGAACGTCCAGCAGTGTTTTCGTGTAGAGCTTCAGGCTCTGAACAACGTCTTCTGTGCTCCTCTCGCGCTCGGTCTCCTCCACCTCGAACGCCAATTCTATTGCATCCCCCCTGACTTTGAGAAGATGCCGTAGCGCGTCTCTGGCTCCCGAACTGGTCACCAAGCTGTAAGCGCAAAGTGCTTTTAGAACGTCGTCCCTTTCAGTTTCGTCGCCTGGTCTCTGGAAGACCTTGTCCACGTTTCTCGTCAATCTTTGCCGAAGCTTGTTAAGCGTGACCCTCGCCGTTTCAATGGCACGGCGGGTGCCGGCATCGGTTGCGTCCTCGACCAGATTGTTGATCAAGAGCCGACCCAGAGCCCATATTTTGGTTGATAATACCAGCCTGTCGCCTTTCTTCACCTCGTTGCCCAGCCCGCCCTTTCCTTTCAGTATTCGTCCCCCAATCAGCACACAGGCATCGAGCAGCCTCAGTCGCGCCGCAACGGCTGCATCTGTCTTGTTTTCTCCAGCGACGAAGCTGGCCAGGCCCTTGGCCTTGGCCCCAATCACAGCCCTTCCGCAGCGACCACCCATCTTGCCCAGCAGCTCCTGGACGACATCGTTGTCGCCGCGCATGTGGACAATGGTGTCAGCGGTGCCAAGGAGGTCGCGGTATGAGCTGCCGACCTGCGTCCGCAGCCGAGTCGCCTTCTCTTCGACCTGTACATGGAGATTCTTGTGGATGGCGCGGATCTGGGGGAGGGTGTGGCTCGCGGAGAAGATCTGGGCGGACGACGTGAGGGTGGACGGGTCGACGTTGGCCATGTTGACAGCTGCTGCCGCTCGGCTTTGGGCAGCAAACGGGAGGCGGGGATCGCGGGAGGCTACCTCTTCGGAGACATCGAGTGAAGCGCAGCTACGCCGTTTCGTGCCAAGATACTCGTGGGTTGGACTCGCAAGTCCTAAAGGGAGAAGGCTGGTGGTAGAGTGCGTTGATGTTTAGTGGTTGAAGGTGAGCTGTGCGATGAAGCAACGTGGGATTTGGAGGTTTGGCGGGGCGCGCACGACCCCTGCAGCTCACCTAGGATGCGGCCCATTCTTCCAAGACATCGCAATTAGAAGCAATTGAAGTTTAAAGGAAGCGACACACTCGAATTATATTGAAAGCAGACAGGTTTAATAATACTGAAAACTAGGGAGATTTGTGTCATTGTCTCCATAGTGGTGTATATGCTGCAATGTTCAGATTGGTGCTTCTCCATGCAACACATCTTAAAAAGGGAGACCCCACAAGTCCTGATCTCTTCCAGCGTAACAGAAACGCCATGAGCAAAGCCCGTAATAAATTCAAGTCTATAGCTTCGTGCTCTTGATGACAGCGGTGTTGATACCCGATAACTCTCCCTGGTATCCTCCTTTCGGCTCGCCTCCCTGCCAAACGGGTTTCATGCTCTTGAGCTTCTTCTGCTTCGCCTCGTATTGCTTTCTCTTCTTGACTCTGGGGTTGCGGACGTCCTTGCCTCTCTTTGGTGTCAGGCCCTTATTTTTCTGGATAGCATACGTAATCTTCCGCTTGCCATCGTCGCCAATCACTTCGGCCTCCACCACTCGGTCTGCCTTGGTGGCGGCGGCATACGCTGCAAATCGAGCAGCCTTTTCCTCCTTGTTCGCCTTCGATTTCTGTGCCACCATGTCGTAGTACTCGTCCTCGTCGTTGCGAACAGCCTTTGCCGTGTTGGTATCATCGTCGTCGCTGTTGTCGCCCAGATCCACGCCGGCCTTGGATTCCATTCCACGTCGCTCCGCTTGTGCGTTAAGTCGCTTTTGGCGATCTCTGAGACGTTCACGGTGAGGAATGTCCATGTCACCTCCAGCGTCTCGTCCCGCATCAGCTCGGCGGTTGGCCTTCTGCACAATCTGGGAGGTGTAGAACTTGAGACTCTTCTTGCGGGCGGCCTTGTCGGCTGCCGTTCGGGCATCAAGCTCCTCCTCCTCACCAAAGTCAGAGTTGTCATCATTGTTCTCGACACGTAACGACTTCTTCTGCTTTTGGGATTTCAAGCCCGCCAGGGGCAAGTCGTAGAGGTCTGCAACAGCCGCCTCTCCCGCCTTGGCCTTCTCAAGGTTCCTTGCTCGCTTTGCGGCAGCAGCGACTTCTTGCTTCTGGGTCTTCTTGGTCTTCTTGGGCTTGACAGCGACACCGGCCGAAACGAATTGGGCAAGTGCCACCTCGTCAAGCTCTGCAGATTGATCCTCGTCGACAGTCTTCGCCGATCTCGAGTCCTTGATTTTCTGCCAAGCCTCTCGACAGCTCATGAGCGTTTGCATGACGTCGTGGTCTCGCAGCTCCGTTGGATCCAGTGTTTTTTGCACCTTGGAACTATCTCTCGCAGGTGAGGTCAAGATTGCAAAGTAGCTGGCGAGGGCAGCGACGTAGCAGCCGAGCACCCAGTACTTGATGGCATCCAGCGACTTCCCTGATTTTCCCTGGGCGGCACTCTTGACGTCAATGAGCACCGGCCGCAAGGTCTCAAACTCCTTGACTAGAAGATCGAATTCGGGGTATCGGGCCTGCAACATCGTGTATCGCTCCTCGGGGCTCATGTCTTCGGTAACCTCGATGTCCTTTAGAACTTCAGTGACAGTGTCTTCTCCCTCTCCCACTTCGGTCCCATCGGCGAGCCATTCGTCGCCATCGAAGATAAAGTCCTCTTCCGCCATCTTAGATAACTTCTTCTGCTGAAGTCGTTTGGCCTCGACTTCCTCCTCCAGGGCATCGGCTTCAGTCTCGATGTTGTCGGCATTGTAATACTCGCTTTTGGATGTACCCCACCAGCCGGTCTCCTCGTCATCATCATCCTGTTCCTTTTCTTCATCTGATAAAGCGTCTTTGGCGGAGCCTTTGGACTTTTTTGATGGTTTGTCCTGGCCGTTGTCGTCATCTGACTCCTCGTCCTCGTAGCCAAGGACTTCCTCGTCAGACAAATCCATGTCCTCGTCCTCCCTTCTTCGACGCTTCGATATCGGCTCGTCTTCGAGTAAAATACGATCGCGGCTCATGAAATATTCGTCTTCGGAGTCGGCGACATCTTCGAAAGTGGTAACAGGACCTAGGCGAGCCTCGGAGGGGTCAAGCTCTTTCGGGCCACTGGGTTGGGCATTTCGGCCGGAGGCCTTTCTCTTCTTGACCATGGTGGTTGATTTGATGCAAGCAATGTTGGAGGGCGGCAAACAGGTTGCGAGATACGACGGAGTCGCGTTGTCGAAACAAATTGGGTCGGTTGTAGCTAGTCAAGACTTCGACTTCGTACTTTTTTTAGTTAATGGTGGAGTCGCCCTCTGGAAATTTTCTCGATAAGATAAGCTCGCTACCAGCCACATTCAATGAACATCAGCCACACGATCATCTCCCCAGGCTGTGGCGTCCACCGAGATCAGATGTCCACAGCGCCAAGTTGCTAAGGAAAGGGGTCCCCACATATGTCGACTGCGGAAGGCACTCCTGCCATGCCGCTGACCACCCACTGACCAGTCGCAGAACCCTTACACAAGCCCATGTGAGCTCCCTGTCCCCGGACCCCAGCACGGTTTCTTAGGTGTGTCTCGGGCGAATGTCGAGTCACACGGCCTCCCTCAATCGGGGTTTATGTTTATTATTGTCGCCGCAAAGTCGAGATCTCCTTCAGCTCATCTAGATCCACTTGGTCCGTACTCGTATCCCATGCAGCACTCCGTTACCATGAGAATACGAACTCACATCGTGGAGCAGACTGATCAACCCGACCAGACGTTAGGTAGGTAGTTACTACTTTCTTAGTTCAGTGCGTAGTAGCCGCTATCGGCGAGTCTGACGTAGGAGGTTCAGCTACCCATGCAGGTATTAAGGTTACGGTTGCAGCGTCGAAGACGATGGAGAGCAGGGAGCATCAAACGGTGCCTTGCAGGCTCGCTCAGTGGGCTTCAGGCAGTCGCAGACGAGCAGGGAAGCGCCCCAAACGCCTAAAAGCTTGCCCCCATAGGCCATCCAGTGGCAGTACCCGTACAGATACAAACACTGCCCCAGTGACAGTTCAGGGTCCAACGTCGCGGGTCAAGCGCTACCTAGGTATGGCACAGGCCAGTGGATGGCCCCAGCCACAGCCGACGATGATGAAATCCCCCAAGGCTGGAGTCGGGGTGCGATTCATCGTCCTTCCCTACCGACTCGGCTGTCTCTCTCCTTATCCCCTCTTTGCCCTCATCGCATCCTCATTCTCATCCTCCTCCTCGCAGTCTGCGTCGGCCGTGTTGTCTTGAGGCCCGTTTAGCGCTCGCGTATCCCTGGGCCACGGACTCGGAGAGCTGCTTATCAGAGGCCGCCGCCTCTTGATTGTGGCGAGCATCGTGACTCGGCCGAGGAGTACCGAGTACCCAAGACTGATTTCTAAGGTGAGCCCAGCCTAGCAAATGGGACACACCCGCCATCCAGAACCAAGTACACTGACACGGATGGACCACAACAAGGCCTGGACAAAGGAAGACACACACGCCTTCGTGCAGCCCGATTCGATACACTTCTCGCCCTACGTCTGTCATCTACACAACACAAGCCACTCTCGGCCCTTCGGTTTCTTGTCACCCTCCACCCTCACCCACCCACAAACCGTAGCGGGTCACCTGTGCGACGTGACGTGACGGTTACCCTTGATGGGTAAGGGTGCACAACACCGACAACGCGCACGATCTCTCTACCCTACTCTCGCCCTTCATTAAACATCGCCTCGTCTTTGTCCCAAGTTCAGGACCGTTCAGCGTAGCGCCTCGTCACTTCAGCGTCTGTCTCGAAACTCCACACTCCCCACCGGACCTCACTCGAACGAGCCATTCAGACCCGACCGTTACCCCATTGATCGCTGAAACTCCGCTGCCATGGCGGACCGAGGGAGAGAAAGTACCGGCTCACAACCGCCCTCGCCCCGGTCTGTTCGTCGGCCGTGGCCTGCCAGTCGAAGCCACTCAAACCAAGACCCAGACGAGCGATCACCCCTTCTGACGACCTCAAGATCCCGCATTCGCATCGGCGGCCCTAGCTCGTCGAAGCACCAAAATTCATCCATCTCTCGGGATCAGAGCTACACAGGTATGCCTCGAGCTCTACGTCGCCCCACTGCCCTCATGGTTCACAGCTAATGTCTTGGACTACTATAGCGGGCACCTTCCATGGCTCTCGGCACCACAGCCGGCACCCGTCATGGGGCCAGCGACTGATACATGCCCTCGGCGACCGCCAGGAGTCAAGCATGTCCGAGTCCAAGGGAAGCATATTCCCTGACGAGCGGGTATGGTACGACCAGTTCACAAGCACCGACTGGGTCCACGACGCCATTGCCGACTCTTACCGCGTCAAGGAGCTGCGCAGCCGCAAGGATGTCTGGGGTCGTTTCCAAATCATGTTTGACGGCGCCCAGGGATGGATTCTGAGTGCCCTGAGCGGCTGTCTGGTCGCTTTGATGGCCTACGTTGTTGACGTCACCGAGTCAACATTCTTCGACTTCAAGGACGGATATTGCACTCGGGGCTGGTACCTGAATGAACGAGTGAGTACTGCCCTTTTGACATCCACCTCGTAGTATGAGCCTACTGACATCTGATTTCAGAGATGCTGTCCTGATGACGAATGCCACGACTGGAAAACCTGGTCTGAAGCTCTCAACCATCCCTTTGGTAAGAGGTGGACTGACTTCATCGTCTACATGGTCTGCGTGGTCGTTCTAGCGCTGCTCGCCTGCTGGATAACGCTTTGGACCAAGACGATTGTTCCCTCGGCCTACCGTCTCACCACCCTAGATGAGAATCTGGCTGCCGAAGACTTACCCCAGACGTACGACGATGCTCAAGGTAGCGAGGCGTCCACTCCTCGCGTGGAACCGGACACAACTACGGAGAACCCGCCCATGATCTACTACTCTGCAGCCGGCAGCGGTGTCGCCGAGGTTCGCGTCATCCTAAGCGGTTTCGTTCTGCACGGGTTCTTGGGTGTCCGAACACTTCTTATCAAGATGGTCGCTTTGATCCTGAGTGTCGCATCAGGCATGAGTCTCGGCAAAGAAGGCCCCTACGTGCACATGGCTGCCTGCGTGGGCAATATTCTCTGCCGACTATTTTCCAAATATGATCGCAACGACGGCAAGCGACGCGAGGTCATCTCTGCT
The DNA here is from genome assembly GCA_001305505.1 of Neonectria ditissima. NCBI lineage: Eukaryota > Fungi > Ascomycota > Sordariomycetes > Hypocreales > Nectriaceae > Neonectria > Neonectria ditissima. Next base: position 1,604,700 of record LDPL01000040.1, on the reverse strand, counting down.
GCCGCTGCCGCTGGTGTTGCCGTAGCTTTCGGTGCTCCGCTTGGTGGTGTGCTCTTTGGTTTAGAGGAGGTCTCGTACTTCTTCCCCGCCAAGACGCTGTTCCGGACCTTCTTTTGCTGCATCGTGGCGGCTCTGTCGCTCAAATTCCTTAACCCTTACGGTACCCAAAAAATTGTCCTGTTCCAGGTCCGTTATTTGGTCGATTGGGAGTATTTTGAGCTGGGAAGCTTCATCTTCGTGGGCATACTCGGCGGTGCGACTGGTGCACTCTTCATAAAGGCGTCCAAGTACTGGGCGCAAAGCTTCCGTCGAATCAAAACCATCAAAAGGTATCCAATGCTCGAGGTTCTGCTTGTGGCAGTCGTCACCGGCCTGATGAGCTACTGGAACGGACTGACAAAGCTCCCTGTGGCTGAGCTGCTCCTTAATCTGGCCGCTCCGTGCGAGGGCCCGGATGTCGAACGAGAAGAACTCAGCCTGTGTCCTAAATCGATTGACGATATTCCTCCGATTCTACTACATCTCTTAATAGCATTATTGATCAAAGGATTCCTGACTATCATCACGTTTGGCATTGTAAGTGGTCTCATACACTTCCCACGAGATCTACATCCCACTGACTCCCGAACAGAAAGTTCCTGCTGGAATCTACGTCCCTTCCATGGTTGTAGGTGGTTTGATGGGCCGGATCGTGGGCCATCTAGCGCAGTGGTCGGTCCTTCGATTCCCTCACTGGGCTATCTGGGGGACCTGTGCGTTCAAGTCGGACGGCACCTGTATTCAGCCTGGTGTATACGGTCTGATTGCAGCCGGAGCAACCATGTGCGGCGTGACGAGGTTGTCCGTCACCTTGGCCGTCATCTTATTCGAGCTCACGGGCAGCCTTGACTATGTTCTTCCCTTCTCATTGGCCATTCTGGTCTCGAAGTGGATCGCTGATGCGATTGAACCCAGCAGTATTTATGTATGTGGACTAAACAGGGTTGTCGAGTATAGAGAGAATCCGCTGGCTAACTCTGCATAGGATCTTCTCACCAACATGAATTCGTACCCGTTTCTAGACAACAAACATAAGCCGATCTTCACCGAGAACCTTGGGGATATTTTGCCCCGGGTTCGGCGCGAGCGGATCATTGACATTACAACCTCACCTCTCGTACCTGCTGCGAGTCTGCGGGTCAAGCTCGAGCTCCTACATAGGAGTGGTGAACTAGACGGCGGTCTTCCCATTCTTCGCAATGGGAACCTCGTCGGGCTGATTCCAGCTCCAGACCTGGGATACGCGCTCGACCAACTTGAGGAAGAGAGTACAGATCTGTGTCTGATGGATCGCATACCAAGAATCGACGAGGATGACACATTTGATCCTACAGATTTCACGCCCTATATTGATCCTGTGAGTCGTTCATCGGGTATGCTCCGGTATAACGCTGCTAACATGGATCAAGGCACCGGTGGCGCTCGACATTCGGTCACCAATGGATCTCGTCTATGAACTTTTTGCGAAACTGGGCCTCCGTTACATTTGTGTTCTGAAAGACGGCAAATATGCAGGAATGGTAAGTGACAAATTCGGTAGCAAGTTTGATCACGGCCAGTCGAACTGATAAGAGGAACAGACCCACAAGAAGACCTTCGTCAGGTACATGCGCGAGCACGAGAAGGACGAATGAGCTAGGTAAGAAGTAGGCATTGCGGAGAAGACAAGCCCCACTCAGCGCCGGCATGGGGAAGCACAACGTGGTTGTCAAGCGCCGTATCGTATCAGCACCCTGTCTGGGAGCGGAGATGTATCGGACTTGTAGGCCATGTGTTTTTAGAGGGCGCTGAACATCATGACTTTGTGTGATGGAAGCTTTTGCATTGGGTTCCGGCGCAACGGGGTGGACAACTGTTAAATGTGTTGTACGTATTTGACGTTTCTTTTTCCCTCTCGTTTTTTCCTCTTTTCAAGAGAAGGAGTCTGTTCTGGGTCCTTGTTATCATTAAGATGGCATAGCATGGCATGGCATTGGCATCTGCATATCTGCATAGCATGGGATACGATGGTTTTGTGTTGGTCATTAATATGGCTCTTCCTTCGTGGCATTACACAGCAGCATGGAATAAACAGACTGGTTATCCCAGAGATTGGGGAATGAGAGACAAGAATGGCTAGACCGGTTACAGGAGGCAATCAATGATGAACTGTCGAGCAGTAAGCCAAGCTCTCAATCAGCCTTCCCAAACAGGAATGATATTAAACATGGGGTCTGAAACCCCGAGTAACCACAGCCCGAGACCGGCCATTGATATTGCTCGTGCAGGATTTGGGAAGGCAGCTGAGCCGTTCCTTTGGCAAAGTTAATATCAGCACGAGTTCCAACCCCATTTGGTCTTATCTCTCCATGGTTCATGGATAGGTGTGTTTGGTGTGTTTGGTGATTTCGGGTGACAAGAGTGATGATCTGGCCGACAACGGACACCACCGCCAACACCGGGACCGGAACCGGCCCGGCGGTGATCGGGTGGCTCGGGGGAGGGCGTCTCCACCTCGGGGATGGAGCTGGCGATAGCTGGAGGGCGCTGTGATTGTCTAAATTGGTGGTTTTCGGTGTGTGGTTTTTTTTTTGGAGACGGCAGCGAACGCACAGGACGCAATCCATGGGTGTGATGGATTGCTGATCGTGCATCATCGACTAAGACTGGGGNGGGGGGGGGGGGGGGGGGGGGGCCTGGCAAGATGACGGCAGAAGGACCAATTACCACATCTTTTGCCAGGCCTCTTGGTGATTGGGTAGAGACCCGGTCATCCTCAAGGTTCGCGAGCGGGAGTCGGCAAAGTAGTACATGGCTTTCTGCAGTGTATCCGGCGTGCATCATGGGACTTGCTATCGCGACAACATGACGAGGTTGGGCTAGCGCCAACAGCGTGGATTAGGCATGTATCCCCGGCTAGAGACCTGCTTCAAAGAGGGGGAACGAATGGCTAACGCAAGGGAGCTAATGGAAGCTCCAGTTGCGTACCTAGCTGCGTAGCTGCGTAGGTATCCAAAAGTATCGTATCCCACGCGGATGGTGGGAGGGACGGTGGGACTGTGCGCCCCTCATGACTCCTCCATTCTCCATTGGACTCGACTCCCCCGCAATGGCTTGGGCTCGACCGCGGACGGTCTAAGACAAACAAGGAACAAACGAGACAAGAGGGGAGGGAGAGCAGGAAGCCTGGCTGATATAAAGCGCCCGAGGCCTGCCCTTCTTGTGGGATTGAAGTACAGTCGTGCAGTGAATTGAGCAGACGCAGCCTACTAAAGCCCGTGAGTGAAGCTTCCTTCCTTCCTCCCCTCCTTCCCTCCTCCTCTCCTCCTTCCTGTTGAACGCGTTCCCCAACCTTATCTTGACCGACCGACCTACATACAGCCCTCGCCTCGCCACATTCCAACAACCCTAATTTCTAACCCCAATCGACAGGCAGACAGAAAAACAGACAAACACCCAAACTCCGAATTACTTCGCATCGTCATGTCGGCCCTCCGCGCTGGCATGGCCCTCCGGCCCGTCTCCATCTCGCCCTCATTGGCTTCAGCTGCCCGACGATCCTTTGCCTCGTCGCGAACCCTCAAAGCGGCCTCGGTGGCTCCCTTCTTCTCCAACGAGCCCGAAGGCCCTTCCATCAAGACAGCTATTCCTGGCCCTGAAACCAAGAAGCACATTGACGAACTCAACGATGTTTTTGACACGCGCAGTATGAACATGCTGGCTGACTACACCAAGAGTGTGGGCAACTACATCGTGGATCCCGATGGCAACACCCTCCTCGACGTGTAAGGACGAAGTACTCCACAAGAGCTCCAGAATTGATCACTGACGGAATATACAGCTTCGCCCAGATCGCCTCGATTCCTGTGGGCTACAACAACCCAGCCCTCATCAAGGCCGCTTCCACTCCCGACATGGTCAACGCCATTGTCAACCGTCCCGCCCTCGGTGCCTTCCCCTCACACGACTACGCGTCCATCCTCAAGACCGGTATCCTCAAGGTTGCGCCCAAGGGCCTCAATCATGTCTTCACTGCCATGGCTGGCTCCGACGCCAACGAGACCGCCTACAAGGCCGCTTTCATGTACCGCCGCCAGCTCGAGCGCGGCAGCCCTGACGTCGACTTCACCAAGGCCGAGCTCGACTCCGCCATGGACAACAAGTCCCCCGGTGCCCCCGATCTCTCTATCATGTCCTTCAAGACGGGATTCCACGGCCGCCTGTTCGGTTCTCTCTCTACTACCAGGTCCAAGGCTCTCCATAAAATCGATATTCCTGCCTTCGACTGGCCTCAAGCTACATTCCCTCTGCTCAAGTACCCGCTCGAGGAGCATGCTGCAGAAAACGCAAAGGCCGAACAGGCCAGCCTCGATGAGGTCGAGCATCTCATCAAGACTTGGCACTTGCCCCCGGCCGCTATCGTTGTTGAGCCCATCCAGAGCGAAGGCGGAGACAACCACGCCTCTCCCGATTTCTTCCGCAAGCTACGTGCCCTTACCAAGAAGCATAACGTCCTGCTCATCGTTGATGAGGTTCAGACTGGTGTCGGTGCTACCGGTAAATTCTGGGCTCATGAGCACTGGAATCTTGAGGATCCCCCGGATATGGTGACCTTCTCTAAGAAGGCTCAGGCTGCCGGCTTCTACTACGGAAACACTGCCATCCGACCCAACAAGCCCTACCGCCAGTTTAACACTTGGATGGGTGACCCCGTTCGCGCCCTGCTCTTCCGCGCCATCATTGGCGAAATCGAGCGCCTCGACCTTGTTAACAACACTGCCAAGGTCGGCGACTACCTCTTCAAAGAGCTCGAGGGCCTCGCCAGCAAGTACCCGGGCGAGTTCCTAGGTCTCCGTGGAAAGGGCCAGGGTACCTTCCTAGCCTTCGACAACCCTCGCCGTGACGAGTTCCTTGCCAAGGCCAAGTTGCTGGGTGTCAACTTGGGTGGCAGCGGTGCCAGCGCTGTCCGTCTTCGGCCCATGCTGATCCTGCAACAGCACCACGCTGATATTCTCCTCGAGACCCTTGAGAAAATTGCCAAGTCGGGATAAACCCTGTTCAAAGTTTCGCCTTCGGAGTAAATAGCGGGTTGTTGTTTTTAAAGAGAGGTTTGAAGAAGGTAGTTAACGGATCAATATCTTGGTTAAGATATCGCCGGAATTCGAGACATATATGGTTAGTAAACGATTAAACAATACTTCATCAGTGCATATCGCTCATACGATACGTCGAAGACAAGGAAACTAATAGAATAAAACAATTGAACAAAGCAACTATAGTTCATTCTACTAACTCACAACATTAACCCAACCGACGATAAGTTGCCACGCAAATCCGTAATTATATGGTTCATGATTTGCAACGTTGATCGAGTTAAGGGGGGCTAAGATGAGTAGAGTAAGTTGAAAGTTGACGTGTTCATGTATAAATAAGGCAGGTCTTCTCGAGTCATTGGTTCAAGAACACATCACAGATTTAAGAAGAGCATAATACATCTAATCCCATAACTGAATTCGATCTAGCAGAACCAGAGAGTCCAGGCTCTCCAGGTCGGCGGAAGATTAAGTACTCAATACATAAAAGGTTCCAGCAATGCCGTGAAAAGGGGAGAGATGAATGCTAAAGGACGGTGCCACCAGGGACCAGTCCGCAACCGAGATGACCTCCCTCCGTGTATCGAAAAAGCCGCAGCGCCGTTTCACAATGCAGATGGCCACGCTGACCGACGTTCGCATCACGTCGTAAGCTTCGTGTGAAAGCCATACCTTGAGCCCTAGGATATAGAAAATGAAAAGAATCAAGCAAACAGCAGGCCCTGCAAAAGGGTAGCCGAGCGCAATACCATGGTATGAAATCCATCGTCTAGTTTCCGAAGACATGATCCCGAAAAGGGTCTCTAGAATGAAAAGATCCTCCCAATTACTTTGGATGGTAGCTAAGTGGTTAGGTGCAAGCCGGAGCCGCAGAAAAGCAGAGGCGAGGAGATAATCTGCCCGAGTCATCTCCATGCGTCTCGTAGTATTTTCCTCTTGGAAATGTTGCGCGCTCATCAAGAACGCGAAATGTGGTAGAAATCACCTCGATCTTGGCAATCTTGCTATGCTGAATTGGCGACCGGTGCCTGTGTTTCCACTCGCGAAGCCCCCATCAAAGCAAGATTTCTGTCGTTTTCGAGAAGAGGTGGGAGCGTTGTGAGCTCGTCACCAGGCCCTTCTGACATGGAACTGGTAGCTCTAGGCTCAGGTTCCAGAGGAACGGGACCAGGTACGATAGGACGAAGCCCGTCGAAGTGTCCATATGTTGGCTCAGCCATCACGCGCTAAGATTGTTAGTTAGAGAAATGTCCATCTAGTGCTCAAGAGGGGTGTGGCTTACTGGATGAGCCGTCTCATCTGTTGGGCTTCCTCCACTACGCAGACTTCTCCTGCGACCTGCGGGTCCAGCATAGGACGTGCTATAGTTGGCAGCGATCGGAGTATTCGAGACCGGGGTCTTCGCTGAATCCTGCCCGGAGGAGCCTGACGGGGCAATCGCTCGAGGTGCGGCAGAGGCCTGGTCATGTTGAGTTTGCTGGCCCGGTTCTACGGGTCGAGGTGCGATTTGTTGTGGGAGGATCGGACGAAACCTAGCCTTGTCTGCACGAGCCGGTCGACCCTTTTTCCTGGGAGTCGTGGAAGTGGCCGAAGGGGCTGGAACCATGGTGGGAGGAACTTCGGCAGGACTGCTGGCTGGTCGGGGGAGGATCGCAACGTGTGTCGGCGCATTTGGGGCGACGGCTCCAGCCAAGGTAGATGACTCTGGATTTCCCGATAGGGCCATTCTTTTGGCAGGTGGCTCGTTGTATTCGTCGTACTTCTTGCGCTTCGCCCAGCCGCGCTGTTGGCGATCCATATGCTCCGCTGCTTGCATACATTGCGTCATGTTTCGGCCTACAGAAATGTTAACACTGTCTAGTTGGACGAGGAACATCTCCATCATACCAAGAGGCAGTTGCATGTGCATCCAGTTGGGCTCGATTCCGTTTGACCAGATAAATCTCCCCAAGGTCTCGACGTCCAGCCGGCTGGCCTTGATCATCTCTGCCAGGAGAAACCGCTGACTCCAGGTCAGTAAAGGCCGTCTGTCACCTGCTCCTGTGATATACTGACCTTCTCCTCGTCCGTAAAAGGGGAGCCCATCGCTTCAGATTCGCTCGTCTCGGTGTAGAAGGAAGGAAAAGGGAGTGAGGGAGAAAGACAAAGGGGGCGAGTTGGAGTGGTTCATAAGCAGGCATTTGTGGCACGATGTCGTTGAAGAAGTGAAGCGAAAGTAATGCCAGCCACAACGAGAAGAGAAGCAGGGTTTCCGGAGCCCGGGGCTTGCAAACGAAGCCAGAACAGACAGTGTTGGCGTTCTGCGCGCCGCCAAGAACGAGTGTCGGTTGGGCGTTGTCTCGAGGGGTAAGAATGGGTGGGCTGTGGAGGGGATTGGAGGCACGGGCAAGGCACCGCTCGGGAGGCCTGTCCCACGATAGCGATCGGAGTGGCGACAGTGGTGGTGAAGGAGCTCGCTTGCCAAAGGCGCGCGATAGAAGCACGCAAGCGCGTGTCTTCGGAGGCGGCCGTTGAGAAGCGGGAGCGAAGGTTGGAAGAAGAAAAGATGCGGCGTCTGTCGCGGCGACGTGAGCACGGGCAAAGATCAGAACCAAGTCCAAGTACGTCCACAACCCTCGACGGCAGCCTGCGGCCCTGCACTGCTGGGGGTCGCTGCTGGTGCTGCTTGCTAAGTTGCTGCTGCGCGTTGCGCGTGGCTGGGCGTGCAAGCTCGTTAGTCCCTGTGCTGGGGTCTTGGACGCGGAGTCGTAGCCGGAGCCAGGTGATGCTGGGGTGGGCAAACACTGGAACCAAACAAAGATGCCGGGTCAGTCTTGGTGAGGTCTGACTCTATGCGCCCATGATTCGAACGCTGCGGGTGCGGGTAGAGCGTAACCTCCGACCGTTGGCAGGAACATCAGAGACGAGTCGCGGAACAGCCTAGCAATCCAGGTTCAAGCCGTTTGCCCAGAAGCGGACGAGTCAGTTTGGAGATGCGTCTGCGTTTGTGCTGTCCGTCGTCTCGTTGCGGTGCCCACACGAGAAACGGGCCGCCGAATGGGTGCCAGATGTTTGCAGATGGGAGGCAGGGTTCACCCGTTGGGTATCAGACCAGATGTGGCAGAGACACACAACGAGACGCCCTGGCCAAGATGAGATGCCAACTAACGTCCAACCGGGGCCAGGTTCTCTCACCCGCTCACTCGGCCGCTCGTTCGCTGACTGTTCGCCTGGTTCGGTAGCGAAATGTACCTTCAGTGGGCATCGGCTCCAGCTGCCAGGGCTGCATCTGCATACCGGTACCCCAGCACGGTACTCGCCGAGCAAGTGCTGCACGAGATGCGATCCGGCACTCAAGCCAGGGGCCTCGTTTCGTTTCCTCGGGCGTCCATGCACCGTCGCACCGCTCAAGCAAGCCAGTTCAGGCGTCCGAAGCCCAGGGCAGCTGTGTCCGTTTGTGGCGCATTATTCGTCCCGGACGACATGCATAGCGCGGGTAGACCTAGATGGTTGTCGAGGGACTGACTGTATCCATCCCAAGCAGGTAGCCATCATCCTGTCTTGATCTGGCTACCCTGATGTTGCTGATGTATCCTCAAGCCCGTGCTTTGTCTCAGCTGAAGAGCCCCGATTTGTCGTGATTCCCGTGCTAGCGACCTGGGCCCCCATCCACGGCGACGCACTGCGCGATGCACTCTGAAGCACGCTCCTACCGTCAAATGAACTGGCGTGCGGCAAGATGGGGGATGCATCAGGACGGGGCTCGATGCTCCCGACGGCCAATCCAACCAAGACCTGAGGCCGCCTGACTTGGCCTGTCGACTGCAGTCAGCTCTGAGGGTGTGTCGCCCCAGCCTGACGCTTCTTCTCACATGGCCACGCGCTCGTCGCACAGCGAACCCTTTCCCACCCTGGTCGATTGGTGTGGATGCCCATGACTGCGCCGGATCGGGTTTGACTCTGTGCCACCCCGTCTCTCCTCAGCGCCCAACTCGTCCGCGGTCGGATGCACGAGCCTCCCGAATAGTCCACACTGAAATTGGGAAATCGCCCAAGCATTTGTCCCGTACAACCGCGGCGTGACCAGAGAGAAGCTGGTGCACTCATTGGCTCGTTGGCGACCGACGTTTGCTGCTCGGCCCATCGCTTGCTTGCGGGGGGCGGAAGCGCTTGAAATCACTGGCTCAGTTCTCGCCAATCAGGCCACAAAGGCGGTTGACTTGTCGCATTTGGCCGCTGCACTGTCCACGGGTTCGTCACGGGGGACGGCGGGTGAGCGAGCCGCAGGTGCTGCGCTTTCCCGGCGCCGGGCCGTCCTGTCGATCATGTCGTTGCCGCAGCCCATCATCGGGGAACAGCAGCACATGGCCGTCGTCGCGGCTGGATGAGATGCGTCGGGATGAGGTAGAAAGACAAAGATGCCTGAAAATGCCCGTGATTTCTTGGACGTCGACCGCTTTTTATCCAAGGTCGCGCCTTCCTCAGATCCTGGGGCCCTCTTGCACTTGCATGCACAATGAGGTGGCAGCTTCTCAGTGGGACCCACTCATGTACAACACGTCAGTCCTCTTAGTTGATCGGGCAGGTAAAATACCGTACTTGAAGACAGGATGAAGATAAAGACAATGCGAGGGCGCACATTTTTGGGCTTCGTTGTTGATCTTATAGGTGGGAATTCTCGCGGCACTGAGTGGCCGACACCAAGTCAATTCAGTACTATGATGCTCGAACTCGGTGAAAACCCCGTCACCGCTAGTTCCCTCACCACGAGGCGGTGATACTCCCTTGCTGGGCACGGCAGAGTATCGCAATACTTGAGAATGTAACGAACGGCGCTGGCAAGGATTAGGACTTTTAGCCAGGACTTACGAGCGCCTCCAGGTCCGAGAACAGGCTAATCCTTGGGTTCTTACCAGGTAGCCTTGGCACCTGAGGGTCTATTCAAACCACTAGCAACTAGACAAAAAGCGACGTATGCGGTTGGGCTTGAGAGATGGGAAATCTTTACTTGTTATGGTCAAACGTCTGCCTGGTATCTGCATATTGTACACCTCAAGCCCCCGAACTCGGGTTGTTGATTTGGTGTGCTGTGCTCCATCCGCAGTCTTCCTTCACCCAACAACAACAACTCCATATGTTCGATTGTGAAGATGTGGATTGGAAAACGAAAAGACTCGGGCGCACCGAGATAAGATACAGGTATCGAAAATTGGACCGATTAAGTTGACCGGGAGTACTACGAGAGACGAAGAAAGTAAGTCTCCGCCACTCACTTATACCACCCCAAGACCCAGTGTCCAGGGTAACCGATTGGCTTGGGGAAACAAGAGCAGCGACAGAACCAGGGCATGTCAATTTACGATAAAATGGCAACAAAACCACTGTATACCTTGAGGCACTATTTTTCTCATTTCTCACATGGAGTTAGTTGGCGAATTGCAACCGCTACGAAGCAGAGAAATGTCGAGACTTGGAATATCCCAGGCGGCAATGGTGTGGGCTTGACCCAGCTGAGCCGCATCAGTCATTGGCTGGCTGCACCGGAGAGAATCTGGGGAAATCGTGGCGCATTGTTCCGTACCACCGCGACCTTCCAAATTCTGGCGTGTCGTAGGGTCGGGACTCGGGAGCAAGAAATTCCGGCGTTAACATGCTATTTTGCCCAGTTTGGCCGAGTCGGCAAGTCGGAATGAATGGCCTGGACTCGAGATTGGCTTTCTCTACCCTTTCTCTGTCCGTGGATCCGTGGATGCAAGGCCATATGCATTCATCAGCCCTCTCGTTTTCTCGCCCTCGTCGTGCAGTCCGCCTCCAAACCTTGCCCTGTTAACTCTGCTGTCCACCTTTGGCTCTCGCCTTTCGCCTTTGCTCCGTCCGCTCTCCCACATGCACGGTTCCTCGCTCCACCACGACGCTCCACGCTCCACGCTCCACGCTCCCTTCACCCTCCAAATAGCCGCTCCCGCCTCCTCGCACGTCTGCTCCCATCGCCTCTGCTCCTCCACCGCCGCCCGTGTCTCTCGATCACGCCCGAAAGCCCTCCTGGAGACCACCGCTGCCGCCTGTTCCTCATGCACTAATGGAGGATGATGAGTATACGACGAGCAAAATGGGGGAAATCAAGCTAGGAGAGGCCGGCGCGAATGGCGCGCGCCTGAAGCAGGAGAGGAGCGCTTCCATTCCGACACCCAACGACAGCAATGACGGGTCCCAGTCCCCAGTGCCGTCACAGGAAGGCCTCAAATCGCGCAGCGGAAGCACCGAAACGCCGTCCTCGACCAAGGCCGCTTCGCTGTCGCGCAAAGCTTCGCAGAAACTGGCCGCCAAGCGCGAAATCGCCCTCTTCAACCACCTCCCCGACGTCACTGCCGAATCCTGCAAGGCCTTCCAGACCATTCCCGATTGCCTCTACGGTTCGAAACATCTCGGATCTACAGACAGCGATGCCTTGGATTGCGACTGTCAAAGCGACTGGCGTACGTAGAGCGCTCTCACCCCTTCTCTTACCTGCAAATGGCCATGAAATACTGACTCACGTAACTCAGGCGATGGCGAAAATTTTGCTTGTGGCGAGGATTCGGACTGCATCAATCGAGCAACTAAGATGGAGTGCAGTGGCGACACCGGGAATTGTGGTGGCGGTTGCCAAAACCAGAGATTCCAAGGCAAGCATTACGCCAATGTTTCAGTCATCAAGACCGAAAAAAAGGGGTTCGGCCTTCGATCGAATTCGGACTTGCAGGCCAATGACTTTGTGTTCGAGTACATCGGTGAGGTCATCAACGAGCCCACCTTCCGTCGGCGAATGGTTCAGTATGACGATGAGGGTATCAAGCATTTTTACTTCATGTCGCTGAACAAGAGCGAATTTGTCGACGCAACTAAGAAGGGCAACCTCGGTCGCTTCTGCAATCATTCTTGCAACCCGAATTGCTACGTTGATAAGTGGATGGTCGGCGAAAAGCTTCGCATGGGCATTTTTACCTCGCGCAAAGTCCAGGCCGGTGAGGAGCTGGTTTTCAACTACAACGTCGATCGATATGGCGCCGACCCTCAACCTTGCTACTGTGGCGCGGCAAATTGTGTTGGGTTTATTGGAGGTAAGACTCAAACCGAGCGTGCCACCAAGCTTCCTGCATCAACCGTCGAGGCACTCGGCATCGACGGTGGCGATGGCTGGGATACCTCGGTTGCTAAGAAGCCTCGGAGAAAGAGGCCCGAGGAAGAAGACGAAGAGTATGTGAACAGCATCCAGCCTCGCAGCCTGGATGAAGAGGACGCCCGAAAGGTGATGGCTGCTCTCATGCAGTGCAAGGAGAAGTGGATTGCAGTGAAGCTCCTTGAACGCATCCAGCGGTGTGACGAGGACCGTGTCAATCATGTGGTGATGCGGATGCACGCTTACCAAATCCTCAAAACCACGCTCAATACCTTCATTGATGATCACAACGTCGTCCTACAGGTCCTGTCAATCCTTGACCAGTTCCCGCGCTTGACACGGAACAAGATCCAGGACTCCAAGATCGAGGCAACGATTGAAGGATTGACCCATTCCGAACATGAAGACGTGTCAAGCAAATCCAAGAAGCTCCTGGACGATTGGAGTAAACTGGAGGTCGCCTACCGAATACGACGTCGTAAGTTTGATCCCAATGCACCGACCTCCAACTCCTTCGAGGATCGTCGAGGGCAAGGACGCGAGGAAGAGCCGACTCAGCCTTTGTCGAAAACGGCCTCGCCCCGGACAATTGATGCGCCCAAGGGACCTCGAAACAGTGCGCCCCAACGAAACAATGCTTTCTTTCAAAACGGCGGTGCGCGGCCGCCACGCCGGCAAAACTTCAATGCTCCTCTACCTCAGGGTTGGTTCACTGCCAAGGATGCAGGAGGTAATACCTACTTCTATAATAAGCAAGGAAACACAACTTGGCAGAAGCCAACGCAGCCGGCACCCGACAACACCCCAAAGGCGCCCTCCAAGGCTGCGCAGGAACGGCTCATGATCCAAAACATCATCGACCGGGTTACAAAAGAGGGTACTCCTAAACACACAGCTTCCCAGACGCCGAAGGCTGTGGAATCGCCAGTGAAGGACTCTAGGAGAGAAAAATGGCGAGCCCTACCTGTTGAAAAGCAAATGAAGATCTACGAAAATACGGTACGATTGCTGCAATTTCCCTATTACTACCCTTGCTAAGTAAATCCCAGATCTTCCCTCACATCAAGCATGTCCTGGATAAGTTCCACCACAAACTTCCCAAAGAAGAGCTGAAAAGACTTGGAAAGGACGTGGCGAAGAAACTTGTAGCCTCGGATTACAAGAACGATAGAATTGGAGACCCGAGCGCAGCCCTCAACGAAAAGCAGGTTAAGAAGATGAAGAAGTATGTCAAGGACTTTTTGGATCGAGCGGTTGAGAAGTTCACCGAACATGAAAATCGGAAGGCTGCCCGAGGCCCGGAGAAGTCGACAACGGAATCCCATGTGCGCGGTCGAAACCTGAACCCTGATGCGCCTGCGGGTGGTTCGTTCAATTCCCCACAGCTCCAAGCGAGCAGGACCACTACCGACAGAGAAGACATCGCCTTGTCAGATGACGAGGGAGTCGACTTTTCGGGAAGCCCGGATCGTAAGCGGAAGCGTGGGGCCGAGACAGTAGACTCTCCGAGCCTCACACCCCTGGATGGCCCGTTGACCAAGAGGGTGAGGGAAGAGGAGCTGGACGAGCCTAGCCCTCCCCCTCCTCCGCCACCGCCTCCACAGTCCTGTATGGAGGACGTGATGAGTGCAGAGCAGCAGGCCCTTCGCGAGCAGGAGGAAGCACTCATAAGGGAGAACGAGGAAGCACAAAGGCTCGACGATGAAGCCAATAGGACCAAGGGGATGGAGGACGCCTTGGCTGAGAGGTCGAATCCGAACCAAATTCCAGCATAGACGCCGGCATTGTGAAGCGATGCAACCATGCCGGATAAAGAGGAGTGAGGTCCTACCTAAACCGCGATTCGCCGAGTCAAAGAGGCCACACACGGGACGAGGGTTTGCAATGAAACCGAGAGCTGGGTTGGGATCGCATAATTACGAGAACCACATATTTTATCTGCATTTTTTTTGGGAGTTGCAAGGCCAATACCAGTGGAGGCGCATTGTACGATTATTATATAAAGGCACGCATTTCCCGCACATCCCCTGGGGAAACAATTATTTGTCACGGAGGAGGATTTTTCTTTATGCTATCATTGCTCATCTTCAGGAGGGGGTGTGTATGCGACGCGACTCACCATGAACGCTGCTGGTTTGCATGCTGCATCTGAGCTTGCCATCTTGCTGACGAGCGCGGGCAAATGGAATTTGGGAGGCTCGCGGTGACCGTGGCAGGGGGTGTATATCGGCTGCAGTGGGATGGCAGGGCTGCTGGCGGTCGGCGTTGATGAACATACGTCGGGGCTGGAGCGAAATATGGGGGTTTAGTAGGATGGTTTATTGTCGTTTGATCCCGGCCGGATCAGATACCCTTGGGATTAAACATGGGGAGGTTCAAAGGAGTTGACAAGGAATTGCGATCATCTTTGATGGCCAATTGTGAACGTGGTAATATTTTAATATAATATGATTGTATATGCCCCGGACCGATGGTATCATGCTCCTGTACGCTGCCGTATGTGAACTTCGATTATGCTACGCCTTGCGAAGGAGCGTTTGCGCTTCCTCCTGGACATCAAACGTGGGCTATGAACTGTCACTTGACAGTCCATCAGTTTTTGTGGCCATGTTTCCGGTGTCTTTTTGAACCCAGCTACCTGATATAGTTATTGGATATCGAGTGTGCTTGAACCTCTTAGTTCTCGCCCTCATCGGAAGAATCATCTCCCCTGCGTCTCTTCTTTCCCTCCGGCACGATGTCCTCCTTCCTTTTAAACACGTAGCTTCTCGCCACCCGATCCTCACCCCTCCAGGCGCCGCTCGTCACCTCACCCTTGGCATTGCGAACAGCGCCGAGGGTGCGGGCATGCCGATATCCGGGGTAGGCGGTAGCCTGGAAGAGATAGGAGCGCTCGACATGGAGGCCCGCGTGGCGCGCGAGGTCGCGGACGTTCCACAGGGTGTAAGGCTCGCCCTCGAAGACGGTGATGACGATGGCGCCGCCGGGTGATAGCGCAGGCAGGGCGCGCTCGAAGAAGGCGACGAGGAGGGATTGGTTGTGGCGGACCTGGCGGTTGACGTCGGTGGACTTGCCGCCGACGTGGGGGAAGTTGAAGATGATGCGGTCGTAGGGGATGCGGGTGACGGAGGCGGGGAGTTTGGTGGCGTCGATATTGTAGAGGAGTCTGCTGTTGGGTGTTAAGATGCGCTTGGGTAACCTGGGTTTGTAATGGTAGTCGTATTCGTCGTTAGAAAAGTCGTCATGATCATGGTCATCTTCGTCGTTGGAGGTGGCCTCATCCTTTTTGTCATCGCCGCCTCCATCCTTCCCGCCTTGAGTCTCATCGCCCGCTTGGTTTTTCGAGTCCCCGTCGTGGCCATCACCTTGCTCCTCCTTGGGTTTCCGCTTCTCCCCACGGATCACAGCTGCATTGTCCTGAACATGGGGGTACTTGCCCAGAAGCTCAGCAGCATCCTTCTCTAGGACGGTGGCGGTGACGTTGGCGCAGCCGTGGTGCTCGATGATGGAGGCGGCGAAGCTCAAGTCTCCCTCGCCAATGAGAAGGATGCGGTGGTGAGGCTCGAAAGGAATCGTGGGCTTCTCGGGGCGGTGCTGCTGGACCTTTTTCTTTCCCTTGGCGGGGCCATTGGCTGGCTTGGACGGTTCGGGCTTATGCTGCGAGAGCTTCTTGGGCCGGCCGCCAAGTTTTGCAGGCGCATTCTGCAGCTTGCGCTTCTTGCCGCCCATGACGAGGTGGGATAGGACGTAGGGGCTGTGGTTTGTCGTGGCCCAATGCAGAGCCACCTTTTGAGAGAGTCAGATGGCATCGCACGTGAAAGGGCGCGGGAAGCAAATCAACCTTTTTTTTCCCTTGCAATTTACGTCGTATTTCATTTTGCGGGAGGGAGCGCTCTGATTGGCCGTTGTCATGCGCGCGCACCGTTACCTTACTGTGCTAGCTCCCCCGGCAGCTCGGGAACGCCCACCGCGATTAGATTTGGCCACGCAGCCTTGCGCAAGTGCGGAGAGCACCCGTAGACGCCGCCAATGAGCGCGTGTATTAGGCACTTGGCAACAGATCAGGGCAGATGGTGGCAGCACAGTTGCCGGTTTAAGCTGTGGTTGCTTTGTGGGTAGGCATGGTGACACGGCTGGCGTCAGCGCATACACTGCATTTTATTGCATTGCTACCTGTATAAGCAGTAAACCTGCAGGTAAAACAAGTCCCGTGTGAGAATCCAGAGGGGTTGATGACCGTTGCCTGCCCCGTGATTGGAAGGCGGTCCAGCCCATGGGGATTTTTGGCGGGTGACTGGTTAGACAAGTGACTGCTCTCCGGCGTCCTTACGTCCGCATCTCGTGCAGCTGGCGGACATCTGGCCAGGTCCCTGCGTAACCCGGATACCCAGATGAGCTGCAAGCCGAGAACCCAAAGAGGCCAACCAGCCACCGCCGGTCCCGGCTTGGACCGAGACAGGACGAAAACCGCCCAACGAAGCGCCTGCAGGATGTTCATCTCAACCAGAGCACCAACGGCGGTCTGGAGCATGCTGTTGTATGCCGTGGGTTGTCCGAACCTCCGAAAGCAGGTGGAACGGGTCGTGTGCTCCACCATCATCGTTTACTACGTGGTATAGGAGGTAATTAAGGTGTGAAGGGTCGCTAGATAAGCAAACGGTAAAAGGCACAGGCGCTGCATCGTGCATCAGGCCAATTCTATGTTTTAGGCGGCGGAGTTTAATGATTTTGAGAGGTAGATCTCGTGCAAATAAGTAAGTGACGGTCAAGGTCGGAGCCGTGCCATCAGCCCATTCTTGCTTTGTGGCCCAAGAAGCCGGGACTAACAAAGAACAAGGACAATAAAAACGTGATGCAGGCCTGCATCTCTGCGTAGCCACGCCGGGCGCCGTGACCCGCAGGCTGGCCATTTAAGAGAAATGACAATAGAACTGTCAGAGCCATTCATGCCAACCGCGAGCATTGTGCTCCGTAGACTGTTCCGTACGTGTTCCGCATTGGGAATCTTTTGCAAACACACGGCATCGCGATCAAACGACGTGTTGCCTGCCATTGACGCCAACGAAGACGCTTCCCAGCCGCGCCGAGGGAATCCGGAGAACACCTCGCATGTCCCCCAGTACGTTTTGGTGGTAGCGACAGGGGTGTAGCATCGGCGGCGGCCGGAAAATCAAGGGCACCGGGCCAATTGGAACACCGTATATGAGGACAACCGCCCCCGAACCGGCTTAGGGCGCACCTGGTTGGGCGTGGCTGGTGGATGCGGTGACCCCAGTGGCCCAGGGCCCCCATCGATGCCCCTGTAGGCGGTGTTGGGCCAGGGTGGCTTTCCACTCCTTCCAGTGGACTTACAGCAGCCGCGGGCGCTGGGGGAGCCCCTGCTGGGGCCTTGCTGTGGGTCATCCCTCGGGCTTGGGGGGGGAGGTCAAGGCTGTGGCTCGGGCGGCGCACTTTGCCTTTGCCGCTACCATTCACTCCACTGATGATTGTGCTCCATCAAACGCTGCGTTGGTATTATTGATGCCGAGCGAAAAAAGGGTCACTTAAGCTGAAGCTCTCGTTCTTTTCCGTCTCATTGAATCCGCCCGCGGCATCACAACCACTTCCGCAGGTCATCACTGTCACCGTCACCCTCTTCTCAGAAGCCCGCTCTCGGTTCTGGTTCTGGTGCTGATTCTCTCACGCGCGCGCTGCCGTTGCTGCTGTCGCCTGCCGATGGGCAAAAACTTCTGACCCTGACCCTCACCTATACGTACCCTCTCTTTCTACGTCTCCATCACCAGCCCTTCTCTTGCAACTTCACCCTCTCTCCCCCCAAAGGCCTCACAACCTCCGGGGCCTCTTCACCATACGTGACCCAGTCCCGGTTTCCCCAATCCGATAGTCTGCTTCTGGACTTGAGGAGTCTTGTTGTTTTTTGCCGCCGCCCGTTTGTCGGCGTGCCATTCTCATCTCACTGTCAGTCTGTCGCCCTGACACCCTGACACCCTTACCCAAAGCTTTGCCCCGGCTTGCCGCTTTCACCTCCCTCTCACCATCACCTACATGACCCGCCTCAACCTCACCAGCCATGCCTGCTGAGAACGAGTCGCCCGCGAGAGAACCTGCCACCCGCGGTCGCGGCCGGGGTGGACGAGGTCGCGGTGGGCGAGGCCGTGGAGGTGGTCGAGGCGGTGCCAATGCTGCCGTGGCCAAGGCTGCTGCAACCAAGACCGGCCGTGGCGGATCGCGAAGAGGCCGAGCAAAGAACTTCTCGGACTCGCGCGTCCAGGCCGCTTACGAGCGCCAGCGTCACCTCAAAGCCACGTACCAGGCCGTTGCTCATGCGCTTAAGCCAGCGTTGCAGGAGCTTGCTGAGCGCAGCATTGACGACGCCATCCAAAACCCAGACACATACAAACACGCCGATGAGCACTTCCCCGTCATCCGCCAACTTCAGAACAAACTCCAACGCAAGCTGGCCGAACATGAGCGCCGTCTCCAATGGGATCTCAAGCTCGCCGAGGACATGCACCGTACCGACGATTACGTGGCTGAGCAAGAGTTCATGGTATGTTGATTTGCCCTTTTGCACCTGACGTCTACCCCGTCGCGGAAATTTCCATGAGGCTCTTGGCGTCTAATCATCAAACCCCACAGAACGGCCTCAATGACATTGAAGAGCAATTCTGGCAGAGCCAAGAGAACCGCGCACGTATTCTAGCCGCCCTCCAAGCAAAGGGTCTACCCGTTGATGTGAGTATTATTCCCCCCCACCAGTCACGTTCGGATTCCTTCGCCCTGGCTTCCAATCTGGTGTTCAATCCAGTGCTGACGCACGCCATCCACAAAGGTCCGCGATGATCAGTATGAGTACCAAGTTATCTCAGATGAGCATTTTGACAAAGACTTTGGCATATATGAATGCTACAAGAATGGTAATCTTGTCCCATACCCCTCTCGCGTCGAAGGTACCGAGATGTGGCAAAAGGCTCGCGACGCGGAAGCTGCTGTGGCCGCAACCACCACCGTCACCTCCGCACCAGCCCGAGGAGGTGGTCGAGGCCGAGGCCGCGGCGGCACCAAGAGGAGAGCCCAGGAGCAGCCTGAAGGCCAGCCTACGCCCAAGAAGAGCACTAGACTCCTTGATGCTGCTGGTATGGGTCCCGCTCCAGCCAAAGGTCTTCTTGCCTCAGCCCTCGAAGTCGAGGACACTCCCGAGGGAACCCCGGGTGATGAAGATTCGGTTCCTGCGTCTCCCGAACCCCCAAATTTCCTCAACGGCCTCGCACCTGCGGCTCTTACCAAGGCTCAGGGCAAGCTCCCGTCCCGTGAGAAGAGTCCGCCATTGCCAAAGAACATCTCGGACCCCGATGAGTACGGCTTCCGCATATACAACCAGCGATCAACCTTCCGAGAAAAGGGAGGCAACAGTCGTCTTTTTGCCCCTCATCTCTTCTGGTTCGAGGAGTGGGAGATTGGATTCCGGGACAGCGTCAACGATTCCTCCAAAGGCCACAACCGCACAAAGCGTGGGAAGTACCTCGATACCCCCAACAGCAACGGCATGCATTTTGACCATTGGTGCAACGGCTATGACTTTTCGTCAACCACTCATGAAGACTTTGACCTGAACATGATCAAGCGTTACGGCGTGCACCCTAAATACGGCGTCCCGTTGCCTAACCGCCCCCATACCCATCAGGACCCATCACCCTGCGTCATGCCTGGCAAACCGGTGGTTTACATCGCGAACCCTTCTGGCCGGGTCCACCACGCTTCGCGGTCATTCCTCAAGGTCACAAATTTCCGTCGCTCCGAGGATGACCCTTGGCGGGCAAAGATTGGAGCCTCGATGAGACGCTTCTGCAAGATCGATGGGATTGATTCCGAGGATATTTCTATTTCCGAGTATGTTCGCGATGAAGAGGAGCTCCGTACCAAGTCACTGGGCACTGCGGTCATGGAACTGGAGTCGAGGCCAGTCGCCACGGAAGAGGAATCCGAACCCGAGGTGGCCTCGGTCGAAGAGGAGGTGCCACCGCAGTCGGAAGGTGGATTCACAGATCTCTCCGTCCTGACGTATGCAAGTGCTTTCATCGAAGCAGAGGAGTTGGCTAGGGCGGCTGCGCGTGCTGCTACGAAGCCGGCTCGTTATGATGCGATTCGCGACGTGTTCACAGACTCCAAGCCAGCCGCCACTCCCGCTCCCGAGACCGACACCAACCTTGGGCTTAACCTCCTTGCACAGCTGAGCAATGCTGTGGCTGTCTCTGACGACCCGAACGCCACGAGTGGAACGGTTCCCGTGGCAGTGGTATACTCGAATGCGCCAGAATCGGATCTTCGGAGCACAATCGATCGAGGTAACGAACTTCCCCTGGCTGTCCCTAACCAGATTCCTGTGGACCCTCGGTTCAACCCCACGGAGGCTCCCCAAGCGTACATGCACACGCAGCCTCGTGCTCAACCGCCCATGCAGCCCACCGGCCCGGTGCATCCCCATCCTGCGGATATGATGCCGTACCCACCTGTCCATGATCACGTCGTGGCACCGCATCAGCCGGTACGACCGTCGGACTACCCCCCTCCCCCTCCTCCCCCTGGGCATCCTGGTCAGGAACAAGGACAGTACATGCCTCATGGCTACCCCAACCCAGACCATCGGGATATTCACATGGGCGTTGGTCGACCGATGGACCCTGGATTCGACCCTCGTCGTATGAGCGGATACGGTGCAGAGCCTGCGTATTCTCGAGCATACTGGTCACAACAACCACCTCCCGGGCCGCCGCCTCCAGTGTCAGCCCCAGGACCCTCTCCTCACTATCAGTCGCAGCCGCTTCCGCCTTCACGCATACCCTTCTCTCATAATGCCAGTGCCGAACCGCTGCCACCACTTCGACCACCCAGAGGGCGAAACCAGTCTGTAGAGGAAGCGATGATCGATCCCAACATGCGACCTAGTATCCACAACAACCTTGGCGGCTCCTACTACCCCCAAGGCCCTTCTAGATCTTACCATCAAGGTTACGGAGGCCCAGAACGACATGGACCGCCGCCGTTGCAGCCCATTGCAACCGATAGAATCCTCCCCAACCCGCAGACTGGCGGCCAGGGATATATGACATCCCCTAACCTAGGCTATGCCCATCAAGTTCTCTCACCTACATATGGAAACCCCCCGTCGATGGCTCCCATGGTTCACAGCCCACAGGAAAACCCACGGGGTCTCCCAGACTCGATCCATCGTCACCGATCCACCCCTTCTGGATCCTCGGATGCAGGAGGCAAATACAGAAAGCTACAGCCTGCTCCAGTTCCCGCCCACCGCGCCTGGCCAAACAAGCCAGAGCTGAAGACAATTCCCTACGACCATAAGGAAACTGGATCCGCTGCGGCCTTGCCTAGCTCAGGACCGACTCAGATCAGGGGCTGGAATGTGAACCAACATCGAAAGAGAGGCAAGGTAGACAAGCATGAGAGAGGTGAACCTGGGCAAGACCGAGAAGACTCCCGATAGAGTAAGGGTGGTTCTTCGGATGCCTCTGGCCAGCGGACTCAGGGCCAGCCAACCTTCCAAAAGATCACATTTGCAAAGCCTCTTGTCGGAGCGCCGCCTGCCGTATCACACGATAGGCCAAATGGGCATGCGAAGACGAAGTTTGAAATTATCACAGTGGACCCATCGCCGGAGAAGCAGGCGAAAGGATCAAAACCACAAAGTACCGAAACGAATGGGCTGAAGCGGAAGGCAGTTGCGACGACACAGGAGCAGGAGGCAAACCCTATGAAGAGACGCTTGAGGCCCAGGAAACTGGCTGAACCTGAAGTTGTTATCACGGCCGTTCGGCCGTCACTCCGAGGCCGAAAGCCTTTCCGAGACGTGAAGAAGCCACCCACGATCCGGAAACTGTTACCAAAGGTGGAGATCCTGCGGGATATTGGAGGACCTGCCAGTAACGAACAGGTTCCTGGTGAGGTGGATGAGATGAAGGCCATTCCAGACAAGAATGGTCACGACTCGGTCACACCAATTGAGATTACTAGCACTGACGAGGAAGAGCTATGAGACTCGACACCAACAAAAAAGGGCGGATGCTTTGTTATGTTGACAACTGGTTTGAATCGTTCTCATTTTAGGCAGTATCTACGCTGTCACGATACCCCTTGTTCTCGGCGGCTCCCCCCAGCACTAGGAATGGCGGCAGACGTTTTCTTCTCATCGCATCCTTGGCGTTTCAGGCGAGCATTTTTCTGCGACTGGTTCCCCCATCTGCTTCTGCTTGGACTTGGAACCGGTCACCCACACACACGTTTTTCCGTCATCGTTTTCTGAGTACATTACGCCGCGCGTTTTCTCTATCTCTCGCATAATCATCTTCCCCTTTACCCTTTGTTTATTGCACAGCATTTTGCGACCCACAAGGAGGGCGGACATCTATCATCCGGTCTGGCCATGTTGCTCCTCCCTCGGTTTTTGTATGAAATAGTTCTTTTGCTTCCTTCTTTTTCTTTTTCGGTCTGGCAAGGGACGGGCATCGCAGATGGACAGCATGGAAAACGGAGGTTTCTGGGCTGTGTCTGTTTGAGGGGGGCATGGCATGGAGGTTTGGAAGCAGAACTCGGGAGAGAAGTTGCGAACTATATAGTTCGTAGGTAGATGGGAGAGGAATTCATTTGAAGCACTTGTGTCTACTTCTGTGATGTCGTTTTTTTTATGTACGCCTGTCGAAACCTAAGCTGGCTTAATTCACTTCAACGTAGGATTGCGAGACGTCTATGGGGAAAGCTTTGGGCTTTTCCGGATTTGACCAATATTTTACAAGGTATCATCATCTATTCCTAGCACCTGGCAGCCAATTCATATGGCACGATGCAACGCATATCCCAAGCCCCTGCCCCACCCGCCAGTCTGGTGTTGGCTTTTCCTCTCCAAAACGACACCGTGCAGCGTCTCTAAACATCCTAAGCCGTGCTTTGCTTCTCGGCGTTTGTCGTACCCCCAGTTGCCGGCTGCTCGGTCGCAACGGGCGTGACCTGTTGAGGGGCTTGGGCCACGGCTTGCGGTGGGTTCAGCTGTGATGGACCAGCGAGGCCGGCGAGGGCAGCAACAGCGCTATCAGGTATGGGCAGACCACCGGTGACCAGCATGGGGTGATGGGGAAGGGCGCCTATGGCAGTCGGGTCGGCGCCCATTGTGAGCAGCGCGTCCATGGAAGAGGCCATGACGGGGGCGCCGCCGTTGGGCATGACTACGGCGGGGTCTGTAGAGCCGTTGAGAGAGAACATTTCGGATCCGAGAGAGCCCTCTGGGTGGAGTGGGTACATGAGAGCCTCCATGGAGTTGCCGTCGAAGACAACCATGTTCTGGATGGGCTGCTGGGTCTGGCCGAGGACGTTGATGACGTCCTGGGCAAGCTGGCCACCGAGAATGGCAGTGACAGGCGCGATCTCGCTGCCGAGGTTCTGGAGAAAGCTGCGTAGGAACTCGGGGCGGAGGGTCTCGCTGGGCAAGCTGAGGGCCCTGTGCTTCTGGGTGGCGATCTGCGTAAACATCTTAAGGTCATCGCGGTTGCTGGGGGCGCGACCGTTCTGGAGCTGCTTGAACTCCCAGAGAGCACGGAGGCACGAGAGGGCTGGAGTGACGCTCTTGAGGCGGCGACGCGACTTGGTGTATTCGTCGGGCAGGACGGCCACGTCGCTGGCGAGGTACCAGGTCGAATAGAGCTCGCGTTTGGTGACTGACTCGACCCTCTTGGGCCCTTCTTTCCGCGTCTTAACGTCGACGATGGAGCGGGTGCGTGTCTCCTTGCCGGGGGCAGTAGAGACGTTGCCGACGTCGCGCTGGATGACGTAGTCGTGCTCGATCAAGTCGCTGAAGATGAAGCCGTAGAGGCCGTGAGAGCCGGTGGCGTAGAAGGCCTTGCCGTGCAGACGAGTGGCCGTGTTGATGAGGTTGAAAGCATCCGGGTCCAGGTCGGTGGCGATGACGATGTCGAAGGCGGCAAAGTAACTGGGGCCCTTGGACGTAACACCCTCGGTGTCGACGTGTACGCGGACACGGGGATTGAGCTTCTGGATGGCAGCGCTGGCGGCCTGGGCGCGGTTCTGGCCGATGAGGCCCTCTTGCTCAGGGAGGAAGAACTGGGCACCGAGGTCAGCCTCGGTGACAGGGGAGCCGTCAAGGAGGGTGATGGAGCCGACACCGGCGAGGACGAGGTTCTTGGCGATCTCGTTTGCGAGGGCCTTGATCGTGATGAGGAGGATGTTGGCGCTCTGGATTTTGGCCTGAGCGGCCATGCCCCAAAGGCGGATCTGACGATCATAGAGGGCAATTTCGTCTGGGTGGGAGGTCAGTTTGATGGGGTTTTAGGGCAATGAGTGAGAGACAATGCTCACCGGCACTGATGCCGTTTGGCTGGGCCACGGGCGCGACATGGCCGTTGCCCATCATCGTGCCCATGGCGGCTGACGGGTCAGCTCCAGACAGACCAGCGCCAGTCATGGAGGGATTCTGCATGAGAGGCAAGATGCCAGCCAT
This sequence comes from Neonectria ditissima, assembly GCA_001305505.1. Classification (NCBI taxonomy): domain Eukaryota; kingdom Fungi; phylum Ascomycota; class Sordariomycetes; order Hypocreales; family Nectriaceae; genus Neonectria; species Neonectria ditissima. The sequence goes on along the minus strand of LDPL01000040.1, from coordinate 1,579,928 downwards.
GGCCTCAGGGTTGAGCGGGTTGATGAGCAATTCGGGATACGGCGCGAAAGTGTTGGCGCTGGCGTGGAGGCTGGGATCCATGGGGGGCATCACAGTGGCAGGGCCACCAGGGAATTGCGCTTGAGGCTGTTGAGCTTCAGCTGGAGGTGGCTGTTGAGCCTGTGGTTTGCTTTGGTCCTGGGATGACGAGTCCATGCTGGGTGGTCGCTGCGATGAGATGCGGTGGGACGCAGTGAGACGAGATGAGAGAGATGAAATGCGACGCGTTTGTGGAGATGAAAAGAGAGAGGACGAGATGGTGAAGGGCCGGCGCGAGGCTGAGGACGAGGCTGTCAAGGTGAGCGTTGTTATTGAGGCGAGCCGAGGACGCGCTCGACTAGGTAAGCAGGGGAAGGAGGAGGCCCAGCCGGCTGGGGAGAGACAGCGTTGAACGTCCGAAGCCTCATCGACCGGGAGCTGAGCCCGCTTGGTTGACGAGGGCGGGAGGGAGCTAGCTGTTGGTGGTGACGCTTTTGTTTGTTGGCCGGGCTGGGATGTTTTTCCAGGCGGGCTGTGGTTTGATATATCGAATCCCTCGGTGAGGTGGAAGGGTGCAAGGGTACGTACCTACTGCATTGGATAGAGGTGCCGGGGGAATTTGTTAGCGGGCCGGATAGTGGATGTTTCCAGGGGAGTGCCAGCTGGATAAAGTGGTACCTGGATGTGTACGAAATTGGAGGTGTACGAGAATGTCACTAGGTATCAGGACTGTTCCCCAGCCCTGCAAGGCACCCTACTACCTCCCTTAGGTACTTAGCCAAACAGGCCGGTCAACAAACTCACCCCGCGATGAGAGATTCGCATCGACAAGTCCCTTTTTCGTGCCCGTTCGGAAACATCAGCCTTTCATGTCTGCTCGGGCCGGTGGTACGAATGAAAAACGGGAGCGCTATGGCACGGAGCAAGCAGCCATTTAGGAGGGACGCGGAACGGGCTGTCGTCGTCGGGTTTAGTTCAGGCAAAAGCAGTGCCATGTTGCACTTGGCAAGCCACCCAGCGGGCTCGCACAGTGCAATTGATGTGATTCACAATCAAATGGGCTGCTGGGTGAGTAGGTAGGTAGCCATCTGTGTCTTGATGAGCATCCTAGGTAGCTATGAGGTGAATCCACGAGCAACCATAGTCTGGGCTTCATGCTAGGCTGCCCACCATCTTCACTGTGATGCATGGTTTCCATAAGCTCTTCGACGAGAGAATGATCGCTGCCTGGCTGGCAAATGAAATGGTTGCTTTTCCCCCTTCCTTCTTTTTCACGGCAGTATCCGTACGCGCCTCACAGTGTCAGTCAAGTCTGCAAATACTACTAGTAGTCCAGCCCGTCCGCGGGTAAGTAGGTAGGTAACGATAAGTCACACGTCCCATGGAATACTACTCCTCCTTGCATACGTAGGATATACGTATTTATCTACAACCACGATCCATTCACCCGCCCGTCCATAACCTAGGTTCTTCATCCCACCGCTTCCCACCGACCTTTCGAACTCCTTCTCCTTCTTCTGCCCCCTGCCAACTATTATCGTGATTGCCTCCCATCCCGCAATCTGCCGGCCCGAGCCATTTCCACCAACACCGCGACACACACGCACATCGCTCCCACCCGTCCTTGGCGTCGGCGTCGGCGTTTGCTTTAGCTCTCTCTCTCTCTTTCTCCCTCCCTCTCTCCTGGCTTTAACTCTCTCTGGATGGTGAGCACGCCCAACCCGCTTCGCTTCGCTTGCCCGCACCTCTCCGCACGGCCCAAGATCCCCAAGACGCCATCGTCGAACATGACGCTCTCCCCGCCTCGGCGGCCGTGCTCGTGATCTTACCACATGTCTTTTTGGGCCATGTTCGTTTTTGCTTTTTATTTTCTATTTCTCCTCTGTTGGGCACAAATACAGCACTCGCGCACAAGTTGCAAGCAGTCAGCCCCTTTCGCTTTGTGACGAATAAGGGGACCGTACCGTACCGTAACTCACAAGTCCCCCACAGCCGAATTCTTCTGCGCTGCAAGTCGCACTCCCGCTCCCCGCCTCCTCCCAAACGCTGTCCCGGCACCACTCACACGATTCCCGACTTCTGGCTGTGATTTGAGATTCGGCCGCTGCCAGAGCATCCTGGAGCCTCGGGTTGACGTATTGCTGGACGAGAGACACTATTACAACCTCTCCCCCACTTCTAGAGACCCGTTATCTGCCTCGCACCCGCACCCCGATCATCGCCGACCGCGCACGCACGTCATACCGACTTGACCACCTAACGCTCTCTCCGACACGCCCACCGACTTCTTTGCACGCCGCCTCACTTCCCCGCCGATTCGCTTGTCCACCCTAACTCACTTTCCCACCCGGCTCACCTGGGCCATCAAACATGTCTTCCAGGTCCGGGTCCAACTCCCACCGCCGCCACTCCCGGGAGCCGCTCGAAGACTTCCCACCCCTCCCCGTTCCGCGGCTTCCATCGTTGCGAGCCCTCGCCGCCCAGCGAGAACGAGACAACACCTCGCCCACTCTGTCCAGCCGCCCTCAGTCCCGCCCTCAGTCCCGCCACTGGTCTGCGTCCGCGTCGGCCGTCTCTCGCCGCGCGGAGCGCATCCGCAACATCGAAAACAGAGACCCCAGCTTCGACGACGACTTTTTCCGTCCCTCGGATGAGGGGTGGCCCACGATGTCTCGCCGCGCCGACCGCATGCGGTCCTCAGTCGAGAACCTCCGACCCGCAAACTTTGAGGACCTCGATCGCTCCCTCGAAGAGGCTAACTCGCACATCCGTCTGCTGGTCGATCTACAAAACCAACTGACCCCCGAGTACCCAATCCATGTCCCCAGCTTCTCCCCGCCACTCCGCCCCCAAGACCCCCCCGACTCCAATCGACGTCACAAGCGTCGGAAGCTGGATTCCGATCGCCTCGTGCCCAGCTTCAAGGGCTTTCGCTACGGTAAATACGGCCAGGTTGAGCCCGGCCCGCTCCAGATGGAGATTGTCAGCTGCGACGGAGGCATGTTCTCCAACGAGTCCTCCTACGCCGCCGAGAACATTCTCAAAAATGATACTTCGGTTTACTGCACAAAGGGCAACCGATGCAACATTGTGCTGCGACACCAGGGAGCCACCGTCTTCACCCTCCAAGAGCTGGTCATCAAGGCGCCAGCATCCATGAACTATTCACACCCGTGAGTTTCGTCCCTCTTCCTTGAAAGAGGGTGTTCATGTATCAACCTTGACTGACTTTTGGGGAGTAGTGTGAGGGAAGGGATGGTCTTCGTTACCATGAACCAGGACGACACCCTCAGCCGGACAGCCCAGTATCAGATTCAGTACCCGCCGAGGTCCCACGACGATATCTGCAGTGAGGAAAACCCCCGCCACGAGCGCCCGATCATTTCAATCCAGCACCATGTCAATGGCACCACTACCACACACACCCGCCCCTTCCGCATCGGCTGCGCCGATAACTACGAGCCCCGGACGCCCGAGATGCCCCACGAGTTCACCAGTAGTCTGCCCGACTGCCGTGTGACCATCGAGTGTAGCGAAGACGAGGATGAGGACGACGGCCAGATGCGTTTCATCCGCCGTGCCCCAAACCACATCGGCTCATTGCCCTTCGAGACGCCCGACTCCGACTCAGACGAAGGCAACCCATTTGGCTCCGAGTATCTCGATGATCCCAACCATCCCCCCCACTGGCGCCTCTACGGCGGCACGTCTAATACCGGCGGCGGTAGCGCCGCTAACCTCCGCCGCCTTCGCGACCGCGACCGTGACCGGATCCGGGATCAGGACCATGACCGCTCCCGCTCCTCCTTCTCCCTCACCGACGCCTGGGAAGCACACGCCTCGGCCACACAAGACGCTGTCCGCGCCGTCGGCGGCGGCGACCTTTTGACCCCATATGCTCGCTTCTACATCGAGAAGAAGAAGAGCAAGTGCACGATCCGTTTCGACCCCCCGGTGTCGGGCCGCTTCATCCTCCTCAAGATGTGGAGCTCCCATCACGATCCTACCAGTAACATCGATATACAATCCATCATTGCACGGGGCTTTGCAGGACCTCGATACTTCCCCTCGGTCGACCTGCGATGAAGCGATCTGTGATGCGTAGCCTCTGTTCTATAATTAGGGCCCGAGAGGATGACAGCTCATTGCCGAAGCATCAATGGGGTGGATACCTGGAAAACGATTGACTACTTTGGATTGGCACGCGCAAAGTGTTCGAAAAAAGGATGGCTGAGCTGGTGTTTTTGGAATTCCTGCTTTCGCCCTGTTGAGATGGAGCATGTTTCATCATTAATTGCTGGCATTCCAAGCTCACTACCGTATGGCTGCGTTCTTAGAGGAGTTCCGGAGATGGGCTTGTAGAGGAAAGGGGTATGGACAATTCCCCAATGGTGGGAGACAGTACAACAATGCATCATCAATCACTGCTTGATTTGGGGATCGTCACTAGTTAGCACTGCCTTGTCATTAACCATTTATCGTGATAATGAGTGTCATCTAAACCATGGAAACCATCAAACGCCTCATGCTCTTCAAGCCCCAACTCTCTTGAACCTGTCCCAACACTAAGAATGCAACGCCAAGCCATGCACGAACACCTCCTCTTTGTCATATTTGCAACGTGACTGGTGATCCAGCACCATCTCTACCTCCACGACTATTGGTCTCGAATCAAGCGGTTATGCCGGGATGTGCGGAAATAGTGCTGGGATTGCGAGACATGTTTCCATCCCCCCGGGGACCGGTGCGCAATGGGAAGTCCAGGACGAGTGCCGCCAAGGCAGTGAGGACGGCCAGAAATCTAGTCCCATGTTAGTCAATGTGATGATGTTCCAAGAGGGCATGAGGTTGGCTTACAGATAGACGTGAGCGAAAACAAGTGTCACCTTGACCGTGAGCGACGCCTCGGGCTCGAGGTGGTATGTCCATGGACCCTCGTATTTCCATCCCAGGAAGAAGGCTGGCAGCGAGATGAGGATGATGAAGGCCATCACATGGAAGATGTAACGGGGCACGAAGCGACCAGCGTCCCTTGGGAGGAGGAAGATGTAAACGAGGACCGAGAAGACTGCAAGCGACGCAAGAAAGGAGGCAGCTGCGAGAAGAAGGTATGGGATCCAGGCGAAGTAATCGCAGGTTTCATTGTTCCGGGTGACTCTTCTGTAGTCATCGTCGTCGTCATCGTAGTCGCGGAATCGGACAGTGACATGTTCGTACCAAGGTTCATCACAATCCTTGACTTTGGCCGTGGAGACAGAGGATAAAACGAAGACAACGAAGCTGAAGAAGGCGAAGATGACGAGCAAAGCAGTGAGGAATATGCGAGGAAGCTTGCCGAAGGCAAGGGCTTTGAGGAACCCCATGGCGTGGGACGTGTGAGAAACGTGAAGGGAAGTTGGATCAGGTCAAGCAGAGCAACAGAGTGAATTGGAGTGAATTGGAGCGAAGCAAAACAAAGCAACGGGATGTTGATGTTGACGGTGAATAATGATTCAGGGCGTGAGGCCAGACCAGAATGGATGAAGAGAAACTCGGCGGATGGAAGAGAGATGACAGAGAGGGGAGAAGACGACCTGGGAGGAGACGAGAAGGCATGGTTTTATGGTCCAGAAGGTTGAGAATGGTCCTTCCTGACTATGGAAATAGTGACGGTGTTGAGAGAAGTTGGGGAGTTACGAGTTGAGGGAAAACGCGAAGGATTGAAGCAGGGCAGGAAAGCCGCGCTGATGGTACTTCCAGGAAATGGGCCTGGGTACTGCTCTTTACTGTTACTGCGGGAGGAAGTTGCTACGTTTTAGAGAAACTCCCTTCTGGCCGGGTACAAAGAGGGCAGGAAGGTTGAGGTTGGAAAGGTAGGTGGTACTAGCAGTTGATAGTTGAGCATGTAAGACGGGATGGAAGGCGACAGTCGTTGTGGCTTTGGGAGCGATGACGACAGGCTCCTCGGCTCGCATCGTCAACATGCAGCGAGGTAAGGGAAGTGGGTACACCAAGACCAGACATTGTGCCTTCTTTGCAGGAGGAAGCCACCGAGGCTGCTTCATCCTTGACCGAGGTCGTGATGCGTTCATCATTGAACATCCATTGGGACAGAAGCATCGATGGAAATGGGTTGGAACCGTCAACCCAGTAGGTTGGGTGCATGCTAACGGCCGCCACGGAGATCCACTAACAGCCCCTAAAGGCTAACAGCCACCGGGCGATCCCTCCGCTTCCGGGTCGCAGCCAACCCGACGCCTGACGACGCCCGCTAAGAGGCATGATCGTCGCTCTCTGGAACCCTTGAAGACTGCTGCAGCCATCCCTGTTCAACGGCAACCCGCCGATGACACTCCCTCCGGTAGTAGCACGAAAAATCGGGGTCACGAGAGCCAGAAGACGGACAGAGGACGGATAGGGCCTCGCAGCTGGCGCCCATTGCATTCCTCGGCAAGCGACTGACGGCATCGTGCAAGACATCTCAGACTGAGGACGGCTGGAATTCGAACCGTCGATACCATTGTCTGTGAGTTTTGCTCGGTAGACACGTAGGACGAATGGCAGCAGCACCCATCACCCGATTGCGGGCCGCGCAGGGCGTGGGCGTGAAGCGTGGCGCACGTGTGGCATTCCACAAGCATGGTGCTTGGCCGAGAGTAGACCAGACAAGACACACCCTGCCACCGGATTGAGACTCTGGTGTTTCTGGGTCATGTTTCAACAAGGCCTGCGAATTCCAAAGTGCGGGGGCATCTTATCGTTAATGAATGTGCGGTGAAAGATTTGTCTCGTCCAGCCATGAAGGTTCTTTACGTACTGGATCTCGTCGAGTATTAGTATTGCCATGACTCGCACGTATCTAGGTGTGTTGAATAACAAGGCCTTTCTCGCTGCCAACTCTCCATGCAACTGGCAACGGAGCCGTGACCCAATCCACCGCGACAATAATCCACAGTCCATCCTAGCCCACCCAACCGGACTCGGCCACGCGCGGGGGTTTCTGCTGCTGCTGCTCAGTCTGTGCATCGGGCCATCTACGGGTTCCTTTACCATTCGTACGCGCTGTACGTACGTACGTACGAATACAATACACAGTGGCTACGGCATCCTCGGCGCCCGGTTGCCTTGCAGACGAAGCGGAGCTTGTGTTGTTGTCCTGGGCTGCAGGCGAGCTTCTTCCGACGACCTATCTACTACCTTCCAGCTCCAGGGCCTCCATTGTCTATTCCTCCTCTATCTTTCAACCTCCATCCTCCACCCGCCATCCTTCTCCTCCATTCTTCGTCGTCCCCTCGCCCTCTCCTCGGCATCTCCTCGACGACACTTCCGCGACCCCGAGACATCCAGAACCTCTCCCTCGTGGGTCTCCTGCTTCACCTTCCACGCCCGCGCATGGCACACACCGGATCCATTTTCCTCCTTGCGCACACCCCCCCTGTCGCCTTCATCTCCGCTGTCTGGATCTGTCAGTCGTCAACCTCCGTGCTCCCCAAAAGGGTCCCACCTCGAAACATTAGCCCATCATGCTAGAGTCCCGTTCCTCGTCAGCCCAGGGGCTCAACCAGCTCCAGCTACGTCTCGACTGCCGGCTTCGTCCTACGGCCCCTGGTTCTAGCACTCTATCCGCAACCGGTTCTGCCTCCCCTGGACCTGCTTCCTCACCTTTTCTCGACTCCGAGCTCCATCAACCAGAAACGGAAACAGAAACACTTCCGCTCGTCTCCAGCTTGAGTCCAAGTCCCACTGTCACTCCAGCAGCCTCGCCTTCGTCACCTACAGCTCTATCGTTGCCCCAATCGCCGCCGCCCCTCTCCCCTCGACGTCGCGACACGGGCTTCCACGCAGATGCCGGATCCCCAAAGCACCGATCCCCATTGCGCAACTCCATCTCCTACTCCGACAGCCCCCAGGGCGTCGACTACTACTTGACCACCCCGACCACAGGCCCACGCGTCAGCCACAACGGCTTTGGTTCTGTCGAGATGGCTTACACCGGTGACAAGAGGACGCCCAACCCGAGAACCCCGGATCCAAACATGATGACCGTTCCATCACCAACTCCAGCTTCGGACAGCAGTCCACTTTCTCGTTGGTTCTCACGCTCAAGCACGCCTGCCTCGGACTCTCACTCAACAACTTCTGCCATCGTCACTCCCTCCAGAACCCGCAGTGCTTCGTCCACGCCTAAGATAGGCTCTCCTGCCGGAAGCTCTCGCTTCGCTTTCTTCTCCTCTCCAACCTCGACTCTCAAGGACATGACCAGTACCCCGGTCCCCGTAACCCAAAATGACGAGCTCATGAACCTGGACATCGAATCCGCCCTCTTCCCCGGCGGATCCCCCGTCGATGGAGCTGCCTTCTCGCCAGCGGCCTTCAAGAATTTGCAAATGATTGCCACCGGACTGCTCGGCAAGTTTCAAAGCGCCTATCAACAACGCACTATCGACTACCGGGAGTTGAAGGCGGAACGCGAAGCGCAAGATGAGGAGAAGGAAGAAGTGGAGACGCGGGTTCAACATTTGAAGATGCAGCTAGAGGAAATGGCTCGCCGAGCCTCCGAGCGAGAAGAGACGCTGGCTTCGTTGCTCCAGGAGCTGGCCCAAGAAAAGAGGGCACGAGCGGACGAGCAGGCCGCCCAGGAAAAGTGTATCCCCTCCTCGGAGGCGTCGACCGTATCGGAGGATCTCGGCATCGACGAAGACCGCCAAAAAGGAAACTGGAGAAAGAGCACGGCAACATCAAAATCCGACATGAGCCTCGATACTGACGAGGAAAGTATGGACGAGGCCAGCATTTTTTCTCGGTCTCGAAGTCCGACCAACGCTACCATCATGTCAGAGATCAGCCCTTCCCACACGCCTACTAGCCAACATAAGTCGGGGATGTTGGAGCCGCCACGGCACAGCAGAACCAGCAATCCCCAGATGACGACTTTTCAAAAATTGTTCAAGGGTTACTCCAATGAGTCACCCAAGGACGATGACTTGACAGGAGGCACCAACGGTTGTCGAAACTGTCAGGGACAGAATGCCAGCGTGGCTTGGGATACTGTCAGTCTTCTGAAGGATGAGAATAAGGGACTCAAGACCAGGGTGGGAGAGCTAGAAACGGCGGTTGAAAGCGCCTTGGACGTTGTGAACGGCATCGTATTTTGATGCGATCGGATGATATTTCTTTATAGTAAGCGGTACTTGTGGGTTGGCGTTTTAATTATTCGGTGTTAGTGGATGGGATTTATACGGCGTTTTGGGGGCATTTGATACCATTCTGAATTGGAGGAAGAATTGTTTATACGTTTCCATCTTGGCGAGTAGAGGAAGACTTCTCGAAAGGCATATCCAGGTACCTACAAGATGACACATCAATGTTGATACTTTGACATTATGTTGATGTGTTTTCCATGCATGTTTGCTGATTTGACTTGTCCGTTTCCGGCATTTCAATAGTGCAGTCCAATGCTTATCATTTTTCTAGCTTTATGACATAAAATAAGTAGGTATTGATGGCTGTCTCTACAAGGAAGGGTCCTCAATTAGCACCTAGTGAGGCCTAGGGATCCTGTAATAGATCTAATCACGCAGCATTTGAAAGGCGACATCTCACCTCTACGCCGAACACCTGTAGAAAACATTATCACGAATGCGTCGGCCGCCGACTTGGGTATTTTTGTTGTTGTATTGGTCGGTTCCGTAGCTTGAGATTCTGTGCTTCTCGGCGGGCGAGATATATGTACACACCAGGCTTGCTTGTCTCATCACACGATCTTTTCCTTCCTTCCCCTCGTCCTCTCGTACACGCCGCTCGACTAGTGGTGCTCTTCGCCATGGTGGTGCTCGTCCTCGAGGAAGAAGTACTCGTAGCCGCAGTAGCCAGCGAAGGCGACGGACGCGATGCCCAGGCCGGGAAAGGCGTTCTTGAAGCGGTTCCAGCGGGTGAAGGTGCCAGTGTATCGCCAGGCCTCGCTGCGGGTCGTGGTCAGCATTTATTTGGGGGGGTGACTCTCTTCACTTCCTGAACGCACTTTCGCTCCCAGGGATCGTATCGGGGTTGGCCGGTGGCTTCCTTGAAGGCCCGCATGTTGAAGCCGGTGATACTGGGCTTAGGCCCGCGGGCCGCTGCTCGTAGGACTCTGTTTCGGGGGGGACTGGGGTCAGCGACGACGGCTCAATTGAGGGGGAAGGAAAGGGAGGGAGGCTATTGCGTCGTCCGGCTAGGGAGCGACAACGGGTTCGGGGCGGGCGTACGCGGTGGGAAGCATCGTGAAGGGATTCGCGCGGGCTCGTGGTGGTTGTGACAAGACGGCGGAACTGGGCGAATGGAGAGCCGGCCAATTCAATCCCTTGTTCCACTTCCCTTAGCATCCGCTGGATGGACTGGACGGGGACGGGGACAGCGCCCGGATCAAAGGTACCCCGTCGCTCCGTCCAACAGAGGTCGTGCACGGACCGCCCTCTTCCTGCACCGCATCGCTCTAATGAGTGGTTCGCTGGCTTGCCTCTGTCTGTTCTATTGCTGGGCAGAAAACACTCTGGTATCAACCTCACATCACCAAAAGCCTTTTTATTCCTCTTCCCCGCGCCGCCGAGCATTCAAACATCGCCAGCTCGCCCATCCTGTCTCAGCATCCCGTTGCCCCCGCCTGACCTCCCGGCTTCCGTCCCAGTCCGCGTGTATTTTTACGCATTCAGTCTCCCCCCGTTCTCCCTGTGGCACTGCATCATCTCCCCACGCCGACACCGCACCACTCTGCGCCGCATCGTTCCGCACCACCGCTTCCTCACAACGGACCCCCAGCCGATCTGTGAACGACTTCGCAGAGCCCTCCTCGATCACCGCCATCTCAATGAGCAGCCGTCGCGGCCGTCGAGACACCACCCACCCCTCCCCCTCGTGGCGTTAGAGACCGCCAAGACCACCCAACAAACCCGCCCGCGGCTCCGTCTTCACCACGAGCCCTCTGCATCACCGCATCTACAGCTACCCGCTCGGATATCCCACCGAATCTCCTATGCCGCCACAACTGCGCGGCTTCGGCGCCGGGCCTGGCGTCGCCGCGCCCTACCATCAAGGCGGCTTCCCCTCCCACGGGCAACCCCAGGGCCACCTCGGCTCTAATCAGTACCTCAATGCCAATGCGGGGATCAGTCCCTTCGCTGGCGCAAATAGCAATGCCTTTGGGGCTGGCCTCAACGGTGCTGCCGCAGGGTTTGCCGACTCGGGCTTTGGTAGCCAAAGCGCGCGCATGGGCTTTGCGCATGGCCCTGGTGCCGGCCTCCAACAGCCCCAGCACGGCGGCCAGGTGCAGCATAATGTATTGATGGATCACCCGACAATGAGAACGCATCAGAATAAGAGTAGGATACGGGAGGTGTGGAAGCACAACTTGCATGAGGAAATGGCTGTGCTGCGAGACCTGGTGGACAAGTATCCGTACATTGCCATGGTAGGAATACGTCGGCGCCACATCACCCCGAGTCATGCTAACCACGTCGACAGGATACCGAATTCCCCGGTGTTGTGTCGAGGCCAATGGGTGGTTTCCGAGGAAAGAGCGACTACCACTACCAATGTCTCCGCACAAACGTGGACATGCTCAAGGTCATTCAGATTGGTCTGACTCTCTTCAACGAGGACGGCGAGACCCCTCCCCCGCGCCCCGCAGCAAACGACCCCGACCTAGGCATGGCTGCGCGAAGAACAGCAATTCAAGGACCCTTCCCCTGCTCCTGGCAGTTCAACTTCAAGTTCGCCCTCAAGGACGACATGTACAACGAGAAATCGATCGAGTCTCTTCAGCAGGCCGGTATCGACTTCAACCTCCTCGAGCGCGACGGCATCGACCCCCACGATTTTGCGTCTCTCCTCATCCCCTCTGGCCTCGTGTGCTTCGATAACGTGCGGTGGATCTCGTTCCACGGTGGCTACGACTTTGGCTACCTCACCAAGCTTCTCATCTGCACGCCCCTTCCCAACGACGAAGTCGACTTCGACCATAAGATGAAGCTCTACTTCCCGACGACCTACGACGTGAAGCACTTGATGAAGCACGCAATCAGGCTCCACAACTCCGGCCTACTCACCCCTAGCGACCCCAGTAGTACCGAGATTTTGCAGAAGTTCGAGCACAAGTCCGGCCTCGAGAATATCGCTGAGACACTCAAGATCAAGCGAGTCGGCTCCGCCCACCAGGCCGGCTCGGATTCCCTCCTCACCGGCAAGGTGTTCTTCCAGATGCGCGACAAGATCTTCAACGGCGAGATCCCTGACGAGCATGTGGGCAAGGTCTGGGGACTAGGCATCCCCGACGTCAGCCTCATGATAGCATCAATGATGAATCAGGGCGCCGACGGTTCCAACGGCCAAAACGGCACACCGAGCACGCCAAATACCACAAACGCTGGCCTCGCTACCACACCGGCGGCTCAGAGCCACAACACGAACGGCATTGTCAACACCGGTCCTATGACCCCCGGCGGCGGCGGAGGTGTGTTTGGCAGCTTTGCCTTTGCGGGAAACAACCGATAATCGGGGGAAACTCTGCACCGAGATGCCAGACACCCCTAATACTCCCATTCAGGATACAAAAGCCTAATAACTGCCCTAGCTCATCCATCTACTACTTGGTCAATTCTATAACCACGCTGCACCCACATCTACACCAATCCTCGCCATTACATTCTCACGCTCTAACGCCAGTAGACCGGTATAGATGGATGACGGAACAGCCTCTGCATCTTGTGTTTCTCTTCATTTCTCGTATATCTCCCGTCGAATCACTGAAACGACTTGCGTTTATTAACGAAGATTGAGTGGGAGAAACAACCGGGTGTTTTCAGCTTTCGGAGCGTTTTGCTGTCCGCTATTTGCTCCGTCGTCGTTTTCATTGTCGTCTTTTTTTTGGTCTGGCATTGGGAAGGAAAGCCACGGTGAATGGGGGAAGGGAAACATGGCGATTCTTGGGAGGGTGCTTGGTGGTGTTGGTGCCACACTGTATTGTAAGGTTATCCTAGGACATTGGAACATTGAGAATCTTTCAGCGCGCAGATACAGCTCTTGTATGCCCCTTGACCTCGGGTTTCACGTGAAGAGAATCTATAAAGATGTATAACTCGGCAGTTATAGACGCTTTTATACCAATCTAACATTATGTGTTGACTTTCCTAGACGCCACATGCCCTCAGCTGCCCAATTGCGCCCTGTTCCAACGCCGGTGCCCAATACAACAAATCAAAATACAGGCGCTTTGAATCCATAGATCCAGTCAAAGTGAGCGGCAAGTCACTCGTACACAGAGTTTCCTAGTGTTGTTTAGGTGTGAAAGGGGATAACCTGGATAGTACCCAATGCGACCTTCTCCCAGTACAAGAAAGCGAAAAGGCAAAGAATTGAGGGCTAAGTAATATAGACCTTTTTAAGAGAGTCGACCGGGAAGACTTCGCCGGTGCGCAGATCCTTAACTTCGCCTGCATGAAGCCCGCCCTTCTTGGCTTGTTGTTCTAGGCGGTCCTTGCCGTAGACAAAGCCATTAGGGAGGAGACGGAGGTCATGTTCGACGTGGCTCTTGGTATGGTGAGCATAGGGGACGCTGCGAGCCAGCTCGTTGAGCTCGGTTGAGCAAATGGGGCAGACACCTTGATCGAAAGTGGAGACCAAGATGGCCGTGGGGTCGGACGAGCTGCAGACAGAGTCGAGCGGCGAAGGGTGAACGTGACAAGCCGGAGTTTTGAGGGCAGATAGGCCTGATGACAGGGCGACATGCAAGAGGGGCACGGCGGGGAGGGCGAGTAGCTTGTTGTGGGTTGTGACGAAGAGGTCGGCGAGGTCGGTCCAGCGGGAGGGTTTATAGAGATCGGCGTAGGCGGCCGAAGCTGGGGAGCTTGGGGGGAAGGCTAGAAGACCACATGCCTGCTGTACTTCACGGGGGAAAGTGGTGCGGTAGGGAATGAGGTGCTTCTTTGCGTGAGTAATGGCCTCCGTAAGTTTGGTGGAAGATTGAGTGCGGACGAGCTCGATGTACTGCTGGAAACGAAGCATGAACTCAAGTTTGCTCTGGATGGAGGGGTTAGCGGCTTGTACTGTCTTTAAGGAAGGATGAACAGTCATAGGGTTCAAATACGTGCCTCCATTTTTCGCAGCTCCTTCTTGTTGTCGGTACACCAGCTCAGTGCCTCGGCGACGCTGCCTTTGGTGAGGGAATCACGAATTCGGCTCATAGCAACAAAGGTGTCCATGTCCACCAAGTTCTCCATGCCACGCTGACTGGCCAGCTTCTTGGCGCTTTCGTTGTAGCCGTGGCGTAGCAGGTAGTCTGCTAGTAGGCGATCGAGGCGCTTTCGGCTCCAGGCTTCGTACTTAACGTCGTCTACCGAGGTCATGGTGTAGAGCTCATCGAGGTGAGCGATGCGAGCGGCGGCATGGGCGTGCAGACGGGCCTCGTCTTCGGCACAGGTAGCAAGCTTGCGCTTGACGCCACGCATGCGGGCGAGCATGGAGTCGAGGCTGCGCAGGACATCCTGTTGGGAGGCGCGGCCGGAGACGGCGGCGGTGGCTGAGTCCTTGAGGAGCGTCTTCAGGGCGGAAGTGTCCTTTTCGATGGTGAAGTGGGCGGAGCGGAAGTTCTTGCGGAGAAGCTCGGAAGGGAGGCGGAGGAGGGGTTGATCCTAAAGGGAAGATAAACAGGTTAGGCTATAGTCTGAGGTGTTGAAGATGGAGACGGTGTGGTGGTGCAGAAACGTACAAGCAGCAGATGGTCGCTGTGTTTGATTGTAGAGAACTCGTGGTCTGCCATGGTGAGAGCGTGTGAAGGGCAATGCAGTATCGCAAAGGCAAATGGCCGGGCGCGGCATGAAACGCCGAGAGAAGAGGAGAGGTTGCGAGGGTTGATGATGGAGGTTGGCGTCGAGGGCTCCGATGATAGGACTCGCCTGACGTTATCGTGGGCCGATGGAGGTGATGCGGGCGGGACGGGAAGCTGTTGGGGTAACGTACCTCGCCCGCCGGATTAACTCGCTCGGTCCCAGGTACCAAGGTACTTCTACTAGTAGGTCCATAGTAGGTAAGTAGTATTAGTAGTGGTAGTAGTACTTGGAGTACTTAGGTACTTATTACTAATACTCTATTAGTCAAGTACTTGTACATACTAATGTACTTATTAGTAGATGAGACAGTGAGATCACGGAGAACCTGGAACATGGAATGAGGGTCTACCACTGCATCTCAAGAAGCTAGCAACGTAGCCGTTTCATTGTCTCCATCCGCTACCTCCTTTGGCGTCAACAGCTCGACCTGCTACTGCACGAATAGAGGCAACTGACTGTTTGAGGCGCCTTTGTTTGCCGACTTCCCCACTAACAGGTTGTACCTTGTACATACCTTAGTAGTCTGGTTCCTCCAGGTCGTCGATGGCGGGATCGACGACCCTGGCGCCTGCGCAACTGCAGCCTGATGCTTGCTTTGGCCCGGGCGACCCCACCTTTTCCCGAGCTTGCATATCTGCCGTGTGCCGCGGATCTCTGACAAGGAAGCATTTGTGCTGTGCAACAGATGCCGGTTTCAAGGTCTCTCCCTCGCCAGTGCCCGACTGCGCGCCCATCCCCCATCGTGTCAGACGAGCACTGTGCTGCCTTGCTCAAAATGGATCAAAGGGGGCCAACTTCGAACAAGGGCGCAACCTGTTTCACCCCGCGGGCGTCAAGTGATGCCATGGGCGCGATCAGGTGATTGCGACGCCCAGGGATGGGCTGGGGTGGGATGGTTGGATGGGTGTGGGAAGATGTGGGAAGGCTGTCAAACCAGGCACGGTATTGGCTGTGCTCCATGCCCTTTGGGGAAGCGTTCAGGCCAACAAGAGGTCAGGGATGGTGGTTCTGTTACTGACTGCGCTGAAGGGGAAAGCCCGCGTATCCCGGTGTAGGTGAGAGTGAGGCCCAGCTGAACTGGGGATGGGGATAATTACTTCGAGTCCTGCCCGTGATTCCACGGTTTAACCTCCACTCACAGCATGTGAGGGTTGCTCTTAACACGCCCGTAAATCTACTGCTTGGTGGCAGGATAATCAAAGATTATGAGCGTTGGTGATGCCTCGCCTTTGCTACGTGTTCCCACTTCTCATTTCTCACCTGCTCCCCTCCTCAGTGCCTCTCCCCTCCTACCTACCTAGGTACCTTACTTACTAGGCCCTGGCTCCTCTTTCTCTCACCATGTTGCGCCTCCCCGGCGAGGCAACCACCCCCCATTTCCATTTCACCCATATGTGGCGGGCCCGACCCTCTGATTGGCCACACCCACGCTGTGGCCTCAGGCACTCTCCCAGGACCCTCCAGGCCTCCTTCCCACCCGCATTATTTATCTTTCCAGCCTCACCCACCTAGCCGTATGCTGCACGTGTTCACCTCCCTTCTCCGCCGCGTGACCCGACTCGTCCAGCGCTCCAGCGCCTGCGCCCAGCTCGACATCTCCCTCACTCGCCGCCTCTACCAAGCAGCACCATCTCACTCAGACTCCCCCCTGATAACATAAAGACCCTCCGTTGCCTTCGCGCATCGCCCCCTGACGCGTGAATTTTTTATTGTCAATTTTTTTGCTGGCTGTTTGTCTGGCTTGTCGACGAGATACCCGGCCCCATCACTTATTCCCCCCAGGCTCGCGCGAGATCACGAGTTTGATCACGCCAAACACGTGAGACGACAGAAACTCGTGATCTGGAGGTCCCGGACCCAGCCGCGAGCACATGATCCAGTAGGTATGTCGGTTCCGTATGCATCTCATCATCATCGTCAACTTCATATTCCCCGTCTTCGCGATGCTGTCTCGCGCGCTTTCCCCCTCGATGCACTGCCATCGCAAGTCGCGTGGCTCTCGTCGCAATCTCTGCTCTCTTGCAGCTTTTTCTTCCTCATCCCCTCATGCGTTCGTACTCAACCGCGCCCATGCATTGCTTACTGGTTGAGCATACGCTGAGCAGGCTGCCAGATCGGTCCTGCTTTTCTCATCCCAGCTCAAGTGACTGAATCACTCCATCCGGCTCCCGTCATATTTCCCCTCATTCTGCTGTCCAACCGCCGTGATCGCGACCGTGACGACTCCGGCCTCCAAGTGAGACGCGATAACCTCAAGTCGCGCCCACTTTACCCTCAATCTCCACACCATCTTCTCGTCATCTTAGATTCTACCAAGTCTACGTTACAGCAAGTGCTCTCGCGGCCTGGAATCCTCGTCAAACTCACCGTCGTCTTTCCCATCAGTCCCCTCTAGGGCGTCTCACTTCTCGGCTTGGATGGTCAAAGTTTGACCAGCCCGACACACCTCTTCCAATCCATCAACCTCTTGCGCTCTACCTACGTAACCTGTCAGAGACTCGGCTCTAACTCTCTGCCCTTATTTCAGATCCGTCACCGATCGTCTTTGTCTCATATCCGTGACCCCGGCGTCGTTTCGCATATTTCGGCCTCGACCGTCACACGCACGACTGCAGGTCTGCGATCGAGCCAGCCATCGCAATCATCACTTGAGCTTAACACCACCAACGCCGCGTCACGTCTAAATCATGGCTGAATCAGTTCTTGTTGAACATGCCGATCTTTCCGGTCTGACTACTTCCCCTGGTCTGGGTAATTCTCCGACCCAGAAGCGCAAGCGAGAATCCAACAGCCCTGGTCTCTCCCGGATCAAACGCCATGCGCCAGCCGCACATATGAGTGACACCTCATTCATGGATAGTGCTCTCGATGCAGGCCAGGGCAGTGGCGTCAGCGTTGCCGACTTCAACGCTCTTCAGCAAGCTGCTCAAGGCGAGCACCCCGAGGCCCCTGATCCTACCAGTGCTACCAGCACTGCCCAGGCCGCCCTCGGCATGTATCCTACCCTGCATGTGCCACCATCGACAGAGGAGCAGTTCGCAGCCCAGGCTAATTCTGAGCCTGACCACACCCACGATACCTCGTTCAACGATGTTCCCCCGCCTCCTGATGGCCTACTGGACGCCCCTCAAGTCGTCCCCCCACAGCACCAGCAGACACCTCCCAATGGGGTCCAGCAGCACACTGTGCCCCGCTTCGCAACGTCGGTTTCGAACCCGAAGCCTACCGTAGGGTCTGAGGAGTGGCACAAAATGAGGAAGGATAACCACAAAGAAGGCAAGTCAACATCTGGCTCTACGCTCTCATCGCTTTCGCAAATAGCTAACTGTGGCGTAGTCGAGCGTCGTCGCCGCGAGACAATTAATGAGGGCATCAACGAGCTCGCTAAGATCGTGCCGGGCTGCGAGAAGAACAAGGGTTCCATCTTGCAACGGGCTGTGAGCTTCATTTCCCAGCTGAAAGAAAACGAACAACAGAACATCGAGAAGTGGACGCTAGAAAAACTACTTACGGAGCAGGCCATCACGGAACTTAGCGCGTCCAACGACAAGCTCAAGCAAGAGTGCGAGCGACTATACCGGGAACTTGAGACATGGAAGCGAGTGGCCCAAAACGCTGGTCTCGAGCCACCCCAACCTAGGGAAGAGAACACCGCCGCTCCAATCTCAAGCTAGGAGCCTGTGCCCGAGCTGGCATCCTTTTCTCCATTATCAGCGTCCCAACCATTCTGAGCTATACCCCATTTAATCTTCTTACGGGCACCACTCTGGTCGCGGACTGTACCCGGCGCTTTTCAGGCGCGTGATTTACTTTGTCGTTTTCTTCTTTTTCTCCTTCTCTGGTTATGGAGCAGCTTGTTCTCAAACCCACACGAAAGTCGTCCAGATGATCTTAGAGTAGGAACGCCGTTCGGTCTCTCGTATCTACTTCCGACGGCAATCTTCGGCTGAGAAGGACATGGTGCTATATATTTCTGCTCGGGTAGGTTTAGGAGCTCGGCGTTGGTGGATGGATTTGTACCCAAGACGGCAGTTGGGATTCGGCACAGGGACCTGAATGAAGATGCAGTACGATGAAATAGTATAGGAATCGAACGACTTTTTAACAAATCGTGTTAGTGGTATTGTATCCTAAGTGCAATCAATGTTCGAACCTCTGAAAGGGCATACACTCGTAGGCCGCTACCCATGTCATATGCTTTTGTATAGTAGGTAAGTATGCATACTATGGTCACTTCCTCGGTTCTTCTATCACAGGGTTGAAAGAGCGTGTACCAGTGACTCGTGGACACAAGCCACGAGAAGTCACTAGAAAGCCGTCCGGCCTGGCGGAACGCACGACTCGAATGGTCTGTCTCGGTGGGTTGCGCAAAGTCAGACAGGGGGTGTTGTGCGACAAGTCACACATGCATACACGGCATGTTTCGAGCTTCGAGTAGCACAACGAGTATACGCCGGAGCGGGAAAGACGCAGCTGAAACCAACATTTGCGTGCACAATTGCTCACTATTAGGTCCCATGGAGCCTATCTGCCGGACTGTCTGTCTGCCTGCTTGTCTGTGTCTGTTTGTCTGTTTGTTTGTCTGTTGTCTGTTGTCTTTTGCCTTCCTTCACCACCCAACTCCAGAAACTCCATGCTCTTCCCTCCAGGTATCCGGGACAAATTTCCCGACAGTGATGCCACTAGCCCATACGTCCATTTCCTCCTCTTTGGTGTCCCTCCCTCCCGCTTGACTGGGCCTGGCCTCCCATCTGACCAGCTCCAGACCTAATCAGAAGCCAATCCCCTTTTCAACATCATCCATATTCGCCTCGAGACCATGCAATGGGAAGGACTAGAAACCTCAACACCGCCGACATAAAACAAAAGTCCGAGGGCCTCATAGCTCTCCTCGAGAGCCTTGATCTGCACTCCGCAAAGAAAAAGAAAAAGAAAACCAACCACAAGATAAACAAAACCTCCAGGCTCCGAAACAATCGAAATCAAATTACCAACCCACTTAACAAGCCGAGGGGAATAAAGGCACCCACCAAACCGTCACAACTGCCACCTGCTGTTCCAGAACTCAAGAAGCAGGTGACGTCTGGTTCAACATCATCAGACCACTGGTTGTAGGTACTGAAACTCCCCAGTAAACGTACGCGTGCTGCGAAAATATAGCCGCCATTGTAAATCATTGCCATGATTTCGAATTGGTATCATAATCGCTCGGCCGAAGTCGCCGGCCAGGAAGATGCGAAGACAGAAGCCACCTACTGCCGCGAAAGCAAGCGGCGAAAAACAGAATACCACCTCGGGGCAGACTCCCCACCGGTCCAGAGAAACAGGAAAAGAAAATGGTGCTGGAGCGTTCGAAAATATGGGGTTTTTGGAGATAAGGCTCGGTAGTGATGACCTTCTGCGCCACCAACCCTTCTGGTTTTGGTCGTGAGCCCATCCCAGTTCCGATCGTTGCTATCGCTCATGAAAAGACGAAACATCAAACGCCATCTGCGTCGTAAAACACAGAGAGCTCCCAGTCATGCCTAGAATTCGGTCGTTGAGGAATCAAGCGTAGGTGGGCGACACAGCCCACCCGTCGGGGGAATCAAGCAAAGGCGCTGTGATTGCATGGGTTGTCCCGGGGAAAGGAAAAATGATATCGTCCTAGTTTTCTTTCTTGTAAAATTAGAGGACCTGTACTGTGTAAACCAGGTCAATCGTCATCATGCGTAATCTAAGCAGAAATTATATCCGAGACTGAAGAGAGAGTCCAGGCATGAGTGGCCACTACTTCTTGCAACTCGCAAAAGTAGCCCGGAAACGCATCAGATTTCCGGACTAATGCATTGAGTTGCGAGAACCCGGGTCAGGCTTAACTGCTGGAACTCCCCGGTTGTCGTTGGCCCTGTAGCTATACCCTGGCGAGTTTTGTACTGGTTGCTGTGACATGCCTCCAGGCCGGAACATAGGGGCTTGACCAGTGTCATAGTTGTGCGAGATGCCATCGAATGAGCCTCCCATGTAAGACTGGCTTTGGCTCATTGGGACGACGGGGCTGACAAATGTCGTTGCGGATGGGTTGGCCTGCTGCTGAGTATACGAGTACATGCCCGGTGCACTTGATGCAGTAGAGCTAGGCTGCCACTGTTGAGTGTACAAATGGGTTTCGTTTTGTCCGGCATAGTCTCCTATGAGAGACGGTCGTCGACCAGAATCCTGAGGTGCGGGAACTCCCATGTCGAGCGCGAGGTTCCCACCTGTAGGATGAACAGAGGCTTGGCCGCTGACCGACATGCTGCTTCCCTCCACGAACCCATGGTGCTCCGGTGTGATTTCCGATATCATAGGAGGGGCAAATTGAGTTCCTCGCACTGGCAAGTCGCCGAGAAAGGGGGAGCCATGGAGGGGTGGACCAGAACCATGATCCGGAGGCGCTGCTGGAATCAAGCCTTGCACAGTTGGCAGTTTCGTTGCTGGCACGTCTTGCTCATCTTCTTCCTTCGTGATCGATCCATCGTCATTTTCAGATCCGTAATTTTCTAGAATCTTATCCTCCGCCATCACGTAGACTTCCGTGGTCCCATCTGCCCAGTTGTTAGCGTCTAGCTATCCCGAAGAAGCAAGGACAACCCACCAATCTCTTCCTTCTTGAATCTCTCTTCTTGCCTAGCTACCTTGAAGATTTCGTTCAGGTATGGCCGTTTTTTGGCGTTGGCTGGGTTTTCCTTGTCGGTAAAGAACGCTGACAATGCCTCGGTGGTGATATCCTCAAGTTTCTTCACGTTGAGATTCAGCTTCTGAATGTCGGGGTGTTGTCTGTTGTTCGGCTCCACAATCATTCTCAAGATGTGGTTTAGCAGGTGAACTCGTTCTAAAAGCCTGTTAGATGGCTCAAAGAGGTGCAAAATGCTCTCATCGTCTCACCTCGCTTGTACAGATGATCTGGCTCCTTGTGGCGGACCTTATCCTCTTTAGTTGGGCCCCACGGTCTGGGCCACCATTCTGGTGCCTTCTCGTCACTTCCAGTATAGGGATGTGTGGATTGCTTCTTTGGCTCAACAGCCTTGACCCATGCCTTGGCAATGAGCTTGCATGCCGTCTGCTGGCAGTTTTTGAAACGTTGCTCGTAAAAGTTCCATACGTCTTGGGCATTGCCGATCTTGATTCCTTTCCTTGTCGTCGAGACTACCATGGGAATATCGTCATCGTCGTTGACTGGGTGGCGAGCTCTGGGTCTCTTTCGACCTTGTCGTCCAGGGGCATCCCATTCATCGTAGTTCGACATTCGCCGGCGATCGAACAGCCGATTTCTCGGAAAATCCAGAGGCGGCTGCTTGTAGAAACCCTCGAACCCGTATGCATCATCAACAACTGGGCTTGCTCCTGAGAACATGTCAGGATCAAAACCGGCGCCAAACAAGTGCAAACTAACCAGCGTCCAGGCAGTCCATGACTTTTTGATACTTATCCAGGTCGAAGAACTGCCTCATGACATCGCCATCAAGCCTAGCAGTTCCGGGCCCCGAAAAGGTCATTGGACTACCATCGTCCATGATTACTGCAACAAAGTACCGTTTTGCAGAGATGCTGCAGTGTTGTCGTAGAGCCTCGTCGATTTGCTATTGGATTATCATGTCAGTAAATCGGCTCAAGCTCCCAGGACGCGAGAGTACGTACCATCGGAGGCTGTCGACGGTGGATGTCTTGGGTCTCCGCGAAGCGAGCATCATCAATAGCGTCTGAGGCATATCGGTCCGTCATGTAGTTACGAGGGTACGAGTCCCTCTGCCAGTCTCGCACCATGGTGAATTGGTTTGTTGTGGACTGTCCGGTTCTTGTAACAAGTGATATCCGTTGAAAACGAGATTTGGGAATTAAAACAAAGCGAGACACAACGTGATCGTATAGCCGTTTAGATATGTACGTAGCGGATAGTTCGATCGTAGCATATGAGGCTAGTGCATGTCGTAAGATACTGAGTCTGGAATGTCGTCCTGATCTTTGGGGAGGGTAGCGTCGAGTGTCAGGGATTCTAGGTCAGCCTCTACTGATCAGGTAGCTTGGTGGCGAGGAATTGAATGTCAGGAGACAAGTCCGCTGGGATATGTCTTGACTTGTTCGAACGAGGTGGCCCGTAGATCTCAGCACCCTGAAAGGAAAATCTAGCTCGACTTGGGCCTGCGCAAAGCGTGCTGAATTAGGGGACTCAGGCGGATCGGCACCTAGCAAGAGGGCAGAGGGGAATACGATGGCTGGTAAAGTGGAATTAAACTTGTGATGATGCGAGTGGCATGAAGAAAGAGAATCATTCAGCCGTCGGTTAAGCTAGGATCGTTAGTTGCTTCCAGGATGATTCCGGTTAACAGAGATGAACCACCTGTCTGCTCAGGCGTATGTCGTATGGGGAAAAAACGATGGTAAGGCTTTCCTTCGGACTGTGAGACATGGACGAGCAGAGCTCTTCACGACTTGAGTCGGTTCTGCCTCAGTCGAAGATTTGCCGGAAGTCTCGGGGCGGGAGACAATCAAGACTGCATCCAGTAGATTGGTGATCCAGGTCGATGAACCTGGGGCGCAGGTATGACGGGTAGTTGTGATGCTGGAGGGGGCGAATCGGGAGTCCAGAGTAGAGTTCCTTGCAAGAGAGTCTTGAACGACACAGCTAGGGTGGCGAGCAGCTGAGTCTTGGATGGCCAGCGAGGTAAAAGTAATGGGACCAAAAAGGGATGTCGTGGCGAGAACTTGGGGGAAGGGACGGCTAGGTCTAGGCGGATGGCGGAATCAGGAGACACCGAACGGTGGAATATATGGAGGCGAAGGTGCGCAACGGCGTACGAGGTTGAGAATGAGGGCAGAGTTGAGATGGCAAAGGTTGCGAGACCGGCCCAGTTACAGTCTCCGGGGGTAGTGGACTGGCTGAGCGAGAGGCCCCGCACTGGACGTTGTCTCTCTTCTCGCCGCCTAGCTTGCAAGCTCCCTCTGCTTGCCGCAAATGCACCAAGATGGGCGTTTCCTCAGTCAGCGAAGGAGGACCAGGTGCAATTCGTAGCCCGTACGTAGTAGGTGACTGATGGAGGAGTTGGGGTATGGGGCAGGGAAGGCCCTGAGTCGACAGAAGCGGGCACACCACCAGGCGGAGCAGAGCAGCAGATGCAAACCGCAGGTTGAGACGGTGGGGGAATCAGGGACCAGTCGTGTACTTCGTACTTGCGATGACGATGATAGCAAGGGTCACCGATCGCAGGACAATCCTAGTTGGTGTGTGTACGGAACACGGTGGAGGACGGCGATGCTGTCCAGTGTTTTTCAGCTAAAGCCAGAGAGCGAGACACCCCAGTTGTTGTAGCAGCAGCTGGACGAGAAAGGGCACTCAGCTACTGCCCGGGCGTTGAGTGGCTGGGTGAGGTAGGAAGCTGCTTGGGTAGAGGCCGAGCGAGGTCAAGGTCAAGGGCGAAGAGAAAGGAGGAGGAGCACCTTCAGGGCTCCGGCCGCACAACATGGGCTGCGTACAGGACACTAACCAGTCCAAGCAGAGTCTTGTCTCAACCTGGATATGACTCCTATGATCCACCTGGCTGGCTTGACAGGGCTCCTGTGCCTCTCTAGACAACGTCGTGGACTCGTCGAGGGGATGGGATACTCCGGGCAGGAAGCAGGTCCACTGTTAGCCTCGCAGATGGACAGCCAAAGTCCTACAGAGCATCCGTACGGACTACAGGTTGGAAGATTGGAAGGATGGAAGAGGTCCTAAACAAGACGCAGCACAACGCATGGGGCAGGGGAGTAGTACCATGGCCGATTCCCACGCCTGCAAAGAGAGTGAATCTCATCCCGCCCGTTAGAATGATGCCGTGAGGAAGACGGGGGTGTGCACACGTTGTTGGGATCCTGGGTCCGCAGGGCACGGCAGAAACCCTGTCATAATTGCCCGTCCATGAGGAGGGAGGGCACCAGGATTGTGCAGGGGTCGTGTTAAGGGTGGCTAAGAGGTGTGGGCCGGAGGCGAGTGTGGACAACTCCAATGGTCGCGAAAAGAAGAAAAGAAAAAAGTAAGGAAACGAAACCCGCCCACGCATGACTGAGGACATGGCCGCAGAAGGCGACAACGGGGGCCTGATGGTGAGACAGGACGAGATGCTAGGCTTGCCATTGAACCAGCCAGTGTCACCAGCTGGCCAACCAGCAATGTGTTGATGGTTCTGGCCGCGTCTCTAGGCCGTGCGATTGCATCATCTGGTGGACCTTTCTTTTCCTTTTGCAACAGCAAAAAGACGGGGACTTTTGAGACCTTCAAGTGCCCGACAGGAGTCTAGAGCCAGTCAGCCATGCCCATGTGGTCGGTTTTGGCCGTGGAAGAATGAAGGATGGAGGATGGAGGATGGATAGTAATACCACGTACTACTTCGTACTTTGTGCATATGGCCTCGCCCAAGTCGCGAGCTACATATGCCATGGAATTGCACGAGAGCTGATTTGATGTACATACGTAGTAGTGGAGAGGTGCCAGTCACTGCGCGAGAGTCCCAGGGCGGGGATGCTGTCTAGCGGAATTCTCTCGCCCGAACCTGGGCTCGATCGCAGGAACCGAAGCCAAGTACCACCTAGGTGCACAAGTCAGCCAGCCCGTAGGTGGGAGCGTTTCGTTGCGAGAGGGCAGGTACATAGTGTACTGTACGGCGTACGGATACTGCACCCTCCCTCGTCTCGTGCGTCTTTCGGCTGCGGAACTGGCTGGTGGCCAGTTGTTCTCGCTCGACAAGGGGACGTCAAGCCAACCATACTTGTCCGCGATGCGTCTTGTTCTCTCCCAGGGAAGTTACAAACTTAGTGATGATGATGCCTCCAGCGACAGAGAGAGACAGAGAGGTAGAGGGAGCTGTTGGCATCTCCTGGGCCTGTCCTGGTCTGTTCAGCTCACCTGTTCTGTGCTGTCCAGTATCCTACAAAGTAGGCATGCAGAAAGCGGATACCCCCCCTGGGATCTGTCATGTCCATGGCCCCCGCCAGTAAGGTGGGAGATCTGGTGCTGGCGGCTTGGTCCGCGGGACCTGGGGCATCCATCGGCCGTAAAGCTGTTTGACTCGTCGAGCAATGAGAACAGAGGGAACAACGGAAACAAGGGCAAGGGGAAGGGGGAGCAGAGCAAGGGCGCGATGGAGCAACGAATCGCTAGGCCACTTGATTCATTGGGGCACCAGGACGCTGTAGGATCCAGCAAGCTTGCTAGAAACGTGTAGAGGTGCAGCACTGGCTGTCCACAATGGCTCGAGTTAGTATCTCACATATGCAAAGGAGAGTTGACCACCCGCCAAGCGAGATCTCAGATCATTGCTAGAAATGACTGGCGGCGCGACAGAGGCCAGTTGGTGGCTGGACTTAGGCCGCCAGTGCTATGGGTTGGTGTGGGCTTGAGCCTTGGCCCGGGCCAGGAAGGCGCGGGCCCAAGTGCCTGCCAGAGGGCGGCTCCCCTGCTAGTGCTGCTAGCAGGTTGCTCATATAAGTATGTACCTACCATGTAGGCTGGAAGGAGACACCTACTGTGCGCTGCTAGCGGGCGACCTCCTCCACTACGCGCGAGTGGCCGTTGCGGGCCGTGTTCGGGCAGGCACACACTTACCATCGCATGGAACTCTCTCCACTACAGAGGCTACCCACAGAAGGCCACCGCATGTAGATTATGTACTCTTGGATGTAAGATGTAGGTAGGTCCGGCAGATGGCCACGATGGACCGATTTCTAGTGGTGACAAGTCACGCGCCGTCACCTTCTAAGGGAAGGCACTGACCTAGTAGATACCTACTAGTAAGCAAGTGGGTAAGGTCCAAAGTACTGCTAGGTTGCTAGGTAAGACAGGGCAATGTAAGGGGGAAGGCGGCAGGCAGGTAGGTACTAGGTACTGGAACCCCCAGCATCCGTAAGTACTAGTAGTACTACCTGCCTCGGGCGCGCATGCTGAAAGTACTGCGCACATGTTCGCAGCAGGTAAGGTAAGTACTAAGGTATGGATGGACAGTACCGCAGGAAGGAAAGTTTGGACCGACATCGACCGACGTCAGGCCCGCCCGCTGGTGACGGAATGACTGGCAGCTGGTGGCCCAGTGCGTTATCTTCCCTCGTCATTCAATCAATCGTTCATTCTCAGTAACAAGCAGCAAGCTTGTTCGGCGCTCGCACCACCAAGGCTTGGCCAACGCTGACAGCCGCGGGACTGCGGGAGGTCCGGCTCGGCTCTTGGCCCAAGGTTTTACAGGCTTGCTCCCGGCACCAGCCTCCAGCATCCAGCCTCCAGTCTCCAGCTCCACGCTCCAGTTCTCGTATGCCAGTCGTCTTCTGTCCTCGGTCCTCGTTGGCCGTTCCTCGCCGGGCCTCCCAACCCCAAGCGGATTCCAGCTCATGTTGCGCCTCGCCGCTCTGGAATTAGCAATATGGAGACGGGACTCCTTGGCGACGCGTGCGCATGCAGCCAGGACCAAAACTCAGAGACCAGGGACAAGCCCGCGCCGCTCGCTGCCCGGTGTTGGTTTCCTGGGTTCCTGGCCTCGAGCCCAGCGCCACGCACGAATAAAAAGCCCGAAAAGACTGCAGCCAGGCCTGGCGGTGTCCTAGCAAGCTGTCGAACGGGTTGAAAAATGCATGGGAATGGCCCCCGCCCAAAACCACCAAGTTATACCCACCTCGTACTGCATTTTTGGTGCAACCCATTCCCGTGTTTTCTCCAACCCGCTTGGGCTGTCTAGGGGACCGACAGACTAGGATCATTGCCCCTGCGCGCTCACTTGCCCTGTGCGTCCGGAACAAACGTCTTCTCAGGCCCGTCAACAGGGAGCGGGAAGTGCACACACACGCCACATGCTACGCACGCAGCGCGCACGCAGCTTCAAAGTCGTGGCCCATCGAAGCTCGCCCGTCATGCCACGAATTGAGCAGTGCGTCAGCCACAGAGCTTGTTCCACGAACGACTTTTGCTCTCCTGTCCCGGCCGAACTTGTGGTCCATTGAGCACCATCGTTGACTCGATATCCAGACTCACCCGAGACCCCCTCCGCCAAAAACGCAATTACCGATGACATGGTCCCACTCCCGGAAACGTCTCCTGAAAGTCACTTGCTCAATTACCAGACTCAACAGAGCTTCGAATTAATACTGTGCAGAACTGGAGAAGTTTTCTCCCTCGACCACCAGGTCTCTTCATGGCCGTCATGCACCACTAACGTGGACAAGAGCCAATCAATGACTCCCCCAGGTCCATCCCACACTGTAAAGCCAAAGTAAGCGGAGAAAAAGAAAAAAAAAAGGTGCGTGGTGGCGTACGCACAGGGCGCCGTCTCGTGTATTTTTATCGCCGCTGCCGATTATCATGGTTCAGCTGGTACCCCCAGCTTATAGGCGCTACGAGGCTGGACTACGTCAGGAGCCTCGGCTCCTGTCTAAGTAACTATTCGCAGGATCTCTTCTTGCATACAGATCAAAGTGCCGGGTTTTGTGGAATCGAATCTACTCTATGAGCTTTGGTTGTTCCAATATGCTGACCTTTCGATTAACACTCGTAGTTGATGATGCCACCTTCATCATGTGATCAGAAGCAATTATAGATTCCCCGGGGAAACTACACTAGTGGGCGACAAATGGTTCTCTCGCCCAGTCCCCATCAAGAGTCAACTGTGGAACGCATTCGTACTACGTACAGCGCGAAGCACACTCGCTCCTCCACGTCTCGAGAGGGTCACGAACCCTGCATCATGCGGCTTTGGTGTCGCCTCCTCACCTCCAAAAAAGCAAAGCGGCTGCTGGGTGATGAGTTGTTATCCCGGCGGGGCTTTATTTCCTGGTCATTCTCCAAACTTGCTGATGGAGAAACCGCGCCGGGTTTGGGCTGCACTGTAAGGACACTGTCCGCAAAGCCATGTTTGTTCTCGAACCCCAGCTCCGATGGAAATCGGCTCAATGTCACCACACACATGTCACTCGCTTCCCACCATTATCCGGACTGGCCAGTACTGACCACCTTTCTTCCGAGCCTCTGCCCCTCCAAGAGCCTGCATTTGTTCGCTAGTGGATGGACCCGTGCCGTGGTACGGAGTAGGAACATCACCAGTTGCAACCGGATTTGTGTGTGCCGCCACCACCACCACCACCAGGCTCTTCATGGCGTCGCATGTGTGTGTGATGTCGGGCGCCCATCACTCCAATCTGCAAAACACCCCCCTGCAAAACAAACAGGGCAAGACACTGGGGTAGCGGGAGCGTGCTCAACCAAGGCCATGGGTCGTCCATGTTCGCGCTCCCACACAGCCGCCTCCTCAAATCAACACACGGCCTACGGACGGAAACATTCACTAGCATCGTCCCTCACACTCCTAGCTCAGCTAGCTGTTGAGTGTTGACCAGGCATTCTCAGCGCCAGTTTGCAAACCCTGGTCTTCCGTCGCCTCGTCGGTCCACATGCCCTCGTTATCATAACGACAGATGCAGGACCATCAAGATCATCGAGCAATAGTGCAAGCACCCCTTTCGTTACCAGTTTGCCAGTGTCCCAGCCGGTCGGGAGCTCGCCCTGCTCCAACCTTCCTTTGTTGACTCGATCCAACTCCCTCCCATAGGCTAAATCTCGACATGCAACTAACAAAATACCGCCGCGACCGTTGTCTACTAAGCAGGCGTCCGTCCCCGACAGGCCCTGTGTCTTCGTTAGACAGGTTGCGAAGTCACTATGTACCTATGTCAAATCGTCTCCGAGCCCGTTCGGGACGTGAGCTGAGATCAGGACCCGGCTTTACCGAAATGAAGGCCAACCACATCTTCGTACTTGGCCGCTTGTAGCCAGCAAGATCCGCATAAGAAAAAAGCATGGGCACCTTGGATCGACGCCGACGGCGTGGTAACGAGACAAGTCAGCTTTAGGGGCATCAACCAACACAGATCCTTGTCGGCACTTCAGCCAACCGCCAACCTCACTCAACGCCTCCTCTTTCCTCCTCAAGCATCATTGCCAGCCTGCACATGCCATTGCCGCACCCGCTAACTTGCGTTGTATGGTCCAAGGGGCATTGAAGTTTGTAGGCCAGAGTATGCATTAGCCTTCACATCGCCACCTCGCCGGCAGATCTAGCTGAAATGCTGCGCAGATTCGTATCAGCGACTGTCAACACCAGAGGCAGAGTCATGACGCTTCATGCGTGACCCAAAGACCCTCTGGCCCCTTTGGCCCCTCATGGTCTCGCCGGATGGAGCCACCGCCCCCTCCACGACCTCAGACATTCCGAACACCCAATCGCAACGCTCATCCCAGACTGTCTCAGTCACACGGCGCCACCACCAAAACTATAGCTGCAGCATCGACCAGCATTAGTTAGCCTCGTCCCGATCTGGGGCTTGCACACATTTTCCACGCCGCTGATTCGATCTATACAAGTATGCGGAGAGACAAGATGTCTCTCGTCCCCTCACCACACAGGGACACCAGCAAGCCGTCATAGAATTATTGAGCAGGGTGCATGTGGATTGGATCAACTCTGTGAATGATGACACCAGCGTGTCTAGCATTCAATAGCGTCAGGTCGCTTCCACGGCCAACGGCCGCCAATTGGCGTCATCGCAGTCCGTTCCGTACGTCCGTCCACTGACACCAGGAACGTGGAGGGTTTAGATTTACTTGCACATAATGTTTCGTCCGCCTGGGCGATATGGGGTAACGCCGAGCCGTTATGAGCTTTGGGTCGTATGTCTAGGGGGATGAGTGTTTCTAGGCGTTTCCTTCGTATTTCTGGCGGTTCCCGGCATGATTAGTGAAACTTGGCACAGTTGCCAGTCAGCAGTAGGAGTGTTACACGACAGACACCCCAGCGCGAGTGTGCCATCTCGTAGCGTCTCCGCCTCGACGTTCTTTTTCGAAGTAGCCCCGACATCTCGGCAATCCCTCCTCAACATGAACAAGCAAACATGAAGGATATGCAATGGCAGTGGTCCTTGGTTGGTAACACAATGCCTCACCGCAGAAAACCAAAGGCGATGGTGCAAGATCACTTGCCAACCATTTACGCCACAAGTTGCAACAGCCGAGCTTGACAGCCCATAGGAGGGCTTCTCCGCACAATGTCTCTGGGTGCGTGATGTCAGCGACGTCTACGAATGCGTAAAGGCTTGCGGGCTCATCTTACTCGATTTCCACTCTCTCGTCGTCTGGATCACCAATGCCGAGAACCCATGATGCTAGCCCACCGTCGAGGTAGCATGCAGCCATGGTCATCAGCACCCAAACAACCGTCATGTTCACGATGAGACTCATATTTGCTTCTTCCGAGCGCCTCCGTTGCATGCTCAAACGCCCACATCCCCGTCGTCGTCACTGTCACCTACAAGCTGGGGAAGCTCCCGACTAGCCCGATGGCGCACAGAGAAAAGCGTTGGTCCGGCTCCTGTTATAGATAATGCACCTGGCTGTCCCAGCCCGCCTGCAGGTCCGTTGGCCAGCCACGCCGCAGGCATCCTGGGTGTAACTTGACAGCCCAACACCAACCAACATCTCCACCTTGCACGAACAGCGTGACCTCCACAAACGGCGTCTTGACTTGGAACCTGGCGGCCGCCAACACGGGAACGCAGGCGTCAAAAAAGCAAGCAAGCAGGGTACACGGGGATTTTGACGCGCGCGCGACTTCAAGAGAAGCCGAAATAGTATTTCTTTTTTTCCAAGCCTCGCTGTAACTAAAGGGTCTATACTCGGACCCGTGCAAGAGTTAATGTGTTACACTTTCACTATACAAATTTGTTCTGTTCAATTCCATCACTTACACCCCCCTTCCAATGGGGTTCGGCCGTGGGCCATTCGTGTTGGTTCACGCTTGTTTTCCGGGAGTCAGCTCCCGGACCAGACCAGCGTCACGTCCTATTCCAGCTCAAGGCCGGCCTGCTTCATGAGGCCGTAGAATACGCCTTCTTTCTTGAATAAAGCCGAAGGGGTGTCGAACTCGACCACCTCGCCCTTGTCAAGGACAACGACGCGGTCGCTGTCCAAGATGGTGTTGAGGCGATGGGCGACGGTGATGATGGTGCGATTGGCGAAGAGGGGCGAACGTAGCGTGTTCTGAAGCATGGCGTCGGTCTCGATGTCGACGGCGGCGGTGGCTTCGTCGAGAACCAAGATATTGGAAGGAGTCAGCATTGCACGCGCCAAAGACACGAGCTGGCGTTGGCCTTGTGAGAGGTTGGAACCTGTGGAACCGAAAGAGTTAGCCGCGGGTTCGCAGTGGAACGAACAGATTATTAATCGGCTTGACGCCCTCATCGTGATAGGGGACCGGCAGCGTTGGAAGAAGAGAGGTTGCTCAGAGCCCTGTCGGGCTGACCACGCGACTTCAGCACCATGCGTGGCGCCATGCAAGTGCATCTTCTTCCGGACAGTCGGTGCCCGTCAATGCTGACAGCCTTGCTGCCCCTGCGATCATTATAGGGTCGCCATCGGCGACACCACCATCTCTGGGCAATGCGAAGGTGCAAGCCATCAACGGCAACAGCGTCAAGAAAAGACAATGCCGACGGAAAGCGAAAGTGTCGTAGACGTACCTCCTTCGTTGATCTTGGACTCCAGGCCACCACCCATGCTGGAGACATGGTCCTTAAGTCGAGCGTGCTCTGTAGCGAGTGTTCATGTTAGCAGATGTGACGCGAGCGCGAGTGTGGTGGTAGATGCAGCCCTCCATTGCCGGGGTTGGAACTGTGGGGATGTGGCAGGGTTGCAGCGTGATGCTTACCTAGGACGCTCCAAAGCTCGGTATCGTCACGGACATGTCCCGGGTCGAGGTTATCTCGAACAGTGCCTTCGAAGAGCGCGGCATCCTGTGGGATAATGGCCAATCTACGTCGCAAATCAAGAAGACCAATAGTCGACGTGTCAACGTCATCAATGCCAATGTGACCCAGAACAGGCTCAATGAGACGGAACAGGGCCAGAGTCAAGGATGACTTGCCCGCGCCTGTGCGGCCCACGACGCCAATCTTCTCGTGCGATTTGATGTCCAGATTAATGTTCTTCAGTACCAAGTCCAGGCCCTCGCGGTACCGGGTGCTGTAGTTAACAAAGTCAACCTCGCCCTTGGCGGGCCAGGAAACTGCGGGCCGCTTGTCGGCAATGATCTCGGGCGCCTCGCTAGGAAGGGCTGCATATTCCAACACACGCTCCACCGATACGATGTTGGTCTCGACTTCCACCGTCTGGCGGACGATCCAGTTCAGCGACGTAGTAATTTGAAGGGCATATGACATGGCCAGGCCGACAAGACCGGGGCTGAGATTGCTGCCGTTGGCCACAGAGATGATGGCAAAGCCGGCAGCGGCGAGGATGACGATAGCACCAATGAATTCGAGACGCACGGCAAGCCAGCGGTTCGCGCTGATGGATGGGAAGTAGGCCCGGAGGTTGGCGTCAACACGCCATTCGTTCTCCAGCTCAAATCGCTGCTGCTGTCGGAAAGCACGGATGGTCGAGATGCCACCGAGAGATTCCTGGAAATGCGCGTAGATGGGGCTGCGGCTGACGCTGTCCAATCTCTTTAGCTCCCGGGAAGTCCGGAGGTAGTAACGCTGGATCCAGTAATACGTAAGGCTTAGCGGAACAATCAGAGCGATGAAAGCCGGTGTCGATACGGAGATGACGGCCAGAGTGAAACCCGACCGAGCGACATTGACGAAGAGCATGTTGAAAGTTCTAGCCAGAACCTCATCGACACGATAGATATCACTGCTAGGCCATTAGCGTCTCAATAACAAGACAACGGCCCCCCAACGCATAATCTCGAGGGTGTACAGTTATCCTTACCTTGAAAATCTGTTCAAGATTCGTCCAGCGGGCGTGGTGTCGAAAAAGGACATGGGCGACCTGAAGATAGCGTTTGCCATTCGTTCGTGAAGTTTGCGAGATGCCTGAAACTAGCGTTAGTCTCGTACATTGGAAGTGATATGAGCCACTTCGAACCTCGATGGAGCAGAAAATCCACAGGATCAAAGTCTGCACAACTGTGAGAGCAGATGCTCCAATGCCAATTGCGAAGTAGATGCCGATATATTTCCCAACATTGTTGTTCGAGTGCGACTCTTGGTTCCTTTCCGACCATTCCTTGAGCCAAACAGAGCCACCTGCATTATGTGGTCAGAATTAAAAACTACAACTTTCTCGGGCATGGAAATCTTACCAATGTTGGCCGTCTGTGCAGCAAGAAGCATGAGTATGTAGAGACCAACCGCATAGATGTTGTTTTCCTTAGCGTATTCCCAGTAAACGGACCATTTGACCTTGCCCTGCTCGACGAACTCCTTGCCCTGCTTGGTCTTGGAGCTGCCGGCAACCTCCTCATCAGTGAGCTTGCCTCGAGGACCCTGGAAGGTGGCAGTGCTGGCACGGCGGAGAGTAGCCATACTGCTTGATCGGGGCTTGGCAGAGGGTCCTGTTTTGATTGGAGCCATCTCAGGAACCCGCTCTTGAGCCTCCTCCATTTCTTCCTTAGCTTGGCTGGAGTCAACCTCGATTATCGTGGCCGCCTTGCTGCTGGAAGCACTTGAGCTGGGTTCGCTGTTGCTGTTGCTGCCAGAGTCGTGGCCAGCTGTCTTCAGTATATCATTAACCAGACCCTTCATGGCGATGAGCTGCTTGTATGTTCCCTTCTCGATAATTTCACCGTCCTTGAGCATAGTGACGAAGCTTGCGCCGCGGAGAACTGCAATAGCGTTTGTGGCCAAAATACGGGTCTTCGAAGCCAACAGACCTCGAGGGCCAAGAACGTTGTCAATAATGTGCCTTCCAACATGAGAGTCGACCGCGGAAAGGACATCATCGAGGAGGTAGATGTCAGCTCTGGCATACACAGCACGAGCCAAAGACACTCGGGCCTTCTGGCCGCCACTCAGAGAGATACCTCGTTCACCAACAACCGTCTCATCCCCGTCGGGAAGTTGAGCAAAGTCGTCCATGAGAGCGCAAGCCTGGATTGTCTTCTCGTAGAAATCGGGGTCGTATCGGTATCCAAAGATGATATTTTCCTTAACTGTGGCATTCAAGATCCAAGTTTGCTGAGAAGCATAGGCAACAGTCCCTCTGACTTCAACAGACCCCTTGACCTTCCACAGATCTCCGAGAATGCTCTGGAGGAAAGATGACTTTCCAGCTCCAACCCGTCCAACAACACATGAGAGTTCACCTTTGTAGGCAGTGAAGTGGATATCCTTGAGGGCATTCTTGTCCTCGTGTCTGTTCCAGGAGAAGGTTCCGTCGCGGATGATGACAGTCTCTTCGCCAAGCTCCTCGGGGGCAGGCTTGATCGTAATGGCATTGTGTTGGAGCTCCTCGGCGGTCAGGAAACCTGTCAGTCGGCCAACAGCAACGGAAGCCTCAACAATCGCCGTAATAACCATGGGTAGAACAGCCAAGGGGAACGTCAGAAGGTTGAAGAGAGCCAGGGCGGGGAATACGATTTCGGTGCTCAAAGGTCGGTCCTGCGTAAGGACAAAGACGGTAAAGGTCGAGCAGGATACGAAGAAAGGTGCAGTCGTCCAGGTGAAATTGGCAAACGCCTGGGTGGCACCGATCTTACGCAGGTTCTTGAGCTCCTGCTCGTTTCGCACGTAGTTCAACTTGTTCATGAAAGCAGAGCCCCAGGCGTAGAGCTTGATGCTCTTCATGTTGGTGATGATTTCGTTAATTAGACGACTTCGAGCATCCTTATTCTTCATTTGAGTCTTTTGCATGTTCTTCATGATTCGAGCAACGAAGCCTTGCAGGGGCATCATGACGATCATGACAACGATACCAGCCATCATAGACCATCCCACAAGGTTATAGAGCGAAATCATGCAAATGGTGATCTGGAAGGGAGCTGACCACGCTTGCTGTGCAAATTGGGTGAGGTCCTGGAGTCGCTGGGCATCGACAGCCATGTAGTTGACGATGTCGCCAGTGGTCTTAGACGACCGTCCTTCGTTAGACAGTCGCAAGGACTTTCGATAGATGGCCGAGCCTAGTCCGCCCTTGATGCGCATGCCCGTCACAAAGGTGAGTTGGAAGTATTGATGCTAAGGCTGCGTTAGAGTGGAAGGAGAAGAAGAAAAAGGGGGATTCTTACAATCATGGTGGTCTGGAAGACAGCACAGCCAAACATAGCGAGCGCAATCGCGGCTCCCTTGATTATCGGCTCCGGCGTGTTGTGCTTGCCGTACGAAGCAACAAATGCGATGAGCAGGCGGAGCAGCTGAGGCTGGAGATATTGAGACACATCGTTTCCAATCTTGTAGATGGCAGCAACACAGTAGGGGCCGCCATAAGCTCCAAACAGAGCTAGCCACAGGGAAGGGTTCTTGCGATGCTTCAGCTCGTATCTCCAGGCATCTTCAAACGCCGAGCCAGTAGTCTTAGTTTGGTCGGTCTTAGCCAAGCCCCAGAGGTCGTCCTCAGTCAGGAAGACCTTGTAGCCATACCTCATCAGGGGGGTCATCCAGGAAAAGGTGAGTTGAGAGAAGATGTCAGCGTATTCGACGGGGCACTCGTCCTCTTCCTCGATAGCCTCGTATCCATTGGGTCCAACATTCCGGGGCCAGAGCCACTCAAGGAGGAACTCGACCAGTGAGAGGCCAACTCCGACGCAGTACGTGATGAAGTAAGGTAGGTTCGTTTCGTAGAGCTGTTGCGAGACGAGGGATCGTAGCTTGACGGTAAAGGATATGAGGAGAAACAGCCAGTAAAACAGGGCAACGCCGCTTGGGTAGCGGATCCGCGAGTGTTCAAGCCATTGAATGGTGAACACAATAAACATGGACAGGATAGTCAAGGCGGTAGTCCATACTCGGAAGTCGCCAAACCAGATGCTGGGGTAGTTGATAATCTGGATACCAAGTTGGACGGCGATATCGGCGATGATGACAGCGAGTAGGGTCTAGCACAACGGGTCAGTTGGCTGGTACTCCGGTATTGAGCAATTGAGGACTGGCGGCCGGGCATGACGTACCTGCTTGAGATAGAAAGGGACGTTCTTGGGCTGAGCCTCGTGCTGCTGTTTTTTCACGAGCAGCCACCAGACGGCGAGCGAGCCGAAGAAGAGACCGAACACGGCAACAGCAGCGATCCAAACGTCAATGAAGCACGGTGTGAAGTCGTATCGGTAGCGGCTCATAGGGCCCCATCCCTCTTCGTTCCCGCAGAGGGGCTGCTTGAAGGCCGACGCAGAGAGATAGCTGCTCCCAAGCTCGCCGAGCGGCCGAAAGCCGGAGAAGGAGCCGGTCTCGAGGAGGACCTTCTGGCTGTTGGGGAGAGCCATTGTCGGACCGTTCGAGTGTGTCGGGAGGCGTCGCGGGCGACGGAGGGTTGTTGCGGCAGTGAGGGTGAGAGCGACAGAATCGACTCGTCACCTCATGCTACGATGAAGGATGCCGGAAGCTCGAGAGCTCAAGGCTGCGGCGGGTGGCGCGTCGACCGCTGACCCTTGGCGGCGGGCCTGGTTGCTAAGGTACGCAGGTACCGGCGGAGTTTCAGCGAGCTACGGAGCTGTATCTCGCGAAGCCGGCGCAAGATCGGGATTCCGAATTGCGTAATCACCCGGCAGCGGTCGTTCAGATGGGACCTCGAGGTGTGTTGAGAATTGCGCGGAAGATGCCTAATCCAGCTCCAGGTCCGAGGGAGCGAAATGAGGGGGAAAAGGTTTGCAGGCGATTGGGCGACCTTCCGACAAAGGTCGAGCAGAAACTTGTCGAACGCCCGGCGATTTGTTTGTAAGCTGGGAGTCAAAATCCTCTCCGGCGACGGCGCTAACGCAAACTGGTGGGTTTACGCACAGGGAACATGACCGGCTTTAGCGTAACACCGCATGCGTCAGCGCTAAAAAGCCGAAATACCTACCCTAGAGATATGTGCTTTTATCCGAATTCCGGGCATGATGATGGTGATTTCCGTCTTGACTCTTGTTCAGGCGTGGTCAGCCAATGGTCAATCATTTCTATTCACTTTTCTGGTCTATTCAAATCAAATTCGACCCATCAACCACTCACGCACCCCCGCCATAGCCGGAGTTGAAATGTGATGACTACGGAGATAAATGCTAGGGAATAATAGACTTGACAGAGGTCATACGGCATTTGACATTGTTTCCAGATTACTCTTACAATGTTCCCAAAAACTCAGCAATTCTCCGTGCAAACCACTCCTGCGCTTCAGGCTCAGCGACTGTGTGGCTGGCTCCCGGGATCAATCCCGACAGAGAGCTCACCATGGGACTCGCGTCCCGATATCTCTTGTTTAGAACGGCCTGGTCAACTCGCTTAGGCACATACTCATCATTGCTCGAGTGTAGAGCTAGGACGGGCTTCTTGAATCTTGCCCAAAACCTGGAAACCGTCTCATCGTCGAGGTCTGCAGAGAAGTAATCATCATCGCCCCTATCTATATGTTAATCATCACAGTGTCAGAAATCGGTTGAAAGTATCGTACCCTTTGCCAGTTAGAGACTGAAATCGGTAGGCAGACATCGGGGCATTGATGACGGCGGGCACCATGCTGTTGGGCATCACGTCGTCGGCCCTCCCTTCGGCAATCATCTTAGCTGCCAGGTCCAGACTTGGTTGGGGATCAGGCATGACAAGCTCAATTGCGTCCCTATCCGAGACACAACCCTGCATAATGAACCCATCAACCGGCTCGTTGCCATGCTTAGCGTAATCCGCATATTCAATACAGTCCTGGTGTGTTCGTTAACATATAGGATCCGAGTTTAATATGATAACGAGATAAACGTACCTGGCAACCGGTCGAATGGCCCAACAAGACGATTTTCTCTTTACCTAGTCCTCTGAGATACTTGATAAGCGCTGATATGTCGGCCACGTCGTTGGTCAGGCTGGATGTGCCGAAGCCAATGAACGAACTTCTGAGGCGAAACTCAAAAATGGAGTAGCCCAAGTCCTTAGATCCTCCCAAGTGTTCTGCAATAGTTCGAACTGGGGGAAGAGTGTGCGGGCCGTCGCCGAGACCACCGATAACAACGAGAGCGTTGCTAGCCGAGGCAGGTCCGAGTTCGTACGCACACGACCCACGAACCGGGGAGTCGTACGGGTGGACAACTACCGAGAAAGGTCCAGACGGAGGAGCCATGGCAGATTTGAGTGTGTTGATTTGTGTGTTGCTGGAAATCCACAACTCGAGCTTCGAGCGTTGCTGAGCTTTCTGAGATTTCTCGCCGTGTTCGAAGGCTTCTCGGTCTTCTTTGCCATTACTTAGCTTCTAAACAATGTGCGCCAAAGAAACGCAACTGGGTTTGAGTTAAATCCTTAGCTTACATGATGGTAACGATGGCCAGCTTGCGAAGAGGTCCTGAGTTTATGTAAGTGCACGATGTTGCCCTCAAGAAGCTGGCTAGCAAGACCAGAGTCTATCTAGTGCGGGGCAGCGATGATGATGCGGGGCAGCGAGAATGGAGCGTTGTACAGTCTCTAAACCCCGAGCGCACTGTACGAGCTTTTTGGCCCATCCACCGCCGAAATCCATCCAACAGCCTATTCTCCATCAATTTGGGAATCCTAGGCAGAACATCCCATTACATCACTTCCAAGCTCTCCACCGCCCGGCAACCAAACACAGAAGCCACTGCAGCAAGCGTTGCTAAGAAGCGACAGTGCATTCAGGCCCTCACTCCCTTATTTTTCAGCTCAAACGTTGAGTTGTGGGAATATGCGCGTGTAGCCAAACTAGAAGCCTTGGCTTCCTACCACAATGGAATCGACACCCAACAACCAGGAGAGGAACGAGTTCTTCCAAAAGGTCGGTGAAATCTCTCTCCCAACGACGCAGTTTGGGTTCTGACGGCCATATAGCTGAAGCCATGGTGTGTCAAAGTCAGCCAGTTGGCAATTCGTGAGCCTGATGGCCCTGCAGCTACTCGTGAACTAAACGAGGTGACGGGCCGCGTCTTGACTATTCTCAATGACCAGATCCAGCGAAATCCTGTGGCTTTAGACGACAAACTCGCCGAATATGTCTTCTTTCCGCTCTACCACATCTTCCGTCAGATGGACCGGTATCCAATGTCTTTGATCGAGAACTGCCTCAAGTGCCTTACCATTCTCATCGTCCATGGCTGGAAGTCAAAAATTTCTGCCGAGTTGGTGCAGCAGATCCTTAGCCTCCTGACATTCATCGTCGATGGAACCCCGGGCTCAACCGAAAAGCGCTTGGTAGACGAGGAGACTGTGCTCGAAGCGTTTCGTGGGCTGACCGCCCTGCTCACCACCGCCAGCCTATCCGCCACCGCCGCTGCCGGGCTCTCTGAAGCAGACACAATACCTGCCCTGGGACACAGCGTTAGTGTCATGTTGGACGGGGTAGTTGACGGCCCAACACCTCAAATACAACAAGAGGCCCTGCGCGCGTTGCAGGCAGTGTATAACACTGTCAAGGAGCAGCAGGCCTTGGCCAGCTTCCTTCCCGGGACGATCTCATCTCTCGCCAAGGTTTTATCTACGCCCGCTAGCTACAAGAAAAATGTCCTTGCCAAATGCATCGACACTGTGAGCTTGGTGTTGACCCGTGTACTCTCAGACCTAAGAACCAGATCCATACTCGCCAAAGCCGAGACGGAGGAGACGGATGAAACACAAAAAGGAAAAGCCTTGACGCCAGCATGGCTGAAGGCTACCGTTTCTCAAGTGAAGCGTGCCCTTTCAACCATCATGAAGTTGCGACTACAAGATTCCCCCGATATTAGGAGTTCGTTGAGTAAATTGTGCGTCACTCTTCTGGACGAGTGCCACAAGACGTTGGAAAATTGCACAACATTCTTGGTTGAGACGGCAATGATTCTCGACGAGGGAGGGTCTAATAGTTCTTGGACCGAAACAAGCCTGCAGCATCTTGTGAGCATCTATCCAGAGCTTGGCGAATCAGTGAAAACCACGACGTACAATTGGATGTCCAGTCTCCCACGAATCATGCAAGCAGGCGATGAAGATACAAAGCAGCATGCGATTCACAATCTTTTGAAAGGCTTTGAATTGCTCAAGGGCTTGCAAATCGAATCATCTACCCTGGAAGACTCAATATCAAGCACGTTGAGAGACAGCATCGTTTCGCTTGTCCAAGGATCGAAGACGGCCCAGCTAAACGAGAATGTCAACATACGGCTTATCGGTGGCACCGATTCTACAGCTAATGACTTGAATCTACATTATCCGCAGGTTCTGCTACCTGCAGAAAGCCAAAAGAGAGTAAGAACCGAGATGATGTCCCTCGTCGCTTTTCTTGGCTCCTCCTCCCAGCAAACAAGGCTCGCAAGTAGCATGCTGGAACAAGTACAAGACTCGAATTCTATCGGCCAGGTCGCTTCGTTCTGGCTCTGTTTTCAACTTTGCAAAGCAGGACACGCATCTTCCGCAGAAGACGACATGTTCTTGGATTTATCGTCTTTGACCGAATCTACCGAGGATCTTAATGTTGTCTTTGATGAGCTTTACTCGAATTCAGTGCAGATTCTAGACCGCCACTCGGATTCGGAGCCTGTCGACTGGCGTTTGGAAGCACTTGCTCTGGAGGTCACTGCCTACACAGCCCAAAAGTCTGGGGAGTCATTTCGCCCAGAGCTCATCGATGTACTGTTCCCGATAGCAACGTTTTTGGGCTCAAATAACCAGGGCTTGCAAAAGCATGCAATCATCACTCTAAACAGTCTTGCCGCATCGTACGGGTATGCAAACGTTTCAGAACTCATTATCGACAACGTTGACTACATGGTCAATTCAGTTTCTCTCAGGTTGAACACCCTCGACATCTCGCCAGCATCCATCAATGTCTTGACCATGATGATACGGCTGGCGGGACCCCGGCTGGTACCATATCTCGATGATGTGATCGAATCAGTCTTTGCGGCACTTGAAAATTACCACGGATACCCTGTGTTCGTGGAGAGTCTCTTTACGGTGCTGAAAGAAGTGGTTGACCAAGGGGTCAAATCAGACATGCTACTTCTTGAACATCAGAAGACGGCAAAGGTGGACCACCAGAGAAAACCTGCAAAGGCAGAGGGAATCTCGAGTCTTTTAGACATATTGACCAAGAGAGAAGAACAAGCTATAGTCGATGACGCTCCGAAGGCCGCTGGCCATCCCACAATGCCATGGAAGACTGAGAATGGAGACGCTCAAGACGAAGACAATCCGGATGCGCCGGAAGAAGAGAAACCCCCCAACTCACCAACATACCAGCTACTCTTGCGCGTGGCAAACCTGACCCAACACTACTTGACGTCTCCGGCGCCAACTTTGCGCAGGTCGCTACTCGAGCTGCTCACGACGGCATCTGCGGCCCTGGCTCCCGATGAAGGTGATTTCTTGCCCCTCGTCAATGCCATCTGGCCGGTTGTCATCGACAGGCTTCATGACCCTGAGGCTTTCATTGCGATCGAGGCATGCCACGCGCTCTCGGGACTCTGCGCTGCCGCGGGCGACTTCCTCGTTTCCCGGTTCAAGACAGAATGGCGTGACTGGCTTAGGGACTGGTGTCGTAAGGCAAAGCGCCAAGCATCCGGCGCCTCGGGTCGCCCCCGACCCCGTGGGGATCATGGCAAAATTACGGGCCCCGTAAGCGACGGCAAGCAAATACTGATTCCATCTCGTGGCAGCGGTGGCCTCGGTGGCAATATTTCGTTGAAGGAAGTCGGCCCATACTCAGGTGGACAGTCTGGGGGCCTGGGACAGTTTGCATCTCCTGCCAAAATCTGGGAAGCCACAGTCGAGCTGTTGACGGCCATGGTGTCGCATGTC
This sequence comes from Neonectria ditissima, assembly GCA_001305505.1. Taxonomy (NCBI): domain Eukaryota; kingdom Fungi; phylum Ascomycota; class Sordariomycetes; order Hypocreales; family Nectriaceae; genus Neonectria; species Neonectria ditissima. The sequence continues at coordinate 1,537,308 of LDPL01000040.1, read as the reverse complement.
CGCGTGGACGAAGAGATGTTCGACGAGGTTCTAGATCTTCTTTCGGAGACTCTTGAACGTAACGAGCAGGTGCGGGAGGCTCTGGAGGCTGTCAATGGAGACGCGGTGTGGCTTGCGCGGTATGAGCGAGGAGCCGTCGAATGGCAACCGGCGCCTCGTCAAGATGGTCTCGAGTTTGTCGAGATGGAGAGACACCAGTGAGGGAAAAGGGGACCCACGACGCGAGAGCTACGAACTACACCTTAATAGGGAGGCAGATAAATGGAGGTGGAGTGCAATACTCCGGACGAGGCCTTGCGATAGCTCATGGGCATAAGGCCAGTGTCCAAACTGAGCGAGACCTGGAGCTTACTTGTGATGGTTCCCGCGGCGATTCTCAAAGCAGCTGGTGTCGCGGCTAGCATGTGAGTTAGTCTGAGACCCCTGCCAAGAAGGGTTGAGCAGCAGGGGAACACGTAGGCGGAACATGGAGTACTACGAATACGTATCATGCAATCTGACGGGTCTGACCCGACGCTGAGCAAGCGAGACGATGAGACAGACTATCCATGGGCCGAGGACGATTCAGGCAGCTGGTGGTTCGATGCAAGTCGCAATAATTAGCTGCTAACAGTAGGACTATTTTCGTTGCCACACACCGGCGGAACCGGCGCCCAGTCACGGACGAGATGTCGCGCAGTTCTAGGGCTAGACTTGTTGATGTTGGGGGCCACGATGAAAGTTGAACAAGAGCGACGGTACCCGCAAATGAACGCAGCACACTATTCCCAACGGACATTTCAAGCTCGACGCCCGGCCGCTTGCGAGCAGCAGGGATGGGTGGCGATCACACGCTGGATCTGGATCATGCCATACGGTGGGTTCTTGGTCCTTGGAGCTGAGGAGCGGCCCCTCCGCCATGGCCGAGTGGAGAGCGGATGAGGACGCTTCTCCGCACCGTCGAGGCGTTCACCGTGTCCACCTTCTCCAAAGGGCTAGTGCGGCAGACGTGGTTGGAAGCCGTCGGCTCTGGCCATCTGGGGGATTACGTATTTTTTTGGAGTCTCGACACAGAAGAGCCGCGAAGCACGGTGGTTGCCCTCGTGTCCCATGCCCAAGATGAAGGGGCGCAGAGGCGCAGAGGGTCATCGATCTGGATGGATTATCTGGGGGTGGATTTTGTCTCGTAATGGAATCCATGAGCTTCAGCCAAAGTCTGGGGATATCTTGAGATGCGATGGATCCGCGGGCGCGGACCTGAGCGAGGATCTTGCATCATCCAACCCCAGAGGCCAAGAGGAGGCCAAGAGGCCAAGAGGAGGCCAAGAGGCCAAGAATTTGCCCAGGCTTTTGAGCCTCAACGAAGCCAAGGCTTGGCTGTCAACGGCGACCATGCTCCCGCTGGTGAAGGGGGGGTTCGATTCGGAGACAAGGCGAAGGCGGCAGGGCTCGATGCCGCTTGATACCGTTCTGCCGCCACCTAGAGCATTGACCCAATCAAGGGGTCGCCGAAGATATCTGTTTGCAGTGTCTCTGGCCTGACGAGGATGGCGCCAATCGGATATGACACGCCAGGACCTGTGTGAAGTTAATCCTGGTGGCGTATCTTGAAGCAACGACCATTCGACCAGCAGGAGTGAGACAGCAACGCCCCTGTCAACGTGCAGGGATAGGCAGCACTTACAGATTCAATGTCCGCTTGTATCCGCCATGGTTATCTCTGCTGCGGGCTGGTTCGGTGACACCCAATCAAGGGGCATGGAAAGGCGATAAGAGTCGTAGGGACAGTGGTCACTCGGATGACACGGCGGAGAGTCTAGAAGCCTTCTAGCGTGGAAATCGACCGTGTTCCTAGTTTACCAGTTCGCACGCGATCCACACACCCACCCACCACAAACACGGAGCGGAGGCGACTTGGAGAAGGGAGCTAGCGCAGTGCGTGAGGCGTCAGTTTAGAGGGGCGAGAGGGGAGAGGGGGTCATGATAGGCAAGGCCGGGCGGACGCTTGGCGGGTTGACCGTGTGGGGAGACGCGTTGGATGTTGGCGTTGGAAGTTGGTGTTGGAGCTGGCGTGCGGTGGGCGTTGGAGATGGCGTCGGGGATGACGTTCAAGGTGGTTGCTGGGATTGTGTGTGTCAAATGTGTGTGTGCGCGAGCCGAGCTTTGCAGATCGCATTTCCAACATGCTGGGCGATGTGGACTTGGCAGCCGCCGAGACGGGACTTGGAGAGATGCCAAGTTTCTTGGCCTGCAAGGCACGGCACGTTTCGAAGATCCTGGGGATTTGCTGCCAACGGTTTGCAACATCAACTCAACGCAACAGCGCAGCGCAACGCAACGCATGCCCGGAAATTGAGCGAGCATTGCGCAGCCATTGGGGCGACGGCGGCAAGAAGCTTTCTTGCGCACTTTGGCATTTGCTCAGAGGGGGGGCAAGAGATGATCGGAAGACCTTCCTGATCCAGCCCAGCTTGCTTATCGTCGCCGACGTGCAAGGCAGGATCGGGGGAGGGAAAGCGAGAAACGACGACAGTAATTGGGCAAGAAGCACCGGGGGCGACGCTAGGAGGCTAAGAGCACCGGGGCCAGCAGCAGCCGGGGGGCAATTAGGATTATGCTTCTTGCCTCCCCGGAGGGAGGGTCCAAAGGTCTGTCCCGCGGTGCAGGCAGGTGCAGGCAGGTGCAGGCAGGTGCAGGAAATGGAAATGCTAAAGTGCACCTAGGCCCAACTATTCGTATGGGCAGGCCCGCTTTCACCACACCCACAGTGAGACGTGCAGCCAAAATCCCGCCGAGAGCTAATCTGTCGTCCCACCAGCGGCTTGTCTCCAGAGCCAATCCCTCTCCCGCCGGCTTCATCGTCCAGCTTCTGACACCAGGCTACCAGCTGGCGAAGGCAACGCTCTGGGGCAAACCGGTGCTTCGTCCAGCCAAACGACGTACGTGGCAAGCCGGATCGGGGCGTCATCGGTCATCGCGCTACGCATCATCAGGCACTTCTTCATTCCACGCCACGGCCGTACGGAGCCACCCCGTCAAACGACAACGGCACTGCGCAGGCTTGATGGCGGCATTGGGACCTTGTGCCCGATTGCCATGTAAGACGAACCAGATCCTAGGCCTGTGCCGTACCAGAATGGCACTACTGTGCCATGTAGGACGGGCATTCGCGCATACTGGCACAACAAGGGCAGGGCAGGGTAGGACAAGTGGGCAGGGAGGATGCAAGGAAGAGGACTTCTCGAGTCCCCCAGCGGCTCAAACCATCCGAGACCTGAGACAGACAGAGACCGCCCGACCTGTGTTATCCTGTCCTGTAAGCGTGGTGCGCGGCACCCTCTCGAGCGCCATGGCCAAACGCGATCTAGACGCCCGAGTCTATTATGGCGATGCCGTCCATCGACGATAAGCCATCGACGACCCGTAGCCCAGAATCAGGACCGATACGGGCCGGGTCAAGAGTCGTGGGACCGGCAGACATCCGGCAGCAAAGGCCCTATGGTTGGAAGGCTGGACTTTTGACGCAAGGCTCTTGAAGGCTCGCTCATGCCGAGACGGCTGAGCTGCCACTAGTCAGTCTAGCCTCCCCATCGAGGGCCCCCATCGCGAGCGGCACCGAGATAGCAACGAAGCCACGTCCGTCAAAGTTGTTATCCCACCCTACTTGCGATATGCTGCTACTCCTTACGTGTAAGCTGTTGAAGATCCCCACCCCGATACGGTGCGAGCGCCTGCTGCTCCATACCGGTAGCACCGTACTATGTGACGGACTACCAAACACATGCGCTTAGACGCCCCAAGGACCAACCTGCCCGGGGCTAGTCCTATTGGTATCCATGCGCATCGCGAGATAGACTCTGGGAGGGAGCATGCGCGGACACACCCCGGTCTATGGTCGCACCGCCAGGCTCCCCGTCGCGCACCATGGATCGACCTGGGTCTCCCGGCCTGGAGACTGGCTGCCATTCCCCTCGAGTCACCTCGGGTGCGACCAGGGACGCTACGGCACCCCCATCCACGAGCAATTCTAGAACCCCATCCATCTGGTTGGTACCCTAGGAGCCACACAAGGGACCAACCAAGGTGCACCGGAGGGAACCTCCTCGCCCGACCTGTATCTGGACAGCTCCTTCGAACGCATACATAAACCTCCCCATCCCCCACCTCTTCCGAAGGCCAGCCAAGAGATCTCTCTCATCCTCGACATCCTCTTCCCGACAGTAACAGGACGCTCCCTGCAACACATCAACATGTCTAGTAGCACCCCACCTCCCAAGGAGTATGAGAAGGACGTTGCGGTCGACTCCAACCCTCACGATGAGGAAGTCGGCTCGACCCACCAGGAGGGTCACCTCAAACGAGATCTGAAGAACCGACACATGCAGATGATTGCCATTGGCGGTGCCATTGGAGCTGGTCTGTTTGTCGGTTCTGGAGGTGCCCTGTCAAAGGGTGGCCCCGGATCTCTGGTTGTTTGTAAGAACCCTACCCAAAGACAACTCGAGACAATGGAGTTGTCGAAAACCGCTTTTTGATATCAGTGGCTAACAATCTAATAGGCTGTAAGAATCACCTGCTCCATCGAGTCCCGAACGAAACGACTAATATATCCATCTAGATCTCATTATCGGTTTCATGTTGCTGCTCACCACCATGGCTCTGGCCGAGATGGCCGTCCTTTACCCCGTCAACGGTGCTTTCTACACCTACATCGTTCGCTTCGTTGATCCCGCCTGGGGTTTCGCCGTCGGCTGGGAATACGCCCTGTCTTGGCTCACCGTCCTGCCCTTCGAACTCATCGCCGCCAGTATCACCATCAGATTTTGGAGAGAGGACATCCACATGGCTGTCTGGGTCACTGTCTTCCTCGTCGCCCTGATTATTGTTCAGTTCTTCGGTGTCAAGGGATATGGTGAAGGTAAGAATCCCAAACCCCCAACTGCAGAAAGACATTAAGAGACTAACCTACTACCCCACAGTCGAGTTCGTCCTCTCCATCATCAAGATCATGGCTTGTATCGGTTTCATCATTCTCGGTATCATCATCAACTGCGGTGGTGTCGGTGACCAGGGTTACCTCGGAGTCAAGTACTGGCACGATCCCGGTGCTTTCACCAGCTTCAAGGGATTCTGTTCCGTCTTCGTCGTCGCCGCTTTTGCCTTCGGTGGTACTGAGATGGTCGGTCTTGCCGCTGCCGAGTCCGCCAACCCCCGACGCTCCATCCCCACTGCTAGCAAGCAGGTCTTCTGGCGTATCGCTCTCTTCTACGTTCTCAACCTGTTCATCGTCGGAACCATTCTCCGCAGCGATGACGAGCGTCTTCTCGGTGCTAGTGGTGCCAACACCAAGGCCTCGCCTTTCGTCCTTGCCATCCAGGATGCTAGCATCAAGGTTCTGCCCTCCATCTTCAACGCCGTCATTACCATTTCCGTTCTTTCCGTCGCCAACTCTTGCACTTTCGGATCTACCCGAACCATGCAGGCTATGGCTGAGCGTGGCCACGCCCCCAAGTTCCTCATGTACATCGATAACAAGGGTCGCCCTCTCTGGTGTGTCCTGATCCAGCTTGCCTTCGGTCTCCTGGCATACATCGGCGAGTCCCCCAAGAAGGACGAGGTCTTTAACTGGCTTCTCGCTCTTTCCGGTCTGGCCTTCCTCTTCGTTTGGGGCAGCATCTGCCTCACCCACATCCGCATGCGTTCCGGCTTCGCCGCCCAGGGCATCAACGTGAAGCTTATCCCCTACCGAACTCCCTTTGGCGTCTGGGGCAGCTACCTTGGTCTTGGCCTCAACATCCTTGCCCTTGTTGCTACCTTCTACAGCTCTCTTTACGTAAGTCCCGGTCCTCCGTCCCCGCGTTTCTTCTTGTGTCTAACCTTTCTTTACAGTCTCCCAGTGGTGCTCCTCCGGATGCCGAGTCCTTCTTCATGTCTTTCCTCGCTGCCCCTATCATCCTGGTTCTATACCTCGGTTACAAGGTCTACTCCAAGAACTGGGCCCTGTACGTCAAGGCCCATGAGATGGATCTTCAGAGCGGAATTGTGCTGCTTGACGAGGAGGAGCCCGAGGTGCCTAAGACCTGGGCCAGCCTGCCCATGCGCTTCTTGAAGGGTATCTTTTAAGGAACTATTGCGGAAAGAGATAGAGGGACCAGTTGTATACCCCATTTTTGTACGAGAGAAGAGGAACGTGGCAAAGGAGTGTCACAGTATGCCAAATTTGTTGCTTTGAGCTGAAGACGAGCGAGTAATATCTTGAGCGAATTCACAATAGAGACAAATCACATTCGACTATAACTGTATTTATTTATTATACGAGCAGAAGAGATTTTAATGCTGAGAGGTCAACATAGACTTCTCTTTCACTTCGAACTTCCAATTTTCTTTTTGGGTCACAGGTGTGAGAATGGCGATGCGCGAGTTCCACTCATTGCAAATCATGAGTTCTTAATCTGTAATGGTTGTGGAGGGAAAAGAACGCGGGTAAAATGCAGTAGATGAGATACCAGTGATGACGACGCCAGAGTCTGTTCGAGGTATCAACTGGTTTGCATCGTATCATTCATTCTTTACTAGTCTAACAAAAAAAAGGAGTATGTTCATGGTGTCATTTTCAGAGCCCGCAGGTCCTTTTCCGCCGTGCTTTGTTTTCCCGTGTCGTCTATGCCGGTTCATCATTCAAGGCGCATCTTGGCTTGTCTAAGGGAGTCGGCCTCCTTTCGAACCTGCTTCTGCTCTTTTTCGATTCGCTTGGTCTCTTGTCCAAGAACCTTTTCGGCCGACAACTTCGTCAACCGCATCAGTTTCTGATACAACGCCTGTTCATGCGAATCGCTGGTCTCGGCTACCATGTTGGTGCAGAAAGCCTGGAATTTGTCCACTTCTTGCTGGACTCGCCGAAGTCTTTGGGACTTCCTTCGGTACTCTGCCAGTGCTCGACGCTTCTTGTGCATGGCCCTTTGCAAGTTCTTGATATCGTCACTGGGTGGCAACTGAGAAACCCCAGGTTTCTTGGTCGAATGCCCTTTGCCACCCTGGGGAGTCGAGCGCTTTCGGGTGCCCTGGCCGGCAACCGCCGCTTTTTTCGATGTCTGCTCGGGCTTGAGAGGTTCGGATACCTTCTCCGCAGCAATATCTGGGGGCTTTTGAACTCCTGGATCCACAACAGCGATCGCCTGGCTTGGGGCCTGTCGTCGCCTCTGAGGCCCGAACTTCCTTTCTAAGAGAGTGGGCTTTCGAACAGTCTTGTTGGCAACAGTACCCCCCTGTTTTGAGGGCTCTTGGCGTTCAGACATTTTTAATGTTTCAATATTTGGTTTCTCCTGATTTTGTTGAAGGTAGTCGATGCTTCGTGAGGCAGGTTGGAGAATAGTATATTGGTATGTTTGAGTAAGGCCGCGAATCGAAGTGCGCTATGGTTGCAAAGGCTGAGTACCTCAGTGGTGCTTTCGAGTCCAGACAAGAGAAGCGAGCCGCAGGCGCAGCGACCGAGTATTATACTGGTGTGACTGGGTAAAGGCAAGGAACAGAGAAACGGATGTGGTTGTGGCGACTGGATAGTATACTGGTTGGTTGGAGTAACGGTGAGGAAGGAAAATCTGTTGGAACTGTCGTCACCGAGTAGTATACTTGCTTGAGTGAGTGAAGGAAAGGAAAGAGAGGTTCGTGAACTGCTAAAGACAGTTGGGATTTATATAGTCGGGAGCGCAGGTTGGGGAATCGTCTCGAAGAGAAGTGTTCTGGAACTCGAATGGACTGCATAGTTGATCATGAACAGTTTGCCAAAGACAGCGTGTTTAGCGCCCGATTGGGCTTTGTTTGCTTTCCATTCAGCCATTGTGAGCTGCAGGTGATAAGGCAACTGCTCAGGAGGGTCAATATGAGAAACGGTTCTGTGCAGCTTCCCATAACGGGAATTGTATGACTACATAATGTTGATTGATGGGGAAAACGCCGTGTTCCCGCCTACCTACTTTAGGTCTACAGGTACGTGGTATCCGCTTTTCTTTTTTTCCTTTTTAAGTTTGCTTGGCTGTTTGCTTGGCGTTCGCGTTTAGAGTTGACCAACCCGGTTTGGAATACAATGCAGCTTCTTCACAACGTGCTTACTCGGTGGGCGTTTACTGATTGGCGGGCATCTGTTTTCATCCCTCCAACCCGCAACGTTTCAAGCGCTGGACTTGCTCAATCGCCCCCCATATGCTTATGCTCTCCTGTTTAAGAACGCCTTCTGTAAGCATTGCAGCGGGGTTATCTCTGAGTTGAACATGGAGTCGACATACAAGCCCGATTTCTCTGGAAGGCGGCAACCCCACGCTCTGGTTATTTCTATTGTCTATGTTGTCTCATTTGTATAGTGCCACAAAAAAAGCATGCAAACCCAAATCCCCAGATAAGACCTCCGTCTCTTAACTTCGTTCAAGTTCATACGTTCAAGTAGCCATCAGACATGAGTTCTCATATTCGTCGTTAGATTTTTGGTGCCGTAGTTAGGAAGCCTTCCGTCACGGCGTTCAACAAGCGATTCGCGATGGCTTGGGCGGGTGGCAGGCGCAGGTCGCCTTCCTTGTGGCCTTCGGGAGCAGACTCGCCCAAGCCGCTGGTTCCGCTCTTCAAGGCCTTACGAACCTCTTCCACCGAGAACCACTTGGCCAGTTCCAACTCCTTGTCTTTCAGGTTGATCTTCTCGCCATCTTCGGATAGCGCTTGGGCAACGGCACCAATCATCAGGCTTGCGGGGTAGGGCCAAGGCTGGCTGGAGTGGATGACGACTCGACCGACGCGGACTCCGCTCTCCTCCCACACTTCACGTCTCACGGCCTCCTCGATGGACTCGCCTGGCTCGAGGAACCCGGCGAGGGTGCTGTACCAGTCGGGGGGCCAGCGCTTCTGGCGCCCAAGAAGGATGCGTTGGCCGTCGGCTGAGACAACGGCAGCAATCATGGTTGGATCTGTCCTGGGGAAGCAAATGTTGGAGACGCCGTGGCGCGTGGGGCAGTCTTCTCGAGCCTGAGCCTCGGAGCCTCCCTTCTTATCTGTAGGAGGGCAGGCGCGTTTGTAGCCGGCATGTATGGACAAGTTCGGGGTTCCGCATCCCGCGCAGAAAGGACTCCGGGCATTCCAGTCGATTATAGACCTGGCCTGGGCATAGAGGGCAGCTGGGGTAAATTAGCAAGAGCCTTTGACGAGGGCGAGGAATCTGGCATACCGGCTTCAGGGTGAAGTGTCATTCCTCTGGCGTTCTTATCCACGGTGAGACCCTTGGCCTCCTGCGTCTTGAGGAACTCGGTGGCCTTGTCGGCATGAGTGCCTCGGGCGGTGATGTCAATGGCAAAGTACGGCTGGCCTTTGATATCGCCATGCTCGGCTGATTCAATGTGACCGGGCTCGCTGCCCTCTTCTAGCATACCAAGGAAGACGATGAGGGGTGATGTCTGAGCCGAGTCGTATGCCTTGAGAGACTCATCCTCGGTGAGCTGAAAGGGCTCAGGGCCAATGAGGGACTTGACATCCTCAAAGGCAAGATAAGAGAGAGTGGCCTTGTCGGCGACGAGGGCGTTCAGATCGTTGAGGGCGAGATAACGGGCCGCGGGGCTAACGGCAGCTCTCCTCAGGAATGCGGTATCGGCACGCAGAAAGGAGTAGCGGTTGATGCGGCTGCCAGCATAGTAGTTGACGACCTCTTTTCCGAAGCGACGAGTCAGCATTGAGTCGTCGTTTCGCAGCGCCGGAAGCTCGGGCAGCTGAGGCGGCGGGGCGGGGGTCGGCATGAAGATTACGGAGCAGGTGGTGTTCGTGCGGAGGTGCAGTTGGTATGGAAGCCCAAGATATCAAACCTTTCAGCGTGTGGGCGTATATCGGGCAGCGGGGGTAGAGGAGATGATGGATAGCAAGGGCGCGCGAAGAAAGCCGACCTGGCTGACCCCGTTCGGTCCAACGTACTCCGAAATCCGGGGCCTTTGTTAGGGTCTTGGGGCATTCAAAATGGGCGACTTCTCATTAGTGAGGTACCTGAGATGCCGAGGTTTGGGATTGGTGCGACGGTGAGGGGTTGGATGGATCGTGGAGTACCTGCACTAACTAGAAGGGCATAACGTTACCGCATCTTCTGGAGACGGGAAGATCTGCTGTCATGGAGTCATGGAGTCACGGAAGCGGCGGAACAAGCTGGCCATGATGAGTAAGGCAAGCAGGCGGGAATTTGGGCACCACAGTCGGCGTTGGTGTTGGTTGCTCCCATTCCCAGCGAATTTAGTAAGGCGCACAAGTTGTGGTGCGGAGTTTGGGTGGCATGCTCGTCATTACCCCAACCAATGGCCTAATCTTGTCGAGTTACGTACAGTGGTACTGTTGATGGGCAAAAGAGGAACATCGGTTTGAAACACTAGGCAAATCTTCTTTCTGATTGAGCAGGGGTGAAAGGATGAGTCGAAAGACGTTTGCAATCTCTTGTTTCGGTTGGCAGTCTGGCTTGCTTGGGGGTAATTATGCCTTGGCTGCGTGGCATAAATGGTGATTGAAATGATGGGTCCTGCCGAATCTAAAACCCCCCATCGATCTACATCTTGCCAGCCTCGGCGCGGCTCCGAGCCCGGCAGACCCTGGCTTCCAGCGCCGAGCAAGGTAGGTAGGTACCTAAGTACGGGCGTGGTACGAACGGATGTCGAACGATCGATGGCTCTCGATATTCCCAGGAAATGAATGCTAGCGCCGGTACATGCCGTGTTTAATGTCAAATACAGCGATGCTACGTAGAACAAACGCTGTGATGCCTCGCTAATTAGCTCAAGCACATCCCGCCCTTGATTAGCCATGACACGGGGCTCGAAGCATGATGAATAGTATATCCATTCATCATGGATCCAAACCGCCCACAGCACCCTCACCTCAGCGCTCCCAGGGGCCTGCCCCAGGGGTGTCCAGGACACACCTTTAGTGGCTACTCCCCCGCATTCGCCTACTGCAGTGACGTCTGCACCGCAGCTCTGGAACTATATTTGGGGCACGTGGACCGCTTCTGGAAGCTTGCAAGGAAAAAATGCACCCGCAACGTGCCATTGGCAAAAAAGTCTTCTAACCCCCCCGTTTCGCGGCGAGTCACGCCCATCCTCCAACTCTCCCTTGTTTTCCATCCTTTCACATCGCCAGTTCTCTCCTCGGCCTACATCGCCATCGTATCATTTCGATTTCCTAGGATCGTGACGGGTGTGCCTGGAAAAAGGAACAAGGAAAATCTCCGGGCTTTGCAACTTTCCTGTCTGGTTGCTGCGCTTACCTTTGCGTGCTCGCTTTACTTGGGGGGAAGCTTTCTGCATGTCCGTGGCCAAGGTCCATCACCTTCACACCATGCTCCCGCCGACACAGACTCTCAACCTCGATGTCGAGGCCATTTCCGGCATCTGCGGGTAAGTTATTTGCAAGAACGCTTCGTACTTATTCGCTGACCCTTTTCTTCTTCTTTTTTCTTCAGCTCCATCTCCATTGCCTGCTGGGGTAAGTCTAGCTCATCCCATCCCTCCCGTCCTCCCTTCGCACCCTCAGCTGATCACTTCGCCCAGTCGTCGTCTTCTCGCCGCAAATCATTCAAAATTTCAAACGCCAAAGCGCCGATGCTCTCTCTATCCAGTTCATAATTGTCTGGTTACTTGGCGATGTCTTTAATATTCTCGGGGCCGTCCTCCAAGGCGTCTTGCCGACCATGGTAGGACTCTCGCACCACCACGGACCACATTCTGGCCATCCTTGGCGCACGCCGCTGACTCCAAAATCCTTCAGATCATTCTTGCCATCTACTACACAATCGCCGACATTGTCCTTCTATGCCAATGCTTCTACTACCGCGGATTCACATGGCGCGATCCACCAGCCGTTGCTCCGAAACCGGCCGCCCCGACACGCGGCGAAGCCAACGAACGCACTGGTCTCTTGAACCATGGCACCCTGGGCGATCGTCGTGGCTCGGACTGGTCCGGCCTCTCCCCCGCCGTCTCCCACATTCCCGAAGTCCGCACCCCGCCTGCGAAGCCTACGGTTTTGCAGACCATTATCTGGAATACTATCGTCGTGCTCATGGTTTGCGCCGCTGGCGTCCTCGGATGGTTTCTTGGTCGCAAGGCCTCGGGGGACAAGGAAGGCGGATCAAGGGGAGGGGAAGACCTCAAGTTCAACATCCTGGGCCAATTCTTCGGCTACCTCTGCACCGTTTCCTACATTGCCTCCCGCTTGCCTCAGCTCATCCTGAACTGGCGGCGCAAGACTACCGACGGGCTCAGCATGCTCTTCTTTCTGTTCGCTTGCCTCGGAAACATTACATACGTCCTTTCGATCTTCGCGTATGAGCCGAAGTGCGCCCAGGAGACTTGCGAGCCTGGGGAGGCCGGTCGCATCTACGGAAGATATATCCTTGTCAACCTCAGCTGGCTTGCGGGCAGCCTTGTCACTCTATTTCTTGATTTTGGAGTCTTTGGCCAGTACTTCATGTACAGCAAGTCCGACGAGACCGTCATCGTGTACGGGAACGAAGACGATGATTTCATCGACGATGCGGAAAGCATTGATGAAGATCAATGGGATCATCGACCGTTGCTCCAGAGAGGTGACTCCGTGTACCACTGATCTACATGAAGCAATTTCTCGCAAGGGTCCTTAACTTGAGGCGGGCTTTTTTTGTCACACTTCTTTTCTTAGGTAAAACCATGTGGAATTTACAGGACACAATTAGGGGCGTTTGATCTTTGGAAAGAAAAAGCGAAAAAAACGGGCAACTGGTTGGATCTTGGATTGCATTTAGACGAAGGTGTTTGAGGTATACAAGTCATGCGCGCACAACAGGGCCGCCCCAATAGCATGGTACGGGATGCAAAATGGAAGAATCATTTACATCGCGACTCGATTAGATGTCGTATTATGGAGTTGTGACATCAGGATAGATTGGATCCACAGCTTTCACCACGCCTAACCCCTCGAAACCATGACACCCAAGACGCAATTACGCAGGATCATGGTGCTTGTCTCAATGGAAATGATGTTAATTCCCGCCGTAGGCTCGGATGGAGGCCGGAAGTACGTCGCTTGAGAGACCCTGAAGATTCTACATGGTAAACATCGAGAGTTTACGACATGTGGGGTTTCCCAGCTTGATGGCCGGGAAGAAAAAGGCGATGTGAAACGCTCTTGTACAAGCTATGTAATCCATGTATAGGCGAAATGATTGCGTAGAAACTAGGTGATATAGGAACACAATCTTAGTTACATGTTAACTCGAGCCTGATTACATTATTGCACGACATTAATTGAGGTTTTGTTGGAATTAGCTAAGCCGAGGATTGACCGCTCTCTCTGATATATTCAGAGAGCGGTGGCCCTGTGTAGAATCTGCGACCAGTCTGGACTGAAGAATCTTGCTGGTTCAGGGCCGGGATATTTTTGGTACACAGTAATCCAGAGGGGTCCCCATCATGGTGGAATCCGAGTAGTCTTGAAGTGAAAGGAGATTCAAGTGGAGGATCTTCGACTGATGCCTCCGTTGCCGAAACTGCTCAATTGAGCGAGTCACACCCAGTTCTGCTTCTTCCCTGGATGACCGATGGGGAAATGCCCATTGTACTGGCAAGGGTGTATCCCAGGCGATGGGTCCACGGCGGGCTCGAAGGTTGAGCAGTGTCCGTCATCATGCATCGTTGTTCCAGCAGGCATCTCCGGCCTCCATGCGCCTTGAGAGTATGCTGGTAGTTGCTTGAACATCAAGCACATCTGAGCAACACAGTCTAAAAAATGGCCCGGTCATTCATTTTCCTGTTTGTACTCTTCCCTTCACGTGTACTCTTCCCTTCACGTGTACTCTTCCCTTCACGTGTACTCTTCCCTTCACGTGTACTCTTCCCTTCACGTCACCTAGATCTTCCGGAAGACTCCCTCCCTTGCTGAAAATGGGGCCATTGGCAGGTTGGACCACTAGAAGCGCGAAGATATGAGAGCGAAATTTGGTTCATCGGAAGCGAAGTGGCATCGTGAAGGCCATCTCCACAGCATTACGGAGTAGAAGAGGCTGGAGCAATGGCTGCAGAGGTCCGCCAGCAGCCCCACTACAGCAATAATTTTTCACGACAGTCACGTGCAAAGCTACGAATAGGGCTAGCGCCATCTTACGCCAGCCTCCATAAAAGCAGCCTCTCCCGCGCTGTGAAAAAAAAAAGTCTTCTTCTCTCCCTACATCAGTTAGGGTTAATACTTCACCATGTGTTTTATTAATTCAACGGCGGCTCCGCTATGCGGCTTGCTGAGGGTTGTCCTATCTCTTTGGATCTCCTTCCGTTCCCGGCCTCCCAGAGTGAAGAGACTGCCTTCCTACCAGCCGCTAACAACCTTCGGGGTTTTCGACTGTGGGGTGGTCTCGACATTTCTTTTTGTCTTGAGTATTTCTTCTTGGGTATCTAGCTGTATGGTCTGCTCGTAGAATTGCTTGATCAAAGCAGAACACGTCGCTTGTAGCACGCGACTTTGTTCAAATACTGCAAGAAAATTTTGCAGATCGGAGGCGTCCACGCAGAAGTCGACTGTCGAAGATTTACGGCACTGCTTGATCTTCTGTGGTCCAATCGTCTGAGGCAACCGCGCAATGCTTTTTGCGCGCTCTCGAGCGATAAACCGGTGCTGTTGTTGACATTTGAGGTCAACGACATAAGATTGTGTCGTCTCCAAATCTCTGACCACCCTGGCTTGTCCTGGTCCAATCTGCATTTGAGTTGTTGGTATTTTCTTGAAGACTGGACGGGGACTTCACACAGTCATGCCCTGCTCGTTTAAACTGGAAGATCTCGGTCCCTCAACCACCTTCACCATGTTGAGCTCTTCCTATCGCCTGGTGCTTAGAACTCCTATGTAGAAACCTGACCCGTCTCCCGCCGTCCGTTTGGAACCTTCCATCGTCTTCGCGGATGAAGGGCTCGTTCCCGTCACGTGCCTCCTCTCGTTGAGTCCCGTCCAGTCGGTGGAGCGCACAGACCAGGTCGCGCGGGTGGCACCCAAAATTTTCGAGCCGGGAAGGCCGTCCCCGAGCTTCGGATAGTCAGATCTTGCGACTTTGAGAGCGATCCCACTTCAACATCGCAACCGCCCCCCCATTTGCCTCTGTTCGCGATCCGTCATCCGCCATCATGTCGTCGCTTTGGAATGCTTTCACCGGTGGCAACAAGCCCAACTCCCAGCAGCAGCAACAGCAGCAACAGCAGCAGCAGCAGCACATCCCGACCCAGGAGCCCACGCACCATCTCTCCTTCGATCCCTCAGAGGGCCAAGGCGTCGAGTCATTTTTGCAAAGTTCTGCCTTCGCCGACCCCTCACAACTACACCCCCTGGCTGGCCTGAACCGCGACACTCTCGAATACATCTCCCTCGAAGACTCGGCTCTGTCTGACCTACCCGGCGGTCAATCGGTTCTGCCCTCCCGCGGCTTCACAGACGACTTGTGTTACGGCACCGGCATCACATACTTGGCCGGTCTCTCGATAGGTGGCGCTTGGGGTCTGCAGGAGGGTCTACGGAGATCCTACGGCCAGCCCCCCAAGTTGCGACTGAACTCGGTTCTCAATGCCGTCACTAGGCGAGGACCCTTCTTGGGCAACTCTCTCGGTGTCGTCGCTATCATCTACAACTGCTTCAACTCTCTCGTCGGTTCTTTTCGCGGCAAGCACGACGCTGCCAACACTGTCCTCGCTGGCGCTCTGAGCGGCATGCTTTTCAAGAGTACCCGGGGCCTCCGTCCTATGATGATTTCCGGTGGTATCGTTGCCTCAGTGGCAAGTGTTTGGGCTGTACGTATTCCCTGATTGGCCTCCCAATGACCTCCATTGTGTGCTACGTACTAACATGCGCTTAGGTTACTCGACGATCTTTCTTCCCTTCCATGGAGCCTGCGCGGGCCACCGAGGAGGTGTACCTCGAATGAAATGACTATTTATCATATACCATATAAGCCGCTGGTAAAATGCCAGATCGAGCATTATTAATTGCGGACTTATGGATGAGAAGACAAGGGGGGGTAACGCAGGAAGGCCAAGGACGGGACACCATTTCCCTTGTATATCCTGAGACTACAGCGTTGGTTGGAGTTTGGAGGCATGTTTGAACGGACGATCTCTCCTCCCATGGGCATCTGTATATTACATCGGGGTTGGTCTGCGAGCATTAGACCAAGGGGCAGGCGTCTGGTCTGTAATGACAATTTTTTTTTTACATTTAGACGTCGAGTGCGGCCTCATTTGAGCTTTGTCGGTGTGATGCCGTCCACTGCGGCAACGAGTCGCTGCATCGAATCTATGTCGTGGGACACGATGTTTGCTAGGGGTATTTACTTACCTTTGTTACTTATGTACCCCAGAGCTACCCTAGCGTTAGGTATAGACCGTTTTACTATCATACTATGATACAGTGCCTAGGTACCCACTGGCAGATAGTATGGATGGGACGGGCTGAAGCACTCATGGGTTGTAAGGGTGCCAGCTGGCAGATTTCGATGCCAGCCGTGACCAGCTGGCAGCTTCCCGTCGCGGTTGGCCCGTGACTGCCGTCTCGGTGTTTGCTTGCGAATGACAATAAACCCAAGGCATCAGTTGTTTACTTCGTTCTGAACGCGTGGTCGCTTCGTTGTATTCATCAACTCTCTTCCTACGCCCTCTACATGTTAGCAATTCAAGTCGTCTATATCACTGTCGTACAAAACATTTACTTCATTACCCATCCCGTCAATGGCGAACGACGCAGCAACTGCAAACGACCTACCGGTGGATAAACATTCAGATGCGACTGAAGCTTACCCGCGAACACCTACTGCTCCGTCATGTGCGCCTCCACACGTTGAGCACCAAGGTCAGCCCCAAAATGTCGACTCAGCTCCTGCATTACTCACGGGCGCACCACACCCGGCTCCACAAGCTGGGCAACATCAGTCCCAAGTAGACGACTCAACCCACGCTGAAACAGCACGCGAGGAAGAACAACATGGGGAAGCCACCCCGAGTCGTTCTAAAAGAGCCAAATCAGTCCGACGCACTCCGAAAAAGAGATCAAATCAGGACCAAGATAACGGTCTTTTCCCATATCAATACAAGGAAGACTTGATTTCATTGTGCCTTGACCACTGGCGGGCAAGGGCAGTTGTGATCTCACAAAATGACCAGGTAGACTGGACAAATCTGACCTTTGGAGACGGACTGCCCCGGGAAGGATTCAGCGTTTTCGATGGGTTCGACAAAACCTGGTATGTGCATATGGACGGGTCATCCCCCCTTCCGTTGTCCAAACAGGGACTTGTCCAGAGTCTTCAGAAGAGGCGGGATGCCTTGGAGGCGATATCTACACGCGTGTCCAACAAAGACATGGTGCTCCAGGCCAGGTATTACTTGCAGCAAGAGGCGAGAAAGATGTGCCAGAATGAATGGGATGACAACATAAACGAACCAAACAAGCCCCCCATGAACTGGGCCGACGTGAGGCCAAAATTCCAGAGCCTCTCGAGTCTTATAAGAATGATCGCCAAAACCCGCCTAATCGATGGACGAGCACTTTTACCCGGATACTATCATGTCAAAATAGTTGAGCTTACACCGGGTGGTAAGATCATGGTACGACGCGTTAGTATGCCATTTGGTGTGGGCTTTGCAGGTTTTAGCCTCCGTCTGGACACTTGGTCTCTGGTGAACGGTGAGCAGAGTCGAGAGGCTCTCAGGGAGACCCACAAGATGCTCGATATCGCTATGAAAAACGGCACTGAAGAGGGTAAGGAGAGGGCGAGAAAAGTCTTGAGAAAGTTTGCCAAGCCAGGGTATGCTCCCAGTAGTGACGGGGCTACCTGGAGGTTCAAACACCACGTTCGGGATGGCTGCCCGATCCAGCTCGGAAAGACACCTGGAAGGATTCGGGGCTGGAAGTTTGTCAGTGACGAGGAATCGCTCAACGAGCTCGAAGAAGGCGCTCGTGCAGGAAGATACGTGATCGCAGTTCGAGTAAGTCAGCCCCTTTACAGATCTTACATGAATTGCGCCAGATGCTAATGAGCTCGAACAGACTTGGAAGATCCATCTCCGCCAACTGTGGTCAGAAGTAAATGAGCTCCAAAGTCACCTTCAGCCAGAAATTTTCGGAGAACCAGAGCTTAATGAAGGGCAGCTCACTATTCTGGATGACCTCCTGGCGGGGCAAAACGACAGGGCGAGAGAGCAAGGCGCGCGGGTGGCGCGAGTGTTGAACTGGCTGAACCAGCCCATGACTCGTTCAAGGCTGGCTACTAATCTTGCTGATCGGAATGATCTTGGAAACGGGGATTCGGATCAAGGAGTAGGGGAGGTGAACGAGTAAGATGTACCAAGTTGGTTTGCTGGCGACTTGTATATTGTGGATTGCACCTTGTGGATGTTGGACTGTGGATGGTGGCGTTTTGTATCAAAATTCTTGTACCAATTGCTATCTGCTCATTGAAGGGATATGAGTTCTTTGGTAAAAGAAATGTAGGTGGAAATAATAGAGAATGAATCCAATTGAACGAAGCTGAGTGATGGAAGAGGTAAGAAGGGTTCAGGCCAGGCCCCTATGTGAAAGCAGCACTGAACTAGAACGCTCCTCCTACAACAACACCGATGGCCAACATCTAGCAACTAATTTATACTCTCCCAAATCACATCACAAAAACAGCCAATACTGCCGTCCAAACCGTTGTCGAAAATGTGTCTGCCGTGCTTCCCCTGGACATCGTCCACATACGAAGAAGACCCCCTCGATGCGCTGCCTGGGCAGTCGGTCTGGGTGCACGACGGCCAGAATTGGGCCTTGCAAAGAACCGTGAGTTGAAAATTTTCTCTCTCTTTCGTTTGTTTATGCGTTCTTTGGTCCGCATGCGTTTTCGTCGGCGAGTGGCCGTTGGTTGTGTTGGAGCGCGCCGAGTGGTGAATTAAAGGGACATGCCGCGGAGACTGAAGTGAATGGACGAAATGTCTACTACCAAGTCAATGACTGGCTGGAGTGAAGCTTGTTTGGCCGCAACACCATCACTGGATTTTGTCTGGCCTGCTGTTTGTTCACCTTGACGTTTTGTGCCGACGCATTACATAAAGGGGGGCTCTTGGGACGTCGGGATGCGAGTTCCTCAAATCTGCCGCTTCCCTGAGCACCGGCGCACTTGAACTTCCCTCTCCTACAAAAATCCCGACGCTCATAGCATGCGTGTCAATTTTCTCGGGGCTCGCACCTCTTTCCCTGAATCACCACCAAAAGTGGCCCTTCGCTCTCCTATCTCGGTAGAGGGCAATAAGGCAACAATGCCCCCGAATCCCTCCGCCGGCTCGACCTACGCCAAGTCTCCCAAGATACCGCACCGTGTCAAAACGCCGGAGCAACGCCAGGTGCACTTCAGCGCGGAAGACGGC
Source organism: Neonectria ditissima (assembly GCA_001305505.1). Classification (NCBI taxonomy): domain Eukaryota; kingdom Fungi; phylum Ascomycota; class Sordariomycetes; order Hypocreales; family Nectriaceae; genus Neonectria; species Neonectria ditissima. Next base: position 1,517,911 of record LDPL01000040.1, on the reverse strand, counting down.
GACGACGACGCAACTCTCAACGGCATCTGGGGCGGAAGAACTCACGGCATCACCACGGCCAACTCTCCCTCGGGCGGCTTCAGCGCGCCCATCAGCGGCGGCGGAAAGACCAGCAGCGGGAACGCGCCTGGCGGAATTCTTAAGACCAGCGGCGGCAGTGACGAGGTTGATCCCACTCCTTCGCGTTTCCCTCAGGTCGGCGCCGCGCCCACCAGCTTCTTGCAACTGCACACAGCTGCCGACCCTTCGCTGAGCCTCAACCACCAGCCAACCAGCACTTACTCCTACGGCGCGCCCCAGGTGCAGCATCAGCAACATCATCAACACCAGCAATTCCTTGTCAATTCTCCCTCCTTCACCCAACACCACCCCACCACCCCCATCACCTACATCGGCGTCACCCACCAACCTCACCAGGCTGCCGCAACCATGGGCGACTACCAGAACGCAGCGCCTCCCGTCAACGGGCTTCATTTCCAACCTCCTGTTCCGGACACGACGTTTGGTCCTATTCCTCACGTCTATGTGCCTCGCTTTGACGGGGGTTTTGTCCCTGGTGTTCAAGTCCGTCCCCCTTCTGTCTCTTTTATTCCCGCTCCCGTTGTCTACACCGCTGCCTGCACAACCGTCGCCGTCCCAAGTACTTTTTATCTGAATGGCTACACCTACTATGCAAGTAGAGCTACTGCTTTCTGTTGCTCTTTGTTTGGTCGTGGTTGTGCGGGCATTTTCCGTCCGCTGTGTTTCCCGAGCCGAGTGGTTCGGGGACTTTCACTTTGCATTCACCTTTGGGATTCAACACTATCAGAACCCCGTGCTAACTGTTTCCCTGTAGCAGCCAAACGTTGGCCATATGGCTCCCCAGCCAGCCCACAATGGCTATGTTGTCACCCAGCAACCATACTACGTCCAGCAACCGGTCATGGGCCAGCAGCCCGTCATGATAAACAACCAGCCGCATTTCATGCCGCAGGCTCAACACATGGCGGGCATGCCCGTGCCCGGAATGCCTGGTGGTGCTGCCGTCACTGGAGGGTACCCCGTCTATGCAGGTAATAATGGTCACATCCCTGAAGTCGCTGGAGTTGGTCGCACTGCGGGCGAGGAGCAGCTCCGTCAGATCAAGTTCGCTTATGAGAACCGTCTCCACGAGCCTCAGGACTTCAAGCCCGCTGACGATGATCCTTCCCGGTTTTATTATGTGCACGAGGTTGACGGGAATTGGACCCAGCGCAGCCGGTTTACCATTGATAACTTGGGCGACTGCCGTTGGTACGTGACCAACGATGGCTGGTTCTACGCCAGCCGCATGCCCAACTAGTCGCCGACGACCGGTACGTAGGCCTTTGAGACCTTTTAGGTCTCTTGTGGGCCTGTTCTTAATCAGTCATCAGAGACCTCCCACGGTGCGAATTTCACGCGAGCAAAACCTCTGTGTAGTGTGTCCATGTGAGTACCTTAACCAACTGAATTTGTTCTAGGAATACAGAGTAACGATACAAAACAGTTCGGCTTCCCACGGGTTTTCATTCTCATTCAAGCAACTCTCATTCACCCTCGTGGCTCTATTTTCGACCGAAACCTTCAAGTAAGCTGCGCTAGGCGAAAGACCGTGGAAGCTCAAGGCTAACCCAGAGGAACTTAGGATCAGAACGATTATCTGCGAACACGCCGAACCGACCATCGATCAGATTTCGAGGGTATGGTTTATTGGCATTTGAGGATTGAGGTACAGGAAGCTTGCAGCCTAATAGGCGATAGATTGAGGATTTGGCTCAGGACGGGATCACAAAAACGTTGGTTTTGTTGCTTGTTTTCGATGCGGACAACACGCAGTGCACTTTGCTAGACTGGTACCTCTTCAATCATGACCAGGACGAGAAAATTGGTCAATCAAATTCTGGGCGTTTTGCGTGATGTCGTGACTGTCGGGATTATATCCTCTGCCAATTCGAAGGCTCTCACAATTTACTGTCGTTGATCAATCCTGATGGATGAAGCCGTGTTGTTCAAGGTTGGTGCGGCTCAAAATGGATCCTTCCCCGGACTTCTAGTGGAGGCGGTGGTGCACATCCTCGGTAATTGCATCATTCCACATGTCGCAGTAGCAGGCATCAGATCATCTCCATCAAGCCTCCGATACAAGCGGCTATTAGGTCTCATCTCACTTTATCATCACCACATCCGTTCGTCACCAACAACGCATTATGCTGCTCATCGGACTAACGGGCTCAATTGCGACGGGCAAGACGACGGTTTCGTCTATGCTAGCCACGGCGCCATACAACCTACCCATCGTGGATGCCGATGTCATCGCGCGCCAGGTCGTCGAGCCAGGCACCAATGGCTACAATGCCATCGTGAAGCACTTTGGCCCCACGACGCCGGACCTCCTCGTGGAGCCGTCGCAGGACATGCCGCAGGACGGACCCAACGGCAAGGGCAGACCGCTCAACCGGCCGGCGCTGGGGAAGCGCGTATTCGGGGACAACGAGGAGCGCAAGAGGGACCGGCAGGTGCTCAACGGCATCGTGCACCCGGCGGTGCAGTGGTCGATGTTCAAGACGGTGGTCGGGTGCTACCTGCGCGGGCACTGGGCGGTGGTGCTGGACATCCCGCTGCTGTTCGAGAGCGGGCTGGACCGGTTCTGCGGCGTGTCGGTGGTGGTGGGCGTGCGGGACCCGGCGGTGCAGATGCAGCGGCTGCGCGCGCGCGACGCGCACCTGAGCGCCGAGGACGCGGAGAACCGGGTGCGCAGCCAGACCGACGTGCGGGAGAAGGCGCGCAGGGCCGAGGAGCGCGGCGGCGGCCAGGGCGTGGTGCTGTGGAACGACGGGACGCGCGAGGAGCTGGGCGAGCAGCTGCAGAGCGCCGTGGCCGCGATGCGCCGCGGGCATCCGGACTGGTGGGCGTGGGTGCTGCTGGGGTGTCCGCCGCTGGCCGTTGCAGTGGCGGCGTTGCGGTACTATCAGAATGTCCAGATCAACAAGCGGTGGGAGGCTCAGAACCGGGAGCCCAAGGGGAAGTTGTGAGGGGAGCGAGGATCTTGATATGATGGGTAGGAGGGAGGAGATGTAAGGGTAACGCTGTGAGGACAAAGCCAGGAGAGCGAAGCTACTAAGAGAGCAAACCTTTGAAGAAGAAGGCGAAGAAACCAGGACGGTACTGCGAGCAAGAGCGTACGCAAACGGGATGATTTATGAACAGGCTGTGATGCATGGATGGTTTGTCAGGTAATATATGCACCTTGAGCTTCTCTCGAGGAGCCCATGTGCCGGTACCGCTCTTTCCCAATCGTCGCCCGCCTTGCCTACTACCTCTAGGTACCATTCAGAACCTGTCTCAACCACCACCTCGCCTCGACCACCTCGATTTTACGTGCCATGAATTTGTTCTCCCACCTGCAACAACCGCAGCGCTCCCAAGTCCCTGTCCTCTTGGAAAACATTGCCCTATGCTGCGTTTGCCAACTACATGCGTAATTCGCCTCGGTGATTCGCCTGTCAACTCTCGCTGACATTCCCTTCACCTTCACCTCAGCTGCTCCGGCAACCCTGCCAGCACCACACTCCGATTCTTTCATCTTCTATTCTCCCTTCATCCCTCCCCAGCTCTCCCCAAAACACCTTCACAACAGTTGCATCACTTCGCTCTTCTCTTTCATCTGCTTCGCTTCTTCGAACCCAACTTTTTGGCCGAACTCGGTTCGTTTGCGCCTATGGCACCCGCTCGAAAAGTCACCGGTCCCTCGAACTTCTGTGAATGGGTCATTGGCACCACCATTCCATCCGCCCTCGGGCCTATCCCCCGCAACAAGAAACCCAGATGCCGGGATGTGGTCAGAGTCGAGATCACCACAGACGACGAGTCTGAAGAGGATACTCTCAAGATCACCTATCCCAGGACTGGTCGCAGCAAGCAGACTTTCCACAATCCCGGCCCAGCTATTAAGAAAGTCCGCTTCGACGAGAACACCAAAGATGCTCCCAGGAAGTCAGCGCTGAAGAAGCAAAAGGCTTCTACCGCCGACTCGGATGATACTTCTGACTCTGCCGCGGACCCGACCACGGACTCCGAGGCCGACAGTTCTGACGATGTACCCAAACCTGTCAAAGGCAAGAAGCAACATCACAAGTCCAAATCATCCAGTGACGCGGACAGCGAATACGACTCCGACCCACATCCCACCTGTAAGTGTCCGAGTTGTGCAAAGGGGCGAGGGATCCTGCGCAAGCTTGGAAAGAAAGGTGGCAAAGGCGACAGCGACAGCAACACCGAGACTTCTGAGTCTGAAGCTGACTCCTCTGTAAAAGGCAAGAAAAAGTCTGGTGGTAATGGGAAAAAGAGTGGCGGTAAAAAGACCAATGAATCAAGTTCCGAAGGAGAGACTCCGGACACGTCCAAAGACACGTCGGAGTCTGAGCCCGAGAAGACCCCAAAGACCAAAGCACAGGCCAAGAAGACGGCAGTAAAGACGAAGGAAGAGCCCAAGAGTGAAGAATCCGAGACGAATGCTGAGACTTCCGAGTCTGAACCCGACCCGCCACCGAAGGTCAAGAAACAGGACGCGGCCAAGCCTAAAGGCGGGAAACAAACAGAATCATCGGATGCCGATGGTGAAACCTCCGAGTCGGGCAAAGACACAGAGGAGGAAGCCAAGCCCGCTAAGAAGAATAATCCGAACAAGAACAAGCCCGACAGTGGCAAGAAGAACGACCAGCCGCAGCTGAAGCAGAAGCAGAAGGAGAAGCAGAAGCAAACACAAAAGCAGCCACAGAAGCAGAAGAAAAAGCCGGAGAGCGAAACCAGCGACCAGGATGAGGACAAGGAAGAGGAAAACACCTCCAAAAAGGAGAAGACCAAGTCCAAGAAGGCGAAACAAGTCGAAGAAACTGAAAAGGCGACTTCTAAGAAGTCTAAGAACAAAGATGGAGCTAAGAAGGGCAACTATCCAGAGGCAATGCCACACCCAAACCCCAGGCGCCCGAACCTGATTGAACCTATTCGAGCCGAAGTGGTTCAGACAGAGCGAGTTGTCGAGACTCCGGAAGACCCTGCCCCCAATGCCTATTACGACCAAGAACACAACATTGTTCGTGTTTACTATGGACCAGTGTATGGTAACCACCATGGCAGTGCGTTATATCCCAGTCGAACTGGCAACAACCAACCGCTCCCTATGGGAATACCTCATCCCACTCAGAACCCCTATTATTATGGCTTCAATAATCAACAACCACCCCACCAACCGCTCCAGCCGCCACAAGGATATGGCTATAGCCATGTGCCAATCACTCAAGGGATGCCGCCCGGGGCGTGGAACGCCGTGGCCCCTCCTCCAGGCTTCCCTCCAGGCCAACAACCTGTGGCACAACTGGATGGCCAACAAATGAAAGGGGACGGTGGGATGTACGTCATGTCCGGAGGTGCCGGGTTCCCCCCATCTACCAAGGACAAGGACAAGGATGGCCTGAACAACATTGGACCTGAGGATTTCAAGGTACGAGTTTCGCCTTGATTGATGTTTTAACTTTGCTAACATGACTAGGAAAAGACGAATCCTTACATTCCCAAAAGAGCCAAGTCGCAGTTTAGCAGTTACGTCCGCCATCCTTCCAAGGAAACACGTCATTCTGGCAATGACAGTGCTCACCAGGTTTCCAACCAAGGATGGTCCAACCAAGACGGAGCCGGCGATCAACAAAGCAAATGGGGGGGTTCAGATCGGAAGAATGAATGGAATCAGACGAGCCACAGTCAGCAGGGGCAACACGAGTGGGGAAGTTCGGGCAGATATTCCCAGAGAAGCAACGACTCGGCAAAGCGAAGGCAGGGTGACCATTGGGGTTCCGATACATGGCCCAAAGCCGATTACAGTTCCAAGGACTGGAATACAGACGGCCAAAACGGACACGGAAGCAATAGCAACGCAGTTGGCTGGGGGCAGGACCGACCCGGGGATAGCACGGCCAACTCTAACCCACCCAACAATGTCATGCCTGGGACATGGGTTGAGTCTACAGCCCCTACGCCGGCTTGGGGAGACCTGTCGGCCGCAGTCGATACTCAAGGGAAGTTTGGTGAAGAGGAACCTCGCTGGTAACAAAAACAGTCCTTTTTGACACGATAAGATGTATCTAGGTGATAGAATAAAGTGGTATCAATAAGAATCACGGTACAGAGAGCAGTTATAGCCTAGTCCTCCCCAACATGGCCCATCAAAACACCATCTCTTTCTTATGCCACGATGCAAATGCGAACATATTTTTAGGATCGACGCTTATCTCAATTCTTGATACAGTGGTCGACCTATAAAAAAAAGCAATAAAAACAATATGCTGGATGATGCTTGGTAAATGTGGCGTCCGTACCTAGTTAGAGGATGGTGCATTCGCGGAGAGACCTGACCGGCTGTTGATCAGCTTCGTCCTGACAAATGGTATCGTTTTAGCCTAGGCTCTCATCTGAGGAAGGCAACAACGGTACAAACGGTGGCGAATGTGGCGTCGATGATATAGGGACGGACCGGATTGCAGGGGTTGGAAGGAAGGTGGAGGAGGGCAAGTTTTGTTGTACTCACCATCGGGCCGCTTCCCATTCAAGAATCCACGCGCAACAGATCTTGAGGCGCTCGCGGACGCTAGACGTGCCGAGAAGGCGATACTTCTCGTTATCCTTCACAGGAAGCATGCTGGCGAACCACCATGGCAGGTTGGCGGCGTCGTCAGGACACTCTCCGTAAATAGCAAGCATACGCTCCGTCAGCCAGGGGACGCTTCGGTTGCGCATGCGGGCAATAAAGGACGAGGTAAACTGCATAAGGTTCTGCGTCGACATCTTATCTATGTCTGCCGCTGTAATTGGACCGGGACGGTCTATAGAGTGCGGATTTAAAGGCTCCTCCGCGGGCTTGATGTCGTTGGTCAGGATATCTTGTGGTGCCGGCTGTGATATGGCTTCCGCAGCCTCCATGGCCTCTTCTTCTTGAAGGCTTACGTCGGCAACTCTTTCAGTCTTGACGACGGTATACCCGTCAAGATAGCCGTGGCGAAGGATGCGGAATCGAGACAGACCGACAGTTTCGATAAGACTCCGCCCGTCGGGATAATATTGGACGTTGACGATGCGCAGCAGCGTACCAAGCTCGTGAAAGTCCGGGTCACCGATCCCCCTAGACTGCTTGGGGAGGACCATACCGAAGGTGCGGTCTCCTTCAAGCACCCGCCTCACCAGAAGACGATACCGGGGCTCGAAGACGTGTAAAAAGGTCGGCATGCTAGGGAAGGCCAACGTGCAGATAAAGAGGGGAAAGTCGTATCCCTCTAGCTGGCTCGCGCTCTCAGCCGCCACTGTCGCTCTGCGGATCCTCACCTCGTCCGGCCAAAAAGACTGAATAATGCGACCAAGAGTCTCGTTAGAGGGACAGGCAGTACTGTTCAACAGCGGATTGATGGCGAGCTCGCGGCGGCATACAGGACAGTAGCGAGAGTGATCAAAAACACGATGGAGACATGCCCGACAGAAGGTGTGGCCGCAGGCCGTCGTTATGGGATCATAGAAGAGTGCATAGCACACTTGGCAATCCATCTCCGCCCGTGTGGCCACCTGGGTTTTCCTCCTAAGGCCGTCGTCATTCATATCGTCTTCGGCGCTGGATGTCGTCGATGCTTGGTCGTACAACACTTCGGCCTGGTATTGAAGATCGCCATCCTCCGCTAGAGTGTATGTTGCAACAAGTTTTCCGCCCTTGAAAACCTGCGAACTGCCATCGTCGTCTCTCATTGACCCAATACCGGCAATGGCCCACGGGTTCTGAGTATAAATGCGAGTCGAGATTCCCGAGACTTGAGCCGTATTCCTTACCAAATCAACATCGCCTTTCAGTTGCTGGGTAGCTTTGTTCAAAATGACATCGACGGCGCAATCCTCAAGTGCGTGCTCCTTGTGGCAGGTCGGGAACGGGCACCGAAAGCCTTGTAGGCGGGTGGGACTGCCAGGATAAGATATATTGGCACGCAAGTGCGTCTTAGGCAGGCATCGCCTGCACATGCTTTTACCGCATGGAAGGCTGACGGGCTCGCGCAGTGGTAGGGAGCAAATTTGGCATTGGAACAGACGGACGAGGTCGCGAGGTTGGATGGGAGTGGTCGGAGTAGGAGGAGCAATATCTTGATCCGAGTCGGAGTCGGAGTCGGGGTTGGAATCGGTGTCTTGACCCGGCGACTCGCGAGGAGCGGGAGGTGGACTGGTCGCCGGTGCCCGTGGCTGGGCGTCGGGTGACATGAACGAAGAGGCGAGTGGTTTTTGGGATAACAAGCGGCGTGCGACGGGCGACGGGCGACGGGCGACGGGATTCGGTCTCGATCGGTCGTAAGAGTCCGGCGTGATTAGAGCGGGAGCGAAGTCGGAAGCGGAAGCGGAGGATGGGATAAAAGGTCCTCCTATTCGGCGTCTCGGCGGTGACGGGTTTGATGTGACGGGCGCATCAAGGTGATGGGAGCGGTAGAGTCCAGGTAGCGAGGCCTGGCTGTGCTCAAGGCTGTCATCGATTCAAGAGGTGTCGGATGCAGGTCAATCAAGTTGCTCGTTGTTGGCTCCGTCGGACAAGGCGATCATGACTGATGTGAGGTTGCAAATGCAGGAGTCGACGAGGGGCAAGGCGGGCGTAGATATGGAGGATATAATTAGGATGATGGGCGGCTGAGTCGGAGGTGGAGGAGGGCAGCGCCGGACTGGGGTGTCAAGTGTTCATCGTTCGGAAAGGACCCTGTCAGGTTACAGATACTCCATAGCACTAATGGAGGGATGGTGGTCATAGACTCGAAGATTGATAGATTGACGGGCATCTCCATGACGTCGGGCCGCGGCATGGGTGCCCTTGCAGAGGCGAGGCGGTATTAGTGCGACATGGACGGGTGGGAAATGGGCCAAATGACAGGGCGGGATACGGGACGGATGCAAAACCGAACTCACGGGCGATGGCAATTGGACCGCGACGGACTAGAGCAATGGGACGAAGTCGAGACATGGCGAGTTACCGTTGCTTTTAGTTCCCAAGACCCCTTTTTAGTCCCTAAGGCTGGCCTAGACGGCCGACCGCGTAGTGGGGTTTCCCCCCTTCTGGCTGCTTTGGCACCGGGACAGATCAGATCCGGGTCGACGGGTCGAGGAATGGGCGGGAGCGGGGGACGAGGACGAGGAGAGCGGCGAGAGGCGGGAGGCGAGACAGACGCGAGAGCCTCCCACACGTTGACAATGACCATCTGAATGACCCCCTAGACGTGGATACAAAACAGCGCCTGCCCCCTCAGCGTCTACGGCTTCGTTCCCGGGATGCATCCACGGTGCTGAGTGGTTGGTTTGGTTGCTTGTGCATTGGGCAAAGGAGAGCAACGCGGAAAAGTCGTTGTCGTCATTACTGAGACCGATTCGAGTCAGATTGGTCGCTTGCGTGTAACGACTTAAGGTGTGGCGGCCCGGATCGAGATGTGGTGGTGCTGCTTGGGCTTGGCCTTGCACGCGCAAGCACCCAAGCAACTTGCCGCGCGAGAACAGGACCCGACTAGATTTCTCCAATTTCTCTGGTGCTAAAGAGTCCAGGCCCGGCGGCCGAATTCCGCATAATAATCAACCGGCTCGCTTATCGAGCAAGGCTGCATGAGGGCGTTTTGCTTGGATGACAGTGTACGTAGTATACGGAAGGCCGGGAGCGTGTAGAATGCCGATGGTGGTGCATGACGAGTAGAGCTGCAGGCTCGTCTGCTGCCTCTCGGCGGATTAGGTTGTTCCATTAGTCAATACAGCCGCGCCTTCCTTCGAGTTCTCGTGTACTCATCATCATCCTGCCGACCCTGTCAACTCTGGGTTTGGTGTGCGTCCAGCGTCCATTCCTTGCAGATTCCCACAGTGCGGAGACGTCTAGTGCCGTCTTCAGCGCCGCTCACGTTGGCAGCTGCGGCTGCGGCTGCGGCTGCGGTACCCGTAGGCCCATCCGTACCTACTAGTAAGAGCCATTCACAGTGCGCGCTCACGGTGCAGCCGCCAGCGTGGTTACACAATGGACCCTTTTTTCCACCGGGCAACCTTGGGACTGGCCAACGTTGATTTCTGCAGCCTTGCAGGCCACACACAACCTTGAGGCAAGGGGAAAAGCTTCACTTGGCCGTCTAGCTCAATATCTGTCTTCTTTGGCAGTCTGCCATTCCATTCATCTCCTGCAAGTACAGACCAGCCTCATCCGCTCATCCATTTGTTTGGCCACCTATCGATGACCCTATCGAATACGGAGTAGGTATAGAACATCTCAACATGACTCGGTCACGGTTGGGGCGGCAATTCTATGAAGTGGTCCTAGAAGGTAGGAGAGACAAATTCTTCTCCCAACACGAAACGAGGACGAATCGCACTACCCTAGTCTCTGGAGATTCCGGGGTCGACACGACAGATGACTCTGTCTGAGCTACTGGGGTCCGAGAAGTCGCCGAGGAGACGCAGCTGACGGTGTCGCATGTCTCATTCTCACTTGTCGCCTATGACATGCACCACGGAGAAGAAGATCACTGACGCCTCTGGCTGGTGAAGGAGGCCACTTTAGTGCATGCCTTTTAGTTGTATTACGTGCTGAGGGGGATGGACACGGTTTAGTATCAACAAGAGGGGGCATTCAGCAGGCGTATGGGCTTCTGCGGATGACTTGGCTTCTCTTCTCACAACAGCTGGGATGCAAAGTCTGACGCAGTTTTAAAAGCCAGTCAAGTTGTCCGTTCATCCATCCATCCAGCTAATTTCGAGACTGCTGGGTATTACCAGCGGAAAGGCACCCAATAAGTCCGCGAATCCTACCTACCTTACATAGCTGCAAACCTACCTACTAGTAGGCAGATAACCCCCGGTTTGCTGCTAAGTAGCGTCCAAGCCCCGTCACCAGTCCATCGAGTTATCCTTCTCGCGGCATCCTTGGATTCCCCACACAAGCTCCTCTCCCGCTCAGATCAGCCACAGCGCCTCCAAAACACAGATCTCGACCGTCTTTCGGCACAACCCTCTGCATCACATGCCCACCAAATATGCAATCATCAAAAACATCACCCCCCCCC